>CM057056.1:25847500-28247500 GCA_029948455.1 Solanum rostratum | reverse complement strand
ATACCAATTATATACCAATTAAATGTAAATATATATCAAACTCCCACCATTAAATAAAAAATAGATCACTAAAATACAAAAAATGTATATGCACTATTAAAATACAAATATACTATTTTTTCGGTATATTATTGGTTTCATTCAGGATATGTCAAATCCCGACCAATATACCAGTTATATTTCACTTAAACACCAAAAATATATTTTACAAATATCTTTTTAATTTTTTAGGTATATTTTTTAAAGTATGTTATTGGTTTTAATTCATGGTAAATCAAGTCATTACAAATATAATAATTATATCACTTAAACACCCCAAAATATAAGTCATTACCAATATAACAATTATATATCACTTAAATACTCAAAAATATATATTTATAGGTGTATTTTTTGAAGATCATTATTGGGTTTATTCAGAGGTATGTCAGATTTTTATCAATAGATCAAATATATATCATTTAAAAATCAAAGAGACTGATTTTTTCAAGTGTATTATTTGTTTTGTTTAGGGTATATGAATTCCTTATAGATACACCAATTATATATCAATTGAATACAAATATATTTCAATTTCCCACCATTAAATCAAATATAAATCACTTAAATACTAAGAATCTATATCCATAAATATCTTTAGCTGTATTTCTTTTTTGACACTACAGAAATGTATATAGATTTTGTACCGTACTAAAAATCCAAATATATATCGCTTAACCAAGGATCATCTCATAATAAAACACATATTGTAAACCATTAAGCTCTTGAAAAATCCTCCAAGAAGCATCCCAAAATAAAACAAAAACTCAATTGTATGTCAAACAAATAACCCCTCAATTTTTTGTCAATTGCGTCCGCTCTTTCCATTAACTACTCAAACTCTTGAAGTGTGTACGCTTTTGCCATTGCAAAGAAAAGCTTTTTGACCTCTTCAACATTTTTGTGACATTTCTTTAGAATATTTGTCCACAAATGTCTCATTTTCTGAGTCGACAATACCGTATGCAAGTGAAAGTATATGGCTTGTTACGTATCAACATATATAAAATAATTTTAACACAATAAATAAAAAATTTATTACTTAAAAGATCATATTAAATAAAATAAAATAATATGTCCCATAATCTGAATATTAATTTTAAACACTTTAAATATATAGCGATATATATTTGTTAAATATATTTTTGATTTCTACCTGCTGGAATAGCCATGAAACAAAGTTAAATGCAAGAATACACAAACCATTTCAAAAAATCTGCATACAAAATACTTAAAAAACTTACAAAAAATACATCGATTATATACACATATAACACTGCAAATATTTCTTTTTTCATTGAATAAAAATCATAAATAAAACATATTTTCATCAGTTCTAGCTTAAAAAAAGGCCACAAAATCAATCAATAATATCCTATTTTTACACAGCAACACAAATCAACTAAAAAGTTGACATCTAACGTAGAACAAAAACTTACGAACCTAAAGAATCCCATTTGCCACCATGTTGAATCAAAATGGAACAAAAATTGAATTCCATACTATTTCTGTCTTGAATAAAATAGAAAGTTAAAAAAAAAAAGAAAATTAGATTCCTAAAATTCCGAAAATAAAGATCACAACATCGCCCAAATTTTGGAAGATTTGCCCAGAAAAATTCGTTCAAAAATGAAAGATTTATAATCGGATCAAATATTAAAGTTTTACATTATGGAAGAAACAAAGAAAGGATGTAACTAATATAGATGTTGTAACCAAAAATAAAAAATTGTATAATCAGTGATTATGCTAGAATCAAAAATAAAAAATCGTATTGCAATAATATAGTCATTTAAGGTAATCAAGACAATATGGTCTTGTTTTAATATTAAATTCAGATTTTTACCTTTTTCACGTTTTTTTTTCTTGTTTGTTAGTTTATGAAACTTTTATTCTGCTATGATTTGAAAATCAAATTCTATTTTCATTATTAATAATAATCTACTTCTAATTTGTCATTTTAAATTTTCTCTTTTTAGTTTAGTACGCATATGTATAGTAAAACGAGTATTTACGAAAATTGTACACCAACATTAGAAAATAAACTCATGAAAAAATGTTTTAGGGTAGGAGAGGATTAAACTTTTAAATTTTCAAGTTATATATATTTTTATGATTTTTACAACAAATTTTAAATAATACCTTTCATATTTAAGTATTTTTAGAAGAAAAAAGGTTTACAGAATAGGTTATTTGAGTCTTCAATTGATAATGAGTCGATGTGAAATGAACAACGGGAATACTAATAATAACAGTGTAAAAAAAAGAAGACATGTGGGAAGTCTGAACAGAATAATAGTATAATAGATAGAGTGGACGTAGAAAGATGGAGCCACACTTTCTAAAAGAGACAATTGCATACAAATAGAATATATGGTCATTATATTATTTATATCATGGTTTAGTAATATACTAATTCACTAGTGGCATATGACTTTGGGTAATATATACGTGGGAGGGACAATAAACTAATTAATTTATAATAAATATAGTTTTTTTTTTACATAAAAAATAACCTAAAAAATATACATGATTGAACAATATAACTTGTCAAAAGTCGTAGAAAGTATACATTGACTATACAATGTAGAATACTTATATTGCTTTATACACCATATATACATTACAATACACTCAAAACTTGAATATGACTCAACTATACATAAAATATACATCAACTATATATGCCTATATTTACTACTTTTTTGATAATTATTTTAGTTTAACGACCTTGCACTGTAATTGTCCATATATGAGAATGGGACCCCATGGCTAGAGTGGGCTATATTGCTTGGCCCACCTCATTGGACTAAACTATTCAGTCTTTGACATTTGACGGGCCAGATTGGACTAACCTATTTTTTTTTGTAAGCCAGAAACAACTAGCCTAACCCAATGTACTTGGGTTGTGGGCATTGTTGGGTCACCCACATTTTCACAAGATTTTTTTTAAAAATAAAATTTTAAATTAAATTATAATTTAAAATATTAAAGCAAATAACAAGACAATATTACATGGTATTAGTGTTACTATTTTATATTATAAAAAATTATTTGTATTTAAATTTTTATATGAACATTGAGTTTGAACTCTTATTATTCTTAATATTCTATTTTATTTTTATTTTAAATTATTTTTTAGTTCGACTCATGGGTCGGCCCAACCCATATTGCAAAAGTCCCACAAATCAGCAGGCTTTTTCGAGCGAACCAAAAAGCCCATTTTTAAATAGACTCAAAAAATCTTATCCAACCCTACTAAATTACGAGTTAGGCCAGAGTGGCCCGACAGACCTAGCCCATGACGGCTCTACCCATGCGATCATAGGCCTAATATATATTAATTTTTTTCCTTAATTTTTATGACACAGATAGAATTTAAAGAGTCAAGTAAATTTTTCAATATATTTTTTAAAATATTTGAAATTTTTAATTATTGAAATTTATATATATATTTTTTAATTATTTTCAAATTGTACATGTTATTCTTACTATTTCAATTTATGTGACAAGATAAAACTTGAAGAGCCAATAAATTCTTTACATGTTTAAATTCTTTAAATTATTAATTATTGTGATTTATAAATAGTGCTTTATACATAATTTTCAAATAATATTAGTTACTCCCATATCCCAATTTATATGGCGGTGTTATAACTTCAAAAATTAATCAAAATCTTTATATATTTTTAATAATTTAATTAATTATTGTAATTCGTAATTTTTTGTTATGCAATTTTTAAAATATTATAATTAAACATATTGAGTTGTTAATTATTGTAATTAACAAGAAAGCAAAAAAATAAATTAAAACAAAAAGTGTCTCACACCCTTAGCTGCAAGCACATAGCTCAAATAGATATGTTGTCTAATAGTTGTGTGCCTATATAACTTCTTATACAAGTTTACAAGCACGCATGTCACGATCAATATGGGTGCTTGTAGGAATTAAAGTTGAATTGAAGGTTTTTTTTATCATTATAGGCGGAACAATTTGAACTTATCTGATTTTTATTGAGAACTTACCAAAATGGTCCTCAATGTATAAATAATATTTTATTTTGATCCTTAATATATTTTATTTGATTGAAATAGTTCTTAATGTTTAGCAAATATGTTAGTTTTGGTCCTTAATATATTTTAATTGATTGAAATGGTCCTTAATGTATAGATATATGTTAATTTTGATCCTTAATATATTTCTCTTGATTTAAATGGTCCTTAATGTATAGAAAAGGTGTTCATTTCAGTCTTTTACCCTAAACCTAACAGATTTTATCCCCTAAAGGTAGGAAATATAGTTGTGCACTCTACGAGCTTACAAAATCTATCATTATTGTCTTTTTTGTTAGCTCCAAAGAAAACCTTCAATGAAATCTAACATCATTGTCTCTAATTTTTTAAACAAAATTTACTGCTTTGTCTAAACAAAATTTTTTAGTAGGTCACTCGAATAATTTTTTAGGAATGAGAAAATAGTAAATTTTGTTGGAGAAAATAGAGAAAATTGTGTTAGATTTTATGAAGTTCTTTGAAGCTAACAAAGAAGACAACAATCGTAGATTTTGTTAGCCATGGAAGGTCCATAGTTAAATTTAATATTTTCTTTTATAAATCAATTAGGTCTAGGATAAGAGGCCAAAATGAACGTCTTTTGTTATACATTAAAGACCTTTCAATCAAGTAAATATATTACGGACCAAAATGAACACCTTTGTTATATAAGGATCATTTCAATCAAGTAAAATATATTAAAGACTAAAATAAAACATTACTAATACATTACGGACCATTTTGATCATTTTCTCGATTTTTATTATATATGTGTTACAACATGCACCATAGCCTCCACTTTTCTATTGCACAACAACCTCCATTTTTAATAAATAAAAGAGAAAAGACATATAAGCCTCCACAAATCTGGCTGCAAAACTTACTTTAGCACCTAAACTATACGGGCATTTATATACCCCCCTCCCCCCCCAACATCTTTAAACTATTTTATATCAACTCTATCAGCACTAGCCCAATGCGCGTATTGAGCAAACTTTATTGGGCGCATCAAAATTATTTATTTTACCCATTAACTATTATATTTTGACCCATTAATGGTTATATTCCCCTCCCCTCTTTCTTAAATACAAGAATCCTAATTTTTTTCTTCTCTTCCTTACCTCAATCTCCAAAACTTAAACCCTAATGTTTTAGTGTGACACCCCATAACTCTATCATTACATGTACCTATGTTTCAAGACTCTTTCTCATATGTGGGAAGTGTATTAAGGTCATAAGAGACCTCTAGTACTTAGCCGAGTTCAAAACCTTCCTATAAATTGAGCTTCTAGTATTGGATTATGCAAGAGCCTATTTTAAACGATCATAACTCTTAGCACACAAAGAATGAGATGTCCCATAACCAACCAAATGAAATATCTTTGAATTAGCTTTCCAACACAACTAGTTTCACCTCATTTAAAGTTTGGAGTCAAAAGTTATGGCCGTTTTACTGGAGACTGTCAGGGCAGAGTTGGTCTACGAAACCTATTACGGGTTGTAAAGAAAAGTACGGCCCGTCTAATAACTCGTGGAAATTTTTTCTGAAAGTTGAATTTTTGGTTCCAGACTTTATGGGCCGATCTACAGGCCGTAGAAACTTCTATGTGCCATAGATTGGGCTCGTGAAAGTGATCTAGAGACCCCAAAAATTGGCCAAAAGTTTACGACATGGTCCCTACGGGCCGTGGAAGTTTCTATAGGCCGTAAATGGGTCCGTAGATGACTTTTGTCAGCTTTTTAAGAAAGGTTATTTTGGTCTTTTTTCACCCTTTCAAAGCCTAGGATTGACCTTTTTACACCTAGATAAAGCCCTAAACATGCCAATTTAACACTTTTACGCTAAATCACTCTCTCAAATGTAGAAGCAAGGTTTCAAGAGAGAAAAAGGGCTAGGGTTTGAAGGCAATCTTGTGAGTTCTTCCAAGCGATTTCAAGATTGAAAACTTCCAGGTATGTACGGCTAACCAAAGCATAAATTCTGTTCTTCCATGTACCCCATAATTCGGATTGATGAAGTTGTGAGTAAATTGAGTCCCATGAATGTTTCTTGAAGGTTTTTCTTAACTTTTAATGTATATCTATATAAGTTTGCATGACCATTTTTATAAATTAAATGCATGAATTATATGTTTTTGCCATACTACATGAACCCTAGCATAATTTTCTTATTATTTTTACCTATTTTACTTACATGAGCATGCGTGAGTATAATTTGAGCCTAAAGAGCCTATGGAATCCTTAAATTCATTAACTCTACCTTTGTTTTTCCTGGATGCTATGAGTTAGGAGTATGAGTTAGGATGGTACATGATATGATCCTTATGAGTTAAGAGGTGAACCTTAAAATAATGTAACCAAAGAGTTGGTAGATGATGTGATGAATTGAGTTGACAAATATCCAATGAGACTAGATGAATGAGTTAACCATAGAGTTGATGTCTTATGAACATATTGAGTCTTGGGAGGAGTATTGAGCACCGAATTGAGTAAGAGTAATCATAACCCAAACTCAATAACTACGTAGCCAGCGTAGGAGAGGACTGAACCGTAAAGTCAGATATTTCCTATTGTACCAAAATGAGGACTTGATGTTACTGATTTTGGATTTTTACTGATAGGATGTCCTATACCCCCGACAAGGTATTGGATGAATGTGGCAACAACATCATATTTTTTGTATCATCACCAGCTCATAGATGATGGTTGTCGGTTAGAGAAACTCCCAAATAGGTTCTGATAGTACTCTGAGTGGATGATAGATGAGTAGTCATTGTCTAAATTGCATTCTTACTTTAGACTCTTGACATGATGATTGAGTTTCCTACTTCTTGAGTTAAGCTATTTTAGTTGATGTTATTCTTCCTTTACATGTTTTTTCTGCCATTTTACATACTCGTACATTCCACATACTGACGTCCATTTGGGCCTGCATATTTTCATGATGTAAAGACAGGTAGTAGCGGTCATCAACAGGCGCCCCGTTGAGGACCTAATTACTTTCAGCTGATTGGTGAGCCCTCCCCTACTTTCAGAGGACATTATGTTTCTTTTCTAGCTTTGAGTTTAGACTTATTTTATTTTATTTTTGAGGTAGCCATGGGTCTGTCATTGCCACCACTTAGTCAAATGTCTAGACTCTTCATAGACTAGATTGTTGAGTTGTGATTGGATGTTATTATTGACTAGTTTCTTTCATAGTAGTCTTATTTAGTTGATGGATAGCCTGTTTGGTCTTTAGCCTTTGATTCTCATGCTATCATTACATTTTGTTTGAGTATTCTTATTCATTGATGATTCCACTATTAGAATGTGATTAAATGAATGATATGAGGCCGAGTGGTGCACTTGGGGGTTAGCAATAGTCTCTGAGTGCTGGCCACGCCAAGGGTACCCTCCAGGGGCGTGACAAACTTGGTATAAGATCACAGAGTTCAAGAGTCCTAAGGAGTCTATGAAGCCGTGTCTAGTAGAGTCTTGTTTATAGGCGTGTTGTGCACCACATTTTATAAGTAGGAGGCCATAAGACATTAGAAATTGTTACACTTTCTTGTATTATGAGTTCGTACGATGGAGTTAAAAACTCTACAAAGCTCTTTTCTAACTTGTGCATTATGCTCTTGCAGATTATGCCTCAAAAATGTACTGTGACCCAGAGAAATGCTTCAGCCAGCAATCCTGAGAATCTCACTTCAGAAATGCCTCCTCAGATGGAGACACAAGGTAGAGGTCAACCTTTGAGAGCCGCTGGGGCTCTTCAGCCACCCATTACCGCACCTGCTCCTACCACAGAGGCTGATTTCATGGGAGCTATTACTATTCTCACCTAACTGGTAGCTTCTCAGAGTGGGACCCAAAGTTCACAAACTCCTAGTTCTAATTCTCAAGAGCTAATAGCTGCCACCAGACTGAGAGATTTACTGAGGATGAATCCACCAGTTTTCACTGGATCAAAGGTTGGGGAAGACCCCCAGAACTTCATTGATGAGATGTAGAAAGTGTTGAAAGTTATGCATGCGACTAAGATAGAGGGAGTTGAACTTGCTTCCTACCAACTCAAGGATGTGGCAAGTGTCTGGTACAACCAATGAGAAGAAAGCCGAGGTGAGGATCCTGAGGCTGCTATTTGGGATGACTTGGAGAGTGTTTTTCTTCATCACTTCTTTCCACGAGAGTTGAGGGAAGTGAGGGTTGAGGAGTTTGTCAACCTAAAGTAGGAGGGGATGATTGTCAAAGAATATAGCCTTAAGTTCATTCAACTATCGAAGTATGCTCCAGTGATGGTCCTGGACATGAGGTCTAGAATGAGAAAGTTCATATCCGACTTGGGCAAACACGTGAAAAAGGAGTTCAAGGTGACATTGTTGATTCCGGACATGGACATCTCTAGGATTATGGTCTATGCGCAACAACTTGAGGAGGACAAGAAGAGGGATAAGGAGGAGCACTTGAACAAAAAAGCTAAGTCAGCAGGGCATGAGCCTAGCCAGCATAAGAAAGGTAAGGGGGACATAATACTATTTTTCATAAGAGGTCCTCGAACTATGCACTATATTCAGCAAGTGCACCAGCTTCAAGTTACAGGTATGATCATAAGTCTCAGGGCTATTAATTCTCAGGGCTATCAAAATTCCAGAGCTCAAGGTTCTCAATCCCAAGCTAGTGTGACTCAAGGTTCGAGGGGGAAACCACTATGTGGCAAGTATGGTAAACTCCATATAGGTGAGTGCCGTGAGGGCACAAATACTTGCTGTAGGCGCGGACAGACTGGTCACTTTCAGAATGAGTGCCCCATGAGGAGGTGGGGTGATGGAGGTAATAAACCTCAGTCTTCACCAACACCATAGAGAGGTGACACAACTAATATGGACGGGGGTACAAACTGTCTGTATGCGATGGGAAATTGACAGGATCAGGAAGTTGCACCAGATGTTGTCACAGGTATGCTTCGAGTCTTTTCATATGATGTGTATGCCTTACTTGTGTAACGCCTGGTAAAATTTCCAAAATACCCCTAGAGAGAAGGTATGCACGTAATGCATCTTCCAATGTTCGTATGGCAAATCCGAGGCTGAATTTTTTATCAGCACAAAAAATTGAGTGAGAAAATGGTCTTGGTCGATTTTTAGAGTGACCCAATCAAAAGATAATTTTTCGATCCGAAGGGCAAAAGAGTGTCAGTGCGCGACGGGAGCGCGTTGCGCCTGTGTCGCAGACCAACATTTATATTTTTTTGAAAATTTTTGACGGAATTGAGAAAACTCGTTCAGAATTTTTTTCTAAAAATACACTGTGCACGACCAGTCCGCATCATGGACTGGGTCTTTTCTGAGCCAAAAATTTCTAAATTTTACGAGGGGAATTCCGTTCAATTCCTAACCCCTCCTAAACTCCATACACGATCTAATAAGGCCATCTTGATGTAAAAAGGGTCTAAACCCCCCATTCTAAGTCCTATTCCATAATCTAACAAGGCTAGGGCTTGAGGAATGGGGAGAAAAGCTTGAGTTGAGAGATTTGAGAAGAAATCCTTGACGCGATTGATTGATAGCTTCATCCCAGGTATGTAAAGCTAAACTAAAAACATGGAATTATTCTCTCGTGTGCCCCATAGATGGTCATAGATGAGTTGATGATTTGGAGAGTCTACATAAATGAATCCTTGATGGTTTTTCTTGAAAATCTATTTAAATTCATATATTTTCTTATGTTGATGATCATCATAAACTTGTTTTCTTAAATCGAACATTTTTATAAAAGAATTGCATAACCCTACATGACTATTTTGAAAGCATGCATAATGAACTTGAGAATTGAGTTTAGAGCCTTGAGTTGAGATTGCTAATTTTGATGAGAGAATGATGATGAGTTGATAGAATTTGATTGCCCTATGAGTCTCTACAAATGAACCCTACCAATGTGTCTATTCGATTGTTTCCTAATGATTGTTCTAAATCTTGAGTTTTCGATTGAGACTGATTGATGAGAGGGCTAAAGTCCCTATGAGATGTTGATTGATGAGAGGGCTAAAACCCCTATCAGACGTTGATTGATGATAGGGCCAATGTCCCTATGAGTTGATTGGTTTGGTTGGATTGATGGTTTTATGAGCATTGAGTCACGGGAGGAGTATCGAGCACCGAAAAAGTGAGAGAGTCTGACTTGAACTCGTCAAACTACGTCGCCAAACGTAGGTGAGGCCTAGAACCATCACATATATTATGGTTCGCTCTTGATTAGAAGTCCCTGAAATAATAACAGATTTATTAATGACTGACTCCATATTGGGTGAGCTGATATGGTTTCGATTCGTTCCCTACCTGGCATGTTTAGAATGGCTGTGGAAACATCAGCATGATTGTTGTACATTCACTGGATCATAAGTGATTGTTGTCGGATAAGAGAAACTCTCATAAATTTCCTACTTTGAGTACTTTTAGTCTAGATGAGGTGAGAGGAGGTGAGCTCCTTTGAGATGAGTTTGATTTGATTGATGAGATTGATGGGTCACTTGTCTACTCTTTATTCTTGCATAGATAAGCATTTGATAATTTGATGTTATTTGATGATTACTTTGAGTTGATGTTGTTTACATATTATTCCCTGTTGCTGTTTCACTCAGCTATTTTACATACCAGTACATTCCATAATACTAATGTCCCTTTTGGACTGCATCTTTTTATGATACAGAGGCAAGTACTAAGGATCGCCAACAGACGCTCTGTTGAAGATCCAAGATTCGCAGCTCACTGGTGAGCCTCCCCTATTCCGGAGGACCCACTATTATTATTTTATCTTGCTTTAGAGTTAGATTGGACTATTTCTTTTATTTTGACTTAGGTAGCCATGGGTCTGTCATTGGCACCACATGATTAGTGATAGAGGCTTCATAGACGATGTTTGAACGTTGATGTTTGAGAATGTGAGCTAGTTTATTTCTAATAGACTTTATTATTATCTATATCATCATGAGATATAGATGAGATGTGCTCATTTACTTACTGTTATTTCCGCTGTTCAATAGAGTTATTTGATTGAACGAATGTGATGAGGCTAAGTGGTTCACTTAGGGACTAGCAGTAGTCTCTAGGTGCCAGCCACGCCAAGGGTACCCTCCCGGGGCGTGACAACTTGACTGTCACGCCCCGGGAGGGTACCCTTGGCGTGGCTGGCACTTAGAGACTATTGCTAGTCCCCAAGCGAACCACTTAGCCTCATCACATCATTCAATCAAATTAACTCTACTGAACAACGGAAATAAAAGTAAGTAAATGGGCACATCTCATCCAAAGTCTCACAATGATATAGAAAATAATAAAGGCTAGTAGAAAGAACTAGCTCACAATCTCAACATCAACGTTCAGCCATCGTCTATGAAGCCTCTATCACTAATCATGTGGTGCCAATGATAGACCGATGGCTACTCAAATCAAATGAAAGAAATAGTCCAATCTAACTCTAAAGCATGATGAAATAATCATGGTGGGTCCTCCGGAGTAGGGGAGGCTCACCAAATCAGCTGCGAATCTCAGATCTTTAACGGAGCACCTGTTGACGATCTGTAGTACCTGCCTCTGCATCATAAAACGATGTAGTCCAAAAGGGACATCAGTACTTGGAATGTACTGGTATGTAAAATAGTTTAGTGAAACAGAAATAGGTAGAATAATATGGAAACAACATCAACTCAAAGTAATCATCAAATAACATCAAGTCGTCAAATGTCTATCTATGCAAGGATAAAGAATAGACAAGTGACCCATCAATAACTTAGACTCATCAATCATCTCAGACTCATCTCAAAGAAGCTCACCTCCTCTCGACTCATCTCATCTTAGAGGAGATGACCTCCTCTTATCTCGACTCAGAGTACTCAAGATAGGAAATTTATGGGAGTTTCTCTTATCTGACAACAATCACTTATGAGCCAGTGAATGTACAACAATCTCACTGATGTTGCCACAGCCATTCCAAACTTTCCAGATAGGGAACGCTCTGAAACCATATCAGCTCACCCAATATGGAGTCAATACTCAACAGGTCTGCTATTGCTTTCAGGGACTGTTACTCTTGAGGGAACCATAATATATGTGATGGTTCTATGTCTCACCTACGTTTGGTGATGTAGTTAATGAGTTTGAGTTGGACTCACTATTACCCATTTCGGTGCTCGATACTCCTCCCGTGAGTCAATGCTCATAAAACCTCCATCTCAACCAATCTCATAGGGACTCGAACCCCCTCATCGACCGGTATCTCATAAGGATTCGAACCCCATCATCATTCAACTCATAGGGACTTTGACCTTCTCATCAATCAATCTCAACAATAACTCAAGATTTAGAATAATCATTAGGAAGCAATTGACTAGACACATCGGTAGAGTTCATTTATAGAGACTCGTAAAACAATCAAATTCTATCAACTCATCATCATTCTCTCATCACAATCATCAATCTCAGCTCAAGGCTCTAGACTCAATTCTCAAGTTCATTATGCATGCTTTTCAAATTAGTCATGTAAGGTTATGCAAATTCTCATGAAAATGTTTAATTCAAAAAAAACAAATAGTATGATGATCATCAACATAGAAAAACATATAATTTCAAATAAAAGTTTAAGAGGACCATCAAAGATCATGCATGTAAACTCTCCAAATCATCAACTCTTCTATGGGGCACATGAGAGAACAATCCCATGTTTTTAGTTTAGCCTTACATACCTGGGATGAAGCTATTAATCAAGCACGTCAAGGATTTCTTCTCGAATCTCTCAAACTCAAGCTGTTCTCCTCTTTCCTCAAGCCCTAGCCTTGTTAGAATATTGGAATAGGACTTAAAATAGGGGTTTTGGACCCTTTTTACGTCAAAACGACCTTATTAGATCTTGTATAGAGTTTAGGAGTGGTGGGGAATTGATCGGAATGCCTCTCGTAATAATTTAGAAACTTTCAACTCGGAGAAGACCCAGTCCGTGACGTGGACGACCGCGCACAATGTATTTTTAGATAAAGTTTCTAAACGAGTTTTCTCAATCCTGCAAAAAATTTCTAGAAAAATGTAAGTGCTGGTCCATGATGGAGGCGCGACGCGCTCCAATCGCGCACCAACATTGTTTTGCGCTTCGGAATAAAAATTTTTCTTTTGATCGAGTCGCTCTAAAAATCGATCGAGACCATTTTCCCACTCAATCTTTCGTGCTAATCACAAATCCGGCCTCAGATTTTCCGTACAAGCATTGGAATATGCCTTACGCGCATTCCCTCCCTTTAAGGGTATTTTGGTAATTTTATCGGGCGTTACATCATCTCCCTCTTGGGATCGTTCATCCTCGAATGATGAGTATAGGTGGATATCATGGCACGAATAGACTTAAAACTCATCTCAATCAATCAAACTCTTGACTTAAGAATAGAAAGTCACATCAAGAATAGATACATCAGTTTAGTGAAGGGTAAAAATTTTACCTTCAACACTCTCATAATTTGGCACGAATAGGTTTGGATATTTAGCCTTCATCTCTTCCTCAGCTTCCCATGTGGCTTCCTCGATAAAATTGATTTCTCCATAGGACTTTGACTGAGGCTATCTCTTTGTTCCTTAACTTATGAATCTGACGATCAAGGATTTGAACCGGAACCTCTTCATAAGATAGGCTATCATTCACTCCAATGCTATCAACAGGGATCACCAAGGTAGGATCTCCCAAGCATTTCTTCAACATCGATACATGGAATACCATATGGACTCCATCCTTTTCCCAAATCTTAGGACAACCTTCATAGATGACACTTTTAAATATACCCAATCGTATAAATCGAACTCCAAGTCTCTTCTCCTCACGTCAGTATAAGATTTTTGGCGACTTTGGGCAGTCCTTAACCTCTCTCTAATGACCTTGACCTTCTCCATCGATTGGTGGACAAGATCAGGCCCAATCAGCTTTACTTCCCTAACCTCAAACTGCCCAATTAGTGATCTACATCTCCTCCCATACAAGGCTTTGTAATGAGCCATTTGAATACTTGCATGATAACTATTTTTATATGCGAACTCAATCAATGGTAGGTGATCATGCTAGTTCCCCTTGAAATCAAGAACACAAGCTCTCAACATATCCTCTAATGTTTGAATTGTACTCTGCTTGACCATCTGTCTGTAGATGAAAGGCTGTGCTCAGGTTCACCTTAGTACCCAATCCTTTTTGGAATGATCTCCAAAACTGCGTGGTGACTTGAGCTCCTCTGTCCCAGATGATGGACAAGGGAACCCCATGTAACCTCACAATCTCTTGGATGTACAACTTGGCGTACTCCTCCGCAGTGTTTGTTGTCTTAACTGCCAAGAAGTGAGCCGATTTAGTCATCCTATCCACAATCACCCATATCAAATCATGTTGCTTTAGAGACCTTGGTAAACCAGTAATAAAGTCCATATAATCATCTCCCACTTCCATTCTAGAATATCAAAGTTCTGAGCCAATCCACATGGCTTTTGATGCTCAACTTTCACTTGTTGGCAAATTGGGAATTTCGAAATGAATTCAACAATATCCCTCTTCATTCCACTCCACCAATAGACTTCTCTCAAGTCATGGTACATCATAGTAGAACCAGGATGAATGGAATATCTAGTGTTATGGGCTTCCGCCATGATTCTGTCTCAAATGCTTTCGACATTTGGAACACACAACCTACTTTGGTATCTCAACACTCCATCTCCTCCTTTGGAGAAGATCATCACTTTTTGTTTGTGGACAACCTCCTTCAATTGGAGTTTGACGGAATCTTGGTCCTGCTTTTCTTTTGGCAGACCTCCTTCAATTGGAGTTTGACGGAATCTTGGTCCTGCTTTTCTTTTACCTCTGCCACTAAGGATGAAGCAAACCCATTTTGAACATTAACTCATCCTTCATCATTCTCCTGAGGTTGAACTCCAAATCGAGCCAATTGATGCACTTCCTTAGCGAAATCCTTCTTTCTTTCCTCCACATGGGATGTGCTACCCATTGACAACCTGCTAAGAGCGTCAGCAACAACGTTAGCTTTACTTGGGTGGTAGTGAATGCTCATGTCATAATCCTTGAGCAACTCCAACCACCTCCTCCGTCGCAGGTTGAGTTCTTTCTGACTAAAGATATACTGCAAGCTCTTGTGGTCAGTGAAAACATCCACATGCACTCTATACAAGTAGTGGCACCAGTTTTTAAGTGCAAACACCATTGCTGCCAACTCGAGGTCATGGGTTAGATAGTTCCTCTCATGAACCTTGAGTTGCCTGGAAGCATAGGCTATCACTTTTCCTCTCTGCATCAGTACACATCCCAACCCAACCCTCGAAGCATCGCAGTAAATTACAAAGTCCTCCATCCCATCGGGTAAGGTTAGGACTGGTGCAGTAGTCCACCTCATTTTCAACTCTTGCAAATTCTTCTCACATTCCTCGGACCACTAAAACTTGACATTTTCTCGAGTCAATTTAGTCAATGGCGCGGATAGGGAAGAATCCCTCCACAAATCTGTGGTAGTAGCCTGCCAATCCCAAGAAACTTCTAATGTCAGTCAGAGTGGTCGGTTGGGGTCAGTTCTTAACCGTTTCAATCTTTTGGGCATCCACTCGAATACCATCACGGGAAACAACATGGCCTAGAAAAGTCGCTGACTTAAGCCAGAACTCACACTTTGAGAATTTTGCATACAACTCATGGTCCTTTAGAATTTGGAGGACAAATCTGAGATAATTAGCGTGCTCCTCCTCACTTCTCGAATACACCAAAATGTCATCGATGAACACAATCACAAACGTATCCAGATATTGTCTGAATACTCTACTCATCAAGTCCATAAAGGCTGCAGGTGCGTTTGTCAACCCAAAGGACATGACCAAGAACTCAAAATGGCCATATCTAGTCCTAAATGTTGTCTTTCAAATATCACATTCCCTCACCTTCCACTGGTGGTAGCCAGATCTAAGGTCTATCTTGGGGAAACAAGAGGTGCCCTGAAGTTGGTCAAACAAATCATCTATCCTTACGAGAGGATATTTATTCTTTATCGTGACCTTGTTTAGTTTCCTATAGTCGATACACATTCTGAGGACCCATCTTTCTTTCGCACGAATAGGACAGAAGCACCCCAAGGTGAAACACTAGGCCGAATGAAGCCCTTCTCTAGCAAATCTTTCAGTTGCTCTTTCAACTCAGCGGGGGCCATCCTATAAGATGGAATTGAAATAGGCTGAGTATTGGAAAGAACATCAATCCAAAAGTCAATCTCCTTATAGGGAGGGACTCCAGGAAAATCATCGGGAAATACTTCCGATAACTCATTAACAATCGGGACTGACTCAAAAGTTGGGGACTCAACATCATCAGATTTCACTCGCATGAGGTGATAGATATAACCTTTGGAAATCAACTTGCTGGCTCTAAGATATGAGATAAACTTTCCTCTAGGTGCAACAGAATCACCCTTCCACTCAAGAACCGGTTCGTTAGGAAATTGGAACTTAACGGTTCGGGATCCACAATCAACAGTGGCATAACAGGCGTGAAGCCAATCCATGCCAAAAATCACATCAAAACCATCTCCAACTCAACCAAATCAACAATAGTATCCCTATGATGGATGGACACTGCACAAGCTCTATAGATTCTCCCAGCTCGAATAGACTCGCCCACTGGAGTAGAAATATCAAAGGGTTTAAGAAGACTCTCAGGGGTTCTATCAAATCTACTGGCCACATAAGGAGTTACAAACGACAATGTGGCACCCGGATCCATAAAAAACATAATAATCAAAAGTAAAGACTCAAATCATACCCGTCACAACATCTAGGGAGTTCTCTTGATCTTGTTGACTACCCATGGCATACAAGTGGTTTGCTGCTCCGCCTGCGCCTGACGTAGTGGCCCTCTGTTCCTCTAACTGGTGGGACTGGTGTAGTAGTCTGAGCCTGGTCAGCCCGCTTTGGACAATCCCTCTTGTTGTGACCTGTTAGGCCACATCTATAGCACACATCATTCCCATCATGATATCCCCCAAGTGCATTTTTCCACACTTATCACATGGTGGCTTACGCTGTGAACCTTGAGCCACACTAGCTTGTGACTGGGATCCATGGGTTCCAACATTCTGAAACCTTTGATCATACCTGCCTCTAGGCACAAGTGCATTAGCAGATGATGGCGCTGGAAATCGGTTGTCATTGCCTTTCCTTCCAATCTCATGGCTCGATGTCTTAGCTTTATTATGATTGAAATCTTCCTTGTCATGTTGTCTCTCCTCATCGGCTTGTTGCTCAAATATCATCAGTTGCCCGGTGTCCATATTACTCACAAGCATGGCTCCTCTCCTATCTCTCTTTGGTCCTATATTCAACCCATCAACATACATCCCCATCCTTCCCCTCATATCAACAACCATGTTTGGAGCATAGTGAGATAGTTGTGTGAACTTTAAACCATACTCTTGCACGGTCATAGAGCCCTTTTTCATATTTAGGAACTCTCTCACCTTAGCTTCTCTTTCTCTCTTGGGAAGAAACGCCCCAAGAAGGCTTCCTCGAACACTACCCAAGTCAAACATGGAGCATCAACCCTTCTACCTTTTCTTTTACTGGTCGAACCACAGTCTGGCCATGCCTTTAAGTTGGTAAGCAACCAGTTCAACCCTGTCAGCATCAGCCATATGCATCACTTGGAACACCTTCTCAAGTTCCTCCACGTAGTTCTCAGGATCTTCAGTGGATACAGACCCCGTGAACTCAGGCGGATTCATCCTCAGAAATTCTCGGACTCTAGAGGTGTCATGAGAATCTGGTCTACCTGCTCCTTGTCTCAAAGCAGGTGCTACCACAGCCTGGGTTAAAGCTTGAATAGACCGGTGTAGCAGCATTAGAGACCTCATCTTGAGGGGCTTTCTTAACAGGGATAGCTTGATCCACATGCTCCTCGTGTACTTGAGGCTCAGGTGGATTAACATCTTGCCTCGCAGGATGTCCCTTTCTTTTGATAGCTCTTCTAGGAGGCATGATATCAACTCTACACGCGTAGAGCACGAATTAGAAGAGAGCTTTCATTGAGCTTAACTCAATCGCATGAATTGGGATAAGAAAAAAGGTGCAACCATTCCTAATGTCCTATAGCCTCTTGCTTATGAAATATGGTCAACAACACACCCATAAACAAGACTCTACTAGACACGACTTTATAGACTCCCTAAAACACTTGAACTTTGTGTTCTGATACCAAGTTTGTCACGCCCCGGGAGGGTACCCTTGGTGTGGCCGACACCTAGAGACTATTGCTAGTCCCCAAGCAAACCACTTAGCCTCATCACATCATTCAATCAAATTAACTCTACTGAACAACAGAAATAAAAGTAAGTAAATAGGCACATCTCATCTAAAGTCTCACAATGATATAGTATTTAATAAAAGCTAGTAGAAAGAACTAGCTCACAATCTCAACATCAACGCTCAACCATCGTCTATGAAGCCTCTATCACTAATCATGTGGTGCCATTGACAGGCCAATGGCTACCCAAATCAAATGAAAGAAATAGTCCAATCTAACTCTAATGCATGATGAAATAATCATGGTGGTTCCTCCGGAGTAGGGGAGGCTCACCAAATTAGCTTCGAATCTCAGATCTTCAACAGAGCGCCTGTTGACGATCTCTAGTACCTGCCTCTGCATCATAAAATGATGCAGTCAAAAAGGGACATCAGTACTTTGAATGTACTAGTATGTAAAATAGCTGAGTGAAACAGAAACAGGTAGAATAATATGGAAACAACATCAACTCAAAGTAATCATCAAATAACATCAAGTCGTCAAATGTCTATCTATGCAAGAATAAAGAGTAGACAAGTGACCCATCAATCATCTCAGACTCATCTCAAAGGAGCTCACCTCCTCTCATCTCATCTCATTTATGAGGAGCTGACCTCCTCTCATCTCATCTCACCTCGACTTAGAGTACTTAAGATAGTATATTTATGAGAGTTTCTCTTATTCGACAACAATCACTTATGAACAAGTGAATGTACAATAATCTCACTGATGTTGCCACAGCCGTTCCAAACTTTTCAGGTAGGGAACGCTCCAAAACCATATCATCTCACCCAATATAGAGTCAATACTCAACATGTCCGCTATTGCTTTCATGGTTTGCTACTCTCGAGGAAACCATAATATCTGTGATGGTTCTATGCCTCACCTATGTTTGGCGACGTAGTTAATGAGTTCAAGTGGGACTTACTCTTACCCATTTTGGTGCTCGATACTCCTCTCATGACTCAATGCTCATAAAACCTCCATCTAAACCAATTTCATAGGGACTTGAACCTCGTCATCAACCGGTATCTCATAGGGACTCGAACCCCATCATCATTCAACTCATAGGGACTTTGACCCTCTCATCAATCAATCTCAACAATAACTCAAGATTTAGAACAATCATTAGGAAGCCATTGAGTAGACACATCGGTAGAGTTCATTTATAGAGACTCGTAAAACAATCAAATTCTATCAACTCATCATCATTCTCTCATCACAATCATCAATCTCAACTCAAGGCTCTAGACTCAACTCTCAAGTTCATTATGCATGCTTTTCAAATTAGTCATGTTAGGTTATGCAAATTCTCATGAAAATGTTTAATTCAAGAAAACAAATAGTATGATGATCATCAACATAGAAAAACATATAATTTCAAATAAAAGTTTAAGAGGACCATCAAAGATCATGCATGTAAACTCTCCAAATCATCAACTCATCTATGGGGCACATGAGAGAACAATCCCATGTTTTTAGTTTAGCCTTACATACCTGAGATGAAGCTATTAATCAAGCATGTCAAGAATTTATTCTCGAACATCTCAGACTCAAGCTCTTCTCCCCTTTTCTCAAGCCCTAGCCTTGTTAGAATATTGGAACAGGACTTAGAATGGGGGTTTTAGGCCATTTTTACGTCAAAATGACCTTATTGGGTCATGTATGGAGTTTCGGAGGGGTTTGAAATTGAACGGAATGCCTCTCGTAATAATTTAGAAATTTTTAACTTAGAGAAGACCCAATCCGCGACGCAGAGTGTTCGCACACAATGTATTTTTAGAAAAAGTTTCTTAATGAGTTTTCCCAATCCCGTCAAAAATATCCAATAAAATATAAATGCTGGTCCACGATGGAGGCGCGATGCGCTCCTATCGCACACCAGCACTATTTTGCACTTTGGATCGAAATTTTTTCTTTTGATTGGGTCGCTCTAAAAATCGACCGAGACCATTTTCCCAATTAATTTTATGTGTTGATCGCAAATTTGGCCTCGAATTTGTCATACGAGCATTGGAAGATGTGTTATGCACATATCCTCCTCTATGGGTATTTTAGTAATTTTATCGGGTATTATATTGACCCAGGTACGACTTTATCATTTGAAGTCCATACGTGGCTAGTAAGTTTAAGATCCTTCCTGAATGTCTTCTTGAGCCTTTTAGTGTTTCTTCTCCTGTTGATGAGTACATCCTAGCTGAAAGAGTATATAGAGATTGCACGGTGTCTATTTATCATAGAGATACTTTAGCAGACTTAGTTGAGTTAGAGATGATTGACTTTGATGTAATTCTTGGCATGGACTGACTTCACATTTGTTATGCCTTTGTTGATTGTAGAACCCGAACTGTCAAATTCCAGTTTCCAAATGAGCCTGTCATAGAGTGGAAGGGTGATTTTATTGCGCCTAAGGGCAAGTTTATTTCCCACCTTAAGGCAAAAAATCTAATCTCAAAGGGATGTATCTATAACCTCGTGCGATTTAAGGCTAATGATGTAGAGTCCCCACCTTTGGAGTCAGTTCTAGTTGTCAATGAGTTCCCCGATGTCTTCCCTGCAAGAGTCCCTCTTGATAAGGAAATTGAATTTGGGATTGATGTTCTCCCCGATACCCAGCCTATCCCTATTCCTCCATATAGAATGGCTCCCATAGAGTTAAAGGAATTGAAAGAGTAGTTGAAATATCTCTTAGATAAGGGATTTATTAGGCCGAATGTCCTTTCGTAGGGCACTCCTATCCTATTTGTTCGAAAGAAAGATGGTTCCCTCAGAATGTGTATAGATTTTGCCAGTTAAATAACGTGACCATTAAAAACAAATTTTCCCTTTCGAGGATCAATGACTTGTTTGACCAACTGCAGGGTGCCACTGTTTTCTCCAAGATAGACCTCAGATCAGACTATCACTAGTTGAAAGTGAGAGAATGTGACATCCCGAAGACGTCTTTTCGAACCCGATATGGTCACTTTGAGTTTCTGGTAATGTCCTTCGGATTTACCAATACTCATGTCGCTTTTATGGACTTGATAAACAGAGTATTTAGACAGTACCTTGATATATTCGTGAATCTTTAAAATAATAATTGTACTCTATTTGTCTAATTCAAACCCAGCTCTTTCTCTTTTCTTCATTGTTAGATTTTGTAATAGAGAAATTGGAGCACACAATGCGATCAACTAACTTGAGTAAGCTTTGTATGGAATATGATGATCATCTTACGATGAAAATGGTTCACTGCAATCATGGATTTGTGGTGCGTATATAATCATCTTGATCTTTAAGTAACTCTGGAAGAAGATATTGGTCATGCCCTTATTATAGGGTAAATATTATCTGATTTATTTAGTAAATTTAGAATTTTGAATGAAAACTAATTCCTTCATTATTTTTCAATATTGAAGGATCCTAGATCTTGCTATTTTTGGTATTGGCAGGATAAAGAAGATATTGATTCGAGGTCTAAATTTATTATTCCAAAACTAATATCAAAATTGGGTGAGCTTGAGAATTTAATGAAATCCTCTCAAACATCAGCCAATGAATTTAAAAAATTGATTGAGGCTTCTAAGGAAGTCGACAAGCCTAGAGATTTCAAGTCAGAAGATAATTATTGTTGGTTCCCTAGCAAACGCAAGTGTACGTGGTCAACCCAAGTAATATAGTGGCTCTTTTCAGAAGCCAAATGTCGAACCCAAAGGATTTAAAGATTATTGATTCTCCCCTAAGATATTATGCTAGATTGATATCCAAGATAATGAGCAATGAGATTTGTCAAAGAACGAATTATATCTAAAATCAAAGGTTTACTGCCAGATTCGAATTATATAAAATAGTGATTTATCAACGTAAAGGTGATCCCGGGATTATAGCCATGGCGACTTCGTGTCTCTCAATCCATATTCATGTATCTGGGTGTATACTTATTAGTTGACAGGGTTAAATTTACCTAACAGGGTTGCACGCCTCTGCAGGCCTACCTTTAATGACTGCCTAACTACATCGTTGAGCGGGGATAGACAAACCATCAAAAATGCATTAATTTTATCTTCCTGTATTATGAACCAAGCGAGGTGTAAGGGTAGTTGTCACAGGTCTCCCTTACACGAACCAATCTAATGACCTAGTTGGACAAGCTCCTTATTCCACTATGTTCTAATTACTCCAACATCTTTCGAATTCAGAATAACTAACCCATTTCCTCCCTAGTTGATCAGGCTAAGAAGTATTAATAAAAGTGGCACAATAATAAGTGATAAACCCATCATACATAAATCAAAATTAAGAGATCACATTGTCTAGGGCTACAGTCCCAGAATATGGGAGAACTAGCCACTCATAGTTGGTTCCCACATCAAAATTAAGCTAAAAATAATGAACATTCAAGAATACAAAGATGAAAGACAAACCAAAGTTGACCTAGGTTGTGTTCTCTAAGACTCCCGTCTGTTTCTTCCTCCAAAAACGAATGAACAAAAGTTGTATTTCAAATAATTAATAGCCCTCTTTTTTCCAAATCCCATAACTCGTTTTTCACTTAAAATTCATGCAGTCCGCGACGCGGACTAGTGTGTTTTGACCCGGTCCATTATTCTGCTGACTGGACTGATTCGCCTCTTCTTGCGAACTGGTCCGCGACGCAAACCCTGCCACGCATTGAGACTTTGTGTCTTTTCTTCTCCTTTTCCAGTTCTGCTAGTCCGTTCCCAGGTCCGCGACACGGACCGTTGCCTCTGCTGCATCCTTCTTCTTTTCTCCCTTGCTTTCTGGGACGTGTCCATCCTTCCAATTTGCACATGACTTCGGACTGCTATTATTTGACTAATCCCTGCAAAATGCAACCACATGGAGTACTCGACACCAGATTAGAAAAATAACAACAATCATATTAAAAACAGTTGTTCTCTTTATGTTTACCCTCTGACTTAGCTCACTTTATGGGTTTATTTGGCTAACTAGGCGTATAAATACGCCTAAGATCACCACCCCACACTTAGAGTTTTGACCGTCCTCGGGCAATTTCAACACTCATGCATGAGACTCGCTAGGCAGTGTATATCCCAAACAAATGATATGAATGGCTCGCATGCATCAAAGAATCAAAAAACATACTAGATCCTGACAGTATCTCCTTTATCTAATCCTTCACGCTTAACCGTTAAATCATGTAGCAATTTAGTCAACACTATCATCTGATTGCTAACCTTACTTGAGGTTGTGCCCTCACCAGAAGAATTATCCATGCACACCTATCATACTGGAAGATAAAACAAACACAAGAATATGGGTACTCAATCAACTCTCTCTCTCCCAAATGATGTCTTGTGTTGGGTCTAGTTCCTATAGGCTTGCCCTTAATGTACAAATGTGACCTAGTAATAGTCGGCTCGAAGGATCACTGAGGTCTTCTGTGTGGTTGTAATGTCGGCTAAGGGTTGGTAAGATATCTTTTATGGAAAAGTGGCATGGCTCAATCCCCAAGTGCACCTAGCTCAACACTGCATATTACATCACAATACATACTTTATCACTCCGCCCCAAAACAGTTCTTCACATGTGACATTGTTCTTTCACTGTTACAACGATCCTTTTTCTTTTTGCTTTTCTCCCTCTCTCTATTTCTTTTTTTTTGTGATGGGTCCGCGACGCGGAGACATCGCGGACAGCCACTATTTTCATACGCGATGAGTCCGCGACGCGGAGAGGTCGCGGATCACCATTGTTTTCAACCCACATTTCCAATTTTCTTTCTCTTATTCCCTGAGATATCCATTTAGGCTTTCCTATCCTCCGACTGTCATGCTACCGCGCTTGGGGATCAGGTTCATCCGGGTTTAGATTGAAAGGAAGGGTAGGCTTAACACGTGGCTAACCAAAGAAAAAGCTAAAGCTCAAAGGGGCTAACTAGGGAGAGGATGTTAGTTGGGTAGATTGCTGACGGCTTAATGGGATACCAAAGAAATGCCTCGATCCTTTCCTTCAAATTTGACTCCTACTGAGTTCATTCTACATACCGGGAAAGTTCTAGCAACTATTTCAACACAAACTTATACAATTCAGCTCACCACTCTTGGCACACTCCCTTCATAAAGTTAACTCTAGATTCAATGTTGCCTAATGCACATGATTCCTTGGTCATCTCATTTTATTCCGAAATGTTAGAATCAGGTATTACTTTTCAGGCTCCCTAGTGGTTAAGTCCTTTTAACTTACACGACCATCATACCCTGCTTGGTTGTATCACTGCCGACACACTACTTCAGAACTGAATTAACAAGCACTCACATCTCTACACTAACATGTCGCACAAACTAAACAACAATCAGAAAACTAGAGAACAACTGCTTTAACATGAACAATTCCACTACTAAGCAAGAAAGAAACAATATACATATACTAGGCAAGACAGGAAAGAAAAGAAAGAAAAGAAGTGTCTGAATTATACATGCCAAATGAATATATAGAATAAGATGCATCTAGTCCTGGCATTGCCATCCACCCCCCACATAGACTCAGCACTGCCCTCAGTACTGATCATACAAAACCTGCATCGACTCTGGCTACTCCAACTCATCCGGGTCCGGAAAGATCGGCTCCCCCCCTGTGGCAACCGGGACCTCATCCTCAATCTCATCCTCCTCAGTGTCGGAGGCCATCCGTGCTTCTTCAGGGTTCGTGGGGATGTCATCATCAACAGGCTCCATAAAGGTAGGCCCGATGCCCAGCACAACATTAGCATGGGCGTTGAGAGGGTAGTGAGTGGAAACCTCGTCGAGCTCCAGCTGTGTGGACAGGCGACCACCCACCCTGTGCCTTAGCATTTCGAGCCCGTACATGCGTGCCATGATGAGCTCATCCCTATGATTACGCTCCGCAGTGGTGAGTATTGGCCTCGTAGCCTCCTCCGGCCCCTTAATATTGGTGATATTATAGGGTGGGGCCTCAATCTGGGGCCAGTAATCTAGCTCTTCAGTGGGGACACCTGCACGATTGCATAATTCAATTATAAGGCCCCCGAAAGCATACCTGTGACCCCGGTGGACTCGGGCCTTTCTCATCGCGGACTTGAGAACCACCCCAAAATTAAGCTCCATGCCCGTCATGAGGGCATACACCAGGCATGTTCTGTCTCGTGTCACGGCTGTGAAGTGTTGGCCTGGGAAGAAGGAGTGCATCACGATTTTAACCCAGACCCGAGCTTCCTGATTCATGTGAGCAAAGGGGAAGCTTTGGTGGTACCCTCGGCCTGCATGCCGTATCCACCTCGCCGTGGAGTTCACTCCGGCCAGTGTGTGCCAAATGAGACAGTAGGGAGGGTGCATCTGCAATTCATTGAAAGGTCCGTAGGGACATCTGCCGTGCCCAAGATGGTGTTGATGGCCAGGGGTCCTATGTTGACCTCCACCCCTCGCACCGTGACCACCTGTGTGCGAGGTTCCTTCTTCATATTGGCATAGAACTCCCTGACTATGCTGAGGTTGCATGGTAGGGGATCGTTGAAGAGGAACATAAGATGGTAGTCCATGCACCGTTGGTAGATATTGGGGAACTCACGAGACAGGGAGTCCGCATCAATGGGGACATCTGGGAAGTACTTGGTCTCGGTGAGCCCGGTACCACCGCTGCCCCTCTCTGTCTACTGCTCGAAGCCCAAAACGAGGTCTTTGGCCTTTGTGTTCAGGGGCTCGGGGTACCACCGGGACATCCCTGGTACGCCTTCGGCTGCTCGAGGCGCCAGCTCCGCTTGTTTGGCCTGTTCTTCTGATTCTAGAAGCCATTAATACCTGCAGCACAACAAACTTAGTCACTCAACAATAATGCAAAGGGGACCATGGGCAGGCCTAGGGGATGTCCACCCCACACTTAGACCAAAACACACCGGGTGAAGAGGATACTCAGACTTCTCCACTTCACCGGTGGCACATGGAACCACGGATCACCACACAATGTATCATACAGGTCAATTCCAACAGTCACATTAGCCCCCATACAAACCATACATACACAATGCAAGCACAATGAGAATCACACTACCCACACATACAATTTCCTACAATTCATGGTAGTTTCACTCAAAAGAACCCTTCCCCATCAGTTATGGCAAGTTTTCCCCAATTTTTGCAACCTAGGGTTTTCACCCTACAATGTTTATGCCCAAAATTGACCTTTCCCCTAGAATCACACCAAAAAATTTCAACATCTAACATGAATCTGTGCACCTACGACCCCATTAGGATAGTAAACTCCTACACACTTATCACGTGCCTTTATGTGTTCAAAGAAGCAAAAACAACCCAATTCAAATGTAAGAACGACATTGAGACCGAGATTACTTATTTGAGATGCAGGGTAATGATGGGGAATGAGATCGCGTCGTGTAGATCTTCAAAACTTGAAGAAAGGGGAAAATTTGAGAGTTTCGAAAGAAAAGGGGTGAAAAAAATCGGGTGTCTTTTTCCTGTGAAAACCCTAGAATTAGAAAGTGGGTTTATATAGGGGTGGAGCCACACGGTAATCGAGGCCCAAAATATACGGGTCCGCGATGCAAGTGCGACGCGGACCTGTCACGGATAGTCACTTAAAAAAATTAGTACCTGGGCTTTGAAGAAAACACAAGTCCGCGACGCGGTCCTGTCGCGGAGGGTCATTGTTTCGGGGCCAAATATTTTTAGAATTTTGAGCTACGGGCCCCAAAAAATTCAACGAACCCTGGACTAGGCTTCACAATAGCAAGACATGTTAGTTCATTCAAAGAAATAACACACTAACTCACAGATTTAGAGAAAAATCGATGATGCGCTCCTTCACCCAAAACAGCACACAAGTGTGGGTGCGCGACACCTCCGCGACACGGTCCTGTCGCGGAGGGACACTGTTTTGGGGCCCAAAAGATTTACGATTTTTAGCTACGGGCCCCGAAAAATTTACCGAACACCTGCAAATCCTTCAAAACGTTACCCATGTTAGTTCAGCAAAGAAATAACTCACAAAATACCTCCCGGGTCGACCGAAATCGACGGCCAAATTTGTTCCATGAAAACAACCTACAAGTGTAGGACCGCGACGCCTCCGTGATGCGGTACTATCACGGAGGCTCACTGTTTTTGGGGCCCCAAAATATTTCCGAAATTGAGCTACAGGCCCCGAAAAATTTACCTAACACTTGAACATCCTGCTAAACACCAATACAAGGTAATCCAAACAAAGAAATTCCAGGATTGAACGATGGATTATCGGGAATCGGTGATGCTCAATTCAGCCCCGAGATGAGCCCTATGCGCGATACGTCCACGACGCGTTTGCATCGTGGACAACCACTTGGTGCTTTTCTCTTTTTTTTAATATATATATATTAAAAGGAAAAGAAAACTTACCTTACCACGGGTTGCCTCCCACGCAGCGCCTGATTTACCATCGCGGCACGATGCAACATCACTCATTCGTCATTGGCCAACTGAATGACCTCTTCTTCTCTGTTTGTGTCAGCACCATAGTAATGCTTGACACGCTGTCCATTCACCAAAAAAGTTTGGTCCAAATCTGCACCCTTCAGCTCCACAACTCCGTGTGGTGTGACGTTCACCACAATGTATGGTCCACTCCACTTGGACCTCAGCTTCCCTGGAAACAATTTCAAGCGAGAGTTAAAGAGAAGTACCTGCTGACCCGGTTCAAAGGCTCGAGGAATTATGCGCCGATCATGCCATCTCTTGGTCTTCTCTTTGTATAATTTCGCGTTCTCATACGCGTGAAGCCGGAATTCATCCAACTCCACCAGCTGCTCTAACCTTTTCTTTCCCGCTAGCTCAGGATCCAAATTTAGCTTTTTGATTGCCCAGTACGCTTGATGCTCGAGTTTCACTGGGAGGTGACATACTTTGCCATATACCAACCGATATGGGGATGTGCCTATCGGTGTCTTATATGCTGTCCGGTATGCCCACAAGGCTTCATCAAGTTTGATTGCCCAATCCTTCCTTGTGGCATTCACGGTCTTCTGCAGTATCTGCTTCACTTCTCTGTTTGACACCTCCACTTGCCCACTCGTTTGTGGGTGGTACGCGGTGTCCACCTTATGTCGCACCCCATACTTAGCTAGCAAATTCTTCACCGTTTGGTTGATGAAATGAGTGCCTCCATCACTAATGATGGCCCTTGGAGTCCCAAATCTAGTGAAAATTTGCTTCCTTAGAAACTTGTTCACTACCTTTGCGTCATTCTTGGGCAATGTTGCTGCCTCTACCCACTTGGAAACATAATCCACTGCTACTAAGATATACTGGTTCCCAAAGGATGGTGGGAATGGCCCAATGAAGTCCATCCCCCATACATCAAAGATCTCCACTTCCAAGATGTTGTTGAGGGGCATCTCATGTCTTTTGGAAATGGTGCCCATTTTCTAACAGGCCTCACATGTCCTCACAAACTGGACAACATCTCTGAATAATGTGGGCCAGAAGAACCCGGACTGTAGCACCTTATGAGCTGTTCGTTCACCACCGTGATGACCCCCATAGAGAGAAGCATGGCAACTTCCTAAAATATTTTGCATTTCTATTTCAGGCACACATCTTCTCACCATTCTGTCCGGCCCTCGTTTAAACAGATACGGCTCATCCCATATGAATGCTTTTGAATCATGAGCCAGACACTTTCTTTGTTGATAAGTTGCCCCAGGTGGGAACACCCCGCTCACCAAGTAGTTGACAATGTTTGCATACCATGGTAGCTCCTCCACTTCTAAGGCCATCAACTGCTCATTGTGGAACTCTTCTTTGATCTGCAATTGTTCCCCTATGTGAGCATCACTTTCCAAGCGGGATAGATGATCAGCGATCTGGTTTTCACACCCCTTACGATCCTTTATCTCAATATCAAATTCCTGAAGTAACAGGATCCAACGAATCAACCTGGGCTTTGCTTCCTTCTTATTGAACAAATACCGCACCGCTGCATGGTCAGTAAACACCACAACCTTGTTGCCCACTAAATATGCTTTGAATTTGTCAAAGGCATATACTAATGCCAACATTTCCTTCTCAGTCACGGTGTAGTTACACTGAGCTGCATCGAGTGTTTTACTGGCATAGTAAATGGCGTGGAACACCTTGTCTCGGCGCTGCCCCAGCATTACGCCCACAACATTGTCACTTGCATCACACATCAGCTCGAATGGGAACTCTTAATCTGGTGCTGTTAGTATTAGGGACTCGACTAATTTCTTCTTTAGCATTTCATAGGCCTACAAACATGAAGCATCAAAGTTGAAAGTTACCTCTTTCTCCAGCAGGGTTGACAAAGGCTTGGCAATTTTGGAGAAGTCTTTTATAAATCTCCGGTAGAACCCCGCATGACCCAAAAAGCTTCGGACTCCTTTTACTGACACAGGGGGTGGAAACTTCTCTATAGCCTCTATCTTTGCCTTGTCTACCTCCAGACCACGCTTTGAAACTTTATGCCCCGGGACTATTCCTTCTTTCACCAGGAAATGGCACTTCTCCTAGTTAAGGACTAGATTCGTTTCCTCATAGCGTGCCAGTACTCTGTCTAGATTCTGCAAGCATGTTTCAAAGGACTCCCCAAACACTGAGAAGTCATCCATGAACATCTCCACTATGTCTTCCACCATGTCGTGGAATATAGCCATCATGCACCAATGGAAAGTGGTAGGTGCATTGCACAATCCAAAGGGCATGCGCTTGAAGGCGTAGGTACCATAAGGACATGTGAAAGTTGTCTTTTCCAGGTCCTCAGGGGCGATGGTGATCTGATTATACCCCGAGTATCCATCCAGGAAGCAGTAGTACTCTTGCTCAGCCAACCTATCCAGCATCTGATCAATGAAAAGCACCGGATAGTGGTCCTTGCGGGTGGCATCATTCAATCTCCTGTAATCCATGCAGATGCGCCACCCTGTCACCGTTCTGGTTGGGATCAACTCATTCTTGTCATTGGTGACAACTGTCATCCCCCCTTTCTTGGGTACACATTGCACTGGGCTCACCCATTTGCTGTCAGATATGGGGAAGATAATTCCTGCATCAACCACTTGATGACCTCTTTCTTCATCACGTCTTTCACCCATTTGCTGTCAGATTTGGGGAAGATAATTCCTGCGTCCAACCACTTGATGACCTCTTTCTTCACCGCGTCTTTCATAATAGGATTTAGCCTCCTCTGTGGTTGATCCACTGGCTTATAGCCCTCCTCCATGTAAATCCTATACATGCATAGGGCTGGATTGATGCCCTAAATATCTGACATCTGCCATCCATAGCTTTCTTCCTTCGCTTTAGCACCGCTACTGCTGCTTCTACCTGGGCTACAATCAAAGACACAGACAAGATTACAGGTAACGTTTCATTTTCGCCAAGGAATACATACCTGAGGTGCGAAGGCAGCAGCTTCATTTCCAGTTTAGGTGCTTCTTCAATTGAAGGTCTGAGGGGAGGTCCCAGCACTCTGTTTAATGGCTCTGCTTCTTTTTTCAGCATGCTGACATTGTGGCCATTTAGCACACTTTCTATTTCTTTGGCTTCTGCATCATCCACTAACCCTTGGTTCAGTAGAACTCTAGTCAGTCGGTCTGTTATCTCTACCCGACTTACTGCAGCTGCCGTGTCTAACACGGTGATAGTTGCCAGGTCCTCGTAGGCTGCAGGGAGCTTCATAGCTTTGTACACATCAAACACTTCCACTTTATCATGAGCTCTCATGGTTAGCTTCCCTGCTGCTACATCTATCAGTGCTCCACCTGTCGCTAAGAATGGGCGACCAAGAATGAACGGGACCTCAGGATCGGGTTCAAAGTCTAGGATGACAAAGTCCACTGGGAAGATGAGTGATCCCACTTGGACTAGGACATCCTCAATCACCCCGTCTGGTCTCGCCATTGACCGATCCGTTAGTTGTAGGACGATAGTGGTCGGCTTTGGGCTTCCCAGGCCCAACTTTGTGAACATGGAGCTAGGCATTAGATTAATGCTTGCGCCTAAATTGCACATCCCTTTTGCATTCACGCGACCACCTATCGTTACCTGCACCGTGAAACTCCCCAGATCTTTCATTTTTGTTGGCAATTTGGATCCATTCAAGATCCTGGAGCTGCAAGTCTCTGTGAGTGCTACAGTCTCGTACTCAGCTAACTTGCTTTTGTTTGCCACGATGTCCTTCACGTATTTAGCATATTTTGGAATTCCCTGCAAGACATCAATCAGTGGTAAGTTAATATGTACCTGTTTTAACAGCCCGATGAACTTCTGAAAACAATCATCCTCCTTCTTCTTCTTGAACTTCTGCGGAAATGGAGGAGGTGGTTTCGGGACTGGGATACTGTCTGCCAGAGCTGGACTTGGCGTGTCAGCCTCATCACTTGGGGCAGTGCCTGATTCAGCTTCAACCCTCTTCTTAGGGACTGCTTCCATGAGGGGTCGCCCGCTCCTTGTACTGACTGCATTAACTTGTTTTGGGTTCGGGTCAGTATTACTTGGTAGACCCCCTTAGGGTCTGGAATTCATGTTTCCTGCCAGCTGCCCCAACTGCCTTTCCAAGTTTTGAAGATCCTGCTTGTTTCTCCGAATCTCCTCTTCCTGTCTATTTTGGTTTGCCAGAATCTGCCTCAGTACCTCACTGTCGGTCATACTATTTGGGTTAGCTTGTTTGGCAGGCTGCTGTGCTTGCTGATTATAGTATGCATTATTACCCTGTGGTCTTTGCTGAAAGGCCCCCTGATTTGATTGCTGACCTCCCCATGAGAAGTTGGGGTGGTTCCTCCAATTTGGGTTGTATGTGTTACCATAGCCTTGATAACCACCTCTATTAGCATTCCCCACAGCGTTCACTGCTTCAGGATTTGCCCCACAAGACTCAGCAGTATGATCTCCTCCCCCGCAAACCTCACACCATCTAGACTGCTGTTGTTGCACTACATTCATTGGGGTTGGCTGCTGCCCCACACTTGCCTGCGCCTGTTGTTGCTGTCCTAGTGCCAAGTTGTTGAATTGAGTAGTTATCATATTCTGCATGGCAGACATCTGCGCTTGCAAAGCAGTTATGGCATCAATTTCTAACATACCGGCTTGCGTCTGGACAACTGGCCTTCTAGATCCTCCATTCCATTTAGGATTTCCCTATGCGATCCTATTCAGCAAGGCGTACAACTCATCATACGTCTTTTCCAAAGCTTGATATAAATTCTCCTCCGCCTTTTGCTTGAATCTCAAGAGTTCACTCCTGAGTTTTGCAGTCTTTCCAGATGAGAAGAATCGGGTGAGGAACTTGCGAGCCAAATCATCCCATGATGTGATAGAGTTTGGTGGTTCTATCTGCAACCACCTCCGGGTGCCTCCCAACAATGAGAAGGGGAAAAGGGTCATCCTCACATAGTCCATGTTCACCCCCGCAGGAATGAAAGTGTCCGCAATCTCTAGGAAGTTCTGAAGGTGAACCTGTGGGTCTTCATGCGGTAGTCCGGTGAATTGTTCGGTGGAGTGTAGCAACTGAACCATGCTTTGTTTAAGTTCCTACCGACCCCCGGGCTCCGGTTTCAAGAAGAAACTCATCACATTGGTAGTCCGTGGGATTGCCACATCCCTCACTAGGTGAGGTGCTTCCTGTACAAGAAGATTTCCTTCAGCCATTGCTTCCCTGGTAGGATGTGCATTAGTGCTGCTGTTCTCACGATCCTCCTGTTCAATAAGTTCCAGTGGAGGAGTTTGGAATAGGACACCTGCTCTCCTTTTTGATTGTCGAAAGCAAGAATCCTGGTCCTCCAGTTTAGTACTCAACTGCCTGAAATAAGGGCACAGCTAAGATCAAATGCAGTGAGCACAATAAAGCACAATACTCAGAAAATTGACCAATTCACTTTAAATCCCCGGCAATGGCGCCAAAAACTTGTTGCTTCCCTAGCACACGCAAGTGTACGTGGTCAACCCAAGTAATATAGTGGCTCTTTTCAGAAGCCGGATGTCGAACCCAAAGGATTTAAAGATTATTGATTCTCCCCTAAGATATTATGCTAGATTGATATCCAAGATAATGAGCAACGAGATTTGTCAAAGAACGAATTATATCTAAAATCAAAGGTTTACTGCCAGATTCGAATTATATAAAATAGTGATTTATCAACGTAAAGGTGATCCTGGGATTATAGCCATGGCGACTTCGTGTCTCTCAATCCATATTAATGTATCTGGGTTTATACTTATTAATTGACAGGGTTAAATTTACCTAACAGGGTTGCACGCCTCTACAAGCCTACCTTTAATGACTGCCTAACTACATCGTTGAGCGGGGATAGACAGACCATCAAAAATGCATTAATTTTATCTTTCTGTATTATGAACCAAGCGAGGTGTAAGGGTAGTTGTCACAGGTCTCCCTTACACGAACCAATCCAATGACCTAGTTGGACAAGCTCCTTATTCCACTGTGTTCTAATTACTCCAACATCTTTCGAATTCAGAATAACTAACCCATTTCCTCCCTAGTTGATCAGGCTAAGAAGTATTAATAAAAGTGGCACAAGAATAAGTGATAAACCCATCATACATAAACCAAAATTAAGAGATCACATTGTCTAGGACTACAATCCCAGAATATGGGAGAACTAGCCACTAATAGTTGGTTCCCACATCAAAATTAAGCTGAAAATAATGAACATTCAAGAATACAAAGATGAAAGACAAACCAAAGTTGACCTAGGTTGTGTTCTCTAAGACTCCCGTCTGTTTCTTCCTCCAAAAACGAATAAGCAAAAGTTGTATTTCAAATAATTAATAGCCCTCTTTTTTCCAAATCCCATAGCTCGTTTTTCAATTAAAATTCATGCAGTCCGCAACGCGGACTAGTGTGTTTTGACCCGGTCCATTATTTTGCTGACTGGACTGATTCGCCTCTTCTTGCGAACTGGTCCGTGACGCGGACCCTGCCGCACACTGGGACTTTGTGTCTTTTCTTCTCCTTTTCCTGTTCTGCTAGTCCGCTCCCAGGTCCGCGAAGTGGACCGTTGCCTCTGCTGCATCCTTCTTCTTTTCTCCCTTGCTTTCTGGGACGTGTCCATCCTTCCAATTTGCACATGACTTCGGACTGCTATTATTTGACTAATCCCTGCAAAATGCAACCACATGGAGTACTCGATACCAGATTAGAAAAATAACAACAATCATATTAATAATAGCTATTCTCTGTATGTTTACCCTCTGACTTAGCTCACTTTATGGGTTTATTTGGCTAACTAGGCGTATAAATACGCCTAAGATCAATTGTCCAGTTATGAAATTGAGAAAGTTGGAAGAAGAGGTTGAGAAACTGAAAGAAAGAGAGAAGAAGTGGAGAAGAACTACGGATAATGTACTCTTCTTTGTTGTGGTTTGTTGTTGTGTTGTAGCTATATGTATACGCTATTCGTTCGGGGTAATATATATGAAGAAAGGTTCAATAAAGTTACCATAGGTTATTAATTTATTAGATTAATGTTGGTATAGCATCCTTAGTGTTGTAATCAATTAGTTGTAGTCGCTTTTGTAATGAACTTTGACTTGATCAATTAATCTAATGTAGTTTGTTTGTTATTGCATTTTATTTTGTGTTATCTCTTGTTTTGTTTCATCAGACATAAACATGAAATAGGTGGTGTTAACAGCATAAAATAGAGGCTAGAAATTAAAGTGGTAACTGCATAATATAGATACTACAAAAGGTAGTCGCAACTGCATAATTATTTAAGAAATACAATAGAACCATAGTAACAACTGCTTACTTTTACAAAGTAGAGAAATCATTCCTCTTTATTTACTGGAAAGCTGATGAGCTTGATTGACTCAAATGAGTTGTTTCAGCAGCCTTGGAACTTATTTTTATTTTTTTGTGTTCTCTCATTCCGTGAAGTCCTTGTTGGGTTACAACAATCTTTCCTTTCCATTTCATACCTGATCTTGGTTTGTGATGCCCAAGATATCTAGTTACTATAGATGATTTCATAGGCATTCCAGGCTAGATTCATAAACAAAATAGTATTAGATGTTGATTGATAAGTGTGACAAAATTAAAATAATTAATAAATTTACATTGTATATTATAAAACCACTTTGTGTTTGCAACATTCTTATTCCAATCATTCTTGGCCTTTTAAGTGTTACCTGTTTTTAGAACCTCTTGGTCAACCTCTTCCTCTCTTTGTGGTTGATTCTGATTCATTTGTACGGAAGAACCAACACTAGATCTTCTTGAACTTTTCCCTCTCTAGCTCCCTCTCCCTCTTCCTGTATTTGCTTGATTCAAATGACAAACCCTCATATTGTGACCTTTTATATGAGAAAGGTTGCAAGTCATGTCAACACCTTTTTTGGATAATTTAACCATCTTGTTTTCATTCTGCTCCTTTCTTCTATACTTTCTAGGCCTTCCTGGCAGTTTTCTTATTTCAGGTGGTATAACAGAAGAATTGGTTGATTATGGAGACATCTGCATATTGGTAACTGGCTGAATGAAGTGACTATAGGTCTTGAGATAAGTCTCCTTGCTATACCAATGTGCAACAAAGTTAATGGGCTCTAATCTTCAAAAATGAAGTGCAACTATAGCATGACAACAAGGTATACCTTTTAGCATCCAAGATCTACAAGTACAAGTATTATTACTCAAATTCACTACAAATGTGTTACTTAAGCTGCCCTTTATGTAACGCCCTGTAAAATTACCAAAATACCCCTAGAGAGAGGGTATGCGCGTAATGCATCTTTCAATGCTCGTATAGAAAATCCGAGGGTGGATTTGTGATTAGCATGAAAAATTGAGTGGGAAAATGGTCTCGGTAAATTTTTAGAGCAATCCGATCGAAAGATAATTTTTTGATCCGAAGCACAAAAATAGTGTTGGTGTGCGACAGGAGCACGTTGCGCCTCCATCGCGGACCAGCACTTATATTTTTGTGAAAATATTTAACGGGATTGAGAAAACTCATTCAAAAACTTATTCTGAAAATACAGAGTGCGCGACCAGTCCGCGTCACGGACTGGGTCTTTTTCTAGCTAAAATATTCCTAAATTTTATAAGGGGCATTCCGGTCTATTCCCAACCCCTCCTAAACTCTATACACGATCTAATAAGGTCATTTGACTTAAAAAGGGTCTAAAACCCACATTCTAAGCCCTATTCCATAATCTAACAAGGCTAGGGCTTGAGGAAAGAGAAGAAAAGCTTGAGTTTGAGAGATTTGAGAAGAAATCCTTGACGTGATTGATTGATAACTTCGTCCCAAGTATGTGAGCCTACACTAAAAGCATGGGATTGTTCTCTCATGTGCCCCATAGATGGTCATAGATGTGTTGATGGTTCAAGAGTCTACATGCATGAATCCTAGATAATTTTTCTTAAAATTTTACTTGAAATTACATGTTGTTGATGATCATCATACTATTTGTTTTCTTGAATCGAACATTTTAATGAGAATTTGCTTAACCTACATGATTAATTTGAAAAGCATGCATAATGAACTTGAGAATTGAGTCTAGAGACTTGAGTTGAGATTATTGATTGTGATGAGAGAATGATGATGAGTTGATAGAATTTTATTGCCTTACGAGTCTCTATAAGTGAACTCTACATATGTGTCTATTCAATTGATTCCTAATGATTGTTCAAATCTTGAGTCACTAATGAGTTTGATTGATGAAAGGGTTAGAATCCTTATGAGCTTGATTGATGAAAGGGTTAGAGTCCCTATGAGATTGATTGATGAAAGGTTTAAAGTCCCTATGAGATTGATTGATGAAAGGGTTAAAGTCCCTACGAGTTGAATGATGACAAGGTTCGAGTCCCTATCAGATACTGATCGATGACGGGGTTCGAGTCCATATTAGATTGGTTGAGATGGAGGTTTTATGAGCATTGAGTCATGGGAGGAGTATCGAGCACCAAAAGAGTGAGAGTTAGTCCAGCTTTATCTCGTCAAACTAAGTCGCCAAACGTAGGTAAGGCTTAGAACCATCACATATATATTATGGTTTCCTCGTGAGTAACAGTCTTTGAAAGCAATAGCGGACCTGTTGAGTACTGACTCCATATTGGGTGAGCCGATATGGTTTCAATCGTTCCCTACCTGGCAAGTTTTGAATTGCTGTGGCGACATCAGTGAGTTTGTTGTACATTCACTGGCTCATAAGTGATTGTTGTCGGATAAGAGAAACTCCCATAAGTTTCCTACCTTGAGTACTCTGAGTTAGAGTCCCTACCAGTACATTTCAAGTAGTGATGTCCCCTTTGAATTGCATCATTTTTATGATGCAGAGGCAGGTACTAATGATCGTTAATAGGCGCTCTGTTGAAGATCTGAGATTCGCAGCTGTTTGGTGAGCTTCCCTACTCCGGAGGATCCACTACTTTTATTTCATCATGCTTTAGAGTTAGATTGGACTATTTCTTTTATTTTGATTTTGGTAGCCATGGGTCTGTCATTGACACCACATGGTTAGTGATAGAGGCTTCATAGACCATGGTTGAACTTTGATGTTGAGATTGTGAGCTATTTCTTCCTACTAGCCTTTATTTTTATCCATTTGTTTGAGACTTTAGACGAGATGTGCCCACCTACTTACTTTTATTTCCGTTGTTCAGTAGAGTTATTTGATTGAATGAATGTGATAAGGCTAAGTGGTTCGCTTGGGGACTAGCAATAGTCTCTAGGTGTCGGCCACGCCAAGGGTACCCTCCCGGGGCGTGACACTTTACCTCAAAAGCAAACTCACAATTCCATTCAAGGATACACCTCATGGACTTTGTTGTGTTCTCTTGCAATACTTTAAAGGCCATTGGAGAAATATGAGTTATTCATGTATTAGAAAACTCCCTCAGCTCACCTATTCGTTTTATCAGTTTGACCCTTATTTCTTCAAGCATCAGGATAATAGTTTTATGTCTTGGCCCCAAATACATGAGTTGAAGCTTTTAGCCACGTTATTATCAAAATATCACAACAGCTAAAAATTGAAAGTGTACTCTGGACCACCTCTCTGTATTGTACCACAGTAGGTCCTCATATATATTCTTCCCTAACTTCTCCATATGATCAAGATTTCTTTTTCAGTTCCTTCTCATATGTGGATTTGGAACATTTCCAAAATCAATTTCTTCTTTCAATACCTCTCCAATCTTTGGACCAGTTGTCTAGAATGTGTCAGCACACATTCTTTGTTTTGTATTTGGTAGAATATCTTAAATAGCTTTATCAAGACCCTTCATCAAAATCAAAAGAAATTAGACAACATAATTAAGTATATGTAATATAGTTATAAAATATAGATTCTCCAAGCTCAATATCATCCCTTAAAATCTTCACAAGTCATCTCCAAGTTAATGTGTTTCCAACTTCAACCACAACCCATACTATAGGTAGCATCTGGTTGTTTCCATCCTTACAAATAGCCATAAGTAATTGGCATATGAAAACTCCTTTCAAAAAGCAACCATCCAAGGAAATACATCTGCTACAACCAGCTTTGAATGCCTTCTTCAAAGCATCAAAGTAAATGTAAAATGATTGAAATATTTTTCTTCCACTTTTAAGGGTCTTTTCACTTAGGTTCACAACATATGTGTTGCCTGGATTTTTCCTTAAGAGCTCGTCTCTATAATGCAAAACTCTTTTAAACTCCTCCACATGATCACCCATAATTTAACAACACAATATTTCTAGCTTTTCTTCCTACTATCCTCCCAACATACACCTCCAACTCTTTCTTCACTAAAGCTTGCAACTAAAAAACTCTAATGACAGGTTGAGAAATGATTCTATCCTTGTACTTTTCTGACAAGTACTTTGAATTCACCAGTTTATTTTTAGTTGTGCCATCACATTTGTGCATTGGATTGTAATTCTTCACCACAAAATCACCTATTCTTGAATCATTACTCCCAACCAACAACCATGGACAACCAGTTGTACACTTAACCCTCACTCTAGTTGATTCATTAACATACTTATCTAATTCAACATGTTCCGGATCTGCATATCTAGTAATGATCTCTCTAAACTGCTTAACACTTTCAAAAGCAAGACCAGTCTCCCAAACTAATGACTGATAATTAGAATCAAAGAGACTCTATTTTTATTTCTTTTGGCTCTTCTGGCTTTTTTTTCTTCTTCTTATAGGTTGTTGAATCTCACCTTCCTCATCATAAAGCTAACAACTTCATCTGAATCGAAGTATGGCTCATTTCCACCTATCTTACCCTCTAAAATATTATGTTTCTTGGATAAATACTCATCAGATCCTAAATCGACTCCTTTGTTTTCCTAAATTAACACCTTCAGATCCTGGGGAAGCTGGCTAAGTAGCAGATTTTGCTAAGTAAATTTGACATTGTGTATGTCACTCAAAAGACCATAAAGGGACAAGCACTAACTAATCATCTTGCTGAAAATCCTGTGGATGAAGAGTATAAGCCTCTTAAAACTTACTTTCCGAATGAAGAGGTTTTGTTTGTCGGAGAGGATAATTTGGAGGAATACCCAGGGTGGAGAATGTTTTTCGATAGTGCTGCAAACTCTAAAGGAATTGGTATTGGGGCAGTGCAAGTCTCAAAATCAGATCAACACTATCTGATCTCAGCAAAGTTCAGGTTCTTATGCACTAACAATTTAGCAGAATATAAGTCTTGTATTCTTGGACTTAGAATGACTACGAATATGAACATACAAGAATTGTTGGTCATAGGTGAATCAGACTTATCGATTCACCAAGTACAAGGAGAATGAGCACCAAGAACGTGAAGATACTCTTGTATTTGCAATGCGTGAAGAAAATTTGTCAAGATAGAATTCAAGCATATTCATAAAGCAAAAAATGAGTTTGAAGATGTTTTGGCAAACCTGGCTTCTATGATTCAACATCCAAACAAGAATTACATAGATTCAATCAAAGTCAATGTGCAAGATCAACTAGCCTATTGTTTGCATGTAGATATGAAATCAGATGGATAACCTTGGTACTATGACATTACAGGTATCTCAAAGAAGAAGAACATCCAGAAGGCATAAGCAGTATTAAAAAGAGAACACTTCGGAGACTCGCAAGTCACTTTTTTCTAAGTAGAGAAATCCTTTATAGGAGGCTCTAGATTTGGGATTACTAATATATGTTGACTCTCAATAGGCGAGCAAGTTGATCGAAGAAATACATGGGGTACATGTGGGGCACACATGAATAGTTTTACTTAGGCAAAGAAGATTCTGCGAGCAAGGTATTTCCAGATGACCATGGAAACAAAATGTATTCATTTTGTGAGAAAATGTCATCAATGTCAAGTTCTTGGTAATTTAATTTGGGTTCCACCGAATGAGCTCAATCTGATGAGTTTTCCTTGGCTATTTGCAGCTCAGGGTATGGATGTCATTGGTCTTATTAAACCAACAACATCAAATAGACAATGGTTCATTTTTGTAGCTATTGATTACTTTATTAAATGAGTAGAAACATATTTATACAAGTTCATGATGAAGAAGGTGGTGATAAATTTTGTCCGCAGTAACACTAGTTGCAGATTTAGAATCCCTAAATTAGTTATACTAGTCAATGGAGCTAATCTCAATAGTGTTCTGATGCGTGAAACATGTGAAAAGTTTAAAATTACTCATCAATTTTACTTCTTATTGGACTTAGAGGAATGGAGCAGTCGAGGAAGCCAACAAAAATATCAAAAGAATATAGCGAAAAATTATTGATAATAACAAGCATTGGCATGAGAATTTGCCATTTTGCCCTCCTTGGCTACCGTACCACCATTAGGACTTCAACTGGGGCAACACCCTTTTTTATTTATGGAACTGAAGCGGTACTACCGATGGAAGTTGAGATATCATCTCTAAAGATTATCCAAGAAGCTGAGTTAAATTAGGCTGAATAGACACGAAGTCGATATGAGTAGTTAATGCTCATCGATGAAAAGAGTATGAATGCACTTTGTCATGGACAACTTTATCAAAATAGAATGGCCAAAGCTTTCAACAAGAAAATAAGACCAAGAAGGTTTGAACCGGGACAATTGGTGTTGAAGCGGATATTCTCGCACTAAGATGAAGCTAAGGGGAAATTTGCACCCAACTAGCAAGGACCTTATGTAGTTAACCGAGTATTGATCGAAGGACCATTGATTCTAGCAGAAATGGATGGTAAAATATGGCCAAAAGCAGATGCAATTAAGATATATTATGTCTAGAAGTTTTTATGTTATTTTTATGTAATGTTGTTTGTTATGTATTGAAAATTATGTTCTGATCTAATTCCCTTGGTGGGATACTTAGGAAACTCCTATTGGGTCTGGTCTCTTAGTAGTAATTTTTCAAAAATTTCATTCATGTGTAATTTGAACTACGTTTTGACATGACTCCCTCGGTAGGATACATAGGCAGCCTACATCGGCTTCGATCACTTTATTAGAAATTTTTTATTTCTCCCTTTATTTGTATGTAATGAACTATGTATGACCTAATTCCTCTTGGATACGTAGGAAACCCATGGAAGGTTCGACCCTTTTTCAAATTTTTAGAAAATATATTCAGGAACTATGCTTGGTAGAATAGCAAGCTTGGTCTCCTCATAATCAAATGGCAACATCTCTCTTTCACTAAAATTAGAAGAGTTTTAAGGGTATTATTGCAAGAAGACATCAAGAGAATTGAAAGGGATATATAGTCAATCAAATCCTCGGGCTGATGAAAACTTTAGAAAAGGATGTTTGCTTCATTTCATGACATGTCACATTCTAAAATTTGGCATAAATTCTTTATTAGTACATAAATTTATGCATTTTATCTTATTTTTAAATATGATTTTCTTTTTTGATCAAATATTTTTATCTATTAGCAAAGATTTAGAATAGACAGAGACTACAAGTTCAAAAAAAGCTTAAGGAAAGATGTATGAAGAGCCAGAGCTTCAAATTCAATGCAAATAAACCTTCCCCAAAACTTATGATTTCTCTTTGGGCACAAGCTTGTCAGAATTAGAAGAAGCTACGGAGTCAATAACGTTTACAACCTTAAAAGGATTATACGTCAAATGGTTTGAAATTTTTAATTTGCAGAAATTTCAAAATATATATATGTACATATATATTTTTAAGACATTTGAAATTCAGTTTTCATACATAAATGCTTCACACGTATTAAATAAATGCTTTTAAAAATTTTCAAATGCACTGCACAAATGCTATGCTTTCAATTGTTATTAGATGCATTGCAAAACGCCTCAAATATCTTCAAATGTATTGCACAAAGACTTTCAAATACTAACAGACTGCACAAATACTTCCTAGCATATTAAAATGCACTGCACAATGCTTTTATATTTTTAAATGCATTGCATAAATTCTTTCATACATTTTCAACTGCATTGCACAAATGCTACAAATGTTTTCAAATACACCACATAAATGCTTTCAAATATTTGTTAAATGCACTGCACAAATGCTTTTCAAACACATATCACAAATGCTTGCAAATATTTTAAAATGCACTATGCAAATGCTTTCCAACATATTCAAATGCATCGCATAAATGCTCTCAAACATATTCAAATGCATTGCAAAAATGCTTTCAAATATTTTAAAATGCATTTCACATGGCTTTCGATTGTTTTTTAACGCATTGCACAAGTGCTTTAAATACATTAGAACTTTGCTTTTAGAATATTGAGTAAATACTTTCAAATATACTGCCTAAAGGTTCGCTAATATGCATATTGTCACGCCCCAGGAGTGTACCCTTGGCGTGGCCGGCACTCAAAGACTATTGATAGTCCCCTAGCGAACCACTTAGCCTCATCACATCATTCAATCAAATAAACTCTACTGAACAACGGAAAATATAAGTAAGTAATTGACACATCTTATCTAAATTCTCAAAAGAATATATAAAATAATGAAGGCTAGTAGAAAGAACTAGCTCACAACCTCAACATCAACATTCAACCATCATCTATGAAGCCTCTATCACTAATCATGTGGTGCCAATGATAGATCCATGGCTACCCAAATCGAAATAAAAGAAATAATCCAATCTAACTCTAAAGCACGATGAAATAAAAGTAGTGGATCCTTGGGAGTAGGGGATGTTGACACCCGATTTTGACCGACCCTTAACGTACTTTACGTTTTTATTTTTAATTTGCGAAATTAAAATGATTTTTATATATTTGTCACTTTATATTCATTATCGTCTACAAAAAAAAAACAAGCAACAAACAATCGTTATTTTAATATTAGACGCGTATAGTATTTATTTATAAACATCTTCTGAATCATATCCAAAACAACTTTTAAGCACGCTTTCATAAGAATCATGGTAATTACGTGACTCATTTATACATTGGTTCGATTCGTGATTTTAAATAAAATTTTATGTTAATCCTTAAAATTCCATGAACTCATTTCAAATTATAGTCACTTATTTATAAGTTTTGCATTTTTTAAACCAAATTGAGCCAATTTATGGCTCAATTTTAAATTTTTGGCTAGTTTTTAAATCCGAATTACCAATTTATGGCCCAATTCTTAATATTTTACAATTCATGGTTAGTTTTTAAATTCAAATTGCTAATTTACGGCCCTAATTTTTATATTCTACAATCTGGTGGCTAATTCTTAAACTAGAATTACCAATTTGCGGCTAAATGTGCAATTTTTGGCTATTACTCAAATTCGGGTACCCATTTATCCGACCCGGATCCGACCCACTTCCCACTTTCCTTTTATATTCCACATTACAAACCCTAATCCCATTTCCCCATTTTTCAGCCGCCAGCCGCCTCCCTCTTCCTCACCTCCCGTCTCTCCCTCGCGCAGCCCCTCTCTCGCGCAGCCCTCTCTCTCTCTCTGCCGGCGCTCGCCGGCGCCGCCTCGGCGCCTCCCTCTCCAGGCGACCCGCGACCCCAACAGCCCCCGGCGCCGCCCTTCCTTTCCCTCTCCTCATTCTCTCCCCGTTCTCTCCTCTCTCGCAGCCCCCTCCTTCACCAAGCGGCAGCCATGGCTGCCGCCCCGTCTTTCCACACACAACAGCGACCCTCTCTCCGCTCTCTCCCTATCCTTCTCTCCCTCTCATTGTTATCTCGACGGAAAAGTCACCGGAAATCCCATGCAATCGCGGAAAAATCGACCAGCTGGAAATACGGAAACGCGAGGGAAGTATTTTATTTATTTTTCGCAGATTATTATGTTCTTATCGTCTGTGTCGTTTGCTTGAAGATTAGGTCAAAATATTTGTTTGTTAATACTCAATCAAATTAATTCGTTTTATTCTCCAATCCCTTTTTGGCTAAAATAAATAGTTAGGCTGACCAATTATAATTTGGTATAATTTCGGAAAATTGATTGAGTTTCCTTTTCAGATTATGTACTGTTACTGTTATGGAGTATAAAAAATGATAAATAAATAAAAGATTCAGACACGTTTGGGATTTTATGATTACGGTAAATTTTATCAACTTTGGCACTTACTGATTCGGTGACCCTTTATTTATGGAAGTTATGTTGCTGATTTTTTCTACTGATATTAGCTTTTCCTTAACAAGATTTATACTGATTTTCTTAATTGATTCTGAATTTATTGTGTTTCCTTAATTATATCCCTCACCCTACTATATAAATAAGTCCCTTCCCCCTAATACTGATTCATTCGGAGATCAAGAAAAAAAAAACCTTCATAGATATATTCTGCTCTCTGCTATTAAAAAAAAAACAAAAACAGAAAGGAGGAGCTGAAAAGGCTTGCAAGACTATTTTTAAAGCTCTTCTGGTGTTTGCTGTTGGCTGTTAGTTTCTGGTTAGTATCTTATTTATTTTTCTGCTTCTTATGTTTGAACAGGTTTTGGTATCTCAAGTTGGGGGACGAAACTAGTTTGTTTGATCAAGAATCCTATTGTTCTTCTCTTTAGATTGCAGTGTTTCTTTTACTTTCTTTTATCACAATGTAATAAACATTGAAGCAGGGATATAGTGAAAGGGGGGAGGGGAGCACTTGTTTTATTATTGTGTGTTATTCATATAGGCGAATTCCGGACTAGGATTATATAAAAGAAAGTTAGGCTTAGGCAATCTTAAAATAAATAGCGTCTCTTAAAATGAATAATGTCGAAATCAAAAGGCGCTTTAGAGATTTAAATCTTTTTTTTTTTCTCTGTAAACTGATGATTCTTTTCTTTTACTCCTTGGTCCCATTGTTGATACTAGATACGTTAACTGGCCTGGCACTCGCTTTCACCATTGTTGTGGAGAATCATGATATAGATTTTAAAAAGGGATATGTTATTTTGCATTATATCACTATATAAGAATTAATTACTCTAAGGTTTTTGTTCCATTAGATCGTGATATATGAATTAAATGCCATTCTTAAAATTCAGCGACCTCTAATTATGCCATAGGAACTAAATTTTCTGTTAAGATCCTATAGTACTATTCATGCTCTACGAATTTTTTTTTTACTTTAAATATCATGCTATAAGAATTATTTTTACTTTAGATATCATGCGATAAGAATTAAAAATTTTTGATATCATAGGAATTACATTTTTTTAATTTTATTATGCTATAAAAAATTTTTTTTTTTTCTTTCTGTAAAATAAATAAATAAATAAATATACTTTTAGATATCATGCTATAGGAAGCTGTACAATGCTATTTGTCTTTTAGAAAATCATGCCTATAGGATTTAAAGTTGTTTTCTTTTAAAGTTTTTCTATGCTAAAAAATCATGCTTATAAGGATCAAAGTTGCTTTTTCCATGGTTTTATATTTGTCAATCTCATACTTATAAAGTCTTAAATTTTCAAAATGTTAAAGTGATAATAAACTTATAAACATACGCACATGGTTGTTTGCATATTATCTGATGCATAACAAGTGAATAGCTATATATGTTAAAAATTATGTTTGCAGACACATAGTATATTACTTCACATTATTTATTTCCAAGCATGTTAGATAATTATTTGGAGGCTATTTGAGACTTTGCGTGATAATTATTGTCTTTATATGTTTTGTTGTGACGCGAATTTAACTAGGAAAACCTATATTCCTTTTAAGTCTAGTACCATCCTGAAATAGAAGTCCAATGCCTCTTGGACATTAGGAGGGACGCTAGTCATTTTAGGAAACGTTAGGCTTATACTTTTTTAGTACGCCTCTAAGTTAAGTAATAAAATCAACTTAGGAGGGGTAGGGGTAAATAGGACCCTCGGAAAGGATGATTAAACTCGTGCTAAATAGGACAAACTTCGGTTTTGTCCTTTGGCTTAATTAAGCCATATGAAGCCTTCTCCGAAAAAGCCGAGTAACTGATCCGAGTAATTAAGTAAATCAATCAGTTTAATTTATTATTATTGTTCATTTATTGTTTAAATTGTTTCGTCTGAATTTTGTTCATCTAGATCTACTTAGAATTAATAATTAAGAGACCCTACTTGCTACTTGTTAACCCCCACATAAAAATACGAGACACGGTCGGGACCCGCCTTTGCGGACCTCGAAGGGTGCTTAACACCTTCCCTTCGAGGTAACTTGAGCCCGAACCCTCCTCTCTGGTTTGACCTTTGACCTTAGGCTAGGATGGTGTCCTAATGCACCTCAAAATCATTAGGTGGCGACTCTCCAATTTCAAAATCCCAAAAGAGTCGTTGCCACGACGTCGTCCAGGTTCCCGTTTCTCCGCGAGGAAATATAGGGCGCGACAGAATGGCGACTCCACTGGGGACATTAGGCTCTTACCATTACGTGTTGTGTTTTATGTGGGTTATATTTTTACTTGCTTATTTAAATTGTTTTTTTTATTATTATTCCCTACTACTTTCTTTTCCTTTTTCTTTCCCTCGTCCCCTCTAACTCCTCCACCCCTTTATTTATTGCCTATTTTAAATTACTTGTTTTAACATTGCCATAATTGCTACATGTTACTGTTTAAATTAAACTGGCATTCCGTTCATAAACTTCCCCACTTGGGACTCTCTTAATTTCTCTTTAAGGTGATGTCGTGCCTTTGCACTTCTCCCTACTCTTTTCAAAACCAAATTTAGAGAGTAAGCGCTTGCGTGGTGAATGGCGGATAGTCTTACTACCGTTGGACCACGTGCTTCTCGCATAAGAATACCCAGTCCGTGTCTAAACCCACTCTTTAGAAAACTTAGGATAGAGCTATCCACCCCAAAAAATTAAGATCATGCATGCATAAGCCGTAGGTAGTTTGACCCCAAGGGGGTCAACCTACGTAATAATAGCCACCCTGTTAAGTCTAGAGGGTCCAATCACCCTCCAAGACACAATGCTGCATATTATGTGCCTATGTGATTATCGTAATTAATCCAAGCCTAATTATTGTCAAACTGGAGTTTTAGAACATGTTTTGTCTTTCTTGCGTGCAGAACTGAAATGGCTCTCCCAGACTTTCCTGACATTCAGATGGTGGCGGATGTCAATCCCAGCCTTCAACGTTGGTGGGAAAATATGAGGCAGGATTATGCTACAGAGATAGCCCGATTGGTGGGCGGATTGACTTTCCTCATCTATGTCCTCCCAGACCGACATCTTATCACGGCCCTGCTGAAGTTCTGGAACCCCATTAGGGCAGTCTTCAAATTTGAACACTTTGAGCTGACCCCAACTATCGAGGAAATCGGGGGTTTTACTGACTTGAAATATTATGGGGGAAGCATGATTATACCTCACCAACAGACGCCAAACAGGTTCCTGAGAGCTTTAGGACTGAAGTACATGCCAGGGGTGATTACCTTGGGTCACAATTGGGTTTCGATGGATTTTCTGTATTCCCGATTTGGACATCCAGACGGATACAGAAACTTTAGCGAAGACTTCTTGTGTTCAGCGGAAGCATGGGAAAAATATCGCGTAAATGCTTTTGCCATTGCATTATTGGGCACCCTAGTCTTCCCCAAAAAGGACGGAAAAATAGACACTTCCTTGGGTCATGTGGTTCAGGTATTAGCTAGAAAGCGGAGCAATGCAACTCTGGTGCCCATGATCGTCGCAGAGATAATGAGGGCATCCTCCAAGTGTGTCAGAGGTGGAACGTTCTTTGAAGGATGCAACATGCTACTCCAATTATGGGCCATCGAACACTTCCATCAAAATAATATTCAAGGTGGGCTGCAGAACAAAATTCACAGTCACTCAAGAAGAATGGTAGGGTTTGTTGCTCCTAAAGGAACTGAGGAATGGTATGCTTTCTTGAAAGATTTTTCTGCTCTTCACATTCAGTGGGTGTACCCCTGGTTAGACATATATCACGCCATGACAAGAGGAGAGGAATTGGGCTATCTTGAGCTCATTGGTCTGACTGGTGTCCAACCATATGCTCCACTGCGAGTCCTTCGACAGTTCGGGCAGATCCAAAGGGTTCCACCAACCGATGACATGAGGGCCTCCGAGTATGATTTTGGGCCAGGAATCCCACAAGTTCGTGGCATAATGAGGAGGTGGGTGAGATCTGTCGTCATCAGTATTTTCAGGCATGAGCCTCACATCACGCTAGAGTACTCCGAGTGGATTACAAGAGATGCTGAGGAGATTGATCACGACGACCACCATCCCTAGAGGGCTTATTTTTTTTTTACCTTTTAAAAGTTTATTCCCCTTATTTGTCCCTTAGGCCTAGCTTTTGTCTTTCTCGAAAGTGTCGGATATTCTAGCTTTTCCTTTGTTTCTTTGTTATTTAAGGAATAAAATAGTATGTTTTTTATTATTTGTCTCTAACTCTAAAACTCCAACTAATAATCTAAGGCTTGGATTAATTATCGAAAATCACTTGCTTGTCGCGTTAGGCCTACCTCTGGCTCAAAGAGGCTCCCTGCATTCTAGGGCGTTTATTTTTTTTACTTATATGCTTTGTTATCATGACGCTAACTTTATTTTTACTTCTCTCTTCTTATCTCCTTTTTGCACCTTTATTGTCATGTCTTCCCTTTCCCCAAAGGTTGATCTGTGCACACATCCTGGCCTACCACACACGGTCGAAAGGTCCTCCGCCTACTCCTCCAAGTTTGAGTCATCAAAGAAGGGATAAAATGAATGACAATAATGCCATTGAGAGAGTGGAGTCTTCTGAAAGAGGGGTCCAACCGGATGATTTAACTCTAAGACTGGAAAGGAAAATTCAAGAGTTGGAGGAAACTCAAACCACCTTCTCAACTCATCCAACCTCACAAAACCAGCCCGACCCTATTTATATACCCCCATTAAGCAATCATCCAAACCCACATCAACTAAGCACTTATGAACCAACATGGTACCCACAAAATCCCACCTACGTTCAAGATATGCATCCAAAAATCCACTGCCCAGTCATCAGTGAGCATGATAAACCAGGAAATCTGGCCTACCTCTATTTCAAGTGTTTTATTGGATCTCTTTCATCCTTGTATTTGGAACTACGTCAGACCTGATTCCCGTTTAAGAGGGATACGTAGGCGCTCCTTTGGAGTTCGGTCTTACCATAATAAAAATCTCATTTCCCCACTTGACCGCAGACTGGGGCAGAATTTTTGAGAGGATCTCAAAAATTCTTTCGAAAGAGAGCATAAGCAAGACAACTGGGCAGAATTTTTTGAGAGGATCTCAAAAATTCCTTAGATTATTTTCTACAAACTGGGGCAGAATTTTTGAGAGGATCTCAAAAATTCCTTAGATTATTTTTCACAAACTGGGGCAGAAATTTTTGAGCAACTCTCAAAAATTTCTAACTGAAAAACGACAACGAGGACATCAAGACGAAACGCGAGATATCAATAAAAGACGTGTGGGCTACAGATCAACCTCCCCTTTTTCAAACTAATGACTTTTCTCTGAATGTAGACTAATACACATGCTTAGAATAATCTCTTCGTATCATGCGAAACTATCGACATTTCCTCACAATGGGCGAAGGTCAGATTATCTTATTTCCTTTTATATCAATCTACTTCTTGTTGCCTCCGAAATCGTACTTGGCCTACCGAAAAATACATTTTGCATTTTGGCCTACTATTTGCATGAAATTACATTGGCCTACTAGATTCACATGAAAGTTGCATTTTTGCATTGGCCCACTAAACTCACGTGAACTTTGCATTTTTACATTGGCCTACTAGATTCACATGAAAGTTGCATTTTTGCATTGGCCTACTAAACTCACGTGAACTTTGCATTTTTACATTGGCCTACTGAAATCACATGGAATTACATTGTTGCATTGGCCCACTAAAATTACTGAACTTTGCATTTGACATTGGCCTACTGAAAATTTTGAAAATTGCACTTTCACATTGGCCTACTAATATTACTGAAGATTGCATCTCTGCATTGGCCTACTAAAATTATTGAAAATTGCATTTTTTGCATGGGCCTACTAAATTTGCACGAAATTACGTTCTGCATTGGCCTACTAAACTCGCATGAAAATTGCATGGGCCTACTAAATTTACATGAAATTATATTTTTTACATCGGCCTACTGAACTTCGCATTGGCCTACTAAAATTATTGAAAATTGTACTTTCGCATTGGCCTACTAATATTCTTAAACTTTGCATTTTGACATTGTTGCAAATTGCACTTTGCATTGGCCTACCAAGCTTACTAAAATTTGCTTTGGCCTACCAAATTATGTGAAATCCGCATTGGCCTACTAAGTTACGTGAAATTGCATTTTTCGCATAAAATGACACTTTTAAGCGAATAAGATTTAATATTTGGCCTACCAAGAACGCATTGAAAATTGCATGGCCTAGTAAAACATCACTCTTGGCCTACTACGTGGCCTTCTTTGAAAACTTTGCGTGGCCTACTGAAATCACATTTATATTTAAACAAGAAAATTTCTTTTATACGGCCTTCTGACACTACATTTTGCCTACTGAAATTGCATGGCCTCCTTTTGAAAATTTTACATTGGCCTGAAAAATCGCATGAAAATGGCATACCCTTAAGGCATCATAGTCCAAAGGCATCATTTTCATGGCCTAAGGACATCATTTCATGGCCTAGGGATTTAATTTATGTTTAGCATGATCCGAGGGTGTCATCGTCCAAAGGCACCATCCTTCATGGCCTACGGACATCATCTCATGACCTGAGGATATAATTTACAATTAGCATGGCCCAAGACATCATAGCCTAAAACGTCATCCTTACCGTTTTATGGCAAATCTCATGGTTTAAATGGGAACTTGCATCATGTTTATGAATTTATTGCACTATTTAATACACATGTTCTAACCATTTTACCTAGTGTTTTAAAGGTTACAGATTTTGAATTTTATGGAGTTCTACATAGCATTCGGTTCGGACGCATGTCTCTCGCAATAAACCCCTGACATTTTTTTCACATTCCGTACTATGCTTTGCTCTTACTCTTCTTCTACCATTCTAAACACATCAAGTATTTTAGTTTTCGTACTCCCGTACCCTCTTTCTCCGATAAAATTCCATCGGTCGGACAAAATCGGCTACTCCGTCAACTTTCTTTGCTCAACAATTCATCCTTCATTCCTGAGCAAAGAAGGGGCAGCTGTTGACACCCGATTTTGACCGACCCTTAACGTACTTTACGTTTTTATTTTTAATTTGCGAAATTAAAATGATTTTTATATATTTGTCACTTTATATTCATTATCGTCTACAAAAAAAAACAAGCAACAAACAATCGTTATTTTAATATTAGACGCGTATAGTATTTATTTATAAACGTCTTCTGAATCATATCCAAAACAACTTTTAAGCACGCTTTCATAAGAATCATGGTAATTACGTGACTCATTTATACATTGGTTCGATTCGTGATTTTAAATAAAATTTTATGTTAATCCTTAAAATTCCATGAACTCATTTCAAATTATAGTCACTTATTTATAAGTTTTGCATTTTTTAAACCAAATTGAGCCAATTTATGGCTCAATTTTAAATTTTTGGCTAGTTTTTAAATCCGAATTACCAATTTATGGCCCAATTCTTAATATTTTACAATTCATGGTTAGTTTTTAAATTCAAATTGCTAATTTACGGCTCTAATTTTTATATTCTACAATCTGGTGGCTAATTCTTAAACTAGAATTACCAATTTGCGGCTAAATGTGCAATTTTTGGCTATTACTCAAATTCGGGTACCCATTTATCCGACCCGGATCCGACCCACTTCCCACTTTCCTTTTATATTCCACATTACAAACCCTAATCCCATTTCCCCATTTTTCAGCCGCCAGCCGCCTCCCTCTTCCTCACCTCCCGTCTCTCCCTCGCGCAGCCCCTCTCTCGCGCAGCCCTCTCTCTCTCTCTGCCGGCGCTCGCCGGCGCCGCCTCGGCGCCTCCCTCTCCAGGCGACCCGCGACCCCAACAGCCCCCGGCGCCGCCCTTCCTTTCCCTCTCCTCATTCTCTCCCCGTTCTCTCCTCTCTCGCAGCCCCCTCCTTCACCAAGCGGCAGCCATGGCTGCCGCCCCATCTTTCCACACACAACAGCGACCCTCTCTCCGCTCTCTCCCTATCCTTCTCTCCCTCTCATTGTTATCTCGACGGAAAAGTCACCGGAAATCCCATGCAATCGCGGAAAAATCGACCAGCTGGAAATACGGAAACGCGAGGGAAGTATTTTATTTATTTTTCGCAGATTATTATGTTCTTATCGTCTGTGTCGTTTGCTTGAAGATTAGGTCAAAATATTTGTTTGTTAATACTCAATCAAATTAATTCGTTTTATTCTCCAATCCCTTTTTGGCTAAAATAAACAGTTAGGCTGACCAATTATAATTTGGTATAATTTCGGAAAATTGATTGAGTTTCCTTTTCAGATTATGTACTGTTACTGTTATGGAGTATAAAAAATGATAAATAAATAAAAGATTCAGACACGTTTGGGATTTTATGATTACGGTAAATTTTATCAACTTTGGCACTTACTGATTCGGTGATCCTTTATTTATGGAAGTTATGTTGCTGATTTTTTCTACTGATATTAGCTTTTCCTTAACAAGATTTATACTGATTTTCTTAATTGATTCTGAATTTATTGTGTTTCCTTAATTATATCCCTCACCCTACTATATAAATAAGTCCCTTCCCCCTAATACTGATTCATTCGGAGATCAAGAAAAAAAAAACCTTCATAGATATATTCTGCTCTCTGCTATTAAAAAAAAAAACAGAAAGGAGGAGCTGAAAAGGCTTGCAAGACTATTTTTAAAGCTCTTCTGGTGTTTGCTGTTGGCTGTTAGTTTCTGGTTAGTATCTTATTTATTTTTCTGCTTCTTATGTTTGAACAGGTTTTGGTATCTCAAGTTGGGGGACGAAACTAGTTTGTTTGATCAAGAATCCTATTGTTCTTCTCTTTAGATTGCAGTGTTTCTTTTACTTTCTTTTATCACAATGTAATAAACATTGAAGCAGGGATATAGTGAAAGGGGGGGAGGGGAGCACTTGTTTTATTATTGTGTGTTATTCATATAGGCGAATTCCGGACTAGGATTATATAAAAGAAAGTTAGGCTTAGGCAATCTTAAAATAAATAGCGTCTCTTAAAATGAATAATGTCGAAATCAAAAGGCGCTTTAGAGATTTAAATCTTTTTTTTTTTCTCTGTAAACTGATGATTCTTTTCTTTTACTCCTTGGTCCCATTGTTGATACTAGATACGTTAACTGGCCTGGCACTCGCTTTCACCATTGTTGTGGAGAATCATGATATAGATTTTAAAAAGGGATATGTTATTTTGCATTATATCACTATATAAGAATTAATTACTCTAAGGTTTTTGTTCCATTAGATCGTGATATATGAATTAAATGCCATTCTTAAAATTCAGCGACCTCTAATTATGCCATAGGAACTAAATTTTCTGTTAAGATCCTATAGTACTATTCATGCTCTACGAATTTTTTTTTTACTTTAAATATCATGCTATAAGAATTATTTTTACTTTAGATATCATGCGATAAGAATTAAAAATTTTTGATATCATAGGAATTACATTTTTTTAATTTTATTATGCTATAAAAAATTATTTTTTTTTCTTTCTGTAAAATAAATAAATAAATAAATATACTTTTAGATATCATGCTATAGGAAGCTGTACAATGCTATTTGTCTTTTAGAAAATCATGCCTATAGGATTTAAAGTTGTTTTCTTTTAAAGTTTTTCTATGCTAAAAAATCATGCTTATAAGGATCAAAGTTGCTTTTTCCATGGTTTTATATTTGTCAATCTCATACTTATAAAGTCTTAAATTTTCAAAATGTTAAAGTGATAATAAACTTATAAACATACGCACATGGTTGTTTGCATATTATCTGATGCATAACAAGTGAATAGCTATATATGTTAAAAATTATGTTTGCAGACACATAGTATATTACTTCACATTATTTATTTCCAAGCATGTTAGATAATTATTTGGAGGCTATTTGAGACTTTGCGTGATAATTATTGTCTTTATATGTTTTGTTGTGACGCGAATTTAACTAGGAAAACCTATATTCCTTTTAAGTCTAGTACCATCCTGAAATAGAAGTCCAATGCCTCTTGGACATTAGGAGGGACGCTAGTCATTTTAGGAAACGTTAGGCTTATACTTTTTTAGTATGCCTCTAAGTTAAGTAATAAAATCAACTTAGGAGGGGTAGGGGTAAATAGGACCCTCGGAAAGGATGATTAAACTCGTGCTAAATAGGACAAACTTCGGTTTTGTCCTTTGGCTTAATTAAGCCATATGAAGCCTTCTCCGAAAAAGCCGAGTAACTGATCCGAGTAATTAAGTAAATCAATCAGTTTAATTTATTATTATCGTTCATTTATTGTTTAAATTGTTTCGTCTGAATTTTGTTCATCTAGATCTACTTAGAATTAATAATTAAGAGACCCTACTTGCTACTTGTTAACCCCCACATAAAAATACGAGACACGGTCGGGACCCGCCTTTGCGGACCTCGAAGGGTGCTTAACACCTTCCCTTCGAGGTAACTTGAGCCCGAACCCTCCTCTCTGGTTTGACCTTTGACCTTAGGCTAGGATGGTGTCCTAATGCACCTCAAAATCATTAGGTGGCGACTCTCCAATTTCAAAATCCCAAAAGAGTCGTTGCCACGACGTCGTCCAGGTTCCCGTTTCTCCGCGAGGAAAAATAGGGCGCGACAGGGGAGGCTCACCCAATCAGCTTCGAATCTCAGAGCTTCAACAGAGCGCCTGTTGACGATCTCTAGTACCTGCCTCAACATCATAGAATGATGCAGTCCAGAGTGGACATCAATACTTGGAATGTGCTGGTATGTAAAATAGCTGAGTGAAACAGAAACCAGTAGAATAATATGGAAACAATATCAACTCAAAATAAACATCAAATCACATCAATTCGTCAAATGTCCATCTATGAAAGAATAAAGAGTAGACAAGTGACCCATCAATAACTCAAAACTCATCAATCATCTCAGACTCATCTCAAAGGAGCTCACCTCCTCTCATCTCAAAGGAGCTCACCTCCTCTTATCTCATCTCATCTTATGTCAGAGGAGCTCACCTCCTCTCATCACATCTCATCTAATCTAGACTCGGAGTACTCAAGGTAGGAAATTTATGAGAGTTCTCTTAACCGACAACAATCACTTATGAGCCAGTGATTGTACAACATTCCGCCGGTGTTGCCACGGTTTTTCTATACTTGCCAGGTAGAGAACGAATCGAAACCATATCAGCTCACCCAATATGGAGTCAGAAAACTCAACAAGTCCGCTATTACTTTCAGGGACATAAACTCAAGATGAAACCTCTTCTACACTTGGCAACGTAGTTAATGAGTTTGAGTGGGACTCACTCTTACCCATTTTGGTGCTCGATATTCCTCCTGACTCAATGCTCATAAAACCTCCATCTCAACCAAACTCATAGGGACTTTAATCCCGTCAATGATCGGTATCTCACAGGGACTCTATCCCTATCATGAATCAAGCTCATAGGGACTTTAACACTCTTATCAATCAATCTCATAGGGACTTTAACCCTCTCATCAATCAAGCTCATAGGGACTTTAACCTTTTCATCAATCAATCTCATCAATGACTCAAGATTTAGAACAATCATTAGGAATCAAGTGAAAAGACACATCGGTAGAGTACATTTATAGAGACTCATAAGACAGTCAAACTCTATCAACTCATCATCATTCTCTCATCACAATCACAATCACAATCAACGATCACAATCTCAACTCAAGGCTCTAGACTCATCATTCTCTCATCACAATCACAATCACAATCAACAATCACAATCTCAACTCAAGGCCCTAGACTCAATTCTCAAGTTCGTTATGCATGCTTTTCAAAATAGTCATGTAGGGTTAGGAGAATTCTCATGAAAACATTCAATTTAAGAAAACAAATAGTATGATGATCATCAACACAGAAAACATGTAATTTCAAATCAATTTTTCAAGAAAAACCCTCAAGAAATCATGCATGTAGACTATTCAACCATCAACTCATCTATGACCTCTATGGTTACATGAGAGAATAATTCCATGTTTTAGTTTAGACTTATATACCTGGAATGCAGCTATCAACCAAGATCGTTAAGGATCTCTTCTTGAATCTCTCAACTCAAGCTCTTCTCTTCTCTCCTCAAGCCCTAGCCTTAGTAAGGTATTGGATTAAGACTTAGAATGGGGGTTTTAGACCCTTTTTACGTCAAAACGACTTTGTTAGATCGTGTACGGAGGTTTAAAAGGGGTGGGGAATTGACCGGAATGCCCCTCATAATAATTTAGAAATTTTAAACTTGGAAAGACCCAGTCTGCGATGCGGACTGGTCGCGTACTGTGTATTTTCAGAAAAAAATTTTCTGAACAAGTTTCCTCAATCCCGTCAAAAATTTAAAAAAGCATGCAAGTGTTGGTCTGCGATGGGTGCGACGCGTTTCTGTCGCGTACTAACATTGTTTTGTGTTTCAGATAAAAAATTTATCTTTTGATCGGGTCGCTCAAAAAATCGACCGAGACCATTTTTCTACTCAATTTTGCGTGCTGATCACAAATCCGGCCTCGGATTTGCCATACGAGCATCGGAAGATGCATTACGCGCATACCTTCTCTCTAGGAGCATTTTGGTAATTTTACCGAGCGTTACACATATTTTTTTAAGATGACATTTTCACGATTCATTGGCTTGAGAAGCGTCATTTTGCAAATCATTGGCTTAAAAGTCACATCTATATAAATCATTTGGCCAAAAGCATAATTTTCATAAATCATTTAAGACCTCTTTTCATTAATCATTGCTGAAAAAACACCATTCTCATGAATCATCGACATGGAACCCCATTTCACAAGCTTTATTAAGGATTTTATCTCATTAATCATTTTGATCTGCAAAGCTGCATTTTCACAAATTCACACCTAAGAGGTGTCATTTTCATAAGATTATTGTACGACGCTTTATATTTAATATTTATGTACGAATTATCTTATCAAGTTTAAGTTTTGCAGAAGCCTTATCACACCGTCGAACTCTCTCTATGCAACAAATTGGGGCAAGCTAGTGGAATGTCAAGCATCCCTAGCTACATTAAGGATTCATTTTATGAACTCAGCTCGACTACGTTTTCAAAATTTAAATGTCTTCGGTAACCGCAACTCAAGCGTCGTTATATTCATTTTATTTGTGCTTATCTGAGTTGAGATGAGATGAGATGAGAGGAGGTGAGCTCCTTTGAGATGAGTCTGAGACGATTGATGAGTTTGAGTTATAACGGGTCACTTGTCTATTCTGTATTCTTGCATAGATAGACATTTGACAATTTGATGATTACTTTGAGTTGATGTTGTTTCCATATTATTCTACCTGGTCTGTTTCACTAAGCTATTTTACATACCAGTACATTCCAAGTACCAATATCCCTTTTTGACTGCATCATTTTATGATGCAGTGATAGGTACTAGAGATCGTTAACAGGCGCTCCATTGAAGATCTGAGATTCGCAGTTGATTTGGTGAGCCTCCCCTACTCCGGAGGACCTACTATGATTATTTCATCATGTTTTAGAGTTAGATTTTGGACTATTTTTTAATTTTGAATTGGGTAGCCATGGGTCTTTCATTGGCACCACATGATTAGTGATAGAGGCTTCATAGATGATGGTTGAACGTTGATGTTGAGATTGTGAGCTATTTTCCTTCTACTAGCCTTCATTATTTTATATATTCTTTTGAAACTTTAGATGATATGTGCCCATTTACCTACATTTATTTCTGTTATTTAGTAGAGTTATTTGATTGAATGAATGTGATGAGGCTAAGTGGTTCGCTTGGGGACTAGCAATAGTCTCTAGGTGCCGACCACGCCAAAGGTACCCTCCCGGGGCGTGACACATAATAATTCGAAACATGAGTTTGTGTGTATCATAGATTATGATCTTAAAGTGTGGTGTTGTTTGAGTGAGTCAATTGGATGATGGGTTGCTTAGATAAGCCCCTATGTGAATATTTGTCCCTTAGCAATACTAACTAGTGGTCACATGCACGTGTCTTAATTTTTTCGACGACGAACAAAGCTCTAAATGTGGGATGGTGATCTTAGGTGTATTTATATGCCTAAATAGCCAATTTTACCAATGTTCAGAGCCCAATTAGAGGATAAATTGATAGTCTAGTTGATTTTTAGTGTAATTTTGTTATTTCATTCTAATCCTTAAACAAGAGCACTTTTTGGTTGTATTTTCAGGTTTTTGAGTAGATTTACAAGTCCGGGTTTATAGCCTGAGAACAAGGAAGGATACAACTGGAAAAGGGAGCATAAAAAGCTAACCATTGCTGAAAAGAAGTAAATCCTCGTCGCGGACTAGTGATGAGGAAGTTGGAAGTTGAAAGGAGAAGAAAAGGCGCGAAACAACTATGGCGACAAAAGTCCACATAGCGGACTTGGTTGAGGACAGTTCAAAATTGGCCAAATAAGCTGAAAGTGCAAAATACATTACGTGAAGATAAGTCTGCATCACGGACTTTGAAGACTTATGACCAAAGTCAAAAAACGAGATTTTCTAGGTTTAAATATAATTTTTGGTCATTATTTATTTATCTAATTTTTGCTGGGAACGAGAGAAGAGACAAGGAACTTCAACTTAGGGTTTATTCTTTCTTCTTTTCTTCATTTAATTTATTCTTTGAATGTTTCTTAGACTAATCTTATGTTTGAGACAAATAATGAGTGGCTAATTTCCCATATTCTGAGATTGTAGCCATAGGGTATGTTCTAGAATTTTTTATTTTTATGATTTATGAATGGATTTTCGCATAATTACTCCTATTTTTCCTTTTATTTATATTTCATAGTCTGGTCAACCATGGAATACATTTGTTGTCTACATTGGATTCAAGAGATGTTGAAAGGGATAGAACACATGATATAGGGATCTTGTTTGTTCTAGGAGAATAGGATGAATTTGTGTATGGGAGACTTGTGACACCTACCCATACACCTTGCTTGGTTACAAAACAAGAAGATAACTTTAATGTATTTTCATCGATCATGCTTATCCTCGCTCAACGATGTAGTTAGGCTGTCAATGAGAATAGGATGGTAGAGGTTAGAGACCATGCTTGGTAAATTAAATGTTATAAATCAGTAATTAGAAAACCCATGAATAATCATAATAATTTAGGCTAAAGCATATGTTAAAATGGTTACAATCTTGGAATCTCGCTTAATTTGATAATCTCTCAGCAAACATTTGATCTTAGTAGTAGTTTAATCTTAACATTTGAGTGGAAATTAATAATAACCATCTTTTTCTTAAGAGCATACACACATTGCATAGTCTTCTTTTGATAATAATTGATAGTTACTTGAAGTCCTTTGGGTTCGACATCCCGGCTCTTTTAGAGTTACTATATTACTTGAGTAGACTGCGTCCACTTGTGTGGGGTAGGGAAGCAACAATACCCATATTATCATAATTAAGGGTCGGGGATAAAATCATCCAAAAACTGATTAAAATTCAAAAACACTGAATCTGAAATTGAGTATAAAATCATGTTCTTTGTGAAAAATAGAACTTATGAGTAAAAAATCTCATAAATATTGGGTAAGAAACCAAGTAGAAATCACCATTTTTTTTCAAAATAGGAGTTCTTGAAAAACATGAGATTTGGGGTTGAAATCTAAGAATTATAAGTTAACTTCTCAATGTAATTGATGGAATATAAAGATTTTGGTTGAGAATAACTTATCCAGTAAATTCTTCAAAAACATGTTTGCCTAAGATCACCCACTTGAGCTCAAAACTTTAAAAATGAAAGAAATGGGGGTTCTACCTGAAATTACTGTTCTCTGGTCGTTTAATGACCTTCACGATCGCAATAGCTACCTCCGAGATTGCGGAGAACGAAAAACTCACACCTTCAGAATGAAAAAGTCATACGTTCGCGGTTGCAGGATGGGGGTCGCAATTGCGAAGCGCAAATAAACAAACTACTGTGATCGTAGGACCCCCCGTCGAGATTATAGAGAACAAAAAACTCACACCTTCACAACTGCGAAGAACAAAAACTCATACCTCTGCAATTGCAGGATGAGGGTCGTGATCACGTAGCACAAATAAACAAACTACCGTGATCGCAGGACCTCTTGTCGTGATCGCGGAGAATACATGGTTTGCTCATCATGAATGCGGAGGAGGGTGCCGCGAACGCGATGAATAAACCACTGGCACCAGATATCAGATTTTGGAAAAGTTCTAAGTCTTCGATCGGACCTTGGGGATTTGTTCAAAACCCTATACACATAACCTGTATATGCTACCCTACAAAATTCAACGTACTGGACTCAATGGAACCATCAAAAAATTAAATCTATCTGAGGTCTCCTTTACTCGGAACATGATAAAGCGCAACTAAACTAGTTTAGGACGCAAAAGACCAAAATACTCTCAAAATTTTCAAAAAATATGACGATACCTTTCTTAAGCCTAAAATCACCTTCCAAATCCAACAGAATCATCAGAAATCTTACCCGAGCACCTCGAACTCAAAATATTGACCAAAGTCATATCTAACACATTCTAAACCAACTTTTCCAACTTAGTACCTCAATTTCACATAGAGCTGCAAAGTTTATTCTGACACTTCTCCTAGATCAATTTTCAAATTTTGGAACTAATTAAATTGACAAAACTTCATTTTGAGACCTGAAACTCCGAATGGTATCAAAACTCACTTTTAGAATAACTTAAGCCTTAAAACATAAAAACTCGCAAAGTTCTCAATTTTTTTACTATTATCTACAACAGTCCGTGCAATATGATTAAATAACACCAAAGGAAGCTAACGGGAGGGGTAAAATGATGATTTTTGCAAGAATTTCCAAAATGATTGCTAAAGTTATTACATTAGTGTCGATAAGAATCTTCACTTTCCATGAAAAAATAAAAATAAAAAAAAAAGATCTTTTCTAAAATGGTCGAGCCAAAAAAAGAAAAGACGGAGAAAAAAGACGTGAAAATCATAGAGAGAAGACACAAAAACTATAGAGAAAATAAAAAGAATCTTTTGGTAAGATAAATATTGGACTCACTCAACTGATTTAAGTAAATTAAGAAATGTAAATATATAATCAGTTATAACCTCCTAATTATATGTCACTTCTAAATTATCATTAGTACATGTGTTAATTTATTTAATCTTTTTAGTATTTTATTACAAAAAAATGTTATAGCCTGTTAGTATTTTACTGTTAGGACTTGAAAGATGAACAATGATGTTATAATTAGTAACTGTTATTTATAAAATTTTCACAAATATTTTATGATTATAAATCATCTTATTAAAGATAAAATAAATTTTTTTAAATTAAATTATAATATTAAATATAAAATATGGTTTTCTTTATGCCAACTAAAAAAAATATTACATAAATTGGTGTGATAATTTTGTCACACTCCATGTCATTACTTTGATATGATATGAGATGTACTATCAAAAAGACTGTGGGATTGATGTGTTTGCATGATCTATTTAAGCTAAGTTTGCAGAATTCACTTTTGAGTTTTTTATTTGGTGTTTGATATTTATATTGGAGTTCGATTATTTTGGATTCACGTTGTGTAGAGTCTCATTTGGGAAAAAAACATTCTCTATCAAGAATTTTTTTCATTCTCAAGATTCGAATTCGAGACCTCCAATTAAGAGAGAAACAACCACATCCGACTATATTACATTATTTGATGATATCAAGAATCCCGTTGGCTATATAAAGTTACTTTTTTCAATTTTCTTTCTCATAACTAGACGATATTTTATGTATCATAATTGCACTCAATAATTCAATCGTCAACAAATATCTTAAACTACATTTATCAATGAGTGCAAAATAGATAAACTAATTCAAAGAGTACTTTTCAATAATCATTTCTGAATGGAAAAAAAAGGGTGTGTGTCAAGATCATTTAAAAAGACACCAATAGTTTTGTCCACACATGGAAATAATTAAATGACAGATATTGAATATGTCAAAAACAAATGAAACCATTTCGAAGATGACACTTTTCATTAGCTAAATGGTGAAATGATTGATCTGGAAATAATAATTGAGTAGCTTTGACAGCTTATTTTAACAACGTGAGAATGAAATGAAGTTACCTTCTGAGAAAACGTGTGTTCTAGACACTTCTAGGAAGCCATTTTTTTGGGTATTTATATGCCTTTTTGTTAGGATAAAGTACATAAAAATAGATTTATTTTGAAATTATTTGCCGATCCAATCTAAATTATTTATCCTTAATGGACCCATGACACAAACTATTTGCTTTTTCATCCACTTACCCCTTTTTATCTCGCGTCTGACATCGTGTTGACGTCAGCATAAATACTATGAAATATACTCATGTAATCATATTAAATTTATTAAAATATAAATTTTATAAAATAATTCAAATTATATTAAATTCAAAATATATTAGTCCAAACAAATATTATGGATTAATATAATTTGGTTGATTAATTAAGTCCAATAAAGTATGAATTTAATTAAAAGTCCAAGTTCATTTATTTGGGCTACAAAAGATAACCCACTTTATTAGGCTCAATATCCTCTCATCCAAGAGGTCCATCTTGGTGCCACGTGTCAAATGATGTGGCATGCCAAGTCAAACAAAGAAGCCAATAGGATCATGTCATGTGTCAAAACGACAGACCCATTTCATCAAAACCCAATATGTCATGTCACTTAAATCTAATTGGCCGGGAGAAAGCCTGATTCCATCATGACTCCTCTATTCTACAACTATATATAGGGGTCCTCATAATTCCAAAGACACATCAAGAATTCTAACAAGAAGCCAGAGAGAGCTTGTGGATCAAACGTTGCAGATTTCTCTACAAGCAACAAGAATTCAAGAAATCAAGCATTCAAGTTTAAGAACACATCAAGATCAAGACCACCGGATTCAAGAACAAACCCAAAAGCCCTTAGATTCAAGTATAAGTCAAGATCAAGAACAAATCCATATCAAGTTCAAGTTCATCAAATCATTTAATCAAGATCAAGACCACCGAATTCAAGATCAATCCCAAAAGCTCTTGATTCAAATACAAGTCAAGATCATATTCATCAAGTTTCACAAGATTCAAAATCAAGCTAAAGAGCCCTTGAATTATATTTGAAAAGGCGAATCAAAGGATTCATAGAGATTGTAGAACTCACTCATTGAAATAAAATACTACGATTGTTGTAATATTTTCGTTCCTTGAATATTATTTGCTCAACGCGAATTTTATTGTCATACAAATTCTGGCACGCCCAGTGGGACCAAATCTGCCTTCATCTCTTCTCTCATAATCAAAAGCAACAACGGTGGAAAAATGAGTACTTCAAGCCCTGTCTTTGAGTTTCATCAAGTCTACACTCTGACAAGCCTTGAAGTAGGGGCATTTGTAGACATTGAAATTTTGTAGGACCCTTACAAAATTAGTCCTATTTCAGTCAAGATTTCTTGGAGGCTACTCTACCCTAAACCCTAATTCATGCCCATGTAAAGGGTATTATGATCCCTTGAAAAGGCGTCTCAAATATTCTATAGAGATCAAAATATGATGACTTAAGGAGATCAAAATCATCCTACGTTCGAGAAATACGCCACTAGCAGCCCTCAAATCATGGAGAAATCTCCTAGGAGAGAAGAATCAAGGGATAAACAAATTTGTACCCACATTGTTTATGAGTAAACATATTTTATTTTTGATTAAAATTTATCTTTCCATCATGTTAAAATTTGTTGCAAACAAACCGGCACGCCCAGTGGGACAATCTCTACCTCTCATCCCAACTTTCAAGAATCAAAGAACATTAAAATGGCTTCCAAGAATATCTCCCAATCAACTTCCTCCAAGGCTGTTGATTCCAAGTTCTCTACTGAAGTAGAGGGAATCTTGGGTGTCACTTTTGGAAGAGTTGGAGTTGTTACAAGAAGCAAAGCTACTATGCTGGGACAACAAACACCGCAAGTGTCGTCCGTACCAACTCCTGGTTTTGGATCTTCAACCCCAAAGGGAGCGAGGTCCTCTGCAAATGCTTCAAAAGGAGGAAGCAGTGTTGCTGAGAAGATCAAGCAGACTTTGGCTCTCTTGAGGTCTCTAGTTCCGAGAATTCTTCTACAAAGAAAGACCAGGAGTCATCCAATGAATCTTCTCCATACGCATCGCGCAATGTGAGCGCTCTAAAGATCAACTTCCATAATAATCCATGCTACTCTTCAATGCCTCCAACAGTCATGAAAGCGATGACAACTAATGCTTCATCCACGGATGAACAACTTGCAAATCTAGTAAATATAATTGAAGGATTGACTAAATATGTACAATACCAAGAGACTCGCATCGATAAGTTGATGGACAGGGTAGACGGCTTACTAGATGGGGACTCTAGCCATGCACCTGAGAAGGGTATTGAGAGTCAAGAGATTGAAAATCCTATGAAGCGAGCACCGACTATCAAGGACCTTCCAGTTTCTACCGAAGGGATGATCCCACTCGATCAATTAAAGGAGTTCATCGAAGGCACCATCAAATACAGGTATGAGGTCTCCGCCAAGTCTTCCCATATGTATGCCAAGCCTTACACTATGAGGATTGATAACCTTGAAATACCTGCTGGTTATCAACCTCCCAAATTTCAACAGTTCGAGGGCAAAGGAAATCTGAAGCAGCATGTTGCACACTTTGTGGAGTCATGTAATAATGTTGGGACCTATGGAGACCATATTGTCAAACAATTCTTCTGCTCCTTGAAAGGAAATACCTTTGACTGGTACATAGATCTTGAGCCTCATTCCATTGACAGTTAGGAGCAATTGGAGCATGAATTTCTTAACCACTTCTATAGCATGAGGTGCACAGTGAACATGGTAGAACTCACAAATACTCGCCAAAGGAAGGATGAACCTGTCATCGACTTCAAAAATCGATGGAGGAACGCGAGCCTTAATTGCAAAGACAGACTTAGTGAAGCTTCTGCTATAGAAATGTGTATCCAAGGGATGCACTGGGGCTTCTGTAAATCCTACAAGGGGTCAAATCTAAGTCTTTTGAATATCTAGCGACTCGTGCTCATGATATGGAGTTGAGCATGTCTTCTGTCGGAAAAGATGGAATGCTTGTTCACGATCCTCGCAAAGGAAAGGACAAATAGGAACCCAAGAAATGGAGCAAATTTGACTTTTCAAGAGCGTTGAAATCGAAAGCTAACCTTGAGATTGATGCAAGAAAATGAATACCCTTTTCTAGATTCTGATGTACCTAAAACTTTTGAGGAATTAGTTGACCTAAAGCTCATTGAGTTGCCATAGATGAAACGACCCGATGAAGCTGGGAAGAAAGATGACCCACATTATTGCAAGTATCATAGACTCATAAGTCACCCTCTTGAAAAATGTTTTATCTTCAAAGACAAGGTTATGTAATTAGTTAATGAAAAGAATATTGTCCTTGATGATGGAAATATAAGCTCCAATCAAATCTCTATCATGTTCGACTCGCTTAACCCGGTCCAAATATGTACACCTAAAGAAGAAGGGTCATTAGAGAAAGAAAATTCCAAATCGATATAGATGATGATGAAGGTTGGATTCTCGTGACTAGGTAGAGACGCAACAAGAAAAGTCCACGGAAAGAATCATTTGAACAACCGATCAGACAAAGGGTAGTAAAGAGAGCAAAGAAACAGAAGTTGGTCAGGCGTCTAAGGGGGCCAAAGGTGGAAATGCATTACCACCAGAAATCGCGACATCCTATGACCTTGAGGGAATTCTTACCAAGTTGGTTTTGTGTGGAGACCACTCAAGGCAATGTTGAGGCATCATGTTTCTGTGTTGACTAGGGAGAAACTAAAAATGGAACTTCATCGAAGGTGTCCCCTGTTAACAAAGATGAAGTGGTGGGTGAAATTCCATCAAAGGCATCTCTGCCATCTTCTGAAAAGTCAGTGGAACCCTCTTTTCAAGAAGTACATGCATTGGACACAATGATCACATTAAGGACAATGATCTTCTATTTAGTGAAACTCTATACAATCATTCTTTGTATATAGTGGGTCGTGTGCTAGAGAAGAAGATAAATAGAATTTTGATAGATGAAGGGTCTGGGGTCAACACTCTACCCATCCACACAATAAAGAGCTTAACATCACAATCAAAGAGATTAGCGAAAGCCGTCTGTTGATACAAGGATTCAATCAATAGGGGCAAAGGTCTATAGGCGCGATTAAGCTAGATATTCATATGGACAATTTGTGATCAAGTGCATGGATGCATGTGATTGACGCGAAGACTTTATATACTATATTACTGGGAAGGCCTTGGGTGCATGAGAACAAAATTGTCTCATCTTCTTACTATCAATGTATGAAGTACCTTGAAGATGGAACTGAAAGGAAAATAGTTGCTGACAATAATCCTTTCACTAAAGTGGAGTCACATTTTGCTGATGCAAAGTTCTATTTGAAGAGTTATGCCGTGAAAGGGGAAAAGCTTGAGGGTGTCAGACCGACCGAGTCTGATAGGCTTAAAGGCGAAGCAACCAATGCGGCCATTGAAAGGGCCAAAGTTGATACAAAGGAGCCTAATACTTGTCCAAATAAGGGGAAGACCATGCCCTCGAAAAGAAATCCATCTGCTACACTTTGTTATGTCCCAAAGGTGAAGAAAGAGAAGGGTCAATCGTCTGATGTACAATGGAATGTGCTAGGAGGGTCGACTTTTCCCATCAAACAGATCGATGTAATAAACTTGTCTTCAAAGCTGTTGGGAAATGTTGTGGCTCAAAATCCGCCATACGGTACATCACTCCCCACAAAACGTACATAAGGCTTTGATCCAAATGCTTACAAGTTACTTGCAAAGGCTGGGTACAACCCTGATGAGCCATCTAGGCTAAGGAAACTCCCATCGGTAGGCACAACTAGGCAAGCACGTGAAGGTTTGGGCTATAGCCAGCCACCACCGGTGCGCGTCTCCATAAGAAGGGCAAGCAATAACTATATCACTATAGAAGATGAGTGTGTTTCTTCTAATAAATGGCCTTCTATCTTTGATCAACTTGGAAAACCTGCTACAAGAACTTCTGCGTTCGAGAGGTTAGGTCTATTGAAGAAGAAGAATAATAAGCATCAAAGAACTTGCCTAAAAGTAATGACACTTCCTTCACCTATTATCCAAAAAGATTTCGTAAGAATAATTCCTTCCAAGATGAAGCGTCAAGTGGAACTCGTAATTTCATGTAAAGAGGTACTAAAGGTGAAGGCTCACACTGTGGTTTACACCAAAGAGCGCAAGGAAGATTAAGAAAGCGTAGACTCCTCATGTTATGTTACAACTCAGATTGAGAACAATGCCTTGTGTTAACTGAGAATTGATGAAGAGTTTGGAGGTATTGTTTGGTGCTATCATATATCTCTCAACGATAATGATCCACAGGAAGAGGAGGACGCTGGGGATGCTCTACCAGAATTTAAAGAGGGAGTGAAGACCACGATCTATCCCTTAAAAGAAGTTAACCTTGACACTAATGAAGGCCCAAGACTAACTTACTTGAGTGCCTTCCTAGAAGTTGATGAAGAAATGGCTTATATGAATATACTCAAAGAATACAAGGAAGTCTTCGCTTGGAGCTATAAAGAAATACCTGGTTTGGATTCCAAGATTGCAGTCCATCAATTAGCAGTCAGGCACAACGCTCATCCTATCAAGCAGGCTCAAAGACGCTTCAGGCCGGACTTGGTTCCATTGATCGAGAAAGAAGTTAACAAACTAATTGAGGTGGGATTTATTCGTGAAGTTGATTACCACACTTGGATTTCACGCATTGTTCCCATGAGGAATAAGAATGGTCGAATTCGAGTTTGCGTTGACTTTAGAGATCTCAACAATGCATGCCCTAAAGATGAATTCCCGCTACCCATCCCAAAGTTGATGATTGATGCTACAACTGTTTATGAGGAATATGTCATTCATGGATGGTTCTTCTGACTATAACCGAATTCGCATGTCACTAAAGGATGAAGAACTCACAGTGTTTCGTACGCCTAAAGGCATTTATTACTACAAGGTGATGCCTTTTGGGGTGAAGAATGTTGGTGCCACATATCAAGGCACTATGCAAAATATATTTGATAATTTACTTCACAAAAATGTTGAGTGTTATGTTGACGACTTGGTGGTGAAGTCAAAAAGAAGGAGCGACCATTTGAAAGACTTGAGAATGGTGTTTGAGTTTCTTCGAAGATATCAACTGAGGATGAATCCACTAAAGTGTGCCTTTGGGGTTGCCTCTAGAAAGTTTCTTGGCTTCATCATGCGACATTGAGGAATTGAGATTGATCAAGCCAAAGTCGATGCAATTTTGAAGATGCCCAAGCCTCAAAATATTCATGAGTTGAAAAGTCTCTAGGGAAAATTAGCCTACTTAAGGAGATTTATCTCAAATCTAGCTGAAGATGCCAACCATTCAGTCATCTCATGAAGAAAGGTGTCCCTTTCAAGTGGGATCAAACATGTAGCAAAGCCTTTGAAAGTATCAAAGTATATTTGGCGAAACCTCTGGTCTTAAAAGCTCCCATACCTGGAAAGCCACTTATGCTTTATATTGTGGCGCAAGAAAGGTATGTGGGAGCCTTACTAGCCTAAGAAAATAATAAAGGAAAAGAAAATGCCCTTTATTACTTGAGCAGAATGATGACACCAAATGAAATGAATTATTCACCAATTGAGAAGTTGTGTTTGGTACTAGTTTTCTCGATTCAAAAGATGAAGCACTATTTTTAAGATCATACTGTCCATCTTGTTTCTAGAGCAAATCCCATCAAATTTGTCATGTCGAAACCAGTCCTTAGTGACCGACTAACAAGGTGGTACCTTCAGTTCCAACAATTTGAGATTGTCTACATCTCTCAAAATGCTGTGAAGCGACAAACATTAGCGGATTTTTCGGCGGACCATCCTATAATAGATAATTAGGAATTAACTGATGAGTTTCCTGATGAAGATGCAATGGACATTGAGATCCAACACCCTTGGAAAATGTACTTTGATGGGGCTGGACATTGTGGTGGAGCTAGTGCAGGCGTAGTGTTTGTCACGTCATAAGGAGAGGTCTTACCATTCTCCTTCACATTGATACAACATTGCTCCAACAATGTTGCAGAATATCAAGCACTAATACTTGGACTAGAAATGGCCATTGACATGAAGCAATTGCAGTTGCAAGTTTTTGCTGATTCTCAATTAGTGATTAAACAACTCTTGGGAACCTATGAGGTCGGAAAGCCTAAGTTGCACACATATCACTATTATACCCAAAAGTTGATAGGATGGCTTAGAGATGTGACCCTCCAACATGTTCCAAGGAAGGAAAATAAAATAGTTAATGCCTTGGCTGCTCTAGCCTCAACTCTGACTCTTCCTGATCAGACGCAAGTTACTATTTGTCGTCTGACTCTTCCTGATCAGACACAAGTTACTATTTGTCGAAAATGGGTAGTACTATCGTTGGATGAAGACAAGCATATGGAGAATAAGCTTGAGCATGTTGTCGTAGTTTCTGAAGCTAATAAAGATGACTGGCGACAAGCTATCATCAACTACTTATGTTATGGGATACTTCCAGAAGATGCTACAAGAAGAACTAACATTCATCGTCGGGCACCTTATTTTCTCTACTGCAAGGACACATTGTATAAGAGATCATTTGAGGGAATGCTCTTGCGGTGTTTGGATGAGGAAGAACCGACTCAAGCTTTGCAAGAGGCACATTCAGGAGTGTGTGGATCATATGAGTCCGGGCCAAAGCTCCACTTTCACATAAAAAGAATAGGATATTATTGGCCAACCATGGTAAGAGATTGCTTGGCTTATGCTCAAAGGTACAAAGCTTGTCAATTCCACGCAAACTTCATACATCAACCGCCTGAAGTTTAACACCCGACTATTTCATCTTGTCTATTCAATATTTGGGAACTGGATGTTGTTGGACCACTGCCAAAATCTTCTGGTGGACACTTGTACATCTTGGCTGCGACAGATTACTTCTCAAAATGAGCCGAAGTTGTAGCTCTTAAAGAAGTCAAGAAGGATAATGTTGCAAACTTTATTTGAGTAAATATTGTCTACCGGTTCGGCATCCCACGATGCATAATAACGGATAATGGCAAGCCATTTGATAACAAGTTGATGAATAAAATATGCAATCTCTTTGGCTTCAAGCAGCGAAAATCGCTTGTGTATCATGCTGCCGTTAATGGTCTGGCCGAAGCATTCAATAAGACTCTATGCAATCTTGTGAAGAAAGTGGTCTCTAAGTCCAAACTATACTGGCATGAAAGAATGGAAGAAGCCTTGTGGGAATATAAGACGACATATCGCACACCAACTCAAGCAACCCCATATTTGCTTGCTTTTGGAGTTAAAGCGGCCCTACCACTTGAGCTTCAAATACCGTCCTTGATACTGCTATCCAAGAAGGGCTCACTGAGGAAGAAAATGCTTGACTACGTCTTGCCGAGTTAGAAGCACTTGATGAAAAGAGGTTAGAAGCCCAACATAATCTTGAATGTTATCAAGCTCGTTTGTCTCATGCTTTCAATAAAAAGGTTCGCTCGAGGTGTTTTCAAGTTGGAGATCATGTTCTCATAGTAAGAAGGCCCATTATCACATAAGTCTGTGGGCAAATTCACCTCAAAGTGGGATGGACCATATGTAGTGCAAGAAGTGTACTCAAATGGTGCTTACAAGCTTGTCGATGCAGATGGCATAAGGATCGGTCTTATAAATGCAATATTCCTTAATAGGTACTATCCTTGAGGAAAATTATACTCCTTGAAATTTGGGTATAAAAATACATGCTACTCCTAGCCCGCAAGAGTATAAATTGTGTACGACACCCTAAAAATAACACTCCCCCAAGAACCGCGTTGTGACTTGATCCTCTTCATTGAGGTACGTAGGCGCTTGAAATTATATTCTAAGTTCAGTTGCATGAGTGTTAAAAAACTATATGTGCCTACTTGATTCCTTATGGGGGCAAAGCCCTATGGAAAGTGAGTTTCTTCGATGGCATGCTTGAGGTTTTCAAATTTGGTCAAGTTTGCAGGTCGAAGTTCTCATGTTCCCCAAGTCTCCAAACTAAAGTCCCCAAAGTCTACATGTTGGTTCCCGAATTAAGAAAGTATGCAAGTGATGGTCCTCAAGTTCTAAAGTTTTGTGTGGATATTCTTGAAATTGATCCATTCGGTGAGTTATAACATTAAGTTGCATAAATTTGTAAAGGCGAATACACAAACTTCAAAGAGAAAGGACTTTTATTATTTTCATTCTTACTAGCATGCCAAATGTGAATTAAGTTTGAATTACTAAGGTTTTCTGTAAAAGAAAACATGTGAAGAAGTTCAAGTTAGAACTACAAATGCAAGATGTGAGACCAAAATAATAGAGAAAATCTATTGCTATAATATTGTCTAACATATCAACCTAAATCTTGAGAAAATAAAGAAAAGAAGTGCAAAAAAAGGAAAAAAGGAGGGAGCCTAATCTAAGCATAATTTGTAGTTGACCAAATCTTGATGACCAGCCTCTAAGAACTATTTTCTATGCTCCAAGCAAGTCGAATCGTTAGTCGTCAAAATTCATTGTTGTCATAAGAAGACACCTCGTTCTCAGCAGCTAAGATCATGGTTTGAACCTCCTCAATCTCCTTCTTGGCAGTATTTACGGTAGCCTCAAGTTCCTCTCACTCTGTCTATAGAGTTGCTAACTTCTTCTTAACTTTCTTTAGAGACTTTCTTTTAGAAGAAACATGTTTAGTCTTCTCGCCTTCCTCTGCTCTGAGTGACTCAAGACCCTCCTTGGTTCAGGGTTCAGGGTTCAGGATTCAGGGATGAAAGGTCTATGAGGCGCGTCTCACTCATCTCTTGGAGAATCTCATAAATATCTTCTTTATAGGATGAAATTGAGTCTATAGAAGTTCTAGAAAGTTTGCTACAAATCTCTTCCCAAAGGACCAAGATATATTGCCTTTTGTGAGTTGAAACAACATTTTTTTCCTTCAAAAATAGAGTTGGCCCCACCTCGCTTTGAAAGGAGTAGAGGAGTGCTACTTGAACCGAGGGTCAGCCCTTTTAAAGTTTGATCATGGGAAGTGATTGCAATTCTCTATTCTTGCTCAATAGCTAAAGTTGACTCTGCCTTGGATTTTGATGTCGCAATGGATTTAACACTAATTTACGGCCTCTCTTGCAGTGATTCCTTTGGATGCTCAACAACATTTACCTACATAAAAGGGGAGGAAAGAAAATTAGCAAATTACTTAACCATGAAATTTTTTAAAAAAAAAAAGAAAGAAAAACAAATTGAGGTCAAAAGGAAAACCTCTTCGCTCTGAATAGCTAATGTTTTTAGAAGACCATCAATACCTTGTTCTTCCACAATCTCCAACTCAACAACCTCAAGCGCAATTGGTTCATGTATTTTCCTCTTCCAACATTCATCCCCATTGTCGCGTTTGCTTCTTTCTTGAGAGGTTTGCTTAGTAAATGGGAGAATTAAGGGGCATCTCTTTGCAGACTTAGGAGCATCACGGGCTACTTCTTTCTTAGATCCCTTAGAGGTCTTGAGCCTCTTAGTTTGGGGTCGAAGGGCAAGTGGAGCATTATTTTTAAAAACTCCTCCGGTGTCTTGACCTTTGTCCTCTAAAAGGAGTGGTGAAGTTTGGCCAAGATTTTTCCATCAAAGTTTCCAAATTATCCTCAAGAAACTTCATATGGGATTTTTCCCACCAAGATAGATATCGAGTAGAGTAAAGTTTCTTCGCAGAAGCAACCCAGGTGGAAATATTTCTCTTGACATAGTAGTACGCGAGATACAGATTCTCCAATACCTAAGTCCCTCATCAAAAGATTCAGCACGAATATCTGGTTCAAGGTATCCAGGAGTATCATGATGGAACCCAGACTGATGACTAAATTAGTGGGGACGGTATGGCTCGATAAAGAAGAAGTCTCCCTTCCTCAAGGTAAGATAATTAAAGTGAAGGCTCATAAAATAAGATGAATCCAACTCTAAAGCTTTGTTATCATCAACATAATAAGTTGGGTGAGGCCTATTAAGCATGGTCACATTCCACACAAGGCTTCACCTCGATGGACGCATTTTCGTGCCTCATCTTTGTCAAAATATTTCATAGTACCCTCGCCATAATATGTCGCCATCCGCGGGAGAGAAGGTCCACCAATAAGAGGATAATGTGTCTTAAGATAATAAGCAAGCCAACCATAAACATAATGAATGGGGAAAGAAACTTTAATATGATCAAATTGTGAAGAATTTGAAATCTTGTTTAAGCCACGATAGATGCTTACTAAGACTGGGACTGCAAGGCTAACCCTTTGACCACTCGCCATCAAGCTTGCCATCTTAAAAGTTCCAGGCCGAATAAGGTTTCCTTCTTCAGAAGGAAATATAAAGACACATAACCAACAAGACAAGAAGGTTGCCAAATAAGTCCCATATTTTTTGTGTTCTGCTCCAAGCATAGAAAATTTCATCACTTGAGAGCTTAACCATGTGTTCACCTCCATTGATATCTCACCTGTGGGTTTATGCGTACATGCTAGGCGTCGAACCTTCTTCTCTCTTCTCGGGGGAGCTAGCTCATACTTGATGTCTTGTTTACATCAAAATTATATCCAGTCACTAAGAGAGATCCCCGAGCTATCACCCGCCTTCGCTTTAAGGTGATGAAAGGCAGCAAATATATATTCACAGGTTTGAGGAAGAAATTTATCCTTCTTGGCATCATGACCAGTAAGCTCTTTGGCATTAGGTATCACTTCTTCATAAGGACACCCACTGATCGGTAAGCCGCCAAGAAAATATAAATCCCAAAGGGATATAAATGCTTCTCCAAGAGACGTAATTAGTGTATTTGTTTAGGGACACCAAGCTTCACAAAAGGCTTGCACGATAGTGGAGTTCTGATCATAAGTAAAAGGAGAAGCAACGATAGCATCTCGGAGGTTAGCATCGTTCAAGCTCGGCCCATTTTTTCTAAGGACCTCTTCTATCCATTCCCAATATCCTGGGATGCAATGATACCACCTTCAAACAATATATATACACATGATACCGGTATCATATAGAATGAACTCAATTCGTTGTGATATCCTGGCGGAATATTGATACCCAATTGGTATCATATGTGATTATGTTTTAAAAAAAAATAAGAAACAAGTAAAAATTTATTAAACTCTAAATTAGTAGAAAATATATTCGAGTTATGATACTTCGTCGGTATATTTATACCATATCGGTACCATATAAGACTAGAAAATTATTAAAGTTACAGAATTATTTATTAAAGTCTGAATTAGTAGAAAATATATTCTTATGATACTCCATCGGTATATTGATATCCTATCGTCATCATATAATTTTGAGCTTTTTTTTAATAAATAAAATTATTAAGAGAAAATTATTTAAGTTACAAACTTATATACAAAATTCTAAATTAGTAGAAAATATATTCTTTGTGATTCTCTATCGATATATTGATACCATATCGGTATCATATATGACTGACCTTAATCATATGTATACCCTGTTGGTATATTTATACCCTATTGGTATATCATACAAGCGGGTGCTGACATTAGCATGACGTCAGCGCATGAATTTTAACATTAAGGGGACAAATTTTAATAGTATGGGGTGTATAAAATGTAAAGGGGTATATGAATGTAAATAGTTTGATTTAAAGGGGTACAAGCTTAGTTTTTCCCATTATCGTCGTAAATTTTTTACTTTCATTTTCAGAAAAATATTTTGTTTGAATTATATACTTACCATTATTTGAAAATCTGTAATATTTCCTCAAAAGGAAAATATTAATCTGAATGAGATACATGGACGATTCCTTTTTCAAGATAAGTCGAGCAAAATCACTATTTTTAAAAATAGAAAAATCACTTAACTTGAGATGCAACTAACAAATCACAAACCAAGAAAATGCTAAACTTTCCAATGCTAATATTTATTTTAACCCTTCTTAAAAATTCTAATAAATAAAAATTCAATTAAACATTTTCAACCCTTCCAAAAACTAAAAACTGATATGAAGAAAGTAAACATATTTTATGTTGTTGATGCTACATTCTTCCATACCATTTTAACATGTTTGATGCAAAAAATATGTGGAGTAGAGTTTCTGCTTTAGAGTTTATTCTTTATTTTAGTATTATTTTGTATATGAGAACACTGATTGTGGGGTTAACCTTTTTGGCATGATCAATTTAAATTTTGTGATTTTAAATTGAATTTTAGTGATATTAGTATCTCAAAATTAAGCAATTTTTGTGTTAGAAAAAATAATTAAATAACATCTGCCAAAATAGGAATAGAAGTTACATGATATGTGAAATTAGCCCGCCAAATATTAAATCCTCCAAAATGTAGAGTACTATAGTAATAATTATTAATAAAATAATTTAATTTTTTCTTCTTTCTAATAAGCTAGGCAGAGATCGTGTAATTGAGTGAGTAAATAACGACAAATATTCACTCATTATACTAAAAACACATTTATTTACCTTCTTATAAGTTTTAATTTTTGTTCCTTTATGCATGTTACGTTGATTTAACTTTCTAATTCAGCTCAAACTCTGAAAATTGCTTTGATTGATGACTTAAATCATCAACAGACATCTGAACTTGTTCACATTTTTCACTTGGGCGCCTCAACTAAGACTAATTCCTAATGGACATCTCATCTGGCCAAGATTTGAACCCGTAAATTTTTTTATCCTACCATGAGGTATTATTTCTGTGCGTGAGGTACACGCTGCTAACTTGGATAAATTATACATTCCATGTCATGATACACGTGAGATACACGTGGAATGGACCTTCCAGGTCAGATTTCTAAAGGGCAAAATCCCTAATTCAAAACATTTGAGACATTTCGCCGTCTGTCTGGACAATTTTTCTCTTCCCGATGATTTCTCCCTTCCTGACCATTGTACGTTTAAAATGAAAGAAGAAACGATTGATTTGTGGTATCACTTGGAAGAATATTCTTCATGTAAGTTAGGGTTTTTAGTTTTTTTACTTAATTATCTATAATCGTTGCGGATTAAGACATTAAAATTCTAGGGGGGTTTTTTAAATTTTGGGCTTCTTGTTAGAGAACATTCCATCCCTTTCTCATGGACTTCCCAACAAATACATTAGCATATTCCGTTACTTTGACCTTCTTCATTTGATTTTTTTACAGGGTAAACTAACTATTAACCATGGAGGAGGTCATAATTACGAAAATCTACCATGGTCGAACTTTCTCCCAGGTACATGTCCCTACATATATTGGTAACTGTGTGCCAGCCCTTAGGTATATAGATAAGGACCATTTTTCCAAAGTGGAACTATTACATTATACTAAAGAACTAGGGCATGCAATTGTTGCTGGTTTTTATTATCAAGATTTACAAACTAAAGAATTTATCCTAATTAAATCTGACCAACATCTACTAGACCTTATTAAAGATTTAAAACATGCGGACACATTTGAAGTGTTTGTTGGTCATGTTTTGGATGAAGCAGTAGTTGATAATGAGGGACCAGCTGGTTATCTTACTTGTAATAGTGTTGGTGTTGGTGAGGCTTTCAACCTAGGTGGGGAATATGAGGCTAACAACACTGTAGAAGAGAATGAGGTTGATTCTTTTAACTTTGTGAATGTTGTTGTAGATTGTGAGTTATCAAATTTTTTGAGTAGTGATTATTCAAATCCAGGAGATATACCTTTAGAAGATGGATTAGATGTTGATGAGGAGTTGAGATCTTTTAGAGAAGAAAGAAGAAACAAAAAACTGAGTAAAAAAGTTGTTGAACCTGAAGAAATACCAGTTGGAGAGGCTGGTGGTGTAGATAAAGGCTTTGATGATATTGGAAAAGATAAAACTAACAAATATGCAGGAAAATTAGGTGGAGATGAGGAATATCTTGATAGTTCTGACTATTGGAGTGATGATAGTGAGGACAACTTGATGTGGATACTGTTAGGAGAGTAGATTTAAATCTAGAAGGAGAAGCAAAAAAAATAAGATATGATGAAGATTGTGAGGTGTCAATATTTGAGCTTGGAATAGTCTTTTAGTGTGCGAATCAGTTCAGGAAGGTAGTGCCCGATTATGTTGTAGATTACAAGAGGCAGTTAAAGGTAAGACCTAATGAAAGACATAAAGTGAGAGTGAAGTGCAAAAATTCTAAGTGTAAGTGGTTGTTATATGCTTCCATTAATAGAGATTCAGGTTATTTCATTGTAAAAAACTATCATCCTTTTCACAAGTATACAAGTTGTGTGATTCAAAGTCGATAGCTAGAAAGTTTAAGGATAGAATTGTATCTCAACTATATATAAGGATTTAGGGAATTCAAGATTTGCTAAGAAAAGAGCTGGATCTTTATGTTGGTAAGATTGTGTGTTACAGGGCTAAACAAAAGGTTATGAAAGAAAACATGGGTGATTGGAATGTGGAATTTGCTAGATTATGTGACTATGCAGACATGATCAAGCAAACCAATCCCAGAAGCTCTTGTTGGGTGAAAATTGATGAGAAAACTGAACCAGGAAAGAACTTTTTTTTTACTTTTATGTGTGCTTTCAGACATTTAAGCAAGGATGGTTGGAGGGGTATAGGAAGATAATTGGGTTTGATGGTTGTTTTCTGAAAGGTGCTTATAAAGGTGACCTAATAGTTGCAGCTGGAAAGAATGGGAATAATCAAATGTATCCCATTGCTTGGGCAGTTGTGGATGTTGAAAGAAAACACTGTTGAAGTTGGCTCATAAGGTATTTGATTGCAGATCTTAATTTAGGAACTGGTGAAGGTTTGATTGTAATGTCAGACATGCAAAATGTACCGTTTATATTCTCCTACTTTTAGTTTTATTTCCAGCTTTACTACTTTAATAATCTTACACTTTACATATTTTTGTAGGGACTTGTTCCTGTCTTGATGGAGTTATTACCAAATGCTGAAAAGAGGATGTGTGCTAGACATATATAGGGTAACTGGCATCGGACTTGGAAAGGAGAAGAAAGAAGGAACAATTCTGGAGAGTGTTCAAAGTCTAGCTTTGAAGTCAAGTTTCAAGAGGAGGTTGAAGCAATGTCTAAACTAGGTAAGAGGGAAATAACAGAGGACTTGCTACATTATGATCCCACTATACTTGGTGTAGGGAATTTTTCAAGATTCATTCCAAATGTGATGTTGTTGAAAACAACATGTGTGAGACTTTTAATTCCTGGATCTTAGCTGCTAGGCATAAATCAATTGTTTCTATGTTAGAGGACATTAGGTATAAAATGATGAATAGGCATATAGACATGATCAAGTTTGCTGAAACATGGATAACAGACATTGCACCTATGGCAAGGAAAATACTAGAAGATGACAAGGAGTATTCTTCCAAGCGTAAAGTTCAATGGAATGGAGAGAATGGTTTTGAAATTAGTGAGGGGGATATTCATTTTTTGTTCACTTGGACAAGAAATATTATGATTGTAGATTATGGATGTTGAGAGGTATTCCTTGCCCTCATGCTATGTGTGCTTATTATTACTTGAATCAAGATCCTAATCAACATGTAGAGCACTGGTATAGGAAAGAAACATTTCTCAAGGCTTATAGTCATTTCATCCAACCTATTCCCAATAAGAGGATGTGGCCTAAAACTGCAAATCCATCAATAGAGCCTCCAAAACCAAGAAAAAAATGTCAGGCAGGCCAAAAAGAACAGGAGAAAGAGAAAGGATGAGCCCAAAAAATTTAGTAAAATTTCAAATAAAGGGGTGAAAATGACTTGTTCCATATGCAAGAGATATTGCCATAACAAATCTGTCTGTGCAACAAGAGTAAGTTATTTAAACAGTTTGAAAATTGATTAAAGTATATACCATATAACTATTTGTATATAATTTTGTTTGTATTATATAGTTGGGCAGGAAAGCACTTCTCAAGCTAGTTCAGTTTGTGGTGATACCATAACTCCACCAAAAGATACTCAAATAGGAGTAAGTTATCCATTTACTTTTACTTTTTCTGATATTATATAAGTTGTTCATTTATATCTCTTTATTTATGTTGTATAGTCTAAAATGGGAGGTCCAAATTCTCAAGCTAGTTCAGTTTGTGGTAACACCACAGCTCTACCAAAAGATACTCAAACAGGAGCAAGTTATCTCTTTATTTAAGTTTGTTGAATAGTTCTTGAATTTATTTTACTAGTTTGTGCATCAATTTCTTCTCTTTAGTTTCTTGGCTTGCTGTTAGAGTTTGTTTAGTTTCTTGGCTTGCTAAATAGTCCAGTTGCTAATGCATCAGTTAGCCTAGACTTTGCTGCTGATTATTGGAGTTTTAATTTTTTTTATTCACCGTTGGATTTTAGTTTGCTTTGTGTTTAATTCTGCTGTAATTTTAGTTTAGTTAGCTGCTGTGATTTTAGTATAGTTTACTAGTTTGTGTTTAAGTCCAATGAGTTGATGTTGTGTTTTTAGTTAGTTAGCTATTGTGTTTAGTTCATGAATTGAGTTTAGTTTACTGGTTTGTGAGTTTTGTTTACTAGTTAGCTGTTGTGTTTAGTTCTTGAATTGAGTTTAGTTGCTGCTGTATCAGTTTGTTTACTAATTTCTTGGCTTGCTATTGGAGTTTAATTTCTAAGTTTGTTGCAGCATCAGTTAGCCTAGATCAGTTAGCCTAGACTTTGTTGCTGACTGTTGGAGTTTTAGTTTGTGAGTTTGCTGTTGCATTTTAGTTTACTTTGTGTTTAATTTTGTTGTGTAGTGTTTAGTTCTTGAATTGGTTCTCATAATAACCTAAACCAATAACCTATACCAATACACAAAATTCAGATAGTTATTGAGTCTCTTTAGTTGTTAGAGTTTGCTACTGCATCAGTTCTTCTCTTTAATTATTGCGTCTCTTTAGTTGTTGCATCAGTTTCTTTTGAGTAGTTGTTGTTGTAGTTTAGTTTAATTGCTGGAGTTGCTACTGTAGTTTAGTTTAGTTGTTCTAGTCTACTTGCAGATGTAGTTTAGTTGCTGTTGTAGTTTAGTTTAGTTGCTAGAGTTGCTGCTGTAGTTCAGTTTAGTTGCTGGAGTTGTTGTTGTAGTAGTTGGCTAGAGTTTACTATTTGATGGGTCTAATGCTAATGAGTAGTTTCTTAACCCTACAACAACCAAAAGAACCTGAGGAAATTGAAACTGATTCACTGGTAAGCTATAAATACTACTACCAAACCTAATATATATGTTTTCATTGATCAAAAGCCATAAATATGACTACTCAGATGGTTTTCTTAATGCAAAAAGTTATTATTGACGAAGCTATATTGGTAAAGCTATTATACTGTAGTAATTAAGCTGATCAATGAAAACATATATATTTATGGATTATAGCCTTAACCTCAATAAAGTAGCTGAATTTGTATATAGCTAGATTTACCCTAAAATAGAAAAAGCAAAGTGGCTTTCAACTAATATACACTTTAGAACTCAGAAGAACAAAAAAAGGCAGAGACATATATTTCCAAAACCACAAGTTGATTCCTTATAACATTATTATTGCAATTCTGTTATCACTATCTTACTCGAAACTTAATTGTAATCATGCAGGTCTACAGATTCTAAGTAGTCATATTACAAAAGGTCAAAGAAAAAGTGCAGTCATGACTTCAGATTGCTTGCTAAAAAAAGGTTCTAACTTTCTTTTGTTTTGAGTTTGCCTTGGCTGAGTTTTGACTTTTCTTGATGGATTGTTTAACTTTGCTGCAGCATCAGGTGTATGAAAACTACAATTCTATTTGTAGTGACACCACATTTGTACCTCCTCCTCAAAAAAAGGGGCATGCTAGGTTAGGAAGAGGATTGGGGAGGAAAAAAGCTAATGCAAGAGAAACTCCATTTGTTAGTGAGACACATGATTTTTCTAGTCAAGTGCCAATTTGCCACAAGATGTCATACAATTCTGCCTTATTTGTTGTTGCGGTGGTTTTGGTGTATATTCTGATCCTACTACTGGAACCCAAGTGTTTAATGTAGATTCACTTATTTTTGTCCTATTTACTAATCATAATTGCTTCTTTACTGATTCTAATCTTTCTTTTATTACAACCCTACATAGGCCAACAAATTTGAAGAGTGTTTCACCAACCAATATAAATATTGGTTTAAAACCCCGTGGCATAAGATGGAATGGAAAAGAAGCAATCAGCACCTCAGGGTTGCAACAAATGAGAGAAAATAAGAAAAACAAAGTGGCAACAACTTGTGAAACATCCAAGAAGTAGTTTTTCTGGAAAGCTATTAGGATTTTGGGATATGTTAAAAGGATTTTTGAACAATGTAATATTAGTACTTTAGTTTACTTTTGAACTCATGATGTTATTTTTGTTCACTTTTGAACTTGTTTAATTTGTTTTGACCAACTTATGTTAATGCTACCGCATTTTTATGATATACAATATGACTAAATTACTTAGTACGAATTTTCACATACTTGATGGACATGAATTCGGCAATGTTGTGTTATGACTAAATAAGGAGAACTTCATTACTTGTAACATTTCTAATCAAATACATGGAGAAATCTTAATACCAATATATTATTGGACAAAGATCAACTAATAACTCAACTTCAACAGGTAAAGTACAACAACAAAGTCGGGCATATCCAAATACTCCAAGGGACATCTTTATGACATTCAACATTCAACTAATATGAAGGCTTAAGTCAACTACTACAACACTACACTAGATTAAAGAACCATTCTATAGTAATTGGACAAAAAAGAACAATCACAAGTCTATTAAATTTAGCATTTGCCGAATCCCGTTGTAGTTTAACTTTCTTGAGTTTGTGGTTCATTTCCATCATTTTCTCTTCATTTTCGTTCAATTTCATCTTCAAAAAATCCCTTTCAACTTCAAGCTCTTTCACTTTTTCCTTTAGTTGATCAATGGGATTTTCACCATCTTTGAATCTATTTATTTATGACGACATTGACTTAGCTTGAACATTAATACATTCCACTGCAGGATCAATCCATCTAAAATAGTCACATCCACCATTTTCCTACAAATCATATCCGAGAATAAATAGAAAGATTGTACGAAAATTGATTTTAATTTTCAAAAACTTACAAACTTTTAGTGACTTGCATCTAAAAAATCTACGACCTGGGTTCAATGGAGTCCTCGAAGTTTTTAGACAATGATAATCACCACAATTACATATGTCAACTTCTTCGATATTCACCGAATTTTGCGAGATCTTCATGAACTAAGAATTCATAAAAGTTGTTTGTTCAAAAATAAGATTTCGAAAGTTGTTGGGTACTGTTACTCGAAATTAAGAATTCGCGTCAATGATTTCTCCAATCCGCGTTAAAGAATTCGTAGTTGCTGGGTACTTTCGAACATCCGCGTTAAAGAAGTGTGGTGGCGCTGGCGTTAGAGAAGTGTGAGAACTAGAAATTAAGAATTCGCGTTCATCTCTTTCACTTCACTAGCACTGACAACAAATTACAAATTGATATATATACTCCACTGGCGCTGGCAACAACTTTCGATTGTCGACGAAAACATTAGGAATCAACAACGTTGTCAACAAATACAGTGAACATGCCTGAGAAAAAGAGACCCAAAATAGTTGGATTAAGAGTGCAGTGAACACGGTGCAAAAAAATACAGTGAAGAAGGAGACCACACTGCAAATACAGTGAACACGCTGCAAAAGTACAATGAAGAAGGAGACCAAAAATTGGGATTAAGAGAGGAGAGTTTGGAGTAACTCGGAGAAAATAAGCTTTGGAAACACCAAGATTGTTGTTACCATTAATGGTGCCAACAATGGTGTTGAGGAGGTTAAGTCCAATTAGTTATAACTAATTGTTTGTTAGGAGTTAGTTATAAGTTTGTTAAGAGTTTGTTAAGTAGGTAGTTAGTGGTTTCATTAGTCAGATAATCCTCTATATAAAGAGGACACTGTACACAAGTTGAGAATAATGAATTACTTCTCTTCCTTCTACTTTCTCTCCACTCTGCTTCTTCCTAATCTTCTGCATGTATGTAATGAAGATAAAAGCTTCCTCATGAAGCTCACATGGTATCAGAGCCCATGGTTCTGAGTAGATCAATCAGTAGAGAAGACAGGTAATGCCGAGAATCTAAGCCTCTCGAAGAGAAGAATAGAGTTGAGAAGAAGAACAGCTTTGAGAAGCTGAGAATTTGAGATCTGTTTGAAAAGGAAGATCAGAGAAACTGTAAATTGAAGTGATGTTGTTCAATTAAGCTTTGAGAAGCTAAGAATTGAAGAAGAGGAGATCGAAATTAGTCACAGAAATTGGGATTTGAGCTAAGGGGAGATGAATCTCAACATTGAAGAAGAGAGAATCGAATTGCCCCACAGAGATTGAGGTTCGAGCTTAGAGAAACTGAATCTCAACTTGATCTGTTAAGTTTCAACTTGAATTGCTTCTCCAAATCGTAGATTGAGGTCCAGAGAAAGATGACAACAGCTGGAAATCCACATGCAACCTCAAATCAGACCAGTTCAAGGAGTTCAGATAGGGTGGAGATAGATCACAATCATCCTTTGTTCCTCTATCCTGCAGATACACCAGGTAGCTCCTTGATTTCAATTCAACTAGTCGGGTCTGAGAACTATGCACTATGGAGTCGATCGATGACTATAGGCCTGTTAGGAAAAAGTAAACTAGGCTTAGTTGATGGAAGGCATACAAAGGACAAGTTTGATGTTGTCTTACATGATCAATGGGAAAAGGTAAATGCTGTAGTTCTATCATGGATAATGAATTCTGTAGGGAAAGAGCTACTTAGCAGCATCATTTATGCATCAAATGCACATAAGGTATGGATGGATCTGAAAGAAAGGTTCGATACAGTGAATGGATCAAGGATTTTTTGGTTGCACAGAGAGATCACTACACTTACACAAGGAACTATGTCTGTAGCAGATTACTTTTCAAAGTTAAGAAACTTATGGGATGAGTTTGATGCACTCATGCCATGTCCTGGATGTAACTGTCCTGAGTCCCAAAACTATGCCCAACATCATGGTTATCAACGACTACTTCAATTCCTAATGGGTTTAAATGAGACTTATTCTCAGTGTAGAAATCAAATTCTGATGATGGCACCTGTTCCTACATTGAACAAGGCCTACTCATTGGTAATAGATCATGAGAGCCAGAGATCTATTGTCAATGTAGTGTCACTGGTGAATGAATCTATGGAGAGTGCTGCTTTCTTCAGTCAAAAGGGGTCCAACTCTAGTCATAAGGGTAAAGGAGTTATGACTGGATCTCAAGGAAGCAACAATGCTAGTAACAATTTCAACTCTCAAGGAAATTACAGTAACAGATTTCAGAAGAAGGTGCCTATAATTTGTGAACATTGTGGTTACACTGGTCACTCAAAAGAGAACTGCTATAAGATCATTGGATATCCTCAGAATTGGCCTAGAAATAAAAAAAAAGGAGGAGTACAATATGCCAATCTGGCAGAGAACAACCAAGACAGTACAAGTTCTAATAAGTCTCAGCAAAATCAGTTACCTGCCTACTTCACTCAGGAACAATATCAACAAATCATCCAGTTGCTGAATAAAGGGAATGAAGACAGTAACCAGAATCCATCAGCTAATGCAGGTAATACCTATTTCAATACTAGTTCAAACTATCCTAAATGGATAGTTGATTCAGGAGCAACCAACCATATGACATCCAGACTTGAATTAATGCATGATCATGAAAAGGTTCAGAAAAATAGCAACAATCATGTTCACTTACCCACAGGAGGTGAAGCACAGGTTACACAAATTGGCAAGTCACATATCTTGAATGATCAACTAGTATCTAATGTGTTGTTCCTTCCTGAGTTTAAGTGTAATCTACTGTCAGTATCCAAACTAACTAGAGAATTACAATGCTCAGTGAATTTTTTTCCTGATTTCTGTGTATTCCAGGATCTTTGCACTGGCTTGGTGAAGGGGATTGGTAGGGAAGAGCAGGGCCTGTATATACTCAAAGGAACCAATCCTACTCACACCCATTCTTCATGTTGTTCAGCAAACAAAGTTGACAATAATTCAGTCACTCTTTGGCATAGAAGACTTGGACATGCTCCTATAGATATCCTTAGAAGACATCTCAATCTTCAACAACTCACACCTGAAGAAAACAAGTGTACTGTCTGTCCTCTAGCAAAGCATACCAAATTACCTTTCCCTACAAGTATTTCTAGTTCAGTTTCTGCTTTTGATTTGCTTCATTGTGACATATGGGGACCTTACAGGTTACCTACTTACAATAATAAAAGATACTTTGTCACAATTGTAGATGATTACTCCAGATTTACCTGGTTATTTTTAATTGCTTCTAAGTCTGAAGTTCTTGTGGTTCTTAAACCATTTCTTATCAGAATCAAGAACTGTTTTTCAACTTCAGTTAAAGTCCTCAGAACAGATAATGGCACTGAATTCCTTAATTCTGAATTTCAAGCACTCATGTCCACTCTTGGGATTCATCATCAGACTTCCTGTGTATACACCCCTCAACAAAATGGGGTTGTAGAAAGAAAACATAGAACTATTCTTCAAGTTGCTAGGGCTATTAGATTTCAGGCTGGTGTTCCATTGAAATTTTGGGGAGAATGTGTAAATGCAGCAGTCTACCTCATTAATAGGACACCATCCAGAATTCTAAAGTTCTTGACTCCTTATGAACTTCTCTTTAAACATCCTCCTTCACTAAACCATCTAAAGGTGTTTGGAAGCCTTGCCTATGCCTCAAACACTAAAGTATCAGATAAGTTCTCTCCTAGAGCAATTCCTAGTGTCTTCATGGGCTATTCATTAAATCAAAAGGGGTATATCTTGTATGATATACACTCCCATATCTTCTTTGTTAGTAGACATGTGTCCTTTATAGAAACCATATTCCCTTTTTTACATGCTAAGACTTCTGGAACACCTGTATTTCCAGTGCTTGAACTCTCCACATCAGATACTTCTCCTCTCCATTTTTCACAGTCTACTTCTTCTAATGGTCAGTCCACCTTATCTTCCATTGATCATGACACTCCTATAACTACTTCTTCAGTACCTACTCCCTCAGCAATAAATCTCAGAAAGTCTACTAGAGTAAGGCATCCTCCATTATGGATGCAAGACTTCATCACTCCTACCACCAACTCATGTTCCTATCCAATGTCCTCTTACATTACTTATTCAAATCTTAATCCTACATATCAACAGGCTCTGAATGCTTACTCTTCTATACTAGAACCATCCTCCTTCAAACAGGCCTCTCAAGATCCCCTTTGGGTACAAGCAATGCAGTCAGAGATCACTGCTTTGGAAGAGAACAACACCTGGACTATAGTTGATCTTCCAGAAGGTAAACTACCAATTGGTTGTAGATGGGTATATAAAATCAAGTACAAAGCCTCAGGAGAAATTGAAAGATATAAAGCAAGGTTGGTAGCTAAGGGTTACAATCAGAAGGAAGGCTTGGATTATTCTGAAACCTTCTCTCCAGTGGCAAAAATGGTTACTGTTAGAACTCTATTAGCTCTTGCTGCTTCATGTAAGTGGTTTATATTTCACATGGATGTCTATAATGCTTTTCTTAATGGTGATCTGCTTGAGGATGTTTACATGACAATTCCTGAAGGGTTTGCTAGACAGGGGGAGAATCAGAAGGTCTGCAAACTTAACAAGTCCCTATATGGCCTGAAACAGGCCCCTAGACAATGGAATAAGAAATTGACAGAAGCTCTAATTCAAGTGGGGTTCACTCAGAGTCACTATGATTATTCACTTTTCACAAAAACAGCTGATAAAGAGGTGGTTATTGTGCTAGTATATGTTGATGATTTATTAATAACTGGTAGTAGTTCAGTGATGATAAATCAGACCAGACAGGACTTACAGCAACAATTTAAAATGAAGGACCTTGGGGAGCTTAAATTCTTCTTAGGTATTGAAGTAGCAAGATCACAAACTGGAATCTTAATATGCCAGAGAAAGTATGCACTTGAGCTGATTTCTGAGACTGGCTTAGGTGGAGCAAAGCCTGCTACAACACCAATAGAAGTGAATAAAAAATTAACCTCAGTGGAGTATGATCAACAGGTTCCAAATGAAGGTGTAGAAGATGAAATACTCAGAGATCCTTCAAGCTATCAAAGACTGGTGGGAAGGCTATTGTATTTGACTATGACTAGACCAGAAATATCATTTGCTGTCCAGATGCTTAGCCAGTATATGCATAGGCCAAAGAAATCACATATGGATGCAGCATTAAGGGTGGTAAGGTATATAAAAGGTGCACCAGGTCTTGGAATATTCATGCCAGTTAATGGTGAGATTAAACTACAAGCCTACTGTGATTCAGATTGGGGAACATGTATAGAATCAAGAAGGTCAGTAACAGGCTATCTTGTGAAGTTTGGTGATGCAGTAGTATCTTGGAAGTCAAAAAAACAAGACACCATTTCCAGAAGCTCAGCTGAAGCTGAGTTTAGAAGCATGGCTGCTTGCACTGCTGAGATAGTTTGGCTTACTGGATTGCTGAAAGAAATGGGAGTGAAGATCCAACAACCAGTGGATCTAATGTGTGATAGTAAAGCTGCAATCCAGATTGCAGCTAATCCTATATTCCATGAAAGAACCAAACACATTGATATAGATTGTCATTTTGTAAGGGAGAAGATTATTCAAGGGTTGATCAAAACTAATCATGTATCAACAAAGGATCAGTTAGCAGATATCCTCACTAAAGGTCTTGGAAGAACAGCACATGACTATCTACTCAATAAGATTGGACTTAAGAACCTCTTCAAGCCATTAGCTTGAGGGGGAGTGTTGAGGAGGTTAAGTCCAATTAGTTATAACTAATTGTTTGTTAGGAGTTAGTTATAAGTTTGTTAAGAGTTTGTTAAGTAGGTAGTTAGTGGTTTCATTAGTCAGATAATCCTCTATATAAAGAGGACACTGTACACAAGTTGAGAATAATGAATTACTTCTCTTCCTTCTACTTTCTCTCCACTCTGCTTCTTCCTAATCTTCTGCATGTATGTAATGAAGATAAAAGCTTCCTCATGAAGCTCACAAATGGTAAGGGCAACAAAAGTAACAATGGCAACCAACGGTAACAATGGTGAGATCTTAAAATCGGAGAGCTCTCATGCTCCCTTTTTGTGTGAGGCTCACGCACAGTGCCATGTGGGATGAAAATGTTTATGGGGTTCAAATCTTGGCCAGTTGAGGTGTCTATTAGGAACTAGTCTTAATTGAGGTGTCTAAGTGAAAAATGTGTACAAATTCAGGTGTCTGTTGATGACTTAACTCTTGATTGATCCATACATTAAAAGGCAAGTTATTTTCTGTCTCGTCTTTTTTTAACTAAGCAATTCTCGAGGGAAATATTCTAAGATTCAAAACATGATATACAATGGATTTATCACCTTCTTTTTCACTAAAATATCATACTTTATATAGGATATGATTATGTATGTTCACGTGTTGCACTTTAATCAAAATATGTAAATTTAATTTTCATCTCATTTTCGTATGAATTTTATGAGAAAAATAGAAAAACTTAAATCCATCATTGAACTATTTAGGATCTGTGTTGAGATGTGACTTCATCAAGGATCAGTGTTGAGCCCTTTGTTTTTCCTTAGTAATGGATGAGCTGACACGGTCTATTCAAGAGGAGGTTCTATGGTGTATGCTATTTGCGGATGACATAGTACTGATTGATGAGACTCGGGATAAAGTTCATGATAAGTTGGAGGTTTGGAAACTTACTTTGGAATTCAAAGGATTTAAACTGAACAAGACCAAAACATAATACTTGGAGTGCAAATTCAGTGTTGTGAAGAATGAAGCAGACATTGAAGTGAGGCTTGCCAATCAATCTATTCCCAAAAGAGATAACTTTAAATATCTTGGATCCATCATCCAGAGTATTGGCGATATCGATGATGATGTCACACATCGTATTAGGGCAGCTTGGACGAAATTGAGGCTTGCTTTTAAATAATTGTGTGATAAGAAGATACCACTTAAACATAAAGATAAGTTTTACGAAGGGTGGTTAGACCGTCTTTACTATATTGGGTGGAGTGTTGGCAACCAAAAACCCACATGTTCAGAAGATGCAGGTTGTGGAGATAAAGATGTTGAGATTGATGTGTGGATATATCGGAGGAGATAAGATTAGGAATGAGAACATCCGGGGAAAGTTACGGGTGGCCTCTATGGCAAACAAAATGAGAGAAGCGAGATTGCGATAGTTTGGACATGTGCAGAGAAGAAGTGTTGACGCTCCTATAGGAGGTTTGAGAGATTGGACGTAGGGGTTACATGAAAGGGTAAAGGTACACCGAAAAAGTATTGGGGGCGGTGATTAGACAGGATATGGCGCAGCTTCATATCACCGAGGACATGAACTTAGATAAAAACGAGTGGAGGTTGCGTATTAGGGTAGAAGGTAAGACGGCTAGTAGAGGTAGGATGATGTCTGACCTTGTGATATAGCAGGTTAGTAGAGGTAGTCGTGTCTTTATATATTGTGTTATTATTGTCTGTCATTCATTTTGTTACTTTCATTATTTTTACAAATTATCATTTGCTTCCCATTCTAGTCGTTTGGTTTCATATCTGGTATTTTCCGCTTTTGGGAATGACATTTTTAAGATGAGGGTCTTTCGGAAGTCGCCTCTCTATCTCTATGAGGTAGTGGGAAGGTCTGCATACATTTTAGCCTCCCTATCACCACTTATGAGTTCAACTAGGTATGTTTTTATTGTATCATTGATCTATTATAAATGACTCATTTATGTTATTTATTAAAATTTTGACCTGCCGTTATAAAATAAGCTTATCTATGCTATTACTTCTTAATTATCTAAAACCAGATTTGTGACCTGGCATGTTGCTAGAGGTCACATCACCAAAAATAAGGGGAAAAAAGATTTTTTGAAAGTAACACTTGAAACTACTTCTTACGACCGACCATCTGTCCTATTTTCCCCAGGAATCAAAGTGAGAACAAGAAAATGACAATTTCTTATGGACAAAAAAAAGAAGCCGTGTCCAGATTTTTCCGTCTAAAAATGTCCATTTTCACTTTCAAATCTGGAATGTTCTCTCTCTTTATAAGAAACTGTACAATCCACCAGCCATTTTTTTCATCCTCTCAACTCCACAGCTCTGCAATATTTTCTCCTCTGTTGATCTGCAATACTACTATTTCCTCACAGTTTGAGTAAAACTGAAATCAATAAAGTTTTGATATTTTCTGATTTTTGGTACAAAAAATTGGATTCTTGATTTAATTGGTACTATGGGCTTTGATAAAGACAAAGCAAGTTCATCTTCCCATGTTCTGCAAATCCCAAGAGAAGATACACCACTTTTAGCAGACACCCCACACCTTTCTTCATCCTCCAAGACTTTTGCTAATGTCTTCATAGCAGTAGTTGGAGCTGGAGTCCTTGGCCTTCCTTACAGCTTCAAGAAAACAGGATGGGTCATGGGTACTCTCATGCTTTTATCAGTAGCCTCCCTTACTTACTATTGTATGATGCTTCTAGTTTATTCCAGGCGTAAGCTTGAATCCCGTTACAAAGTTGCCAAGATTTCATCTTTTGGTGATTTGGGATATGCTGTCTGTGGATCCATTGGTAGATGTACTGTGGATGCTATGATTGTTCTTTCCCAAGCTGGTTTTTGTATCAGTTACTTGATTTTCATAGCCAATACTTTAGCACACTTATTCAATTATTCTATTACAAATCCAAGTCCCAAAATCTTGGGGTTGTCACCTAAAAAGGTGTATATTTGGAGTTGCTTCCCATTCCAGTTGGGGTTGAATTCAATCCCCACACTCACCCATTTAGCCCCTTTGAGTATATTTGCTGATGTTGTTGATTTAGGTGCCATGGGGGTAGTTATGGTTGAGGATGTGTTCATATTTCTCAAGAACAGACCAGTTCTTGAGGCATTTGGTGGGTTTAGTGTTTTCTTCTATGGTCTTGGTGTATCTGTCTATGCTTTTGAAGGTGTTGGAATGGTTTTACCTTTGGAAGCAGAGATGAAAGACAAGGACAAATTTGGGAAGATTTTGGGTTTGTCCTTGGCTTTCATTTCTTTGATGTATGGTTCTTTTGGAGTATTGGGTTATTTTGCCTTTGGTGAAGAGACCAGGGATATAATCACTACTAACCTTGAGAGGGGATTGCTCAGCACCTTAGTGCAGATGGGACTTTGCATAAATCTTTTTTTAACTTTCCCACTGATGATGAACCCTGTTTATGAAGTGATGGAAAGGAGATTTTGTGAAGGAAGGTACTGCTTTTGGCTGAGATGGATTGGGGTTTTGGCAGTCACTTTAGTGGCATTGATGGTGCCAAATTTTGCTGATTTCCTGTCACTAGTTGGGAGCAGCGTGTGTGTTGTTCTTGGCTTTGTGTTGCCTGCTATGTTTCACTTAATTGTGTTCAAGAAAGACCTGGCCTGGCATGGTCTAGCTTTTGATGCTGCACTTGTTTTAATGGGTGCAGTTTTTGCCGTCTATGGAACCTACTCTTCCATGCTGGAGATCTTTGGAGTCAAAGCTTGATGTTGGCGTACTATGATTTAATTAAATCAAGAGAAATATATTAAGTTACTCCCAAGGACATATTTACTTTGTCATGTCATTGAGTCAGCAGAGATGTATGGTGAGTTCAATAGAACTCGTTGCATATGCAGGGGAAAAAATATTAAAAAGATGTGTATGTATAATAAGATGAGACTGATTCTCCTATGAGAATTAAGTTCTCCTATGCAAAGTTTAGTGAGACTACGAGGGTTAGTAGTAGTATCTTGAACCAGTTCCTAGTTGGAACTAAAGATAAGGTTGTGAGAGATATTACAACTGTCATAAATCATTTGAATGCTAAATTATCTGAAATGAATACATGTCATCCTACTACACAAATCACTCTCCACTAGATTCTCTCTCAAATAGCAGTAAACAAAAATAAAAGAAGACCATTTTACAAGTTTTTATACATTGAATATGGATGTGGGTGAACACAACACAAATTCTGTTCACCTTCACGTTCGAAGAATTAATGCGTGAAAGGAAAAGCTCAAAATACAGAACCCTGGTTAGAAAAGAAAATAAAAGAACAGCTAAATGAAATAATATTAGGGAATACAACTTATCATAATGCTACTTCATGCCACACTCAAACACTTATCTAAACAAAAAATCAATTCACCATCCCTGCTACCTAAACCTGGCCAAAGAAAGTTTAAAATGGAAGGGAAAAAAGGAGGAGAAAGAGACCGCATGTGGAGTAAGGAATTCTATTACCATATTAAAATGCTTTCCAATTATCAAAATCCCTCTTTGGTGTCTGACTCTCCACGGATGTCTTAAATGGTTCATGAGACCCAAATGGATCTGCATCATCAAATGATGGGAAACCATGACCATAATCCATGTCCCTAGTGCTACGGATGGAGTCAAACCTTGATAGTGTCTCGCGAGCTGGAAAGGCTCCAAAATTATAATCAGAGTCTGCTGTGCTGCGGAATGAATCAAACCAAGCAAAGGAGTCACGCTGCTGGAATGAACCATTATCATATTCAGAGTCTCTGGTGCTGCGCATGGAGTCAACTCTTGAAAATTCGCGACTACCAAAGAGGCCACCATCGTGCATATTGAATGAATCGTATCTGGAAAAGCTGTTCAAATGATCTTCAGACATTTCAGTGGATCTTCGAGGTGAGTTGGTAGAACTAAACATAGGTGTGCTTGGAACTGAGTCTGCAAAGGCAAAGGGACTCTTTCTCTGGAACATGTTGTCAGCAATTGGCGAGCCACCTGCATTATAGGCTGGTGTGCTGGGAACAGAATCAAAGAAGGGACTTTGCCTAGAGAACAAGTTGTCTCCCTGTGGGAATACAGAGTTGTTACTTGGTGTGCTTGGAACAGAATCAAAGAATGGGCTTTGCTTTGGGAACTGGTTCTCTGAGTAACTGAACCCAGTAGTGTAACTAGGGGTGCTAGGAACAGAATCAAAATACGGGGCTTGCTTCGGTAGCGAGTTGCTGGAATTTGTGGATCCCGTTTTTATGGGCCTTAGGTTCCAATCGTCATCGTCAAAAAGAGAAGTTTCCTTGTGCTTCTCATCATGAGAATCCTGCAAAACCACAGAAAAGAAGTAATATGATACGCTCATTCAACTGAGCCAATGAGAAACACATTATTCCAATCATCACAGATGAGTAGAAAATTGCTTAGACTAAAATGCACCAGACCCCCCACCAAAAAAAAAAAAAGAGGTTCAAGCAAAGAGATGCTTCAGAAAAGATTATAGGCTGACGAACAATTTGATGGCCCTTGAAAATTCTTTTCGGATAGCATAGTAATCGAAAAAGGAACGGAGATCGCGTGTTAGGATGTGGCGCAACTTCGTATCACCGAGGACATGACCTTAGATAAAAAGGAATGGAGGCCGTGTATTAGGATAGAAGGTTAATTAATAGGTTGGTAGAGGTAGGATGTTGTCTTGCCTTTGATGTTGTAGACTAGAGGGATTAGTCACGTCTTTATATATTGTTTTGTTACTGCCCGTCATTTATTTGCTACTTTTATTGCATTTTTAAAATTGTCAATTGTTTTTCATTCTAGTCGTTATTCTATATCTAGTATTTTCTGCTTTTGAGGCTGATATTTTTGAGTTGAGGGTCTTCCGGAAACAGTCTCTCTATCTCTATGAGGTAGTGGTAAGGACTACGCACATTTTACCCTTCCCAGACCCCACTAGTGGGATTTCACTGGGTATGTTGTTATAGTAGTCAAGAAAGTGAATAAATGAACATGTAAATGTATCCATTTGCCTCTTCTTCTTCTTCTTCTTCTTCTTCTTCTTCTTCTTCTTTTTTTTGTTTTTTGGTAACTAAAATGAAGATGTATCCATTTACCTTAGCAGCAGAATTGATGTCCCACACAGCATCTGCATCATGGTCTGTATCAAATGTACCCCAACCAGATTCATCAAAACTTTTGTCACCAGAGAACACAGATTCAGCTCCCCAATGTTCACTGCACTAGTAATACAAAAGTTCAGATTTCTAGAGAAGTTAACGGTTCAGAGTAGCTGAATCCATCAAAGAATATGATTGAACAACAGTAAAGGTCTTTCATTATTTGGAGTATAACACCATTGTAGATTAAATCACCCAAAAGAGAGGGCGAAAACAAGCGAATTACCTTTGGGCAGCATGGGGAGGACTATCAAAAGAACTGTCCTGCCTATTCAGTGATTCTTCAAATTCCTTTGAAGGACTCTCAACTGCATTACTCCTGGTTGGACTATTAGTTGAACTTCTTGCTGTCTCGGCAGTCTCCACATCACTCATCGCTCTAGCTTTTACTGGGCTTGGCAACTTCTCTGACTTTGCATCAGTGCCAGCATCAGCAGATGATTTTCCAGTATCATGGTCATTCAAAGAAGATGCTTTTTCCCGAACCAGTGAAGATTTCGGCTTAGGCGGGGCCATGACATTTTGTACGTCAAGGGTGAGCTCTTTCACAAATGTGAATTCTGTTGAGGACAATTATTCAACAATGCATTGAGTTTAAACTTTTGAAGAAGTTATAAAATAGCAACAAAGTTGAGGATAAAAAGTTAATTCAGTGGTCTCTGAAGGCACTATGAAAGTTGAGTCTTTTAATCTAAAAATGGCAGAAGCTGATCAGGTGGTCTCTGGAGGCACATTGATTGTAACAAGGCAGCCGTATTCGGAGGTGCGGCTGGATCACCTCCTTTTCAGAGAAAAAATTTCCATCTTTTGAATAAAATATGATAATCTTACAACGTACCTTCATCATCAAATTTGTCCCACTCTCCATCCCAGTCTGCTGCCCCCTCTTGGATGCCAGGTTGCCAACCTTTAAAATTATTACTAAATGTCAGAAAACATTACAAAAGTAAAGCAATTGAAAACCAGACAGCTCAGGTATAAAAAATACAAGAGTCATCAAAATGGCATGCTATCCCATTTTAACCACCAAGATGCTGACCATTAGATGAACAGACACATCTCTTACAACATCAGAATTAGTCCCAACTGATGATCCAGATACACAAGATTGAAATATAAAGGAATAGGTCTTTTTAGAGAAATTGAAATATATAAATACTCCTTTGGTGTGTACATGCAACAGATTACATCCTCATATGATCAATAGGTGCTATTTTATTTTTTTAAACAAGATTAGAGAACTACGGAACCAGAACAAATCCTAATGCAGCGAGCCAGTAGTTGACAATGATACCCCTATCCCCTACTTAGGTACTACACTGCACTCAGGTGCGAAAAAGAAGGCTGTGAGAAATATTGAAGAATATTATTGAATTGTCTGTACATTATTACATTGAGACCTTATTTATAGACATTACATTAAACTCCTTTTCCAAGTGGGATTGTATATGTATTATTCTTGTTCCTATCCTATTCTAACACTCCCCCGTCAAGCTGGTGCATATAAGTCATATGTACCTAGCTTGTTACAAGTGTAATTCATATGAGGACCGATGAAAAGTTTGGTGAGATATCTACAAGTTCATCATTCGACTTCACAAAATTGACAGTCAATCCACTGTGTTTAGTCTTCTCATGAAATACTGAATTTGATACATAATGCCAATCAATATCAATGTGCTTGGTTTTTTCATGAAATACTAGATTTGATGCATAATGTTGATAAAACACAGAGTGATAAATTCATAAATTATAGTGTTGAACTATCCAAAACAAGCTTGCGAAGACCATCTGGAGTATTGTGTGATAAGAAGATACCACCTAAATTCAAAGGTAAGTTCTACAGAATGGTGGTTAGACCATCTTTGTTGTATTGGGTGGAGTGTTGGCCAATAAAAAATGCACATGTACAGAAGATTTAGGTCGCTGAGATGAGGATGTTAAGATGGATGTGTGGTCACACCAGGAGTGATAAGATTAGGAATGAGGTCATTCGGGAGAAGCTAGAGGTGGCCCCTGTAGCTAAAAAGATGAGGGAAGCGAGACTGCAATGGTTCGGACATGTGCAGAGAAGGAGTACCGATGCTCCTGTTAGAAGGTGCGAGAGACTGGATTTAGGAGTTACATGAAGGGGTAGAGGTAGACCGAAGAAGTATTGGGGGAGGTGATCAGACAAGATATGGTGAAACTTGATCTCACCGAGGACATGACCTTAGATAGGAAGGAGTAGAGGTCGTGAATTAGAGTAGCAGGCTAATAGGTTAGATAGGTAGTAGTTGTCCGATGTCGTATTCATCTGCCTTATATATGTTAATTGTCTCGTATTTACTTGTTATCATGTGCTTCCGTTATTAATCGATCTTCCTGTTCACTTTCTCTTTCTCTTCCTTTCCTCTTTTCCATATCTAGCTTATTCTACTTATGGGTTTTTGTGACGAGGGTTCCCAGGAAACAGCCTCTCTACCTCTATGAGGTAGTGGTAAGGTCTGCATACATTCTACCCTCTCCAGACCCCACTTATGGGATTCCACTGGGTATGTTGTTGTTGTTGTTAAGCTTGCGAAGACTATTTCAAATGATAGAGTGACCTACACAATTGACATATAAGGCTACTAGACTCTCCCTGAGCAACAAAATCAAGTAGTTGCTCCATATAGACTTCTTCCTTGAGATTACCATGGAGAAAAACATTCTTAATGTCCAATTTATTTATTTTTGGCAAAAGTAAATATGAAATAATAAGTGCTCAAAATCTGATATAAAATATATGGATCATCTCGAAATGGCCAACAAAAACTAAACACAAATGGCACTTTAAAGAGCAAATAAACAGCCCAGTAGAACCAAAATTTGTCACAAATAACAATAATTCATATGAGGTCAACTCAGAACCAAAACTAACAGGAAACGCTAGAAATAAATTTTCAACAATGTTTTTGATCTGGATTTTATGATATCAAGAATAAAGAACACATAAAATAACTAAATGAAAGCACATATAATAGTAAAACAACAAAAATACAAGCGCCAGTACCAAATGGAAGCTCAAGCAGAGTAGTTGGTTTGGCCCGTAGCCCATAAGTTTTGCAGCGCTCATTCAAAGTTTTCACGAGCCCCTCGAGGTCTGCCTGAATCTGATTAGCACGGTCCTACAAAAACCAGAGACTGAATTTAGATAAGGTCTAGCTATCTCCAGCACATCTATTAGTGGTAAACTATACTACCTGGATACCATCAGTTTTACCATCTTGATCCATTTTGACAATTGTTCTATACAGCTCCATTTTTTTGTCCTGCAAAAATTTCAGCAGAACACAATATCACAACAAAAGCTCCACTAGATTAGCACAATTTACTAGATGTTAGTAGAACAGAAGAGTTAGTATCAGTGCATTGGGCCACAAAGAGCCACAGTACTACTTGAATATCCCGAAATGTGGCCTCCTCAATTGTCAATTTAGAAGCAACATCTCCAGCCTGCTTGTATTTCTCTTCATATTTTTTAGCCAGTAATTCGACCTGTAAAATTGTCAATTTTATTAAATCACAAAGCATTGGATGTATTCAAAGTTGTTATGCTCAAATAAGTTTTACCTCTCTCTTGTCAGCAGAAGTTCTTGCACTTATCTCATTTAGTCTATTATCGCATCGGCTTTTATATAGAATCTGGTGAATAAAGCCAACACAAAATGACAGTTTCAGTGATGTGCTTCAACTTCAGATATCCATTGCTGAACATGCCAGCAAGGAAACCCACCAATCAGTTACTGAACAGAAATTCACAGCTTCAGCAAGAACAACCCTAGACCAAGGCTATGAATAAATGTATGACTTGATACCCTAGAGCTATGTAGCTCGGACTCTTCAAAAATGTCAACCGGTGTGTGTCGGATCCTCCAAAAATAGTGTATTTTTGAAGGATCCGACACGGGTGCAGAAACATTTTTGGAGAGTCCGAGCAACTTAGCCCTAGAGCATACACAGATATAATCACTAATTACTCAGAACTCAGTAAGCCACGGGAATAAACTGTTAAGTCACGGCATCTGAATGAAATGGAACAACATCAAGCTGTTGTATGAAATATGAATAATAAAATATCCAAATGGCAAGTGGATTTCAGAGTCAAACGTCAAGATTAGTTACGGAGACTAGTAGAAAATGGTTTAGAGTCCAACATCAGTGTAGGATGTGCTAATTTGTTTCCTTATATGGTCTTAGTCAGTCCTCATCTCATAAGCTAGCATTTGGGATTGAGTTAAGCCCTAAGTTCCCATTTCTTTTTTTGATGAAAGCCCCAAGTCCATTTCTTATCATGGTATCAAAGCCACATCCATCCTAAGTCTTGGTTTACCCAATTTATGGCCCCATGTTATTATATCATCCATGCTCCAAGTGTTCAGATGCAGCATAGGATGTAGTGATTTGTCTCCTTAAAAGGTTTTGGCAGTCCTCACCTCATGAGCTAGCTTTTGGGATTGAGTTAGGCCCTATATCCATTTCTTATCGAACTGTGACCTGCACTCTTAATCTCAGCTAGATATGATAATCTAAGATCTCGTTGCATCTTATGGGTCATAAATCTATATTCAGCCAGATCTAGTCTAGTCCATTTGACCCAGCTTCTCATGCTGTTTCCATTTTCCTTTGGAAAAGTTTATCTCAATCTAGCAATAGACAACGAAAAGGGCCTGCTTATCACCCACAACTATTTAGTATTTAAAGGTTCATGTTGTTAGAACAGTGTACCAGAATATTGCAACAGTGAAAAGTTCAAAGAAAAAAGAGTAACAGATGCTGCATGTCCTTCCATTGTTCTGCTGTCTGCTAGTCTGATGCTATGCTCCTGACTTATGTGCCAAATGACTTCTTACTTGAGTATATTTCTCTGCCTCTCCCCCTCTTTTAAGATTTTGCATCTTCTAAATTAGTTTATTTTCCGTTGGAAGTCTTTATATTGTGTTCTTTCATATTGTGTTTGAACTTCATTACCCTTTCCTAGGGTTCTCCATGAATTAGTTAATTCATTTTGCATTAAAAAGGTGTGTATTACTTTCCAGACACTTTCAAATTTATTTACTAATCTCAACTTCTGTTTGTGTTCGATTAGTGATTCACTGATACTTGAGAAATATGAAAGTAGAACACATCTTTAAAATGAAGCAAATTAATGAAAATATGAGGGAGAATTACAATCACTACAGTTTCATTGCTTAGCGACAGTATACACCCAGTAAACACAACATCTCCATCTATTGGATGATATTGCTCTCCTAGCAAAAATGATGAAAATGCTAACTTAGAATGTGCAATCCCATCTTTAAAGTACTATAAATGCCAGGCACTTAAGCACTACAAAACCACATCACATATAAGAAATGTGTAGGGCATCCCTAGTTTCCTCCATCTCTGCAGCCCAAATATTTACAAACATTGACCATAATATACGCAACAAAAAATGATTAGACAGACTTATGAAATAGTTTATCACATAAGTAGACAAGATCAAACCACATATGGGATCACGACACACGACGATCATTTCAGCCATTGAAATTTCAGTCCATTCTCTGCTTGTCTTCCATTTTCCTCTACTGCTCCCCCTCCCTAGTAATTCCTTTTTTTCCCTTTTTACACAGAACAAGTATCGAGAACCTTATCCAAAAAGCATATTTAACTTTATCGATAAAATTATGCAAGAGCAATGCTAAAACAAGTTTATAATAATAATATTGCTGCTGGTTCTGAATCAGGTATAGATCACTTTTAATCAATACAGAAAACTTCACCTTAAGAATTTCACAAACAACTGGCCCAGTAACGTCTAGATTTTTACCACAGTGTGAAAAACCATATTGACATGAAAAATAGAACAGTGAAAAGTTCTGACTCTCAAATCGTGCTATATTCATGTCCTCAGAACATTGCACAAGAGAGGCACAGGTACAAGCACTAGTCTGTGTTTGAGCTAATTTTCGCACAAACTTTACCAAGAACCCAAGCTGACATGCAAAGTCATCAAAAGACAGAAACTGAATTATTGATAGGACACACGATTGGTTGCTATGTAGCTTCTAGTCTGTCACTTATTTGGTCAGTAAAGAGATAACAAATCATACAAACTGAACATAATCTGTAGTACATAACCAGGAAATTCAAACATGGGAATAACACCTAATCTATCCCCCAAGGGCATGGAGTAGAGGGCCAAATTTCAGGATTTATATTCCTGGTTCTACACATTGAGAGATAACTGAATAAAACCGAGAACTTTAGGCATGTAATGATCAGAATACTCACTATTTCTTGCATCTTTGCATGGTAGAACTGAATTTTTTCTTTGGCCTCTAAAATTTCCTTCTCCAGTTCCATGACCTGTGATTGGCATTATAGCATAAATATGTCAATTATAAATGGCTTTAGAAGTACTCGCCAATAAATCAAGCTTTAACTGACAAATGAAATTGGACTCTTAAGCATCAAGTTAAATCAACTTCTCTTAAGTCAAAAATGAAGATCATCATTGATCCTTAATAGCAGAGCAGATAATAACTGGTAAAAAAGGGAATTTCATTACCATTGTCTTCATAGCATTTCCAATTTCATAAAGTCCAGATATCATGAGCATGTGAGAATATCTAAAAAGTTCTGCTTACGAAATTATGATGAACCAGACACCATGCCAGTAGCATATATTTTTCACAATCTGAAGCAAGTATAAATGCTTCGCTCAATAAAGTCCCAGTGTTGCTTCACCAATAAACAATCTTTCTATTCTTAAGTTTCTTATCAGAATTACTCCATGGACTTCTGGTACATCAGATGCAGACAAGAAAAAGGTAAATGCAAAAAAATGCTGAAACAAAAGAACATTGAAAACACCAGACAGTCTCATGGAACATTTACCCAGTATAATGTTCATATGTGAATCATGTCGGTGAATAATTTATTGCAAGGAAAAAACTGTGTCGTACCACATATCTGTACATTACAGATTACACATGTCAATAAGTAGACATTTGATAGGAGATTCAACAAAATGACCACTACTCTATTACCTAATGTAAACATACATCCCAAATATTGTCTCTCTCACTGGTTCTGTTCATAATTCAGGCAGTAATCATGGGGAAAAAGAGAAGGGATTTTCATACAAATAAAAGGCGCGCGGAAAGAACATTTGAAAGAACATTCTTTAAAACTGATAACTGAATTTGAAGGAACATTTATGGTCGACCTTCTTCTCTGCATCAGTTGCTTCCTGGAACTTCATGTTCAATGAATCCTGTTCCTCTGTGCTAAGTTGGTCAATCAGATGCTTCTCCAATACTGGGACTCTAGGCTTTTGTTTACTAGGCTGCACAGCTTCATCAGGCTGGGGAATGGGTACTGGACGTGGAGGCTTCCTAGGAGCACCAGAAGCCGCTTGTCGTGCGTCACTTGGCCCCTGAGTTTGCTGGAAACCTGAGGAAGAGATGAACAGACTAACTGATTAGTGAAAAGCTAGACGTCACAAGTGAGATTCTTGATATAGATACTTCATAAAAAATACCAAAGGCTAGGTAATTGACATATTAGTTAGCTCAATCTTGTAATGACTTTAAATTGTAATGTCAATTTTTCACCACGCATAAGGCATCTGAAAATATTATTTAAGGTTTAGCTTCCTTCTCAAATTCAATCACATAGAGATTAATCTGAGAGTCTAACCTGCCTCAAAGAATACAGCCAATTTCTATAAAAAAAGAAATAAGTCATCTACTGCATTCTCTTTAGACATTCATCTACTATGTTCTCTTTAACAGATGACAGAGTATTGCTCTAGTACAAATAAAATTGTCACCATTAATTTTCTGCTTGATTCCATCGACATGATATAGTACACTAACAGAAAATGCAAATACATGTGTGCTTATCATATACTTGAATAAGTTGACATGAACAAAAAATGTAAAGAATAAAAAATCCCATAAATTTCATACTTGCTCAATGGAAGGTTTTATATTAACAAAATTTACAATTCAAAACCACAAAAATTATATTTCTTTTATAAGTCTAAATCACAATAATGATGTTACCATATTAGATCAAAGAACAGAGTTTATTAGTCAAACTCAAAAAAAACAAAAAAAAAATTAGCATCCCATTTTGTTGAGTTTACCTTTAGGATTAATATTGTTAATAAGAAATGAAAACATACAATTGTCTTGCTCATACAAACTCTAAGACTATGACAACTCCTCCATGCACACCAACATCCTTTCATATCCTCCTTCCTTTGTTGAACTTCTATCTTTTACCTCTAATTCTGTAAGTAATTAGCATGATTTTAGGAGACTTCATTATTCCTTTTCCAAACGTAATTATAGAAATTTAATATTTCATTTTATTTTGTAGCTGATTGTCTTTCCTTAATTAGTGAGGATTTACTTGAACAAATACTTTTGCTCATGGGATTTAAAGATACACTAAAATACAGAGAAGACTTTTCTTATTTCTCAAATTCTGCATGGTATCTGCCAGAATAGGAATAGGTATATACAATCCTACTTAGAATAGTAGTAGGAATAGAAATAGCGAATAGTATCCTACTCGAAAAAGGATTGTATTATAGTTTTCTGGTTGGAAAAAAAGTCTACTATAGTATCTATAAATAGGGTCTCAATGTAATAATGTAGACAACAATTCAATAATATGCCTCTCCAATATTTCTCACGTGGTATCAGAGTTTCTACGGTCCTAGTGGAAAATCAAAGAGCTTCTGTTGTCGGCGGACGGTTGGACCCATATATGCCGCCTATCTGGCCAATGATTATGTTAGCAAAAAATTAGGTCACCGTGTATCTTTTTGGTGACTATTTTCTCATATCTAATTTGTGTAGCAACGTCTTTCTGGTGACTTCAGATCCGATTTGTGTAGAATCGTGTCATCTTTTCGGTGACTACTTTTTTCATATTCAATTTGCATAGCACTGTGTCATCTTTCCAGTGACTACTTTCTTATTTGTGTTGGATCGTGGGTCGTGGGTCGTGGGTCGTGCCTCATTCCAACCTTACCCATACAATTTCTTTTTCAATAGGGTTGTGCCGTCAACATGATCCTACCTATATAGTTTCTATTTTTCAATAGGATCGTGCGATCATTCCGATCCTATCCATATAATTAGCTTTCTTAGTAGGTGGTGCCAGCATTCCGATCCTATCCATATGATTTTATTTCTCAATTTATGACCACTTTCAGTCATCAAATCTAATAATTCGGTGCATGAGAAAGTTTCAACTAGTTTTACAGTAACTCTCTTGGAGCGATTTCAAGATGATCCATATATTTTATATCAGATTTTGAGCACTTTCTGTTTCAAATTTACTTTTGCCAAAAAAAAAAAAGTTGGACAATAAGATGTTTTCCTCTACGGTGATCTCGAGGAAGAGGTCTATATGAAGCAACCGCCTAATTTTGTTACACACGGGAGTCTGGCAATCTTGTATGTCATTTATGTAATCACTCGATGGTCTTCTCAAGCTTGGTTTTTTGGGAAGTTTAACAATATAATTCAACAATTTCATGAGAAGACTAAGAAATTGAGGTTGACTGTCAATTTTGTGAAGTTGGGTGATCAACTTGCAGATATCTAACACGCCCGTCATCGGTCCTCGTATTAGTTACATTTGTAACAAGCTAGGTACATATGACTTATATGCACCGGCTTGAGGAGGAGTGTTAGAATAGGAATAGGTATACACAATCCTACTTAGAATAGGAATAGGAATAGGTATAGTAGTAAGAATAGAAATAGTGAATAATATCCTACTTGGAAAAGGATTATATTATAGTTTTCTAGTTAGAAAATGAGTCTACTATAGTATCTATAAATAGGGTCTCAATGTAATAATGTAGACAATAATTCAATAATATTCCTCATCAAAATTTCTCACAGTATCGGAATCATTGTTGCCATTTGAGATTTGCTTTTCTCTTGTAGCATTAGGATTCCTTTTCTTTCAAAAAGAGGTCGAGTTTTCTCCTTCTTGAAGTGGTCCCCAACTACAACACTATTTTTGTCAGTGTTTTAAAAATCTAATGCCACCACATGTTCCAGCTGACAGCGAAGACCAAACATCAGTTTTCTGCAGCCGAAAACGATGCTAGACATGCCATCACACGCCACCAGAAGGTTTGGTTCCCACAACACATGACTATCACGTGTCGATGTGTGAGGCTACTTTCGTCATATTTTTTCGAGATTCTTTCTTGCTTGACTTTTCCTGTTAATTCCAAGCCTACCCACCAAGTCTTGGATTTTTTGGACCACTGGAACTAGGGTTCCGTCGAGGAAAACCTGGTTTTCTGGTGAGACAGATCTATCCAGTTTTCTCTGAGGGAGTTTCAAGATAAGCTCCTTCTATATTCAAGGAAAGCCTATTTTTATATCTAGAATACTATTTAACTACGGGAACACAAAGGCGGTAGATAATAACTCTCACAAATCAGTGTTGTAAAAGGATGCGAATATAGCTAAACAGCTGCATCAGAAAGAACGAAAAGTCAAAAGTAAAGGTGCATAATGGTCTTGGGTTGATACGTACCTTGGATGGTCAAATTGCATCTGCTTTTTGTTAAATATGAACTACTAATTAGGTTAAATTTTCTGGAGAAAAGAAAGCATTTATTGTGACGAATGATAACAATGGTCAACGGGATTCTAATAATTCTGTTGTTATGACATGGCTTTCGAATATTATACATGCCCAATTCCCTAAGCAATATCTATTGCTTGACACTGTCGAAAATATCTGGAATTCAACTCGGTGAACTTACTCACGCAAGTGTGATGATGCCAAGATCTTTGTGATTTGAAATAAAATTCATGCCACTTAGCAAGATGAGTTGATTATCACTGATTATTCTTCTGAATTAATGGGTTCTGGCAGGAGATTGACTATTACCAGGATCTCCAAGCAAAATGTATCGATGATGCAATTTTCTTTCAACAACTTATTGAAAAGGAAAGAATATACTCCCTCCATTGCAAAAAAAAATGGCCTCCATTCTTTTTTTAGTCTATTTCAAAAAGAATAACCTCTTTTCTTTTTTGGCAATAATTTCATTTCGGCTTTCTACGTGACATGTTTTTGGCCGGTTTGAACCAAGAGCATGATTATATTAGGGTTCAAGTTCTTTTGAATTTTCCTTCTCTTGCTTAGAGCAATATTTACTCATGCAAGATAGTGATGTCCAGATCTTTGACATCTGAAATAAAATTCATGCCACCAAGTAAAGTGACTTGACTATCACTTATTATTATTATATTCCGAGTTAAATGGTTATGCAGGAAATTGACAATAACCAGGATCTCCATCCGAATTATACTGATGATGCAATTCCCTTTCAACAATTGATCGAATAGAAAAAAATCTATCATTTTCTGGCTGGATTGAACTAAGATTACGATTATATCAGGCCAAAGTTCCTTTTTCCTTCTCTTGAGGATGCATACTCAAATATTTGACTCCTATGTTCAACAAGAAGAGATCTGATGAGGTGTCATGTGTATCAGGCTCCAATTGGAAAGCTGGGGTTAACTGGCTCTCATGAACAACTAAAATATTTGACTCCTATGTTCATCTGCAATCCTAAATTCATGGGAACTGCAACTGTAGATCCTGGATCATCAATTTCCATTGCTTGTTATCCATTTTCCACCCATGGGTTATCCATTTTATTAGGGAGTCATATGGATATAGGGTGTGTTTGATATGACGGAAAATGTTATTTTGGAAAATAAGTAATTTTCTTATTTATTATCCTGTGTTTGGCATATAAGCTAAAAATATTATCCCCAAAATATGTGTATGTAGTCTAGGCAAACACTATAGATGTTGGAGGTAAGTGTAGGGGCGGTACGGAGCGACCTATGAAGGTGAGGTTGGTTGGGCTGGGCTGGGCTGGGCTGGGCTGGGCTGGAGTATGTTGGAGGATGGGAGGAGATAGTTAGTGCGTAATGCCATTTGGGGGACTTGTTTTCCCTACTTCCGTTAGGAAAGCCATTTTTTCCTCATTTTTTAAGAACTTATTTTCCAAGAAGAATATGTTTCCAAACATGAGAAAATCGAAAAATATTTTTTATCCGGTTTTCACAAATCAATTATCCAAATTCCACCCATTTTTAATTGGGTGAGTTGGATGAGATACTTGCCCTTTTTATCATTTTTCCAGCATTAGACGAGGCCTGATCCTTATGGTAGAGGAAAAAAAAATACAACTACACTGCCAAAAACTGAGAATAAGTTCCCCATTCAACTGAGGAATTTTAGCCCCATATTAGTTTGTCTCTCCTAGTAATACCGATAAAGATCACTGTATATTTCCTCAAATTAGTTATTCAAATTTTAGTAAATTAATAATCTAAACCAATATGAATATCTCATCTGTAACTGTATATAAAGTGAGAAAGCCAAAGTAATATGTCGGTTAATGAATAAACTTTCCATATGAATGTGTACGTGATGGCTCACAAGCCATGTCCAAGGCATGTATGTGATAGTGTAAAAAGGATGAAGTATACCTGGTGTGTTTCTCCAAGCTGTCGTTCCATGTGATCCTGTAGGCTGGCCAGAAGCAGGCAATGGTAACTCGTCAAAGATAAGATTAGCTGGAAGGACTGAAGGAAGAGAACGACCTTCTCTGTGTCGCTCCATCAGGTAGAGTGCAATGCAGAATTCCCTCAAAGAAAGCATGCTGTCATTATCTTGATCTGATAAATCCCACACCTGTTTTAAGACTTCTGGGAAACCAAAAACAAACTGCATTAATGTCTCAAAGGACCGAGTAAAAAGCAGCTTGGCTGTAAGATAGAAAACAAGATAATCTAAGATAATTATAGGAAAGATACTCAAAAGAGTAAGAGATATGCTATGACATTCTAAGTAGGTTGTACAAATAATGTCTCAAAGGCCAAAGCACCAAGTGACCAACAGCTTAGCATTGTGACAGAGCAAATATAATGCCTCAAAACAATTGTAGCCACAATTCTCAAAGAAGTGAGAATGATATGATCTGCCACTACTCCTTTTCTCTTTCATCTTCGACACTGTATGCTCTATTACTATTTACTATCATTGTCAGTATTAGTTACAGCCTCTCTATCTCTATGAGATAGTGGTAAGGTCTGCGTATATTTTACCCTCCCCAGACCCCACTTGTGAGATTCCACTAGGTATATTGTTTTTTGTTCGTCAGTATTAGTTACAAAGCTACTTGCTGTTGAATGGAAACGGCTAAGTCTTCGGAAGCCTAAAGTCATAACTCCAACCATGAATCTTCATTGTTCAAGGAAGAAATATAGTTGGTGAATTTCATTATGTGCCTGTTTTTACTCTATAAGACAGCTTTGTTATTATCATAAATTATATTTCACATTTGTTTTTTATGGTATTAGATGTAATTATGGTAGTTGCACTAAGTTTCAGATCGTTGGTCACTTCAATAGCATACAAGGGTCCAAATCTGTCTTTAAAAACTTAAGATCAAGATTCTAGATTAAGGTTGTTATCCTCAAGCCTCACTTTTATTCGCAATCCATTTGCAGCTTATTTCCAAATTTCGCCCACAGTAAGGTGCTCGAACAGTATGAACTACACCAGGTTGTATATATTATAAACCAGTGATAAGTCAACAACTGAACTTATAACAAGTAACTATGCAGTGTCTCAATCTACAGAACCAACTCTATATACAAAGTAAAACAATTGTTTTCTTTAATCTCTAGAAATATGTTTGGGAACTCTTTCCATGTCCAATACGTGAAATTTGATCAGAGTACAAAGAGATTTATCTTCTTTATTATAATTTATGAGTTATCAAGACTTGTTGAGATCTAGTTGTGTAAAGTGTTTATCACTAGTTGTACAAAGTTTCACATATATTTGGATATCGCCATTCACAGAACATAACCATGATCAATTAAATATCCTAATTTATACAAGGTAAGCTGCCTACACCACACCCCTTAGGATACTTCCCTTCCTCAGACTCTGCATGAACGCAGGATGCTTAATGAACTGGGTTACTATGTTGCTAAGAAAATGTTGCCGCACCCGTGTCGGATTCTCCAAAAATACACTACTATTTTTAGAGTACCGACATGGGTTCAGCAACATTTATTTTTGGAGTATCCGACATGCATCCATCTATATTTTCGAAGAGTCGGAGCAACATAGCCGGGTTGCCTCTTTTTTGAGTATTGTAAATGTTTTTTGGGATAAGGTCCTTCTAATAGAAGCAAACTGCCAGTGTTAGCATTTTAGAATTAGAATCCTAAAAATTAGGGGATGTCCAATATTTTCTACTACTTCCACCCCAATTTTATGTGGTATTTTTCGGATTTCGAGATTTAAAGAAGTCTATCTTGGACCATAAATTTTTCATATGTCTTTTTTTACAATTTATTCCTCTTTTCAGTGAGCGTTCTAGGAACACCAATCTCACATTCAATGGTTGTCCGAGAGATGATAAAGCCAATTGTAGTAATTGTTGAGGCTGCAACATGCCTATTTTTGGTGATTGTCCAACATATCCACGAAACGAGTGTTGTGGAGATATGGATGATAAAATGGATGTGTATTTCTAGAAGGTGCAAGTAGTATGTTGAAAAGAGGATAAGTTAGACCTAAAATCATATGAAAGAACACTGTCTCCATGAACCGACATTTTCTTAAAATCCAAGAAGACTTGGCGAAAGGTAGTGCACAAAGGGAAAAAAGATCTATATAGATGATATCAATCAGTTGGGACTGTGTTTTAGCCATGTTAGTATGTTTACTTTAGGTCGTCCGCATTCCCCAAGTCTTTCAACCCTATCCGGGATTTTTAGGCCTTTGGAAAATATAGAGAAGCTTTGGTACATTTTATTTTTATATTTAATCTGTTGTTGTTCCAACAGTGCCACCTATTTCTCAATTATAATTCCAACAATGCCGACTTCAGCCTACTAACACGCCGACCAATGATCCGACAGCAAAAGTTTCACCAAGGTTCTAGAATTTTAATTTCTTCCATGAGATTTCAACAACTAAAACTTTCCAGCAAGATTCCGGCAATCCAAACTTTTCCAGCAACTTTTCACTCAGAATGTTTATTTTCCTATATGAGCAAACTCTAGTTAATTTCCCTAATGTTGAATTTGAGAGGTGTATTAGAAGTATCGTGTTATTGTAAGAAATAAAAAATAGATAAAAATATATTTTTTATAAACGGGATATTAGAAAAGTTAAGTGAATAACTTAGATATTCTTTCAGCTTAAACAAATATTGTGTAATATATTTTACACCTAATAGGTGAATCTTGTATTGATCATGTTACCATACAAATTCCCTTCACGGTTTTCATCTGACATCTATAGGCATTTCAATTGGAATATACCCCATCAACTGAGCTCTAAAGTCTATCACTTCCTATAAGTAAGTCTATCCTCTTGAGTAAGATTATCAACCACCATCAACACAATACATTACAGCTATTACTAACGCATGCTAAATGCTCCAGACATAATTGAACTCTCTCCTACACCAACCTCAACTTCAAAGTTGTACCTACAACGAGTAAATATCAAGAAACAAAGAAAAACTAATAAGAGAAAGTTTAAGCTAATAGAAAAACTAATAGAATTACACCATTTGCAGAAGTTTGAGCTGGCATTTTGAATTCAAGAAATAGTTCAAGAGGCGTATATCAAACCTAATGCTTACTCTTAGTACAAGAAGGATCTAACAGGATGTACATGGAATCTCAAAGCTAAATCAGAGACAGAAAATCACACCTCGGGGAAGCTTCCAACTTAGAAACAAGCTCCGTGCCTCTGCGCCAGTAATTTTTCCATCTCTATCTGTGTCCACTGCCATAAAAACTTTGTTATACTTCTGGAAATCAGACTGCGTAATCCTTGGCCATGGAAGCTGAGGTTGACCAGGAAGAGAATTTCTAGCTGCATTAGGGTTTGCAGCAGAACTCTGCACTGGGACCTGTTGGTTCGGTCTCACAGTCAAATGAGCATGCTGATGCTGGTGTACCGGCTGCTGAGGAAGTGTAGTCAGCGAATCAACTGAGTTAGCCTTTACAGGAGGTTGGGAACCTGTAGATGCTCGGTCTGTGGCTGATGAAACTGCTAAGCTGCTAGCTGAAATTATAGTTGGTGTGGAGCTTTGCTTTGGTTGAACTGATGCAACTGAAAAAACATCTCCAAAGAGTGAATCCGATGGAAATCCATTTCCAGCGGCTGAAACAGCTTTAGGAACCTTGGCATCGGGCAGGTTACCATGCGACAAAGTGGCATTATTTGATTTTGATAGATCTGTTTGCACTGATGACGTGGTTGCTTGTTGCGTTTGTTGTGCAGAAGGTGTCAATACAGAAAGACCAAATGCATCCTGACTTCTAGAACTGACACTTGTATTAGGTGCTTGGGAATTGGCACCTGCTTGTGAGCCATCATTCCGACCAGCATGCACATCAGTGGAACTGGGAGGGCGAGAAGCTGCAATAGTACTTCCAACTAGCATTCCTTGACTGGAAACATTTGGTTGAGATTGGAAACCAGGGCTAGGATTTGAGGGCGTAGGAGGCCGCACATAACTTTGCTGAGCTGGTAAGCCTTGTTGACCCTTAACGCCAAAAGTTTGCCCTGCTGTTGGAGTAGCACCAGCACCACTAACTGGAGGAACTGTAGAACCAACCTTATTAATTGGCTGAGGACCTGGTATGCCTGCAAGGTTTATTTGAGGGGCAGGAATTTTGGCTGAAGCTGGAGTGTATAGTGCAGCCTTCACTATTTCTGGAGTCAACTCTCGTTTTTGTGCTACCGTAACAAGCTTGAGAGCATTATAAAATTCTTGGCGACTAAGGAAGCCGGTACGACTCTGATCAGCATATGTCCATATCTGCATAATGGAAAAGAAATGTGAATTTTAGTATTAAGAAAATAATAGTTGATAGCTCCAGATATCTAACAAGAGTCACAGAGATTATATAAACTACTTCTTTCCCATCTTCACTATGTTGAACCTGATATTTATACCTGACTTCAGGCATGTTGAACTTGATATTTATACCTGACTTCAGGCGATCAGCATATTTATTGTAGAGATGATTAATACATCACCTGCTGGACATAAAATCGTGGTTCATCAAGCACAGGCTGAACCACAAAGCTATTTACTATTCTTATTCCTCTTCTCAAGTAGCTCTAATATATTTTACCAAATAGTTCCTGGGTTCAATACATCAGCGATCTCTTCCTTCAATATCAGTTTGTGGACCACTATTCTTTTGCATGCATGAATAGAATTGAAACTGAAGCTATCAAATTATCAACAAGAAAAAAATAGCAATGGTCTAAGTTGCTCAGATTCTTCACTTTTAGTGCTGCATACGATAAGTTCTTCAATCAAAACAAAATCTATGGTGACATCATAATTTAGGCCATGTCTTTTTTATCGTTACAAAATATTTGTATAAAGTCAACAAGCAGAAGGTGGTTTAAAGATATTCACAGATTATCATTATTGTTGAATGTGCAATGAACTCAAGAAGTCTATCATTACCTCTATATCATTTGCAATAGCCATGTTACAACAAAAAACAGTAAGGTTATGTATCTGTTCTTATAAAGTAATTACATATTCAAACTTGACCTAAAGAATTTTGTGCACTTGTTTCCTTCCAAATACACTATCATAATTTAGGCATATTTTATGACTCTTTTCTTTTAGATATTTGAATTATTCTTAATCGAATCCCGCACATGTATCCTTACCTGGATCCATACCCCTAAATTTTAAAATTTAGATGTGCACCCCGGGATTAGTCGAGGCTCAAAGAAACTCGGACACCCGGTGCAAATCAAAAAAAAAAAGGATCTGACTTCCAGATGTGCACCGATATCGGACACCTGCACCCGAGTCTGAGCACTTAGGGCATATGTTTGTGGATCAGTTCATGTAAACATTTTCATCTGACCACTTCAGGAAACTTTCCAGTATCTATCAGTCCACATTCTATTGTTAATTCTCAAAAACTGGTTCAGTATAATAACTGCCAAAACTAACTTTTTTTCCCAGACAACCACGTATTCCATCTGAGGACACCACCCATATTCCATATACTATAATAGTGCAACAAAATTTGCAGCTAAAATGATAATGAAAAGTTACAGCTTGTATTGCAATGACAAAACGAAGCAGCCAGCTTATGTAGGGCTAAACAAAATGTGAAGCACAAATCTCAAAAGATTGAATCAGGTTATTCAATCCTGTAAAGGTGTCCTGTGATTATGACCATTGCCAACAACGGCTGTAGAACCAACGCTTGCAGTTGCTGGCAAGGATAAATTAGGGTAAGGAGAGAAAAGGAGAGCAGATAGGCTCCTCTGTGAAAGATAGAGAGGGAAACTAGATTCAGAAGACATGGGAGATCTGCTACTGGTTAACACCGAATCCATCACTTGGTTTAAGTGAAGACAATATAAAACAGCCTTTGGGTGAATTCAAAAATTTCAACTGAGACTGAACAGTGTCTGAATACAGTGGAATTGACATAGAAAATTCATAAAGCTGACACCATTAGTTTGGTATTGAAGTTTCGAACGATATTGAATATTCTAAATCCTCCTAAGTTCCTACTAAGTCCATGTAACACTACTTCCTAATCCAACAAATACACCTAACGAGTTCCAAAAAAAATAGAGCAAGAAAAATGCATTTAAAAGTACATTGCAATCACGTGAACTTCATGTTCCATCGCTAAGTAAAAGAGTTTCCCAAATTTAAGCAGCTGAAACAGGGCAAGCTTGTGGGAATGAAAAATTAGTAGCATGACAGAAAAGTAAATGGATTCTGTTTCTTCTCATTGGCGCTAAGGAATAAACAGCAGGCAATAGAGAGAAGAAAAAAACAAATAACCTGAGCGAGGACTGGTTGGGGCAAATTTGAGCCTTTGAGAAAGGCAACAGCCTCAGGGCCGCTGATCCGACCATCCTGATCCAAATCAGCTCGCCGAAAATAGGCGTCGAATTGATCCATATTCGGAGTCTGAATCTGTGCAGCCATTAGTAAATTGAGAAATCGCTCCCGATTGATTGCGGTTATTGAATTAGATCTGTGAGTAAAGCAATCGGTGTCGAATCATTTATGGCAAAGTCTGATGTAAAAACTCGAAGGGTTTTAGAATGTCCGCCGACGGGCTAATTGCCGGTGCCGGTGCCGGTGGTGGAGACGAGGACGAATGCGGCAAAGTGAAAAAACACAGTGCATTCGCCGTAATAGGTGTCTGTGTTGTGATCAAAGCCTGCTCATTTCATTTCAATGAACGCTGTTCTTCGTCAATTAAATTGTTGCTCAAATTTATTCATTTGTCTCCTTTTTGCCATAATTGTTGAATCTTCTGAAATTTAAATGATGTAAGGTAAGTAATTACATTGTGGAAAGCCATAATATGAAATTTCTTCATTAGGAGCTTGTTTGGAGGGTGGTTTGTCATGTTTCATAAAGTATGGTACTGTATGATAGTATCGTACAGTACAATATCATACAATTTTGGAAAGACCGTATGGATTGCTACTGTTTAATGATAATTTGTTATTTAATTTGACGGTATGATATTGTATCGTAACTTATAAATTTACAAAAATAAATATTAAATTTATCAATACTTTTTTAAAAAAAATACACAGCAAGGGAAACATACAAGCTAATATATCTCCAAATTATACAAACAACGTAAGAAAATAAAAAAAGTAAGAACTTTAAAAAAAAACCCTCAAAAAATAGATTAAAACGTGAAAGAAAAAACGGGAGGCGAAAAAAAAATTTCAAAAGTTGATGCGGAGAAAAATAAGTAATACAAAAACAATATATATATTAGGGTAAAAATTTAATAAGAATAAAGAGGATAAATTAGAACTATTTAGATTTAAATAAGGGTATAATTGGAAAAAAAAATAAGGAAACCATGGGATACCACCAAATTGGTGGTTTCAAAAAGTGAGGGGGGTTTCATGGTTACAGAATCATGAAACTAAATCATACCATACCATATAATTAAGGCCAAATACATAAACAGACACTTAAACTTGTCCTCATTTTCCACTTAGACACCTAAACTAAGATAAGTTCCTAATAGACACCTCAACTGCTCAGATTTGATCCCATTAAACACTTTTATCCTACTTGGCACTCTCCGGTACTGTTTTTTTAATTTTTTAGCCAAAAATAAATAGTTGCGGTCCAAAAAAAAATTCTTTCATAAAAGTAGATTCTCAAAATTCTCAATTAACCATGTGCAAAAAAAAAATTTTTTAAATTGTAATAATTTTTTTTCGCATATGGTTAATGGATAATTTTGAGAACCTACTTTTATGGAAAAAAAAATTTTTTTTGATAACTGAGAATTTTAAGAACCTACTTTTATGAAAAAAAAAATTTTTGGACCACAACTATTTATTTTTAGCTGAAAAATTAAAAAAACAGTGTCGGAGAGTGCCAAGTAGGATAAAAGTGTTTAATGGGATCAAATCTGAGCAGTTGAGGTGTCTATTAGAAACTTGTCTTAGTTTAGGTGTTTAAGTGAAAAAATGAGGACAAGTTTAGGTGTCTCTTTATGAGTTAAGCCTATAATTAATGAAACAATAAAAACAAACGTCGTTCTCTTAGTAACCATACCATACCATACCATGAAAAACCACCATCCAAACAAGCTGTAATAGTTTTATTCCTATACAAATTGTAATTTATCAAAGACAAAAAAGTAAATTAATAAAAACTATTTTTTACATTTTCGTTCACATTTACTAATTAAATTTGGATTTTGAACACAATTAACAAAAAAATAATTTACATGACTATTTTACTACATTATTTGTATTAATTAATGATAAGTATGAGGTCTTTTGAAAAAATAAGTTGGAGAATAAGTAATTAATGGTATTGATAAAATATGAAGATAAAATAATTATATTTTGGACAGTGGAATTTGTTTGCGGTAGGAATGCACACAAGGTGTTTGATATGAGGAAATAGTTCTGGAACGGCGAGACAGAGAATGAGAGATAAATCGATTGAAGCGCCTCATGATTACAGAAACTTATGGCATAAGAGCTTTTTCTTGGACTTTGTAGTGGCACCGGAGATGGTGATTGCGGCGGCGGGTTTAAGCTTCTGGGAGAAGTATCAAAGTTGGGGGAGTGAGGTTTTAGGCCTAATACTTAAAACCCTTTAAACCACTTAACCCAACACTTATAAATTTTATTCTGGGGTTTTCTTTCTCTCTCAGCGCATGTTAGCTTAATATGTGCCATCCATGGGAGGAGAGCTAGGATACCCTCTCAGAAGGCAATAATGGCACAGGAATCAGCGATGTATGCGGGGAATCAGTCAAAGGAGAGGAAAGACGAAGGTCGGAATAAAAACCTCAACGAAACACCAACAAATATTGGCGGGGGAGGAATCCAGAGTAGTCGAGATGTCACCAATATTGATCAATGATCCAGTGAATCAAAATAAAGATACAGGGAACAAAATCAAGGTAAGTCGAACAGAGAAAATAGAGTCAGCTAATGGGAAAGAAAGTTCCCAATTGGGAAAGAATAGTCTAGGGGCCGAGCAGAGTCTAAGTAAAATGTCATGGACAGATGAAGTAGAGGCACTACTAGGAAGTCTTGCAAAAGGTTTTGTATGGGATAACTTTGATATAGCAAAGGTAACTAATAGTGGTTTCAAGCTAGAGTACATTGCACCACGTCTATTCAATGAATTGCATGTATGTAAATTGAGCTAGAAGATATAAGTACAGAAGTTGAGTATTGGCAGAATATAATTGTTTGTTATGTATTAGGAGCATACCTACCATTTACAGTTATGAATAACTATGTACGTAGACAATGGGGAAAGTATGGAATTGATAAAGTCTCTACGTCGAAAAATGGGATTGTATTGGTGTGGTTTGATAATAGTGAGGGAAAGAATGAGGTACTACAAGGGGGAATTTACCATTTCACAACAAACCTGTTATTGTGAAGGGTTGGAATCCTGACATGGAATTCTCCAAAGAGGAACTAAGCACAGTTCCAGTCTGGGTAAAGCTACCTGGTTTGGAAGTCAAATATTGGAGCCCTAAAGGCTCAAGTAAGATTGGCAGTTTAATTGGTAGACCATTAATGGTGGATAGTCACACAGAAAAGAAAGTGGAGCTGAGTTTTTCTAGATTACTCATTGAAGTGAAAATGGATAGCATACTCCCAGATAAGGTATTCTTCAAGAATGAAAGGGGATTAATAATGGAGCAGAAAGTACAATATAACTGGAAGCCAATCTTGTGTAAATGTTGTACGAAATATGGCCATGAGGAGCAGGCTTGAGGGCCAAAAAAAGCCTCCAACACCAGTACTTGTAGAGGGCAATGAGAAAAATCAAGCAGATAATACTAGTAAGATAAAAGACAAAGATTAAGGGGGCAAAATGCAAGTTGAAATATAATGCAAAATGATGAGTCAAGGGAGGGAGGGGTGACAATTGGGAAAAACATGAAAAGCAACAGCGACAAAGTACTAGTTAAGACTCCTGAAGCAGCTATGAGAGTGCAAAATCACTTTTAAATTTTGCATAACGAGGGACCAACTGGACAGAAGGAAAATAGCAGCCAACAAGGAAAAGGTCCAGTCAAGAATGGGGGAAGGACAGCCAACCGCCACCCTAAAAATGGATAACATCCTGTGTAGGAATGTTAGGGGCATGAATGCTCCTAACAAACAAAAGGAGATCAAACTCCTTTGTAGTAAAGAAAATATTGGATTACTTTTTGGAAACAAAAATCAAAGTCAATAAGGTGGATCGAATATCTAGTAAGTTGTTTGGAGGATGGGAGTTTGTTACAAATCTCTCTCATCGCTATAATGGTAGGGTATGGATAACTTGGAGACCAGATTGCTTTCAGGTGGTTTTGATAAGCAGTATAGATCAGGTTGTTACATGTCAGGTGTATCATGTAAAAATGAGAACAACTTATCTCCTTACTGTGGTGTACGCTTTTAGTACACGGGATAAAAGGAGAAGTTTATGGGAATATGTAGAGGAAATAGGCATTGGAGTAAATATGTCTTGGATAGTAACAGAAGACTTTTAACTCTATACTAAAAAGTGAGGATAAAATTGGAGGTAACCAGGTGAATTTGGCTAAGATAGTAGATTTCCAAAGATGTATTGAAAATAGTGGGTTGATAGAGATGCCAACCAATGGAAGCAGATACACATGGAGGGTTGGACACGGAGTAAATAGAATTATGCCAAGGATAGACTGGGTGTTCATCAATACTGAATGGATAAATAGCATGCCTAATTGCAAAGTACACTTCTTACCAGAGGAGATAAGTGACTACTGCCAATGAAACTTTGTTTATTCCAAGAATAGCAAAGGAAAAGACCAGCTTTCAAGTATTGTAATGTGTGAGCATCCCATCCAAATTTTGCAGATATAGTAAAAGAAGGATGGAACCAACTAGTGTAGGGATGCAGTATGTTTAGAGTTGTAAGAAAACTCAAGCTGATGAAACAAAAGTTGAGACTACTTAATGGCCAATTTTTCAACAAAAATAATTACCATAGCAGATGAAGATCGAGTTGCTTTTGCTCAAGCCCAGGCTGCTTTGCATATTGATCCACTATATGTTCATCTCCAGCAGATACAGAAGGAAATAGCCCAGAAGTTTCGGCAGTCACCATATCTAGCATAAGTTTATTTGCAGCAGAGAAGCAAAGCAAACTAGATTAAATTAGGCGATGATAACACAATATACTTCTTTTAGATGATAAAACACAAGACATTGTAACAATCTATAACCCAAGTGATGGATAAACATGGACAATTACAAGTTGAACAGGAGAATGTTGCAACAATTTTTTTTAAGTTTTATCAAGAGTTGTTGGGGACAAAAGAGGTGAATAGAGTGGACGCTATACAGAGCATATTGCATAAATGGAGTATACTAAATATAAGACATCAGCTACAACTTCTAAAGCCCTATACAACAAAAGAGGTAAAAGTTGTCTTGTTCAATATTGATGTAAATAAGAGCCCTGGACCAGATAGATTTGGCAGTAAATTCTTCAAATAATCATGGCAAACCATCGGAGATAAGGTAACTAAAGCTATTCTTGAATTCTGTGAGAACGACCAATTGCTTAATCAGATAAATGCAACAATGGTTGCTCTAATTTCAAAAGTTGAATATCCATAAAATGCAAGCTAATACAGGCCCATAGCTTGCTATAAGGTTGTTTAGAAATGTATCTCCAAAATGATCTGTCAAAGATTAAAAGAGGTAATACCCCAGATAGTGGATGAGAATCAAGGAGCTTTTGTTAAAGGGAGGTCTCTTATTCATAATATGCTCATTTGTCATGATTTATTAAGACACTATAATAGAAAAATTACTCCTAGATGCCTCGTGAAAATTGATCTAAAGAAGGCATATGACAGTCAGTGGGCATTTCTTGGAAGAAGCCTTGAAAAGTTATGGTTTTCCTATACCTTTTGTCAACCTTGTTATGAAGTGCGTGACCTCTACTAAATTTACTATCAAAGTAAATGGCGAAGGTCATGGATACTTCGAAGGAAAAAAGGGACTTATACAAGGTGATCTGATGTCGCATCTACTTTTTGTGCTAGTCATGGAATACTTGACAAGAATTCTTAAATGAATAAGTACACAGCATGAGTTCCAATTCCATCCTATGTGCAAGGCTACAAAACTCACTCATCTGATATTTGTTGATGATTTGATGATTTTTTGCAAAGGGGACTTAATATCAATTGATAAAATCATGGAAGCTCTCAACCATTTCAGTGTTGTAACAGGGCGTGTGGCTAATCGGGAGAAATCTAGCATTTTTATGGCAAGTATAGAGGAAGATCTTCAGCAAAGTATTCTTCATTAGACAGGGTTTATTAAAGGTTCCCCACCTATAAGATACTTAGGATGCCCCTGTCCTCTAAGAAGTGGAGCAAAGTGGATTGTCATCAACTAATAGATAAGATAAAAAATAAAATAAGTGTTGGATATAAAAAGCAACTATCATATGTTGGTCGACTACAGGTTATAAATGTTGTTTTATTCTCTATTTACAACTTTTGGGGGGCTATCTTCATTTTGCCACAAAGTGTGAGCAAATAGATTGATAGAAAATGTAGAGATTATCTATGGGGGAAAGTTAAAGGGCATTGGAAAATTTCCTTAGTTTCATGGGATAAAGTTTGTTTACCAAAGAAATTTGGTGGGCTGAACATTAAAGGATGGAAGGACTAAAATATAGCATCTATTGGGAAACTATTATGGCAGCTGGCAACAAAAAAAGATTTGTTATGGGTAAAATGGGTGCATGAGATTTATATGAAGACTTGCAGGAACATATAGGATCACTGCCACCTCTAGACAACAGCTGGTATTGAAAAAAATTAAATAGTTTGAGAGAGAAAATGGTGAAATGGTACAGGAAAGGCATCCACAAACTAACGAGCAATGGCACTTACTCAATCACTTGCAACTATAATGCTATGATGTGGCCAGGTAATGGACTGAGGGAAGCAGACATGATATAGAGTTCCATTATGCTACCTAGACAAAGGATGATTGTGTGGCTAGCATATCAAAACAGATTGCTCACAAAGGATAGGTTGTTGAGATTACATGTGCCAGTGAGTGGAGATATCAATTGCCAACTGTATGATATGGATACATTAGAGACTAAACAACATATTCTTGAAGATTTCAAGAGGATTGTTGAGGTTCGCGCAGCAATATGTAAATGGGCAGGCATCTCAATCCCACCTAAAAATGCAAAAGAATATACGAGCTGGATTAAGAGTATGCGATAGAGGCAGTTTCACTAGGAGCTAACAACAACAATATGTGATGCTTTGATTTACTATACATGGCAAGCAAAGAATTGGAAAGTATATAGGGGACTAACTATTGATACAAGATTTATAACAATACAAATGCAGAAGGAAATACAAGTGAGGGTGAATATGCATGCAGGGTGCAGGAAAGCAAGAAGATGCCAAGACTTGATTCGAAGCATATGTAGTTAATATAGGTTTTTTCTTCTGGTTTTCTAGCTTATGTTTGTCTGTTTTTTCTGGCAAGTGAATTAGAGATCTAGATGAAGCTGAATAATCTTCCTAGAAGGGGATTCAGGTCACTAGATGCTCGTAGTTTGTAATATGTTTAGTTGACTTGGTTCGTATGGTAATATTCACAATTTATTGCCAAAAAAATAAATATATTTTTTGATATATTAAAAATAATAAATAAAGAATAAATATTTATTGTTTGAATATTGAACTATATGATTCTTCAGAGATGTGCAAAAAAATGTGGACTTCATACTCTGAAAGACAATTATTGTACAATAATATATATATATATATATACTCCGCTACCGTTATAACTCACAAAGAATTTGAGTTATATGCACTGTCAGTGCATTTATTTTTTATACTATCAGGTAATATTAACCTACTATAGCAGCTTATCAACTTATAATAATCTATTTCAAGAATCTTAATATTTTTCTGCTCACCTCTCTCTTCTTCAAAGTTTTCCAATCTTCCTTGATCTCCTAACTACTTATCCCATAAACAATTCACTATTTCATTATCTGTGTTTATTAATCTCTAAAAATCTCAAATAGTGAGTCGCAGATTAATGATTTAAATTTGTCAATAAAGTTGAAGCTGATTGGCTCTACACATCTTATATTAATATTATCTTCTTGTTCAATCTCTTTATTTTTGTGTTTTCTTTCGCTGTATTGATCATGTTTTTGAGTTATTTGTGAATTTGCTCAAAGATAATTATCAATTATTCGATTTTTAAAATATTTAGGATATTTCAAGTTTTCAACGTCTGGAATCACAATAATAAGTAGTTGCTTCTTTGAATTTTTTTTGTTTGTTCGGATCATGACTTGCTGCAATTTCAGATTTAAAAGCAACTACAACTAAAAATTATTTGTTGAATTGAAAAACTACTTGTGATTTCAAAATGATGTTGAGAAAAATCATGAAAAATTTAAATTTAGAAAAGAAAATCAAATTGATTAAGAAGATTACGAATTAATTCTTTCGGAACAAAAAAAGTACTCAACTTTCTTTTACTATCTCTTGCCATAATTATAATTATATTTAAAAAGGTAAATCATTATTTACTTAATAAATTATCATATTTATGATTAATATTATCTGATGGTGTAAAAAAATTTATACACTGACAGTACACAAAACGTAAACTCTATAACAAAATGTGCAAATTCTAAGAACTCTTTTGCCAACAAAAATTATTCTTTTTCTTCTGAAGAATTGTTTTATTTAAAAATTAATATTTGATCATGAAAATTTTAAATTCAATGCATTGAAGAGTACTGATTAAGAGTAGTGAGATCTCAAATTCAAATTTCAACAAAGACAAAAAATATTAGCTAATTTTTCTCATCATCTCTTAGCCTTTTAAAATTACTTAGTACCTACTCAGGACACACTACAATCATAAGAAAGAAAAATTAAATTAAATTTGAAAACACCTAATGGACTAACTTGTTCTTTAATTCACTTTTCATTTTTAAAGTTACATTTAAGCAGAGTCATGTATGAATATCATTTTAAATATTTTTAAGCAAAAAAATAATAATTCAATCTTCGACTTTTGACTTTTGATTTTTTTTTAATATTTTTTAATTTTACAAAAATACTTAAAAGTACTTTTGTTTTTTGCTCTCCAAATATTTTCAAAATTTAAAAAGTATTTAAAAATAAAAAAATTAAAAAAATAAGATAATTCAGACACCCACTTGTGATAAGAATTAAAAATAGGGTGATTACAGAATAAGCAAACAGAAATAAATATTATTGCAGTTGAAAAATAATTATGAAGAGACATCGGACTTATCAACCCAAACAATTAATATATATATCATAGACTAATTAATGTGCTGCCATAATAATGAAAATATTCTCCTCATCACTACTTAAAAGTTTTACGTTCAGATCCTAAAAATAAATTTATTTTAATAAATTACATTTTTCTTTCAATAAATTTATACGAAATAAATTTGAATTAGTACGATCAATGAATAATTTTATACTTTGAATTATTAAATATACATTTATCATGAACAATTATAACTTGCCGAAAGATCATTGGTAGAATTAAAAAATAAATAAATCAACGCCATATGACCATGTCAAAAGCAAACTTTGCTGCTATTTAATCACTAATGGGTCGTTTGGTACAAATATCAATAACGCAGAGATTAGTAATGTATGAATAAGGGTGTTTACGGATCGGTTATTAGTCAAAATCAAAACTATATCAACTTAATTCGATTTTTAAATCTCAAAACTAAACCAACTCAATTATAATATACATTTATTATTGTTATCGATTTTGGTTCGATTTGGTTTGATTATTCAGTTATTAACCATATACAAAAATAAAAGCAATGATATATTTAAAATGGAGAAAAAGTGACAACAATCCATTCAAAATAAAAAATAGTTAGAACGACTGATATTATAGAACTTTTTTCAATCATTAAATTTACTGTGAAAAAAGTTTCAAAATTCACCATTTTGGCCTAGAAGCTAGTGACATTTCTAGTCCTACTAAGAATTGTCATAGACATTCATATACATAAAATTAATAAGATAAATGTTCTCGTTTTGAGCATTTATGCTTTCATAAGTAGATTAAAAAAATATTCTTTTTTGTATAAATAATGCATTATGTATGTATAATTACAAAATATATGAATATAATTTGTCGGTTCGGTTCGGTTATTTCTTCGATTTTTTCGAACAAATCCAAACCCAAACCAAATACTATCGGTTTTTAAAAAACTAAAACCAAACCAAACTAAACCAAAACCAAAATAAAATCGGTTTGGATCGATTTTTATCCAAACCATGAACACCCCTACGCATGTTTTAGTAATGCAGAGATTAGTAACGCAGGGATTAACAATGCATTGATTATTTTTTATCAAGTGTTTCGTTCGTTGCTTCTCACTCAATCTTGTGGTTGGTTTAAAATTTTACAAAAATCTTCTTTCCAATTATATTTTTGAAGTATTATGGGATACTCTATTTCATGTAATTGGGTCAAGGTAGATAATTATCGGAGAATATTATTTTATTGTAGCCTTCTAACTAGCTTGGAAAAGAACAAATTTGTTGTCATGTTTGCTACTTTCTTACTTGAGTTATTTGATGATAAATAATTGTCATCTTAATAAATTGATTACTCACAAAACATCAATTTTTAATTTAATAAAGATAGAACATGTACTTTTAAAATTGAAGAAATTATAAATAATAATAAGATCGAATAAACCATCTATGTTTACACATAAAAATTGCAAGTTATAGTTTTAAATGGAGTTAACATCTCAAATCACTCAACTTTGAGAATTTATCTAGAAAATTTATTGAGCTTTGTTTTGTATAATAAAATCACTCAATAAGGCCTTTGTATCAACAAAATCACTAAACTAAATTAATTATCGAAACAAAATTTTGACATGCCATTTTTTTTAATTATGTATTAACTATTAAGTGACTCTTAGTATTTTACTTTTTTATAATTATTTAATTTTAAATTTGTTATTAATCCAAACATGCATTTGAATAAGTGAGATAATTAGTAAAATTTCCTACTCTTGAGTGGATCCTTAAAAAAATAAAATAATCCCAGCGTATTAATAATCTAATTAACCCACATATTAATATTTTCTTCATGCCAATGCCAATACAATGCAATGAAGAGTTCTTATTTATATAATCAAATAGTGGAACTCCAAATTACAACAACACGAGTAACTTTAATTTATACATCAAATAATTACCTAAGATTCTCCATCACCTCTCTACCTTCATGAAATCAAGGTACCATTTTCCATCAAATTTTCGTGAAAAAAAGTCTTGTAAATACTTTTTTATGGATCCAAAAATAAATAAAATTTAAAAATTCGTTATGACAAAAAATTATTCTATATTATGTAAATATAAATTCTTCAAAAAAATTGTAAGTTAATTTATTCAAATAAATTTACTAGTACAAAACTACAAATATAAAATATAACATCAAGAAAATAAAAAAAAAATGATTAAAAGAATTTGAGAGAATTGAGGGATAATTTGGTCATTTAGGGGGCTTATCCAAGGATTGTTAAACCTTGGATTAGCTATCCCTCCATTTTCTAGGGATAAAATAAGACCTTATATGAGGTATAGCTAATCCATGGATTAAATCAAATAAAGTAACCAAACAACGAATTAACTGAATTGGGACTATTCTTAATCCAGAGACTATTCTTATATAATACAGCCTACCAAACGGGTCCTAAATAGTAATCACAAAATTAAACCAGGCAAACTCCTAGCTGAATAATAAAAAAAAAATAAAGTGAAAACTAAATATAAATGGTGCCCATAAAAAAATTTCACAAACTTTACTAAATGTCTAATTCTGAAAGGCATATTGCTTACTTTTTTAACAACATCAACAAATTCCACCAGTAGGGAGGGTAAAATGTACGTGTGTCACGCCCCGGGAGGGTACCCTTGCCACGACCCGAAATTCGGGCGTGATGGCACTCACCTAACCCACCAAGGCGAGTCAGCCCAATACCTACTGATCCAAACATAACAATAATAGCGGAAGAGAAAATAGTCTAATATGACAAATAATCATAGGAAGAGGAAACTACAACCATCCCAGAACTGGTGTCACGTGTACAAGCCTCTTTATACATAGTATTCGAATGAAATAAATGTCTCAAATGTCTAGTCCTCAAATAGAACGTAACATAATAATGGATTCCTTGAAGGTCCACCGGTGACATAAGCAGCTACCTTAAGGATAATCCGGAAGCTCGGTCTTGCAAATTAGAAAATTCTAACTAGAGGGACCGGGCTCACAACCTACAAAATGTAGCAAGGGGTGAGTACCAAAACAACGCGGTACTCAGCAAATGGAACTACTAAACACAAAATTAAGTAATATAGAATGCAAGTACTCCTAACACTCCAACAGAACCTCCACAACTACCACCTGCATAAAGTCAACTCAACCTAACAGTTCACAATGTACATAGCCTATAGCTCAATACCCACACCAATATTTATAGTTCAACAATATAATGATCAAGTGCATCCATCACAAGTTGCATAAAAGATACTCACAAGTTCATAGATAATGATAATGTGTGATGCAATGCAATGCAATGTCAAATATTATGATGCATGTCTAACCTAGTGATACACACCCGCTACCTCGCAGTCCGGGGCCCATGGGGGACTTTTAGCCCGTGCATCCGTCGCGGCGTGCGACACGACCCTCGAATCATATATAGTATCCGTCGCGGCGTGCGACACGACCCTCGAATCATATGTAGTATCCGTCGCGGCGTGCGACACGACCCTCGAATCATATATAGTATCCGTCGCGGCGTACGACACGACCCTCGAATCATAATATTCGTCGCGGCGTGCGACACGTCCCTCGAAATAGTACATCCTTTTTAATTCTTATTCTTTCTCCAATCCTCATAACACTTGTCACATAGGTCAATGCAAATAGGCATGCTTACATGATAATGGGAAAAATGACTAATCTTAACACAATGCACAATTCACAACAACATGGTCTTAATACAGAGTCAACACTAACTCAATATATCAAAATCATTCACAACCTTCACACAAGGAAGCACGAGATTCTATATACTTAACAAAGGTTAAGAAATTCACTTGCCTTAGTCAATCACGATCACTCTAACACTTGAGCCTTCCCTTTTCGATTAGAATCCGTAATACCACGATCTAAACAAATAATAATTCACAATAAGATTTTCAAACTAAAAATACTCATATTACTATACATCTAGCATAGATCCAAAAACTCATCTAATCTATAATTAAGTTCCAAAATTTCAAGTCTAGAGCTAGGTTTCAATTTTCCTAATATTAACACAAAACATACGCATACATAGACACCCACCGAAGCACAATATTGTAATAAGTTTTTCTAAAACCCAGAACCAAACAAACTGGGCAGTAAGTGAATATGAAGGAGAACTCTTCATCTGCAATGTGATTGATGGGTACTATATCTATTTCATAAAAAAAGAATACCACTATGCTTCCATGTTGTCATCCTTTGATATATTTATTTTAATTCCCCCAAATTTCCATCCTTTACATGCATTTTTTTTCCATGTGTCAGCAGCCTATTGTACCAATTCATTAACAGCAACAATTCTTTATGAAAGTCACTAAGAACATTAAGAATTTTTTTTTTTACTCATTACTTGGACACGACGTGCAGCAATGGCTTCATTGTCGGCGTACAGGTACGTTCACACCCTTCTTCTTTTGTTTTATTTTTAAAACTGATAATTCCCACTAACCTAATTTAATACATAGATTAAGTAGATACAGGGTTTTAAACAAATTAATATTTAGCCCATCATTTATTAATTATTTCAAACTTACCCATAAAATAAATAGACTTAGTTATTGAATAGTCCAAAATACCTATTTAAAATTTCACGAGATAAATCTTTTAGAAAATTAATAGGACTAATTCTCAGAGTAACTTAGCGGGTCATTACATTATCCACCGCTAAAAATCATGTTCGTCCTCGAACATAAGAAGGAGAAGGAAGAATAATCGATATTACTAAAATCCTAAGTTATGATCTTCCAAAGTCAGTATTTCATCTCTCCAAGTAAGCTCCTCCTTTAAGACCATTCCGTCAAAATCTTCTACTAAGAACTGAACTTTTGAATTAAACCTTGAAAGATTTTCAAATCGATAGTGATTTTTATACCACAAGCTAACCCATGAACTCGATTTAGATAACAACCCACTAGTCCATAACTCAATAATTAGGACGAATCTTTTCTCATATGACCTCAATAAAATTTTTAAATCAATACCGATCATAGTCAAAAGCGAACCTAAAGAAATCATCCCGCACTCCTAATGCACAAACCATCATGGATCTTGTTAAGATTACATTTTCATAGTCAAATCTTCCCACGATCTTAAGTTATAAAATACTATTTTTAGACATTGAACCCTCATCATAGAGAATCAAATTCCTTTCCGACCCAACGAAGGGAAGGATCAAGTAACAACTTAGCGAATGATTCATTCAAACATACAGAATCTCTAACAACACTATCAGGAATACTATATCAATAGCAGTGATGATAAACAATCCGTAAGAGTGGTAGAGCTAGACCCAATATGCCTCACATTCATTCATACATAGCCAGAATATAACCTCAACGACAAGATGAGCCTTAAAACTGCTGGACAACTATAAATATTTATGGTAGCTCTTTTATAAATTCACGTAAACAAAGTTGTGTGTGTAGAACCACTTGTATACCTCAACTGTCCCAAATAATACTAAACCTTCCATAATTGAAATAATCAAGTATGCACAACCATCCCATCTTACTAAGAGAAAATTGTAGGATCGGTTCACCCGATCCACCACTAAGGATCCGTCTACCAAGGTGAAGACACGAGTGGGAATAAGCAAGGAGTAATACTCTAAAACATGCTCTTAATGAGGTAGGTAGTCACATAAGAATGCACAGAATTGAGGTCGAATGATACAAGATACTCCTTTCATAGTGTCCCTATCAAACATTTTCATTCATCTGACCCTATTTTTTTTCCCTTTTTAGTTGCACATAATCAACCTGTCTGGTTCCAATACAATCGTACACGTACTTAATTTATCAAACTTCATATACTCTTTACAGTACTGCATCAAAGACAACGCTCTTAATACTAACAGAATATCATAGCCATACTTGTCATTTACCATTCTCTCAAATTGTTACTAGTATTAAAGTCTTCTTAGCTACACATTATCACCTTCGAATATCTCAAACTATGGTTTCCTCCCTTTTTATTTAAGTATATATTTTTTTTTTATATAAATCACACAAAGCTGATAGCGTTAATCTTAAATTTGATAGTATTTTTCTCATCGAGGTAAGGTTATTTAATCACACCTAAAGTCAATTTCACACAATCTTTCACAGACCGAATTTCAAATACCATTCAAACCATCATATACCTCATGCCAAAACTTAGAGAGATTCAATCACCTTAATCATTCTGCATACAATAAGCGCATAACCTCTAGTCATCATCAAATGTCTATGTAGTCCCATTAACAGAGTAATTTCAACCCCCCACAATATCCTCAATAAGTGTGTAGAGCTATAGATCTATATCGCAGTGCCCTCATAAGTCATCTATCATAGTTGGACAATCTAGACCAATATAAAAAAATGTAGCATATTTCAAACATTTATTTGTCATTCGAATCGAAACTCAGTCTTCATAAAAGTCACGAGTAAACTTAGAAAATCTGTGTTAAACAAGTACGCATTGCATTATCATGTTTGAGCTCAAGGGCAAAATAAGTAAAAACTTTAATTCCGAACCAAGGGTCCATACAGGAAGTCTTATTCCTTCACTTTCTTAAATTCTTCCTATGACACAAATTTCAGATACCCCGAACTCTTTAATATATTAGATTCTCATTCCTTCAGTAACTCACTTATCAACTTTATTCTTTGACCAACAACACATGATATTTTATCTTATGTTCTAAGCTAAAGCTTTAAGTGGAGCATTCCTTTAGGTCCTTCAACAAAAATAAAAAAAACAACTAAATTTTTTTTAAAATTTTTTTTTTTTTTTACCCAAACCACATCCAGGTTCTTCCAAATGTTGAATACTCATTGCTATCAGTTATTTCTTATCTTACCAATTCATATTTTGACAAAATACACTACCCAAAATGTAAACTAACAATTAAAAACTTGAATCCTTATTTTAACTTGTACCTCAATTCCTTTATCTAGCGGTATTAGCTCATAGCTTGAGATCTTTATGAATTCATGTATCTTAACTTAATATTGATCACCTCTTTATCGACTTTACCATATTCTTTATAAAAATTTCAATGTACTAATTATCATACTCAAAACCACAAAAGAGATTATCACCATATTCAAGCCCAATATTATAGATTTTGTTTCCTCAAATATTATCAAATAGTCTTCTAGCCAAGACCAATGATACTTAATACTATCACCGTAACCAAAGCAAAATAAATAAAACTAGGTGGCTTTAAATTTAATTCTCTACTCTCTCAAAAGATATATCTTTGATCTTTTACCATTAGAGTGAATGCCTTTGTTCTTGTCTCTTTCTAAAAGCAAACCTACACCTCATTAATTTTTATTTATTTCTGACTCTAGCTCCTTTCAATTCTATTTGAGCAGTGTTTCAATACATTTTACATCTTTTCATATGATCACGTTACTCATCAAATAGTCCTAAACATAACTTTTGATACTTACAAATTGTGTATAGCATACTAAATCCATTCCATTAAAAATCCTTATCATATGATTGCATCTTGATCATAATCCATTACGAACGCTTATTAATATTATGCTCTATAGTTGTTGCCTTCGTCTCAAGGTTAACCTCATCATCGACATGACACTTAAACGTATTATATCAATCAAATCTAAAGGACTAACTCAATTTTCTATACATCTTCTTAGTAAAATTCTTAATTGGCTTTGCCGGAGTATACTCACTGGGACTTTCCTTAATATCATTATGATATTATCCACTTATTATTTCGATATTGATCCACTCTCTTGGTTCTTATTATGGATTAATAGTCCTCGTTTGGGATCCCCCCAATACACCTCTCAACCGAAATACATTAATTGTACCAAAGATCCACCACTAAAAATTTTCTTATAAATAATACTTAAACCAAGCATCCAGAGTAGCAAACTTGTTGATTTCTCGAATACGAATACAACATCAAACCTTATTAAATGAGCCTATGATACACTAATAATATCCAAAATAGTTTGTATTCACGCTTGACAATTGACATATCTGTTTTCATATACTACTAATACCGTATTGTGAAAGTCCATTAGATCCACCACTAGAACAGATCATACCTATCAAGAAAGTAGCACCAAACTAGCCCGCCTGCTTCTACCCATCAATAGCCGCAAAACGTTATCCAATCCATCATGACTTTATCCTAAGTAATTAAACATTCTTTTCATAAATTCAATTGCTAGCAAAAGTAGCACACTCTATAACTCTAACCAAGTAAGCATTGGTTCGTAGTGATAGTCATATCATGACCCTCCTTAATATACACTCGATCTACGAGATCATAATAGAGATTCTGACCTTAATTGTCACAACATCATTCTTATCATTATCTAAGCAATCCATACATATTATGACAATTTTTTTTTTGTAATATTAGTTTACCGAACAAAATTTGTGATCTACCTATCCTTGTAACATTCCACCTTAAATTGTTGAACCATTTCCGATATCATATACACCATTCGCATTGTTTATGTTGCTGGATAACCAACCCCCAAAAGGATAACACATTCATAAAATCCCTCAATCCACTGTTTGACCTTATTATTCCAACATCCTCAAAGTTTATCATCAAGTTATCACCTTACTCAACCTCTTCTAATCATTGAATCTTTTAAATATAACCACACATCTTTTTTACAAGTATGCCACTTATACTTTAATACTAGATCTAACATTCAAGTATATATACAACCCACTAACTACTCATATAACGAATCACGCACGAATCATCTATAAGTGAGAGGGAATGGAATAAAGCGGTAAGAATCACACCGAACCACGGACGCACGAAAGAGAAAAGAATAAACAAAAGGATGTTTCCTAACAGTCTTCATAGCCTCTCGAAGATAAGTATAGACGTCTCCATACCGATCCTCGAGACTCTACTAGACTCGGCTTGTATACACGCGAGACCTATGAACCTGGGGCTCTGATACCAACTGCCACGACCCGAAATTCGGGCGTGATGGCACTCACCTAACCCACCAAGGCGAGTCAGCCCAATACCTACTGATCCAAACATAACAATAATAGCGGAAGAGAAAATAGTCTAATATGACAAATAATCATAGGAAGAGGAAACTACAACCATCCCAGAACTGGTGTCACGTGTACAAGCCTCTTTATACATAGTATTCGAATGAAATAAATGTCTCAAATGTCTAGTCCTCAAATAGAACGTAACATAATAATGGATTCCTTGAAGGTCCACCGGTGACATAAGCAGCTACCTTAAGGATAATCCGGAAGCTCGGTCTTGCAAATTAGAAAATTCTAACTAGAGGGACCGGGCTCACAACCTACAAAATGTAGCAAGGGGTGAGTACCAAAACAACGCGGTACTCAGCAAATGGAACTACTAAACACAAAATTAAGTAATATAGAATGCAAGTACTCCTAACACTCCAACAGAACCTCCACAACTACCACCTGCATAAAGTCAACTCAACCTAACAGTTCACAATGTACATAGCCTATAGCTCAATACCCACACCAATATTTATAGTTCAACAATATAATGATCAAGTGCATCCATCACAAGTTGCATAAAAGATACTCACAAGTTCATAGATAATGATAATGTGTGATGCAATGCAATGCAATGTCAAATATTATGATGCATGTCTAACCTAGTGATACACACCCGCTACCTCGCAGTCCGGGGCCCATGGGGGACTTTTAGCCCGTGCATCCGTCGCGGCGTGCGACACGACCCTCGAATCATATATAGTATCCGTCGCGGCGTGCGACACGACCCTCGAATCATATGTAGTATCCGTCGCGGCGTGCGACACGACCCTCGAATCATATATAGTATCCGTCGCGGCGTACGACACGACCCTCGAATCATAATATTCGTCGCGGCGTGCGACACGTCCCTCGAAATAGTACATCCTTTTTAATTCTTATTCTTTCTCCAATCCTCATAACACTTGTCACATAGGTCAATGCAAATAGGCATGCTTACATGATAATGGGAAAAATGACTAATCTTAACACAATGCACAATTCACAACAACATGGTCTTAATACAGAGTCAACACTAACTCAATATATCAAAATCATTCACAACCTTCACACAAGGAAGCACGAGATTCTATATACTTAACAAAGGTTAAGAAATTCACTTGCCTTAGTCAATCACGATCACTCTAACACTTGAGCCTTCCCTTTTCGATTAGAATCCGTAATACCACGATCTAAACAAATAATAATTCACAATAAGATTTTCAAACTAAAAATACTCATATTACTATACATCTAGCATAGATCCAAAAACTCATCTAATCTATAATTAAGTTCCAAAATTTCAAGTCTAGAGCTAGGTTTCAATTTTCCTAATATTAACACAAAACATACGCATACATAGACACCCACCGAAGCACAATATTGTAATAAGTTTTTCTAAAACCCAGAACCAAACAAACTGGGCAGTAAGTGAATATGAAGGAGAACTCTTCATCTGCAATGTGATTGATGGGTACTATATCTATTTCATAAAAAAAGAATACCACTATGCTTCCATGTTGTCATCCTTTGATATATTTATTTTAATTCCCCCAAATTTCCATCCTTTACATGCATTTTTTTTCCATGTGTCAGCAGCCTATTGTACCAATTCATTAACAGCAACAATTCTTTATGAAAGTCACTAAGAACATTAAGAATTTTTTTTTTTACTCATTACTTGGACACGACGTGCAGCAATGGCTTCATTGTCGGCGTACAGGTACGTTCACACCCTTCTTCTTTTGTTTTATTTTTAAAACTGATAATTCCCACTAACCTAATTTAATACATAGATTAAGTAGATACAGGGTTTTAAACAAATTAATATTTAGCCCATCATTTATTAATTATTTCAAACTTACCCATAAAATAAATAGACTTAGTTATTGAATAGTCCAAAATACCTATTTAAAATTTCACGAGATAAATCTTTTAGAAAATTAATAGGACTAATTCTCAGAGTAACTTAGCGGGTCATTACAACCCTAGGCGTGGCCGGCACTCAGAGACTATTGCTAGTCCCCAAGCGAACCACTTAGCTTCATCACATCATTCAATCAAATAATTCTACTGAACAGCGGAAAATATAAGTATGTAATGGACACATCTCATCTAAGGTCTCAAAAGAATATATATAATAATAAGGGCTAGTGGAAATTACTAGCTCACAATCTCATCATCAACACTCGACCATCGTCTATGAAGCCTCTATCACTATCATGTGGTGCCAATGACAAATCCATGGCTACCCAAAATAAAAGAAATAGTCTAATCTAACTCTAAAGCATGATGAAATAAAAGAGTGAATCCTCCGAAGTAGGGGAGGCTCACCAATCAGCTGCAATCTCGAATCCTCAATGAAGCGCCTGTTAACGATCTCTAGTACCTGCCTCTGCATCATAAAACGATGCAGTCCCAGAAGGGGACATCTGTACTTGGAATGTACTGGTATGTAAAATAGCTGAGTGAAACAGAATCAAGTAGAATAATATAGGAATAACATTAACTCAACATCATACTCCATCAGAATGCCAAATGTCTATCTAAAGAAAGAATAAAGAGTAGACAAATGACCCATCAATATCATTATCAATGCATCATCAATACATCATACTCACCTCAAGGAAACTCAACTCAACTCAACTCGACTCAACTTGACTCAAGGAACATCAACATCAACTCAGCTCAGGGAACATCGACATCAACTCAACTCAGAGAACTCGACTCAAAACATCACATCAATATCAACATCAGAGTTCTATCAAATGGAACCTAACTGGGAGTTTCTCTAACCGACAACCATCACTTATGAGCCAGTGATGATACAACGAAGCGATGCCGTTGCCACATCCATCCAATACCCTGCCCGGGGTAAAGGACATCACATCAGAAAAAAACATCAATCCTCATTTGGGACAAGAAAGGTGTCATCCGCATTGCGGTTCAATCTCCTCTTCCTACGCGGGCCACGTAGTTAATGGGTTCGAGTGGGACTCACTCTCTACCCATTTCGGTGCTCAATACTTCTCCCAGAACTTGACGTGCTCATAAAACATCATCATCATCATCAGTCCCATAGGGACATAGTACATCATCATCAGTCACATAAGGACATGATATAATACCTCAACATCAACATCGGTCCCAGAGGGACATAGTACATCATCTCAACATCAACATCAGTCCCATGGGACATATTATAAAACCTCAACATCAACATCGGTCCCAGAGGGACATAGTACCTCACCTCATAACATCATTCTCATCAACATCATCATCAAGACTCTCATTAAATGTGAAACACAATCACAACATCACAACATCATCATTGTCAAGGCTCTAGACTCATCCCCTAAGTTCATTATGCATGCTCTTCAAATAATCAAGTAAGGTTATGCAAAATCTCATGAAAAATGTTAACTTTAAGAAAACAATTAGTATGATGATCATCAACTTAGAAAACATGTAATTTCAAATCAATTTTTCAATGAACAACTCTCAAATATTCATGCACACATACTCTTCAACCATCCACTCATCTTTGACCTCTATGGGGCACATGAGAGAACAAACTCATGCTTTTAGTTTAGCCTTACATACCTGGAAATTTGATATTACAATCAAAATTTGATGAATTCTAGCTCGCTTTCTTGGAGAAAATCCTCAATCTCGTTGTTCTTTTAGAGTGGAAGAACTTGGAAAGACATCGTTTGAAGAACTTCTTTTTGATTCTTGACTTCTTGACTCAGAATCTTTAGAGTTTCTTGATGAAGAACCCTAATTCATGGAAAGAAGAATCAAGGAATCCTTTGTTGGGATTCTTGAATTCGCTTTCTTGAAACCCTAGGTTAGGATTTAAGATTCTATTAGGGATTTCATGAATAGATAGAGAAATTAGCTTAAAGCTTATGAAGAATAACTCACCTTGATGAAGAATCTTGAAAGTTAATCCTAACTTGATGACTTTCTTGATGATTCTTGAGCGTTTTATGTTTAGGAGTGAAAGAGAGGGTTTTGACTTATGAAACTGACCTATTATGCGTTTTGGGACCTTAAATAGACCGCCAAAGGCTTTAGGGTAAAAGTACCCTCAAAATAAAATAAAGGAACGTCGGTTAGCTTATCCAGAAAGGGTTCGCGATAGGTCCGCGTCGCGGATCCATCGCGGACCTTTAGACAGATCTGTAGGTCTCCAGTAAAATGGTCATAACTCTCTACTCCGAACTCCGTTTAACGCGAAATAAGATGCGTTGGAAAGATAATTCAAAGATCTTTAATTTAATATATTATGGGTCACTAACTCATTATACTTTAGGAGATATGGTCATTTGAAGTTGATCCTTCCATCAACTCATACGAAAACTTAGTCGCTAGAAATTCTTTGGACTTGACTTGATGTAAAAGATCATTTATAACTCTAAATCACATCTAATATACTTGAAATACTTATGAATTGATCCGATAATATGAAGAATGACTCAATCTTAGTTAAAAAAAAGTTGGGGTGTTACAACGTGAATCTTACTATTACCTCATAGAGATAGAGAGGTTGTTTCCAAAGAACTCTCGTAAAAAAATCAAGCCCCATAAGCAGAAGATATTAGATATGGAAAAAAGAGAAAAGAAAAGAAAAGAAAAACGACTAATAATGAAAAACTAATGATAGTATGTAAAATACGATAAAAGTAACAAATATAAGACAAATAATGAAAACACAAGATATAAAAACACGACAACTCTTACTAACCTACTATATCACAAGGTCATACATCAACCTGCCCTATTAGCCTTCTACCTTAATACGCGACCTCCACTCCTTTCTATCTAGGGTCATGTCTTCGGTGAGATGAAGTTTCGCCATATCTTGTCTGATTACCTCTTCTCAATACTTCTTCGATTTACCTCTACCCCTGTGTGTAACCCCTAAATCCAACTTCTTGCACCTCCTAACAGAATCATCGATACTTCTTTTTCACACATGTCCAAACCATCGCAATCTCGCTTCCCTCATCTTGTCAGTCAAGGGGGCCACCTCTAACTTCTCACTGATTAGTAATTAGTAATTTTATTCATCATCAAAGTAGTACTCACAAAGCTAAGCTAGCAAAAATCTACTATCACTAAAGTAAGCATTTAACTGCAAAACTAAAACAATTTTTAAAGTTACATCTTTCTAGAAGTAGTCTAGCTAAGGCCATAGTTCTAACACAACAAACACAAACAATTCTCTGTGTTATGATCTCCACTGTAATCTCTTGGTTCTAAAAAATTCTAGTATATAAGTTTTTTAATTATGATCATATACTTTAGTTATAGCTTTTTTATTTTGAATGTCAGTAATATTTGTGTATATTTTATAACTATTTTATATAAAATATCAATGATCGGTGATGAAAAATTCTTTAATCATGGACATCTCAATGAACCTCTTCGTATTTGATTTGTGCAAAAAAAAGAAAAAAGAGATGATATTTTGCCCCCACAAGTATATATTATAGTAATTTATTTTAGAGTAAAAATTTAAAATTATTTCATCAATAACACTTAAAATTTATCAATAGTAATAGTTTTTATATGGTATATATCTTACATTTAATGAGATGATTTAATATCATTTATTAATATCACTTATTAATTGGAAAAATTGCAAGAAAAAACCATTTAAGAGCATTTATTACATTTTTGTGATGTGCCATATTATGTTTACAAACTTAACTTTTTATTTACAAAAGTGTAAATGTCGACAATATCACCAACAAATATCACAAAAAATCACCAATATCACCAACATAATAAAAAAAACACCAACAATATCACCAATAACGTTTCCGTCTTATTTTGATATGTTAATTTTTTTTTATTTAGGATTTGAGTCACACATGCACACTTTTGTAAAAAAACTATAGACATTTGGTGGTAAATATTTTATGTTGACACATTCATGTAATATAGACTCTAAAAATAAATAGGGATGTAAACATCCCTAAATAATTTTATGAACAAATATTGGACCCGTGCACAATATAACTAGTTTTCTTAAATGAGAGTTGCAATCTAATGGTAGTAAACTTATGCTTAAACCTAGTTAAGGAGATAATATTTCAAATTGTGATGAATTTTTTTCATAGAAAGTCACTCAATTTTAATTTTTAACTTAAAAGTTACTCAACTATGAGATCTTTTCGTAAAGAGTCACTCAACTTTGATTTTTATTTCAATAGTCACTCAAATACGTCTTTTTTCATAAAAAGTTACTCAACTATGGATGTTATACTTACAAAGTCACTCAACTTATTTAATTATTTTTTTAATAAAATATGTTGACATAAATTTTTTATTTAAACTAAAGTTTAAAAATAAAAAGAGCCTATAGTTGATTGACTTTGCATTAAAAATTAAAGTTGAGTAACCTTATGTGAAAATAGCTCATAATAGAATAACTTTTAAGTTAAAAATTAAAAGTAAGTGACATTTTAAAAAAGCTCATTATTGAGTAACCAGATGAAATATCATGCCAATAGCCTACCCTCTTCTTACCTTTCCTTCTTGGCTTCTTGCAATTGGAATAGTATTTCATTTTATTGTATCACATAAGAATTACTAAATTTTCTTTATAATATAAAATTACTCAATTTTATGTGAGTGTTGGATATGTATAAACAAAATTTCAAATAGATGGTTGTACAAAAATACTTAGGGGTGAAGGTTTTCGAAAAAGAATCTTGTGAATTTAATTCAAAATAGATACTATCATCATATTTAAAAAAAATTCATTGAATAATTCTAAGACAACAACTAGTATCATAATTAATGCTTCAATTAGACAAGTATAGAAATAATGAGTGTTGGACTCAGCTTAGTGTCTTTGCTCATCTACAACTACCTTTATCCATAGCTTACACAAAAGAAGTTAGTGGGTCATAAATATTCAATTGATACGGCCTGGAAAGTTATGTAATTGAATTTTGTATAATTTAGCGTAATTATATTGTTTGTTTCGCTGTGTAATTATTTTTTATCAGTACCTGATTGATAAGGGGTAATTGTACTCTCTAATTTAGGGAGAGGGAGATTTGAATTGTTGGTAATTTTTTTTATTTTTTATTTTTTGTTTTTTACTATTTTAAAATAATAAAAAATTACATAGAATCACATGAAGTAAATGTTGAAAGTGTACCTTTTTATTTTATATTATTTATATTTTATTTCCTTCTCATTTCAACCTTTACATCATGTGATTTCATATAATTTTTTTTGTATTTTATGAAGTCTGTTGGGAGACACCCGATAATTAAAATTCGTTACCCATATCTTTATATACGAAATTCCTTCTTTTTTTTTTCCCCAAATTTCTTTCCTTACATTCAAGTGGCTGAACGCCCCTTTCTTTCTACTAGTTCTTACATAAGCAATTTGCAGGAAGTAAACGAAGTCTTTCCTTCCGAAATCCACTCCTGAAGTCACGTCTTTCAGTACTGGGACTGAATAAAAAATATGGCTTTCGACTTGCTCTTTGCCCAAAGCCCTCCTTCCGACTTAGTTAGAAATACCAACTCTAAATAGCTTTAGCATTTCTTCAATTGAAAAGGTATTTATAGATTCTAGAGCTCAGGGGAAGGTTTGGAACCCTAGTAGCAGAATGGAATCAGTTTACCGGGCTGACTTCCATGCCAACACGAGTAGTTTAACTCATCACTACCTCGTAAGGGTGTCGATTTTTTTTTTAAAGAATATAGCATGTAGGCATCTGAACATAAAACAAATGTGTTAATTGAAAATAAATAGTATTTTAAAAAGCTCTAAAAATGTATTTGAATGTTTAAAAATTATATGTGATGGTGAAATAGATTCAAAGTAAATCCACAACAAATAAAGACTGGTTCAGTTGATCTGATAAATTAATGCTCAGCAAATAAAAGTCAATAAAAGAATTTTCACATTATTAACTTTTAAATTCCTAATATTTTATCAGTGTATGAAGATAAGAATTGACACTTCATGATATGTTATTATTATCAACAAAAAGAAAATGATTTTAAAAGTAGCCATTTGGATTAATTTTTTTCTTCTTCAGTATATAGAAGTTTTTTCTAAAAAAATAAAATAAAATAGGGAGGTTATACAAGTGTCAGGGCAACAATAAATGATATGATAAAAACAAAAAGTAAGGCCACTAATAGAGATTAACAATAATTAATTTGGATGTTACCAAGTGTGGCATGGGATTAGTGAGATGATGAACATCATTTTCCTCACATTAGATTAATGCCTAATTTGGTGGTTGGCTTAATTCTCAAATCTAAACTCCCCCACCAACAAATGATTAATCTAACTCAACTAATTTTAACCCAAATACCTAATGCACAAATAAAAGTAGGAAAAACAACAAGTGAAGATCCATTTTTAGTTGCCTAGTATTTAACTTTTGCACATCTCTAAAAACTTTATAAATTAAATTACAATTTTACCTTTTAAATACAATTAATTTAATATTTTAAAAAATATATATTTAACAATAAGGACAAATTAAGAGATAACTGATTAAATATCTCTTAAATTTTTCAAACTGATAAATAAAGTGACATCTATTGTCAATGTAATTGACAAGTAAAAATGAATGAAGGGAGTACACTATGCACTAGGTTTCTTTACACCTTATTTAGAGGGTTGTTACTTATGATATTGCTGATTCAAATACAAAGTTCATTTTAGTTGTTATTTAAATTTTATTATATTGTACAGTTTAGTTCTATTACTAGATAAAAAAAAAATCAACTTTATGTAAGGGGATTTTTCACAAATATACAACTTTGGGAACAAAATTACATGCCCTACCGAACTCTTTGAAAAATACCATCTAAAATACCAACTTTATTTACAAATTTAGGATTTTTGGTATTTTGAGTGTGATTATTGTGGTGTGTGATGTGATATAATAGTGTTGGGAAATGAAAAAAAAAATGAATGAGTGTACTTTTTTTTGGTATTTTCAAAGAATTCGGTAGGGCGTGTAATTTTGTGCCCAAAGTTGTATATTTGTGTAAAAATTTCTTTATTATTTATATAATGATCAATTTTGTATGATCGTGTGATTTTTTTAATCACATTATTTCTTATTTTGTCTTTTCTTATTAGTTAATAATTATATTATATTCTTTACTTTACCTTTTCATAGCAGTTTTATTCCATAACTCTATTTTACTTGTAGGTTCGAATTGTAATTGTGTGATATCATGTGACGATCACAATAATGAGTTAAAACAACTTTTGCACCCAAGAAATATTTGGAAGATAGTTACAAGATATTTCAAAGAATTATACGATCTGTTCAATATTACATTTATTAAAATAATATAATGCAATACAAATAAATATAATATAATAGGATTGATTATGAAATAATAGGTGACAAGAGTGTTATAAAGGAGTTAGCTAGAAGTGAATGAAATGTGGAGTAATTTTGCAAGGATTTATTTTGATTGAATAAAAGAGGAAAGGAAAATTATAGGCATGTGAAAAAGAGGAAAAAGTGGAGAAAACATGGTATACAAGGCCACATATAAACACTCTCCCATTCCTTCCTTGCTTCCATAAAGCTTTTTCCTCCATTTCCACTTTGCTTCTTCTCTAATCCCAATTTTGTCCTTTGATCCATCATGTCTGCTTCACCCTCCTCCTCGTCCGCATCGGAAGATGAAGATGAAGGAATCGATTCATACAGAAAAGGAGGATATCATGCCGTCAGGATCGGGGATTCCTTCTCCGCTGGGCGATACATCGCTCAGAGGAAACTCGGGTGGGGAGAATTCTCCACCGTTTGGCTCGCATATGATACTCAATCATCTGTAAGTTTCTCTCTTATTCATCAATATTTCCTTGTTTCAGATCGTTATTTCATGATTTCTTTGTGACTAAATAATTACTTTTATCAGTTAAATATAATTTGACATATTCATCCGGTTTCTCTGTGATCGGATCACACCTTGATTGAGTAACTATACCTGCCAATTGGTTGATGCGAAATCGCACATGGGAATTACTAATTTTTTGTTGCCTAAATTGAATGAGAAGAGTGAGTATGTTGTTTATATTCCTTATGGTTTTCCCTAAATGAATTACAACTAGTTTGGACGCCTGATACTTTGTGAAGATCTTTTGTTTTCTTTTCTGTTTATCCATAATTGAGTTAATGAGGGAAACTTAGCTAGTCAACCAGACCTATATAAAGGAGGAGTGTCCTAGTAGTTTGACTGTTCATGTAGGATTAGTCTGAATATGATGAATACTGATTTAGGATCCTGAAATAGAGTGGATGGGTACAAAGGATTTGTATAGTGAATCCCAAAGTAGTCAATTGATCTACTAATTTATTGGCGCCAGTCAGGGATTTGAAGTTGGACGGTGCAGATTGGATTTGTAACTTCCTGGCTGCTAAGTTGTTGTGCAAGACTTCTTGTCAGGATTTCCAAGGGCAATATTTCCCCAGTAAAAATGTCACTAAGAAAAATAATATAGACTTGTCTAATAAGGGAAACAGATTCTTCTCTGATAACTTATGCTGCAGTTGAACATATCTGTACACATTTCTATTTTTGTCCCATTTGATGAGGTTTAGCCTTACCTATCTCCTTTTTTATTTGGATGATACTTTATGCATATCTATATGTTGGATGATAGTTATTTTTGCTTGACACTTCACAACCTTCCATAAATTTCCCTAACACGATCTGAAGTGTTAGTACACTAGGCCTCAAGTAGGCTTCCTTTCCTTTCTTTTCTATTTGTTCGTTCTTCTTGTCTATATTCGACTCTTTTGAGCAAGTAAAATATGCCTCGTAGTGTCTTTGCTTATAGAGTGAAATAATCTGCATTCAGTTTTAGTTCTTACCATTCTAGCCATTTCTTTATGGTGTCAGACTTGGCATATATTGCTTATGTTTGTTACGAATAATATGCATATATGAAGTCTCTTTTTGAATTTGTAAGCTCTGTGACCCATGTAACAGTTTTAAGTCCTTTCTGCTGAGGATAATTTTATGTATGCGGTTTAAACATTGTTTGAAGACCTATGAGCCATCATAAAGGGTAAAAAATCTTTGGGATGCCTTCATCTCTGAGTGGTTATTAATGATGTATTCTGAGCTCCATAGAGAATTAGAGATTTGAACATTTCCATGGCAAAGCATTTGTCTGGTGGGGAATTGACCTAATGGAGTCAACTGGTGATAGTAGACTGATTGCTGAGCTAAATATCAATGCATTAGCTGGCATCATCAGGGAAGTTCAAGGATACTTTCTTGTTATGCAGAATAAGCACATGGAATTTGCTCTTCTTTGGAGAATGTTTAATATCTAACTGGTTGTAAGCCACCTAGTAACCAGTGAAAAGATTAAAAAACATCTCGTTTCAAACTAACTCCAACAAGCATGCACATTAGATTTCCTGTTCTGTATTCTCATTGTGGATGGTTTTGAAATTTATAGAATTTTTTGAATTGTTTTCTTGGACTCTCGAACTTATTGTACTTAACTTTGTTTTGGTAGGAATTTGTAGCCTTGAAGATCCAGAAAAGTGCACCACAATTTGTTCAAGCTGCTCTTCACGAAATTGAAGTCCTTTCTGCTATAGCCGACGGTGATCCCTCTAATAGTAGATATGTTGTTAGACTTATTGACCATTTTAAGCATACAGGCCCAAATGGACAGCATTCATGCATGGTCCTTGAATTTCTTGGTGACAGCTTATTGGGTCTTGTCAAATATAATCGTTATAAAGGCCTTGAGCTGGACAAAGTTAGGGAAATATGCAAGTGCATCCTAAATGGCCTAGATTATTTGCACCGGGAACTCGGAATTATTCATACAGACCTAAAACTTGAAAATGTTCTTTTACTTTCGACGATTAATGCCACAAAGGATCCAATTAGATCGGGAACACCGCCCATACTTGAAAGGCCTGAAGGGATCCCAAATGGAGGAGCAACAATGAATATTATAGAGAAAAAGCTAAAACAAAGGGCAAGAAGGGCAGCAGCCAGGATATCCGGTAGACGGTCTTCAATGGGTGGGGTGGGAGGAGGTGCGAAAACAAATAGAAGTCTTGAAGGTATTGACTTGAGGTGCAAGGTTGTCGATTTTGGAAGTGCATGCTGGGCTGACAAGCAGTTTACACAAGAAATTCAGACACGACAGTATAGATCTCCAGAAGTTATACTTCAGTCAGGGTATTCATTCTCTGCTGACATGTGGTCTTTTGCTTGTATTGCATTTGAGCTTGCCACTGGTGAGATGATGTTCACACCCAAAGGTGGACAAGGATTCAGTGAGGATGAGGTAGGATAATTTCATCTATGCTTTTTGATCCCGTTCTTTTGATGCTGCACTATGCAACTGTTGTGCTCAGTGCCTTTCATTTCAATATTATCCTTTTGGGCCACTGGATGTTCACAGTGAGGGGAAGGTTCTCATTTATATTCAAAGATGTTTACGAAGTTTATTTTGCTGATATATGATCATCTTTTTTTTTTCCACGTGTGAAGTGAAGTAATCCAAATTAGCCATTAAAAGATTTCTATCGGATGGATCTTATTGCACCATCAAAAGATTTTCAAAAATGTGTTTGTATGTATTTCTTAGTATCTTTTTCGGTTCCAGGATCACCTTGCTATGATGATGGAGCTTCTAGGAAAGATACCTCGGAAGGTGAGCAGTTTTTTTTCCTTGCGGGAACCTTTAGGAAATTATTTAGAAGTAAGTCTCTACATTGTATCTTATAAAAATTGTTGGTGAAGCAGATAGCCAATGGTGGGGCTCGATCTAAAGATTACTTTGACAGATATGGAGATTTGAAAAGGATCCGGAGGCTGAAGTATGGGTCTTTAGAAAAATTACTTATTGACAAGTACAGATTTTCTGATTTTGATGCTCTTGAATTTGCCAAATTTCTGTGTCCCCTTCTTGATTTTGAGCCAGAGAATCGACCAACTGCTGAACAGTGCTTGCAACACCCATGGCTCAAGATTAAAAGTCTAAACCAAACAGAGGTGAAGAGTGAAGCTGGTATGGAAAAGGTTAATGTTGGTATGAGAAACCTACAAATGAAGGCCGGTAAGTGATGTATGAATGAATGGTTGGTCTTCTCACTGCAGCACTGCTCCGTTGCCCTCTCTCCCCTGCATCAGATTACTTGTGAATGATTACTGTTTTAAGATTAAATTAGATTCAAGTCATTGGTAGAGTTAGATGTATTATTTTGATTGATTATCACGAGGAAACGACCTCCAACAGGAGAAATTGGCATCAGTCCTGAAATATTCCCAGTGAAGCTTCCACTTGTTTTAATGATGTTGACATTCACCGCTAACAAATAAGTTGGCCCTGTTCTACTGAAGGCCTGGAGGAACAAAGCAAGCTACAGAGTTAGTAGTAATATGGCATCATGTGGACAAAGGATTATCCAGCTAGGAAAGAATCTTTAGCAGCCTGTAGAGAACACTAATGGGAGGCTGTTGATATGGAGTGTGTTATGTACATTAAACATTGGAAGAAATGGATTCTGTGGAGGAAATTTATTCTCCATTTCTGCAGGTAGGAAAGAATTCTTTTCTTTTTTTATTTTAACTCAGGTTGAAGTCTTTGTAACAACTGATATATTAATTTTTTGTATACATGACTCTGGAAAAATTAGTTGCCACTAAATTTTTACAAAGAACATCCTTACTTTTTTTGTCTAATGGTTGTATTGGTTCTTTCTTTTTGCCAAAATTACATGCTAAAAGTGATGATTTCAATTACTGTGTTGCGAGTTCAAATTCCAGTGGCTAGTTGGGCATTGGTTCCCTCTTAATTTTGTGCAAGAATAATAAACAAAAATAATGCAACATGTAACAATTGGGGAAAGAAGTGCACCGACCTGGCCTTGAGGAATAATAGAAACGACGGGAAAGAGACCTAATGTCGCCAAATACCGTTACAAGGACCACTGATATTATAAAAAATAACTACCTTTTAAATTAAAAATTAATTAATATTTATCATTAAATTGTTAATAGTATTAAAAATTGTTAATTTATTTATTTGAGAATGTAAAATTGATATTGTTATTACACAACTTTGTTATCATATCAAAATATAATTTCTATAGCTATAATAAAGTTACATTTTTCTTTAATCCCTTAATAAAATATACATTCTGTTGAACTTTTATCAAGACGAATTTAATTTTTTTATTATTTCTCCTTGGATAAAAACTAAATCTCTATTTATTTCAACTCTGTCAATTCTGCTTTTTCTTTTTATTGTATTTTTTTAAAAAAAATATTATGATTCACTTTTAGTAATTTTTTATTTTAAATTTTCACATGATATATGTTCTGCCACTTGGCTTCTTTGGGTGCTTTCGCACTTACTTCTAATGTACACATTCTTAGATTGACCATATGAATGATTTTATCATTTTATTATTCATGAAATAGAAATCATTTTATACATCATAGGAGAAAAAGTCCGTCCAGATTATTGCACAGAAAAATATGAATATTGATCTAGTTCTTCCTACTATTACCTTTAAATTTCTTGTGAATATAATAAATACTCAAACATTTAAAATTTAAAAAAATCGAACATAAAATTTAGGGCTAATTGGAAATCAGATTTTAATCACATCCCACCCCAATTTGGAGCATGTAACATTAATTTTTCTACTTTTTATTATTCTATATTATTTTACCTTATGCATTTTATCATCTTCATCTTAGTTGATATTTTGAATTTAGTTATTCTATCATTTATTTTGTCTTGTTGACTGATAAATATGTTCAACTCCTTAGAGACGATTGCAGAGAAATCAAAGTCAATACATAATTTTTAAAAGCAGATGAGTATTAAATGAGTATATTTAGATGTCAATAATATATTATTAATGCATTAAAAAAACTTAAATTTTTAAAATGAAAAAAATATAATTAGAAAGCAATATGTGCTAATTTTTTAAAAGATCATTTACATAAATAATACATTATATATACCACTAATTATCATTTTTAATACATACTTTGACTTTGCCAAAAATGATTGTACTTATTCTACTCCAAATAGAAAAAAAAAAAAAACATCTTTCTCTCTCCTCCTTTCCTCTCTTCCTCCTCTTTTATTTTTTTTGGACCCTTTCCTTTTTCTTCCAATTTTTCTTTATCTCTCTCTTTCTTTTACAAATATTTATTAATTATTTTAATTTAAAATTTAATTTTAGATTGAATATTAAGCATATGATAGTTTTACTATTCTTTAAACTAGAAGATTGTTTTTATGCAAATACATATATAATGCATTGACACAATTTTAATATATTAAACATATAAATTAATTTAAATAGTGTTTAAATATTTAAAATTCAAATATAATATTTTTTGACACTATTAATAAAATAAATAAATAAAAACTATAATTGTAACATATTTTGTAATAAAAACTATAATTGTAATAAATAAAAACTACAATTGTAATGAAAAGTTGAATGGGGAGGGAGAAAGAGAGAGAAAAGAAAACAAAAAAAAGAAAAGAAAAAAAAAAGACTGGCAGAAAAGAAAGAGAAAAAAGAAGAAGAGGAAGAAAGAAAAGAATATTTTTATAATTTATTAGTAAAATATGTTATATATGGTAATAAAATAAAAATATTCTTAAAAAAATAATATTTAATATATAATATATTATTTATGTAAATACTCCTTTTCTAAACCCATGCAATATCGACATTTTTAGGCTTTTCACAAAAATCTCTTAGAAATTGATTTTTTTAAAAGCTAATCATCCGCTTCAAAATATTAAATATCAACAATGAATTAGAAATTTAGGGAAATGGAAGTGCTTGTTGTGTGGTTTGTAAGTTTTTCTTTTCTTTATTCATCATTTTGAAATTGGAAAAAAAATATTTTTGAATAATTTTAGAATTGTGCAAATGTGGGAGTGAAGTTGGTTATCCTTTGTTATAGGAGTTCCAAGAAACTATATTTTCAGATTTAAATTAATTTGATAGCTCTAAATTTTATTTTTAATTTTAATATTGAAGTAAAAATAATTTGTTTTGAGTAATTTTAGGACGGTACAAATGGGAGTAAAGTTGATTATCCTTTATTATAGGAATTCAAAGAATACATTGAGTTTGCAATTTACAATTCATATTTTAATATTTTAAATTAATTTAGTAAATTATAAATTTTATTTATGTTGTGTTGACATATGATTGTCTGCAATATTGACGACACTAGTTCATAGCGACTAATTCTGATTGTGTTTGCAATATTGCTTGGTTGTGGGTATCAACTGTTTGCTGCAAATCTAAAATATTTCTACTTGAATTTATTGTTACATTTACTCTCAAATTCTCTACTTGTTCGTGTGTAATTGAATTGAGTTTTTTTTTCTTTACGTGTTTGTTTGTTGTAGAATTTATTTGTTAGGGAGTTGTGCAAGTTGCCTAATAGTATTGCTAGGGAGAATTAATTTCTTAGGGAGGGGTAATTTTTTGTTGTTTTGAGTTTTATTGTTGATTATTGAATATTGTATATTATCCCTAACGTATATTTCTTGACTTGTTTCTTTTTGATCTTTGTAGCTTAGTGAGTTATTAGTTCTTAGTTTAGTGGCATCAGGATCTAATGGTAGATTAGGGTCATGTGTCGATTGGAATCAGAGGTAAGGGGTAGGGATGGTAAGAGAGGCACAAGTGTATCTAAGTTAAGGATAGGATCGTGAAATATAGGATCACTTACAGGAAAATCCATAGAGCTAGTGAAGTACCTTAAGAGGAGACATATTAACATAGTGTGTGTTCATGAGACTAGATGGGTAGGGACCAAAGCTCGGGACATAAACACATTCAAGTTATGGTACTTGGGTGGTTGTAGGGGTAGAAATGGTGTAGGTATTCTAGTAGACGAGGACCTTAGGAAATATGTGGTCGAGGTTAGGAGATTTAACAATAGGATGATGTCCTAAACTTGTGGTTGGTAGGCATGTAGCGAATGTGGTTAGTGTCTATGCGCCCCAAGTGGGCTTGGATGAGGAAGTCAAAAGGCTCTTTTGGGAAGATTTGGATGAGGTTGTGAGAGGCATACCAGAGACGGAAAAACTCTTTATTAGGGTAGATTTTAATGGGCATATTGGGGCAACCACTAGCGGGTTTGAAGATGTCCATGGAAGCTTTGGTTTTGGGGAGAGGAATGAAGGTGGGACATCTCTCTTGAATTTTGCCAAAGCCTTTGAGTTAGTTATCACTAACTCATGTTTTCCGAAGAGGGAGAATCACTTGATTACCTTTCGTAGTATTGTAGCTAAGACTCAGATTAATTACTTACTTTCCCGAAAGGGCAATAGAAGCCTTTGTAAGAATTGCAAGGTTATTTCGAGTGAAAATATCTCCACTCAACATAGGCTTCTAGTGATGGATTTAGAGATTAAGAGAGAAAAGAAGAAGAAGGTTATTAATGCAGAACTGAGGATTGGATGAGGAGGTCTAACCCCTGCCCTTTCACGAGAGATAGAAGAAAAGTTGGGTAATTTAGAGGCTTAGAGTGGTGAGGAAAATGTGAATGATATGTGGAATATTACTGCTGGTTGCATTAGAAAAGTAGCTACCGAGGTACTAGGGGTTTCAAGAGGGACCTTTGGTGGACATCAGAGTGATTGGTGGTGATATAAGTAAGTTCAAGGCAAAGTGAAAGCTAAGAAGGTTGCTTATACGAAGTGGGTAGAGTGTAAGGATGAGGATGAAAAGCAAAGGCTTACGAAGATATATAAGACAACTAAGACAGAAGCTAAGATGGCAGTGACGAGTGCTAAGACAACAACGTTTGAGCGCCTATATGAGGGGCTAAGTGATAAAGGTGGGGAAAAGAGATTGTATAAGCTCGCTAAGGAGAGAGAAAGGTAAGCTCGCGACTTGTACCAAGTGAAGTGCATCAAGGATGAGGAGGGTAAGGTATTGGTGGATGACACTTCCATTAAACTAAGGTGACAAACTTACTTTCATAAACCCCCAAATGAAAAAGGAGATAGAATTATTGAGCTGGGTGAGTTGGCACACTCCGAAAGTCATCGTGATTATGGTTATTGCAGGCGGTTCAGAGTGGAAGAGGTTAGAAGGGCTATTAGTAGGATGAAGCGAGGGAGGGCGGTCGGACCCGATGAGATTCCGGTAGATTTTTGAAAGAACATGGTCAAGGATGGCATAAAGTGGTTAAATAAACTGTTCAATGCTATTATGAAGACTGCCAAGATGCCTGATGAATGGAGGAGGAGTACAATGGTTTCATTGTACAAGAACAAAGGGGATATTCAAAATTGTAACAATTACAGGGGTACCAAGTTGTTACGTCACACTGTGAAGGTCTGGGAGAGAGTGGTAGAGATGAGGGTGAGAAGAGTAGTGTCTATTTCGAAGAATCAGTTTGGGTTTATGCCAGGGATGTCGACTTCTGAAGCAATTCATCTTGTTCGAAAATTAGTGGAGAAATATAGGGAAAGAAAGAAAGACCTTCATATGGTGTTCATTGATCTCGAGAAGGCCTATGACAAAGTTCTAACGGATGTCTTATGGAGGTGTCTAGAGGTGAAAGGTGTCCCAATGGCATATATCAGGGCGATTAAGGACATGTATGACGGAGCTGAAACTCAGGTAAGAACGGTGGGAGGAGACTCAGAGTATTTTCTTGTTAAGATGGGACTCTATCAAGGATCTGTGTTGAGTCCTTCCCTGTTTGCCTTAGTGATGGATGAGATGACGCGATCTATCCAGAAGGAGGTTCCATAGTGTATGCTATTTGCAGATGACATAGTACTGATTGATGAGACTCGGACCAAAGTTAATGATAGGTTGGACGCTTGGAGACACGCCTTGGAGTCCAAAGGATTCAAACTGAGCAGGACCAAAACAGAATACATGGAGTGCAAATTCAGTGTCGAGGGATGAAGTAGACATTGATGTGAGGCTTGCCAAACAACCTATCCCCAAGAGGAAAAACTTTAAGTATCTAGGTTCATCATCCAGAGTAATGGCGATACCGACGATGATGTCACACATCGTATTGGGACAACATGGACTAAATGGAGGCTCGCCCCTGGAGTATTGTGTGACAAGAAGATACCACCTAAACTTCAAAGTAAGTTTTACAGAATGGTGGTTAGACCATCTTTGTTGTATAGGGTGGAGTGTTAGCCAATAAAAAATGCACATGTTCAGAAGATGCATATCGCAGAGATGAGGTTGTTGAGATGGATGTGTGGTCACACGAGGAAGGATAAGATTAGGAATAAGACCGTCCGGGAGAAGCTAGAAGTGGCCCCAGTGGCTGATAAGATGAGGGAAGCGAGAATGCGATGGTTTGGACATGTGCAGAGACAGAATACCAATGCTCTTGTTAGGAGGTGCGAGAGGTTGGTTTTGGGAGTTACACGGAGGGGTAGAGGTAGACCGAAGAAGTACTGGGGGGGGGGGGGTGATCAGACAAGATATGGCGAAATTGAATCTCACCGAGGACATGACCATAGATAAAAAGGAATGGAGGTCGCGAATTAGAGTAGCAGGATAATTGGTTGGTAGGGTTAGGTAGATGTCTGGCCTTGAGGTAGAGTAAGGTAGCAGGAGTAGGCATGTTTTATACCATGTGTTGTCATTACCTGTCGTATGTGTGTTAATTTTATCGTATTTACATATTGACATGTGCTTTTCGTTAATAGTCGCTCTTTCTGTTCCCTTTCCTTTCCTTTTTGTCATATCTAATTTATTCTACTTATGAGTTTTTGAGATGAGGATTCCCATGAAACAGTCTCTCTACTTCTACGAGGTAGTGGTAAGGTCTGCGTACATTCTACCCTCCCCAGACCTCACTTGTGGGATTCCACTGGGTATGTTGTTGTTGTTGTTGACATATGATGATTTTTGCCTCTCTCGTTAAATATTTTTTTATTTTTAAAAAATAAAGTCAAAGAAAACTAACTTACACGACACTTATCCCATATAAAATTAGTTAATTTTTAAAAATAAAAAGAATAAAGAAAAGTTATATTAACTGTGGTGACTTTCTAATTTTAAAAAAGATATGTTTAAAATATTTATTGATTCTTTTATACTTTAAAATTAAAACTAAGAATTAAATTTTTTTGATGGTGCTCTGACGTACTCGCGCATTGCACAAATATTTTAAACTAATACATAAAAGTTAGTCTATATTAAACTTGTAAAACCAGCAATAAACAAATCAAGAACTTTTATATTATACTTTAAAGATTAAATTCTAAAACGTAGATGGTAAAAATTATTTAGATTATTTATTATTTATTTATTTTCATTTTCCTCAGTTTCAAAAAATATATTTAAATTTCAAATATGTTAGAGCTTTTTCTAATCATCTATGTAGATATTTCAGTTATTTTATTAATGAGTGCCTATGATTTAGGAACAATTTTTAGTAAACTAATGTTAAATTTAGATTTTAAATAAATTATAAAAGTTTAAACAGTTTATCTAATGTGTCCCTATAATTTAGGAACACTTTTTTAGGATAAGTATTGTAGTTAACTACTACTAAAATTTGAATTTCAAAAAATGGTAAAAAGTTAAATAAATTGTAAAAATTGGATATGTAGTATTTAAAGCTGTAACTTTTTTTTTTTTTTTAGGAAAAACACACGTTTTTAATATAGTAAAAAACTCTTAACTTTTTTTAAAAATTTGTAACTTTTTTCAAGCAGTAATTTTTTTAAAATAATATTTTTACTATTTAATAAATTGAATTTTAAAAATTTTTAAGATCCGAATTTTTAAAAAGTAATAATTGTACATGTGCTAAATTTGTTTTACTAAATTTTATATTTTATCTTTATTTTTTAGAGATGTGTTTAATCTTAAATCAAAATAATAATTAATCTTATTAGATGAACAATAAGAGGATGTTTGGATGAGCTTAAAAACTAGTTAAATATGTTTTTTAAGCTCTTTTTAACTTATAGAAGTGTTTGATAAATTCTAAAAATGAGTTAAAAATAGCTTAAGAAAAGTTAAAAGTAAAAGTTGTGTTTTTTCTTTTCCTCCATTTTTTTTCTTTTTTTTGCTCTTTTTTTTTCCTACTAGATTATTTTCTCCTTATTTTATTTTAATAAATAATTTATGGTAAAGAAGAAATATAATCATTACTTATTATAAATATAATTTAAAAAATACTCACATATTTCATGTATTTTATCAAAATTATATAATTTAAAAAATTAAAAGAAGTTAATATATAAATTAGCTTATATGATCAATTTGTATTGAGGATGAATTAAAATAAATTAATTCTAATTTAATTTAATTTAAAAAACAAAATTTAGAGTAATAATTAATATTTTAGAATATGTAAGGGTATTCAAGACATTTTGATAAAAAAAGTGTTTAATAGCAGTTAGTACTAAAAATATTAACAATTCAGCTTAATAACTTTTATCCAAATATCACGCCCCCGGGAGGGTACCCTAGGCGTGGCCGGCACCCAGAGACTATTGCTAGTCCCTAAGCAAATCGCTCATTCTCAGGACAGTCATTCAATATCAACACAGCGGAAATGGAATAGTGAGCTACCTCAAATAAAGGGGCCAAATAGCCAACATCAGTCTCATCTTAAGAAGTAAATAGTAATGTACTACTCAATTCTTAAAGGAAATCCATCAACATCAAACCTCTACTCATGTCTATGAAGCCCCTAACCTGACTCAACTGTCTAAGATGGTACCATGACAGACCATGGCTACCCAACTCAATAAATAACGGGAAAACATCAAATAGAAGGAGTCCCCTCCGGATAGCAAGGAGGCTCACTAAATGACTGGACTCGAAATCTCCGACCTCAACGATGCGTCTACTGTAGTCCTCTAACTCCTATAGCTGCATTATGAAACGATGCAGCGCCGAATGGCGTCAGTACGTAGAATGTACTAGTATGTAAAATAGCTGAATAACAATATAAGTACAACAACATAGGGAACATCAACTCAACATCATACTCCATCAGAATGTCAAACGTCTATCCAAGGCAAGAGATTAGAATAGACAATTGACTCATCAACCTCTCATCTCAACATCATCAACACATCCAACTCATCTTAAGGAACCTCAACTCAACTCAGAGAACTCGACTCATCTCAACTCAAGGAAACATCAACATCAACTCAACTAAGGGAACATCAACATCAACTCAACTCAAGGGACCCGACTCAAAACATCACATCAACATCAACATCAACATCGGAGTTCTATCAAAATGGAACCTAACTGGGAGTTTCTCTAACAGACAACCATCACCTATGAGCCAGTGATGATACAACGAAACGATGTCGTTGCCACCTCCATCCACTATTCTGCCCGGGGTAAAGGACATCAACCTCAGTGGATCCACAAGAAAAACCTCAGTCCTCATTTGGGACAAGAAAGGAGTCATCCGCATTGCGGTTCAATCCCCTCTTCCTACGCGGGCCACGTAATTAATGGATTCAAGTGGGACTCACTCTTACCCATTTCGGTGCTCAATACTCCTCCCAGAACTCGACGTGCTCATAAGACCTCAACCTCATCAGTCCCATAGGGACATAATATAATACCTCAACATCAATATCAGTCCCATAGGGATATAATATAATACCTCAACATCAACATCATTCCCATGGGGACATAATACCTCAACATCAACATCACCTAACCTCATAAACATCAAGATCAACATCATGGACTCAAGGTACTCTTTTAGAAAAATAAACTTCCCATTTTAAGATATCATGAAACATCATTCTCATCAACATCATCATCAAGACTCACATCAAAAGTGAAACACAATCACAACATCAAACTCATTACGGCTCTAGACTCATCTTTTAGTTTATTCTCATATCTTTTAATAAAATAATCATAGGGTTTAAAAAAAGACACACTGATGAAAATGAATTATGACACATGATAAGTTTGTGATGATCATCAATTCATGTAAAATATATGCATAAAGTAAAATTAGATATACATGCTCAAACTCTTCACATTAACCTCATTATGTTTCAAAACACAATTCACTTTACTCAGAAGGGCACATGGGAGAACATTCTCATGCTTTAGGTTAGCCTTACATACCTGGGATGATTTGCTAACACTGTTCTTGCACATACTTCTCTTGATTTCCTCAACCTCAACTCCCCTCAAGCCCTGACTTAGTGACTTTCTATGAAGAATGCTTTTGAATGGGGTTTTTGAAACCCTTCTCTTAGAAAATAACCTTTATTCATCGTAGGGGGAAGTTCAGGAAATATAGGAATGGACTAGAATTCCCTTCGAAATTTAAAAGAACTTTTCCCTCGACCTGGAATAACACAGTCCGCGACGCGGACTTGTCGCAGAAAGTGTGTTTTCGAAAAACTCAACTCCGTCGAAAAATCACAGAAAAACATAAGTGTGGCTCCGCGACAGGTCCGCGCGCGGTTCCATCGTGAAGTCACACTGTTTTTCATTTTGGAACGAAAAATTATCTTTCGACTTGGTCGCTTTAAAAATCGACCGAGACCCTTCTCCCACTCAATTTTCAGCATTGATCACGAATCCGCTCTTGGATTTTCAATCCGAGCATCAGAAGACGCATTTTACGCACACCTCTTCTCTAGGTGTATTTTGGTAATTTACCGAGCGTTACACCAAACACATAACTGCTTATTTTTAAAATAAGTTTCAGCACTTTAAAAAGTGCTTTTGAATTACTTTTTAAAAACCATTTTTTTTAGACAATTCGAAAACGGGCTCTAAATGTTTTCTTAAGTTGAATTGATTATTTTTAAAGTGAATTTTTTTTTTGTTTGTTTAAATTCTAAAATTTGTCAGAAAAAGTTAGAACAAATTTTAGTTTTAGATATCTTAATAGAACAGGAGGCCAATATGGATAAAAAGCAAATACTTTTCTATGTTATTACTTGGCCAAGGAAAATGCTTTTTCCTTTCGTTTTAACCATACACAAATAAATTTATTTTTGAATAAGATTTTAATGATTCACCACGATTCGTATATCTTAAAATTCAAAAGATAATTACATTTATATAAATTTAAAATTCATCCCATGAATTAAAAAAAAAATAATTACAATAATAAATAAATGATAAATTAAAAATTGATTAATTTAACCATGGTAGGAAGGAAAAAGGGGCCTTGTAATTGCTAATAAAAAGGTAAAAATATAAATGCCCACTTTTAGGTATAGTATATTCTTTTTCTTAGTTATATTTGGGTATTAAAAGTTCTTTCATTATTTAAGGTTATAATATATGAAACAAAAAAACAGAACAACAACATCTTTTGTTTTGTGTTTTTAAAAAAATGAATAGTAAAAGTGGAATGTTCAAATAAATGTGAGAAAGAAAAAAAAGAAAGGAGAAAGAGAAGAATAAAAAAATTATAATATCTCAATATTTTAGGAGACTGTTATAAAATAAATCTAGGATTAACTAGAATAAATGTAAGGAGAATCAAAAGCTTAAAACTAAGAAGAAGAGAGAATAATATATTGCAGTGTATTTTTTCTTTCCACTGATCTCGCTCAACATTCTGAATGTTGAGGCATATATATATATGACAATGGTAGCCACCAATGTGGACTACCAAAGCCTTGAAAGTTGCATCAAAGATAAAAATCACTATTGTGGACTTTTCATGTTATACAATTCATACTTAACACTCCCCCTGAATTGTCCATGTAAAGGAAAGTTCTAGGTGACCTTAATACGCATCATTAGCTGCCTCGTTAAAAACCTTACCAGGAAAACCCAGTGGGATAAAACCTTGGTTAAGGAAAAAAGAGTACAACGCGTATTTTACTCCCCCCGATGAAGACTTCATTTGATACTTTGGAGATGGTGCATTCCAATCTTATATCTTAGCTTTTCAAATGTTGACGTTGGCAATGCCTTAGTGAATAAATCTGCAAGATTATCACTCGAACGAATTTGTCGTACATCAATATCACCTTTCTTCTGAAGATCATGTGTGAAGAATAATTTTGGTGAAATGTGTTTCGTTTTGTCTCCTTTTATGAAGCCACCCTTTATTTGAGCTATGCACGCGGCATTGTTTTCAAATATGATTGTAGGTACTATGACATCATTTATCAGTCCACATTTTCTTTCGATGAAGTGTATCATTGATCTAAACCACACACATTCTGTACTTGCTTCATGAATTGCAATTATTTCAGCATGATTTGAAGAAGTAGCAACAACTGACTGCTTTGTAGATCGCCATGATATAGTAGTTCCTCCATATGCAAAGAGAGTCGGTTTGAGATCGGGCTTTATGTGGATCTGATAAATAACCTGCATCTGCATAACCAACAAGGTCTGCACAACCTTTGTTAGTAAAAAACAAACCCATATAAATTGTACCTTTCAGGTATCGCAAAATATGCTTGATACTGTTCCAGTCCCTTGGCGTTGGGGAAGAACTATACCTTGTTAGCAGATTAACAGAAAATGTTATATTAGGTCTGGTTGAGTTAGCAAGATACATGAGTGCACCAATGACCCTAAGGTATGGTACTTCTGGACCAAGAAGTTCTTCATCCTCTTCTAGGGGATGGAATGAATCTTTATTCACTTCAAGTGATCTAACAACCATTGGAGTACTTAACAGATGTGCTTTGTCCATATAGAATCGCTTTAAAATTTTCTCAGTATAGGCAGATTGATGAACAAAGATCCCGTCTGCTAAATGTTCAATTTGTAGACCCAGACAAAGTTTTGTCCTTCCAAGATCTTTCATCTCAAATTCTTTCTTTAAATATTCAATTGCCTTTTAGAACTCTTCAGGAATTCCAATGAGATTTATATCATCAACATAAACCGCGAGTATTACAAACTCCGATCCTATTTTCTTAATGAAAGCACATGGACAAATGACATTATTTATATATCCTTTATTTATCAAGTACTCACTAAGGCGATTATACCACATACGCGCTGGTTGTTTCAGACCATATAATGATCTTTGTAATTTGACTGAGAACATTTTCCGAGAATTAGTACATGCTTCGGGCAATTTGAATCCTTCTGGGATTTTCATGTAAATTTCACTGTCAAGTGAACCATAGAGGTAAGATGTAACTACATCCATTAGATGTATTTCAAGATTTTGATGTACAGCTAAACTGATGAGGTATCGAAAGGGTATTCCATCCATAACAGGTGAATATGTTTCCTCATAGTTGACACCGGGCTTCTGAGAGAATCCTTGTGCAACAAGGCGTGCCTTGTATCTTACAATATCATTTCTCTCATTTTGCTTTCGCACAAAAACCCATTTATAGCCAACTGGTCTTACACCATCAGGGGTTTGGACTATAGGTCCAAATACCTCACGATTAGAGAGTGAATTCAATTCAGATTGTATAGCTTCTCTCTATTTTGGCCAATCATCTTTGTGTCGACATTCTTCGACGGATTTAGGCTCAAGACTTTCACTGTCTTGCATGAGGATAAGTGCAACATTATATGCAAAAATATTATCCACTATAATTTTTTATCGATCTAAACTTATCTCATCACCAATAGAACTTATTGAAAGTTCTTTATTTACTTGAGTCTCGGGTTCACTGATTTCTTCAGGAATATCAGGATTTCTCAAGTCTGGATCTTCTTCAGGAAGTCCTTTTGTAGTACCATTTTTATTATTCCTTATGTTTCTCTTTCTAGGATTCTATCCTTTGAACCCACTGGTCTACCATGCTTCAGGCGTGTTTGGGATTCAGAAGCTGTGATACTGACAGTTGGTCCTTTCGGGACTTCGATCCAGATAGGCACATTCACTGCAGGGATATGTGACTTAGTTATCCATTTCAAATTAATAAATGCATCTGGCATTTGATTTGCTATTGTCTGCAAATGGATGATCTTCTGGACCTCCTGTTCACATGTGTGTGTTCGTGGATCAAAATGAGATAGTGATGAAACTTTCCACGCAATTTCTCCAATTTCTCTCTGGGGTTCCTTTTTCTCTCCCCCTAATTGCGGGAAAATTATTTCATCAAACTGGCAATCTGCAAATCTGGCAGTAAATAAATCTCCTGTCAACGGTTCGAGATAGCGAATTATGGATGGTGAGTTGAACCCAACATATATAACTAACCTCCGTTGAGGGCCCATCTTAGTGCGTTGCGATGGTGCTACAGGCACGTATACAGCACAATCAAAAATTCGTAGATGAGCTATATTTGGTTCATGACCAAATACCAATTGCGATGGGGAATATTTATGATAATTAGTCGGTCTGAGACGTACTAGTGCTGCTGCATGTAAGATAGCATGACCCCACACGTCAATGGGTAATCTTGATTTCAGGAGCAGTGGTCTAGCTATCAATTGCAGGCGCTTAATAAATGACTCTGCAAGGCCATTTTGAGTATGAACATTAGCTACCGGATGTTCAATTTTTATCCCAATTGATATGCAATAATCATCAAAAGCTTGGGATGTAAATTCTCCAGCATTATCCAGACGAATGGATTTAATTGGATAATCTGGAAATTGCGCCCTTAATCTTATTATTTGTGCCGGTAGCCTCGCAATCACCAGGTTGCGGGATGATAAAAGACACACGTGAGACCATCTTGATGATGCATACTCCAGTAGGTGGGTGAATAGGTCCACATATGTCCCCATGTATACGTTCCAAAAATTTTGGGGATTCAATGCCAAACTTCAAGGTCGATGGTCTGGCAATTAATTTGCCTTGATGACAAGCAGCACATGAAAATTCTTCATTCATAAGAATCTTCAGGTTCTTTAATGACCGATTGAATTTTCAAGAATTCGTCTCATCATTATTGATCCAGGATGACCTACTCGATCATGCCATAGCACAAAAGTTTTTGGATCAGTAAACTTCTGATTTACAATCGAATGTGCTTCAATTATACTAATTTCTGCATAATATACGCCAGACGATAAAGTTAGTAATTTTTCTAAATTATATTTCTAGCCTGAGACATTCTTGGTTATACTAAGGTATTCAATATTCATTTCATTTAGTGTCTCAACATGATATCCATTTCTGTGGACATCTTTGAAACTTAGCAGATTTCTTGAGGATTTAGAAGAGAACAATGCATCTTCTATAATGATTTTTGTCCCCTTAGGCAAAAATATAGTAGCTCTTCCGGAGCCTTCAATTATTTTTGCACTACCAGATATTGTAGTAACATTTGCCTTTCTTTTAAGTACAACAACAACAACAACAACATACCCAGTGAAATCCCATAAGTGGGGTCTGGGGAGGGTAAGATATACGCGGACCTTACCATTACCACATAGGTAGAGAGGCTGTTTCCTGGAAACCCTCATCACAAAAACCCATCAACAGAATATGCTAGATATGATATACAGGCAAAAAGAGAAGAACACATAATAGTACATAGATACAGGATAGTAAACATATAAAGGCAGATAAATAACATATAAAAGACAGACAATTACCACTCCTTCCTATCCTCCCTTTTAGCCTGCTGCTCTAATTCTCGACCTCCACTCCTTCCTGTCTAAGGTCATGTCCTTGGTGAGATCAAGTTTCACCATATCGTTTCTAATCACCTCCCCCCAATACTTTTTTGGCCTACCTCTACCCCTCCGTATAGCTCCCAAATCTAACCTCTCACACCTTCTAACAGGGGCATCGGTACTCCTTCTCTGTACATGTCCAAACCATCGCAGTCTCGCTTCCCTCATCTTGTCAGCTATAGGGGCTACCTCTAGCTTCTCCCGAATGACCTCGTTCCTAATCTTATCGCTCCTGGTGTGACCACACATCCATCGTAACATCCTCATTTCTGCGACCTGCATTTTCTGAACATGTACATTCTTTATTGGCCAACACTCCACACAAGAAAGCAGGTCTAATCACCATTCTGTAGAACTTACCTTTGAGTTTAGATGGTATCTTCTTATCACACAATACTCCAGAGGCCAACCTCCATTTTGTCCAAGCCGCTCCAATACGATGTGTGACATCGTCGTCGATGTCGCGCCCCATTTTTCCTCGCAGAGAAACGGGAACCTGGACGACGTCGTGGCAACGAATCGTTTGGAATTTTTAAAGGAAGAGTCGCCACCTAATGATTTGAGGTGCATTAGGACACCATTCTAATCCTAGAAAGATCTAGCCTAAGGTCAAAATGTACCAGAGAATGGGTAAGGGTTCAAGTTACCTCGAAGGGAAGGTGTTAAGCACCCTTCGAGGTCCGCAAAGGCGGGTCCCGATCGTGTCTCATATTTTATGTGGGGGGTGAAAACACAAATAAAGGTCTCGTAATTTTAAAAATTCTAAATTAATTCTAAGCGACAAGAGTTTGATCAAACACAAAAATAAATGTTAAACAGGTTGGGTTAAATTCTCGGATCAGACGCACTTGGTTTATTACCAAGCCCCAGGATGAAAACCAAGGTTCCATCCTATTGGGGTTAAGCGTATATCATCCCTTCCGAGTCCTATCTACCCCTACCCCCCTCCTAAGTTCATTTTTATTAATTGACTTAAAAGCGGACTAAAAATGAAATGCTAGCGTATCCTAATGATGCCTAGCGTCCCTCCTATTGTCCAAGAGGCATTGGACGTCTATTTTGGCGGTTCTAGACTCAACTTAGGTTTCCTATTAGAACTCGCGTCAATCAAAGCAATCAAGACAATAAATTTGCAAAAAAAAAAGGTCTCAATTTAGCCTCTCAAACTATCTAGTATGCTTCGGAGAAATCCAAACTCTTAAATGTGCAATAAATATGAAAAGGAAGTGATAATTCCCTAAACAAAGGCAAACAAATCCTAGGCATGATTTAAATTTTAGACATGAGTTCTAAATATGATAAGTGAAATCCTGAATATGGCAAGTAGATGACAAATGATATCCTACACATGAATTTCCAAGTTATGACAAACTAAGTTCTACACATGGATCAAAGGACAAATTAAATCATAGGTATGAGAAATTACACCTTGAACATGACTCTAAATATGTCCAAAAAATGAAACCTAAACATAAAGTTCTAAGTATGATACGTGAGATCTTAAGCATGACAAGTTAGATTTAAAACCTAAACACGGATTTCTGAGTATGATCAATTAAATCTTAAATATGATTCTAAAGCATGACAACACAAATTTAAAGCCAAAGCATGATCAATTAAATTTCGAACATGATTCTAAAGCATGACAAAATAAATTTAGACCTAAATATGAATTTCTAAGTATGATTTAAATTTAAACATTATTCTAAGCATGACAAAATAAATCCTAAGCATGATTCTAAATATGACATGCAAGAATATTATACACAAAATCCAACTATTATGAAAAGAAGAAAACAAGATCTAAGCATGGCGCCTATAAATTTATCTACACGCGACTTAATTTATTTATTTATGTTTCATATTTTTGTAGACAAATAATAATAGTCACCACGCACGTCATTCACATAACTTTTTCTTTTTAAAACCTAGGTTGATTTTGCCTACGTGAGCGTCATGAAATAAAAGAAATAAATCCCCTCCCCTTTTTACTATATCCCCGATCCCACTATATTTATTACATTATACAACTTTAAAAATAAGTACAACAAAGAAGAAATAGAAATAAATCTTCTAGATCCTCCGAATCCGTCCTGCCCTTCACGTCTTTGCTTATTAAATTAAAAGGGCCTGCAACACTAAAACGAACCAGCAGTACCAATAGCAGAAAATAATAATAAAATAAAACTGGTGAACGGGCAACTCAAGAACGTATAAAAAAGGTGAATAGCTTACCAATAAATTGACTGGCGGTTAATCTCAATTTAATCCCGATCGTAAACAGATTAGATGTTGCTAAGAAATAATAATGATAACAATTTTTACGTTTAAGAGAAGAATGTGGGGGGAAAGTTTATTTTTCCCGTAGTCGTATTCTATGTGAAGTTGTGAATTGAGAGTATGAGGAGTGTCTAAGTACTTTGTGGAGATAAAAAAAAAGTATCCTTTAATCGTGAGGGAGAGCCTTACTTATATAGCACAGAGGGAATTCAGTAAAGGCAACCGAATTAATTAGAGGATTTTCTATTTACCATAATGGAATAATATCAATTAAAACACTCTTACCATAAATAAAAGAGTGGAGCACATTAGGTAATTCTAACCGATTCAATCAACATTTTCTAAAAATAAACCAAATAAGAATAGAAGGGATCATATTACGGATGGCAAATATATATATATATATGTAAACAAATATGCAAACCAAATTTTCTTTAAACAAATGAATAATCAATTAACCTAAAATGAGGTTCAAAATCAATTAGGGAGATTTATCAGTAAAAGAAAGTAAAGCATCAATTAGGAGAGGAGAGGAGTAGAATATTGCAAGGAAAGAATTTAATCAACTTCTAACATCTTATTGTAATATTAATTCAATTCCAATCAAAGCATACAAAATTATGCACGGTAGGAGTCAATATTTCCTTAAATTCATGAAGGAATAAATTAAGCCGACAATCAAATTGATTTTTTAACATACAAAAGCAAACGAATCTTACGAAATCTCTTAGTATAGCATACTACCAAATTTATACATGCAACTACGAATCAACCCAACAATAATTACCCTAACTCAAGAAACATAAATTATGCCGAGAGTCATCTAATTTAAAGCTTAGTTACACAGAAAAATCTAAGTTGTATTGCAGTATTTGCATAAGACTTGAGGAGCTAGAACGACAAATTAAAAAACACAATCGATGTCAAAAGATAGAGAATTGATTAAGACATACCAAAACAGGTCTGTAAATAATAATCTTGACTTAACTTTAATTAAATCTGACTGGAATTTGTCATACAAACCAATGGCGCTCTGTCATCGATTTGCGCGGGTGAGGCGTTGATTTTGCCGGAAAATGGAGCTGAATGGGTGAGGGGTGTTGCATGGCAAAAATGGGGCTGCCAGTGGGGTTCGGGACACGGAACAAAGAGGAAGGGGAGAGGTTGTTGGTGGCTGTGTGGCGGTAGAGAGAGGAGATAGAGGAGAAAGAGGAGGGCTAGCTATGGTGGCGTCTGGTGGTTGCGGTGCTGTTGGTGCGGCAGTGGAGGTGCGGCTGTTGCGAGCCGGCAGCCACGGTTGCATGTGAGATGGTGAAGAAGAAGAAGAGGTGGAGGTTGCCGGCGGGGGGAGAGAAGGGGAGAGAGTGCGAGAAGGAAGAGGAGAGTCGGAGGAGATGGGAGAGAGGGCTGCCGCTGTCGGCGAACACGAGAGAGAGAGGAGAGAGGCTGCCGCCGGCGAACACGAGGGAGAGAGGAGGGGCTGTTCGCGGCGGCCCCCTGGAAATTTGAGAGGTGGAGGCGGAGTGGGAAAGAAGGAGTGGGAAAATGGTAGGGTTTTTGGGTATTAAGAATTAAAAACGGGTTTGGGTCGGATCCGGGTCAAAAATGGGTGACCCGGATTTAAATAATAGCCAGTCTTTGTAAAAATTTAAAAAATTAGCCATAAATTGATAATTTTGATTTAAATACTAGCCAATAATCATAGGAATTTAAAAATTAGGCCTCAAGTTGGTAATCCGGATTTAAAGACTAGTCAAAAATCGTAAAATTTTAAAATTAAGCCGTAAATTGACTCAATTTTGAATCAAAAGTGGAATAGCTATAATTGAAATAAATTTTGAAGAATTCGGCTAAAATTTAAATGAGTTCGAACAAGATGAGATAAAAATTGAATTAGTTGTCATCTAATTAACAATTAAAATGTATATTATTTTGAAATAAAATTTATTCAACGACAATACTTAATATATAAAAAAAAATATTTCAACGTATTAAGGTTGTTTAAAAATTGGTAATATTTTAATAATTAATATAGCAAATAACGAACATTACTACCCCGGTTTGACAAATTTGCTAAATCAAATTAATAACAACAAAGATGATGATGATGATAATAATAATAATAATAATAATAATAAGTAATAATAACAACAACATGGATGGCACTAATAATAACGGTAATTTTAAAATTGCTAAAATAATTAGCGAATATATGTTAATGTCTTTTAAAACTTGAGAATTTTATAAAATGTGCGATTATTTCGATAATATTAAAGAAATAAACTCAAAGTTTTAAAAATACCCCTTTAATCAAATGACGTCGTAAAATACATTATGAGTCGGTCAAAATTGGGTGTCAACAGCTGCCCCTTCTTTGCTCGGGAATGAAGGATGAATTGTTGAGCAAAGAAAGTTGACGGAGTAGCCAATTTTGTCCGATTGATGGAATATTATTGGAGGGACCAAAACATGAGGAGTTGTGAAAATATTACGCCCGAGACTTCGGTTTAAAGTCGCCTACATATCTCTGGTTGTACGAGAATCAGGCCGTGTGTAGTTCTAGATTTAGGAACGGATAAAATTCTTAAACTAAAATTAACGGTGCGGACCTTGAAGTAGGAACGATAGTAGCTTGAATTGGAAAGATAAGATGGTACCAAAAGTGAGAATACATGATGTGGTTCCGATGACAATAGGAGAGTGAGAACAAGGAATAGTACGGACAGTGTAAAGAAGATGTCAAGGGTTTGTTGGGAGAGGCATGCATCCAAATCGAATGCTATAATATATAGAACTCCATAAAATTTGAAATCTATAACCTTAAAAACACTAGGTAAAATGGTTAGAACATGTATATTAAATAGTGAAATGAATTCATAAACATGATGCAAGTTCTCGTTTAGACCATGAGATTTGCCATAAAACGATAAGGATGACGTTTTAGGCTATGATGTCTTGGGCCATGCTAATAATAAATTATATCCTCGGGTCATGAAATGATGTCCGTAGGCCATGAAGGATGATGCCTTTGGACGATGATACCTTCGGATCATGATAAACATAAATTAGATCCCCAGGCCATGAAATGATGTCCTTAGGCCATGAAAATGCTGCCTTTGGACTATGACGCCTTAAGGGTATGCTATTTTCATGTGATTTTTCAGGCCAATGCAAAATTTCGAAAGGAGGCCATGCAATTTTAGTAGGCAAGACGTAGTTTCAGAAGGCCGTGTATAAATTTTTATTTTAAAATATAAATGCGATTTCAGTAGGCCATGCAAAGTTTTCAAAGAAGGCAACAAAGTAGGCCGAAAATATTGTTTTAATAGGCCATGCAGTTTTCAATACATCCTTGGTAGGCCAAATGCAAAAGTATAATTCCACGTCACTTAAGTAGGCTAGTGCGAAAAATGCAATTTCCAGTAGGCCAAGAAAAATTGCAATTTCACGTAAGTTTAGTAGGCCAAATGCAAGAATGCAATTTTTTATGCGAGTTTATTAGGCCAATGCAGAATGTAATTTCATGCGAAATTGGTAGGCCCATGCAAAAATGCAATTTTCATGCGAGTTTAGTAGGCCAATGCAGAATGTAATTTCATGCAAATTTAGTAGGCCCATGCAAAAAATGCAATTTTCATGCGAGTTTATTAGGCCAATGCAGAATGTAATTTCATGCGAAATTAGTAGGTCCATGCAAAAATGCAATTTTCATGCGAGTTTAGTAGGCCAATGCAGAATGTAATTTCATGCAAATTTAGTAGGCCCATGCAAAAATGCAATTTTTAATAATTTTAGTAGGCCAATGCAGAGATGCAATCTTCAGTAATATTAGTAGGCCAATGTAAAAGTGCAATTTTCAATAATTTTTTAGTAGGCCAATGTCAAAATACAAAGTTTAGTAATTTTAGTAGGCCAATGCAAGAATGTAATTTCATTTAATTTTAGTAGGCCAATGTAAAAATGCAAAGTTCAGTAATTTTAGTAGGCCAATGCAACAAGGTAATTTCATGTAATTTTAGTAGGCCAATGTAAAAATGCAAAGTTCAGTAATTTTAGTAGGCCAATGCAACAATGTAATTTCATGTAATTTTAGTAGGCCAATGTAAAAATGCGAAGTTCACATAAGTTTAGTAGGCCAATGCAAAAATGCAACTTTCATGTGAATTTAGTAGGCCAATTCGAAATGTAATTTCATGCAAATAGTAGGCCAAATGCAAAAATGCACTTTTCAGTAGGCCAATGTAAGAATGCAATGTTCGGTGTGCCAATGTAAAATGCAATCTCATATAATTTTAGTAGGCCAATGTAGAAAAGTGTAATTTCACGAAATTTAAGTAGGCCGATGCAAAAATGAAATTTTCAGTAGGCCAATATAAAAGAAAAAAAATGCAATTTCACGCAGGTTTAGTAGGCTAATGCGAAAAATGCATTTTTCATGCGATTTAGTAGGCCAATGCAAAATGTAATGTTCAGTAGACTATGAAAAGCTTTCAAAGAGGACGGTGTAATTTCATGTAATAATTTTTTTTTTTATGCAATTCTTGTAGGCCAAGTGCAATTTCAGTAAGTAATGAAAAGTGGGCTGATATAAAAAGAAATAAGATGACTTAACTTTCGCCTGTAGTGAGGAATTGTCGATCGCTTTGCATGATACGAAGAGATTATTCCAAGCATGCATACCAGTCTACATTCAAAGAAAAATCATTAGTTTGAAAAAGGGGAGGTTGATCTGTAGCCATGCCTCGACCCACACGTCTTTTATTGATATCACGCCTTTCGTCTTGATGTCCTCGTTGTCGGTGTTCAGTTCGAAATTTTGAGAGCTGCTAAAAATTTCTGCCCCAGTTTGTAGAAAATGATCTAAAAGAATTTTTGAGATCCTCTCAAAAATTCTGCCCCAGTTGTCTTGTCTGTTTATGCTCTCTTTCAAAAGAATTTTTGAGATCCTCTCAAAAATTCTGCCCAGTCTGCGGTCAAGTGGGAAAATAAGATTTTTATTATGGTAAGACCGAACTCCAAAGGAGCGCCTACGTATCCCTCTTAAACGGGAATCAGGTCTGACGTAGTTCCAAATACAAGGATGAAAGAGAATCAAATAGAACACTTGAAATAGAAAGAGGCTAGATTTCCTGGGTTATCATGCTCACTGATGATTGGGCAGTGGATTTTTGGATGTATTTGGTGTAGGATCCTTCAAATGTATGACCTTAGTATCAATCAAGCCTTGAACCTTATCCTTCAATGCGCGACATGCATCAGTTGTGTGTCCTTTCATTTCTGAGTGGTATGCGCAAACTTTATTTGGATCATACCATTTGGATTGAGTGTCTGGATTCGAAGCAGGAATAGGAGTGATATAGCCAGCTTCTTTCAACCTCTCGTAGAGTTGGGCTATGGGTTCAGCCAGAGAAGTGTAGGTTTTGGTAGGTTTTCTTTCAAAGTTGGGACGATTTCTGTAGTTCGGTCGTTGAGGAGGTGGAGGTGGAGGTGTTTGAAAGTATCCTGGTTGGGTATGATAAACGGGGTATGCAGGCTGTTGATATGAAGCGGGAGGAGTTTGATAAGGAGTAGATGGTGGATAAAAGGGGGGAGGTGTGATGTATGAAGACGTAGGATAGTGTGGGAGTGGCGGAGTCCAGATTTGGTGTCTGGTGGGAGCTTTATGTGCCATCATTACCGAACCCACCTCTTTCTTCTTTCGAATATCAGGCATACCTCCAGACTGCAAGGCCTTGTTAGTAGCTTGTAAAGCCTCTAAGTTGATAATTGTGCCATTTTTTATGCCCTGCTCAATTCTTTCTCCTAACTTGATGATGTCTGCAAAGCTTTTTTCTGCCACAAGCATCATTCTATCGTAATATTGAGGTTCTTGGGCACGAATAAAATAGTCTTTCATCTGAGATTCCTCCATAGGGGGTTTAGCTCTAGCAGCTTCAGACCTCCATCTTATAGCATAATCTCGAAATGACTCACTTGGCTTCTTCTTTAAGTTTTGAATATAGAACCAGTCTGGTGCATTCTCAATGTTGAACCCAAACCTATTCATGAAATCCGAAGCCAAATCCTCCCAACTTGTCCACTTTCGTGAATCTTGTTCTATATACCATGTCAAGGCTTCCCCTGTGAGGCTTCTAATGAACAGCTTCATTCTAATCTTTTCATTCTTTTCCACTCCTACCAGTTTATCACAATACATGCGCAGATGAGCCCTGGGATCTCCAATACCATTGTACAGTTCAAATTTTGGAGGTTTGTATCCTTCTGGTAACTCGACATCGGGGTGCATGCATAGATCTTCATAGCTCAAGCCAATTACCCCTTTATTTTCTTCTACATGTCGCATGCGATTGCTCAGACTATCCAATCTCTCAGTCAGGGATTTAATCAACATATCTTTTTGAGAGGATTCTGATTCATGGTAGTTGTGGACAAAAGGAGATGTCTCGACATATATCGGATTATGGGCATGAGTTCCAGAGGCATGGGCTTTTAAAATGTTGGCAGTGGACTTGGGAGGCATATCTTGAACGTAGGCAGGATTTTGTGGGTACCATGTTGGTTCATGAGTGCTTAGTTGATGTGGGTTTTGGTGATTGTAATTTGAAAATTGAGTGCTCAAAGGCGGTACATAAGTGGGGTTGGACTGGATTTGGGAGGTTGGATGAGTTGGTGGAAGATGATTTGAGAGTATGGTTTGAGTTGTAGTAGCTGGGTCATCCATGTGTTCTCCAAAAGGAGTGCCGAGAGTAATGGATAGTCTGGCCAAGTTGCGCATGCTGGCCATTTCATCCTCCAACTCTTGAATTTTTCTTTCCAACCTTAGAGTTAGATCATCCGGTTGGACTCCCCTTTCAGAAGACTCCACTCTTTCAACAGCATTATTGTCAGTCATTTTATCCCTTCTTTGGTGACTCAAACTTGGAGGAGTAGGCGGAGGACCTTTCGATCGTGTATGGTAGGCCAGGGTGTGCACACAGATCAACCTTTGGGAAAGGGAAGAAAAAATAAAAATAAAGGATAAGGATAGAGAAATAAAATCAAGTGATAACAAAATATATATTAAAATACGTAAATGAATAACGCCCTAAAATGCAAGGAGCCTCGTGAAGCCAGAGGTAGGCCTAATACGACAAGCAAGTGATTCTTGATAATTAATTCAAGCCTTAAATTATTAATTGGGATTTTAGAGTTAGAGAATATAACAAAATGATAATTAAAATAACTATTTTATTAATAACAATTGTTACAAATTTTAAATGCTATAGTATATATAAGATCTAAAGAATAACAGGGTAACAAATAGAAATAAATCCTAAGCTTCAATAGGGTAACAAACGAAAAAAAATTTGTAGACTTCAAACCCACTTCTGGCATGAATTCAGCATCATAGCTCTGCAAAACAGAAAGATAACTTTTCTAAACTCCCTTTTAACAATGTTTTAGGCTTGAATTAGTTATCGTGACCACATAGACAAATAGTATGCAGTATTTCGTCTTGGAGGGTGACTGGACCCTCTAGACTTAACAGGGCGGCTACTATTACGTAGATTGACCCCCTTAGGGTCAAACTACCTAAGGCTTATGCATGCATGATCTTAATTTTTTGGGGTGGATAGCTCTATCCTAAGTTTTCTAAAGAGTGGGTTTAGACACGGACTGGGTATTCTTATGCGAGAAGCACGTGGTCCAACGGTAGTAAGACTATCCGCCATTCACCACGCAAGCGCTTACTCTCTAAATTTTAGTTTTGAAAAGAGTAGGGAGAAGTGCAAAGGCACGACATCACCATAAAGAGAAATTAAGAGGATCCCAAGTGGGAGAATCTATGAACGGGATGCCAGTTATTTTAAAGCGGTAACATTTAGCAGTTATAGCAGTGTTAAACAGATAATTTAAAGCGATAAATAAATAAATAAAAGGGGAGGGGAAAGGAATTAGAAGGAAAGGGAAAGGAAGTTAGTGGGGATCAAGGGACAAAGAAAATACATTAGTAAGAAAAGATAAAAAAAACAATAATGGTACTAGTAAACAAATAAGGTAGGTAAAACAATTAAGGAAAGCGTATAACCCACATAAACATAGACATGTAATGGTTAGAACCTAATATCCCCAGCAGAGTCGCCATTCTGTCGCGCCCCATTTTTCCTCGCAGAGAAATGGGAACCTGGACGACGTCGTGGCAACGACTCGTTTGGAATTTTTAAAGGAAGAGTCGCCATCTAATGATTTGAGGTGCATTAGGACACCATTCTAATCCTAGAAAGATCTAGCCTAAGGTCAAAATGTACCAGAGAATGGGTAAGGGTTCAAGTTACCTCGAAGGGAAGGTGTTAAGCACCCTTCGAGGTCCGCAAAGGCGGGTCCCGATCGTGTCTCATATTTTATGTGGGGGGTGAAAACACAAATAAAGGTCTCGTAATTTTAAAAATTCTAAATTAATTCTAAGCGACAAGAGTTTGATCAAACACAAAAATAAATGTTAAACAGGTTGGGTTAAATTCTCGGATCAGACGCACTTGGTTTATTACCAAGCCCCAGGATGAAAACCAAGGTTCCATCCTATTGGGGTTAAGCGTATATCATCCCTTCCGAGTCCTATCTACCCCTACCCCCCTCCTAAGTTCATTTTTATTAATTGACTTAAAAGCGGACTAAAAATGAAATGCTAGCGTATCCTAATGATGCCTAGCGTCCCTCCTATTGTCCAAGAGGCATTGGACGTCTATTTTGGCGGTTTTAGACTCAACTTAGGTTTCCTATTAGAACTCGCGTCAATCAAAGCAATCAAGACAATAAATTTGCAAAAAAAAAGGTCTCAAGTTAGCCTCTCAAACTATCTAGTATGCTTCGGAGAAATCCAAACTCTTAAATGTGCAATAAATATGAAAAGGAAGTGATAATTCCCTAAACAAAGGCAAACAAATCCTAGGCATGATTTAAATTTTAGACATGAGTTCTAAATATGATAAGTGAAATCCTGAATATGGCAAGTAGATGACAAATGATATCCTACACATGAATTTCCAAGTTATGACAAACTAAGTTCTACACATGGATCAAAGGACAAATTAAATCATAGGTATGAGAAATTACACCTTGAACATGACTCTAAATATGTCCAAAAAATGAAACCTAAACATAAAGTTCTAAGTATGATACGTGAGATCTTAAGCATGACAAGTTAGATTTAAAACCTAAACACGGATTTCTGAGTATGATCAATTAAATCTTAAATATGATTCTAAAGCATGACAACACAAATTTAAAGCCAAAGCATGATCAATTAAATTTCGAACATGATTCTAAAACATGACAAAATAAATTTAGACCTAAATATGAATTTCTAAGTATGATTTAAATTTAAACATTATTCTAAGCATGACAAAATAAATCCTAAGCATGATTCTAAATATGACATGCAAGAATATTATACACAAAATCCAACTATTATGAAAAGAAGAAAACAAGATCTAAGCATGGCGCCTATAAATTTATCTACACGCGACTTAATTTATTTATTTATGTTTCATATTTTTGTAGACAAATAATAATAGTCACCACGCACGTCATTCACATAACTTTTTCTTTTTAAAACCTAGGTTGATTTTGCCTACGTGAGCGTCATGAAATAAAAGAAATAAATCCCCTCCCCTTTTTACTATATCCCCGATCCCACTATGTTTATTACATTATACAACTTTAAAAATAAGTACAACAAAGAAGAAATAGAAATAAATCTTCTAGATCCTCCGAATCCGTCCTGCCCTTCACGTCTTTGCTTATTAAATTAAAAGGGCCTGCAACACTAAAACGAACCAGCAGTACCAATAGCAGAAAATAATAATAAAATAAAACCGGTGAACGGGCAACTCAAGAACGTATAAAAAAGGTGAATAGCTTACCAATAAATTGACTGGCGGTTAATCTCAATTTAATCCCGATCGTAAACAGATTAGATGTTGCTAAGAAATAATAATGATAACAATTTTTACGTTTAAGAGAAGAATGTGGGGGGAAAGTTTATTTTCCCGTAGTCGTATTCTATGTGAAGTTGTGAATTGAGAGTATGAGGAGTGTCTAAGTACTTTGTGGAGATAAAAAAAAAAGTATCCTTTAATCGTGAGGGAGAGCCTTACTTATATAGCACAGAGGGAATTCAGTAAAGGCAACCGAATTAATTAGAGGATTTTCTATTTACCATAATGGAATAATATCAATTAAAACACTCTTACCATAAATAAAAGAGTGGAGCACATTAGGTAATTCTAACCGATTCAATCAACATTTTCTAAAAATAAACCAAATAAGAATAGAAGGGATCATATTACGGATGGCAAATATATATATATATATATGTAAACAAATATGCAAACCAAATTTTCTTTAAACAAATGAATAATCAATTAACCTAAAATGAGGTTCAAAATCAATTAGGGAGATTTATCAGTAAAAGAAAGTAAAGCATCAATTAGGAGAGGAGAGGAGTAGAATATTGCAAGGAAAGAATCAATACTTACGTATTTAATCAACTTCTAACATCTTATTGTAATATTAATTCAATTCCAATCAAAGCATACAAAATTATGCACGGTAGGAGTCAATATTTCCTTAAATTCATGAAGGAATAAATTAAGCCGACAATCAAATTGATTTTTTAACATACAAAAGCAAACGAATCTTACGAAATCTCTTAGTATAGCATACTATCAAATTTATACATGCAACTACGAATCAACCCAACAATAATTACCCTAACTCAAGAAACATAAATTATGCCGAGAGTCATCTAATTTAAAGCTTAGTTACACAGAAAAATCTAAGTTGTATTGCAGTATTTGCATAAGACTTGAGGAGCTAGAACGACAAATTAAAAAACACAATCGATGTCAAAAGATAGAGAATTGATTAAGACATACCAAAACAGGTCTGTAAATAATAATCTTGACTTAACTTTAATTATGTCACGACCCGAAATGGGGTCATGACTAAAAGACCACTTAATTCCAATCCCAACAATAAAGATACCCTAGAAGGAGAAAAATCCAATAAATAAACAATCACCACATAAAAAAATAATATCCCAAAACCTGGTGTCACGAGTATAAAGAGCATCTAACAACTAACTAAAGAAATAAATGCATTTCAGTCTTCGAATAGAAATAAAGACCAAGCAACTAAGATAGAATCCAATGGAAGCTCGAAGCTCTGAGTCTCACCACTAGATCTGGTATGAACCAAGTGCACGAGCAATTCAACTACCACGTGGATAATCCTGACGAGAATCTGCGGGGGAGAAAGGAGTAGGGGTGAGTATACATAATATGTACCCAGCAGGTTTAACCGACTGGGAGTTAGAAATTGAATAAACTATGAAATAATCTAGGAACGCTTCCACCTGCAACAGAAAACCAGTCCGGCATCGGTGCCGCCAATTTATATAGGATCACGCAAGCAAAGTAAACATATCATCTCATATACGCCAACCCAAAACAACCACAAGTAGTACAATTAAATGGTATGCAATGTCGTGCAGTGCAATGCAATGCAAGGTGGTATCAAGACCGTCGCACAGCCTGTCGTATACACCCCCGTCGAGCTAAGGCTCCCAGACTAAGGGGACCCATGGGGACCTCGCAGGCCATATACCTCAATCATAAAATATCAACTACCTTGCCACCCAAGTGCCCGTGGTCAAGGACTCATGATAAGAATCATCATTTACAACTTCCCAAAATATCATGACATGTAGTATAAGGATGCATGCAATCAAGACACCATCATAGACACAATATTCAACTCAATAATGTGGTAATTGCCAAAATACTCAAAGTTTAGCGGTTGTAATATTCACCCTCTTCTATACACATTGAGATATTGCTTCTATTCACATTCCCAAAAGCTCTTGAGAAACTAGTCTATTAAAACCCAACATCAGCAGAACATTTTATTTATAGGATGCTTCGTGTTACACTAGTACTTTAAGAAACGAGGTAGTTTAGTACTTAGGAATTCAATAACAAATTTCTTCTTATTATTTATTTATTTATTTATTTTACTTTTGCAGGTTGTCATTTAGGTTTTCACTAATATTTCCTTTTCTTTTTGCAGCTTACAGCCACATATGGACACAAGGCTTCCTCTAATCTTCATAAGAACCTTTAAAATATTTTATAAGCACACTGCCCAATTCCTAACGCAATTTTTAGTATTTAAGAACCTGTAGAATATTTTTCCTAGATGTCCATAGCAATAAGTTTAAGTCATTACGCAGGTTGTTGCTAATTTTCTTTTGCAGTTTATGACAACATATGGCTGCAACACTTCATCTATTTTTGTATGATCCTTTAGAATATCTTCCTAGGTGTTTATAATAATAAGGTTCCAGTTGATGGCCAGGAAGTCGATAATTTGGCAGCTTACGGCAACATATGAATACCAAAACTTCATTAAATCTTCATCCCTATTATGTAGTAGTTTATGCGCACGTTACATGATTCCAAATACAAAGATAAATTAATTTTAATACGTCACAAAGCTGCCAACCAGCTGCAATTTCTTTCTATCCACATGATATCACGATAAAAAAAATTTAAACTCAACACTTTATACGACCTCCGCCCATAGATTACCACATAAGAATATTCAATAACTCAGTCTCAGATAGCCAAACCTACCTCAATGCCGAAGCAACACTCGAATACTTCACCGAATCGACAAATCTTGAATTCAACGTCCGTAATAACACTCCTTTCTCTTCTCTGTTCCAAATTTTATTTGATTTCTCTTTCTCTTTCACTGCAAATCTCCCTCTCTTAATCTCTTTGTTTTTTTTTCTTCCAAAAACTTCCGTCCCTGGAAGTGTGTTATATATATATATATATATATAGCACCTAGTAGTAGTATTGTATGATATATGTTCCAGCCTTCCAGGAACGTGAAGGAGTAGGGAAAAGGGAGTCAGTTGAGGGCTTTTAGGAGGGCAACGTGAGGGGGTTTGGGTAGTTAGTGCAGATATTGCTAACTAATTAAGTTATTAAAAGTGATACTACTACTATTTATTTTAATCATCATAAAACCAGCAGCATGGGATAAGTTGCCACTTTAGTCCGTTAATTAAATTAAACGTCTAACTTTCCCTCGTGAATTTAGTAGCTTTAATTTGTTGAATAGTCAAAAATACTCACTTAAAATTTACGAGCAGGTTATTTGAAGAAAACAGGATGACTAATTTTTAAAATAATCTAACGGGTCATTACATCATCCACCACTAAAAATCATGTTCGTCCTCGAACATAAGGTAGAAGAAAGTACCTGAAGCTTCAAAAAGCTGAGGGTATCGAGCACGCATATCCGACTCTGTCTCCCAAGTAGCCTCCTCAACAGGCCGATGTCGCCACTGAACCTTAACTGAAGCGATCTCCTTAGTCCTGAGCCTACGAACCTGTCTATCTAGAATGGCTACGGGCTCCTCCTCATAAGTCAAGTCCGGACCCAACTCTATGGTATCATAAGAAATAATGTGAGACTCGTCTGGTATGTATTTTCGGAGCATGGAGATGTGAAATACTGGATGAACAGCTGACCATCTAGGTGGCAAAGCCAACTCATAAGCCATCTCACCTACTCTCTTAAGAATCTCGAACGGGCCGATAAACCTCGGGCTAAGCTTGCCCTTCTTCCCGAACCTCATCACACCCTTCATGGGTGATATCTTCAACCACACATGCTCGCCAACCATAAACTCCAAGGGACGAACTCTCCTATCAGCGTAGCTCTTCTGCCGACTCTGGGCTGTCAATAGTCGACTCTGGATCAGGCGCACCCGCTCCATAGCATCTCTGAGCAAATCAGTGTCTAACGCCTCGATGGTGACTGAGTCGAACCACCCAATAGGTGATCGACATCTACGCCCATACAATGCCTCAAATGGTGCCATCTGAATACTGGAGTGATAACTGTTATTATAAGCAAACTCCGCTAAGGGCAAGTGTTGGTCCCACCGAGAACCAAAGTCAATCACACATGCCCTAAGCATGTCCTCCAACACCTGAATGGTCCACTCGGACTGACCGTCCGTCTGAGGATGAAATGCCGAACTCATGTCTAATCGTGTACCCAACCCATGCTGTAATGCCTTCCAAAATCGGAAGGTGAACACCGAACCTCGATCTGACACAATAGAGATAGGCACCCCATGCAATCTAACAATCTCACGTATATAGATCCTAGCTAGTTGCTCCGCACTGTGGCTAGTCCTTACCGGAATAAAGTGAGCTGATTTGGTCAACCTGTCTACGATCACCCAAATAGAGTCAAACTTGCCCAACGTCACAGGTAATCCAGTCACAAAATCCATGGTAATACGCTCCCACTTCCACTCGGGTATGGGCATCCGCTGCATCGGACCTCCTGGCTTTTGATGCTCATACTTAACCTGCTGACAATTCAAACACTTAGCCACAAACTCCGCAATGTCCCTCTTCATCCCACACCACCAATAATGTTGCTTCAAATCATGAAACATTTTTGCTACACCAGGGTGAATGGAATACTTAGCACAATGAGACTCCTCCAAAATCAAACGAACCCAATCACCTACCTTGGGCACACAAATGCGCCCATTAATTCTCAGAACTCCCGCAGAATCAAGAAAAGCTGACTTAGCTTCGCCTCTCAACACTTTGTCCCGAATCACACATAATTTCTCATCATCAAACTGGTGAGCACGAATCTGATCCATCAATGTAGATCTAGCCTCGATGAAAGCCAACACACTATGAGATGGGGAGATGTCAAGTCTAACCAATTGTCTAGCCAAAGACTGAACCTCCAAAGCTAAAGGCCTCTCCTCCGTTCTAAGATATGCCAAGCTACCCATACTAGAAGGATTCCGACTCAAGGCATCCGCTACCACATTAGCCTTGCCAGGATGATAGAGAATAGAGATGTCATAATCTTTCAGCAACTCCAACCATCTGCGCTGCCTCATGTTCAAATTAGGTTGAGAGAAAATATACTTGAGGCTATGATGGTCTGTGAAGATCTCGCAATGCACCCCATAGAGATAATGCCTCCACAACTTCAAAACAAATACCACCGCGGCTAACTCCAAATCATGAGTAGGGTAGTTCCGCTCATGGACCTTCAGTTGTCGCGAAGCATAAGCTATAACTCTTCCCTTCTGCATCAACACTCCACCTAAACCGACACCTGAAGCATCACAATAAACAACAAAGGCTACACCTTCCTCGGGCAATGCTAAAATAGGTGCTGAAGTCAATAACTCCTTGAGCCTCTGGAAGCTCGCCTCACATTCAGCGGTCCATAGAAATGCAACTTCCTTCTGAGTTAGTTTAGTCAAAGGAGCTGCGATAGAGGAGAATCCCTGCACAAATCGACGATAATAACCTGCCAGCCCAATAAAACTTCGAATCTCAGTCACTGAAGTGGGTCTCACCCAATCACGAACTGCTGCAACCTTGGCTGGATCAACCATAATACCATCCTTAGTCACCACATGACCCAAGAAAGTCACAGACTCGAGCCAAAACTCGCATTTGGAAAATTTAGCATATAGTTTCTCCTCACGCAATCTCTGGAGCACGGCCCTCAAGTGACGAACATGGTCTGCCTCACTCTTGGAATACACCAATATGTCGTCAATAAATACAATCACAAAGGAATCCAGGTAAGGTCTGAACACTCGGTTCATCAGCTCCATAAAAGCGGCAGGGGCATTAGTCAGCCCAAATGACATAACCACAAACTCATAGTGCCCATATCGAGTCCTGAAAGCAGTCTTCGGGATGTCTGACTCCCGAACCTTCAACTGATGATACCCTGACCTCAAATCAATTTTTGAGAACACTGAGGCACCCTGAAGTTGATCAAATAAGTCATCAATACGAGGCAAGGGATACTTGTTCTTGATGGTCACTTTGTTCAACTGACGATAGTCAATGCACATTCTCATAGTACCATCCTTTTTCTTTACGAACAACACTGGTGCGCCCCAAGGCGACACACTAGGCCGGATAAACCCCTTCTTCAACAAATCTTCTAATTGCTCCTTCAATTCCTTTAACTCTGCAGGAGCCATTCGATAAGGAGAAATGGATATGGGCTTAGTGCCCGGCTCCATATCAATGGCAAAGTCAATGTCACGATCTGGAGGAACACCTGGTAGATCTGTAGGAAACACATCCATGAACTCCCTCACCACCCTCATGGTCTCTAAAGAAGATGACTCCTTAGAAATATCACGTACATGAGCCAAATAAGATAAACACCCATGCTCTATCATATGCCGAGCACGAACATAAGAAATAATCCCCCTAAGGTAAGAGTTGAGAGCACCTGCCCACATTAACTGGGGTAAACCTGGACACGCTAAAGTCACAGTCTTAGCATAACAATCAAGGATAGCATGATATGGGGACAACCAATCCATACCCAAGATAACATCAAAATCAAGCATGTCTAGAAGGATCAAATCAGCCTGGGTCTCCCTACCTGAGAATATCACAATACAACCCCGATAGACCCGATCCACCACTAAGGATTCACCCACGGGTGTAGAAACAGAAATAGGCACATCAAGAGGCTCACACACACCATCAATATCATGAGCAAAATAAGTGGATACATATGAATAGGTGGACCCAGGGTCAAATAATACTGAGGCTGAACGATGGCAAACTGGAATAATACCTGTAATCACAGCATCAGATGTCTCTGCCTCTGTACGACCTGGAATGGCGTAACACACTCGGCGCTCTCCACTAACCTGCGATCCACCACGAGCACCACCTCGAGCTCCACCCCTAGCACCTCTAGTGCTGCCACTCGCACTCTGTGAAGCGCCTCTAGCTGCTGGAGCTGGTGTAGACCGTGCCATCTGTGTCCCCGATGGAAAAGAAGCAGGAGCACGCTTAGGACAATCCTTGGCATGGTGGCCGAACTCATCACACACATAACAACCTCTAGGTCCAGACCAGCCTGTACTACCTGCACTAGGAATGGCAGCATGAACTGGTCTCCCTTGATAACCCTGAGCGCCCTGCCTCTGAGAATCTCTGTCTCTGGGTGCATAACTGCCAAACTGACCGTGATGGCGGGACCTTTTACCACTACCCTGACGGGCCTGTCTGATGCCCTCTATCATTCTAGCATGATCAACAATACTCTGAAAGGAACCACCAGATAACACCAGAGAGGTTGTGGCCTCCTGAAGATAACTTGTGAACCCCTTCACAAATCGGTGGATCCGCTCAAACTCTGTGGGAATGCTAGACATGGCATAACGAGATAACTCATGGAATCGTGCCTCGTACTCGGTCACAGTCATGGAACCCTGCTCCAATCTATCGAACTGATCACGACGTCTATCACGAAGGCTGTATGGTACAAACTTCTCAAGAAAGATCTCAGTAAACTGCCCCCAATCCATCGCTGGAGCATCAACTGGCCTCCGGGCCATAACCGACCTCCACCACTCTCTGGCCATGCCTGTGAACTGATAAGAGGTGTAAGCTACTCCGTGGGCCTCCAGAACACCCAAATTAAACAATCGATCTTGGCACTCTGTCAGGAAATCATATGCCCCATCCCAGCGGTACCATCGAATTTGGGAGGAGTCAATCTCACAAATCTCTCAAAACTCTTCTGCTCAGACAAGGACATAGCAGCACTGGCAGAAACTGGCGGAGCTGAAAACCTCGGGGGTGCAATAGAAGGCATAGGAAATGAATTCGGGGTCTGAAATCCCATATTATGTCCCTGAGCTGGCTGTGAAGGACCAACCGGTATAGCAGGAACTGGGGTACCTGGAACATCACTAGAAGCAGGGGTACCCTCCAACCTTGCCAACAACCGAATCAATAGCTCCTGTAATACTGGTGTACCCTCTAAAGATGCCGGAGGCTGAACTGGGTCCTCAGGCTGCTCCTCATGCTCATAAACTGGGTCAGCAACAGGCTCAGGTGAAGCCCCTCTAGTCTGACCTCGAACTGGTGCTGCTCCTCTAGCTCGACCCCGTCCTCTAGCTCTGCCACGAGCTCTGCCTCGCCCTCTAGCGGGGGCTTGGACAGCAGGTACCGACTCATCTTCGGTATTTCTAGCTCTAGTTCTCGCCATCTGTGCAGGAAGAATAGATTAGAAACGTACAAAACTTGAATGAACAAATCGCACGAAATGAATCAATGGAAAGATGATTTTCTCCTAACAAGTATCCTGTAGCCTCTCGAAGATAGATACGGACGTCTACGTACCGATCCGCAAGACTCTACTAGACACCCTGCTCTTTAACTCATGAGACCGGTGAACCTAGAGCTCTGATACCAAACTTGTCACGACCCGAAATGGGGTCATGACTAAAAGACCACTTAATTCCAATCCCAACAATAAAGATACCCTAGAAGGAGAAAAATCCAATAAATAAACAATCACCACATAAAAAAATAATATCCCAAAACCTGGTGTCACGAGTATAAAGAGCATCTAACAACTAACTAAAGAAATAAATGCATTTCAGTCTTTGAATAGAAATAAAGACCAAGCAACTAAGATAGAATCCAATGGAAGCTCGAAGCTCTGAGTCTCACCACTAGATCTGGTATGAACCAAGTGCACGAGCAATTCAACTACCACGTGGATAATCCTGACGAGAATCTGCGGGGGAGAAAGGAGTAGGGGTGAGTATACATAATATGTACCCAGCAGGTTTAACCGACTGGGAGTTAGAAATTGAATAAACTATGAAATAATCTAGGAACGCTTCCACCTGCAACAGAAAACCAGTCCGGCATCGGTGCCGCCAATTTATATAGGATCACGCAAGCAAAGTAAACATATCATCTCATATACGCCAACCCAAAACAACCACAAGTAGTACAATTAAATGGTATGCAATGTCGTGCAGTGCAATGCAATGCAAGGTGGTATCAAGACCGTCGCACAGCCTGTCGTATACACCCCCGTCGAGCTAAGGCTCCCAGACTAAGGGGACCCATGGGGACCTCGCAGGCCATATACCTCAATCATAAAATATCAACTACCTTGCCACCCAAGTGCCCGTGGTCAAGGACTCATGATAAGAATCATCATTTACAACTTCCCAAAATATCATGACATGTAGTATAAGGATGCATGCAATCAAGACACCATCATAGACACAATATTCAACTCAATAATGTGGTAATTGCCAAAATACTCAAAGTTTAGCGGTTGTAATATTCACCCTCTTCTATACACATTGAGATATTGCTTCTATTCACATTCCCAAAAGCTCTTGAGAAACTAGTCTATTAAAACCCAACATCAGCAGAACATTTTATTTATAGGATGCTTCGTGTTACACTAGTACTTTAAGAAACGAGGTAGTTTAGTACTTAGGAATTCAATAACAAATTTCTTATTATTATTTATTTATTTATTTATTTTACTTTTGCAGGTTGTCATTTAGGTTTTCACTAATATTTCCTTTTCTTTTTGCAGCTTACAGCCACATATGGACACAAGGCTTCCTCTAATCTTCATAAGAACCTTTAAAATATTTTATAAGCACACTGCCCAATTCCTAACGCAATTTTTAGTATTTAAGAACCTGTAGAATATTTTTCCTAGATGTCCATAGCAATAAGTTTAAGTCATTACGCAGGTTGTTGCTAATTTTCTTTTGCAGTTTATGACAACATATGGCTGCAACACTTCATCTATTTTTGTATGATCCTTTAGAATATCTTCCTAGGTGTTTATAATAATAAGGTTCCAGTTGATGGCCAGGAAGTCGATAATTTGGCAGCTTACGGCAACATATGAATACCAAAACTTCATTAAATCTTCATCCCTATTATGTAGTAGTTTATGCGCACGTTACATGATTCCAAATACAAAGATAAATTAATTTTAATACGTCACAAAGCTGCCAACCAGCTGCAATTTCTTTCTATCCACATGATATCACGATAAAAAAAATTTAAACTCAACACTTTATACGACCTCCGCCCATAGATTACCACATAAGAATATTCAATAACTCAGTCTCAGATAGCCAAACCTACCTCAATGCCGAAGCAACACTCGAATACTTCACCGAATCGACAAATCTTGAATTCAACGTCCGTAATAACACTCCTTTCTCTTCTCTGTTCCAAATTTTATTTGATTTCTCTTTCTCTTTCACTGCAAATCTCCCTCTCTTAATCTCTTTGTTTTTTTTTCTTCCAAAAACTTTCGTCCCTGGAAGTGTGTTATATATATATATATATATAGCACCTAGTAGTAGTATTGTATGATATATGTTCCAGCCTTCCAGGAACGTGAAGGAGTAGGGAAAAGGGAGTCAGTTGAGGGCTTTTAGGAGGGCAACGTGAGGGGGTTTGGGTAGTTAGTGCAGATATTGCTAACTAATTAAGTTATTAAAAGTGATACTACTACTATTTATTTTAATCATCATAAAACCAGCAGCATGGGATAAGTTGCCACTTTAGTCCGTTAATTAAATTAAACGTCTAACTTTCCCTCGTGAATTTAGTAGCTTTAATTTGTCGAATAGTCAAAAATACTCACTTAAAATTTACGAGCAGGTTATTTGAAGAAAACAGGATGACTAATTTTTAAAATAATCTAACGGGTCATTACAAATTAAATCTGACTGGAATTTGTCATACAAACCAATGGCGCTCTGTCATCGATTTGCGCGGGTGAGGCGTTGATTTTGCCGGAAAATGGAGCTGAATGGGTGAGGGGTGTTGCATGGCAAAAATGGGGCTGCCAGTGGGGTTCGGGACACGGAACAAAGAGGAAGGGGAGAGGTTGTTGGTGGCTGTGTGGCGGTAGAGAGAGGAGATAGAGGAGAAAGAGGAGGGCTAGCTATGGTGGCGTCTGGTGGTTGCGGTGCTGTTGGTGCGGCAGTGAAGGTGCGGCTGTTGCGAGCCGGCAGCCACGGTTGCATGTGAGATGGTGAAGAAGAAGAAGAGGTGGAGGCTGCCGGCGGGGGGAGAGAAGGGGAGAGAGTGCGAGAAGGAAGAGGAGAGACGGAGGAGATGGGAGAGAGGGCTGCCGCTGTCGGCGAACACAAGGGAGAGAGGAGAGAGGCTGCCGCCGGCGAACACGAGGGAGAGAGGAGGGGCTGTTCGCGGCGGCCCCCTGGAAATTTGAGAGGTGGAGGCGGAGTGGGAAAGAAGGAGTGGGAAAATGGTAGGGTTTTTGGATATTAAGAATTAAAAACGGGTTTGGGTCGGATCCGGGTCAAAAATGGGTGACCCGGATTTAAATAATAGCCAGTCTTTGTAAAAATTTAAAAAATTAGCCATAAATTGATAATTTTGATTTAAATACTAGCCAATAATCATAGGAATTTAAAAATTAGGCCTCAAGTTGGTAATCCGGATTTAAAGACTAGTCAAAAATCGTAAAATTTTAAAATTAAGCCGTAAATTGACTCAATTTTGAATCAAAAGTGGAATAGCTATAATTGAAATAAATTTTGAAGAATTCGGCTAAAATTTAAATGAGTTCGAACAAGATGAGATAAAAATTGAATTAGTTGTCATCTAATTAACAATTAAAATGTATATTATTTTGAAATAAAATTTATTCAACGACAATACTTAATATATAAAAAAAATATTTCAACGTATTAAGGTTGTTTAAAAATTAGTAATATTTTAATAATTAATATAGCAAATAACGAACATTACTACCCCGGTTTGACAAATTTGCTAAATCAAATTAATAACAACAAAGATGATGACGATAATAATAATAATAATAATAATAATAATAATAATAATAATAATAATAATAATAATAATAATAATAAGTAATAATAACAACAACATGGATGGCACTAATAATAACGGTAATTTTAAAATTGCTAAAATAATTAGCGAATATATGTTAATGTCTTTTAAAACTTGAGAATTTTATAAAATGTGCGATTATTTCGATAATATTGAAGAAATAAACTCAAAGTTTTAAAAATACCCCTTTAATCAAATGACGTCGTAAAATACATTATGAGTCGGACAAAATTGGGTGTCAACAGTCGATATCCCCACTACTCTGGATGATAGACCCCAGATACTTAAAGCTTTCCTTCTTGGGGATAAGGTGAGCTGCAAGTCTCACATCAATGTCTGCTTCATCCCTCGCTTCACTGAATTTGCACTCCAAGTATTCTGTTTTGGTCCTGCTCAGTTTAAATCCTTTGGTCTCCAAAGCGTGTCTCCAACCTCCAACCTATCATTAACTTTGGTCCGGGTCTCATCAATCAATGCTATGTCATCTACAAACAACATACACCATGGGACTTCCTCCTGGATAGATCGCGTCAGCTCATCCAACACCAAGAAAAATAAAAAAGGGCTCAGCACAGATCCTTGGTGAAGTCCCATCTGAACAGGAAAATATTCAGAGTCTCCTCCCACCGTTCTACCTGAGTTATGGCCCCGTCATACATGTCCTTTATCACTCTAATATATGCCATTGGGACGCCTTTCATCTCCAAACACCTCCATAGGACATCCCTCGGGACTTTCTTTTAAGTAAAGAACAAAAATATTTCTCGTCTTTAAAAATTGCATGAGTCGTTCCACTGTCAATAACACAAATATCTTCGCGATTGATTATTGATCCAAACAAAATTTGAGTCATATCCATTCTTCAAAGAGAAAAATAATAAAGTAAATATTTATTTGGACTTCATGTGTATTTAATGAAAAGTCTTGCATAAGTTAAATATATAATAATAAGTATAACATGTTATTCTTTATTTTTTTTTTCATTTTCATGGGATATAAAAACATAAGCGCTCATATAAATAAAGAAAATTATTTTATATATTATCATGCTCACCATCGTTCACATTTTCATTAACAACAACAACATACCCAGTGAAATCCCACAAGTGGGGTCTGGGGAGGGTAAGATGTACGCAGACCTTACCACTACCACATCGTTCACATTTTCATTAATATTTAAATTTTCTTCTGGGAAATTTAAGTAGTCTGCTACATTCAGATACATATGTTCCATATTATCTTCAGACAAAAATTTTATCTCTGGATTTTCAGCTCTTTTTAATGATGCCTGATATAGCTGAACAAGACGTTTAGATGAGCAGCATATCCTTGGCCAGTGCCCTTTGCCTCCACATCTGTAACATATACTTTCTGAATTTTTCATTGGAAAAGCTTCTGGATTTTCTTCCTTCTTTTTAGATTGCAGGTCGTGCCTCGGTGCGAGACGACTATCATGATTTCTTCTTTGACCTCGTCCACGGCCACGACCATTTCTGGGGCCATAATTTCTTTCTCGTTTGTTATAATTCACCTGATTTACTTCAGGGAGTGGCGAAGAACCAACGGGCCGACTATTATGATTTTTAATCAACAATTCATTATGCCTTTCAGCAATAAGAAGGTGCGAAAGTAATTCAGAATATTTTATAAAATCCATACTGCGATATTGCTGCTGCAGGAGCATATTCGCGGGTGAAATGTGGAGTATGTTTTTTCAAGCTTGTCAGCTTCAGTTATTTCTTCTCCGCATAAATTTATCTGTGATATAATTCTAAACATTGTTGAATTACTCAGTTATATTAAATAATCTTAGATTTAACCAATCATGACGCGCTTGTGGGAGGACGACCAACTTCAGGTGGTCGTATCTATCTTTTAGATTCTTCCACAATTTCAGGGGATCTTTTATTGTCAAATATTGTAATTTTAGTCCCTCGTCAAGATGGTGGCGGAGAAAAATTAAAGCTTTGGCACGTTTTGACTGGATGTCTTATTGTCATCTTTAATGGTGTCTACCAGACCCATTGATTCTAAATGCAGTTCAGCATCTAGTGCCCATGATGAATAATTAGATCCAGAAATATTAAGTACAGTAAATTCAACTTTTGAAATATTAGACATTTTGATAAAATGAATTCTTACCCCTTTTACCTGTATATAATAGCTTGAAATGGGCAGAGCTTCGTGCTGATAACGTGTTATAAAATATATATATATATATATATATATATATATAATTTTTAAAATTTATTTTATGCATATTTTGATATAATTCATAAATTTTTCTCATAATTTTTATTTTTAACATATTATCTCAAGTTTAACTTGAAATTTTGAATGGTTCAAAAAAAGTTATAGTCCATAAATATTAGTATCTCTAGTAAAGCTCAAACAAAAGTCAAATGAATACTAATAATAAAAAAAAAAAGCAATGCAACACTAATAATGACAATAAATGTTAGATATTTATTTTTTAGTTTTACATCGGTTTAGACAATTAAAACACATAGTCTAATTTTAATTTTTCTTTGATATTTAGTCCTGCAATTTATACTTATTACTCATTTTAGCACAATTTAGTGCTTTAAAATTATGCTCATTTCCATAATGACTTATTTATCTGTAATATTTATTTTAAAAGATTAAATTATTATTTTTTGTTAAATATTTGTGTCATCCTCATATCATATTTTGTGTTATTTTCTTAAGAAAAATGTTACATAATTATATTTTGGTAGAACTAAAGAAATATTTGAAACACAAGTTAATTATATATTTGTATGAATACTTTCCTGAAAAATCCGAACTAACTCGAAAACCCGAACTAAAATTTGATTTATAGATTTAAAAGTTTGACATGAATAATTTGATTTGCTATTTTCAAAATCTGAACCAACTCAATACATACACCGATTACTTTTAGCACATGTGCCTAATGTGTAAAGACTCGATTTTTGGATAGTTATCTAACTAATATTATCTATCTTTCATATATATATATATATATATATTTATTTGATTTTGAGAATGATTCAAATATACATGATTGAGATTGAAAATTCGTATCAGAAATGCAAGTGAGAATTGTCTTAAATCTCAATTATGTGTATTTGAATTTATTCTTTTATTTTTTTTTATTCTTGAAATTTCAACATCTAAATATACTCCAAATAAGTTCAAATTTAAAACATATGTTTGAGAGTTATGTATTGAGTTGCGATTAGAAGTCGGGTCTTGGGTCATAGTTTGAATTGAGATATAGGACTAGTCAAGGGAGGGATCAATTGTGTCCTCAGTGTTTAAAAATATCACGCAACGGAAGCATTTCCAAAATTACACTACTTAATTGAATTATATACAACAATTACAAATACGTATCACACACAAAACATGTTGAAAATTAACTCAAGGAATACCTCTTGAAGCATGCACAAATATCTTGAAGCAAATCAAATTCTATTCCTACAATCTTCTACAATGGTCTTAAATTAACAACCAAACTCTTTCAATACTTGGGCGGGCTAGTATTGTTTAGAAAATTAATTTCATTTTCTAGGTTAGCAGAACTCTACTTATAGGAGCCTTTTCCTAATCCAAAAGAGAGAAGAAAATTCACGTTTTTTTGGAAAAATAAGAAACTCACATGCTTCCTCTCTTTTTCTTAAAAATAGTATTTTGAGTCTAGTTAAATATATATATTCTGGGGACCACATAATTAATTATTGAGACTTTCTATTATGAAAATAATTCTAAAACTTAATTTGAATTATTTTTGCCACAATAAATTATAAATTATTCCACTAAAATTTTTTAATTGCACTCCTCTATTTATATTTCGAAATTCCCTATTGAACACTTATGCAATTCTCCGTGTTAAATTTATAGATACTAATTAATAAATTAAATTGCTAACAAATTTAATTTTATGATTTATTTATTTTGGAGAAATACTTAACTTATTTTATGTGTCAGATTCATAAATCTACCGCTTGGATTTGCACATGAAAACTTGTAATTTTTTCATAAAAAAATGTATCATCTATATCTATATTGAAACGTGAATTCCATCAACTAACTAATTATTTGACCAATATATATTATTATCATCTAATTTATCAGGTATATTGACCCATCTCAGAAGTTCACCTTTTAATAAATTAAAATGACAATTAATACATACTACTCATAATCATCACATCATGATTGAGAATATAAGTATATTTAATAGTTTAGAGAATATATTTTTATCAGTTGGTCTAAAAAATATCTCTACTTGGTCTCATTTAATACATACAAAATGCATTAGTACGAGAAGTTAGAATTACACCATTCTCATAATCAGGATAAATTACATATAATCTCATGCTACAATCTTTCTGATGATTTTTCCAAATTTTTATCTACAGTTGTGAACTATAACTCTTAACTTGTAAGAATCGATGATTCAATCTTTTGTATATACGTTTAAACTCTACACACCAAATCATGTATTATATAAGTTGAGAACACATATATGACAAATTGATCTATTTAATTTAACACATTGGTGAATTAAATAAATAAATAATTATTCAATAAATATACTATATCTAAACGCATAGTTGATAATATATCCCAACAGTCTCCCACTTAGACTTATAACTATTCAACTACAACTCTTACACCTATTCCTTCAACATGCTTATCAAAAGACTTTTGTGGTAAAGCGTTTACGAAAAGGTCTACGCAACTAGCGGGAGGTGTAATTAGGGCATTAAACCTTAGTTAGGTTCTATATTTGACAGTGATCGCTTACACTTTTAGTGGGAGGTGTAAGTTGGACGTTATCATTTTCTCCCATGGGGAGATAGTGTGCTTCGCTACAAAGGCTGATTATGTGTTCCAAATGTAGATAGTCTAAGGGAGATAATTCTGAAAGAGGCCCATAAATCTCCATATTTCATACATTCCAGATCCATCAAAATATACCGAGACTTGAAGGAAGTGTACTGTGGAATGGCATGAAGAAAGATATAACTAGGTTTGTAGTGGAGTACCCCAATTGCAAGCAAGTAAAGGTAGAACTAGGAGTGTGCAAAAATCAAACCAAAAAAAATATTATTGGTTTATTGTTATCGGGTTATTGGGTTAACGGATTCTTAATAGTTTTACAAAAAAAATGATCGGATTATTGGTTCTGTTTCGATTTTTAGTATTGGGTTATTGGGTAAACCGATAACCAATTAAGATTATAATAAACTTTACTGCTTTATCCCTTCATAAATATTAGATATTACTAATTTAACATCACTTGGTACTAAATTGATACTCGTAAGTCATATATTTGCTTGGTATTCAATGTATAATTCTTCTGTTGGTAAGTAATAAGAATATGAGATCAAATATTGCATATTATTAAGTGTAGGTGCTCAATTGATTTGTTTGTTTTACTACATCTCATCGTATTGTTAGAGAATTCATATATTTATTTTATGAGTATTTTCTTATTGGGTAAATAAAAATTCAAACCATTAAGGACCAAAAATCGATAAGCTGATAAAAAAATATCTTATTGATTTAGCATATTCAAAAATAAAAAATTGATAAATTGAACTGATAATACATAAAATCAAACCGAACCAACTGATGCACACCCCTAGGTAGAACATCAAAGGTCTAGTGGCCAGGCCCAAGACATAAAGATTTCTACTTAGAAGTGTAAAAATGTGAATACGGACTTCGTGACAGATTTACCCCGTACTCAAAGCAATATAACTCTATTTTGATGATTGTGGACAAACTGACTAAGTCAGCCTATTTCTTACCGGTCAAGACTACTTTCAGTGCTGGAGATTATGCTAGGTTGTACATCTAGGAGTTAGTGAGGTTAGATGGTGTGCCTTAATCTATCATATTGAATCATGGTATCTAATTCACTTTTCATTTTTTAAAGTCATTTCAGAAAGGACTTGGCACCAAGATGAAGTTGAGTACCATTTTCCATCCCCAAATTGATAAGGAGGCCGAATGGACAATTCAAAACCTAGAAGGCATGTTGAGGGCTCGTGCGTTGGAATTCAAAGATAATTGGGATGATCATCTACTACTTATTGAGTTTGTTTGCAACAAAAGTTATCATGCTGGTATTGAGATGACACCATTTGAGACTTTGTACGAGAGAAGATGTAGGTCGCTGGTGGGTTAGTTTGAAATTGGTGAAATGTCTTTGATCGATCCAGATTTGGTAAGCTATGGACAAGGTGAATCTCATAAGGGAGAAATTGAAGTCATCCAAAAGCCGTCAAAAGCCGTATTCTGATGTTAGGAGGAGAGACCTTGAGTTCCATGTAGGGGTGTATATCTGAAGGTTCCACCCATGAAGGGTGTAATGTGGTTTGTTAATAAGGGTGAGTTGAGTCCTCGATATGTAAGGCCTTGTGAGGTGTTGGAGGGTATTGGTAAGGTGGCTTATAGGTTGGACTTGCCTATAGAAATTGTTATGATTCATGCAGTGTTTCATATGTCTATGTTAAGAAAGTTCATTGATGATCCAAGCTCCCCTATGCCTTTAGAGAGTGCTGAAGTTCAGGAGAATTTGACTTATGAAGAAGTTTCGGTGGAGATTTTTGACTGACACGTGAAAAGGCTATGTAACAAAGAAGTTGCATCAGTTAAAGTCCTTCGGAGGAACCAACAAGTTGAGAGTGTCACATGGGAAGCAAAGTTAGATATGGTGCAATGATACCATTATCTTTTACATTCTACTCAAGCCTAAGGTAATACGTTTTTCAAGCTCAATTGGTCTGAATCCTTTCATTTTCGCATTTTCATGTCACAACATGCATGCATGCTCATGAAACTGGTTTTAAATGATGGTTGTTGAAAAGGTTTGAAGGTTTTATGATTTTGATGTTAAACTTGCATTTTGCATTTATGTTGGGTTATTGATGTTTGTTTTGCTTTATTCGAGCCGGTCCCTATCTTATTCAAGGACGAATGATCCCAAGGAGTATTATTGTAAGGTCCCAAGCTTCAAAAAGGTGAAACCAAGGATTGAAAATGCATTTTTTGATAATTTTGGCCTAGGTTGCCTACTAAGACACTCTTTATGGACAGTAGGTGCGCACCACTATTCCGAAAGGACCCCTTAGTGAGTTTGGAAGCTGTCAAGTAGAGGCACTCCACGAGACCCTCCCAGGTCATGCTGCACACCGTGCCTTGTAGAGTGATCCATGGTGAGGCATCATTCCAAGCCCTCCATCCTCATACAGTCCACGACCCACACCAAGAGCTTTGGTGACTTTCACGGCTCATGGAGACTTTCTTGAAGGGCATCGTGCAGTGAACTTTTGGTACTTAAGTGAGGGATTTTTGGTCTTTTCTTACATCCATGGTTGAATGTTTTAGGCCCTTTTATGGATGTTTTTACCTCTTTTATGCTATCGTAACCCATTTAAAGTCTATCAATCACTCTTCAAGCACTTAGACACAAAATCACTCTTTCAATTTTCACTCTTAAGTCAACTTCAAGATCAAGTGTAATTCATTGAAGAACCCTCAAATTTCAATTCAAATTCATCTTTAGTTCTTCAATTCTCCTTAAGGTATGTGAGATTCTATAACGACCTGATCTAGGGCCTAGTCGTCACACAATGAATGAGATACCCGAAGGCACCTAACCCAAGCTATCTTTAATATCATAAGAATTCATAGGCATAAATAAAATATTTGCGGGATAAAAATGGGGAAAGGGTATATGAGACTAAATTATGACAATGAAGCAACATTAAAAAGAAGCTTCAATATTTTGTAAAGCATACCGAATAAAACATAGAAGGAATCGATAAAGGTCAATTTTCATCAAATAGAAATGACTCCATACAAAGATAACATATGATGTAAAATCCTCAAAGGGCCAACATATACATATTGTCTCAAAATAAAATACAAGCTAGAATAGAAAATGGTAGAGTCCCGAACTAAAGGCTCACCACAATAAAAGTACTAGTCTTGAATGACATAAAACTAGCCACGAGCCGTGGAGGAGTACCTATCCTTTCATGGTTAAATCATGCAAAAAAAATATGCATTAGTATATTGGAATGTACTAAGTATGTGAGATGCAATGCAGGTATGAAATTATAATGCCATCATTCATAAGTAAAACATATAAATATACGTGAGATGAAAAGTACATAAGTGTGAGCTTAAGCATGTACAAGGAATATCTCTCAATATGAAAGAGAATCAATTCATGGAGGATTAAATATAAAGGAATCATGTCATAGAGTCATAAACTTGTGGGAGAAGACCTTAATCGACTTATAAGACCATGCGAGCTACTACATGGAATCCAACATAACGTCCTACCAGGGAGACCACTTGCTGAGTGAAACTCCATCACTTTACAAGCATCTTTATGTAACATAAATGGCCTACATGGATCCACTAGCCTAGCCTACAAGGGCTCCTATGGTGGCACATAGTTAGAGGACATTGTGATTCATCTCTAGTAGGTCATGCCTCAACTAACAAAATGATCCCAATCTCAAGGTCCTCTCAGTACTAAGCCACCCCACAGAATCTTTAAAACATATACGTAATCAACTTATGACACTTAGAATCATAAGTAGTAAGTCATACGAGTTGCTCGAACTTAAGGAACCTCCAAGTGAGAATTGTCCTTTCATCTTGGGGACCTTTTTAAACATCTTTTAGGGCAATAGTCAACATGCTTATATTTTTGACAAATCATAATTTTAAAACTTAGCTTTAATGCCCTAATCATTATCATAAAACATACAAAGCTTTACTTGAAACTAGGTGGGCTAAACTTTTAAATTGGAACAATCATAAATCATAAAACCATGCATAAATCATGAAAATATACTCACTTAAAACATGTAAAGAATCCCACACTTCATCATTAATAAATTCATCTTTGGGGTCATCATCAAATACTTAAATACATGTAAATACTTAATAAAATATCATATGATATCATTGTGATCATTTAATAACATAATGTATCATAAAATCACCATCAACATGCATATTAACTTAAAAGAACTTAAAGAAAAGGTAAAATATATTATGAAGAACTTCGTAGGTGAACGGAGAACCATAAATTAAACTCACATGCCTGGTAAGATTGGGGAAAATGAATTTGAAGCCTTTGAGAAGAACCTTGAAACTCTAGCACATTCCTTGCCCCTTTCTGGAGAGAGTATTTACCTTAGGAAATTTTAAGAATGAGGAAGATGAAGAGAATGAGAGTTCCTTAGGTTATAAGGACTGATTTAGGCCTCTTTTGATCCTAAAAATGACATAGTATAGGAATAGGATTTGCGGATATGATAAAACTGCCATAAAAACTGACAAAATAAAACTATGAAATCCTGATTACAGGCTGTGGTTTGAACCACGGACCGAAGTCCTATCCCTCCTACTAACTTTTCCCAAACTCTAAAAACCACTTTGCTGACCCAAACTATGAAACCATCTCTTATAGGCTGCATACTGACTTACAGGTTGTGGTTAGACTCGTAGAACCCTTCCATACTTAGTCAATTTTTTACTTTTCTGGGCTTCATCTTCGAGGGGTTTCTATGGGTTGTATAATGGTCTACGGGCCATGTTGTTAATCGTAGATCACTTTCCAACAAACTCCAAATTTCCTTCATGTTTAAGACTCTCATCTACGATCCTATCTACGATTTGTCACTCTTCTTACAGGTCGTCATTGGATACGTGGGTTACCCCACACTTGGAAACTTTTTCCCTTTCCTAGAGTTCATGTTTAAGGGCCGACCTAGGGTCGTAACTCCACCTATGGGCTGTACATAGGCCTCGTAGAATTGACCTAAGTCATTTTTAATCAACTTTTTCTGCACTCTTAGTCTCCTAAACTGGGGGTCGTTACGATATCTCCCCCCGGGAACATTAAAGGCAGGCTCTAAGGAGTGAATTATTAACTAATAACCCAGCATTCATGCAAAATTACAACTTAGACATCATTTCATAAAATTTTCAAAATATGTCTCAAAACAATCCATAAGCATAAAAATAAGTGTATGCATCATGCAAAACTAAAATGCAAGAAATTAGAAGTTTTAGGAAGAATTTCTTAATACCTTAGGCTTGAGTAGAGTGGAATAGATACGGGTAACGCTTCTTTATATCCGCTTCCGCTTCCTATGTAGCACCCCCAACTTGTTGATTTCTCCAAAGCACTTTGACGAATGCAACTTCCTTGTTCCGTAACTTTTTCACTTGCCGGTCTAGAATCTCAACTGGTACTTCTTCATAGCTCAAATCTTCTTCAATGTTCACATCATGCAAAGGGATAATGGAGCTTGGATCACCTATGAACTTCCTCAACATCGACATATAGAATATCGAATGAATCAAATGATGTAGGTCCAACTTATACGCCACCTTTCTGACTCTCCTCACCACTTTGTAAGGCCATACATACTAGGTCTCAATTTACCCTTTTCACCAAATCGGATCACACCTTTCATGGGAGATACTTTTAAGTGGATCCAATCATCAACTTGAAACTTAGATCTCTTCTCCTTATATCGGAGTAGGACTTTTGGCGGCTTTGGGAAATTTGCAACTTTTTCCTTATGCTTTCAATTTTCTCCATAACATTCATGACTAGTTCTGATCCTAGCAATGCTACCTCACTGACTTCAAACCACTAACTGGGTGATCTACACCGTCTATCATAGAATGCCTCAAATGGTGCCATTTCAATGCTTGCATGACAACTATTATTGTAGACAAACTCGATAAGTGATAAATGCTCATCTCAACTCCCTCTGAATTCCAACACGCAAGCTCTAAACCGATCCTCCAAAGTGCGAAATAGTCCTTTCAGCCTGTCCGTCTGTTTGGGGATGAAAAGTGGTACTTAACTTCACCTTAGTACCAAGTCTCTTTTGGAAAGATCTCCAAAAATGAGAGGTGAATTGGACCCACGTCCGATATGATGGACAATGGAATCCCATACAACCTCACCAATTCTTGGATATACAAATGAGCATAATCTTCAACACTAAATATAGTTTTGATCGATAAGAAATGAGCCAACTTTGTCATGCGATCTACTATCATTCATATGGAGTCAAAATGTGTTTTGGTCTTTGGCAACCCACTACAAAGTCCATATTAATTTTTCCCCACTTCCGGTAGGAATTTCAATGTCTTGGGTGATATCTTTGACTTTTGGAAATCATTATCCGGGCCATTAGGAAAGAAATGAACTGACCCCTACATAAAGAGTTACTACCCTCCCACTCAAGAATAGGCTCATTTGAGAATTGAAACTTGACTCTACAGGTTCTACAATCAATGGAAGCATAAGAGGCATGCAACCAGTCCATCCCAAGTATTACATCAAAATCGACCATGGAAAGCTCAACTGGGTCATAAGAGACCACTTTATGCAAGGTTGAGATTGGAAAATTCCTATAGACTCCTCGGGCAACAATGGACTTTCCTATTGGGTGTTACTTACTTCATAGGGCTCATGAAGATCTTCGGGACATGCATGAAATTTATTAACAAGAAATGGATCACAAATGAAAAATCAGCTCTCGGATCTAGTAAGGCATATGCATCAAAATTGAAAACTCTCAACATACAGGTGAAAACATCTAGAGCCTCTTCAATCTCTTGGAGACCATGGAGAGCATCGGACGGGTTGGTCCTTTGGTCACCTTGAACTTGCCCACCTTGTCCTTGGGGTCTTGCACCGCCATTCTACAATCCTTGGCATGATGTTCGGGCTTCACACATTTGAAGCAAACATTAGACCTAGCTAGGCACTCTCCCTTGTGGAGTCTTCCATACTTAGGGTAACTTGGGCTTTGGGAATTATGGGATACCCCTTTGTCCTTAGTGGTCCGAGCAGGAAGAGTGTTAGCACACCCTTGTCCACCTTGATTTTATCCACCTTGGAACTTTTGGCCACTATTCATTTGGTAAGAAAAGCCCCCACTATCTACCCGATCGCTTTTGGACTCTCTATCCCTCTCCCTTAGCTTCTCTTCCTCTATATGCTCCGCAAAAGTCATCAATCGGGAGATGTCCATCTCCTTCACTAGCATGGCCGTCTTACACTCTTTGACACCAAGTTGGATACGCTAGAGATAAACTACCTCATATGGGCCCTTGGATCCACAACCATGAAGGAAGCATACTTGGAAAGCTTAATGAATTTGAGGACATACTCCCTCACACTCATGGACCCTTGCTTGAGGTTGATAAACTCTTGGACCATGGCCTCTCTTAGCTCAATCAGAAAGAATCGATCCAAGAAGGCACACTTAAACTTTTCCCATCTGACGGGACCTGGTTCTTGACTCCTATCATCTACCCATTAATCATACCATATTTTGGCTACCCCTTTGAGTTGGTAGGCCACTACCTGGCTTTCTCCTCCGAAGGGATACCCATAACCACTATTACTCCGCAGGCCTCCTTAATGAAATTAATGGGGTCCTCCTCTGTCTTGGAACCATGAAACTCTGGAGGGTTCATCCTCATGAAGTTTTTCACATGAGTGGTTGGAGTAGGTACTTGGGGAGGAACGACAATCTCTCAGTTAGCTTGGTTGGACAATGCTTAGCCCTACAAGGTAAAGGTGGCTCGGAACTCCGCATGTGACACTCCATCATCTTGTTGGAGTGGAGGGAGTTTTTGTTTAGGAGTGCCTCTTTGATGTGGAACTCTTCTTGGCGGCATGATCTAGAATTAATCAAAAAGGTCATCGTTAGTCATGGAAAATCCTTATCCAACTCTAAAGGCACAACATGAAAAAAAAGAAGGGAAAACTTTCCTAAACCGTCTCACAGCCTTTTACTCAAAATAGTGGTATGCTTCACAACTTTGAATGAGACTCTACTCAATGGTCTATGCATGGATATTTGAGAAACATCTTAAAATCTTAAGCTTTGATACCAAGTTTGTAACAACCCGACCTAAGGCCTATTCATCACATGGCCTCGAGCTCTGATATCCAGTGTTTCATCGATTCAGTCTCATTTGATTTTCCTCGATTCAGTAGAGTTAAGGCTACATTTGACCTATGAAGGGGAGCTTGTGGCTACTCTAGACAAATAGATCTGAAAGCTCAGGACCAAGGATATTGCATCTGTGAAGGCTCAATGGAAATATCGGTCCATGAGAGAGGCGGCATGGAGATCAGGTTTGACATGTAGATTTGTTATCTTCATCTAATTCAGATATTTTCTTTTGCTTTAGTTTCAAGGAAAAATATGATTTTTAGTGGTGGATGATATAATTATCTGAAAGATCTTTTTTGATATTTTCAAAAAATTATTATTTTATCCCTTTTGATAGTTGCCCCAAAGCTATTTGATTAGTTGAGAAAGTTGTTGTTTTTTAAAACAAAAATTATGAAAAAATATTTTTTTTTACTAAATAGTTGAGTTTTAAAGGCTTAAGTTGTTTAATTTTGAATTTTAAAGTCATTTGAAGTTTCGAGCCTCAAAATGAAATTTCATCGATTCCATCAGTTTTGAATTTAAAAATTGATCTAGGAGAGATGTCGGAATTAGATTGGGATTTGATTTGTGGATTTGAGGTCTAAAGTTGAAAATTTAGTTGAAACTTAAAGGAAGCTTGACTTTGGTCAATATTTTGAGTTCGGGTACTCTTGTTAAATTTATGGTTCCATTGGTTCAATAAAGTGATTTTAACTCTAAAATGAACTTTGGTATAATTTTTTTGAGTATTTCGATAGTATTTTGGTATTTCTAGTGCCTAAGTTGTTCTTGTTGCGACTATTTGGATCCTGAATCAAGGAGAATTCAAATTTAATTTCTGATGATCCCATTGAGTTTAAAACATCAAAACTAGTAGGGTTGCATATATGATTTGTGTTCACGAGGTTCTAAACAAATTTTAAGGGTTGGTTCCTCGATTTTCATGTTAGCTAATTTTTGGTTATTGATTTTGGCGTGTTGGCATCACTTAAGGGCCACCTAGTCACTTAAGCGACCTTCATAAAAGTGAGATCCGATTGCAAAATTGAAGGGCCCTTTCTATTCAAGGTTTGCAAAAACGAACCGTGCCTCACAAAAGCGGAGGCTTGCTAAAGCAAACACTTAGTCATTAAAGCGGTCCTCGTCTTTTTTGGAGGTGTCACTTAAGCGGATCCTTGGTCGCTTTTGCGACATCTGAGGCTTGAATTTTGGGACTGTTATCAGGAAATAAATTTCATTTGATATTTTTTAACTTAGGGAGGTGATTTTTGAAGTGATTTTCAAGTGAAATTTATTGGGTAAGGTTATTTTGAACTAAAATCTTTGGTCCTCATTAATTATGTCTTGTTTTTAACATCAAATTAGGGATTTTTGAATTGAAAATTTGGGATTCTTTGATCATGAACTTGAATTTAGAAAAATGGTCATTGAGAAGTGATTTTAACTCTATTTTTGAAACAGTTTTCTAAAATAGCTTTCTAATACTTTAAGGGATATTCTCAAGTAATAATTTTACATTTTAACCCCATTTTTGGTGTTGAATTTTTGGACCCGTTTCGTCAGTTTTCTCAAAATTCATTTTGGCATTGTTAGTCTTAGAATTTGATTATAAATCACTATTTGAATAAATTGTGGTATTTTAGATATGAATTGAAAGGGAAAAGCTCCATTGTTGGATAAATTTCTTGACTTTATCGAGGCAAGTAGATTCCTAAACCTTGTTAAGTTTAATTGAACCTTGTACCTTCCTTCTTTGTGTGTTGGGGAGTAACAAGGATTCGAAATTGATGAATTATTTATGAAATGACTTAATGAAAGTGACGGGGTAATAAAATGATTATGTGAAATTCATGATTCAGTATATACTTGTTGAGGATATTGATCCTCACATTGAGACAATTGATTGATTTCCTAATCCCTGTTGATGAGAATTATGAATTATTTATATTGACTTAAGTGTTAAGTGTTGATTAATGCTATTTATTGAGATGACTATTAAGGTATTATAAATGCGATACTAAACAAGTGTTGTATAATTTTCATATTGTGGTGACATTGTTGAAGTATGTCCGTGAAAATATTAACTCTTTTGATGAATATTCTTGATTAATGATGGAAAGAAGTGTCAGAGCTAGGATTTTTTAAGGGGGTTCAAAATTTTAAGAATTAGACACACGAACTAACCGAAAGGAGTTCGACGTCTATTATATTTACATAAAAAAATATTTTTACCATATGTAAATAACATAATTTTTTGTCGAAGGGGGTTCGGATTAACCCCCAGATTACTATATGGCTTCACCGCTGATGGAAAATGGTTATTGTGAACTTGAGAAATGATGTGATATTACTATTAAATGACTCACTCGATGATGATCCTAATATTGAAAGAATGATGAGATTGATTGATGTGATTATTGAATATTTAAATTATGTGGACACTTTGTATACTCTCATGCCCATTTAAAACTGAGTATTTTATTAAAAAAACATTGACTAAGTCCCGCTACTGATAAAAAGTCGAAGGAAACTGGTTTTATTAAAGTGTAATAAAAAGCTGGGAAAAATGATTCTGGCTAGAGATGATTGTGTCGAAAGAAAATGATTCCAGTGGATACATGATCCATATGAGGCTCCCATTAGTTCCAGTCTAATTACATCAGCAGATGTGTATTGTAGGGAACACATGTATCATGATTACTTGACATTGTATTGAATCATTTGCACTTCATTACATCCTATTTCATTTCATTGCATGATATTAATGTGAATACTTGTATAAAGTGTGATTTGATGATTAAGTATGTACTTGGAATTTGTTGGAAATGATCTATTGAAGATACTATATACTTGAATTGTGGTTGTGTACGCGCGCGCGCGCACACATATATATATATATATTATGTATGTTGGCTTGTCTAAGTTCAGGTTATAGTTATATATGAAGGTTCAGTTGGTGTGGAAAGAGTACCCATGTTCTTTATTCTTTACCCGTGTTTAGATCTTTTTGCTAGGTAGCGCATTGTTTGGTACTCACCTTGCTTCTACACTTGTGTATATGTTGTGAGCCCAGTTCTGGTTGACCCTTCTTCCCATTTTGGACCGAACTTTGAGATAGTCTGAAAGATAACAACTTGTTCATTTCGGCAAACTCTCAAGACTTCTATTTACTTATCATTTTTATTTTATTTGAGAATCAAAGAAAATTAAGACTTGTATAATTTTATTTTTTTGAATTCCGTTGTAGTAGAAGTTGTACATGTGACACTATTTTTTGGTTGATTTTTAGAATGTGGATCCTTTTCCTTACTGCTTATCCCCATATATTTAGATTGTTACTTCTGCATTATTGTGATATATCTTGTTTACGTTTACTTGTCTTAATGGGTCAAAAACAAGTGTCATTACACTCGATTTTGGATTCAAATTATTTAGTATAGCATGATGATGTTGTAATGGTAATAGGTGGAAAAAGTGTCATAATTTTCCGGAGGAAGTTTTAGAATGAAGAACACAGTCGTAGAACTTTGAGTGTAAAGGTTGCCGCATTGAACAAATATGTGTTGTCCAGAATCGAGATTTGTGTTGTGAAATGGAAGTTCTAAAAAAATTTGAGTTATTGCCTACAATTGTTGACCGTTAGAATTTAACCTCCTTAAGCCATATTTTGATCTCTCGATAGAATTTATGGGATATTTGAGATGTCTTTTCAAAGGAATATAATCCCCTTTATATAGGCATGAATTAGGATTTAAGGTCGAGTAGCCTCCAAGAAATCCTGACTTAAATAGGACTAATTTTGTAGAGTCCTGTGAAATTTCAACGTCTACACTAGCATCCCACAAACCTCGATTTCTTGATTCCTCATAAGAATTCATATAAATAATTTTTTTTCCTAAGTTGAAAAATGAGAGAAATTTTTTAATTCGTGCATAAATGTTTGAGTTCTCACTTTTTTTTTCCAAAGGTATCAATAGAGGGTAAGTGTAAAAGGCCATCTGGTCAATAAATGAGAGCAAGTGAGACATAATATAAGTGACCCTGAAGGTAAGGCTATTTAGTTACACCTTCATCGTTTAGGCTATGGTTTGAATCATTCCATATGTGTAGATAAATCGAAATCTAATGAAATTTAATTATTCATGGGTGTTACAATAAATTTTGCATTACATATGAATGAAAGTCATGTGAAACTTCTAACATAAAGTTGAATTGAAAACATCATTACAAATTGATTGAGCGTTGGTATAAAAACTTACTCGGAACAATTCCAAATGAGAATCCTTCCGAGAATACAAAGAGTTACGTGCCCAACAATATATCAAATTAAAGATATTTGAATCATCTTTTCAATGTCATCAATTATTTGTTAATTCGAGTTTTGGAATAAAAAATTATGATTGTGCTGTTGTTTTAGGTTGGCAACATACTGAGATCAATTGATGAAACTAATAATATCTTCCTTTAAAACCACAATCATGTTAGATCTGAAAGAGAACTCGAACTAGGGCTTTGGTGTCTGCAGCTGGTTTATTTACAAGGTAAATGAAAAGGAAAACAAATTTCTAGAAGAAAGTATTCTGTATGAAAAGTGGTTCCAATGCAGTAAGCAGCTCATTTGATTTAGCCTTTTACAGGAAGCATGTGTGATGACAATAATGGGAAATTGGGAACTATATCATGCCATTTACAACTTTAAGTGTAACAAATACAAATGCCAAAAAATAATTTATACCAGAAATTGAATTGGATGAGATTATACAATTAGAATCTATGTAATCGCCTCCGTGCATTCTCCACATTCGATGGCAGCACATAAAGCCTTCCAGATGGGCGCTAACATTTTCACAGGTGGACGCAATTCCTGGAAATTACATTTGAATACAGAAAATTGTGTAAACAAGAGAAAATAAACTGGAGTAATATCCTCTACTAAGTCCTTTGTGTTGATTAAAGTCCTTTACTTTGTTTGCTCCATCTTAAAAATCTAACCAAAAAGCAAACAAGTTTAGAAACTAGTTTTGGCAGGCAACCATTCTTCTACTGCAACCATTCTTCTACTAAAAATATACAAGTATTAAGATTGCAAGGGATTTGCTAGAGAAATATAGCAGGGTTATAAATTTCACCTTGAAAACTAGCATAAGTTCTTCCTCTCCTCGAATAATCAAAGATAGACTCCAATAACAGGTAACTGGTGTGACACATTCTGTCAGCACTGGTTTCAAAATCCTGCTAATGGGGACAAACTGGCGAACTGTTTTCCCACTGTAAACAAAGGGCTGAATTAGAATTTACTTAGATAAACATAAAACTGAAAACAACAGGCTGAATTAGAATTTTCTCAGATTAGATACAACAGTATAAAATAGTGCCCTCATCGTTCCATGTACATATATTCAAGAGATTATAAGATATTAATCATTTTTCACTTGTATCCAAAAAGAACTTTATCTGTACATATAGGAAAATAACTTGAGCAGAGCACACAGAGAAGAGTAGGCGCAGAACAAAAGTGATATACTAAATACTTCTACTTGTTTATGTGACATAGTTGCCCATCTCAGAAAAAAGACTAAGAAACAAGTGTCTGTATAAACAACAATCTTTAAGGAAGCAGAAACAAAACGATAGATCCAATGCCAGAATATATGACAAGTTATTTGATTTTAATAGCATTTTTTAACAGCAATGAAAAGTAATTTTACAATTCATTTTAAGCAAATAGCTAAACATTCACCTCTATAACAGGAGCAGTAAGTACCTTCCATACTGAGTCTCAAGTTGAACTCCAAAAGCTGGCAGAATTAGAACAGACTCTGTCATAAGCAAACACAAGATACAAATGAAATATAAGTTGATGAATACATCCCAGAACCAAATGATGCCAGTGTATTCTATTATTCTATCTTCTAAGGGAAGAAGTTAAAATCAATAAAGCCTCCACAAAATATTTGAGCATTATCTTAAGAGACAGTCGTTAATTTGATACTTCAGTGGAGTAGTGGAGTTGAGAACACGTAGTACATTAACTGCACTGTGATATGAATATTCCTGACAAAGTAAAAGGCAAGTTTTGTAGAAAAACTGTGAGACCAGCAATGTGATGTTGCAGGTGATATATTGGGCATTCAAGGCCAAACATATCCACAAGAAGAGCACGGTAGAAATACGGATTTCTAGATAGACGTGGGATCGTATAAGATAAAGACCGAAACGATCACATTGATTACAGAACGCAAATGCACAAATAGATGATAAAATGAAAGAATATCATTTGAGATAGTTTAGGCATGTCTCACGTCAACCTCTAAATGCACTTGTCCAAAGGTGCAACACTATGTTGCTTGAAGGTGCTAAGAAGGACAAGGTATACCTAGAACTACATGGGAGTGAAGTTGTCTTCAAATGACCTACAATCTCTAGGACCAGTCCGAACTTAATACAGAAGAACATAGTTATAGTAATGGATCTATATAAGCAATAACAACAAGTTAGGATTAAGGTTTAGTTGCTCTTATTACACTAATATTATGTCCTTTCAGGGATAAGGGTGATTTAGAAAACCTTTAGTTTCAAGAGAACCTGTAATCTGTCTTGGAAGATAAATCTCTTTACCAGATTTAATGAAATTATCCCAAATAGAGCAGAGTAAACAAATGATACATAATACACAGATGTGCAACCAACAAACTTGTGACTGAGATATAGTTGATTGATAGATTGTACATGAACCACAAATGAATGTCCCGTCATCTTGGTTCCCAGGAAATTCCTCTTAGCATATGATTTCTGAGCAAACTTTTGATGCCAGAAACAAGCAAGAATTGCATGCACAATCGGCACAAACACACTCACATGCACATATTCTCCTCGGCTCCTTTTGGTGGCTTTGGATATTAAGGTCCTGAAAACCTAGTAGATTGGAAATAAATAAATACATACAAATCCTAGTAGACTGTTTTTATCTTGAGCTAAAGGTCCATTGGAAATAAATAAATACACACAAATCCTCGTCGACTGTTTTTATTGAGCTAAAGGTCTTATTGGAAACAGTTGTTCTACCTTTGAAGTAGAGGTCAGGTATGAGTATGAGTATACTCTACTCTCCACGGATCCCAACTGGGTATGTTGTTGTTGTTGTTGTAGTACATACAAATCCACGCACGCACACATACATATAAACAAGGATAAGGGAAATGCATTATGATCCTTAGATCGTCAGACACTGATTATCAAACTTTAGCCAATCATTTGCAAGAGACAAGAACATTATAACTATAAAAATACAGCAAATATTGGTATATGCATTTCTATGATACCATACAACAATCAATTTCGTGCACTTCATATGTTGGGTTTAAACCTGATTAAAGGTAAGCTATACCCACTACCATATTAAAACATTGTCAAAAACTTTTACCTTCTATCATAGATAATACTTTCAATTCCTATGGACAAGATAATTCTTAAGTGAAAGATATCATATCCAAGGTACTAACAAAGTTACTGAGTGAGCGGACATAGAATATTTAATGAGGTTTGGTCTCAGATTTTGACCTTCTTGCACACTGTGCATCAATACAAAGAGCAACGGCAGTGATTCCCAGCTTAAAGGACTTCATACCAACCCAATAGCTTATATTCCAATTTAGCTCAAGAAATAATGTATGTGATTAAAAATATAAACTGTACATTTAGTAAATTCATAAAAGTTAACCTCCTCACCTTTCTTAACCGGCTTCTTCAGGAATAATCTCATAAGCAATACCATGATAACTAAGCTCCAAATATGAAGAGTATCTAGCTTTCCCTGCATTAAAAAGACCACCATCAAATTAAACACAGTGTTCTTACAAAGTAATTCAGGTTAACCAAGTTTTGAGCACAGCAACATCTTCATATGTTATTTAACAGACTTAAACCCCCAAAAGGACCAACCACCACAAACTACATACTATTTTCATTGCTAAAGCTACTGAGGACAAAAAAAAAGTGAGTATTATCTCACACTCTTCGTTTCTTTTTCCTTCTAATGACAGGAAAAACAGAACTCCTAATTGCAACTAACAAGCCAGATGATAAATTCCTGAGAAGTAGCAAGAGAGGCAGTACAAATTGGGAAAAAATGCAGTTTACAGAATATACCCATAAAATAAATTGGTACCGCAAGTAATTACTAGTATATTATCGAAACCCAGCAGTAGGTGAAGTAAGACTTCCATTAGAGATTTTCATTTCTAGGTTGAAAGAAGTCTAATTTGAAATGAAATTGACGTTGGAAGGGTACAACTTACCTGCCGGAATAAGAGAAATGTGGGATAGGCAAAAAGTAGAAGAGCAAATAGGCATAAATTGAAACCGTTTTCTCTACTCCTCCTAACGACAATATGGTGGGCGTCAATGGCTTGCGGTGGGCCTTTCCCCGCTTCGTGTACGTATGTGTATTTTCCTACTGCAATGCCCAATGCCTCCGCCATGACACTGTGACTCCAATTGAAGATTTGATCAGCGAGTCAACAACTAAAATCTTAACGGGTTGATCCGAACCCATCAAACAAAACACTTTTATGGTCCTTAACTCAATAATAAGAAAGAGAAATTACCATCCAATTGTGGAATTATTTATTAAAAATAATACAATTCCGTCTATTTATGCTTAATGGACCAGTGACCCAAATTATATATTTGCTTGCCTCACTTTCTCGTTTCTTATTTCGCGTCTGTGATACTATGTTGGTATATTTATATCATATCGATGTCACATAGAACTAAGCTTAATTCTCTAGATCCTCCATCGGTATATTAATATCTTATTAATATCATAAATGATTTGGCTCTTTTTTAAGAAATAAATAATAAGGTAGAAAAAATTATTAAAGTCACAATCTTGTTTATTAAACTCTACACTCTAGTATCTATATATTCTAATGTTATCAAGTAGTAATTGAGCAATTTTTTTCTTAAAGAACTGTCAGTTCTTTCTTGATGCCATCAGATTATATATATTTTAATGGTATCAAAGAATAAATGAGTAGTGTTTTCGCTGAACCGCTGCTTCTTCATCCTTGATACCATCAGAGTATATGTACTTTGATGGTGTCCAACCGTAATGAACGGTCTTTTCATGATGCACATCATGTTCCTCCTTGATATCTCAGAGTTTATATACTCTAATGCTATCAGATGGAAATCAGTGACTCTGGACGTCAGGAGCTCACCCCAATCTCCAAAATCTACATCAACTCTGCACGAAGTCAATCAATAGTGAGGACTCACACCATGATCTGTAAGAGGCAAAAGTGTAGTATGAGTACCAAAAAATTGTTACTCAGTAGGCCTGAGCTTCACAAATAAAGTGAGTATATAAATAACATATTGTAGGGGCCTGCGAGTTGAAAGTCAGAACCAAGGCCTAAAGAGTGAAAATTTTCGAAAATAGGGGAGGTGTCCCACCAAGAGACCCTTCACGAACCATGGTGCACACCATCATCCGTGAAAGGGTCTTATGGCAGGACTCCTTGGTGGATTTTGTGGGGCTGTCGAGAAGGGTGCTCACCACGACATCTTTCACGAGTCGTAATGTGCACCACAAGCTGTGAAGGGGTCTCGTGAAATGCACCACTCCTAAGCCATTTTCTTCTTGCTCTTCATACCCTCCACGACTTTTGCTGCACACCACAAGCCATGGTGGATCATCTTGATAGGGTCCATCCAGGTGAAAATTGAGGGTTTAAGTAGGGGTATTTAGGTTATTTTTCTCACTCTTAAAAGTGTATTTTAGGTAACTTTTAAACAAAAATACCCTCTATTTACTATCCTTGCCATATCCAAAGTCTTCTATTCACTCTACAAATCTAAAATCACAAGTTCACTCTTCAAATTTCACTCTCAAAGGTCTCCTCTTGACTCCAATTGAAGAATTGAAGACCTAGCAAGTTCAAGCTACGTTCATGCTAATTCCTCTAAATTCCTTGAGTTTTCTCCTTAAGGTATGTGAGTCTTCATCCATGGTGAGAGCCCAACCTATTTTCCTTATCTGCATTAATTTCAAGTATGTACAATAATGATTTTTCATAATGTTAGCTTCAAATGTTTAAATTATGATATATGATAAGTCGTGAAAATACGACTTTTACGACGCTTAATACATAGAATTATTGTGAGTTCTTAAGCGCATTTGTTAGTTTAATATGTTTTTTATGTTTGCTCTGTAGGAAAAGGAGGATTTCATGGAATTATGGGCGTTGGACTGATTTGAGGTGATTTGAAGCTGGAATTTGCTTAAGCGTGAAGGGAGTTGATGGTGGATGACCTGGACACACCAAATCATTCATGTGTGGCTGGAAAATCAAACAAAGCAGCAACAAAGACTAAAAATGCTAACGTCACAAACTATCTTTGAGAAATAATCAAGACGTGTTGATAATGTTGCGTGTGGAGTGTATGCTACCCATGATCAGTTACATGACAATATGATGGGGTGGTGATTGTGCTAAGGCAGTAACCAAATATTCCAGGAGTGTACGGGACAAGACAAAACCAAAAAGGGAAAAGGAACACACCACGGGCATGTTCACGACCCGTGGTGATGTTTATGAGTCGTGAACCTGGTCGTCCAGTTGAAGCTTCCAGGAATGACATCGAAACACTTCAACACGAGCCCTTGCACGAATCATGGTGCACTCCACGAGCCGTGAAGGTGCTCGTGGAAAGCACCTAAGCAGTAAAGAATCCCAGCGCGCAAAGGCAAGGCTCAAGACAACCTTCCACGACTCGTTTGCACCTTCACGAATCGTGAAGGTGTTAGTGAAGAAGGGGGTGGTTTTGGATAATTTTTACACCAAGGAGAGAACCACGACAGGCTATAAGGGCCGTGAAAAAGACCACGGGTCGTGGTCCAGTCCATGAAGAATCAAGCAACTGGAAATCCAAGTCCAATTAGGCTTACTTTTTCCTACTCATTTTAGGAGAGTTTTAGCATTATAAATAGAACTTAGGTTTTATTTCTAAGACACATCTTGAACCCCACGATTTGGGGCTGCTGTACACACCATTGAATGACAAATTTTCCAGATTTTCTCTTCAAAAACAAGGCTGGACAGTCAGCACAAAGCCAACAACGTTAGTTGTGAGTTTTTTATTATCGTTTTGAGGCTTTAATTCTTGTTTGCTTTGCGTTTTGGCGTGTGAATTAAGAATTGATTTCTTCTCCCTTGTAAGTGATTTTAACATGGATTACATAATGATTCTTGTTCTAAACCTTACAAGTTCAAGAATCTAGACCCACAACTAGGGTTATGGGAACCATGACGTCTTAATGAAATAGGCAAAACGTAAGATTTTATTGAGACTTGTATTGTAGATATTGTGATTTCCTCTACTTAAAAGTCTTTCTTGATGAGTGCACGCATTGAGAATTTGACCGTATTTGTTAGTTGTCCGGAAGGAAATTAATGATTAGGAAAAGGGAATTACAACAGTAGATAGATGCAATCAACCTATGTTTAAGTCACCTGAGCCCGAGAGGGGATGGTATACTTAGGCTTGGAGATTAGCTTGTATCTAAAGAACTTGAGACCGAGAGGTGATAGTTTTCTTAAATCCATAGCGAGGCTTAGTATCAAAAATATTCTGAGACTGAAAGGAGATGAATGACATACTAAGGACGGGGAGGTGAACTAGAGGTTATCCAACTCGCTAGATTTTGCATGCAATATAATGAACAATAAACCCGATGTTAAATGCTTAATAGTTATACGTCATGGGGACCTCAACCGTAAGTCATCATTAAACTGTCTACGCCTCAGTTTATTTTATCTGCATTCGTACTCATAGTTAGGATCTTAGTTAAAAAAAACCCCATTTTTACTTTTTCGTATTGTTTGCTTTCTGGAAATCGAACTAACGATCGAAGTAGGATAACTAGTAAAGCTGTTTCAACCTATTCCCTGTGGGATCGATTCCGACTCTTAGATGGGTAAATATATTTCTAACGATCGTCCATATTCTGTAAAAAGGACTATGTTTGAACGTTGTCAAAATAGATTATGCTTATATACTTAAATATGCATGAACTGATGCGAATTGCATGGATTGCATGATTTACATGAATTTTCTTAAGTATTCTATTCAAGTTTATGAAAATTATGATTGAATTCCTTCAATTTTGATTCAAATGATAATTACATGACTACGCATAAATCTATCTTAACCTCGTGGTTTTGAGCTTATTGATTGTGAACTCATACTTCTCCTCTAATTTTCAACTCATGACTATGATTGCGTATGTATTAAGCGACAAATAAGTTTATGAATAGGGGATTTAGGATCATTAAAGGTGATCTAAGATCCCTAGGGGAAACTTAGGATCCTAAAAGGTGACTTAGGTCCCTACCATATTTATGAATAGTGTAATGATGATGGGAGCGCACTTTCCACTTTTTACACTAGATATGAAATGAGATACTTTATGCATGAGATTATGATCAAGCTTATGATTATGTGAAAAGTATGATTTATAAACTATGACAAGTATGATTTCATATCTATATTATGTATTCCATGGGATGTTGATTTAGCACTTGGTGAGGCTTGAGGTAGAGACTCGACCAAAGGGGTCCTTATATAAAGCTTCTTGTCTTATAACTACATGCCACTGTAGGATTTATGATTTAACAATATGGTTTTCTAATGGATCCATATAGCTCATGATATCTACCTAGTGGGGTAGAGTTCTACATTGGCAAGTAGACTCCCCTTTTTAGGGGCAATACCGATATTCAGTGCTATAGTTCACATAGTCTCATTGTCGGTTATGGTGACTTACCACATATGTATGACTTATTATGTGTTATGAACCACTTTATTCATGACATATTGTTATATTGATCCCTTCCCTTATTCTTGTTCTATCTATTTCATTGCTCGTGTATTGCATAGTTTTGTCTATATATTGTATTGCATATCTATATAATTAGTACATTCAAACATACTAACACATACTTTATGCCTATATTATTTCATCATGTAGGTACATGTGACTATCCTTCTCTCCATCCTCGTAGCTAGATTTGGATCGCTTCGTAGTCTAATTTAGTGAATCCTCATGCTTCGTCGAAAAAACCTATTATCTTCTAACTTTTGTTATGTTGAGTTATTTTGAGACTATCTTATATTTTTTTAGGGTGGGGCTAGGGACATATCTTAGACCCCATCTGGTCTATTATTTTAGAGGCTCGTTGACATGATGTATGGATCCTAAGTTATTTAGTACTCCTCATGCTTTTATGCTTTAACTTTATGTTTCTGTCTTAGTTTCCACTTAATGTTAATTCATGGAATGCTTATGATACGCTAAGAAGGCTAGATTAAGGTTACCTTGGAGATCTCATTCGCCTTGTCTAACCTATGGTCTAACTTAGATCATGACAGTATAAACTGTAATACCTCTCACGCAACTCGAAAAAATGCCTTATAGTGCATTTCTTGAATATCTTAAAATCTATGCGTTATTTCGCAAATACGACTTCATATTCTTATTCAGGAGGCAAAATTATGTGGATAAATGGTTACACACAATGTATAGGTTGTCCATGTATGAAAATAAATTTTTGACGAAATTGCGCAAACTAGTAGGGTCTGCGACGCGGACTTGTCCCGCCATAGGTCAAAATTTCCAAAAATATTTTGTTTCAGTTGAGGGCAATTGGGTAATAACCCAACATCTATATAGATGGGATTCTATCATTATTTAGTCGTTTTAAGCCTAAAATCACACAAAATTCTCTCAAAACCCTCTCTAGTCTTCACCAAATTCTTCATCCAACTTCAAGGCTCTCAATAATCTTCTTAGGATTTCAAGAACACAAGTAAAGCCACAAGGTTTTTCTCAAGTTTCCTTCAAGAGATTCCAAGACTTAAAGGTATGTGGGTTTGATTCTTGGTTTCTTTTCAACCAAGAAGTCCTCTTCGAAAACCTAAATTTTGAATTACGATTTTCAATCTTTGATTTTATGGGTAATTGCATATTAGTTGATATTTGTTTAGATGATGATTATTCATGCATTCTTATGACTGTATATGAATATTTATCCAGGTTTTACATAATTTGATTCATGCATTACGAATTTGCATGATTTAATCTAATCTACACTTTCAAACTTGGAACTCTCTTATGGGTTGATATGATTTCGAACCTATATTGCTTAATTGATTATTTTAAGCTTGCTTATGATTCAATTACATGATTTTAAGGTTATTTGACAAATACCCAAAATCCAAATTAAGTTGATTTATGAATTTTGAATATTGATCTTTATGGCATAGACTTGAGTATATGATTTTGAACAAGAACAAGAACTATAAGTTTTAATCGATATTGGATTATTTCAAGACCCACTCTGAATTATTTCGAATTTTTTCTATGGAGCTATTCTTAAGTACAAGTTAAATATATTTTGATAAGCTAAGACCTTTTGAACGAAGTTGAGTTTTGATCATTTTGATTATGCATTGTCCGTTTCTGTGAGATTTTGACTTAGCACCGAATGAGTTAGGAGTGAGGCTCCACCCAAGGAGTCTTATATAAAGATTCTTATCTCATAATTACGTGCCACCATAGGATATTTTGATTTTACCTTTTAGGCCTTTCAATTTTGTCTTTTTAGGCTTTTCGACTAGTGGATCCATCTAGTATTTTCGTTTTCGGAGTTTACCTTGGCAAGTAGGCTCACTCTTTGGCCGATGTAGAGTATAATATCGATATTCCATATTATTGCTCGTATGATTTTGTCGGTTATGATTTTATTCCGACACCTATTTGCTTATGTGCTTCCTTTGCATTATCATGGCATTATCTTATGCTATATTTTGAAACTGATTATATTGTTAAAGTTTCGGATTTGAGCATATCGGATACGTATTCTTTGTCATTATATTTACTATTATATTTACTTGTTGCATTACATGCCTGCATACTTAGTACATTCCAAAGTACTAACCTTATTTTGCCTACATGCTTATAATCATGTACGAACAAGTGATCTACCTTATCCTCCTCCTTGTGGCTAGATTGATCACGAAGACTTTGAGCTTTTGGTGAGTTCCAATCTACCGGGAATGAAGCCCTTATCTTATAGTTTTACTTTTGATATTTCAGACACATTATGTATTTTCTTCTATGATTTTGTATTAAGGGGCCCAAACTTATTTTGGCTCCGTTTATTGTCTTTTGTTTAGAAGTGTGTTTGGACTACTACTTCACTTTGATTATGTCTTGAACTATTTAGTTGAGCTTACACTTTTATCCATGATTTGCCCCTTAGTCTGATTCTCCATTCCATATTGTTACTTGTATATTATTCATTATTTGAACCTATGAAGTGCATGTATGATCTAAGAGGCTTGTTTGGGGACCTTCGGGTTCTCATTCGCTTTGTCACACCTAGGCTCTAGGTTTGGATTGTGACACAAACAAGGTAAGTACAACACAAGTAACTAGACAATATATAGAGTTACGATAGAATAAATAATGAAAATTAAGAAACGAGATACACAAGGCAAATATGATGAGACAAGTAGCGTACCACAAAGAAACAAGTCTATCATATGTTAGAAAGAAGGACAAGCTATAGAGTCTACTCAGCAAGGTAAAAATGACAGAAAAATCACCAAGTACATATACATGACCTAACAACCTAGGGACGAATCCGATTCAACCTAACACGGAGAGTATCACATTGAAACCAAGCAAGTCTCACTAGTCTAAAGCTAGAAGTATAGAACAAGTAAGTACAATGTAGTCAAACAATAACCAATCTGCATTCCATACTACCAGGGATGTCAAACAAAAAACAATATGATGATGACAAGTGATACATGTTAGTGAAAGATATACATGAGCACCTCCCCAATTCGTGTATCCACTAGTATATAGACCTACCCTAGCCCAGCTAGCAAGGTAGGACTCATGCGACACCTTCACTCGATATAAGTACTCACGGCAAAGGTTCCAAAGGAGCGCGGGTAACCCGTAAATACTATTTGAGTCCAATTCAGGTCTCATCATTATCTGCATCAATGATACTAGAGGAATAATGATAATTATAACATTGCAAAATAGGCATCGATGCATCGGTTCATCAAATCATAAATTAGGGTCATTCAGATGCCTTCATAGTTTCAAGTAAAAAGGAGCACATCCTCGACATCCCGAAAGTATTAAAACTCAAAAATCAAGTGATCCAGGTGGTATGACTCTCATGAAAATCAGTTTAAAAATCAATTTTATATTAATACTACGAAAACCTTCATCTCTCTCCGTGCATGATAATAATGAGTCAATGCATGAACTGAGATCATACCATAAAACAAGTGTGAATAAGTGACCAATGTAATTCATGTCATCACCAATATACAAACAAAACATACAAGACGAGAAGATCAAACCATTATCTCTAAATATGAAGCCTGAGAGAACAAACCTGGGTCCAATTGCTCTTCGAACAAGACCTCGGGCCCAATAATATAGAATAATAATAATCTAATAAGAATATCACCAGCATAAAAGTAAAGAATTTCATGTGGCTAAAATCAAGTGAGGAGGAATTATTTCTAGAATTGACACCTGACCACAAAATCATAAGCCCCAATCTATGTCTGAGCACAACTAGATCAAACCTATGATTGTAACGAGCTACTCAGGCCATAGGCACAACAAAAAATTTGTCCGTTAATTTTTTAAGATTTTTTTTTAAAAAACGGACAAACGTTGATTATAAAAGTAAAAAAATAATTTTTTTTTATAAAATTAGTAATTATGTTTAAATTATACATAAAAATAGAATTGAAAGATTAAAATGAAACAAAGGTAAGAGAGAGCGTCAAAATAACAAATAAGGGCAAGTTAGAGGGATTGTGTATGTATTTTTTATTGGCTTTGGTGTCATATCAACATGTGAAATACACTCTTCTGATTTTGTTGAATTCTTGGAAAGAAGTATCAAAATGGAACATGAAAATTGAAGCTGAAGGGTTAAAATGGAAAAAGGTTGAGTTGGAGTACCAAAATGAAATTCAAGGACAAATTTAAGGGTCTACATAGAAAACAGTACTAACCATAATGCATATTGTGATTATAATTATTACGTTCTTTCATATAAGTGTGTGATACATGTTAAAAAATTAATATATTAACAAAATTTTAAATTTGAATTTTGATTGAAAAGAAAAAAACTTATTAAAAAGAAAAAAAAGAACTAACCCTCCCCAACCTGCCACCCTACTATGATTGAGTTGGGTTGGCCATTTCAAGACCCTTTCAAACGAACGACCAATCCGTTCTAACCCTTCAAATTTTTTAGCCTGTGAGGCTTTGCTAAGTTGGATTGGGCTCAACTCTAATGCTAAGTAGAAATCGAAAGAGCTTAACAAGTAATTTTCATTCGTGACTATGTAAATAAGTTTACTAAGATCATCTCTAAAATTGCTCAATAAAGAGGGTGTATATTGAACAACTTTTAGATTCTCAACCTTTTTGATAGTTCCTCAAATATTTGTGACTAGTGCAATTTGAGCAGACATTTTAGTAATCATGTATTCCACAAAACTCTCTATTTGTAATAGCTATGTTAATGACCAATCCTCGCCCAAAAACATATTATTCCTGCTGCACACAACATGCTTTGATCTCTTTACTATAATAGTATTACTATTGTATACAAGAAGACTTGAAGCACTCAACTCAACTGCCTGCTTCAGACGTATGCTTTCAAAAAGGTCCACTTTAAAAATAAATTAATATTCTTTCTATTTTAATTATGTCTTATTTTCTTTTTTAATTTGTTATGTGTTTAAAAATTATGTTAATAGTATTATAGATTGCAATAATTAATAATTTAATTTTTTATTATTTATTAAAAAAATTACGTTAAAAGTATTATATATTATAATAATTAAGAACATAAAATATTTTACAATCTAATAAGAGACTATTTGTAGATAGTTATTCAGAATACAATATATATTTGAAGATTACATCAAAATTTCTATAAATTGCAATGATTAACAAGTTAAATTTTTTTTAAAATTATATATAAAAAATAAATTGACTCTCAAAATTCTACCAGTGCCATATTAGAGCAGATAATATTATTTGAAATCATGTAAAAATACTCAAAATCACAATAATTAACAACTGAAAATACTTAAAAATCATAAAAAAAATTGGTTGACTCTCCTAGCTCCATCTGTGTCACATAAATTGAAACAAGGGAGCAACATATAATTTTTTAAAATGACATAAAGAGTACTCTACATCCCAATAAATTAATAATTTAAAATATTTTTAAAAAAATAATAAATAAGTTTGATTGACTTTTCAAATTTCATCTGTGTCACATAAATTATGACAGAAAAAGTAACACAAAGTTGGCCCTATGCATACATATATATACTAGATAGGAAACTTACATAAATATACTATATTAAGAAAATATTTACCATCTATAGCAATAACAATTTTTTCACTAAATATCTGTAATACATTTATAGTACAGTTTTAATACATATTATAGAGAACTATTTGTAAAACATACATAATACAAGTTTTATTGATGAATAATATATTTATTGCATACTTTAATACATATCGTGTCAATTTCTTACCAAACAAATACAATATTATTTTAAATACTCATATTGCATATATTACTTTTAATAGAAGTGCAAATTTATCATATATTGATATGCATAGCTATAAATGATAATAAATAAAAAGTATTGCTAAAATCAGTAATTATTTATTAAAAAGTACTCCCTCCGTCCCATATTATATGTGCACTTCTTATTTTGCACGGTTATTAAGAAATCATTAATACACTAGTGAACTCTACTATTTTACCGTTCATTTATATCAATGTACATTAAATTAAGTTAGCAAAAATCATTGATACACTAATTAATGGTGGGGTAAAATGGGAAAAAATAATTAATTCTATCCTAATTTAGTAAGTCTCATATAATATGAGACAAATATTTATAGAAAGATGTCATATAATATGGGACGGAAAGAGTATTCGTCCAAGTAATACATACTACTATTAGATATGGGAGCTTGTGCGTACCCTTAGGCCTTAGCTCAATATATTTCTTTTTTTAATCTTCAATTTATGCAATATATATAAAATTTAAAGGATTAATAAATTTTTTATATAATTTTTAAATTATTATGATTTTCAATTAATATGTGTTCCTACCCTTGTCTCAAGTGAAATTGATAGAGTTTCGAGGGTGAATCAAAATTTTTATTTTTTTTTTAAAAAAATTTAAGCTCTTAATTATTAATATGATTTATTATGATAATTTGCTTAGACGAGGTGAAATATGAAATGGGATAAAAGAAAAATAATGAAAATTTCGAAACTTTTGCATCAGAAGACAGAGAAAGGAGAGAAAACACAAAAGTTGTGCGGAGTCAGATGACGAAACTATAGAGAAGGGCGCTGGAGAAGAAAATGGAGGAATTAATTGAAGGATCCGTCGCCGCGCCGATTATTTTCCTTATTGTCGTCGCCGTGCAGTACCTCTCCCGCTATGTCCAACAGAATACTAGTGTATTTTTCTCTGTTTTTTTTTTTTTAAATTTATGTTAATTTCACAATGATATCATATTTGGATGCATGTGTTTGATTTTGTCACCTTTGCTTTTTTGTTAAGAACACATTTTACTTGCATATCACATACAGGGGCGAATTTATGGCCAAAATATGGGCACATGATCTCTCCCTAAAACTAGATATTTTATGTATATATTTTCTAAAACTGATACAATATTATTTGTGGATACTCATGTTACAAGTAGGCTAAATGTTGCATTGGTTGAATATTGAGTATAATTATAGACACACCGGTTGGTGATTATTGATTCTTCTCTGTTATTTGAATAATCAATTTGTCAAGAGTTAACACGAATAAAGTTAGCTTGTTTGTAGGTCAAAGTTTTTTTTCTTCTTCCTGTTTAGATAAATCAAAAATCTTTTAATCTTGTTTCTTAAACAATTAATGGTTTTGCTATTGTCTTTTGTCTAATATAACAGTCTTCATTGTCAGAGAGTTGCTGTAAATGCTGAGGAGTTGAAGTTGCGCGCAGAAATTAAGCAGCTGCTTAAGGAAGCGAATGCTATGTCACAGTAAGTGATTCCAATAGTTCAAGTGACTAATCTTCATGTATCTTGTGTTGGAATTCGACGTCTTCTATTGTAACTCGTGTTACTTGGACTTCTGCACATGAGTGTTATATTTTCTCTATCTCTCAAGCTTTCTTGACCAATATTTATCTTTGATTATTTCTCTATGAACATGGTGTTCTCTTTGATTATTCCTCTCAAGCTATCTCTCAAGTTACATCCTTCTAGGGAGAGAAAGAAGGACTTACATGGTGTTCATCGACTTGGGAAAAGCTTACGACAAAGTTCTTAGGAAACTTCTATGGAGCTGCTCGGAGGCTAGTGGTGTACCTGTGACATACACTAGGTAAATCAAGGACATTTATGATGGAGCCAAGACCCAAGTACGGATGGTGGGAGGAGACTTAGAGCACTTTCCTATGTTAATAGGGTTGCAACAGGGCTCAACCCTTAGCTTATTTTATTTGCCTCAGTGATGTATGTTTTGATGCAACATATTCAAGATGATGTGCTGTAGTGTATGTTATTTGCGAATGCCGTAATTTTGATTGATGAGACTCGCAGTGGAGTAAATGTGAAGTTAAAGGTTTGGAGTCTGACCTTGAATTCTAAAGGGTTCAAGTTAAGCAGGATCATGATTAAATACCTAGAGTATAAGTTCAGCGATATGACACATGAGGCTGAAAATGGAAGTTAGGCTTTATAAACAGGTCATCCAAAAAAAGAGGAAGTTTCAAGTATATAGGGTGTCACCCACCGTATTGGTGTAGAATGGACGAAATGGAGGCTCATATCTGAAGTCTTGTGTGATAACAAGGTGCCACCTAGACTCAAAGATAAGTTCTACACAGTGGTTGTCAAACTAGCAGTGTAATATGGTGCGGAATATTGGCCAGTTAAGAACTCTTAGATTCAAAAGATGAAAGTAGCAGAGATGCGGATGTTGCGATGGAGGAGTGGGTATACTAAGTGAGATAGAATTGAAAATGAGGATATACGAGACAAGTTGAGGGTGACTTTGGTGGAAGACAAGATGCGAGATGCTAGTTTGAGATGGTTTGAGCATGTGATGAGAAGATGCATGAATGCTCCAGTGTGGAGGTATAAGAAGCTGGTTAAGGATGGATGTAGAAGTGGAAGAGGTAGACTTAAGAAGTACTGGGGAAAAATGATTAGACAAGATATGACAGACTTGCAGCTTATTGAGTAAATGACTTTAGATAGGAAGGTGTGGAGGACGTGAATTAGGGTAGAAGGTTAGTAGGTAGGAATGTGTCCAGACTAATAGGTCGGAAGAAGTTGTAGGACTACTATTTTGTAGTTCTTGTTTGTCGATTTCTACGATTATCTATTATTTTGGTGTAGTTTGTTTGTAGTAGTATTGTTGTTGTTCTGGTACTATCTATTGTATATTGTACTTTCATTATGTTTTTTTCTAGATTATTTTTGCCTTGAGCCTAAGGGTCTATCAGAAACAACCTCTCTTCCTTGTCTCTGAGGTAAAAATTAGGTCTGTTTTTGCTCTAGCTTCTTCAAACCCCATTATGTGGGACTACACTGGATATGTTGTTTTACATCCTTCTACTAATCATCTGTCACATTCTATATTCTGGAATTTTACTTGAGGTGGAATTTGTGATGTTAATTTTACTTTTACCTTACCTGATCAAAAAAATAAAAAATAAATTTTTTTATGTTAGTTGACTTATATTATACAAATGATAGTGGACGAAAGTGTTAAAGTGATTGTTGAAAGGCTAGTTTGATAGAGAAAATATTTTATCAAAGTTCAAAAACTTGAATGATTTTATGAATCTGAATCCTGAAGGTTGCGAAAATTGTAACTAAATGAAACAATCTCTAATATTTTTGAATGTAACAACACCGAAAGGGTGTCATATTGGAGAAGGTGGAGTATTATACATCTTCATATCCATACTGAATGGAAAACCTGTATTGTCAGGACTCTTCAAAAATATTGACAGGTGTGTGCCGCATACTTCAAAAATAATGTATTGTTGGAGAATTCAACACGGGTGTGACCACATTTTTGGGGAGTCTGAGCAGCATAGTGTAAAACTATAGGTTGATGATTAATGGTAGATGGTGAAAATTGCAGTTTTTTAAGTAGATACATGATATCAATAATTTCCCTGTCATGCTGTATAAACTTATCTTCGTCTTGGAAAATGTTCAGGTTTCCAACCAAAATATTAGTATTTCATCTGTTCCTTCTGGAATTTTATCTAGAAAAGTGAGAGTTGCCACAGGCTGATATTCACTTTGCAGATAATAGTTTTGTGCATTATCTACGATATGTAAAAGCTTATGTTGTTTTCATATTGATTTCAGACCTTCAACTTTTGCACAAGCTGCCAAACTAAGGAGGAAGGCAACAGCCAAGGAGCAGGAACTTGCAAAAAGTATGGCATACACTACCTTACTAAGAATAGATACTATTGTTTATCCATAATTTTTGTAAACTTGATTTATGGGAATGCTTCTGCATAGGATTGTAATTCCCCACCAAGTCATAGTTGGACAAGTGATATAGCATGTAGTAAGAAACTAAAGGTACTCATAAACTTATCAGTAAGAGTAAGAAATAGCAATTAGAGTTCCAGATTCTGTATTTTGTCTGGTGTACTTGGGCTACCATAGCAAGTAAGCAAATAGAAGAATGCTTGGTGATACTTCTATCAAATTTAGCTATGCTAGTGCTAATTAGGCTTATACCAATATTCCTAAAGTATTTAGGTGGTGAAACAACCAGACGAAATGACTTTAAGAGCAAAACATCTGGCTTTTTAGGTTCAGTAATAAAGGAACAAGATTTTGCGTGCTAACAGTTTCACCTCAACATCTTATCTTTTTTCGTACTGACCCATGACACTTCTCAGCACATCACATTTAGCATGCAGACAGCCAACAAATTGCTTCCTAATTTTGTAGAGAACCTGGGTGAAAGGTGTTCTGTCATAACAAATGGTCAATTCCATCAACAACCCATGAGCTGTAGAGTATAGTAGAAGAATAGTATAACTTGGGGATACCTTCTACTAGCTCAAGATCGTTAACTAAGATTGGAAGATTCAATTAAAAAGAGGAACTTATGATAGGAGAGGATGATTTTGGATAGAGAACTTTATTATGGAAGAAGACTCCTGAACTGGATTGACTTTGGGTTGTTTTCTTTTCTCTTTTTACAAGAACATTCTAGTAACTTTTTCTTCTACTCTAAACAACAACAACAACATACTCAGTGGAATCCCACAAGTGGGGTCTGGAGAAAATATATCTTCTCGTCTAGTATATCTAAATATTTTGTAAGATGATTATTCTAGATACTACACTAGACTATTCTAGAAACTTCACAAGAAAAATCTATGATATTCCAAAAAATTCAACTTTGACTTTTTCATTCTCCCTTAAAGTGATTTTTCGGACACTACCCCAAACTTGTTGCAGAAGAACTCAAACGAAACTTTGAAGCTTGCCTTGGTGAATATCTCAATAGTTTCTTCTTGACCTCTCTTGCTTCTTCAAATGATGAAGATTTTCCATCATCAATTGATCCTACAAAGAAATAACTTTTTATTTCTATAGCGTACTGGCTTCACAATATTTTCTTTTGGCCTTTGTGAACCCAATGAGTCATAGCTTTGTCAAGTTTCATGTTGTTTAGTTCTTGAGCTCCTCTTTCTGTTAACTTCTCAACAATTATACTATCTGGAGAAACACTTGTGATGGATAAGTTTGGAACTCCAGGGTTCAAGGTTTTAGAGCCCGCTCCTTCTGATGCAACTCAATAACACAAGGAGAGTTCACCTGCTCATTTGATTCGGTGATGATCTAATCATCAATTTCCCATAAAGCATCGGCATAGGGTCCTCCACCAAATTCCCTATCTAGTTCTTCAGTAACCTATTTCTCAGCTTTAGAGCATCCGAAAGTTACGTTGTCTGTCAAATTCCTTGGGCATTTGGTGAGTCGAAACCAAGTACGGATGGATCCAAAGAAGGTGCAAGCTATTATTGAGTGGCAGGCCGCCAGGCCCCAAGTGGTGTCAAGGATTTGCGGTCGTTCTTGGGGCTGGCCAATTACTATTGAAAGTTTATTTCTGGATATCCAAAGAAGGCAGCAGTCTTAAAAGATTTATTGAAAAAGTATGTTAAGTGGGACTGGACTGGGAAGTGTGGTGCAGCATTCCTAACAGTGAAGGACGCCATTGCTTCGGAGCCAATATTGAAGCTTCCCAATTTTGAATTGGTACTTGAGGTACACACTGATGCATCCGACAAAGCTGTTGGGTGTGTATTAGTGCAAGGTCATCTGGTGACCTTTGAAAGTCAAAAACTGAATGATGCAGTGCACTGTTTGCAAACTTGGAGGGTATACTTGCTAGGTATTTGTTTTGTGGTGTGGACCGATAATGTGACTAATATATTTTTTAAGATACAAAAGAAGAAGAGTCCAAAACAAGCAAGCTAGTAGGAATTCTTGGCAGATTGTGACTTCACATGGGAGCATACACCAGGATAACACGAGCAAGTTGCTGATGCCTTGAATAGAAAGAGATATTTACTGCTGTATATTCTATTTCTAGACTTGAAACTGATTTCATCGATAGAAACTGATTGTGGTTTTATGAGTGATTCACTCTATGTAAAATGGGTTTGTCAAGTTCAAGATGGGACTGTTAGAAGGTGTTAGAACAGAAATAAGAACAAGAATAATATATACAATCATACTTAGAATAGGAAAAAGAATAGGAATAGTATATGGAATCAATCCTATTTGCAAAAGAGATTGTAGTGTAGTGTCCTAGTTGGAAAAGGAGTCTAATGTCACGACCCGACCTCTCAGGTCATGATGGCGCCGGTTAGGTCTCGCCTACAGGCCATCCAACCCAATGTTCACGTTATCTACCCTGAATCAATAGTGATAAAGATACTAACAACATATGAGTATAACGAATACAACCTCCCCAGGACTTGGGAGTCACCTGTACATTGCTACTATAGACTCAAATTAAAATATACATATTTACATACATAACTAGAATAGCCATCTACATGTACAAATCCAAACTATATATACAAGGCCAGTGTCTGAATACAAAAGACGGCCCACTAGACAGAAGGAGACTGCAGAATGTCCAGAGCTGCTGATGCTCACCAATGTCTCCTGAATCGTCAGCACACTCCTAACTCAGTGTCTGCAGCTAGTACCTGGACCTGGACCATGGTAAGATGCAAAAATGTAGGGGCGAGTACCAAAAAAGGCACCCAGTAGACATCATCGACCGACCGAGTGAAAGAGTGAACATAAATAAAGCCCAAGTATGTAGCAACTGCAGCAATGTAGCAAAACAAACCCAGATCAAGGCATAGGCATGTCGGGAAACCCTCAACCACAACTGAACCAACCGAAATGAAGAACAATGATGAATTGAGCCAACCCAAGTGGTGAACATCGATACCGACTGACGAAGACTGCGTAGGCTAATACGACAACTGCCCCCAACTGAGGCATAGTGTTGTATGCGGGTGCAAGGCCCTAACGCACAATATGGAACCAATAGATTATCGCAAAATCCCTCAGAACTATCATAGAATCCCATAGAACTATCACAGAGAGCAATTCTCCACATCATCAGAACACGGGTCAGTTGTACGTAGGTGTAAGGCCCTAGTGTCTAAGCCTGAACGCCCCCTGAGCCCCCACAAGCCTAGAGGGTACACCTACACACAATCAAGGTGTCAAATGGTGCTCGGTTGAAACCCCTTAGAATAGTATAATCCCCTGCCGGCTCATGGCAGCTGAACCTAATCCTGTGTCGGAACGTGACACCCGATCCGGAGTATCATGATGTGTCAGACCGTGACACCCGACCCTATAATGTATATCTGTATCGTGTCAGGATGTGACACCCGATCCAAAAATGTATATCATGTCGGTACGTGACACCCGATCCAAAAATGTATATCGTGTCGGTACGTGACACCTAATCCAGAAATGTATATCGTGTTGGTATGTGACACCCGGTCCAAAAATGTATATTGTGTCGGTATGTGACACCCGATCCAGAAATGTATATCATGTTGGTACGTGACACTTGATCAAGAAATGTATATCGTGTCAGGACGTGACACCCGATCCAAAAATGTATATCGTGTCAGGTACGTGACCCCCGATCCAGAAATGTATATCATGTAAGTATGTGACACCCGATCCCGAAATGTATATCGTGTCGATACGTGACACCCGATCCAAAATATACATGCATAATGGTGGGACGTGTCCCCCGCGGTAGAAAGAATCCCCCTAGCATAATCAACGTCACAACTCAGAATATCAACCACGGGTCCTCGAGCCAAGGTATCAAACAATGGGGCCCAGCCCCAAAAGTGTGGTTAACGGGGCCTCAGGCCCTGCTTGGACCTCTTTAGAATCGGCACCCCGGTCTCGGACACTTGGACGTGACCCCCGGAGAATAGGACCACGGGTTAGTCCACCAATTATGCCTTGTCACATTTTCTCAGCCCCATCTAGCTCTTACTAGGCCATCTCGTAGTCTAACAGTGTCATAATCCAGCCAATGCAATAGTCATAACTAATGCAACTATCAATACAATAACTGCCATCTTAGGCCAACATATATCGTACACATACAGGAGAATAGCCATATAGACATCATATACTCTACAATCATCAGCCCATATACCACAATCTAGGCGGTCACAAGTACTCAGAGTAATATGAACAACTACAAGCATATCATAATTATCCAAAACAACTAAGCCTAACAAAATCAGATCTATACCAGATCAGTCCACTGTACGACATACAATTAATGAACAACCTCACGACCAACATATCCCAGTAGCATCAGGCTACACATCCTCATAAACAAGAGTTAAGCCAGAATACATACCTGTCATAGGGCACTAGTCCATATCCAGCCTTTACCAGGCCTTTTCATAGTTCAACAATGTCAGGACTCTGCTACTATAGTAATCACAGCTAGTACAGTCTAGAACAACCATACGTATCCCAAAATAACCATAGTTACCCCATATGCTAAGTACAACTACTATTCAGGAAAATAAGTGTTAATAAATCATGACAACAGTGTTTAAATGCATAGCAGGAAATATAACTAACAATCAGCCTCACGATATATACATATCTTACTCAGGACATCCATCAGAAACCCGCTTTCAATATACATGCATTTCAGCTCAGTCTAGAGGTAAGAAAAGCCTAGCCTACCTGGAAGGCGGTTCCCCGCGCTCCTGGTCAGTCTACACGAGTTTTTCCTCCCTGATGACCTTCAAATGCCGCTCAGCTGTCAAAATACGAGTCACAATATAATTACGGCTGTTTTGACTATAATATCTCAAGAAACGGGAAAAGGTGGATCGATTGCGGCTAAAATGGGGAAAAGTCAACCCTCGTAAAATGATCTCTATGTCACCCCGAGTCTATAGGCAGAAATTGAGCTCAAAATGAGACTCAACACCACTCAACACCACCAGGAACAACCCAAAAACAAATGACATTTCCTATCGGAAAGTAATATATATGTACAACCACTTCTCGGCCAGATTTCTTAAAAATACCATCAAATTAACAGAATTTGAATATACCACGATGTAGGTCTCGAAAAGTAGTACAATTTAGACCCAAATTTCACTTAATTCCGATGAGAAATGGCCGAGATATCGCAACTCGAAATTTTTCGAAAAAAACACAACATAAAACGCAGCTAAAACGTCATTTTCGCATCGAAAGGAGCTCCATCAATTAATTATGACATTACTACGATGTGCGCCATGCAAAATCGCACAGAATAGACCCAAATTTTATTAAAATCCAACTTAAAACGGATAAGAAATCATATATCGAAGTTTCCGAAAAATATATTCAATACGCAGCAAAAAAACATTAATTTTTAACTCAAGCGACGTGTCGAAATCAATTTTCGAAGCTCCCATAGTGTTTCTCTCATAAAAAAATATAAAAACGAGAGAAATCGTTGTCTGTACTTACCTTGTTCAATTTTTCCGTTTCTGGAAAGTTTCCAGATTTAGACACTTTTTATATATACTTTTTTTAATATTTGAACCGCCTCCACGTGGTAGTCTCTCATTTGGCCACGTCAGCGCCGCCTTTCAATTTTCAGCAACTGCTCAAACCTAATTTCGATGCTTCGGCCTCATTCGGAGTCGGAAATATAATCCATTTATGAAATCTGATCAAAATTGGCATTCTGGACTCAATGGTGTAGTGGAAATTCCCATTAGTGGTCGTTTAATTCCAATGTGGGTCCCATTTTCCTATATCAAAATCTACCGAAGGAACCAAAACACACCCGGAAGCCCCGGAAATCGAACGAAAGGTCCTCCTAGACCAAAATCGATGTTCCCAATCCAATAGTGCGGTCAGAATTTCCATTTGAGATACATTTACCAAGGATGTTGACTAAAGTCATCTATTGACTTGCTTCGGCGGCTAAATTTGCAAAACTCGATATAATTGCACCGAACATGCCCTTGTCCTGATTTGTCCATTCTGAAGCTGATGGAACCGAGGCCATTTACTAAGATTTTACCTGAAAATTCATCTTATGGTTAAAATCTCTCGTTTAACTTGAAAAGCTGCATAAATGCCAAATGATTCACTCAACGATCGAACAATGAGTGTCAATAAGTCACAATTAACCTGTGGTCGCTACACAAATGCTCAAATTGATAAAATATTCACGGAACCATAGAAATGACCAGGAGGATCATTACATCTAATGTAGTGTCTATAAATAGGGTCTCAATGTAATATAATAGAGACACAATTCAATAATATTGTTCTCTTATATTTCTCACATGGTTTCAAAGCCTTTGTGATCTTGGTAGAGAATCAAATAGTTCCTGCTAATGGCTGATGACTATTATCCATATATGTCATTCGTCTGGCTAATGATTATGTCAGCAAACTTGGGTTATTGTTTATCTTTTCGGGTGACTATTTTCCCTTATCCAATTTGTGTAGCACCATGTCATCTTTTAGTGATTGCTTTCTCGTAATCGATTTACGTAGCACGTGCCATCTCTTCAATGAATACTTTCTCATATCCGATTTGCTTAGCATCGAGCCATATTTCCAATGACTACTTTATCATGTCTAATTTGCGTAGCACTGTGCATCTTTCTGATGACTACTTTTTCATATTTAATTTACATAACACTATGCATCTCTTTGGACTACTTCTCATATTTAATTTGAGTAGTACCGTGGATTTTTCCTAACTACTTTCTTATGTTTGAATTGCATAGCACCATGTGTCTTTTTTGGTGACTTCTCAAATTTGATTTGTACTGTTTTATTCGTCTTTTCCATGACTCCTCAAATCTGATTTGCACAGGGTCGTGCCATCATTCCGATCCTACCCTTATAATTCTCTTTTTCAGTAGGGGCATGTCATCATTCTGACCCTACCTATATAATTTTATTTCTTAGATTATGACCACTTCAACCATCAAATATAATAATCTGGCACATGAGCATGTTTTGGCCAGTTTTAAGTGACTTTCTTGTTTAAGACCTACTCATCTCTTGATTTTGAGAAGATCAATATATTTCATATCAGGTTTTGAACAGTTTCCGTGACCATTGCATTGTTGCCAATAGATCTGAGTTTTTGTCCAGGATTTTCTTTCTGTTTTAGATTTACTATTACCAAAAAGAAAGAAAAGATATACTTGGATATTTGGGTGGATTACAGTGATATTTTCTCTCTCGTGGCTAAAATAACATATGTAAACCTTTTTCTATCTATGATTGTCGTTCTCTATTGGCTTTTATCAATTGATTAAGAATGTTTTTCTCCACGGTTATCTCGAGGAAGAAATCTATATAGAGCAACCACCTGTTTTGTTACGCGGGGGGAGGGGGAGTCTGGTAGTCTTGTATGTCGATTGTGTAAGTCACTCTATGGTCTGAAATAGTCTTCTCAAATGTGGTTTGGGAAGTTGAACATTATAATTCAGGAATTTATCACACTATGTTTTATTGTCATTATCCATCAAATCCTGTATTTCATGAGAAGATCAAGCACATAGAGATTGACTGGCATTATGCATCAAATCTAGTATTTCATGAGAAGACTAAACACATTGAGATTGACTGTCAATTTTATGAAGTGAAGTGATTAACTTGCAGATATATCATCAAGCCCTTCATCAGTCCTCGTATTAATTACATTTGTAACAAATTAGGTACATGTGACTTGTATGCATTAGCTTGAGGGGGAGTGTTAGAATAGGAATAGGAACAAGAAAAATATATACGTTCCTACTTAGAATAGGAATAGCATATAGAATCCTACTTGGAAAAGGATTGTATTGTAGTGTCCTAGTTGGAAAAGGAGTCTAATATAGTGTCTATAAATAGGGTCTCAATGTAATAATGTAGAGACACAATTCGAGGATGATCTCTTTTATTTTGGGTTGGGTGGGTGGGGGAGTCATGGTCCTGCAAGGAGGTGGACTGTGTTGTGGCTTGATGAAGGAAGTGCATGATACTTTGTGGGCTGGCTTGATGATGGCAAGGCAAGAATGGACGATGATGCCATGACATTTGCAGAAAGCTGAAAATATTCCAAGTGTTGAAGGCAAGCCTATGTTTTCGGACTTTTCAAAAATGTTGACGGATGCGTGTAGGATCCTCCAAAAGTAGTGCATTATTGGAGGATCCGATGCAAGTGCGACAACATATTTGGAGGATTTGAGCAACATAGATCAAGACAATTTATTAAATTTTTAGGAAGATGAAGAAAGACCTCCATATGATAATCATTCACCTAGGGGGAGCAATGACTAAACACCAAAAAAAGGTAATGGCTGGGATTTGAGAAGAAAGGAAATAATATAAATGCAATAAAAGATGTGTGCGAATGAGTGGTTGCTAGTGTAAGAACAGTCGAAAATGTAGACGAGTTTCTCATATATGGTAAAAGACTAAGCAATAATATACACATATGATGCATGCTATTTACAAATTAGATTTTGTTTATTGATGAAACTAGTGAAGGAGTCAACAAGAAAGTTGGAACTGGAGCTAGGTAATCTAGAGAATAAAGGTATTAGGATGTGTAGAAGTAAAACTAAGCTGTGTGCTTCAAGTTACGTGCCTCATAAGAAGAACAAAGGTGATGTGAGATTAGGGGGATTGTGGCACCTATGTGCAGACAAATTCATATATCTTGGTTCAGTTTACTAGAAGAATGATATGGTAGATGCCGATATGACACATTGAATCCATGCAGACTTAGCAAAGAGAAGTACCTAATGGATGCGTAAAAGCCAAATAGGCAGCATTCTCGTAAGTTGAGAGTATGGATTAGTCATGTTGGTATACTTACATTTTACCTCCTTTTTGCCACAAGTTTTCTAGTCGAGTTTTGGATTCATATGTCAGTGAAAGAATAAAGAGATCCTCTAGTATTAGAAGTCCTTAATTTGTCGTCAAAAAAATAAATTATTGAGTACATGATTCTCAAATGGGTATCAAGGATTCATATACCTGTTTCAACTAGCATGAGATTGAGGTGTATTTGGTGTTCCTGTGGTTGTTTACTTCTAATAACTGCATTTAGTTCCACACAGATCAAGAAAAGCTCATGAAAGAGATCAAATCGTCATATGATACACACACAAAGACTCTAACGGTTATCAAGGTAATGCATGTCTACTTTGCTAGTCAAGATGTTGAAAACTTTTGTTAAAATTGTAAGATACTTAATCAGCTACTGGTCACACAGATCTTAACTTACTTCTTGCTGATTATCTGGTTTTGGCGTATCCCTGTGGCTTCCATACCTAAGCAGCTCCTGCAACCTTTTGGTAATCTGTAATCTCCTAGTATTTTTGGTTTCTTGCGCTGCATGTCGTTTTGTCAACTTTAGGACTTTGTGATATATGCTGGTAATATTGATTTTATATTTCACTAATTAGCTATTTCATGCCTTTCAATGGGATAGATAGTAAATATATATTTATTGCTTTCACCACCATTGTGCGACTGCGTCACTGATCTGCTATAACATTTCATGTTGCAGGTAAGATTTTCTCCTGGCGATCTGGAGGTCCAGCGAATGAAAATGTCATGGTAACTACTGTGAGGATTTCGCATTGATTGGAATTTTCTTTTTAGGAAAACTGTAACTGTATGAATTAGTAATGAGCGTAGGTCTTGAGTTTGAACCTTTGAAGGTTGGGAGTTGTATTCTTTTGATAGGCTGTCTCTCTAGGCTTGAAACTCATAATTTGTCTTTACAAGAACTTAAAGAGAAGGATCTACTCACTCAATTCTGGGCAGGGTAAAGTTGCTCATGATACCTTGAGATAAGTTCAAGAGGTTAGGAGAAGGTAATTTGGTTTTTGTGGGTGGTGCGCGTGTGAGCTGGGTTGCTTATTCTCTTGTATTTCCATCAGTCGTCATTTCCTATGAAATCCTAAGTTCTAATGTTCTATTAGCTATTAAGAATTTAAGATGCCTTGATCGATAGTTTTGTTGTTTTCACTAATGCAACTCTGAGTCAGAAGATCTGAGTCTATACTTTTTCTACTTTATGTGGATTAATTGTAACTTCAATTTTTTGAAATCTTGTCCTCCTTTTGGTGTGCTCTTAAATCCATTATTCATGAATCATGTCACTTCCAAAAATGTCTTTTTATTTAACAATGTTTGACTAACTCTGTGTAATGTAACTGCAGGTGGGAGTCATTCCATGGTTAATATTGTCCACTAGAGTCAGTAAACTTATCTGTCGGAAAATATTCAAATAGGAGAATAAGGCTCTAGATACACATCAGTAGAAAAGAACCAAAATGGTTAGTCTACTGATATGTATTTATTTGACTGCGATTAGTATTCATATCTGTAGATGAAATTTTGTTCTGAACGAGTGGAATACTGTATCATTTTTGACAAGATACGTAAGTGTGAGGAGTAACTCGTAAACCTTTGTATGGTAATGCCTGCTGTGGCATTGCCGCAGAAAGCACAAGGCTGTTCTCACTGTAGCTCTAGAAGTGTGGAATAATGAATTGTAACTGAAATAAACATAGTTACAGGTAACAACTATAAGTTAAAAGGTATTGACACAAGGCGGTTCACTTCTTGCTTCGATGCTTACTAATTAACACTTCCTTTTTTGTTTTGTCAAGATCACCATGAGACTTAGTTAAAAGATTTTTTGTACTATGCAGAATGGATTTCTTGGTTTGTTTGTATTATGCAGCTTGAAAGTCGATTACACTTCAATCTCTTTTGGAAAAAAAAAATATGATTCAAAAGTTATGGGAAAGTAGCAATTTTGGTCGTTGAATAACTCGAGGGCTAATATTTCTTTTCCTCCCAAAATCACTAAATAAATGATGACTGCCTATATGTAGCCAAGTGGTATCTGTAAACAAGTGTTTTCAAGAGCAATAATATTTTGTTTAGGGTGTTTACACTTTACTATATATTCTAAAAACTTATTTTTGACTTGTAGAGCAATAATATTTTTTATGTGCACAATATAATTTTTCGATAAAGAGTGTTTGAGTGACCACCTTTGAATCAATGCAACTACATAACTGATGCAAGTTGTGTGAATTATTGTGGTAACATTCTTTCTTTCTTTCTTTTTTTATCAAGCTATCTGGCTGACAAATTTGAGTTATAGAATGCAACTTTGAGAAAATGTAATCTTTTATATTTTGTTTTGCAATAGTGACGATGAATAACTATTTTGTTCTTATGCTTCGTACACTTATGATAGAGGCTATACTTTTGCTCAAATGATAGATGAAATTTATATACGTAATGATGAAAAATAATCTAAACATTATATTGATTGCCGTGAAAAAAAACCATATGATAAAATAACAATCAAAAGAGCTCTTTTGCTTGGTGCTGGAGAGGAAAATAATCCATACTAAATATATATACAAAAGTCATAATAAAGGAACAGTATGGGTCTACATAATCAAGGATTCACACATGAGATTGAAATGCTATGTACTTATCCTAGTTAAAAATAGTTTCACTCTATACCGTATTTGTAATCGGATTATTGATATTGAATTATCGAATAAACACTTGGGGAACGAATTAAAATTGATAATTAACGGTTTATTGGGCTAAGGAGGGAGGGAGTTAGTTGTTACAAATGATTAGGCTAATCATGAGGAGTTTAGTCAATTCTTAAGTCACTTTCAGAATTTTGTTAGTTTTTTTAGACAATTAGATTTCCAATTAGTCTTGGGAAAAAGATATAAAAGGATCCCTTTGTGTAAACGTGGGAGGCATGATTGCAATAATATCCTATCTTCTCTAAATTCTCTCTTTAATTAAGTTTGAAGATTCATCTCATGCAATTGTTGTTCAAGGGTCATTCTTGTGTGTTGATACTTTAGACTTGCAGAGCTGTGCTTTTCAATTTAGCACGCACTAAATTGGTATTAGAGCCATCGGTTCTCGGAGGCAACAATGCCGGATGTTACCATAAATAGGGAAATGCGATGGGACATCGAAGATATTCATGAAGAAGTTCAAGCAATGGGAGAACGACATGAAGGAGCACTGGAACAGATTAGTCAAATGATAGTAACTATGATAATGATTAATTCAGCTCCAATAATTTCGTGATGGGTCCAACTAGGGAGAATGGGAGTGTGCCAACACAGGGGAACCCTAATCACGGGGCTTTCCGGTAGAATCAAGTCGATTTTCCATGATTTGAAGGTGATGATTTGGAAGGATGGATTTACTAGTCCGAATAATTCTTTGAGTATGATGGAATTGCGAAAAAGTCGAAGGTTCCATTAACTTGGAAGGGCATTACAGTGGCACCAAGCTATGTTGCGAACCAGGTTGGGAAGAGAATGGCCCACTTGGAATGATTGTGTGAGGGCTCTAACCACAGGTTTGGCCACACTTTACCGAATGATCCCATATCGGCATTGGTGAGTCTTAAGCAAACTAAGAGTATCTAGGAATTTCTAGATAAATTTGCGAAAATAATTAAATCAAGTGGAGTTGTCTAAGGAACACTCCATTAGTGTTTTCTAAAGGGTTTAAAACCTGACATTGAGGTTCAGGTTCGAATGTTAGTTCCCAAGTCTTTGATGAAGGCTTATAGTTTAGCTAAGTTAGTTGAACGATCCTTGATGTTGCAGAGGGAACAAGGGCAGCATGGCCAAAGGCTGAACGAATCCTTGTTACCTAATCCAAATTCTTGGTTTCAAGGTTTAAGGAGTGCAGGGTTGGGTATGAATTCTAACTCACAAATCCCTACTTTTAGTGGCAATTCAACCCTTAAGGGGTAAAAAAGATTAATAGAGGTAGAGATGGATGCAAAAAGGACAAGAGGGTTGTGTTTTTGGTGTGATGAAAAGTTCTTTCTAGGCTACAACTGTAGGAAGAGTGGACAATTGTCTATCTTCAAGCTCGATGAAAAAGTGGAAAAGAACGAGATAAGGGAATGTTATGAAGACAATCTGAGCTTAGAAAAGGAGGATACAGATACATCTATGAATCCTCAAATTTAAGTTCATGCCATCGATGGAGCAGTGGATTATAGAACAATGAGAGTGAAGACGACTGTTAGGGAAAAAGTAATCCCTGTGTTGATCGATTTAGGAGCAATCCACAACTTCATTGATTTGGAGACTGCCAAAAGTTTAGGTTGCCAATTGGAACCTATCTCATCTTTTGCAGTGTCGGTGGCAAACATGAGCAAAGTGTTTGGTTCTTATATAAGCAAAAAGGTGAAATGAAAGATGCAGGAAACTGAGTTCCTATCTGACATGTTATTTGTACCTATAGGGAGTTGTTGTGGTATTGGAAAATCAGTGGTTGGTTACATTAGATGATATATTGTGGAATGTTAACAAACTAAGAATACAATTTTCGGTGAAAGGGAATAAGATCTCTTTAGGGGGAAGTCCACCTAGTGATTGGAAGGTGGTTAGTGGCCAGAAGATGCAAAAGTTACTCAACAAGACTGCACGATTAAGTATGATGGCAGTCATATTTGTGCAGCAAACAGGGAATCCCTCACTGAGTTTAGCTAACTGAAGGTCATTAAGAAATTTAAGGGTCCATCCCCTGCATTACAAGCGTTGCTTGATAAGTATACTTTTAGTTTTTCTATACCAAGTAACCTGCCTCCACATAGAGATCATGACCACAAAATAGTTCTTAAGCAAGGAACCTCACCCATTAATGTGAGACCCTGCATATATCTATCTTCATAGAAAGATGAAATTGAGAAGATGGTTCAAGAGTTGCTACAAATAAGAGCGATCACACCTAGTTTGAGCTCCTACTCTTCACCTATAGCGATGGTCAAGAAGAAGGACAGTTCATAGAGAATGTGTATTGACTATAAGGAATTAAATAGAGCCAATGTCAAGGACAAATTCCCTATCCATGTCATAGAGAAAATGCTGGATGAATTGGAAAATGCTAAGTTTTTCTCTTAAGTTGGATCTGAGGTCTAGATACCATCAAATCAGAATGTGTTTTGGTGACCTTGAGAAAATTGCTTTCAAATCCCACCATGGCCACTATGAATTTGTGGTGATTCCTTTTGGCCTCACAAATGCCCCCTCCACCTTTCAAAGTCTTATGAACCACATTTTTCAATTCTTAGTATTCTTTGATGATATCCTTAACTATAGCCCTTCTTGCTCTGTTCATTTGGATCACCTAGAGACAACTTTCCAAGTGTTAAAGACCCATTGTTTGTTTGTCAAGATGAGTAAATGTTCATTTGGGAAAACTAAAGTTGAATACTTGGGTCGTATCATCGGTCAAGGTGGTGTTTCTGCTAATCCAAAGAAGTTAGAAGCAATTGTTTTATGGTCGTGTGCTAAAACTCTCATGGAGCTGAGGGGTTTCCTTGGATTGACCGTAGATCATAAGAAATTTATAAAGGGATATGGGGTGATAACTAGGCGTCTATATGATTTATTAAAAAAGGGTACTTATCATTGGAATAGATGGCTGAGCAAGCCTTTTGTGCTTTGAAAATCGTTATGACCACACCTTTAATGTTAGCATTACCCATTTTTTCTGAAGAACTTGTAATAGAAATAGATGCGTGTGAGGATGGTGTAGGAGAAGTCCTAAGGCAAACCAACCATCCTTTGGCATTCTGTAGTAAGTCCTTGGGACCTAAACATATTAGGCTATCTGTCTATGAAAAGGAAATGTTCGTGATAGTAATTACTACCCAAAAATGAACACTACCTCATTGGCCAACACTTCACAATTAGAACATATCATCAAAGTCTTAAGTACTTGATGGAACATAAAATATCCACTCCTAGTTAGCAAAAGTGGATTGCCAAGCTATTGAGATATGATTTCACCATTATGTACAACTAGGGGAAGGGGAAGAAGACCTTCCCGCTGATGCTTTATCTCGAGTTGCGAAGTTATACGCTATCTCTATACTAATTGGTCAGCTGGTTCAATAGATTAAAGACTCTTGTGTTTCCGATATGAGACTCTCTAAACTAATTTAACAATTACAGGCTAATCTGGATGCTAAGATGGCCTATGCGTACAAGGATGGCTGCTTTTCAGGAGGGTGAAGTGAATAATTGGTCATAATAGTACATTAAAACAACAATTGCTGCAACTGCACCATGACAATGCTATGGAAGGGCATGGTGGAATGATTACAACCTTGCATAGGCTCAAACATGTCTATTACTGAAAAGGGATTAAGAAGGATGTGCATAAGCATTTACAGGAATGTGAGGTTTGTCAAAAGAACAAAGTAGAGAATGTGGCAACTCCTGGCTTGTTACAACCTCTTCCTATTCCTGAATGAGTCTGGAAAGATGTCAACATGGACTTCGTGGAAGGTCTTCCATGATCCAGGGGCAAGACTACATTGTGTGTAGTGGTTGACAGGCTGAGCAATTATGCGCACTTCATTCCCCTCCAACACCCATACACTGCTGAAGTTGTGGCTCATTGTTCCTAGAGAATATGTATAAACTTCATGGGTTGCCTCAAACCATTTTCTATGATAGAGACACTATTTTTCTCAACAAGTTTTGGCAAGAATTTATTCATCTTACAAGGGGTTGCACTTCACCATTCCACTGCTTACCATCCACAAAGTGATGGCTAAACAAAAGCTGTCAACAAAAGCTTGGAAGGATACTTAATGGGTGTGTGTGGTGACAGGATTAAGACGTGGACTACATGGTTATCCTTAGCCGAATGGTGGTACAAAACCAATTTTCACAACTTTACAAAGTCTACTCTCTATGAAATACTCTGCATCCAGTGTCCACCTCTCTACATTCCTTATTGACTTGGAGTTCTATGATAGAAGTTGTTGATAGAAGTTTGCAAGCTAGGTACACATTAAGGGTACCCAAACATCACCTATTATTAGCTCAGCAACATATGAAGATCCAAGCTGATAAGAAAAGTCTGACAGGCAGTTCACAATAGGTGATATATTTTATGCCAAACTCTAGCCTTATGTGCAGTTGTCTATGAGAGGAGATGATTATTCTAAGCTCAGACCTAAGTATTTGGACCCTTTAAGGTCCTTCGAAGAGTTTGGCAGGTTGCCTACCAATTGGAACTACCTTATAATGCTAAGATACACCATACATTTCATATATCTCTGCTTAAAGGCAAGGTGGGTGATAGTTCGGTGGTATCTCATTTACCTGTGTCTCTTTCTGCTAATGGACACATTATGGATCCTGAAGCTGTAGCGGATCGGGGGATTGTGCAGTAGCATCACAGGCCAATCACTCAAGTTCTCATCAAGTGGTTCAATCGTTCTTCTACTGACAACACCCAGATAGATTTACAGGATGTACAGAAACAATTTACTCATTTTAATCACTGAGGACAAGGATAGTTTCCAAAGGGGGGAGGAATTGTTACGTACAAAATTGAGCTAATGAGGGAGTTAGTTTGTTACAAATTATTAGACTAATTCGAGGCAGATTAGTCAATTCTTAAGTCACTTTTGAAATTCTGTTAGTTTGTTCGGGAAAAAGGGATAAAAGAATCTTTTTGTGTAAATGTTGGAGGCACGATTGCAATAATATTCCCTCTTATCCTATCTTCTCTAAGTTCTCTCTTCTAATAAGTTTGGAGATTCATCTCATGCAATTGTTGTTTAAGGGTCATTCTTGTGGGTTGATCCTTCAGACTTGCAGAGTTGTGCTTCTCAATTTTGTATATAGATTATTCAATTTACTTATTGGGTAAATCTTTAACCCGTTAAAAATTACCATATTCACATCTTTATATTACCATAATATATAGGAATAGTTATATATTTACTCTTCTATAATCATATGTGTATTGCCTTAAAGAATACTAAGCAATTCAACAAAGCACTAAAGCTTAAGAAAAGTGAAGACATAGAGAAACCCATTTATTCTATTGATTTCCATTCAATTATCACTCTAAAGTCTAACCTATGTCTCTTCTTCCTTGTCTCTACTATTTTCTTTCACTACTCATTAGCTCACTACATCAAAAATAATGTAAAGAAGTCATCTTTTTTGTAAGGTGTGACCATATATTCACACAGAAAAAGATATCAAAGTGATTAGAGGTTAGCCAATACACCACAAGATAACTGTCTAATAATTGCTAATCCGTTATCAAATCAACCGATATCTTATAAGTTGACTAATAAATTAGTGATACGCCCAAATTTACACTCCAAAAACGAAGAGCAAAGTGGTCGTTGATCAAATATTGAACTCAATAAGAGTTGAGGTCGATTCCATAGGGAATGCGTGCGAATGATTCTATTAGCACCCTTTTTCAAATGTAAATCTATTCCCAAGATAAAGTTGCATGAAGTAAATGGGGGGTTTATGATGTTTTCATTAAATTCCTAATATAAAGTAACTAATGCGTATGTTGAATACTGGAGTTCAAATAGTTAATGAGAATCTAGGGTTGTGTTCCCCATGACGTCTAATACGATAACCAAATTGGTACGGTAAACTCATTCATGATTTCGCATACAAGATAAAACAAGTTAGATAACACCTAGTTCACCTTTCGGTCCTTTCTAGATATATTTCACTCATCACCTTTTGGTCTCAAAACGTGTATAATTGTAACCTTTGTTATAGATCTCTGAATACTCTCACCTTTCGATCTCAAGTACTTAGACTAGGTTGAAAATCCTAAATTTTCGTTGTAGAATTCTTTCCTAATCACTACATCCCTCCCGGGCATGTAATAGATACAAGCTTACCCTAACGCATCGACTCATTAAGGGGGAAGTTAGAGCGAAGAATGCTACAATATATGCAATGATCAATCCCAAGAGTTCACCCCCAAATTTTGTTATCTTATTGAATTGTCATGGTTCCCACAACCCTAGTTGTGGGTTTAGCCTAGCATATTCAACATAATTCGCCCACAACAATACAAATGAATCATGATAAATGACTTACTATTGATATAAATGATGAATCCATGTGTTACAATCTCTAAAGAGATAATCGAAAACCAAGAATTCAATGTAAATAATAGCAGAATAGTGTTCTCCTCTTGTTCTCTAACTCCAGTGTTCGATAATAATTAAAAATGGAATAAAAATAAATATATATACAAGGAAAAACCTATTCTAATTTAAAATAGGAAAATAGACGTCGGCATGGGTACGGGTCACTACACGAACCGTGTAACGCTTCGTGAGTCTTCACTGCTCTTGTGATACCATGCGTATAGGCACGGTCCGTGTAGAGGTTCACGGCTCGTGGACCTTTCCTTAGCAACTTCTCAGCAACACTTTGATCCTCCCTCTTCACGGCTCATGTCACGATCCGTAGTTGGTCACACGATCTATGACGTGCCTCCTCTCTCTTCACTTGTACGATTTTTGTTGTTTTCGGCAGTGATCCTTCCAACTTAGGTCAATCCACGGCATGTGACATAGCCCGTGTCAATTTCCACGGTCCGTGAAAGGCCTCATAGGGTTTGCCTTGGCTCATTTATTCGTCACGCCAAGTGTGAGGCCACGATGGGGTTCACAGTCCGTGTAACGTGACACGGTTTGTGAAGGCACCCATGCTCCTTCACTTAGTTTAATTCATTGCTTCCTTTGTTCTGCACCAACTTATGTACTCTCCTATAGTCCATGTGAGGCTACACGGTCCGTGAGGGTCTCCGTATGCTACTACTTCAATCCTTTTTCGCTCTTTTTCTCGCACTTCACCCATCGTTCTATGCCTTTACCATTTTTCTGAAAGACAATAAAATACACATATCAAATCAACATATTTGCTTGAGAACATGTAAAAATTCTATGTTCAAAGCGTCATAAGAGTCGTATTTCCACAACTCATCAACACTCTGAACTTAGAACATTTGCTTGTCCTCAAGCAATGACGACTTAAATAAACAACACATAAATACAAATGCCTCATCAGACCTATGGGTAAACCTTCAATTTTAACATACATGCTCAGAAAACATGCTTAGAATATGCTTACGCCCCAAATAGACCCACATAGATTAAGGTAAACATCCTGCATGTATGGTCAGTCCACATAAGATTGGGAACCAAGATGAACCAGTTGTATTAGCAACCAATCAGTTCAAGGATAATGCCTTTACTACAAAGAAGTCTCACACAAACAACAAATCAATGTAGAATAGGGACTAGAATACAGACACTCACTCTCACAAATGATTTTCAGTGGACACACAAGTATCGACCATATGCTTGCCCTTATTTTCACTACCTCAACTCTCGAATGACCTTAATAGGATCACATTAGGACTTTTGTGGCTTATAATGTAGGCTTGGTTTAGGGTGGGGTACATTTAGGATCAAGTGACTAATCGGCCCTTCCAAGACACTACTTTGACTCGGCTATCTGCTCTCGGTTTTCAGTTCCTATTGCCCCTACTTTTCACTTTCTCTGCTATTTGGGAGTAATTTCCGTGATCTTTTTTTTCTTTTTCTTCTGCTTTTTTTTCATGTTTTGTTACACAATCACACTCCCAGTCACACTCCCAATTTTCTTTTCCCCTTTTCGTTTAGCTCTTTTCCTTACTTATTTTTTTGCTTTTTCCTACAATAGCTTTCCAACAATAGCCACCCTCAACTTAGGCTTTTGGCCTAGGCTGAGGTTCACAATGTCTTTTAAAGAACCAGGGCCAACATAAGCCACCCTCAACTTAAGCCTTTGTCCTAGGCTGAGCTTCGCAATGTCCTTGGAGAGACCAGGGCTTAAATTCGCAGACAGATAGGGGAAGTGCTTTTGGTTATGAAAGAAAAAGGTCTATTCAGGCTTAACTTTTTAATTCAAAAAGGGAAACTTCATTTGGTAGGTAAACTTTCAGGCTATGTGACTAATCAATGAAAAAAGGCCTAAGATCACACCCTAATTCAGTCATTTCATTGTTTTGGTGGGACTAACCAGAAAAGTTCTAGCTTACGAGTGCGCCGCCTGAAATAAAACAAATACGCTCACACACACGTGGACTAACCAGAAAAGTTCTAGCTTACTCTGTTAGCATTTCCCACAATGTTGATTGCTTCTGGATTAGCTCCACAAGACTTAGCAGTGTGATCTCCTCCCCAACACACAACACACCAACCAAGTTGTCGTTGTTGTATTGCATTCACTGGGGCTGGCTGCTGACCTACACCTACCGACGCTTGTTGTTGTTGGCCTAACACCAGGTTGTTGAAATGAGTAATCATCATATTTTTCATGGTTGACATTTGACCTTGCAAGGCATTTATTGCATCAATCTCCAACATACCGACTTGCTTTTGGACTAACGGTCAGCTTGATCCTTCATTCCACTCAGGATTTCCTTGTGCGATCTGATTGAGAAGGGCATACAACTCAATCTACATCTTCTCCAATGCCTGTCCACGTGTAGCAGAATCAAGAAGAATCTTTGTGTTAGGTTCCAAACCTTCTATGAAGGTATGTACCAATACTTCATTAGCCTGACAATGATGAGGATAATCAATAAGGAGAGTTTTATACCTGTCCCAAGCTTGATATAAATTTTCTCCAAGCTTATGTTTGAAGCTAAGAATTTCACTCCTGAGTTTGGCAGTTTTGCCAGATAAGAAGAATCGGGTGAGAAACTTGCGAGAAAGATCATCCCATGAAGTGATGGAGTTGGGTGTTTGATCTGCAACCACCTCCGGGCTCCCCCCAACAATGAGAAGGGAAGCAGGGTCATTCTCACGTAATCTCTGTTCAACCCCGTAAGAATGAAAGTATCAGCAATCTCCAAGAAGTTCTGAAGATGGACCTACAGGTCTTCGTGTGGTAGTGCTGTAAATTGTTCAGTGGAGTATAGAAACTGGACCATATTTTGTTTCAGCTCCCACCGGCCTCCAGGCTCTGGTTTCATGAAGCAATTGGTGGCATTAGTGGTTCGCAGGATTGTCACATTCTGCACTGGGCGGGGGGCTAATTTTGCAAGCGGATTTGCTTTGAAAATTACTTCTTTGATAGGATCTAGTTTGATTTTGCTGTTCTCTAGATCCTCCTGTTCAATAAGTTCAAGTGGCAGAATTTGGAACAAGATGCCTGCTCTCCTCTTCGATTAACGAAAGCAAGAGTCTTGATCTTCTAGTTTAGTGCCAAACTACTTGCAATCAAAGCATGACTAAGATCAAATGTAGTGAGCACACAAAACAAAACAACTTAGAGAATTAACCAGCTCAAACTTTAAATCCTTGGCATCGGCGATAGAAACTTGTTACTTCCTTAGCACATGCAAGTGTACGTAGTCAACCCAAGTAATATAGTGGTCCTGAGAAAGGGGCCGAGATATCGAACCCAAAGGATTTAAAGAAAGGTGGCAAATATCCAAGCTATTATGCTTAGAGGGTGTCAAAGAGAAGCAGAGAAGAAGTTTGTAAAGAGTACTGAACCTACTGACTTAATGCATTATCCTGAGCTAGTTTATTGTAACTATCAATTTAGAAGCGATTCTGGGATTGTAGACTTGGTGAAACCTTTACCTCTCAATAATCACTCATACGTTTGGGTTTGTAACTACTAGTTCACATGGTTAAGATTACCTAAACAGGGTTGCACGCCTCTATCGGCCTACCTTTATTGACTACCTAACTACATCGTTGAGTAAGGATAGACAAACCAATAAAAGTGCTTTAATATTATCTTCCTGCATTATGAACCAAGCGAGGTGTAAGGGTAGTTGTCACGGGTCTCCCTTACATGAATCAATCTAGTTTTCTAGTCGAACAAGCTCCCTATACTGCTGTGTCCTATCTATTCCAACATCTCTCGAATCTAGAATGGACAACTCATTTACCTCCTAGTTGATCAAGCTAAGAAGTATAGATAAAAGCATTATAGGAGTAGTCAGCAACCCAATCATATGTATAGAAAATCAATAGCTAAACATTGTTTATGGCTACAATCCCAGAATATGGGAGAATTAGCCACTCATAGTCGGTTCCAACACCAAGATTAAACTAATGATCATCAACATTCAAGAAGACAAAGATAAAAACTAACCAAACTTTCCCTAGAAAACGTTCTCCACCTTCCTCCTCTCTCGTCTCCTAATAATGATAAAAAAAACCCTAAAACTTCAAAACAAAAAATAGGACTTAAAAATCCTGTAACTCGCTTTCTTTCCCCGTGTCTTGGAAGTCTGTGACGCGGACTAGCATGATCTGAACAAGATTTTGCTTATTTGCTGACTAGACTAATTTGCCCTATATTTTTCCCTAGTCCGCGATGCGAACTTTGCAGTATTTTTCGTTTTGCGCCTTTTTCTTCTCCTTTTCAGCTCGCTCACTTTTCCCCAGGTCCGCGACGCGTACTTGAGTACTTCTGTTGAGTTACTGCTTCTTTTCCTCCTTAAATCCTGGGTTGTGTTTGTCCTCCTGCTCTGGGTTTGACTTCGGAATGGCACCATCTAATCAAAATTTGCAAAACACAACCCAACGGCACACTTGGCCCCAGATTAGCAAAATAAACAAAATCCCACTAAAAACAACTGTACTCTATAAGTTCAGATTAGCAAACACTAAAACAACTGTACTCTACAAGTTCACCCTCTGACTTTGCTCTATTTACAGGTATATTTGGCTAGTTAGGCGTATAAATACTTCAAAGATCACTTAGAATATAGTTTAGAGCTTACCTGGGCCACGCATTGCACGGTCCGTGACACGGTCCGTCTGGAGGTACATGTGTCGTGTAGACGCACGTGTGACTCTCTTTTGCTAGTTTTGGCTTGCTCTATTTTCGTGTCATACCTCCAACTATGCGTATGCTCACGCCCTTCACCAAAGTGCTTATACCCTCTTGGAACCACAAATCAAAAATAAGAAAATACATGACATAAAATACACATTTTTAGATAATGGGTTGCCTCCCATGAAGCTTTGGTTTAACGTCACGGCTCGACCCAGTTGTGTTGACTACTCATACTTTATCAAGGTGTAGGACCTTGATAACTGAGGTTTCATCTGCAACATCCAAATGCTTCTTCACTCGCTGCCAATTTACTTTGAAACGATGCCCTTTGTCAGTTTCTAACTTGACCGCACCATGCGGAAATACCTAGGCAATCTTGTATGGGCCAGGCCACCTAGATTTGAGCTTACCTGGAAACAACCTAAATAGAGAGTTGTACAGCAAAACCTTGTCACCGGCATCGAAATTTGTTGGTGAAATATGCTTGTCGTGATGGGACTTCATTCTGTCTTTGTATAGTGCTGCACTCTCATAAGCCTAGAGGCTAAATTCATCCAACTCATTGAGCAAATCAAGCCTCTCATTGGCAGCCTCTTCCCACTTCATGTTTAGGGTCTTCAGAGCCCAGAGCGCCTTGTGCTCCAATTCCACAGGCAGATGATAGGCCTTACCAAACACCAATTGGTATGAAGATATACCAATGTGGGTCTTGTAAGCTGTCCTGTAAGCTCATAGTGCATCTTCTAGTTTCTGAGCCCAATTAGTTCTTATGGCATTCACACACTTGGTCAGGATCTCCTTAATCTCCCTGCTTGACACTTCAATCTGCTCACTCGTCTGCAGATGATAAGGTGTTTTGACTTTGTGTTGTCGTACACTATACTTAGCTAGTACAACATGGAAGGATTTGTTGCAGAAATGGGAGTCCCCATCACTAATGATAGTTCTGGGTGTCCCAAACCTGAAGAAAATATTCTGCCTCAAAAATTGTACCACGCACTTTCTTTCATTGTTTGGCAATGCCATCACCTCCACTCATTTGGAGAGGTAGTCCACCACCACTAAGATATACTTCATGCCATAGGAGCTCACAAATGGGCCCATAAATTCAATGCCTCATACGTCAAACAATTCTATTTCAAGGATAAGGGTCATGGGCAGCTCTTGGCGCCTAGAGATGTTGCCTCGGCGTTGATACTGATCAAAACCTCGCACCATGTCATTGGATTCTTTGTAGATGGTGGGCCAGTAGTATCAACATTGTAAGATCTTTTTCGCAGTCCTGGCACCACCATGATGGCCCCCAACTGGGGAATAATGATAGGCTTCCATGATGCTCATCATCTCTGCTTCTGGTATGCATCGCCTAATGACCCCATCTGCGCATGTTCTAAACAAGTATGGGTCATCCCAAAAGTACCTGTGAACATAATGTAGAAACTTCTTTCTCTAGTGAGGGTTAAGGCCCTCAGGCATAATGTCACTCACCAGAAAGTTAGCAAAATCAGCAAACCAAGGGATTAAGTCAACAGAAGTTGCCAATACCTGCTCTTCGCGAAAGGAATCATCGATGTTCAACCAATCCTTAGCTCTCGACTCATCTTCTAACCTTGACAGGTGGTTTGCCACCTAGTTTTTCATGCCTTTTTGTCATGAACCTCGAAGTCGAACTCTTGCAGCAAGAGTACTCTGATTAGTCTCGGCTTAGCATCCTTCTTTGCCATGAGATACCTTAGTGCTGCATAGTCTGTGTGCACAATCACCTTTGTGCCCAATAGGTAGGCTCGGAATATGCCAAATGCGTACACCACAGCCAGCATCTTCTTGTCACGACCCGGACCTAGGGCCTAGATGTGACACGACAAATAGGAACCTGAGAGTTCCCAAACAAGCCTCAAAGTATCCAAATCCACATCATCGGTTCGGAAGCGTATTCAAATAGTAAACATTTAGTTATAAGGGATGGGAAAGTAGGACTCACGCTATGGGGATATCGAAGGAAAAGGGATTCACATGGATTGACATAGCACATAGCACATACGAACTAAGGGGCGGGTAAGTATGACTCACTCTACAAGGGAATACAGGGTTTAGGATCTTCCACATTACCACATCAATCATACATAAATATCATAATTCCCATATTTAATCCATGATAGCCATATCCAATAGATAACTAAATCATAAGCTTCAAATACAACACATAATATATATGATCTACGAAAGTCTACAAGATGTCAAACAATGCCTCTAGTCATAAGATGGGATGGGGGCCAAGACATGTCCCAGACTCACCCTCAATTACGAAGATAAATAGAAGACAACATAGGTAGAAGGAAAGTGGTTTGTCCTTGGAAGATAAGACTCATCACATCAACTCTCTGAATTCGAACCACCCATCAAGCGATGGATGATCGTAACACACGGTCCCTACATGGTAAAATCATATAGGCATAGAGTATGCGTTAGTACGTTTGAATGTACTAAGTATGCAGGCATGCAATGCATATGACTTATCAACCTGCAGTTCAATGTTAGATGACAAGGGCACATAATATAGAAAGAATCATATATCCAATGGAAGGGTAGTATACAAGATGCCATGAAATTCATGATGCATGAAATGCGATAATGCTCCTATATAGTGGGGATGGACTATAATCGACAAATCAAACTCATGCGAGCTATTACATGAATTAGTCCGATAAAGACCTCCCATAGGTAGGAGAAGATTACTTGCCAAAGGTAAGCTACATCACACCTTGTGACTCCACTTTTCGGTGGATGGTCACCTTCCTTACGACCACGCTTTTCAGAAGGATTTTCATACTCATATCATATCATAGCATAAACATAAACATAATTGATGAATATCCATTCCTTACAACCCGGTCTTTTCGGTAATAAAGATCGTTCCTATGTTGGCACATAGTTCAAAGAAAGGGAGAGTGACCTTGGGGATAGCCCTAACGCCCCCAATCCATCGGTGCTAAGTCAACAACATCCCACATGAATACTTATACATATACATGCTGTCAAGAGATTCAATGTTCATTTCAAAACATCCAATGCATTCATAGGCTCAAATGCCAAATCATAAATCATAATGCTTATGCAAGGAATAGCTCATCTACACATATACGAGATGGTGCAAGCACCCATAAAAATGCTCATAAAGCCATAATCATAGACATACTGGTGATCACCTATTTTTCATAACCAATGCCTTACCAAAATCATATCATAATAGTTTCATAAAACATAATTGGGCTTAACCCACTTCATAATTTTCATATATCAATGTTCATAAATGCAATGCAATGCATGATGTGAGGATAGCATGAGTAACATAGATTCAAGTTAAAATCAACATCATAATATGAAATTGGATAAATCCATAATTAAATCAACATCTAAATCATAACATAAGCCACCCATGCATAAATCAATTTTAAAGGAGACATGCATGTTCATAACTTCATAACTCAATGTAAATCATCATAATAGTGTTCAAGGTAATTTAAAATCATAGGTAGAGTGTAGCCCATACACCAATTAGATTCAATAAAATCAAATAATATTAACCCATATTTAAAGTGAATAAAATTCATGAAATCAATTGAAAGGAAATTTTAGGTCTTCTTGGTTGAAAGGAACCAAGAATCAATCCCACATACCTTGATTAGGAAAATGAATTTGAGAAGATTTTAGCTTGAATTTGAAACCCCAATTAAATCATAGCTTGAATCTTGAAAATGAGACTTGGAGAGAATTTTGAGAGCCTAATTCTGGAAACTAGGTGTTAGTCTTGAATGAGGGTTTAGAATTAGTGTAGGAGAAGTTTAGGAATATAAAGGGGGGGGGGAGGGTTAAAAAGGTCTTAAAAGCCTTAGGGATGGGTCAAGATATCAAATAACTCAATAAAACGCCCCTTTAAATTTTAAATCGAAGTTCACATGGTTGGCTTCACGGTCCGTGAAAGCCTCCCGTCTAGCCCAGACAGATTTTATGAAAAAGGGCATAACGTTTTGCTCCGAACTCAGAAGGAGGTGAGACCGGATGCGTTAGAAAGATAATTCAAAGAGCTACAATTTGATATGTTGTGGGCCACCCAGTTCCTTTTGTGCTAAGAGATATGCCCATTTAAAGTCGACCCTTTTATCGGTACTTGTGAAAAACTTAGCCAATGGAATTCCTTTGAACTTGACTTGATGTAGGAGACCCATGATGGCCTTAAACAACATAAATAAGCTTGAATTGAAGGCTTGAAAGTGAACTTAGCTTGAACTTGAAAATCCCATACTTAGAATTATTTAATGAAGTCACCTTCATGGTAGGTTACATAGACCGTGTAGTGTCACACGGGCCGTGAGACTGCCGGTACCCATCTCCTCAGAAAAATTCTATGATCAAATTGCGAGACGAGATTTCATACTTTGAAAAATTTCACTCCGGAAGCTTTATGATGGCCTCACGGGTCATGCCACCCCATACAGGCCGTGTACTTGGTCGTGTAACCATACTTGGTCCCAAAGCTGTGGGATTTCAAGCCAAGGCCATCACACGGCTAACCACATGGTCCGTGAAGTGTCACATGGACCGTGATGGGTCCAAGTGTGGTGTGCCTTAGTTTAAAACACCACGTTTAAGGGGCAAACATTGGCCACTTCGTGGAGGCTCCACACGGGCCGTGTGACCTTACACTGACCATGATGGCTCCCTCCCATGAAGTGTCACCTTGGTCCAAAACTTTTCCAAAACCAAAAATTTCATGCTTCATTGAGGTCGTACAAAATTCTAGGTTGTTACACTTCTGCTCAATCACGGTATAATTTCTTTGAGCATCATTCATGGTCTTGCTAGCATAGTAGATAGGATAAAAGATCTTGTTGTGTTTGCGTTTTTTCCCCAGCATAACACCCACAACAATCTCGCTCGGATCACACATCACCTCAAAAGGGGAAGCCCAGTCAGGTGCAACTACCACGGGCGCAGAGATCAACTCTTGCTTCAGAGTCTCAAAGGCATGCCGACAGGTGTCATCAAAATAAAACTTAGCATCTTTCTCTAATAGTTAGCACAGTGGATGTGCAATCTTGAAAAAATCTTTTATGAACCGGCGGTAGAAGCCCATATGCGCAAGAAAACTCCGAACCCCCTTCAACGATATGGGAGGTGGCAACTTCTCGATAACCTCAATCTTCGCCTTATCAACCTCTATGCCCTTATCAGAAATCTTGTGGCCAAGAACTATCCCCTCCTTGACCATGAAATGACATTTCTCCTAGTTCACCACCAAGTTAGCTTCGTCACAACGTCGTAATGCCCTGCTAAGATTCAACAGACAGTCGTCAAGGAATCACCACTACAGAGAAGTCATCCATAAATACCTCAAGGGTGTCTTTGACTATGTCAGAGAAGATCGACATTATGCAACGTTGGAAAGTGGTTGGGGTATTACAGAGCCCGAGTGGCATCCGCCTGAAAGCAAACGTCCTATAAGGGAAAGTGAAGGTAGTCTTCTTCTAATCCTCCAGGGCTATGAATATTTGATTGTAGCCCGAATACCCGTCCAAGAAGCAACACCACCCTCTACCTGCCAACTTGTCAAGCATTTGGTCCATGAAGGGCATGGTGAAGTGATCCTTCAAAGTCCATCTATTTAGCTTTCGGTAATCCATACACACTCGCCACCCTGTGACAGGTCGCAACGGGACAAGTTCATTTTTCTCATTGGCCACTACTGTCATGCCCCACTTTTTTGGGACACATTACACTAGACTAACCCATCTATTGTCGGAGATGGGGTATACCACCCCAGCATCCAGCCACTTGATAATCTCCTTTTTTACCACCTCTTGCATGGGTGGATTAAGCCTTCGTTGGTGCTCGGTACTGGGCACAAAGTTATCCTCCAATTTGATCTTGTACGTGCATATCTCTAGAGGAATCCCAATAATGTCTGCAATGGTCCAACTAATAGCTCTCTTGAACTTTTGGAGAACCCCCAACAATGCGTTCACCTGGTCTTCCTGAAGATATGCTGCCACAATCATAGGAAGAGTGTTATAGTGTCCAAAAATGCACACCTTAAGTGTTGGGGCAGCTCCTTAAGCTCCACAGCAGGAGGCTCCTCAATAGATGGTTTGGTCGATGGCATTGGCCTGTTTTGCAGGTCCAAGTCTAGATTCCTAGGAACAAATGGTCTGGTTCTCTTGCCCTGTAACGCATACACAGTGTCATTGTACCCATTGACACCATCTTCTGGGAAGTTCATTAGTACTGCAGCCAGCGTATCCACGATCATCTTTTCCTCAAGTGGGATCTCAGACTAACAATCATCCTCTACATCCATGATAGATATCACGGCTAATTCTTTGGGTCTCTTCATTGTAGCGCACACACTGAATTTTACCTTCTCAGTGTTCAACCAAAAGGTAAGTTCTCCATGCTCTACATTAACTAGTGCCCTGCCAGTTGCCGAAAATGGTCTCTGGAGGATGATGGGAACCTCAAAATCCACTTTACAGTCCAGGATAACAAAGTCTGCAGGGAAAATAAACCTGCCAACACAGATCAACACGTCGCACAAAATCCCTATGGGCCTCTTCACTGATTTGTCTCCCATAAGTAGCCGCATAGTAGTGGGTATGGGGGCTCCTAAGCCCAACTGTTGGTACACTTATAGCGACATTAAGTTGGTGTTGGCGCCTAGGTCACAGAGGGCCCGTGCAAAATCATAAGCTCCAATAGTGCACGGGATAGTGAAAGCTCTCGGATCTCCCTTCTTCTCGACCAGGGATCTTGTAGCAATGGCACTACAGTGATGAAGATTGTTAGCCGGCTTGATCATGGCTGTCCTTTTTTTATTGACTATGTTTTTCATAAACTTATGTAGCCTGACATTTTTTCAAGTGCTTCTACGAGAGGATGTTTACAAACAACTCCTTAAGCATGGATAAGATTTTCTTAAACTTGCCATCTTCAGCCTTCTTTCTCAACCTTTGTGGGAATGGCGGTGGCGGCTTTGGTATGGCCGGCAGGCACAGAGTAGTGGGTTGGTCCAACTCTTTTGCCTTTTTAGCAACTTTAGGTCTCGTTAGTGTTGCATCAATCTCGTTACCCCCTTCATCATCATGCACCTCCACGAGGTGAGGTACATTGGCATTTGCTTCATTAAGACTTGCATCACCGGCAACAACAGGATCAGAAAGTACCTTATCACTTCTCATGGTGACCACCATGTTGTGGCCATCATTTTTTGGGTTCTCCATAGTATCACTGCAAAGTGACCCAGCCTTTCTTTGATTCAATGAAGCTGACAGTTGCCCCAATTGTTGCTTTAGTTGCTTGATCGAGGTTGAGTGCGAGTCGACCAATTATCAAACATTGGACATTTTGCCTTTCACATCTTGCACCCCTACCTCGATGGACTCCACTTTGTCAAGAACCTTTGCCATCATCTCCTCTAGTCTCGAGTTTCCACCATCCTCATTTGGGCGCTCACTATTTCTATAGCCATCTCTATTTTGTCAGTTCCTTTGGTAGTTGTCACGACCATAGTTCCGACCTTGGTTACCAAAGTTGAATGCCCTGTAACCCTCCTGACTACCCAAGACGTAGGCTTTTTCATCATAACTATAGCATTGATCATCATAGTTGGGTAGTTTGTCCATAACATTCACTTTCTCCACGCCTCCACCAAGTAGCATCTTCGACAACAATTCGATCTGGGTCCGCAATGGGCCATGTCTTGATCCCGCTCTTCCTCCTTATTTTTCTTTTTGCACTCATCTCGAAGACCATCCCAGAGCAGTCTCCATCTCTGGTGTACCATGCCCTGTTGTTCTTAGTTACTTGATCTAAGATCACCACGATGTCTGCGAACGTTCTAGACATGTACGACCCCCCACATGCTGCATCAATGATAGGTTTAGTCAAAAAGTTGCAGGACCTGTAGAAGACTTCTTTCAAGTGCTCATCTATGAGATGATGGTTGGGGCATTGCTTGAGTTTCTGCCTGAATCTCTCCCAAGATTGGTATAATGCTTCATTTGACAATTTCTTGTGAGATCCAACTTATCTTTGATCTTTAGTTGCCTTGATGCAGGGAAGAATCTCTCTAAGAAAGGTTCTTTTAATTCTCCCCAAGTACGGATAGAATCATGGGAAAGCTCATTCATCCACTTTATCGCCTCACCTGAAAGAGACAACAGGAATAACCTCAACCTTAGCGCTTGTTAACTGACTCCTGGAATTTCGAATGATTGGCATGTCGCCAAGAAATTCATAACATGCTGATTTGCGTCCTCAATTACGGCTCCGCTGAACAGCCCTTTCAACTGCAACATTTGCAGCGTAGTGCTAGTGATAGTAAATTTAACACCTGCAGGCAGAGGTGGCATCACTATTGCCCCAGTGGTCCCAGCACCCTCATCATCATCATTCACTACTTGGAGATATTGGGACCCCTAAGGCCTCAAAACAGGGTGCTGTTGTGGTGGTACAAGTGGCACCTATCAAAGTGGTGCAGCTAGTGGTACCACATTACCGGCGAGGTCATCTTCACCCAAACCGTCGTTTCCTTTGTCAGCAGGATTCACTGCTAACTCTATCTGCCTTGCTGCTTCGCGATCCTGGGCGTTCATTTTGCGAATTGACTTGGTGAGTTCGAGGTCATAGGGAATAAGTGCTTCACCCTTGCTTCGGGTGTTTGGCATGCAACACTGGTTCCCTACAATGAGCAAAAACAAGAAATAAAAGTAAAATTAGGGACTAGAATTACACACTGGAAGTAGCAACTAATAGACTATTTCTTTGCCGCATTCCCCGGCAACGGCGCCAAAATTTGAGACACCCAAATTTACACTCCTAAAAGGAATAGTAAAGCGGTCGCTGATCAAATATAGAACTCAACAAGAGTTGAGGTCGATCCCACAGGGAATGCGTGAGAATGATTCCATCAGCCCCCTTTTTCAGATGTAAGATGTAAATTCTATTCCCAAGATAAAGTTGTATGAAGTAAATGGGGGGGTGGGGGGTTGTTATGATATTTCAATTAAATTCCTAATATAAATTAACTAACGCATATGTTGACTACTGGACTTCAAACAGTTAATAAGAAGCTAGGGTTATGTTCCCCATGATGTCTAATATGATAACCAAATTGGTATAGTAAACTCATTCATGATTGCGCATACAAGATCAAACAAGTTAGATAACACCTAGTTCACCTTCCGGTCCTTTCTAGATATATTTCACTCATCACCTTTCGATCTCAGAATGTGTACAATTGTAACCTTTGTTATAAATCTCAGAATACTCTCACCTTCCGGTCTCAAATACTTAGACTAGGTTGAAAACCACGAATTTTCGTTGTAGAATTCTTTTCCTAATCACTACATCCCTCCCGAGCATGTAACAAATACAGGCTTACCCTAACGCGTCGACTCATTAAGGGAGAAGTTAGAGCGAAGAATGCTACAATGCATGCGATGATCAATCCCAAGAGTTCACCCTCAAATTTTGTTATCTTATTGAATTGTCATGGTTCCCACAACCCTAGTTGTGGGTTTAGCCTAGCATATTCAACACAATTCGCTTACAACAATACAAAAGAATCATGATAAATGACTTACTATTGATATAGTGATAAATCCACATGTTACAATCTTCAAAGAGATGATCGAAACCCAAGAATTCAATGTAAATAATAGCACAATAGTGTTCTCTTCTTGTTCTCTAACTCCTTTAATAGTCATTAAAATGGAATAAAACAAATATATATATAAGGAAAAACCTACTCCAATTTAAAATAGGAAAATAGATGTCGGCATGGGTACAGGTCACTACACGGACCGTGAGGGTCCACACGGACTGTGAAATGATCCGTGAGTTTTCACTGCTCTTGCGATACCATGCGCATAGGCACGGTCCGTGTAGAAGTTCACGGACTGTGAAACAGCTCGTGGACCTTTCCTTAGCAACTTCTCAGCAACACTATGATCCTCCATCTTCACGGCCCATGTCACGGTCTGTAGTTGGTCACACGGTCTGTGACGGGCCCCATCTCTTTTCACTTGTATGATTTTTGTTGTTTTCAACGGTGATCCTTCCAACTTACGTCAACTCCACGGCATGTGACACAGCTCGTGTCAATTTCCACGACGTGAAAGGCCTCGTGGGGTTTGCCTTGGCTCATTTGTTCTTCACGCCAAGTGTGAGGCCACGGCGGGGTTCACCGTGTAATGTGACATGGTCCGTGAAGGGACCCGTGGTCCTTCACTTGGTTTAATTCACTACTTCCTTTGTTCTGGGCCAACTCACGTATCCTCCCACAGTCTGTGTCGTGAGGGTCTCCGTATGTCAATACTTCAGCTCTTTTTCGCTCTTTTTCTCACACTTCTCCCATTGTTCCATGCCTTTATAATTTTCCTAAAAAACAATAAAATGCACACATCAGACCAACATATTTGCTTGAGAACGTGCAAAAATTCTATGTTCAAAGCGTCACAAGAGTCGTATTTCCACGACTCATCAATCAGTAAATTCAAAATTGATATTCGATAAGCGAAATCATTAAGTGAAATTAACAACCCGATATGGCACAGGTAAAGTTGACTTATTTTAAACAGTTTTAGTAATAATTTGACCGATAAATATTCATTTTCTAAAATTAGGTTAGATTTTAAAGTAATTTCAAATGCATCTATATGTAGATATATATGTATATAAAATAAAAAAACGCACAAAATGAACCTAATTGTGAACCTATTTAACAAAAATGGACATAGCACAAATTATTTACGTGCTTAACCCAATTTCTTCTTTCTTATTTTGTGCACGAGGTTAGCATAACTACTTTGTGATACTCCGTCGGTATATGATACCATAGATGTATCCTAAATTGGGCTTAGTCCTCTATGATACTTCGTAAGTATATTGATACCCTATCAGTATCATATATAATTGAGTTCTTTTTTTAAGAAATAATCAAGGAAAAAATATTAAAGCCGCAATCTTATTAAGAAAAAATATTGCATTAAACTCTGGTAGTATCTATATATCAAGCAATTTCTTCCTCTTTGAAATCATTAAAGTATAAACATACTTTAATGGTGTCTCTTACTTCTTGATACACTCGTGACATCAAACGTGCGAGAATAATTAAAAACATAAGTATGAAAATAAGGATGTAGCCACTTGTTATTTTTTGTGAAATAAAATATAATAACTAGGGGTGTCAAATAGGTTGGTTGGGTTGAAATAGAAATTGGGTTGGGTTAGGACTCGTCCAAATTTACTTCAAGCTCAAACGGGTTGGGTCATGACCCGCGCAATTCAACCTGCCAATCTGAATAATTTTAACATATTATTATTTACTTTATAAAACCACAATTTGAATTTCAACTCAAGAAAATAAAAATAAAAAGTTACAAATAGATAGAGAAATCATAGAAAATATACATTACATCAAAGCAAGTAAAGAGCTTAGAACAAATTGAAATTGGAGATTAAATTGGGCTCAATTGAAGATTCTTTAAAATGGATTAAGCTTTGAATGAGTTGAGATTAAACCCAATTCAAATTATCTTGAACCTAACACACCAAAATTTGAACGAATTGGGTGGAATAATTGTTGACACCCAATTTTTATCCTCCACAGTACAAATTAATCATCGAGCTTTTAATTTTAACAATTTGAAATAATTAGCTTTCAAAATGCAAAACATATTTTTTCAAGTGATTTTTAGATTTAAAATCTTTTAATTTTAATTATGTTTATATGTTGCCTATTATATATATTTATCTTTAAATATTTTACTTTACTTTTCGTATTATATAATTTTAATATTGTGCATTACTCTACTTTTTCGTATTAGATACATTTTTACGTTTGTTGCGGATTATAAATCTTTTAATTCTAATTATGCTTAAAATAGTTTTCTCAAATCGACGGCTGAGATATGAGACTTGTAAAAGGATTCCACTTGAAGATTCAAATTCAGGGCAAAATGTTGAATTTGCCCTGGATTTCTACCCGTTTTTGTTGCCCTAATTTTGGGTATTTATACCCGAACTGTTCACCATTTTTGGGGGATTTTTTTCCTTTCAGATTTTTGAGATTTTGAGAAAAAAAGAGATACATTCTTGAGAGGAGAAAAACAATCCAAAGCTTCTTGATATAGAAAACAATTTCCAGAAAAGCCCACTGATTTTAGGCTTGTTCTTGTCTTGTCGGAACTTTCGGGACAGCGAAGCTCGGTAGTAATTCGCTTTCAGCTCGTCGACGTCCTAGGTCGCTGCTCCTTAACAGGTAATACCCTTACCTTCCCATATTCTTCTTGTTTGATTGTGGTATGCCGGTTGCGTCGTCTTTGAATATTCTAGACTAATTCATGTTGTTGGTTCGTATTTGAGTATTAGTATGGTTTGAATATCTTTGTTGAGCGTCTGTGGTTTTATATCTTAGTTCGGTAATCCCATGTGATAAGCTCTGTTATGTGATCTTGAATAAAAAGTTTTTTTTCTTTCTGACTTGGCAAAATAATTTTGTGGGGATATGACAGTAAATCACCCTTGTTTTTCTCATTTCTCTGGAGTAACTAGGATTGATAACTTGAGGGGGCACATTATTTTAGATTACCAGCTTGTTCTAGATTTTTTTTCTTTTCATATTTCTAGTTATTAAGAGATAGTGGTGCAGTAATTGCGAGTAAAAGTTAGAATAGAGATATAATGTCCAGCTTACATGGAGTTTGTTTTTGAATTAGCAGAAGTTGGAAACCCTCATAATTTATGTAGCCACTGCTTTTGAAGAAAACTGTGACTAAAATAAGAAGTTGATTAACTGATTGTGATAATGGCTCATCTCCTCTTTGAACCAAACATCTAGTGTGTCTTCTGAGTTTAATAAAATGGTCATATGTTGTTCTACTTGCTTGTTCGTTTCATGCTTGCTACTTCGTAGATAAAATGATAATATGTCACGTCTAGTTTATAATAAAATATGATTTTTATAAAAAGAGGATTAACGTAGTAACCTGCATACGATTGTATTGATATACTCTCTTGTTAAGTGTTTGGATTTGTTATTTATGTAATTTATTCATTTTTGTTGCATGTGATGACTGTTGGAGTCCGTTTTGGACCCCTCCTGCATACTTTGAGTTGTCCCTCATCAGAACAGTGTACGCGTTCGAGAGTATGCTGATTATACAGGCTTCGGAGGCCGAAAGTTGATATATATTCACCAATACGCATGTTATATACACTGGTATACAACCAGTGTATACAACAGATTAAACCCAAAAGGAAAAGGCTAAAAACCCGAATGTTTTGCAGCAGAATAATATTGGGCTTGGGCCCAATCGGCAACATCAATTTTAAAGGGCTTGGCAAGCCCAACATTTAAAATTAGTGCGAGCTTTTGAGAATATGGCCTGCGAAAGCCCAATTCTATTTCAATTTATTTATTTACTCCTTGTCTATATTATTTGTTTGTGATAATTATTTGATTATCTTTAGCACTAATTTTAATTCATGTTGTTTTGTGTGTTTTAATCTAATTAAAATTCCCCAAAGAGTTGACCATTTATGTTATTGTAACGTCTTTGAATAGTTTTAACGACAAAACCACCTTTTAAGAAATCTAACTCTATAATTGTTCTTTAAAATAATTTATGAATATTTTTCTTTTTAACACTTAGATATTTTAAGGGATTTTTAAAATTATAGTCATTAAGTCTAATTCACCGACTCTTTTAACTAAGTAAATTTAGATAGATTTTAATGTTATTTTTCTTGATTATGCTTTTAGGGTAGCTTCACGTAGTTAATATTATTTGATTAAAAAGTGATTAAGATTTTAAATGTTCTATTTTTTTTTCTAATCTTTTGACATTTCACTTAGTAATTCCTAGTCATTAATCTAAACTAATTTCAATTTTTTAAAGTTAGTCAAAATTATTTAATCGTCGGATAACCGCGTGTTAGCAGCCATTTCGAGTGCGTAAAACCTTCTCAAAATGGAAATGTGAACCCGAACCTTTTTTTTTAGATTTTAAAAGATTTTTTCTGTTGGAGTCTTTTAAAATAATTTAATTAGTTTTCTTGATTTTTCTTAAAATATTAAGTGGCGACTCTAAATTTTTGAAGATTCGATTTTACTTAAATTAATTGAGTCTTTAATCGAATTTTCGAAACCCATGTATTTTTTTGATATAACAGAAATGACGACTCCGCTGGGGACTTTTAATTAGGTTCTAACCACAGGATTAGATATTTTGACTAACCTTATTAATTGTTTTACTTGAATGATTATTTGTTTGTTCGTATTTTATTTGTTTAAGTTCTAATTATTTGAATGTTAAGTTTTAAATGTCATTCATGCATAGCATTTTTCGCCACTCGGCAACTTTATTTATATTTTTTACTAAAATGACGGTTATGCGGGTCGCAACCGTTTAGTCCAAAATTTTCCATCGAGGTACCCTGACGAAATGAGTCGATCTTGCGGGGTCGACGGTCGTTAACTTTCCCAGCCCCGGTTGTCCGCTTGGGTCACCTTTTCACAGTCAAAAAATAAGCCCACTCTAAGACACCTAGGGTAGGACGAAATCAAAAACCTTGTAGGTGCATTGGCCTAGGTCGACCCGATAACCTAGGGGTATCGGGCCCATTAGTAGCCCACCTTGAGTCCAAAGTGGCCCCTGGCCCAATTGAACGATCATATTGTCTGTTTTTGAAGGATATATACGTCTTTTAAATAAATCAGTGTTCGTGGGACTGGGAGGTTATTTTTTATTTTTCTAAATACAGTTTTTCTTGTAGATGGCTAGTCAGTTTCCGAAATTTGACATGGTTACCAAGACTCCGGATCTTCTCCGTGTATGGTGGAATAATCTTAGTGAGTATGCACAGAATCAAGTCACCACACATCTAGGGCATCTACCTTCGTTAATGGACCTTTAGGCATATCCCTCATTTATCAAGGTTATTACACGGTTTTGGGGCGATGAGAGGATGGTGTTTCGGTTTGGGGATGTTGAGTTAACACCTACAGTCGAAGAGATTCGGGATTGCCTAGAATCTAAGGGGCTGTATGAAAAAAGGCAGAAATGCCCCGACCATAATATTCTAATACCAAGTAGACCGACTAGTAAGGGAATGAAGGATATGCTCTTTTTGGTACAAGCTGAATGGTTAGATGCGCCAAGGATCCCTTTCTTAAGATTCTTTGAACGTTGGGGGCATAAGAGCTATTTCGGGAACTTCCCTAACGAATTTCACGATTATGGCACTTGGATTAGCACTCAAGCCTTAGCTTTCTCCATATGCCTTTTAGGGACCATGGTATTTCCTCAGGATCAGACAAACGTCATAGATTCTAGAATTGTCATGGTCACACACGCCATCTTCTACGGCCTTGGTAAAGACGGCCAAAAGAAATATTGTGATTTGGCACCAATCATCATGGCTGATATCTACCGATCTCTTGGAATGTGTAAGAATGGGTACGGATTCTTCCAAGGGTGTAACCTGCTACTACAATGGTGGATGTCTTTACATTTAGCCACAAAAGTCGAAAAATGGAGGCAAGACTTGAGGCGGCGGGACGGAAGAAATGCTTTGGCCCATCACGAACTTCTGTTGACTATTTGAAACTTCAAAATCAGGAGGTCAAAGGAAGGATGGGCACAAGCTCTTTATGATTTGAAGGAAGATAACATTTCTTGGATGTTAGATGACTTCATGTCCGAAAGGGTGGCAATACAAGGAAGGCGATTCCCTTTTTTGGTCCTTATGGGTATCCAGGGCATGAGGCCTTATTGTCCAAACCGAGTGATGAGACAGTTTGGGAGGAAACAAGTTGAACCTAAGATCGGGGATAGTAGCCAATATATCGTCGACTACGAAGATCGGGAAAAAGTGCCCTACGCAGATGACGTTCTCAAGGAATGGTCCGCATGTGTCTTTTTAAACAAAGAGAGTATTGCCGAAGATAGGTACGATGCGGGCTACGAAGAAGGAGACAAAGAGTGGTTGAAGGCCAATTTAAACAATGACATCACTTCGGGGCTCCACCTCGACCCCCGATAAAAGACACAGAAGCGAAGATCCAGGTCCAAAGGAGACTTTTTCAACAACAATGGGATGACAGGAAATGGGAATTCCAACAAAAAGAACAGGAATTCCGGCGAAAGGAACAATACTATTTACAAAGAGAGCAAGAATTCCAACAAAGGGAGTACAAGCTTTATAGAGTTATGGCCTCTCGAACACAAAAACTAGCCGACGCGAGAGCGTGCTTGGTTCAGTTAGATCAGAATTTGGAAAGCCAGATTAGCACTCTCCAGCAAACACCAGTTTCTGGTCGGGCCCTACTAGCGGAACCTTTCTTGATGCTGCACCAAAGCCAAATCCGGGGAGAAGTGGATAAAGCCAGAAGTCAAGAGAGATCTCCTTCTATGTAATTTATCCCCTGCGTGGGAAAGTTTTTCCTGTATTTGCATATTTTGTTCTCTACCCTTTCCCTAGAAATGTATCCCTTATTAACACTTTGTAATGTATTTTACTTATAGAGTTTGTTTGGGGGAACAATGTGATATTTAAAATGACATATACATCCTTCAAATCAATAGACCAACCCTTGGCATAAAAGGGTCACATATTTTTTTAGGACGCGTAATAACTATTTCTATGATATCTGTTATTTATGTGGTTATGTTGTTTATTCGGAAAGTGTTAGCCCACTTCTTGCCAAAATGCGAGTCCTAAACATAAACCCCAGTTACTACCAAAATATGACTAAATATCCTTCAAGCTCCAATTTCTCGAGAAAGTCCAGACTCCTCAAAGCATCTCTAAAGTCTTACCTTTGCCAACTCAGAAAGTCACACTAGCAAAAAAGAAAGACCCGGAATACTGAGATACACCATTTCCAAATCGTATAGATGAAGTCTTGCCTGTTTGCCATGTATCCTGAACCAGTGGGCTAGTCTTTTTCGAATAAAGCAACAACTGCGTGTTTGTTGACTTGCGTGTGATATCTTGTTTACCTACTAATCCAAAGATACTGATGCATTGGCCTTTGAGTAATTCTCCTTACAGGTGATAAAGGTTGATTTGTGTTGATAAAACTGGCTGATCATCCTTACTTCACTAGATCAAAAGCCCACAACAATTCCTTCCCCAATCAAAGCCAGTCAAGCGGTACAAAAGCAATGGCAGGAAACCATGACAATATGAGCTTAGCTGAGGTTCCGATTGCGGATTCGAGTACTACTGAACAGAATAAGTTGATTGCACAGCTGATGCAGCAGGTTATTGAAATGAAAATGGAAATAAAAAAGACTCAAGAACTGGCAAATCTGGCCACCACTGCTAATCTTCCTGGCCAGGATGATGGGAGGCCTCCATTCCATTTTCCTTCTCCTAACCCAACACACCAACCTATTCTTATATCAACCAACCCACCCATCACCCATACTCAAAATACCCCCGTCGTTGAACTAGCTACTCCAAATGTCTGTCACCCCGGTCCATCACACAAAGCTCCACCTCCTCCACAAAACCCAAACGTCAACAATGCTCAAGCCTTCAACTCTTCTCCCGTTCCCAACAATGCTTACCCTCAAATAATCCATCCAGAAATCTATGCTCCAAACCAATACAATCTACCCACTGTCCAAAACCTCACTTCCCAAAGCTCCTTTCCATGTACCGGTTCTTACTAAATTCCAGATTCCTCAGACCACTTACTCCGAAATAGACCACTACGAAGAGAAGGAGAAGGAATGGAAGGCCAAAGAGGAAATGATCAAGCTAGGGATAAAGGAAGAGATAGCAAAAGCTTTGAAGCAATATCACATCACGCCAGATATTGCAGGCTTAAGTTATGAAGACCTGTGCATTCGTCCCGACCTAGACCTTCCAGAGGGATTCAAGATCCCGAAGTTCGACACTTTTAAGGGAATCGGAAACTCGTTGGCCTACTTAAGAGCTTATTGTGACCAACTCATGGGTGTTGGTAGAAACGAGGCTTTATTGATGAGACTGTTCAGCCGAAGCCTGAGTGGAGAGGCTCTGAATTGGTTCACGTCACAGGAAGTGAGCCAATGGGCAGGATGGAATACCATGGCTAAAGATTTTGTAGAACGTTTTGCTTATAATGTGGAAGTGGTTCCAGATCGTTACTCGTTGGAAAAGATAAAACAAAAGGCTGCGGAAAGTTACCGTGAGTATGCCTACAGATGGAGAAAGGAGGCTGCCAAGGTCCGGCCTCCTATGTCAGAAAAAGAGATCGTCGAAGTGTTTGTACGCTCGCAAGAGCAGGAATTCTATGAGAGGATGATACTGCTCGTTGGAGCAAAGTTTGTAGATATTGTCAAGATTGGAGAAACTATTGAGGACGGCCTTAGGACGGGAAAAATTACCCGTATCACAAATCCAGCTAGATCTTCAGGGCTGGTAAGGAAGAGAAGATGTGGCAGCTGTTTCCGGCGTACAAGACAAGAGGAGAACACCCGCCAGTAACCCCAAAAAACCCGCACCCCCTCGAAACCATTTCCAGCTCACCTCAAGTCCACTCCCAGTATACTACACTCAACCAGGGCACCAGACTCCACCCTTAAACTACCAAATTCCCCCCCCCCCCTCTCAGTACCATACTCCCCAATACTCAAATGTCCACCCAAATTACAAACCTCAATCCCCAACTTGCTCCTATGTCCAACCTATTCATCAAACTCTCCCTGCTAATTACCAAGTTCCAAGTCACCAAATTCTACCACCAAGCTATCATACCCTGTCATACCCAAGACCTCAAATTTCTACGCCTTCCTGCCGAAACCTTCCAAATTACCACTAAGTACCCTTACCTCCACAAAATAACTACAACCCTCCTCGTCCGAACTCAGATAAGAAACCCCCTAGGGTGTTCACTCCACTTGCCGAAAGCCGGACGAAATTGTTCAAAAGATTATCAGCTGCGGGGTTGATCCAGCCCATTCCTCCAAAAGCAATGGATGTTAGTTCGCGTTTCTTCAAGGGCAATCAAACTTGTGCTTATCATTCCAACAGTGTTGGGCACGACACTGAAGATTGCATAAATCTGAAGCACAAGATTCAGGAGTTGATTGATCGCGATATGGTGGTTCTTCAGACCGTCACTCCCAATGTCAACAACAATCCTTTGCCAAACCATGGAGAGAACAGCGCCCACATGATTGAGAGAGAGGAAGACTGGTGTACGTCCAAAAAGATTGTTCCGAATAACACTGTCAGTTTGGAGAAGAGTGTGGCAGCTTTAAGTATCATGGAAAAGCCGAAGGTTGTGCTTTTGACGCCTCTCAAGATAATTGTTGCAGTACCAAAAAGAGCCCCTACTAACAAGGTCGTGATCAGAACTGTCGGTACAGAGGGGTCAATTCAGAGTGTAAGTAAGAGAGGTCAAGACAAAAGGCCGATAAGTGAAGCCGAGGCAGAGGAATTTTGGAGGAGAATGCGGCCTGAAGACCATTCTATCGTGAAACACTTGGAGAAGACACCTGCACAGATCTCGGTATGGTCATTACTGATGAGTTCAAAGTGTCATAGGCAGGCATTGATGGGAGCATTGGAGGATACGTACATGCCTGTGGGAACCGATAGTGATGACTTGGCAGCCATGATAAGCCGAGTTACCCGAGGGCATCACATCAGTTTTGGTGATGAGGAGTTGCCGTTTGAGGGATCGATGCACAACAAGGCACTTCATGTCACAATTAAGTGTCGGAATATGATCTTGAACCGCGTGTTGATTGATGATAGGTCTGGTTTGAACATATGTTCGTTGTCTACCCTCAGATAGTTGAATTTTGATGTCGGAAAAATCTGTCAGAGTCAAGTGAATGTGAGAGCATTCGATGGTAGTCGGAGAGACACACTGGGAGCGGTGAATTTAGGAATTCAGGTGGGGCCCGCTGAGTTTGTGGCCGAATTTCAGGTGATGGATATCGCTACCAGTTACAACATGTTATTGGGCAGACCTTGGATCCATATGGCAGGAACTGTGCCGTCTACCCTCCACCAGATGATGAAGTTCGTTTGGAATGAACGTGAAGTTGTTATTTATGGCTAAGGAAGTCATTCGAACGTGCATGCACCTATTGTTGATAGTGTCACCAGAGGGTCTGATTTCTACACAGTCGAGATAGTGAACGCCACAGAAGATGGTGGGATGTCCGAACCTCCTATGCCTACTGTTTATAAGATGATAGCCACGGTTATGCTGAGAAACGGGTTTGAGCCTGCTTATGGACTAGGAAAGCATTTGCAAGGTATTGTTGAGCCCATTCCATTGCCAACAAAGAAATCAAAGTTTGGCTTAGGATATACCATTTCAGAAGAAGACGAGTGGGAGACGCAGAAGCAGAAGGGTGATCAAGCATTAGCCCGACCTATACAACACTTATATCAGTCATTCCCAGTACGAGAACATGTCATTGTCGATGGCCTTAGGGAAGGAATCTGGGGTTTGTTCGAGGAAGTTGATGCGGTCGATGACGATGATGCAGAACCGGTGTCGAAGGAGATAAATACCCTGTTGTTCATTTCCCATCCATCTTGATAGATGGAGAATTGTTTATTTTTGAAGTGGTGACGGCTCCGCGGAGGCCCGAAACCCACCCTTGTTTTATTTTGTTTTGTTTTTTATCCATGTTTGATCTTGCTTTAATTTCCTTTGTGATGTTGGAAAAGGCAGAGTGACCCAGGGTCATGGCCAAAGTTTGCATTTTTTTAAGTTGAATGAAAGCCTCCGTTTTATTTTTTATATTGCACTTGCTGGTTATCTTGTCATTTTAATTGTTTTTATCAAATTATTTTTATGAGTTCTAACTATGTTGTTTGTGATCCCAATATAAATAAATTTAAATTTGCCAACATCATGTCATGTCAAAAGCTGGATGAACAAAATGAAGTGGATGACAGTGAACTTGGTATCGGTGATGAAAGAACCATGGTACCCGAACATCTCGCCGAGGAACTGAGACAATTTGAGAATCGGGATAAGCCTAATCTGGATGAGACGGAAGTAGTGAATCTGGGAGATGAAGAATGTGTCAAAGAGACCAGAATTAGTGTCCATTTGATGGATGCTCAGAAAGGAGAACTCACTCGTTTGCTCAAAGAATACGTGGACATATTTGCATGGTCTTACGAAGATATGCTCGGTTTGAGTACGGACATCATCTCTCACAAATTGCCAATCAATCCAGAGTTCAGTCCAGTAAAGCAGAAAACTAGGAAGTTTAAGCCAGAGCTGAGTCTGAAGATCAAGGAAGAGGTTACTAAGCAGATACAATCTAAGGTGGTGGAGGTAACGCAGTATCCTACTTGGTTAGCCAACATTGTTCCAGTGCCTAAGAAGGATGGAAAGATTAGAATCTGCGTCGATTATAGGGATCTCAACAAAGCTAGCCCTAAGGATGATTTTCTGTTGCCGAACATTCATATCCTCATTGACAATTGTGCCAAGCATGAGATACAGTCATTTGTGGATTGCTTCGCGGGATATCTTCAAATATTAATGGATAGAGAAGATGCAAAAAAGACAGCCTTCGTTACACCCTGGGGTGTGTATCATTATCGGGTGATGCCATTTGGTCTCAAAAATGCTGGAGCTACTTATATGAGAGCCATGACGACTCTCTTTCATGACATGATTCACAAAGAGATCGAGGTGTATGTGGACGATGTCATCATCAAGTCCCGCGAGAGTTCGGACCATCTGATTCATTTGAAAAAGTTCTTTGATCGTCTACGCCGGTAGAATCTAAAATTGAATCCTGCCAAATGTGCTTTCGGAGTATCGGCCGGTAAACTGTTGGGATTCATTGTCAGTAGAAGAGGTATCAAGCTAGACCCTTCTAAGATCAAAGCAATTTAGGAGTTGCCTCCTCCAAAGACAAAGAAAGAAGTCATGAGTTTCTTAGGAAGGCTGAATTACATAAGTCGATTCATAGCCCAATCTACGTTGATTTGTGATCCTATCTTTATGTTGTTGAGGAAGGATGCAATGACAAGATGGACAGAAGAATGTCAAACCGCTTTCGACACCATCAAGAGTTATTCGTCTAATCCACCGGTACTAGTCCCTCCACGAGAAGGAAGTCCACTGCTGTTATACGTGTCTGTCTCTGACAATGCATTCGGGTGTGTGTTAGGCCAACATGATGAAACTGGGAAGAAAGAACGAGCAATTTACTATTTGAGTAAAAATTTCACTCTGTATGAAGCTCGATATACTTATTTGGAGAAAACTTGTTGTGCCTTGACTTGGATTTCTCAAAAGTTGAGGCATTATCTGTCTTCTTACACTACATATCTCATTTCAAAAATGGACCCATTGAGGTACATTTTTCAGAAAGCAATGCCCACAGGAAAGTTAGCTAAGTGGCAAATGTTGTTGAGCGATTTCGACATTATGTACGTAACCCCGAAAGCTATCAAAGGACAGACTTTAACTGATCATCTTGCAGAAAATCCAGTTGACGATGATTACGAACCTCTTAAAACCTACTTTCCAGATGAAGAGATATCGTTTGCGGGAAAAGAAATCCCTGAAGCATACCCTGGTGGCGGCGAATGTTTTTCGATGGAGTTGTGAATAGCCAAGGTAGCGGTATTAGAGCGGTTTTGGTACCAGCATCAGGTCAACACTATCCGGTGTCGGCAAAACATCGGTTTTGTTGCACTAACAATATGGTTGAGTATGAAGTTTGCATTTTGGGCATAAGAGTGGCTATAGATATGGATGTCCGAGAGATGCTGGTTATTGGGGATTCAGATCTATTGATTCATCAGGTCCAAGGAGAATGGGCGGTAAAGAACCCAAAGATTGTACCGTATGTGCAACTAGTGCAGAGGTTATGTAAAAGATTTCGAAAGATCGAGTTCAAACACACGCCAAGGGTACAGAATGAGTTCGCCGATGCCCTTGCCACCATTTCCTCAATGTATCAACATCCGAACATAGTGTATATTAATCCCTTGGAGATAGAGTTGAAGGAACAGCCTGCTCATTGTTTGCATGTCGAGATAGAACCAGAAGGAAAACCATGGTACTTTGACATAAAGAAGTATTTGGAGACCGGAACTTATCCCGAAAATGCCACTTCCAATCAGAAGAAAGCTATACGCCGAATGGCTAACAACTTTTTTCCAAGCGGGGAAATTCTTTATAGAAGGACCCCGGATCTGAGCCTCCTCAGATGTGTCATACCGCAGAAGCTATGAAACTTCTCGAACAGGTACATGCTGGGGTCTGTGGTACCCATATGAATGGTCTCACCTTGGCGAAGAAGATTCTCCGAGCCGGTTATTTCTGGATGACCAAGGAACACGACTATTGTAAATTTGTGCAAAAATGTCATAAGTGCCAGATACATGGTGATTTGATTCATGTCCCTCCTCACGAACTCAAGGCCATGGGCTCTCCTTGGCCGTTCGTAGCTTGGGGCATGGATGTTATTGGCCAGATAGAGTCGGCGGCCTCTAATGGCCACAGATTTATTTTGGTCGCAATTGATTACTTTCTAAGTGGGTAGAGGCGTTCTCCTACAAGTCCGTGACAAAGAAAGTGGTAGCTGATTTTGTGCGTGACAACTTAATATGCCGATTTGGGATACCAGATTCTATCATCACCGATAATGGGGCAAATCTCAATAGTAATTTGCTGAAAGAGATATGTGAGCAATTCCGGATTACTCATAGAAATTCAACAGCATATCGTCGTCCTCAGATGAATGGAGCTGTAGAAGTCTCTAATAAGAATATCAAGAAGATTTTAAGAAAAATGATTGACAAGCACCGAGGATGGCATGAGATGTTACCCTATGCTCTATTGGGTTATTGCACGACTGTTAGAACATCAATTGGGGCAACTCCATATTTGTTAGTATATGGAACAGAAGCAGTAATACCTGCTGAAGTTGAAATACCATCATTGAGAGTTATTCAGGAAGCTGAGTTAAGAGATGCCGATTGGGTTCGTAATCGGATTGAACATTTGGCCTTGATTGACGAGAAAAGGATGATAGTCATTTGTCACGGTCAATTATATATCAACAGAGAATGCTTCGTGCTTTCAACAAAAGAGTAAGACCGCGAATGTTCAAAGTTGGGCAACTAGTTTTCAAACGTATCTTTCCTAACCAAGACGAGTACAAAGGAAAGTTCGCGCCTAATTGGCAAGGACCGTACATGGTTCGTAAAGTTCTGTCAGGAGGAGCGTTAATTTTGTCAGAGATGGATGGTCAAGAGTGGCCAAAACCAATCAATTCAGATGCTGTTAAAAGATACTACGTTTGAAGATGTAGAATTTTTCTGTTTCTTTCCCTGTAACCGTACTACTTACTTGTATTCGTTTCCATGTTTAATTTAGAGTTATTTATCCTTTTGTAATGAACTATGTTTGACCTGAATTCTCAATAATGAGATACGTAGGCGGCCTATGTCGGCCTCCGTCATCCCCTTAACCCTTTCTATTTGTCCTCTTGTATTTTGAACTACGTTTGACCTGAATTCTCAAGAATGAGATACGTAGGCGGTCTATGTCGGCCTCGGTCATTTCCTTATTAAAAGTTATATTTTTCTTTATCTCCCGAGAGGGGAACTATGTTTGACCTGATTCCTGCCTCAACAGGATACGTAGATGCCACAACGGCTCGGTCATATTCCCATAAAGAAAACTGGGACAGAATTTTTGAGAGGAACTCAAAAATTCTGAACAAAAAGACCCACCTCCAACAAGGCAGAGTTTGGGGCATCAAGAATTTTCAACTGGGACAGAATTTTTGAGAAGATCTCAGGGTTTTTCTAATAAGCCATTGATTCAGCACGACATTTAACTGGGACAGAAATTTTTGGGAACATCTAAAAATTTCATTAAGTGTCGTTAGAAGTTGAAAGCAACCTTGAATATCTCAACTCGATCAGAAATTCAAGGACGATTGTGATGCGCCAAAGGAACCACGTTAGAAACCAAATATGTTCATCTAAGTTTTTACGACATGACGGTTGGCAGTGACCTTTTTTTCAAAATCTCTTTTCTAAAATTCACCATTTTCTGAATATTTACATATTCAAATATCTTGTCAAATGTAAACTTTATCTTCTGTCTACCAAGAGTTGGGAGATCGGAGCGGTCCGCCAAAAGATGAGACGAGGAGCAAACAACCGAAGAATCAACACAAATCAATCTGTTTTAAACTAAGGAATTTTCTGTGGATGCAGGGAAATATTTGCAGGTCGTATTTACAGAAGAACTATCAGGACATCAACAACTCTGTCTCGCTCAAATCCCCAATGATTCATCACACTTTATCTTTTTCAAGTTGCCAAGGAGTTTATTTTATTTTCAAGTTGCCGAGAGGGCCATCACTTATTCATCGCCGAGAGGGCCATTGCATACATCGCCGAGAGGGCCATTGCATATTCATCGCCGAGAGGGCCATAGCATATTCATCGCCGAGAGGGTCTTCACATATTCATCGCCGAGAGGGCCATTGCATATTCATCGCCGAGAGGGTCATCGCATATTTATCGCCGAGAAGGTCATAGCATATTCATCGCTCAGAAGGCCATAGCATATTCATCGCCAAGAGGGCTATCGCATATTCATCGCCGAGAGGGACATCGCATATTCATCGCCAAGAGGGTCATCGCATATTCATCGCCGAGAAGGCCATCGCATCTTCATCGTCGGGAGGGCCATAGCATTTTCATCGCCGAGAGGGCCATCGCATATTCATCGCCGAGAGGGCCATCGCATATTCATCGCCGAGAGGGTCATCGCATATTCATCGCCGAGAGGGCCATTGCATATTCATCGCCGAGAGGTTCATAGTATATTCATTGCCGAGAGGGCCATAGTATATTCATCGCCGAGAGGGCCATCACATATTCATCGCCAAGAAGGCCATCACATATTCATCGCCATTGCATATTCATCGCCGAGAGGGCCATCGCATACTCATCATCATTGCTATATTAATCGCCGAGAGGGTCATTGCATACTCATCGTCTTTGCTATATTCATCGCCAAGAGGGCCATTTATTTTTCAAGTTGCCGAGAGGGTCATTGCATCATTTATCGCCAAAGGGTCATCACCATACCATGCCGCATCAACTCATTATCTATTATATTGAAAAAAAGAGCATGTCGAACATGGTAAAAGACACCATCCCCGTAATTACGATTATTTACTAACAATTTTGTAAGTTGTATCAAGAGCATCCGAAAGGATGAATTCTCAAAACAAATCACAGGTGTGGACGTCATCAAATAGGACGTGGCACAACGTGGAACTTTGTTTTAGCAGCGAACTGGGACATAGTCTGGAGAGGGGCGTCAAACTCTTCGGACACGAGCTGAGAAACGACTACCACCACAATCTAGCCACACCCCTATCAGAAGGCATGTGGGTATTTTCTTTGAGTCTGTAGTCTTCAGTTTCGCATCCAGGTGATCTCAACTCTCACTGGACGCAACGTTTCCAATCTGAGTGACAATATACCAAATATGTAAGTTCTTAATTATGGGTGTGAAGCGCGCCAGATTTATAGTTAAGAGGTTGCAAGCCTCTTTTTCATAATTCGTTTTGTTTGTCGTTCCTCCTGAACCAAAGGTTGTCTCAAAATAAGAGATCTCCTTTTCAACCGATAGAGTTGAACTACAAGCAACCTGATTCCTAAGTCCAAGGATATGTAGGCGGGCTCAACTTTGAAAATTCGACTGTATTCCAACATTTACTCGTAAAATCTCATTCCCAAGCATTCCAATTTCTCCATAATTCGATATTGGATAGCTTTTGTATTTTTTTCAAAAATCGTGCATAAAATCAAGCGTTTTGAACTACAGGTGGCCTGAATTCTCATGTAACCTGAGATATGTAAGAAACCCGAGACCGGGGTCGGCCACAATTTCCTATAGTCCGTACCAAGAGTCTTTCAGAAGATGAGGATGTGGTCGGCTTAAAATTGGATTAGTCAAGTTTCTTTGTCCACGATCTCTTTCATCGATCATACCCAAAGAAAGGGACAACTGTTGACACCCAATTTTTACCCTCCGCAGTACAAATTAATCATCGAGCTTTTAATTTTAATAATTTGAAATAATTAGCTTTCAAAATGCAAAACATATTTTTTTCAAGTGATTTTTAGGTTTAAAATCTTTTAATTTTAATTATGTTTATATGTTGCCCATTATATATATTTATCTTTAAATACTTTACTTTACTTTTTCGTATTATATAATTTTAATATTGCGCATTACTCTACTTTACTTTTCATATTAGATACATTTTTACGTTTGTTGCGGATTATAAATCTTTTAATTCTAATTATGCTTAAAATAGTTTTCTCAAATAGGTTTTTATCTTTAAATACTCTACTTTAATTATTTTTAGGATCAATTACCCCGTCGTAAATTTAATTATTTTAAGTTGTTAATATTAAAAGCTCTTAGTTAATTTATATTAATTCATCTCGTGATCAAATTAATCAATTAATTTCAAATTGGTCATGTTTGTAATTTAGATGGTTAATTCTTAAATCTTTTCCTTAATTCTTTAATTCTCCTAATACCCAAAACCCAATTCCTAATTCTATTCCTAAAACCCAATTCCTCTTAGCCCAAATCCTATTCTTAAATCCCTAACCCAATTCACAAAAGCCCAATTCCCAATTAATTCCCACCCCCAGCCCAATCCCTCTCCCTGCCGACCCAACCCAAACACCTCAGCCCAATTTTATTAATCCTAAAAAGCCTACCCGACCCACTGCCCAACTGACCCGACCCGACCCGACCCATTCCCCACCTATACTCCTTACACGCACCCCTCCCCTGCCCTTTCTCTCTCCCCGCTTCTCTCTTCCTCTTCCTCCTTTTTCTCGCTAAAACCAAAAACCAGAGACCAAAACCAGAAAGAACCAGGCGACCATTTCGGGTAAGATGCCAAAAATACTCCCTTTTCGTTCACGCGTTCCCTCCCCAACCCTTTTTCTCGTCACAGTCAAGAAAACAACAAGAAAGCAGTCCAGAAAATCAGAAAACCAGTCGGACGGCAGTGGCCATTTTTGGCCAAAAACGACAGTCAAACTTGCAACATGTACTCCCTTCCCCCTTTTCCCTATCCTTGCGCGTCAGGAACCTTCGACGTGTCTCACATCTAAGCCGTCGATTCAAATCGATGGCTAAGATGTGAGGCTTGTAAAAGGATTCCACTTGAAGATTCAAATTCGGGGCAAAAATGTCGAATTTGCCCTGGATTTCTACCCGTTTTTGTTGCCCTAATTTTGGGTATTTATACCCAAACTGTTCACCATTTTTGGGGGATTTTTTCCTTTCAGATTTTTGAGATTTTGAGAAAAAAAGAGATACACTCTTGAGAGGAGAAAAACAATCCAAAGCTTCTTGATATAGAAAACATTTCCAGAAAAGCCCACTGATTTTAGGCTTGTTCTTGTCTTGTCGAAACTTTCGGGACAGCGAAGCTTGGTAGTGATTCACTTTTAGTTCGTCGACGTCCTAGGTCGCTGCTCCTTAACAGGTAATATCCTTACCTTCCCATATTCTTCGTGTTTGATTGTGGTATGCCGGTTGCGTCGTCTTTGAATATTCTAGACTAATTTGTGTTGTTGGTTCGTATTTGAGTATTAGTATGGTTTGAATATCTTTGTTGAGCGTCCGTGGTTTTATATCTCAGTTCAGTAATCCCATGTGATAAGCTTTGTTATGTGTTCTTGAATAAAGAGTTTTTTTTTCTTTCTAACTTGGCAAAATTATTTTGTGGGGATATGACAGTAAATCACCCTTACTTTTCTCATTTCTCTGGAGTAACTAGGATTGATAACTTGAGGGGGTGCATTATTTTGCATTACCAGCTTGTTCTAGATTTTTTTTTCTTTTCATATTTCTAGTTATTAAGAGATAGTGGTGCAGTTATTGTGAGTAAAAGTTAGAATAGAGATATAATGTCCAGCTTACATGGTGTTTGTTTTTGAATTAGCAGAAGTTGGAAACCCTCATAATTTATGTAGCCACTGCTTTTGAAGAAAACCGTGACTAAAATAAGAAGTTGATTAACTGATTGTGATAATGACTCATCTCCTCTTTGAACCAAACATCTAGTGTGTCTTCTGAGTTTAATAAAATGGTCATATATTGTTCTACTTGCTTATTCGTTTCATGCTTGCTACTTCGTAGATAAAATGATAATATGTCACATCTAGTTTATAATAAAATATGATTTTTATAAAAAGAGGATTAACTTAGTAACCTGCATACGATTGTATTGATATACTCTCTTGTTAAGTGTTTGAATTTGTTATTTATGTAATTTATTCATTTTTGTTGCATGTGATGACTGTTGGAGTCCGTTTTGGATCCCTCTTGCATACTTTGAGTCGTCCCTCGTTGGGACAGTGTACGCGTTCGAGAGTATGCTGATTATACAGGTTCCGGAGGCCGAAAGTTGGTGTATATACACCAATACGCATGTTATATACACTGTTATACAACCAATATATACAACAGATTAATCCCAAAAGGAAAAGGCCGAAAGCCCTAATGTTTTGCAGCAGAATAATATTGGGCTTGGGCCCAATCAGCAGCAACAATTTTAAAGGGCTTGGCAGGCCCAACATTTAAAATTAGTGCAGGTTTTTGAGAATTGGCCTGCCAAAGCCCAATTCTATTTCAATTTATTTATTTACTCCTTGTCTATATTATTTGTTTGTGATAATTATTTGATTATCTTTAGCACTAATTTTAATTCATGTTGTTTTGTGTGTTTTAATCTAATTAAAATTCCCCAAAGAGTTGGCCATTTATGTTATTGTAACGTCTTTGAATAGTTTTAACGACAAAATCACCTTTTAAGAAATCTAACTCTATAATTGTTCTTTAAAATAATTTATGAATATTTTTCTTTTTAACACTTAGATATTTTAAGGGATCTTTAAAATTATAGTCATTAAGCCTAATTCATCGGCTCTTTTAACTAATTAAATTTAGATAGATTTTAATGTTATTTTTCTTGATTATGCTTTTAGGGTAGCTTCACGTAGTTAATATTAATTAATTAAAACGTGATTAAGATTTTAAATGTTCTATTTTTTTTCTAATCTTTTGACATTTCAATTAGTAATTCCTAGTCATTAATCTAAACTAATTTTAATTTTTAAAGTTAGTCAGAATTATTTAATCGTCGGATAACCGCGTGTTAGCGGCCATTTCGAGTGCGTAAAACCTTCTCGAAATGGAAATGTGAACCCAAACCTTTTTCTTTGAATTTTAAAAGATTTTTTCTGTTTGAGTCTTTTAAAATAATTTAATTGGTTTTCTTGATTTTTCCTAAAAAATTAAGTGGCGACTCTAAATTTTTGAAGATTCGATTTTACTTAAATTAATTGAATCTTTAATCGAATTTTCGAAATCCAATTTCTTTTTTTTTTTTGATATAACAATAATTATAACGAAAATTGCATGGGTTGTTATCCCATAATTTTTCTTTACATTTTTTAAGCTCAACTTTAGTTAATTACTCAAAATAGCCCATTTAGCTATTTCTTTCCTCACTGGCCATTCGGCCTTCTCTCTCCCAATTCTTTTTTTTTTTTTTGAAATTGGCCCTTCGGCCTTTTTTGTTTTTTAATTTATTTTTTTTTGCTTTTTTTTTTTCCCCTTTGCCTCTTTTTCTTTTTGATTTTCGCCTCACAGTTTGACTCTATTTATTTGGTGTTTTCTTTTTGAATTTTTTTAAATAAATCTCTTTTTTATTTTTTTGTTGTGCTATATTAAATTAATTCTTTTAAATGTGATTGTTTTATAAAATTTTTAATTTGCACTTTTTAAAAAGATTTTTTTCAAAAAATTATTTCACTTCTTTTGTGAATTTTCTTTTTGTTATTTTATTATTTCTTGTTTATTCTTTTATTTTATTAAGGTGGGAATAAATGATAGTCAAATAAATATCGATATCGATACTTACATAATTATTTATACAATATTGATATACGATTATACACTATTTATATTATGTCAATACATTTCATAGATATTTATATAATATCAAAACATGTTTGCATACAATTTATACAATATCGATACATATTTACATACTATTTATACAATATTGATATACGTTTATACACCTGTATACAAACTCGATGATTAAAAAAAATAAATGAAAAAATTTTATTTGAATATATATATATATATATATATATATATATATATATATATATATATATATATATATATATATATATATATATATATATATAAAGCCATAACAAACTAAAAATAAAATAATTTTTAATTAAAAAATAATGTTGCCCTAAAATACATAAAAAAACGTTTTATTTTTGAAAAAAAATTTATATAAAAAAATTATAATAAAATAAGTTTGATCTTTTTTAAAAAAAATATATTTAATGTTGCAAAGGAAAAGAAAATAGATAAGAAAGAAAAAAAAAGGAACCAAAGAAAGGCCTATATCATGAGCTGATCTAGTTGGGCCGAATTTTGGGCTCAATAATTAAATCTATTTCAACTATTTTTATGTAAATAAAATATGAATTATATTTATAGTAAACAAATTAACTTTTTCATATATATGAAATTTTCCCTTAATTATATTTGGGGTCATTGTGATACTATTCCTAATAACAAGAAATAGGAGGTTTTATGCCTTGATACAACCCTCTTTGCTCTAGGGTTTCGATTTTCGTTTCATCTGAATCGCAGGGTTTCTGCAAATTTGCGGAGCTATGTACGGATCAAGAGGGTAAGTTCATTCTTCCCCTATCTATATATGTGGATTTACAACTTTTCTTTTGTTTTGTATGTTGATGTTTGTTTTCTGGAATTTTCCTGGTTGCTGCTTTGTATTAGTGCCATGTGTTAGCTATAATTATTGAATGTTATCGCTAACTGTAGACCCAAATAATCTATTTCTAGTGTCGAAAGGGTTGAATATGCCTTTACATTGTAAAACAAACACTTTTTGGAGGGGAATTTGATAGCATGTTTTTTTTTTCTGTTACACAGTCTAATTTGGGAGGGGTAAGACATGCTTCTGCATCCATAAAGTGATTACAGCACAAGTATAGTAATTTGTTACTTAAAGATTATCCTTTTCTTGTTTCTAACACTACAACTTAAGAATAAATTACATTTTACCTCTCTCAATATAATAGTCATCCTAAAGATAACAACATTTCACTATAAAGCCCAAGTTTTTTTCTTTTGGAAACAATTTTTCATGTTATGGCAACATTTTGATACAGCATCCGAAACATAATACCCATTATACAGAGGTTTGCCTGTAGACCTTTTCAGTGTTCATGAGTACCACATTTTTAGGGAGCTATGGATTTCTGGTACAAAAATAAAGTTACTGATATCCAGGATGTTTTTACTAGCAATAAACTTGATTGGTACATTTGCTTCAGGATTAACTTATCGAGACTATCCTGGCTTGGCATATTTAGGTGACTTTCCCCTCTTTTATGTAATGTTACGAGAACTTTTGGTTCATGATGGTCTGTTTCAACATGGTTATTTGCCTTTGCCTTATCTAGCTGACTTAGTTTGTGTTGCAAGACATATTAAGCACATGTTGAAGGTCAGAAGGTAACCCCTTCAACTTGAGAACTTTATGGTTCAGGTTTATGCTTAGGTATTGCATGCTCCAATTTATGTGTTTCATTTTCTGTTAATTATGCTTGTTGATTTGGAAGCATGCATATGTTGTGTTTTTATTTGGATAAAAGTAGTATATAAAACTAGGTTGTAGGAGAAAATATGGGTTGGGTTTGGTTTTCTATTAACAAGGTTGAGTGGGGGAATTGTGTTTTTTTCTGGGTATCAATAATGAAGGGCAATGTTGGGGAGCGGGGGGTTTTCAGACGGGTACGAGATCGGCTCAAAGAGACCAAGAATGATGGAATCAAACCCGTACTTCGGAGTGAGCAGCAGTGCAATTGGTTATCAGCAGGCTTTCGACTATGATAGCAGATCTCGGCCTTCTGCATTTCCTGTTGTTCGTTTAAGGGGTCTTCCATTCGATTGTGCTGAAATTGACATTTACAAGTTCTTTGCTGGCCTGGACATTGTGGATGTTTTTGTGGTCAACAAGGATGGTAGGTTCTCTGGAGAAGCATTTGTTGTCTTTGCTGGTCACATTCAAGTGGATTATGCTCTTCGGAGGGATAGGCAGAACATGGGGAGGAGATATGTGGAGGTTTTCAGTTGCAAGAAGCAAGACTATTACCAAGCTATAGCTGCTGAGATGAAGGAAGGAGGTTATGAATCTGAGTACCGTACTTCCCCTCCACATCGTCCAAAGAGGGCCCAGAACAAAGAGCAAATGGAGTACACAGAGATATTAAAGATGCGAGGTCTCCCATACCGTTGTAAGAAATCTGATATTCTCAAGTTTTTTGGTAAGGAATTTAACCTCACAGATGACAAGATAAACATTACCTATCGTGCTGATGGAAAAGCAACTGGTGATGCTTATGTGGAATTTGCATCGGCTGAGGAGGCCAAGAAAGCTATGTGCAAGGACAATGAGATGATTGGATCAAGGTACATCGAGCTATTTCCTTCAGATCCTGATGAAGCAAGACGAGCTGGGTCAAGGTCGCGTCAGTGATGGAGGAAATTTTCTAGTATGGAATTTTTCATTTGGGTTTAGTCCTGTTAGAGATTTTCCCCACCCAGTTCCCTCATTATGTTTTGTACACAGCATATGAATCTGTTGAAGTTATTGGACTATCTATCTTGGATGTGTTATTGGCTAACTCACTTTAAACTCTTGGCCATCCATCGATTGTCTTTTTGTTCTGGAGTTTCGTTATGCTGAGTATTCTTTTCTTGCGAGTAAATTACTAAACAGTTTATATGCCTTGCCTAGTGTACACTCCTCTAATTTATTATATAGATTGTGAGCCTTTCTGGTTTTGCTCAGAACGGATGGGTGTCCAGGTTACTATTTTCCTCGTCAGGTACTTCCGTTTATATGCTTATATCTCGTCTGCTCGTTTGCTTCCTAGTACATGCTTCTTGTTCTTGCTCCTTATTATGATGTGTGAGGTCTTGGATTTCAAGTTTCACGTGTCCATTATAGTGCAATTATAAGAACATTATGATGACTGATGTATAAGATCATTTAAGCCGATAATATTGTTGTGTCATCATTTTAGTATTGTCATGGGATGATTTGATTCTTTCTTGCAAGAGAGAAATGCTGAAGCGGATTCTGTAATTTCCAAGAGATTGGGAAACCCAAGTCTAAACTCTAACTAAAGTGAATGACATCTTTTAAAAACAGCTTGTACAAAGACAACCCCGTGAATTTTCATCTACCCACTCAAATTAAAACTTTGTTTCGATTGAACATTTGTTCAGCACATTGGGAATTAGTTAAATTACTTGAGATGTCACTTTTTATTTATTTATATGTATTTAATTTTCAATTATTGTTTTTTAGAAATAAAATTTTTAACTTTTTTGTTAGTTTGGGGGGGGGGGGGGGGGGGAGGCAGGGGGATGGGGCCATGGGCGGATTAAAAATTCAAATTTTTAAAATTTGAAATTTTTGTAAAAATAATTTTAAATTGTTTTTTTGCAGGGGAGGAGGGGCTGGGGGGGGGGGGGGATGAGGACGGGGAGGGGGAGGTCGTGTGGGAGTAAAAAAATAAAATTTTAAGTATTTGAAATATTTGTAAAAATAAATGTTTAATTTTTTTTTATATGGTGGGGGAGGGGGCTGAGAGTGGGAGTTGCTGAGTGGAGTAAAAAATTAAAATTTTTAAAATTATTTGTGTGTGTGGGCGGGGGGGGGGGGGGGGGGAGGATTGGGTGGGTTAGAATAGGAATGGGGAAAAAAATTAAAATTTTCCAAATATGACTTTTTTTTTCAAAAATAAATTGTTAATCTTTTTTATTTTTAAAATAATAATAATTTTTTTTTTGGGGGGGGGGGGGGTAAGGGAGGGGGATCATGGTATGGATGGTATAAAAAAATCAATTTGAAATTGGATATGAGTTTTGAAAAATATTTTCCTTAATTTCTGAAAGGAAATCATTTTATTGAATTTGAAGAAAATGAGTTAATTTGAAAAATATTTTTTAAAACATTTAAATTAATTAAATATAAAAAAATTTTAAAAAATCTTTTCCAAAAAATATTTTCCTCCCTACCAAATTTAATTGAAAAGTTGAAGAGGTGTGCATATATAAAAAAGGTAAGATATGATGAGTACCCAACACAAAATGTAATGTGATAGTTGATAGAAGCGCACATGGTTTGACGAAGCAACCGTTTTGATGAAGTGTTTCTCACAGAATTTATGTTGGATTCCAGATATTAACGCGTGAAATTGATCAATGCCCAAAATTTTTAATGGTGTAGCAAGCCGTGTAGGATTGATCCCTCCACCTAAGCGTTGCCAATTAGGATTTACTACAAGAAATTATACTTTGAGCGGTAATTAAAGTCACCACAAAATCTCAAAATATTGCCATTAAAGGTTTCAATAATTTTCAAATCTGAAATATTTTTTAAAAAGAAATTTTAAAAATTTTAATTGTTTTTTGGAGGGGGATCTGGTTGTGGGTGGAGTAAGAAGAAAATATTGTAATTTGAAATTGAAAAAGAGTTTTGAAAAATGATTGTTGGAAGAAAGTTTGATTTTAAAAAATACTTTTCAAAATACTTAAGTCAATCCCAGGAAACTTCTCTACATCTATGAGGTAGTGATAAGGTGTGCGTATATTCTACCCTCCCCAAACTTCATGATCCCACTGAATATATCATTATTGTTTTAAAATATTTAAGACAATCAATCATGAAAAAATTAAAAGACATTGTTCGGAAAAATATTCCCCTTCCTACCAAACACATCTTTCAGTTCCACTTTAAAGAAAAGGTGAAGATTTTAAAGGATTGATGATAGATTATGGCATTCCCTCTTCATAAAGCATAGCTGTCCTCCAGTCTGTCAAAGTGGTAAAATCAAAGTTTATTAGCACTTTGATTACTTAATTACTCTTTGTTAAAAAATTTCTCAATTTATGCATCAGTTATGGTTTGACTTCCCAATATTGAGTGTTATTAGAGTGGTACCCTCTAAATTATTCTGCCACTTTAACAAGGACGTTGAAATTGGTATGCAGTTTACAATTGACTCTTAGTAGTATTTCAGCAGAGTAAAGAAAATTATTAATGATTTCTTTCTTGTTATTCAAAAGTTAGTGGATAGAGTTTTCGATATCTATGTTGAGAAATATATTTATTAATTGATAAAATAATAAGTGTTCATAACCCGACCTTGTACTATCATATAGTAAGGATTATAGCACAAAATTACTTTTAAGTAATCACTCCGTAGATTTTATATTTGTCAATATGAAAAAGAAATTGTATAACGAAGCGAATTTTTATTTGCACAATTGATATTTTGAGATTGAAACATGTATGAAGAGATTAACTATACCACATTTCTTTATCTGTTGAGTTGTATGTTATATCAGGATTAATTGTTTAAGATCTTTATTGAAAATTTTTGAGGACGGACATCATTTCGATTCTGTATCTAGAAAGAGTACCTAGAGATTTTGATCTAGTAATTATTTGTTTATTCATAGGATGACTCTTTTTTATTTTCAACTTGCATTTTCAAACTTTTACCTTTTGTGGCAAACTCCCTTGTTGTAGTCCTATTCTCTCTGTTTGACTCTACATTCTCTAACGTAACAGAGTTGAATTTTGAAAGTGAAAAAAAGTGGATGTAGCAACATTAATTGGGGTTGAAATTAAATGGTTTTACTTCCAAAATCTGATTCCAGAGTAGACCAACATAAATAAACTTTAAAAGTCAAATTTGGCATATTTCTAAAATTCCTTTTCTTCCCTTTCAAGACAGTTGAGGTGGTCCCTAACATTATTATAGTACAATTCCCTTTGAATTCACGATTTGTTTTTTCATCTATACTATATTAAAAACGTTGTTATTTAACTTTTTTGTCCTTCATTAAAAGATTTTAATTTAGAAAAAATATTTTTTTCATCATTTTTTCTTAAATTATTATATAATTATATTTATAATATTGACTTTTAAAATATATTGAAAGAAGTGATAAAATAAGGATTTCTAGCTGTGGAAAGACTCTTAAATTTTCCTTATTTAATAGACTTCTACTTTTTCCTTATTTGAATAAAAAAAAATGTCCTGCAGTCGCTAAGGAAAATTCTAATTTACCATGAGTTCTAATTAGTGATAGAATCTCTATATATTAGGACCTTTATAAATAAATAATTTATCAACATTACTTTTGTAGTGAATTATTTGTCTTTTTGTAAGTTCAAATTTAAATTTAATTTTTTTTCACTTTGATCACATGCAAAATCCGTACAACAAGACTAGTATAACAATAATTGTAACCTAACTACACAATAGGTGGTGGTGATGTAGGTGTGAAGGAATTGATTAGTAAACAAATAGTTATTTACTTTCTTTAGTTATTACTTGCCATCGTTTGATTTGACATACCCCATTTTTAAAATATAATTGTACATAGAAATGCTATCACATTATTTCTACATTTCAATTAATGCTTAGTGTTAAGTTTTGAAAAATGATTTGGAGAATAGTATTTAATGCTAAGGGTAAAGTACTATTAACCGTGTATTTAGATAAAGTATTATTTATTTATTCATTTCAATAAAGTGTTACATTAAATAGATCAATGTCATATACGTGTCCTTGACTTATATAGTAGATAATTTAGTGTGTAGAGTTTAAGCTTATACACAGAAGATGAAATCATCAATTATTATAAGTTAAAAAGTTATAGTTCATAATTGTAGATGGAAATTTGGACAAACCATTAGAAAGATTGTAGCACGAGATCATATGTAATTTATCCAGATTATGAGAATGGTATAGTTTTAACTTCTCCTGCTAGTGAATGTTGTATGTATTGAATGAGACCAAGTGGAGATAGATGTTTTAGAATGACTGATAAAAATATATACTCTAAACTATTAAATGTACTTACATTATCAATCATGATATAACGTTATGAGTTGTAAATATTAGTTGTCATTTTGATTTATTAAAATGGGTCAAGATGTTTGGTAAATTGGATGATAATAACATATATTGATGAAATAAATAGTTAATTTCAAAATCAACATATCTCTCTAGAGGTAACCCAGGCAAATCAGCAGGAAACACATCTAGAAACTCACAAACCACAAGAACTGAATCAACAAAAGGGGCCTCGACTAAAATATCACAAACATGGGCCAAATATGCTAAACAACCAGTAGCTATCAATCTCCAAGCCTGAATATAAGAAATAATACCAACCGTTGTGCGACTAATAGATCCCTGCAACCCCATAGGAGGTATGCCAAACATGGCCAAGGTAACAGTCTTGGTGTAACAATCCAAAATCGTATGACAAGGAGCTAACCAATCCGTGCCCAAAATAACATCAAAATCTGACATGTCAAGAATATCACGTCTGCTTGAGTGTACAACCCCTGAATAATAACTATACATGACCTGCAAACTCGATCCACTACTACATAATTTCTTACCTGAGTCGAGACATGAAGTAGTACTAAAAGAGGCTTAGAACTTATCCCCAAGTGGGAAACAAAATAGTTAGATCCATACAAATATGTAGACCCGTGATCAAACAAAGATGATGTTGACTGCTGACATAAAATAATCACACCTGTTATAACATCATTTGATGCTTCAGCCTTTAACCGGGTGAAGCCACATAAAAATGACCCTAATGGCCTCCCCCAATATAGCCTCTAATACCAGGTCTTCTGTCGCCTATAGAACTATACAAATCATCCCTGGACCCCTGGTGGTCGTCTCTGAATCCTCGTTGGTCACCCCTATCCCGATCTCTACCTCGTACTATCGATAACAGCGCAGAAAGACCTTCCCAAGAAACCAAGTATCTCTCTCTCTCTCTCTCTCTTCATGGACACTCTCGGTACCAATGATCTAATGCCCTACACTCATAACATCCTAAAGAGGCTCGATCACCTCAGCGTCAATTGTTGCAACTGCTAGTATCTGTATCGAAGGATATGGATCTTCGACTGGTTGACTGGAAGGATCCATCCAGCTCTAATGTCAGTACACCTCTGTCCCTCGGCCTCCATCTGATAGGATAAGGAGGGCTGATCTATCTGGAAGTACCCTTGGACTAGCGACTTTCCTCGACAGTCTGTAACAATGCTTGGAATCGACAACTAGACTAACCTAACTATAACCTCAGCTAGGATCTATCAAGCTGGCAATTAAACTTGCATCGTGCCCTACTATAACTTCCCTCTCAGTGAGCTCACGTGTCGCCGCCCTCGTGGGCCTCACAACATAGCTTCTCAATAGTACGAGCGTGATCAACAATGTCCAAGAAGGATCAACTTGTTGTAAACAATGATTGGTTCTCAATCTGAAGCTGGGTCTTCAACCCTCTAACAAAATATCTAATCTGCTCCATCTTGCTTGAGAGTATAACAGTAGAAAATCTGGATAGCTCATGAAATCTAGCCTCATACTCTGACACTATCATCGACCCATGCTCTAGTCTAGAAGACTAGTCACGGAGCCTATCTCTAAGACTTTTGGAGACAAACCTAGCCATAAATGCATCAGATAATTCTATCCACGACACTGGCGGTGAGCCATCTGGCCTGGTACTTAAGTAAGCACGCCACCATTGTTTGGTAGCTCCATCTAGCCGATAAGCAGTGAAATCTGCCCCTCTGGACTCTAATAGCCTCAAAGTCTATAACCTCTCCTGACATATCATTAGTAACTCATTGGCATCCTCTCTAACTTTCCAGAAAATCTCTGAGGACCCAATCTGAGAAAATAACTGAACATCTATTGATCCTCATAAGGCTTAACGCCCTTTGCAACATCTGGCTGAACACAGGGTCCGCATGCTCTGTTGGAACAGGAGCTAAAGGTTGCACTGACTGCACCAGTGGCACTAATGCTAGGGTTGGTGCTTGCTGTACACCTCTAAGAGTGGCAAGTAATTTCGCAATAGTGGCTTGAACTGTAGGTGTCATAAAGGTGCGACTGGGCGTGGTGCTACTTCTGGTCCCTCTGGCTGCGGGTAAAAAGGAGCATCCAAATGCTCCTCAATTGGCTCTGAAGAAGGGTCCCAGTCTGGAGCTGCTGCTGCATCCTTGACATTACCCAGAGGTTAACCTCTTCGAGGCATATCTACAAAAGAGTGAGGTAAGTGAGATTCCATGAAACTGACTACACAAGTGCATGAAATGATAAAATAACAGGGGAAATTCCCTAGTACATCCAGTAGCCTCCCGAAGACAAGTCATATACATCTCAGCACCCATCTGCAGGACTCTACTAGATGGTAGTTCTGTACTGATGAGACCAACAAACCTGGGACGCTGAAACCAACTTGTCATGATCCGACTTTACCGGTCATAATAGCCCTTACCTTAACCTCCTGCTAGGCAAGCCTAACTCCGACCGAAAACTGCTGGTAACGAATGCGAACAGGAATAGTTTAACAACCAATTGATGTAAGAAAACCGAATTGTTATGAAATATATATAGACATACCACAACATTATACCAACCCTCCCAGGAGTTGAAATAGTTAGATGAGATTTTATGAAATTAGTTAAGAGTTATTAATTAACTGTAACCAATTGCTAGTCAGCTAGTGAGGTTAGTCAGTTAGTTAGAGAATGTTGTTAGAAATTGTAGCATTACTCTTATAAAGAAGGGCTTAGCTCTTATTGTATATACCTTCTTACCGAATAATCAATACACTGAAAATTCTCAATTCTCCTCCAAATTTAATATCTTCTTCATAAAAATTGCATATAATTTACACTGTTGAAAGTAGTAAGATTTTATTCCAAGTTTAATTTTCCATGCTTCAGGAGTAGCAATTTGACTTTGAGACATCTCTTTTGTATTTCATATTAAAGAGTTTGCTATAATTTTTGAAAATATATACTTTTCATGAAAAATTATATACATAGTGATCGGTGATAGTGATTTATTCTTGATGTTTTATACATTTAAATTGAGTATAACATTAATTATAAACAGTCTTATTACCCTTGCACCGGGATATAAAGTTATTAAATTACGTCAAATTAAAAAAAAAGAATTAATGACGATCGATCTTAGTCGATTAAATTTCATGTTAGATCCTTGCATTGTATTAAGCCATATATGCTAATTATTTTCTCCTGTTCCTTAACACTTTTGAGTCCAATAATTTTTTATTTTTATTTTTTGGAAGGATTACGATGGATTCATTCTGAAATGTGACTTGATAGTTGATATGCTCAAACATGATATCATCCCATGAAATATTATAAGTTCAGATCATTATATATCAAAATAATGTCATGATTTAGACTGTTATTCAGTCCCTAATTAAAAGAACAACAACACAGTAACTGAAAAAAATTGAATAGGATTAAAAATTGAGTCCCCTAAATTTAGAGAAAATTATTCTCCTGATGTACCTGAGGTACTAAAATATATTGAGAGAAGTACTAAAAACACCCTTGAACTTGATACGAATTATTAGTTTTGTTCCTAAACTATTGATAAACTTAAAAACATCCCTCAACTTGGCGAACTAAGCTTAAATACACCCTCAAACTTGGCACGAATTATTAGTTTCATCCCTAAATTATTGATAGGCTTAAAAATACTCCTCAACTTGGCAAACTAAGCTTGAATACACCCTCGAACTTGGTACGAATCATTAGTTTCGTCCCTAAACTATTGATAGGCTTAAAAACACCCCTCAACTTTATATTTCTGTAACTTATTAAATTTTGATTTGAAATTTTTTAGTGCTTCATTTGCTGCCATATTCTTACAATCCCAAAATCTTCTTACGAGATTGTCATCCGACCATGAAATTTTTAATATTGCCGGAAGTCCACATTGACCAAAAATAATCGTAAACAAAATAGGAAAAGAAAGAGCATCAAGCAATTAAAAATGAGAATGAAAAAAAAATAATCTTGCTTTGAGATCACCATTAGTGGAGGAAAGGTTAGAAGGGAAGAAGAAGAGTATTCTAGTAGTTGGTAATTAAAAATTGAAGGGATTAAAAGGAAAATTAAGGTTGATGCGGTCTTTTTTTTTTAACCTTTCACGCGATTTAGATAAATTGTACACACATGTTATGCCATATGATATGATAGGGGTGTATCTAACCTTAGTTTGCTAAGTTGAGGGGTGTTTCTAAGCATATCAATAGTTTAGGGATGAAATTAATAATTCATGTCAAGGTCGAGGGTGCATTTAAGCTTAGTTCGCCAAGTTGAGGGGTGTTTTTAAGCCTGTCAATAGTTTGGAGACGAAACTAATAATTCGTTCCAAGTTTAAAGGTGTTTTTAGTACTTCTCTCAAATATATTCTTTCAGGATAGAATAATTTGCTCATTAATGTAGCAGTACTACAAAATCTTATGAACAACGAACTCACTCACAACAATAAATCACATGGGAATAATTAAAGTGAAAAGTAGAAGATCAGAAAATTCATTTTTTGAAAAATGAGAAAGCCTTCTTCTATTTAGATCCAATAAAAGATAGTATAAAAATGTGTTATTTTATCTTAAGATTTAAGAACACACTGTAAATTCAACCAACTTGATTCTTAGTTTTATTTTTATCTCTCCTTCCTTTTTTTTTTTTTTGGTTAAATTACTACTTTTCAAGAATAATTTGAATATTGATTTTATTTTAAAAGACAAATAACATTTATATGTGTGATTGTTCTCGATTTCTACTATTAGTAACAACCAATATAAGGAATTGTTGGTGAAGTTACAATAAAATTACATTGAACAATTGAAAATAAAAATAAAAATAAAAAACAAAATCTTCAGGTTAAGCCACATATTTCTCGCTCTCTTTAAGGAGATTCAAGCTCACTGCAACAAATGTTTTCACCAGTCCAACAGTATTCTCTTTGAATTGTCCCTTCCAAGGTACAACAGTCTTTCACAAAAGTGTAACTCAACAAACTCTGGACAAGAGTTGAGTCTCAAGCTCCACAAAAACACCTCCCTTCAAGTAATAAGAACTCTCTTTTTATAAATTTTGTGCACTTCATATTTTTCTCATGTGTTATATTCAAAATAAACGAAGACCACCAATATTTATAGGTGTGAAAGTCTTGCATGCAATGAATAAGAAGTAAACAGGGTAGAGGTTACATAGGTTATAAGGTATAATGGAGGAAAAATAAAGGGAGGCAACAAATGCACTCCAACGTGCATGCTGCCACTAACACTTAACTGCCATCAGGTGCCAACGGCACTATCATACTAATGGTAGAGGGCACATTAACATTGATACCACTAAGAAGTAATTAGGCAGTAAAGCCTAAAGACTTTACAATGTCCACCAACGGCAACTAGAATACTAAGTGCAGCTTCCTAAACTCTAAATAAGAAAATTAATATTAAAATGCTAGATACCAACAGGAATGTATATCCATCATGGATGGGTTTGTTTTCTTTAAATATATAGGGTCAGTTAGAGAGGTTAACGTGAGGGAATTTTCTTGATATATATTTGTAACATTCATAGTTCTACGTTTGTTGAATTAAATAATTAAGTCATCTTATCTTAATACCCACACGACAATTTGTTCTAAAAAGTCAAATTTGTGCTCCCTTTTCTGAGGCGGTGTACTTTTTTGTCTGTGTCTTCAAGTTGGCGATTAACACTCTCTCTGTTATGTCATCACCATATATATAAGATCATTTTAGTAGGTCGTTAGAGTTATGCAGGAGTCACTTAGTAGCTAATCAGAGTTATGTTGAATTATTGATATTAATGATGTATGCATTAACTAATATTCATTTATTGCAGGTTTGTTTAGGGTTTTGATATTTATATTTTTCGTGTTCTAGAGAAGTTTTCGGTTATATGTTAAGCTTGATTGAGTTTATGAAAACTCCATCCTTTCATTTATTTAGAACTGTTTTATTCTTCATTGTACATGCTTTAGTCTTGAAATTTTTGTTGTTGGATTGAGTTATAACTAGAAGTTGATTTTTTTACCGAAAGGTTAGTGTGGGTATCACTGATGGCGGTGTGGGTTGTGACAAGTTTTGTTAGGTTTTAATTAGGTCCTACCTTTCAGTTCCATTTAAATTCTAGACTCGGGTGATTCTTACTTCTATCTTAGTTACCTTCCCGCCCATTTGACCTCTTGTTGGTGTTATTCTCATAATTCATTATTGATTTTACTTTTTAAGCTTCGTTAACCTATGATGCGTACTAGGTACCTATTATTTTGATACTTATACTAGACTCAATATCTATTTTTGTGTTGCGGGTCCGAACATCAGTTACTAACATTGCTTTCGAGCCTATTGCGGGGATAACAGAGATTGAGGGTGCGCTTATGACATTTTGAGTCATCTTATCTCATGACTAGTCTTTTGTATTTGAGCCAAGTTTGTATATTTTTAGTCTACTTTTTAGACTTGTACTCTTTTATAGTAGCTCTGTACAAGTAACTATCCTATTTTGGGATTAAATCTTGTAACGTTGTATATGTTTGTCATTTTTTCCGTCCTTTGCTATCCTTCCTTAGCTTTTTTTATTGTTGTATATGTTGTTTTCACCCGATATCTATGTTGCTGACTATTCTGAAAATATAAATTTTTATTTATTGATGCATTATGATAGATGTCATTATTGGAGATTTTGAATAGTGAATTACTTTATTTATATGTTTGATTATTCTAGGATTGAGAACCTATATAAGAAATGTATATCCATGATGTTGTTCACTATATAGGAACAGTTAGAGAGGTTAACGTGACGGAATTTGCTTTAGATATGTTTGTGAGATTCGTAGTTACGGCCGGGCAGCTACGTTTGTTGAATTAAGTCATCCCACATGACAATTTGTTTTTAAAAAAGTCAAGTTTGTCCTCTACTTTTTGGGGCCGTGTGTAATTTGTCTTTTTATGCGTCTTACGTTGGTGAATAATATTCTTTTATGTCATCACTTCATTTTAGGGTCTTTTGGTACCTAATTAGACTTACGATGTATTAACAAGGTAAGAATTAATTATAATAAAATATATGTATGTATTTTAATATATATATATATATATATATATATATATATATATATATATATATATATATATATATATATATATATATATATATATATATATATATATATATATATATATATATATTCAAGCATAAGTTATATGGATTTTGAAATAATCCATGAATCATTTTATTAATTTTATGCTTAAATAACTTATTTCATATTTATTTATTAAATATTGAATAAATTATATTATATAAAAATTAATATATGAATAATTTTTTTCTTATCAAGTTACCATTTGGCTCGTAAGATGCTTTATGTGTTTCCCTAATACTCTTTTTGTCTCAATGCATGTATTTCTAAGGCACTATTTTTTTTTCTTACCATTTTAAAAATATTTTTTTCTTTGTTTGATAACTTGGCACCATCTCCATTTTATTGTTATTAGATCTCTCTTCACATCTTATTGAGAAGAAAAATTAAATAAAAAACTAAAGTGATTTTTATAAAGATAATTTAGTAACATAACTAAATCTTCTCTTCTTTTTTAAATTTTCTATGTGATCAAAGATGTCACATAAATTAAGATGAATAAAATATTAGTTTAATAATATTAGAGTATATTCTATTAATCATGCATTTTGATATTGTATATTATAGTAATTATGATGTTAAAAGTTTAAGCGAGAGATTATAGGGATATATACTATAACAATGAAATATATGTTATTAATCATGAGTTTAGATATAGTATTTATTATAAAATAATTATTTATTAAATTATAATGAAAGTTTTGATAGATCATATATTCGTTTATATGTTCGTTTACTCATATAGTAGATGATTTAGTATATAGAGCTTTAGTTTATCCACATAGGATTAAATCATTGGTTCTTATAAATGTAAAATTTTTTGTTCACACTCTAAGATGAAAATTGGACAAGCCATCAATATAATTATTGTAATACCCCAATTTTTTTCTAAGCTAAGACCGAGTCATCCTTCATATGATATAGGATTTAATTGATGATTCTTAATTGAGCATAGATGTTAAAGTTAATTTCCTAGAGTGGGAATAAAATTGGAGTTGATAAATGATCTTTTACATCAAGTCGAGTCCAAAGAATTTCTACCGAATAAGTTTTTGTGTGAGTTGATAGAAGTGTCAAATGACCATATCTCCTAAAGTATAATGAGTTAGGTGACCCATAATATATCAAATTAAAGATCTTTGAATTATATTTCCAACGCATCTTATTTCGCCTTAATCAGAGTTCGGAGTAGAGATTTCTGACCATTTTACTGAAGACCTGCAGAGCTGTCTGAGGTCCGCGACCGCTCCGCATCGCAGACATATCGCGGACCCTCTCTGGATAAGCTAAACGAGGTCCCTTTATTTTATTTTGAGGGTACTTTTATCCTAAACCCTTTGGGGGTCTATTTAAGGCCCCAAAACGCATAAAACGTCAGTTTTCATAATTAAAACCCTCTCCTTCACTCCTAAACATAATTGCTCAAGAATCATCAAGAAAATCATCAAGTTAAGGATAACTTCCAAGATTCATCATCAAGGTAAGCTATTTCCTCATGAATTTCAATTTACCTAATCGAAATTTCTTCATCTATTCATGAATCCCTAATATAATCTTAAATCATAACCTAGGGTTTCAAGAAAATGAATTCAAGAATTCTAAAAGAGGATTCCTTGATTATTCTTTTTCAAGAATTAGGGTTCTTCATCAAGAACTCTAAAGATTCTAAGTCAAGAATCCAAGAATCAAAGATGAGCCCTTCAAGCAATGTCTTTCCAAGTTCTTGCACTCTAAAAGAACTACCGAGATTGAGGATTTTCTCCAAGAAACGAGTATTCATCAAGTTTTGATTTGTAATATCAAATTTCCAAGTATGTAAGGCTAAACTAAAACATGAGATTGTTCTCTCATGTGCCCCATAAAGGTCATAGATGAGTTGATGATTGAAGAGTCTACATGCATGATTTCTTTGATGGATTTTCTTGAAAATTATATTTGAAACTACATGTTTTCTATGTTGATGATTATCATACTATTTGTTTTCTTAAATTGAATACTTTCATGGAATTGCATAACCCTTCATGACTAATTTGCAAAGCATGCACATTGCACTTGAGACTTGAGTCTAGAGCCTTGAATTGAGATTGTTGATTGTAATGATGAGTTGATGGAATCTTGATGACTAATTTGAAAATGCATGCGTAATGCACTTGAGACTTGAGTCTAGAGCCTTGAGCTGAGATTGTTGATTGTGATGATGAGTTGATGAAATTTTGATTGTTTTATGAATCTCCATAAATGAACTCTACCGATGTGTTTATTCACTTGTTTCCTAATGATTGTTATACAATCTTGAGTTATTGATGAGATGTTGATGATAGGGTTAAAGTCACTATGAGATATTGATGATAGGGTTAAAGTCCCTATGAGATATTGATGATAGGGTTAAAATTCCTATGATATGTTGATGATAGGGTGGAAGTCCCTATGAGGTAATTGATGAAAGGGGCCAAGGTCCCGTTGAAATATCAGTCGTGGACGGGGAATGGGTCCCTATGAGACTGGCAGTCGTTGACGGGGAGTGAATCCCTATGAGACTGGTTGAGGTTGATTTTATGAGCACTGATTCGGGAGGAGTATCGAGCACCGAAATGAGCAGGAGTGAGTCCCACTCGAACTCATTAACTACATCGCCAAACGTAGGAGAGGCTTAAACTATCACATACATATATATGGTTTCTCTCGAGGTTTAACAGTCCCTGAAAGCAATAGAGGATCTGTTCGGTTTGATTCCATGTCGGGTATATTGATATGGGATCCAGTGTTCCTTACCTGGCATTTTGGGACCACTGTGACAACATCAGGGTGATTGTTGTACATTCACTGGCTCATAAGTGAGTGTTGTCGGTTAAGAAAAACTCCTGGAAAAATTCTTACCTTACTCCGAGTCTAGATGAGATGAGATGAGGGGGGGGGGGGGTGAACTCCTCTGAGATGATCCATGAGATGAGTTGAGACTAATGATGAGTCTGAGGTATTGATGTGTCACTTGTCTATGCTTTACTCTTTTATAGATAGACAAGCTGATGGTTTGATGTGATTATGATGTTTATCTTGACTTGATGTTTTTTTCCATATTTTTCTACCGGTTTCTGTTTCATTCAGCTATTTTACATACCAGTACATTCCAAGTACTGACGTCCACTCTGGACTGCATCATTTTATGATGTAGAGGCAGGTACTAGAGATCATCAACAGGCGCTCCGTTGAAGATCTGAGATTCGAAGCTGATTTGGTGAGCCTCCCCTACTCCGGAGGATCCACTACTTTTATTTCATCATGCTCTAGAGTTAGATTGGATTATTTCTTTTCTTTTGATTTGGGTAGCCATGGATTTGTCATTGGCACCACATGATTAGTGATAGAGGCTTCACAAACGATGGTCGAGCGTTGATGTTGAGATTGTGAGCTAGTTCTTTCTACTAGCCTTCATTATTTTATATATTCTTTTGAGACTTTAGATGAGATGTGTCCATTACTTACTTATATTTTCCGCTGTTCAATAGAGTTTATTTAATTGAATGATGTGATGAGGTTAAGTGGTTCGCTTGGGGACTAGCAATAGTCTCTGAGTGCCGGTCACGCCAAGGGTACCCTCTCGGGGCGTGACAAACTTGGTATCAGAGCACAGGGTTCAAGTGTCTTAGGGAGTCTATGAAGCCATGTCTAGTAGAGTCGTATTTATGGGTGTGTTGTGCACCACACTATATAAGCAGGAGGCTATAGGACATTTAGAAAGAGTTTCCCTTCTTTCAGATTCTGAATCGTGCGATAGAGCTATTTCCTAAGAAATCTGCGATGATTCGTGCTTTGCTCTAAACGTTTTGACTATTTCTTGTCCACGAGGAGACAGAGACAGTAATGTTCAAACTCATACAGAACGAGAGCCTATGAGATGAAGTAATCAGAATGATAGAGATATCGCACCAGGCTTAGAGTGAAGCCGATTAATGTGGGAAGTTGGTTGACGAGAAAGAGTGCACTATTACTCATATAAATTGTGCATTTGAGTTAGCTCTAGATGTACCCAGACCATTTGTTTTCAAAACTTGCTTCTAACGTGACCCATGTGAGAGGAAACTTATGTCTCTAAAGAGTTAGTTGCTACCACCTGAGAGTGAGATGTGATGGAAAGAAAGGAATGAGATAGCAAGAGAGATGGCTGAGTTGAGGCTTGTAGTTCGAGATACATTTTTATTAGATAAGTAATGAGGTGGTGAGTCGATTGCCATAAGTTTGATGAAAGAGAGTCGTGAGTACCCTATGATTTTCATGATGAGGTATAAAGGAGAGTTAATTTTTAGATAGTGGTGGAGAGTGCTCAAACTAGAAGGAAGCTATGTTGATGTGTTGTAGTATTTGTACTATTGATGGTGAAGTGTAGATGTTGAATAGGGGAAAAGGGTATTTTTAATGTGGTAGATCTAAATTAGGCTTATGATTTTTAATTGAGAGTTCACGAGACTTATCGAGTTATGAGCTTAGTCAGATAAGAAGATATGATTGAATAGGTGAGTGGTACTGAGTTTTGAGGAAGGGATGTGTTGATTGAATATTCGCCATGAATTTTTAGTGGGCTTATTTTTACCTAGTAGTGGTAAGTTGGTATTAGAGAGGTGTGTGATAGATTCACATTTTGGTACCAAATCCTAAGCTTGAATTTTGAGAAATAGTGTTAAAGAAGAGATAGCATCATGAGAGTGATAGTCTTAATTGGAGATTTTCTCTAAAAGGCTTGCCATAATGTATGTTCGAGAAGAAGGCGTTGATTTGTGAGAAAGTGATGTTATGGGCAGGGTACAAGTGCCCTTAGGTAAGACGAGTGAGACGAGGATAGCTCAATAGATAAGAAGAGGCTTGAGATATGTATCTATGATTGTGTAAAGATGTGTGAAGCTCTAAGTTATGACTGTTATAAGAATCTAGATAGTATATTTGAGTTGTCGATGTGGAGTAGGCTGATGTAGGCATTCTTTATCATCCTGAGAAGCTAAATTCATTTGGGGCTTATGGATAGATGATGTGAGTTTTCCATGATAGATTAATTCTTGTGCAACTAAATTTATGGGAGCACTTCTAGCAGGCAAAAGAAGAGGTTAGATTGTAAGAGTTGTGGGAAGTGGTTATTGTGACGCCCGGTAAATTTACCGAAATGCCCCTAGAGTGAGGGTACGCGCGTAACGCATCTTCCGGGGTTCGTATGGAAAATCCGAGACCGGATTCGTGATCAGCATGAAAAATGGAGTGAGAAAATGGTCCGGGTCGAATTTTAGGACGACCTGATCGAAAGATAAATTTTCGATCCAAGTCACAAAACAGTGACTGTCCGCGACAGAGGCGCGACGCGCACCTGCTGCGGAGGGACACTTATATATTTTTTCAGATTTTCAACGGGATGGAGAAAACTCGTTTAAGAATACTTTTTCCAAAAATACACAGTGCGCGATAGGTCCGCGTCGCGAACCGTGTAAATTCCGAACTGAAAATTTCTAATTGATTTCGAGGGGCATTCCGGTCAATCCCTAACCTCTCCTAAACACTAATACACGGCTAGTAAGGTCGTTTCTACATGAAAAGAGCCTAACAAAACCTATTCTAAGTCCTATTCTAAAATCTAACAAGGCTAGGGCTTGAGGAGAGGAGAGAAAGGCTTGGGGTGAGGAACACGAGAAGAGAATCCTCGACATCACCCGGTTGAACAGTGCATCAAAGGTATGTAAGGCTAAACTAAAACATGAGATTGTTCTTTCATGTACCCCATAGAGGTCATAGACGAATTGATGATTGAAGAGTCTACATGCATGATTTCTTTGATGGATTTTCTTGAAAATTATATTTGAAATTACATGTTTTCTATGTTGATGATCATCATACTATTTGTTCTCTTAAATTGAACACTTTCATGGAATTTGCATAACCCTACATGACTATTTTGAAGAGCATGCATAATGAATTTAAGACTTGAACCTAGAGCCTTGCATTGGGATTGTTGACTGTGATGATGAGTTGATGAAATCTTGATTGTTGTATGAGTCTCTATAAATGAACTCTACCGATGTGTATATTCACTTGTTTCCTAATGATTGTTATATAATCCTAAGTCATTGATGAGATGTTGATGATAGGGTTAAAGTCCCTATGAGATATTGATGATAGGGTTAAAGTCCCTATGAGATGTTGATGATAGGGTTAAAATCCCTATGAGATGTTTGATGATAGGGTGAAAGTCCCTATGAGATAATTGATGAAAGGGCCAAGGTCCCGGTGAAATATCAGTCGTGGACGGGGAGTGGGTCCCTATGAGACTGGCAGTCGTTGACGGGGAGTGAATCCCTATGAGACTGGTTGAGGTTGATTTTATGAGCATTGAGTCGGGAGGAGTATTGAGCACCGAAATGAGCAGGAGTGAGTCCCACTCGAACTCATTAACTACGTCGCCAAACGTAGGAGAGGCTTAAACCATCACATACATACATATGGTTTCCCTCGAGGTTTAACAGTCCCTGAAAGCAATAGAGGATCTGTTCAGTTTGATTCCATGTCGGGTATATTGATATGGGATCCAGTGTTCCTTACCTGGCAAGTTTGGGACCACTGTGGCAACATCAGGGTGATTGTTGTACATTCACTGGCTCATAAGTGAGTGTTGTCGATTAAGAGAAACTCCCGGGAAAAATTCGTACCTTATTCTGAGTCTAGATGAGATGTGATGAGAGGGGGTGAACTCCTCTGAGATGATCCATGTGATGAGTTGAGACTTTGATGAGTCTGAGATAATGATGTGTCACTTGCCCACTCTGTACTTTTTTCGCAGACAGGCAAGCTGGCGGTTAATGTGATTATGATGTCTATTTTGACTTGATATTATTTTCCATATTTTCTACCGGTTTCTGTTTCATTCAGCTATTTTACATACCAGTACATTCCAAGTACTGACGTCCACTCTGGACTGCATCGTTTTATGATGTAGAGGCAGGTACTAGAGATCCTCAATAGGCGCGCCGTTGAAGATCAGAGATCCGAAGTTGATTTGGTGAGCCTCCCCTACTCCGGAGGAACCATTATTTTATTTCATCATGCTTTAGAGTTAGGATTGGACTATTATCTTATTTTGTTTTTGGGTAGCCATGGGTCTGTCATTGGCACCACATGATTTAGTGATAGAGGCTTCATAGATCGGTGTCGAGCATTGATATTGATATTGTGAGCTAGTTCTTTCTACTAGCCTTCGTTATTTTGCTTATATTATATTGAGAACTTTAGATGAACTGCGTCCACTGCTTGCATATACTTTCCGCTGATCAGTAGAAGTATGATTGAATGATGTGATGAGACTAGATGGTTCGCTTGAGGGCTAGCAATAGTCTTCGAGTGCCGGCCACGCCAAGGGTACCCTCCCGGGGCGTGACAAACTTGGTATCAGAGCACAGAGTTCAAGTGTCCTAGGGAGTCTATGAAGCCGTGTCTAGTAGAGTCTTGTTTATGGGTGTGTTGTCGACCACACTTCATAAGCAGGAGGCTATGGGACATTAGGAATGGTTACACTTCTTTCTTATTCTAAATCGTGCGATAGAGTTGAACTCTATGAAAACTATCCTCTAATTCGTGCGTTACACGTGCAGAATCGATAACATGCCTCCCAGAAGAGCTGTCAGAGGAAGGGGACGTCCTGCCAGGCAAGCTGTTAACCCACCTGAGCCTCAAGTACCCGAGGGGCCCGTGGATCCAGCTGTCCCTGTTGGGCAACCTTCTCAAGCTGAGATCTCGAATGCTGAGCTACGCCAAGCCATTCAAACTTTGGCCCAGGCTGTCGCAGCACCTGCTGTGAGGCAAGGTGCGGGTGGGACAGACTCTCATGGCACCTCTAGAGTCCGAGAATTTCTGAGGATGAACCCGCCCGAGTTCACGGGGTCGGCATCTACTGAAGACCCCGAGAACTATATGGAGGAACTTGAGAAGGTGTTCCAAGTGATGCACGTGGCTGATGCTGATAGGGTTGAATTGGCTGCCTATCAACTCAAAGGGGTGGCCAGGCTGTGGTTCGACCAATGGAAGAAGGGCCAAGGGGACGATGCTTCACATGTAACTTGGGCGGTATTTGAGGAGGCTTTCTTGGGACGCTTTTTCCCAAGGGAGAAAAGAGAGGCTAAGGTGAGGGAGTTCCTGAATTTGAAACAGGGCTCCATGACCGTGCAGGAGTATGGATTGAAATTTACGCAACTATCCCGCTATGCCCCAGATATGGTTGCTAACATGCGGGGAAGGATGGGAATGTATGTAGATGGGTTGAACAGAGGACCCAAGAGAGATGGAAGAGGAGCTATGCTTGTGAGTGACATGGACATCGGGCGACTGATGACATTCGTGCAGCAAGCTGACGAAGAAAGACAACAGGACAGGGAAGAGTTCAAGCGCAAGAGAGCTAAGACATCCAGCCACGAAGGTGGAAGGAGGGGTAATGGGAATCGATTTCCAGCACCCTCAGCTGCTAGCGCACCTGTGCCTAAAGGCCCGTATGATCAGAGGTTCCGGAATACAGGGAACCACGGACCTCAGTCCCAAGCTAGTGTGGCTCAAGGTTCTCAGAGTAGACCACAGTGTGATAACTGTGGGAAGGTGCATTGGGGGAGATGTCGTGATAAGAATGACGCATGCTTCGGGTGTGGCCAAGTAGGCCACTACAAGAAGGATTGTCCAAAACGGGCTAGCCAGGCTCAGTCTGCGGCATCGGCCCCACCGGTTAGAGGGAACCCAAGGGCCACTACGTCAGGTGCAGGCGGGGCCACAAACCGCTTGTATAATATGGGGAGTCGCCAAGATCAGGAAAATTCTCCAGACGTCGTGACGGGTATGATCCAAGTCTTTACTCTTGATTGTTATGTTTTGATGGATCCTGGTGCCACATTGTCGTTTGTAACTCCTTATGTGGCCAGTAAATTTGATAAAACCCCCGAGAGTCTTCTCGAACCCTTTGATGTTTCTACTCCGGTGGGTGAGTCGATTCGAGCTGAAAGAGTCTATAGAGCTTGTGTAGTGTCCATCCATCATAGGGACACCATTATTGATTTGATCGAGTTAAAAATGGTTGACTTTGATTTGATCCTCGGCATGGATTGGCTTCACGCCTGTTATGCCTCTGTGGATTGTAGATCCCGAATGGTTCAGTTCCAATTTCCAAATGAACCAGTTCTAGAGTGGAAGGGTGACTCAGTGACACCTAGGGGGAGGTTTATCTCATATCTTAAAGCCCGGAAGTTAATTTCCAAAGGCTGTATCTATCACTTGGTGAGAGTGAAATCTGATGATGTTGAGTCCCCAACTCTTGAGTCAGTTCCGGTTGTCAACGAGTTTCCAGAAGTCTTTCCTGATGATCTGCCCGGAGTCCCTCCAGATAGGGAGATTGACTTTGGGATTGATGTTCTTCCAGATACCCAGCCTATTTCGATCCCACCTTACAGAATGGCCCCCGCTGAGTTAAAAGAACTGAAAGAGCAATTAAAAGATTTGCTGGAAAAGGGCTTCATTAGGCCAAGTGTTTCACCATGGGGTGCCCCTGTTTTATTCGTGAGGAAGAAAGATGGGTCTCTCAGAATGTGTATCGATTATAGGCAACTGAACAAGGTCACGATAAAGAACAAATATCCCCTCCCAAGGATAGATGATTTGTTTGACCAACTTCAGGGCGCCTCTTGCTTCTCTAAGATAGACCTTAGATCTGGCTACCATCAGTTGAAGGTGAGGGAGCATGACGTTCCAAAGACAGCCTTCAGGACTAGATATGGCCATTTTGAGTTCTTGGTCATGTCCTTCGGGCTGACGAATGCACCTGCCGCCTTTATGGACTTGATGAATAGAGTGTTCAAGCCATATCTTGATTTGTTTGTGATTGTGTTCATCGATGACATTCTGGTGTATTCAAGGAGTGAGGAGGAGCATGCTAACCACCTCAGAGTGGTCCTCCAAACTCTTAAGGACCATGAGTTGTATGCAAAGTTCTCCAAATGTGAATTCTGGCGTGAGTCAGCGGCCTTCCTAGGCCACGTGGTTTCCGGTGACGGTATTTGAGTGGATGCCCAAAAGATTGAGGCGGTTAAGAACTGGCCCCGACCGACCACTCCAACTGATATCAGAAGTTTCTTGGGGCTGGCAGGCTACTACCGCAGGTTCGTGGAGGGATTTTCTTCCCTATCCGCGCCACTGACCAAATTGACTCAGAAAAAGGTCAAATTCCAGTGGTCCGAAAAATGTGAAAGGAGTTTCCAGGAATTGAAAACAAGGTTAACTACTGCACCGGTCCTAACTCTACCCGACGGGACCGAAGACTTCGTAATCTATTGTGATGCCTCGATGGTTGGATTGGGATGTGTATTAGGGGGAAAGTGATAGCTTATGCTTCCAGGCAGCTCAAGGTTCATGAGAGAAACTACCCAACCCATGACCTCGAGTTGGCAGCAGTGGTGTTTGCACTTAAAATTTGGCGGCACTACTTGTATGGAGTGCATGTGGATGTGTTCACTGACCACAAGAGCTTACAGTACGTTTTTAGCCAAAAGGAACTCAACTTGCGACAGAGGAGGTGGTTAGAATTGCTCAAGGATTACGACATGAGCATACATTACCACCCAGGTAAAGCTAACGTCGTGGCTGATGCTCTTAGCAGGTTATCAATGGGTAGCACAGCCCATGTGGAGGAAGGAAAGAAGGAGTTAGCCAAGGACGTGCACCAGTTGGCTCGATTAGGAGTCCGACTCGAGGAGAACAACGAAGGAGGAATTAATGTCCAGGACGGGTCTGCTTCCTCGTTAGTGGTGGAGGTGAAGGAAAAACAAGACCAAGACCCTGTCCTACTCCAATTGAAGGAGGATGTCCAAAATCAAAGGGTGATGGTCTTCTCCAAAGGGGGAGATGGAGTGCTGAGATATCAGAGTCGATTGTGTGTCCCAGATGTTGATGGCATACGAGACAGAATCATGGAAGAAGCTCATAACACTAGATATTCCATTCATCCTGGCTCCACCAAAATGTACCATGACTTAAGGGAGGTCTATTGGTGGAATGGAATGAAGAGAGACATCGCGGAGTTCGTTTCGAAATGCCCAAATTGCCAACAAGTGAAGGTTGAGCATCAAAGGCCATGTGGATTGGCTCAGAACTTTGAAATTCCGGAGTGGAAATGGGAGATGATTAATATGGACTTTATCACTGGGCTTCCAAAGTCTCGAAAGCAACATGATTCGATATGGGTGATAGTGGACAGAATGACTAAATCAGCTCACTTCCTGGCAGTCAAGACAACGAACACTGCCGAAGAGTATGCCAAGTTGTACATCCAGGAGATTGTGAGGTTTGCACGGAGTCCCCTTGTCCATCATCACGTACAGAGGAGCTCAATTTACCTCCCAATTCTGGAGATCATTTCAGAAAAGCTTGGGTACTAAGGTGAACCTGAGTACGGCTTTCCACCCACAGACGGATGGTCAGGCGGAGCGTACAATTCAAACACTAGAGGATATGTTGAGAGCTTGCGTCCTTGATTTCAAAGGGAATTGGGATGATCATTTGCCTCTGGCTGAATTTGCATATAACAATAGTTATCATGCGAGCATCCAAATGGCTCCTTATGAAGCCTTGTACGGAAGGAGGTGTAGATCGCCCATTGGGTGGTTTGAGGTTGGAGAAGCGGAGCTCATTGGACCTGATCTTGTTCACCAGTCGATGGAGAAGGTCAAGGTCATTAGAGAGAGGTTAAAGACTGCCCAGAGTCGCCAAACATCTTACACTGACGTGAGGAGAAGAGATTTGGAGTTCGAAGTAGATGATTGGGTTTACTTGAAGGTGTCACCTATGAAGGGTGTCCTAAGGTTTGGGAAGAAGGGAAAGTTGAGTCCACGTTATGTTGGACCCTATCAAATCGTAAGGAGAATTGGGAAGGTGGCCTACGAGCTAGAGTTGCCTTCCGAGCTAGATGGGATACACCCGGTGTTCCATGTGTCTATGCTAAAGAAATGCTTGGGAAACTCGGCCTTGGTGATCCCTGTTGATAGAATTGGGGTGAAGGATAACCTATCTTACGAAGAGGTTCTGGTTCAAATTCTTGATCGTCAGATTCGTAAACTAAGGAACAAAGAAATAGCCTCAGTCAAAGTCCTGTGGAGGAATCAATTCGTTGAAGAAGCCACATGGGAAGCTGAGGAGGAGATGAAGGCAAAGTATCCGCACCTGTTCGTGCCAACTGATGGTGAAAGCACTGAAGGTAAATCCTTGCTCTTCACTAAGCTAAGTATCCTATTCTTGTATCTGACTTACTATTATTGAATTGAGTGTGGGAATGAGTCGTAAGTCTATTCGTGCCTTAATGCCCACCTCCACTCCTCATTCGAGGACGAATGATCCCAAGGGGGAGATGATGTGACGCCCGGTAAATTTACCGAAATGCCCCTAGAGTGAGGGTACGCGCGTAACGCATCTTCTGGGGTTCGTATGGAAAATCCGAGACCGGATTCGTGATCAGCATGAAAAATGGAGTGAGAAAATGGTCCGGGTCGAATTTTAGGACGACCCGATCGAAAGATAAATTTTCGATCCAAGTCACAAAACAGTGACTGTCCGCGACAGAGGCGCGACGCGCACCTGCCGCGGAGGGACACTTATATATTTTTCCAGATTTTCGACGGGATGGAGAAAACTCGTTTAAGAATACTTTTTCCAAAAATACACAGTGCGCGATAGGTCCGCGTCGCGGACCGTGTAAATTCCGAACTGAAAATTTCTAATTGATTTCGAGGGGCATTCCGGTCAATCCCTAACATCTCCTAAACACTAATACACGGCTAGTAAGGTCGTTTCTACATGAAAAGAGCCTAACAAAACCTATTCTAAGTCCTATTCTAAAATCTAACAAGGCTAGGGCTTGAGGAGAGGAGAGAAAGGCTTGGGGTGAGGAACACGAGAAGAGAATCCTCGACATCACCCAGTTGAACAGTGCATCAAAGGTATGTAAGGCTAAACTAAAACATGAGATTGTTCTTTCATGTGCCCCATAGAGGTCATAGACGAATTGATGATTGAAGAGTCTACATGCATGATTTCTTTGATGGATTTTCTTGAAAATTATATTTGAAATTACATGTTTTCTATGTTGATGATCATCATACTATTTGTTCTCTTAAATTGAACACTTTCATGGAATTTGCATAACCCTACATGACTATTTTGAAGAGCATGCATAATGAATTTAAGACTTGAACCTAGAGCCTTGCATTGGGATTGTTGACTGTGATGATGGGTTGATGAAATCTTGATTGTTGTATGAGTCTCTATAAATGAACTCTACCGATGTGTATATTCACTTGTTTCCTAATGATTGTTATATAATCCTAAGTCATTGATGAGATGTTGATGATAGGGTTAAAGTCCCTATGAGATATTGATGATAGGGTTAAAGTCCCTATGAGATGTTGATGATAGGGTTAAAATCCCTATGAGATGTTTGATGATAGGGTGAAAGTCCCTATGAGATAATTGATGAAAGGGCCAAGGTCCCGGTGAAATATCAGTCGTGGACGGGGAGTGGGTCCCTATGAGACTGGCAGTCGTTGACGGGGAGTGAATCCCTATGAGACTGGTTGAGGTTGATTTTATGAGCATTGAGTCGGGAGGAGTATTGAGCACCGAAATGAGCAGGAGTGAGTCCCACTCGAACTCATTAACTACGTCGCCAAACGTAGGAGAGGCTTAAACCATCACATACATACATATGGTTTCCCTCGAGGTTTAACAGTCCCTGAAAGCAATAGAGGATCTGTTCAGTTTGATTCCATGTCGGGTATATTGATATGGGATCCAGTGTTCCTTACCTGGCAAGTTTGGGACCACTGTGGCAACATCAGGGTGATTGTTGTACATTCACTGGCTCATAAGTGAGTGTTGTCGGTTAAGAGAAACTCCCGGGAAAAATTCGTACCTTATTCTGAGTCTAGATGAGATGTGATGAGAGGGGGTGAACTCCTCTGAGATGATCCATGTGATGAGTTGAGACTTTGATGAGTCTGAGATAATGATGTGTCACTTGCCCACTCTGTACTTTTTTCGCAGACAGGCAAGCTGGCGGTTAATGTGATTATGATGTCTATTTTGGCTTGATATTATTTTTCATATTTTCTACCGGTTTCTGTTTCATTCAGCTATTTTACATACCAGTACATTCCAAGTACTGACGTCCACTCTGGACTGCATCGTTTTATGATGTAGAGGCAGGTACTAGAGATCCTCAATAGGCACTCCGTTGAAGATCAGAGATCCGAAGTTGATTTGGTGAGCCTCCCCTACTCCGGAGGAACCATTATTTTATTTCATCATGCTTTAGAGTTAGGATTGGACTATTATCTTATTTTGTTTTTGGGTAGCCATGGGTCTGTCATTGGCACCACATGATTTAGTGATAGAGGCTTCATAGATCGGTGTCGAGCATTGATGTTGATATTGTGAGCTAGTTCTTTCTATTAGCCTTCGTTATTTTGCTTATATTATATTGAGAACTTTAGATGAACTGCGTCCACTGCTTGCATATACTTTCCGCTGATCAGTAGAAGTATGATTGAATGATGTGATGAGACTAGGTGGTTCGCTTGAGGGCTAGCAATAGTCTTCGAGTGCCGGCCACGCCAAGGGTACCCTCCCGGGGCGTGACAGTTATGTACGCAATAAGAATAGCAAATATAGAGAGATTTCCATAGAGACTAGAAGGAGCTAAGAGTGATAGCGTTGAAAAGGGTCTGAGTAGCTAGTTATATATATGCGACTATAGCATAATAGAAGAATTAAAGATATTCTTGTGGATAGTGATTCCTTGACCGTGTAGAGGTGTATGCTTATAGCCTAGTTGAGAAAATTGATTTAAAAGGTTAGGGAGAGGACTTTGAGAGCTAAGGGGGAGATGATGTAACGCCCGATAAAATTATCAAAATACCCCTAGAGGGAGGGTATGCGCGTAATGCATTTTCCAAGTCTTGTATGGCAAATTCGAGGCCGGATTTGTGATCAGCACAATAAATTGAGTGGGAAAATGGTCTCGGTCAATTTTTAGAGCGACCGGATCAAAAGATAATTTTTCGATCCAAACGAAAAATAGTGGCGGTGTGTGACAGAGGCGCGTCGCGCACCTATCGCGGAGAGACACTTACACTTTTCAAAAACTTTTCGACGGGATTGGGGAAAAACTCATTCAGAAAATTTTTGTAGAAAATGTGTTGTTCGCGACTAGTCCGCGTCGCGGACTGTGTCATTTCGAGGCTGGAAATTCTAAAATTTTCGAGGGGCTTTTCGGTCCATTCCTAACACCTCCTAAACTCAGTACACGACCAATACAAGTCGTTCGAGTGTAAAAATGGTCTAAGACCCCATTCTAAGTTCTTTTCTAACAATTGAATAAGAGCTATGAGCTTGAATTGATGGAGTGGAGTGCCATGAAAAGGAGCACAATTGAGGTGGAGACTTGAGCATGAAAGTGTCCTCTGAGTCTTGTTCATACGATAGTCGTATTCTCGATTTGAGGTGATGGCTTCTTTCCTGAGTTCGAAAGACTGATTGTCGAGGTGTTCAAATGATTGAAATTGATTGAGTTCTGACGTTCCATTCGTGCTTGGTGGTGAGAATGTCTAAGATAATAACTTTACTCTTGATCTGAAACGATTTGTCTAATTGAGTTGATTTGTCCATTCCTGAGTCTGAATGGAGATTGTTAAAGATTGATGAGGAGTCAATAGTTTGATTGATTGACTAAGTTTTGAGAAGAGTTCTAATTCTTATTCGTGCCTTGATATCTATCTTTGCTCATCATTCGAGGACGAATGATCCCAAGGGGAGGATAATGTAATACCCCAATTTTTTTCTAAGCTAAGACCGAGTCATCCTTCATATGATATAGGATTTAGTTGATGATTCTTAATTGAGCATAGATGTTAAAGTTAATTTCCTAGAGTGAGAATAAAATTGGAGTTGATAAATGATCTTTTACATCAAATCGAGTCCAAAGAATTTCTACCGAATAAGTTTTTGTGTGAGTTGATAGAAGTGTCAACTTCAAATGACCATATCTCCTAAAGTATAATGCGTTAGGTAACCCATAATATATCAAATTAAAGATCTTTGAATTATCTTTCCAACGCATCTTATATCGCCTTAATCAGAGTTCGGAGTAGAGAGTTCTGACCATTTTACTGAAGACCTGCAGAGCTGTCTGAGGTCCGCGACCGCTCCGCGTCGCATACATATCGCGGACCCTCTCTGGATAAGAAACGAGGTCCCTTTATTTTTTTTAGGGTACTTTTATCCTAAACCTTTTGGGGGTCTATTTAAGGCCCCAAAACGCATAAAACGTCAGTTTTCATAATTAAAACCCTCTCCTTCACTCCTAAATATAATTGCTCAAGAATCATCAAGAAAATCATCAAGTTAAGGATAGCTTCCAAGATTCATCATCAAGGTAAGCTATTTCCTCATGAATTTCAATCTACCTAATCGAAATTTCTTCATCTATTCATGAATCCCTAATATAATCTTAAATCATAACCTAGGGTTTCAAGAAAACGAATTCAAGAATTCTAAAAGAGGATTCCTTGATTATTCTTTTTCAAGAATTTGGGTTCTTCATCAAGAACTCTAAAGATTCTAAGTCAAGAATCCAAGAATCAAAGATGAGCCCTTCAAGCAATGTCTTTCCAAGTTCTTCCACTCTAAAAGGACTACCGAGATCGAGGATTTTCTCCAAGAAATGAGTATTCATCAAGTTTTGATTTGTAATATCATATTTCCAGGTATGTAAGGCTAAACTAAAACATGAGATTGTTCTCTCATGTGCCCCATAAAGGTCATAGATGAGTTGATGATTAAAGAGTCTACATGCATGATTTCTTTGATGGATTTTCTTGAAAATTATATTTGAAACTACATGTTTTCTATGTTGATGATCATCATACTATTTGTTTTCTTAAATTGAATACTTTCATGGAATTTGCATAACCCTTCATGACTAATTTGCAAAGCATGCACATTGCACTTGAGACTTGAGTCTAGAACCTTGAATTGAGATTGTTGATTGTAATGATGAGTTGATGGAATCTTGATGACTAATTTGAAAATGCATGCGCAATGCACTTGAGACTTGAGTCTAGAGCCTTGAGCTGAGATTGTTGATTGTGATGATGAGTTGATGAAATTTTGGTTGTTTTATGAGTCTCCATAAATGAACTCTACCGATGTGTTTATTCACTTATTTCCTAATGATTGTTATACAATCTTGAGTCATTGATGAGATGTTGATGATAGGGTTAAAGTCCCTATGAGATATTGATGATAGGGTTAATGTCCCTATGAGATATTGATGATAGGGTTAAAATCCCTATGAGATGTTGATGATAGGGTGGAAGTCCCTATGAGGTAATTGATGAAAGGGGCCAAGGTCCCGTTGAAATATCAGTCGTGGACGGGGAGTGGGTCCCTATGAGACTGGCAGTCGTTGACGGGGAGTGGGTCCCTATGAGACTGGCAGTCGTTGACGGGGAGTGAATCCCTACGAGACTGGTTTAGGTTGATTTTATGAGCACTGAGTCGGGAGGAGTATCGAGCACCGAAATGAGCAGGAGTGAGTCCCACTCGAACTCATTAACTACGTTGCCAAACGTAGGAGAGGCTTAACAGTCCCTGAAAGCAATAGAGGATCTGTTTGGTTTGATTCCATGTCGGGTATATTGATATGGCATCCAGTGTTCCTTACCTGGCAAGTTTGGGACCATTGTGACAACATCAGGGTGATTGTTGTACATTCACTGACTCATAAGTGAGTGTTATCGGTTAAGAGAAACTCCCGGGAAAATTTTTACCTTACTCCGAGTGTAGATGAGATGAGATGAGAGGGGGGGGGGGGGGGTGAACTCCTCTGAGATGATCCATGAGATGAGTTGAGACTAATGATGAGTCTGAGGTATTGATGTGTCACTTGTCTATGCTTTACTCTTTCATAAATAGACAAGCTGACGGTTTGATGTGATTATGATGTTTATCTTGACTTGATGTTTTTTTCCATATTTTTCTACCGGTTTCTGTTTAATTCAGCTATTTTACATACCAGTACATTCCAAGTACTGATGTCCACTCTGGACTGCATCATTTTATGATGTAGAGGTAGGTACTAGAGATCATCAACAGGCGCTCCGTTGAAGATTTGAGATTCGAAGCTGATTTGGTGAGCCTCCCCTACTCCGGAGGATCCACTACTTTTATTTCATCATGCTCTAGAGTTAGATTGGATTATTTCTTTTATTTTGATTTGGGTAGCCATGGATTTGTCATTGGCACCACATAATTAGTGATAGAGGCTTCATAGACAATGGTCGAGCGTTGATGTTGAGATTGTGAGCTAGTTTTTTCTACTAGCCTTCATTATTTTATATATTCTTTTGAGACTTTAGATGAGATGTGTCCATTACTTACTTATATTTTCCGCTGTTCAATAGAGTTTATTTGATTGAATGATGTGATGAGGCTAAGTGGTTCGCTTGGGGACTAGCAATAGTCTCTGAGTGCCGGTCACGCCAAGGGTACCCTCTCGGGGCGTGACAATTATAGTACAAGATTATATATAATTTATCTTGAATATGAAAACAATGTAGTTTCAACTTCTTGTGCTAGACATTTTGTATATATTGAACATGACCAAGTAGAGATATTTGTTTTAGACTGATTGATAAAAACATATTCTCTAAATTGTTTAATGTACTTATATTCTCAATTTTGATATAACTATTATGATATGTATATATTAATTATTGTTTTGATTTATTAAAAGATGGTGCTATGAAATGGGTCATTATGCCTGATAAATTGGATGATAATAATATATATTGGTGAAACAATAAGTTAGTTGATGAAATTTATATCTTAATATAGAGATTGATGATATGCCTTTTAGAGAAGCTTATAAGTTTTCATCGTGTCAAACTTTGCAAATAGATTTATGAATCCAACACATAAAATAAGTTAAGCAGTGTTCCAAAAGAAAATTAATATTTGAATTGAACTCATCAGTAACTTAATTTATTGATTAATATCTGTAATCTTAACATGGAAAATTACATAGGTGTTTAATGGAAATTCAAAATATAAATGGAAGAGTTCAATTAGAAATTTTTAGTGGGATGATTTATAGTTTATCATGGTAAGAATAATTTAAATTATTTTCATAATAGTGAGCCTTAATAATCAACTTTGTAGTCCCTACCGTGCTCATATTTGACTAAACTCAAATCCTATTCATAGGAGAAAAAGAGAATATATATTTTTAGTTCCAGATTTGGATTGGGAAATAGGGGTTCTCCTTAGGGTGTCAATGGAATGGTTCGGTTGTTTTTTTTTTTAAATTATTCCATCCCAACTTTTTGGGTATTTGATAATGTATAACCAAAATTAAACTTTTTAAAACCATCCCTATCATATCAGTTTCTCTTCGGTATCGGTATGGCTCGTCGAATTTTCAGTTTTTTTAATTTATTTTTAAAGTTTCACTTCAAAATACATTATTATCAAAAATATATTTTTTGAAGAAATACTTTAGTTCACCAAAAAACTCAAGAATGTATAATCTTCATGCCATATAATTTGATCTAAAATTTTATATAGGAATATTTGCATAGACTGTGTCAGATTGTTTGATGGAGTTTCTATCATAGTATCTTTTAATTTGAGGCCTGCTTAATTAAAGGGCAAAGACCTAAAATCATCCAATCACTAGAGGCCTAGGACCTAGGTTATATTAATATTTGAAAAATTTTATAAAATATATTTATATATTAAATTTAACATGTTAATATATAAAATATATTTACATACATGGAAGATTAAGATTTTTTTGAATTTTCTTATAAACTAAAAAGACCATCCCAATTATTCGGGATAACTATAGACTAAAATAAACATCCACAATTTTATTAAAAAATAATGAAAATCAGTTCGGTCGGTTTTTCATATTCTTTTGACACTCCTAGACTTCTCCTAACTAGAAAAAAAGATAAGAGAATTATGTTTTCTAGACAATGCTTGCCAATTGTATACTTGGAAACACTATAGAAGACTGTAGAACTGGCTCATACTTCAAGAGGTTTTTATCGAATTAAATTTTAGAAATTTTATATGGTCTAGCATAATTATATGTGTTATCTATTATTCATGTAAGTTACAGAAGTACGCAGCAAAAAATGGAAGTAAGCAAACGAAGAGCTCTGTTTTTTGATATCTTTAAATACGTTATTACAAGAGTCCTTAAATAGAAAACTTTGTAACTAAAATAATACGTTTACTCTGCTAAGAAGTTTGAATAGAAAAACTGAATACACCTAAAGACTAGGAAACAGTTTATTGACTCCTAAAAAAACTCAACAACCATCACAAAACTGATCACATGGTTAACATTCCCTCCCTTAAACTGAAACATCTTTCAGTTTAATTTGCAAACACCAAGCTGATCACGTAACTTGAGGAATGACACTGATTTTAGGGGTTTTGTGAACATGTCTGCAACCTGCTCTTCGCTTCTGCCATAAATAAGGCTGATCCTTGCATCCTTAGTCAGATCATGCAAGAAATGACACTTCACATCTATATGCTTACTTCGTCCATATTCAACTGGATTCTTTGTAAGATTAATCGTCGAAGTACTGTCAAAATAAATTGGTGTTGGTCTTTCCTGCTTAAAATGAAGTTCTTCAAGAACATTCCTCAGCCAAATAGCTTGACAAGCACATGACGCTGCAACAACATAGTCTACCTCGGTGGTCGACAAAGTAACAATAGGTTGTTTCTTTGAAGACCATGAAATAGCTCCAGACCCCAACATAAAAATATATCTTAATGTGCTTTTTCTGTCTTCAAGACTTCCAGCGTAGTCGCTATTTGTGTAACCAACCGAATCTCCAACTACTTTCATCCGATAAAAAATTCCAAAGTCGCTAGTACCCTTCAAGTATCGCAGGATTCTCTTGGCAGATTGTAAATGCATTTATTTTGGACTTTCCATGAACCTGCTAATGAGGCTTACAGCATGCATAATATTAGGCCTTGTTGCTGTCAAATACATCAAGCTTCCCACAATTTGCTTGTACAAAGTGTTGTCCACTTTTCTTCCTTCAGGATCTTTTACAAGCTTTAAACCCTTCTCCACTGGTGTACTCACAGAGTTGCAATTTTTTAGCTGGAATCTGTCCAGAATATCTTACACATATTTCTTTTGAGAAAGAAAAATACCATCAGCAGATTGATTCACTTCTAGACTAAGAAAATGCATCATACCCAAATCTGACATGTCAAACTCGACCATCATGGACCTTTTAAAATTCTCAATCATAGCCACATCATTTTTCGTATAAATTAAGTCATCCACATATAAACACACCATTAAGACCCCTGAACCCTTCCTTTTTTTGTAAAGAGTATGTTCATATGGACACTTTCGGGATCCCTCCTTTGAAAAATAAGCATCGATACGACTATACCAAGCTCTTCGAGCTTGTTTTAGTCTATACAAAGCCTTTTCCAATCTAAGCACTTTATTCTCAGAACCAAATTTCACATATCCAGGAGGTTGTTCAATAAATACCTTTTCTTGAAGTTCACCATGTAAGAAGGCAGATTTCACGTCCAACAAGAAGATTTTCCAGGCATTCTGAGCAGCCAAAGCGATCACCAATCTGATGGTATCTAACCGAGCAACGGGAGCAAACACTTCTACGTAGTCAACACCATATTCTTGCTTATAGCCTTTTGCTACTAAGCGAGCTTTGAACTTATCAACCTCTTCTTTTTCCTTCAACTTTGTTTTGTAAATCCATTTGACATCGATGGTTTTCTGATTTTCTGGAAGATTTGTCAACTCCTAGGTACCATTTTTTTCAATTGGTCTAATCTCCTCATCCATCTCTTGCTACCACTTTGGATCTTTGACAGCATCGGTAAATGATATAGGATCATAATATGAAAATAAAGAAAAATGACTGACTGCATTTCCAGATTTTTTGATTCCATATACCTCATAATTTTCCATCCAGCTCGACGCACCTCTGCTATGTTGAGAACGTTCATTGTTGGAACTGAGCATCACCTGATTCATGTTCAACATCTTCATCATCTTGTACTGTTGGACTTCCCTGTGAATTGCTCTCCTGCGGTGGTTCTAATTCTTTTTCTTCTTCTTCAATAGAAAATGGAATTTGTTGAAATGAATTATTATTGCTCCAATTCCAAGTTGCTTCTTCATAAAAAATAACATCTCGACTAATAACGATTTTCTTGGTAATAGGATTGAACAAGCGATAAGATTTTGATTTGTCACTAAGACCAAGGAAAATACATTTCTGACCTTTATCATCCAACTTCTTCCTCACAGTATCTGGAATATGTGCATATGCTATGCACCCAAAAATCCGAAAATACTCAACATTTAGTTTTCACCCGCTCCAAGCTTTATGAGGTGTAATATTTTGAATAGAGTTTGTAGGACATCTACTAAATATATGAATGCTCCAACAAACAACTTCTGCACAAAAAGTCTCTTGGTAAACCACTTCTTTTCAAAAGACTATGCACCATATCAAGAATTGTGCGATTTTTCCTTTGACACACACCATTATGTTGAGGTGTGTAGGCTGCTGTAAGTTGCCTTTTAATTCCATGCTTCTCACAAAATTCTACAAATTCTTGTGAGTTGTATTCACCACCTCGATCAGTTCGCAAGCACTTAATTTGACAACCAACTTCATTTTCAGCAAGGACTTTAAACTTCTTAAAAGTTTCAAATGCTTCTGATTTTTCTTTTAGAAAACATACCCAAGTAGTTCTGCTATAATCATCAATGAAGCTAATGAAACAACGTTTACCTCCATTAGATGTAGGACTTATTGGACCACAAATGACTGAGTGCACCAACTCCAGCACCTTCTTTGCCCTCCAAGACGTGCCTGTTGGAAATGGCTCACGGTGTTGCTTGCTAATAGCCACTCTTCACATATTTCATCAAGAGATTCAAGTTCTGGAAGACCCAACACCAACTGTTTTTGCTTTAAGAACTTCAAGCTTCCAAATTTTAAATGTCCAAAACGAAAATGCCACTTCCAGGCGTCCTCTTTCACTTTTGCAGAAAGACAAGAATTTATGGGATTGTGAAGATATAAAGGGAACAAGCGATTTGATAACATGTTAATCTGAACAATTAATCCCAAACAAGAATCTCATATTTTACAAACTCCCCCTTTGATATTAAGTTCATATCCCTTTTCTTGAAGCTGCCCAACACTTAATAAGTTTGTCTTCAATGCAGGGACATAAAACACATCGCCTATGGTATGAATGGAGTTGTTTTTAGTTGAAACTTGTACCTTCCCTTTTCCCATTGTAGAGACCACCAAATTGTCCCCAAATCTCACAGAATCTTGAAAAGTTTCATCCAATTCTGAGAATGCCTCCTTCTGCCCATATATGTGATTACTGCAGCCGGTATCGAGATACCATACATGAGTGGAAACTTTCTCTTTGGAAGTATATGCCATCAAAAGCGAAACCTCCTCTTCTTCTTCCTTTGTTTCTCCATATTCCTTTGTCTTTGAAAAGTTAGATCTACCACCGCGATTCCTATTTAAATTGGTACGACACTCAGATTGGTAGTGGCAAAATGATGGCATCGATAGCATTCGACTCGAGACTTCTCACATCTCTTTTCCTTTTCCAGAGAATCACTTACTCTGTTCTTCTCCTCTTTGTGCTACCAATTTTTTCTCTTCCATTTGGCTTTCTCTTGATCTGTTTCTTTCTAGGATAACACTGCTTTCAAAGCTACTTCATCCCTGTCTTGCAGATTTATTTTCTGCTCATGAACCAATAAAGAGCCTTGCAACTCATCAATAGAAAGAGTATCGATATCTTTGGATTCCTCAATTGAGCAAACAATGTAGTTGAACTTTGCTGACATTGAGCGAAGAATTTTCTCAATGATGATAACATCTTCTAGTCTTTCACCATGAATTCACATTTTATTTGCGATAGACAACGTCCTAGAGAAATAATCTGTTACCGATTCACCAACTTCTATACGCAGAGCCTCAAACTCACCATGGAGTGCTTGAAGTTGCACTCGCTTCACCTTCGCTGTTCCTTGATACTTCTTCTTCATGGAATCCCATATTTCTTTAGAAGTATCCTTGCAAAGAATGGTTTCCAGTATTGAACGATCAATAGCCTGAAAAAGGTAATTCTTCGCCTTGAGATCCTTTAACCTTGGGCTGTCCAACTCTGCCTTTTGTGCTTCTGACATGGCAGTACCAGTGGCTGGCTCTCGCACGCCAATACTAACAACTGGCCAAAACTCTTTGGACCTAAGAAAGTTCTTCATCAACATGCTCCAATGGTCGTAATGACCATCAAAGCGCGGAATAACAACTTGAACAAAACTTTCAAAAGCCATCTTTTGCTGCTGCAATAGTACTTCAAACAAAGAAAAAAAAATTCTGGCTCGGATACCAAATGACAGAAGTACGCAGCAAAAAAATGAAAGTAAGCAAACGAAGAGCTCTGTTTTTTGATATCTTTAAATACGTTGTTACAGGAGTCCTTAAATAGAAAACTTTGTAACTAAAATAATACATTTACTCTCCTAAGAAATCTGAATAAAAAAACTGAATACACCTAAAGACTAGGAAATAATTTATTGAATCCTAAACAAACTCAACAACTATCACAAAGTTGATCACATGGTTAACAGTAAGTAGTTCAATTTTGATATGTTCTCATTGTGCATATCATTTTCCAACAAAATAATTCATCCCTTGACATCAATACAGGTAGTGGTGTGGTAGTGAGATTTTTCCACTCTTAATCAAGTGTTTCCAGTGAATTTTGTTGGGAGCGCTGTGTAATCCAATTTCAATCAAAATTTTCATAGTAGATACCAAATATTGAATGAGAAACTCAGAAGGAAAAAAAGGCTAAAACTTTTTGCACAAATATAGGTTGGTAAATAATTTTTGGAAATGAATTTAAGAGGTAAATTCAGTAAAAATTAATCCATAAGCAAAACCAAAAGCCGACTAAAGTTATAAAGTGATACACATGCATGGGACGAATGAAAGAGAAATCATTTGCTTCTTTGTTGTTGTCGTTTTACGTATTGCGGCGTTTCAACTTGCGACAAAACCATGTCTTAGAAAATAGTGATCCACCATAAATACCTACTAAAGTATTTAATTTATATACGAGCATTGTTTTTGCCAATAGTCAATGCTACCGTGAAATCACATTTTAAAGCTCAGGAATCTGAAATTTTATGTCTAACTTATTCATTCTAAATTATTAATACTTTTGCTTTTTTATATTAATTAAATGTGTGAGGCATAATTTAAACTATAATTTTTATTATTAAAAAAATTATTAAATTCTGTTAAACTTAGAGCTCTGATGCTAAGTCCGTCCTTGATGGTACATACAGAAATATGCAGCATCTGTGCTTCAAATTTTGAAGTCCTGGTTGTAGGTCTTTCTTCCAAGCTGACATTTTTATCTTTGTTCTTAAATTTAATAAAAAAAATTGAAGGATAAATTTAATTCATTTTTCTTGAAAAATTGAGATATGCAGAACCTACCCATTTTTGTTGGAGCCCCTGTTAATACTTAATAGCAAGGACAAATATGATATGATACGCAAAAATAAGAAGAATATGAATGGATCAAAAGCGTAACACACAACAGAGCAATTTGAGTTAGGCTAGTTTATATATATTAACTTAATTTTTTGAGGGATTTCATTATTCAAAATAGTTGAATTGTCTTAAGATGAATGTTTGAATCTTTTTCTATATTTACCTTTTCACTTATTAAAGTTTTATATTTTTTAGGAGAAAAATACATAACTTGCAAAGCTATATTTATGATTTCATAGTCCTTAAATGTTTTTCTTAATATGTATGCATTGTCTCACAAATTAAGTTAATATGAGATGGAAATAGTAATTAGTTTATATTTTATTTATGTAAAAAGTAACCAAAAATCATAAGGAGTTGCTTGCCAAAAATCATAAAATGTATACGTTGACTATACATTATAGCTTACCTATACATAAACTATACGCTGATTATACATTATAATACATTTAAAAAGCTGAATGTAACTAACTAAATATAAAGTATACATAGACTATTCAATATCAATCAATTCAAAATTACTTCTGAATAGTCTCGAGTTTTAGATATGAAATTATCTCGATATTTGAAAATTTTTGATATATAATTTGCTTGAAATGATTTTCACGAGAAGAAAAAGATGATTATAAAAAAAATGAAGAAAGAAAGATGAAACAACACCAAAAAAAGATACAACAAAGAAGACCATATTGAATGTGAATTGCCAACAGGAAAAGTAGCCGAAATGTTGAATGTAAATTGTCAACATTTGTGGGTCTGCAGAATTCCCACATACTTCTTTCATTTCTTTTTGGCTATAAATAGCCATGATTTTTACAATGTACAGATATGAAAAAGCAGAGAAATTAGTGAAAGAAAAATAAATACACTGCAATACATTATTCTCTCTTCTCCTCAGTTTTAAGCTTTTGATTCTACTTACATATATTCTAGTTAATCCTAGATTTATTTTATAACACGTTATCAGCACGAAGCTCTGCCCATTTCAAGCTAGCGTAAACAGGTAAAAAGGAGTAAGAATTTATTTTATCAAAATGTCTAACATTTCAAAAGTTGAATTTACTGTACTTAATATTTCTGGATCTAATTATTCATCATGGGCACTAGATGCTGAACTACATTTAGAATCAATGGGTCTGGCAGACACCATTAAAGATGAAAATAAGGCATCCAGTCAAAATCGTGCCAAAGCTTTAATTTTCCTCCGCCACCATCTTGACGAGGGACTAAAATTACAATATTTGACAATAAAAGATCCCCTGAAATTGTGAAAGAATCTAAAAGATAGATACGACCACCTGAAGTTGGTCGTCCTTCCACAAGCGCGTCATGATTGGTTAAATCTAAGATTATTAGATTTTAAAAATATAACTGAGTATAATTCAGCAATGTTTAGAATTATTTCACAGTTAAATTTATGCGGAGAAGAAATAACTGAAACTGACAAGCTTGAAAAAACATGCTCCACATTTCCACCCGCGAATATGCTCCTGCAGCAGCAATATCACCGTATGGGTTTTACAAAATATTCTGAATTACTTTCACACCTTCTTATTACTGAAAGACATAATGAATTATTAATGAAAAATCATGATAGTCGGCCCGTTGGTTCTTCGCCACTCCCTGAAGTGAATCAGGCGAATTATAACCAACGAGAAAGAAATTATGGCCCTAGAAGTGGTCGTGGCCGTGGTCGAGGTCAAAGAAGAAATCATGATAATCGTCTCGCACCGAGGCACGATCAGCAATCTAAAAAGAAGGAAGAAAAGCCAAAAGCTTTTCCAAAGAAAAATTCAGAAAGTATATGTCACAGATGTGGAGGCAAAGGGCACTGGTCAAGGACATGCCGGTCATCTAAACGTCTTCTTCAACTATATCAGGCATCATTAAAAAGAGCCGAAAATCCAGAGACAAATTTTTTGTCTGAAAATAATATGGAACATATGTATCTGGATGTAGCGGACTACTTAAATTTTTCAGAAGAAAATTTAAATATTAATGAAAATGTGAACGATGATGAGCATGATAATATATAAAATAATTTTCTTTATTTATATGTGCGCTTATGTTTTTATATCCCGTGAAGATAAAAATAATAATAATAATAATTTGTATCTTGTCTTCCTTATTCTTATATATTTAACTTATGCAAGACTTTTCATTAAATAAACATGAGGTCCAAATAAATATTTACTTTATTATTTCTCTCTTTGAAGAATGGATATGCCTCAAATTTTGTTTGGATCAATAATCAACCGTGAAGATATTTGTGTTATTGACAGTGGAACGACTCATGCAATTTTTAAAGACAAAAAATATTTTTCTTCTTTACTTAAAAGAAAGGCAAATGTTACTACAATATCTGGCAGTGCAAAAATAATTGAAGGCTCCGGAAGAGCTACTATTTTTCTGCCTAAGGGGACTAAAATCGTTATAGAAGATGCATTGTTCTCTTCTAAATCCCCAAGAAATCTGCTAAGTTTTAAAGATATCTGCAGAAATGGATATCATGTTGAGACACTAAATGAAATGAATATTGAATACCTTGGTATAACCAAGAGTGTCTCAGGCTAAATGGATATCATGTTGAGACACTAAATGAAATGAATATTGAATACCTTGGTATAACCAAGAGTGTCTCAGGCCAGAAATATATTTTAGAAAAATTACCAACTTTATCGTTTGGCCTATATTATGTAGAAATTAGTGCAATTGAAGCACATTCGATCGTAAACCAGAAGTTTATTGATCCAAAAACTTTTGTGTTATGGCATGATCGAGTAGGTCATCCTGGATCAATAATGATGAGACGAATTCTTGAAAATTCAAGCGGTCATCCATTAAAGAACCTGAAGATTCTTATGAATGACAAATTTTCATGTGCTGCTTGTCATCAAGGCAAATTAATTGCCAGACCATCGACCCTAAAGGTTGGCATTGAATCCCCAAAATTTTTGGAACGTATACATGGGGACATATGTGGACCTATTCACCCACCTAGTGGAGTGTTTAGATATTTTATGGTCCTAATAGATGCATCATCAAGATGGTCTCACGTGTGCCTTTTATCATCCCGCAACTTGGCGTTTGCGAGGCTACTGACACAAATAATAAGATTAAGAGCGCAATTTCCAGATTATCCAATTAAATCCATTCGTCTGGATAATGCTGGAGAATTTACATCCCAAATTTTTTATGATTATTGCATATCAATTGGGATAAAAATTGAACATCCGGTAGCTCATGTTCATACTCAAAATGGCCTTGCAGAGTCATTTATTAAGCGCCTGCAATTGATAGCTAGACCACTGCTCATGAAATCAAGATTACCCATTGATGTGTGGGGTCATGCTATCTTACATGCAGCAACACTTGTACGTCTCAGACTGACTAATTATCATAAATATTCTCCATCACAATTAGTTTTTGGTCATGAACCAAATATAGCTCATCTACGAATTTTCGATTGTGTGGTATACGTGCCTGTAGCACCACCGCAACGCACTAAGATGGGCCCTCAATGGAGGTTAGGTATATATGTTGGGTTCGACTCACCCTCCATAATTCGCTACCTCGAACCGTTGACAGGAGATTTATTTACTGCCAGATTTGCAGATTGTCGATTTGATGAAATAATTTTCCCGCAATTAGGGGGAGAGAAAAAGGAACCCCAGAGAGAAATTGCATGGAAAGTTTCATCACTATCTCATTTTGATCCACGAACACGCACATGTGAATAGGAGGTCCAGAAGATTATCCATTTGCAGACAATAGCAAATCAAATGCCAGATGCATTTACTGATTTGAAACGGATAACTAAGTCACATATCCCTGCAGTGAATGTGCCTATCCGGATCGATGTCCCAAAGGGACCATCTATTAGTATCACAGCTTCTGAATCCCAAACATGCCTGAAGCGTGGTAGACCAGTGGGTTCAAAGGATAAAAATCCTAGAAAGAGAAGCATAAGGAATGATAAAAATGATACTACAAAAGGACTTCCTGAAGAAGATCCAGACTTGAGAAATCCTGATATTCCTGAAGAAATCAGTGAACCCGAGAGTCAAGTGAATAAAGAACTTCCAATAAGTTCTATTGGTGATGAGATAAGTTTAGATCGATCGAAAATTACAGTGGATAATATTTTTGCATATAATGTTGCACTTAGCCTCATGCAAGACAGTGAAAGTCTTGAGCCTAAATCTGTCGAAGAATGTCGACACAGAGATGATTGGCCAAAATGGAGAGAAGCTATTCAATCTGAATTGAATTCACTCTCTAATCGTGAGGTATTTGGACCTGTAGTCCAAACCCCTGATGGTGTAAGACCAGTTGGCTATAAATAGGTTTTTGTGCGAAAGCGAAATGAGAGAAATGATATTGTAAGATACATGGCACGCCTTGTTGCACAAGGATTCCCTCAAAAGCCCGGTGTCAACTATGAGGAAGCATATTCACCTGTTATGGATGGAATAACCTTTCGATATCTCATCAGTTTAGCTGTACATGAAAATCTTGAAATACATCTAATGGATGTAGTTACAGCTTACCTCTATGGTTCACTTGACAGTGAAATTTACATGAAAATCCCAGAAGGATTCAAATTGCTCGAAGCATGTACCAAGTCTCGGGAAATGTTCTCAGTCAAATTACAAAGATCATTATATGGTCTGAAACAATCAGGCGTATGTGGTATAATCGCCTTAGTGAGTACTTGATAAATAAATGATATATAAATAATGTCATTTGTCCATGTGTTTTCATTAAGAAAACAAGATCGGAGTTTGTAATACTCGCTGTTTATGTTGATGACATAAATCTCATTAGAACTCCTGAAGAGGTCCAAAAGGCAATTGAATATTTAAAGAAAGAATTTGAGATGAATGATCTTGGAAGGACAAAACTTTGTCTAGGTCTACAAATTGAACATTTAGCAGACGGGATCTTTGTTCATCAATCTGCCTATACTAAGAAAATCTTAACGCGATTCTATATGGACAAAGCACATCCGTTAAGTACTCCAATGGTTGTTAGATCACTTGAAGTGAATAAAGATCCATTTCGTCCTCCAGAAGAGGATGAAGAACTTCTTGGTCCAGAAGTACCATACCTCAGTGCCATTGGTGCACTCATGTATCTTGCTAACTCAACCAGACCTGATATAACATTTTCTGTTAATCTGCTAGCAATGTATAGTTCTTCCCCAACGCGAAGGCATTGGAACGGTATCAAGCATATCTTGCGATACCTGAAAGGTACAATTGATATGGGTTTGTTTTATACTAACAAAGGCTGTGCAGACCTTGTTGGTTATGCAGATGCAGGTTATTTATCAGATCCACATAAAGCCCGATCTCAAACCGGCTATCTCTTTACATATGGAGGAACTGCTATATCATGGCGATCTACAAAGCAGTCAGTTGTTGCTACTTCTTCAAATCATGCTGAAATAATTGCAATTCATGAAGCAAGTAGAGAATGTGTGCGGTTGAGATTAATGATACATTTCATCGAAGGAAAATATGGACTGAAGAATGAGGTCCTAGTACCCACAGTCATATTTGAAGACAATGCCGCATGCATAGCACAATTAAAGGGTGGCTTCATAAAACGAGACAGAACGAAACACATTTCACCGAAATTATTCTTCACACATGATCTTCAGAAGAAAGGTAATATTGATGTACACCAAATTCGTTCGAGTGATAATCTTGCAGATTTATTCACTAAGGTATTGCCAACGTCAACATTTGAAAAGCTAAGATATAAGATTGGAATGCACCGTATCCAAAGTATCAAATGAAGTCTCCATCAGGGGGAGTAAGACACGCGCTGTACTCTTTTTTCCTTAACCAAGGTTTTATCCCACTGGGTTTTCCTGGTAAGGTTTTTAATGAGGCAGCTAATGATGCGTATTAAGATCACCTAGAACTTTTCTTTTACTTGGACAATTCAGGGGGAGTATTGAATGTGAATTGCCAACAGGAAAAGTAGCCGAAATGTTGAATGTAAATTGTCAACATTTGTGGGTCTGCAGAATTCCCACATACTTCTTTCATTTTTTTTGGCTATAAATAGCCATGATTTTTACAATGTACAGATATGAAAAAGCAGAGAAATTAGTGAAAGAAATAAATACACTGCAATACATTATTCTCTCTTCTCCTCAGTTTTAAGCTTTTGATTCTACTAACATATATTCTAGTTAATCCTAGATTTATTTTATAACAGACTAGAATCTTTTGGTGACCCTTTTTTGGTAAAAAAAATAATATAAAGTCTAATGGCCACAATAAGGTAATTTATATAAATTGAGCTAAGAAAATAACAAGTAAAATTTATGGGTTGATATTTTGCATAATTTTTCCGTTGGATTATTACACGAATTAGTTTGTATCTATTTCCTTAAATAAAATGGTTAAAGAACCAAAAAAATATTAGTACGTACTCCCTCCCTTATTTCTTGCTTCATGAAAATCAATTTGACTAATATTTAGAGGGAAATTAAATTTGATTAATTTAATATTTAAAATTTAGATGTTCAAAATTTACACAAAATATAATAAAAGTTTCAAAAAAAAAAATTTCATATTCATATGATGAAAAAAATATATTTTAAAATTTTAAATAATGACTTTCGAAAAGTATCACATTACATACAAAATGAACGAAGAGAGTATTTCTAAATTTATTTGTTTCTAAATTAGTAAAGAATAAGGTGTCTTTATGGTAAAGAAAATAAGGATGATTTGTATATATTTAGTTACTCAAAGATATATCCATGGCCTTTATGAATTAGAAATTGGAAAGACAGCTAAATGGCAGAAAGCATTTGGAATAATGCTTAGTGCAACAGCAGTGCGTAGTATATAGAAATTCCGTGGACCAAGCAGGACAATCTCAATGTGCAAGTACGTGACCTAAAATTCTAATTTAGTGCCCTTATAAGTAAAATTAACTTATGTGTATTTAGGCTAAGATATATTTTTATAGCGCATTTATTTGAAATTTAAGCGATGATAAAAAGTTGAAAATAATTCTTTATGATATACTATTCTCTCCGTCCCGTCTTATTTTATATGATATTTGATTCATTCCAAGAAGAATGTCACCTTACTCTAATAAAAAATAATTTACTTTTTAACATTTTTTTTTTACCTTAATATCTCAGCCACACAAATATACTCACTTTTGTGTTAAAACTATTTACGCTACTTGATACTATTCAGCATGTAACTTAGGATATCCATATTTTACTTTATTCCCACGTATTTTTTACCAAAGAAAAGCTGACCGACCATGTGGATGAAGGCTATTGGGCCAACAGTATATAATATATTAGAATTAATGAGTGAGGAATTCATATACTCTTGTTTGGCTCTGTTGATTTGATCCACCATCAAAGTCTAAGTTTGAAATTTTTTTATGTGTAAATGCGAATGGAGATTCCGAATTTCCTTTGTAATAATAAAAAAAAGAAATAGTGACGGGCAAAATAAAATGGTGACTCGACTGTTGACTTGTCTTTGAGATTAGTTATTGCCATTGTCATGATCACAAAACCAGGAAACAAAGCTGTAAAACCGTAGCAATTTCCAGTTGAATGTATTGTAGCCTTCATGTTTTAGTCAAAGTTTTGTATTTTGGGTATTCACAAAAATAGAGATTCGTCGTTTGGAAGGATGGTAGCAGTTTAGTATAGGGAGGAAGATAAGAAGAAAGCATAAAAATTGATGGGGAATTGTTTTGGATCGGAGATCTTAGAGCCTAATCCTACTAGTAAAAGCAATTCAACTAGACCTTCCACCCCAGGTACGGTAATCACGTTTTCCTTGTTTTCTTTATATGATAAACTAGTAAAAAGTCTAATTCTTTTTAGCAACGATTTTGCTCAAATTCCGAAATGGGTTGCTATTTATGGGAAAGATTTCGACTCTTTCTTGATTTTCTGCATGTCTTCTTGTGCAAAAGGGCATGCAAAATGGTTGAGTCTTTACAAAATGGCTTCTGAGCCAAATCTTAGGACTAGTTGACCAAAACTTTTATAATTTTTGCTAAAGCCCCTTTCAGATTTCATGGCTTTTAGCTCAATTGGGAGTACTAAGACTTAGGTAGTTGTGCAGATACATCAAAGAATTACAGCAGTGGTGTGGGATTTTCGACTAGCAGCAGTACAGGGCATAGCCGTTTTTCAGTAGCTGGAAGCGAGGACTCATGTTTGAATGGAGAAATATTGCCTACTCCAAATTTGAAGATATATAGTTTTAATGATCTCAAGGCTGCCGCAAGAAATTTCAAGTCTGACACAGTTTTAGGGGTGGGCGGTTTTGGGACCGTATTCAAAGGATGGGTCGATGAGAAGACGCTTACTCCAACTAAAGTTGGCACTGGGATGGTTGTTGCCATCAAGAAGCTGAACTCAGAGAGCATGCAGGGCTTCGAACAGTGGCAGGTATGACAATTTCTTATGATCAATTGTAGGCATTTATTCTTTGCACAATGTTGTTTTGACCTTTTTTGTTAGAGAAAGATCTTTCATTGCACACTGTAGGAAAAGGCCCACGAATGCAAAAAACATAAGCTACTTTGTCGCTGATCATCCGGAGGAATTATGTGGCGGTGGTTGTTAAATATACTGATATTGTTGGTATCCGGTTTTGTTTAACTATTATGCATGAAACATTTTCAGTTTTGGTTCTTTAGACAAGTAAAACCTGTTGGTAGACGGGCTAGTTGATGGTTAGACAGATTTCTCCGTACCAAACTTGGATTGCTTCTTACATGGATGAACTCTATGATGAAGTTGAACGAATAAACTATTAAAGTGAAAAAATGTGTGTATTGAGCCATCTTTATATGTTATTCAATCTTGAAGAAGTTATTGATAGATTTTAATGGCTTAATTTGCACGTTTCCAAGCTGGAAATGCAGACAATGATCTTGCTAGTTCACATTGTGGACTGATTATACATAATTACTTGCTGAATATAAAGTCCTCTATTGGTTTGGTTCCAATCCATCTTTCTTCATTTAGCTCCCAACCATACAGCTAAGGTATGAGCAAAACTTTGTAGTTTGCATAACTATACAAAAGTTGTGTGATAAAACAATTCCTTATCTTGTCATCTTTGAGTTAACAATATGATATAATGTGCAAGCTTCCAATCTTACTCCTGAACACACATTTTGATAAATGACTACACATCTGCTTCCTGTAATAATATCAGTTTTTATTTTTGTTGTTCAAATAATTCTATAGTAACTTCAAGTTACCTTGTTCCTGAACACATTTTCTGCAACTGTATAGTGCCCCAATATTTAATTGATGTAACCCATCCAATAGTATTTAACATCCAAAAAAATTGCCAAATAAAATGCGTCCCATGCCGAAATATCACAAGTACCGCCTTGTCCTGGGCCATCGCACGGAAAACTATAACCGAAATCCTTTTTATCTGGCATTAACTTGGAACCACATGCATCTAAAGCACCTTTTACTAAGATCAGTGTAGTTGTATGTAAACCAAGGGCAATAGCAGGCAATTGTATGCTCCTACATTAAACGTAAGAATCCAATTGTGCCTTTCTTTGAATTGATTCATTCGTTAGTGTCCACTTGTGATTTGACCTACGGCTGATTTAAGGATATATCACAGACAATTACTTTGATTTAACTAAGGGATCCTACTCGAATGCAGTCATTCATAGGTGCAAGGTACTTTACTTACTATTATAAGTGGATGACTACAATAGATACATCTGGCTTTCTTTACTTAGAGAGAAGTCCTAAGATCTTTCTAAGTTTGATATGTAGAAAGTTTGGATAATTTGAAAATTCTCCAGATCAAGAGGTTGTTGAGCGAGGAGACATGAATAGTATAAGAGTTATCTGCCAATTTATATTCAAGACCTCTCCAAAATTATGATGTCAGACTTATCAGATAGGTAGTTGATTGAGTGGAGGAGGAAGATACAGCCTCCAAACTTCCAAAATCCAGCCAACTCAGGAATAGAAGGCAGTCTTTTACGAAATTGACTCATATTTGAGATATAATTCGAAGCAAGATCAAGAGTATCCATATGTATCATTGTTTTCCTCTATGCTATGCAAGTGTATGTGGTTGACAAGTTATGTTCGTAGGACTTATGACTAACTTCATACTAAATTAAGCTGTTACTTACATCAATTATGTTATCTGTCACTGCCATTCCTGAAGTTGAGATGGTTGTACCTTTATCTTTTAGAGGGAGACGTTCTATTTAGTTATTTAGGCTTCATATTTCCTTATTTAGTAATTAGAAACCTGCACTTGAACTTTTCAATATTCTTGTTTTGTTTACCAATTAACTTCTGTATTGCTAGTTCATTAAATTTTGTATTATTTGTCATTTATAGACTATAGTTAGATGCTTTAGCTAACACTCTCAATCATTTAATTTACTGCAGGCAGAAGTGAACTTCTTAGGAAGGCTTTCACACCCAAACCTTGTTAAATTGTTGGGATATTGTTGGGAAGACAAGGAATTGTTACTTGTATATGAATTCATGCCAAAGGGAAGCTTGGAGAACCATCTTTTCAGAAGTAAGAAGTTCCGTTGTAGAGTTTCAACCGAAACAAGATTCATAATGATATGGTGCACTAATCTCTAGTATGTGTCTTTGCAGGGAGCACAGCTATTGAACCACTTTCTTGGGAGCTGCGGCTCAAAATCGCGGTAGGAGCGGCACGAGGCTTAGCTTTTCTACATTCTTCAGAAAAGCAGATCATTTACAGAGATTTCAAGGCCTCCAATATATTGCTTGATGGGGTACGATCTTTCGACTTGTGATTCATTTGGTAGGCCAGTATTCTAATATATTATAATGATAAGAGAACAAGGACAAACAAAAACTAGATTCAAGAGTCAGCTACCACATTAGCTGGACCAGTGGCGGAGACACCCTTTAGTAATGAGTGTAGCCTAAAACGTGTGTATAAATAACTTTTTTCTAGAAAACAATATGTATGCATACAGTAGGTGAGCAGTACTTGTAAATAATGTAAGGTCATTTTCTGAATTTGGTACATGAAGTGAAGTCTTAAAAAATTACAATCCCAGACCCAAACCCATTCTTGAACCGAATAGTGACTATAAACTGATATCTCTGCGCAAAATCATGCATATGCCATTATCCCTAGGGCTTTGACCTAGTGCTAAGAGCATAGCGCGAGGTGTGTTTTAGGTGCACGTCATGCGTTCAAAACTTGGGGCATCCATCAAGCTTCGAACTGTGTGGCACTGTCCCTCAGGGATTTCTCGATTATAAAAAAAATAAAAAACCTTGATATGCCATTGGTTTGACATATACTTGTCGCATATCCAATCCACTTGATACATCTTGTAAGAAGCTATTTAATTTGGGTCAGTGGTAGCTTGACTGCCGTTGTTTGTTCCAATTTTTTCTGTTTGGAGTACAGACATGTGAATGATTAAAGGGTATGGGAATCTTGCTATAGTTTAGTGCAAATCTCTTATGTCTGCTTTCTTTTTTCCTTTATTTTTTCACATAATTGTAACATGAGCTTGGACCTAGAATCAGTTGGATTCCTGAAATTATTCATCTATTATATTTCGGGTTTTGGAAGATCTCCCCTTCCATATGGTTGCTCAATTTTTCTCAAAGAGGCTATGAGTTTGTGCATTATGTGGCGATCTGAGTGATAATACTGAATTTGAATGTTTTGTTCTGTTCAATACCATGAATATCACATATCTAATCCATGTTGTTTTTTCTTTTCATATGGGACTAAATTGAAAGTACAAGGAGTATAACTATGTCTGTCTTCAATAGTTTTGCCTCCCCAACTTTACTGTACATCTGCATAGGGGTGAATTTCTGAAGGTCCTCTACTTTTCTGTTTGTAGAATTACCATGCGAAGCTATCAGATTTTGGCTTAGCTAAAGTGGGGCCTTCAGCTGGGAACTCACATGTTACTACTCGTGTCATGGGCACATACGGTTATGCTGCTCCTGAATACATTGCAACAGGTGAATACTATTTTCGAGCCCTTGTCCCTTTTTACTTGATTTGAGATCTACATATGAAAGTATGAGCGTAATTCCAGCAATTTTAGCTCAAAAGTAATTCCATATTCTGGTGATTTCAATGGGTGACACTCTCAAGTGACTTGAAAGCTTTGCTCTGACTTTGACTTGACTCGAGGTTGATTGGTTTTCCATAAGCAAATAACCATAGTGCTTTAGGGGAATTAGTTGCATAATTGAATTCACTTGTTGGATAAATTTTTCTCAACTTTCAATCAAGGTGGCTCTCTGTGTGGAAAAAATATAACTTGCAGAAACTCGGAGGAATGTCTGTCCAAAATTAGAACTTCACTATTTCATAAAATTTCATTCAAGTATCACTATTTTCATATGTGATCTATGTTTAACATTTTCCACGTTCTCCTGCATTGACCTGGATTTCAGTACCTAAATATATATGGACATCTGTTGAACCACCAGTAGTAATTTGGTCGACGTTATGCTATATGCATTAAACTGCAATTATAGATGTACATCTGATTTTCTAGTGCAGAGTAGCAAGACTACCTTGAAAAAAAAAGCTAGATCCCAGAAACACTTTGCAGTATTGTATTAATCCAAGGATTCTTGTCATCTCAACAGGTCATCTGTATGTAAAAAGTGACGTGTATGGATTTGGTGTCGTCTTGCTTGAGCTTTTAACAGGCTTGCGAGCACTTGACACAAAACGACCTAGCGGACAGCATAATTTGGTGGACTGGATGAAACCGATACTTTTTCACAAAAGGAAGCTGAAGTCCATTATAGATACCCGAATGGAAGGCCAATATAGTTCAAAGGCAGCAACACTTATTGCTCAGCTAATTGTAAAATGCCTGGAAGGAGAACCTAAGAAGAGGCCTTCTATGAAAGAAGTAGTGGAAGTGTTGGAGCAAGTTGAATCCATAAAGGAGAAACCAAAAGCTTCCCAAAGTAAATCCGAGCCTTCATCTCATCGATACAAGCAATCACCGAGAAGTCATCCTTCGCCACGTGGTGCAAGCAACCATGGATTCAGAGCTGGATCTGGAAGATGACAGGTAAAACTGGAAAGGCAAATGCAAGCTGCAGAAAAATGAGTTTGTTTATACATTTAATTATATTGAATTTGTTGTAATCCAATTTGGTTAATCATTATTTTGGATAACAAAATTATCTGTCACCTCTGTACTCCATGGGAAGGACTGTATTACTGTCGGTTAAACTTATTAAGAATACTGATTTCATTTGTGAAAGGTACTACAGCTAAGATTAACTGACGTCCTGTGTAGTGAAATGTAAATTTGTACAACCCAAAAGATGTTGTAAGATCCTGTTTCTTAAGATTAAGATTAAGATATTTGAATGGGCACGTGAATGTTAATATATTGTATCAAAATTTGAAAACTAAATAATTGTTCTCTCGATATTTGAACATAAAATAAAGTTTTTCGTTATTGAAAATTACTCTGTCTTATTTTATGTGGCACTCTTTGACTTGGCATAATGTTTAAGAAAAAAGGGAAGACTTTTGAAATTTGTGGTCTAAAATCATTTTTAGATATTTGTGTGACCGAGAATTATTTTATTAAGGGTAAAAAAAAGAATGTTAAAGGTAAATTGTTTTCAATTTAAGTAAAGTGACATTCTTTTTGGGACGAACCAAAAGGGAAAATGTGTCACATAAAATGAGACGGAGGGAGTAGTAAATATAAAATCGCCATACTATATAAACAAATTATTTAAAAAAGAAATTTTATGGTGGCTGTTGTGATGATGATTAATAGTGATGGTTATCGATGTTGATTGGCGGTGATAATTGGCAATAGGGTTGTTGGTAGTACTTTAGTGGTGATGGTGATTGATGGTACTGGTTAATAGTGGCGGTTGTTGGTAGTGTCAACTGATAATTGGTGGATGATGATATTGATAGCAACAGTTGCGATTGATAAAAATGACTACTATTGCTAGTGGTTCTAGCTGATGATTGACGTAAGTAATGGTTGTGGGTAGTGGTAATTGATAGTGTGGGTGACAACGATGGATAGTGATGAAAGTGGAGTAGAATTTTTTTATTAAAATCTTTGAATCAACATTTTAATAATATTAAGATTTTGTTATAGATCTAAGAGGGTGTTTGACTAAGCTTATTAAAGAGTTTTCTTAAAAAAAGCTTGTATTTTCGTATGTTTTTGTATCATAAGAGAAGGAATATTTAGATGGATAAATCCTACATGTAATTCACTAACATCACAAAATAAAAGTTCAAAACTTAATTCTGGAAAATAAATTAGGCTAAAACTTCTTTTAATCAAAGAAGGATGTAGTCCCCAACCTCATACTGGTGTAGTGTTTCTTGGTTAACATTTTTGATTCCCCTAAACAATGTTTGACAAGATTCTTGAGTTTCACCAAACATGTATAAGCATTTTTTCTTTAGATTTAATATAAAAGCAAACAATACATTCATCATGCAAAATACGTATCATTCCCGTGTAGTTTCAAAAACTTATTAAAGAAAGAGAATATTATGTAATGTCTTCTTGTTCCTCGTATTCTATAATAAAAGTTTAAATTAGGAAAAAATAAATTTTCTCAAAGTTTAGCAAGAGCCTATTTTCAATCTTGTCCCCCGTAGAAGAAGAAAAGAAATTGAAAGAAAATTATCAAAAGAAGTTTGTCTCGCTAGAAAAATTGATCTACTTTGTTGAAATTTTAACTCCAACAATAATCACAAAGTGTGAAATGAAAAGGGTATGGTAGTGTCACGTCCTGAGTTTACACGCTAGACGTGGCTGGCATCCAAAATCATTTCTGGTCCCAAACAAACCACTTGGCTTGACTATTTTACTCAACGGAAGACTTAAATAGTAAGTGATAATCTTAGATATAATAAAACTAAAGAGGTTGCAATAATCTCAACAAACTAAACAAAGGAAATATCTCAACAAAAACTGAAAGTAAGAACTGAAACTCATGTCATCTAGTCTATAGAACCTCTAACTAAGATAATCTGAAACAAGTACCGTGACAGGCCCATGGTAACCACAACTAAAAAATAAATACTGAAATAGAAATAAAGACTCCAAAGTCTCTGACCGGTAAGAGGCTCACCAATAGCTGAATGAAGTGCTAGTCCTCAACGGAGCGTCTACTGAGGGACTCTATCACCTGCGTCTGTATCATAAAACGATGCAGGTCCAAAGACGTCAGTACATGGAATGTACAAGCATGTAAAATAGCCAAAACAAGGGACTAAGGATAAGATACTATACTCAGAAGTAGCTAAAAACACGTTTCAAATACAATAGTAAAATAATAAATAAAGTTTATGCTGAAAGAAACATCATGTACTGAAATCCTGTATGCACGAATTAGTTTACTCTAATTGACAACCATCACTATGCGTCCCGTGATGATACAACGTCTTGCCCACGCTGCCAGAGCCATCGCATACTTTGCTAGGGTAAGGGATGAAGTACTAGGGGAGTGGATCCATCCTAAAACTGGGCCATCTCAGTGGCAAATGAGGAGTTGTACTCTTGGTACAATCCTATCCTACGCCGGCTACGTAGTTTATGAGTTCAAGTTATTATTAATCTAACCTGTATCATTGCTCAATACTACTCCCAAGAGTATTAATTATATGCTCATACTTAAAAGAATATATTTGCTTCAAGTGTTACTTTTCTTCTCTTTGGGACTTATCCCAACTTAGTATTCTCTTAACTTTTCTCACAACTTCTAAAATCATACGTTTCATGCTTCAATGTTCATAAAATACCTATGTTAATACTTTTCTTGAGTTTAAAGCAAAACTTGGAAATTTATAGAGTTTCGTAATAACTTTATAGTTGAATTAGTTAAGCAATTAGAACTAGTATCTCAACTTAGGACCTCAATATAGTAGAAAATTTAGTAATTTTCATGTTTTTCTTCAAAAATAACATAAACAAGAACTTTTACTCAAAATGGAAAAATCTTGTTTTCAACTAATAACTTGATACTTGAAGAAACTAATAGTTCATGATAATAAGATAATATAGTAGGATTTTTGTAAGTCTTACATGTCCAAAAGATTTAGATCCTCAAAGAACTTTGAAGAATTCACTAGCTTCTCTTGAAACCCTAGCTTTTCTCCTCTTGAAATCTTGTTCTGAGTCTGGAAAATATTTTGAACATAATGAAGTTAAAGGATAGCATTTAGGGGTTTAATTAGGTGAAATCTATCAAGTTTAGACTTAGAAAGAGTGAGAAAGGATAAAAGTACCTTTTTTTTAAAAAACATTGCCCAAGTCCTCTATAGGACTATCTATGGTTCGTAGAAGCTTATACGGACCGTAGAAGTCCATTCGTAGAAATTGGGGTAGATTTTGGGGTCCTTAAACTCATTCTATGGATCCAAACTATGGCCTGTAGAAGCTTTTATGATTCGTAGTTGGGTTCATAGAGTTTGGGACCCAAAAATGGACTTACAGAAGTCATTCCACGAGTTGATAGTACGGGTAATACGACCCGTAAGTCAGGGTCGTAGAATCACTCTACTCTTGCAATTTGTAGTAAAACGATCACGATTTTTCGCTCCAAACTCCAAATGAGGTAATCTTGGTGGAGCTAGAAAGATAATTCAAATATCTTTAATTTGATAGGTTATGGGTCACCTAATTCTTTGTGTGCTGAGAGTTATGATCTTTTAAAGTTGACCCTTGTATAATTTAATGCGAAAAACATAGTCGATAGAAAAGTTTTAAACTCAACTAAGTACTCGAGGTCTCTCATGACCCGTACACTTCCAGCACACCTTCCACATATATTAATGATCCTTAAAATATAGGTACAAGTAAGGCATCACTAGTTTTAAGCTTATGCATTCGCCACGAAAATTTCAGGTCTTAAAAATAAAATTATGAGGTGTTACAATATCTCCCTCTTGGGATCATTCGTCCTCGAAGGAAGATAGAAATGAGGAATATTAAGCATGATTGCTACTTATACAATAGTTTCTCAATAGGACGCTACCCACAAACTTATTACTCATATTTAAGGATGTATCTCAACTCAATGATAAAAATAAGGAATATTACCTTCAAGCTCGACATTTGAAGGCACAAATAAGTGGGGGTATCTAGCTTTCATGTCTTTTCTCAGCTTCCCAAGGCGCCTCTTCAACGAACTGGTTCCTCCACAATATTTTAACAAAAGCAATTTCCTTGGTCTTTAATTTGCGAACCTGACGATCTAGAATCTGAACTGGGATCTCCTCATATGACAAGTTGTCTTTGACTCCAATACGCTCTACAGGAACAACCAGTGTAGGTTCTCCCAAACACTTCTTAAGCATAGAAATATGGAATACTAGATAAATAGCAGCTTACTCTGGTGGCATTTCCAATTTGTATGCCATATTATCACTAATTTGGTACAAGCCAATATATCAAGGACTGAGCTTCCTTTTTTCCCCAAATCTCATAACTCCCTTCATTGGTGAAACCTTTAGGTACGCCCAATTACCTACCTCAAATTCCAAGTCTATTCTTCTAACATCGGTATAAGATTTTTGTCGACTTTGGGCTGTCTTTAGTCTCCCTTGTATAACTTTCACCTTTTCCATAGTTTGATGGACCAAATGAGGTCCTATCAATCCAGCCTCGCTAACTTCGAACTACCTAATAGGTGACCTACACTTCCTCCCATAAAGAGCCTCATATGGTGACATTTCTATGCTAGCTTAGGAACTACTATTATAAGAAGATTCAATCAAGGGTAAGTGATCATTCCAGTTACCTTTTGAAGTCTATAACACATGCCCTAAACATGTCCTCAAGAGTCTATATGCTCCGCTCTGCTTGCCCGTCTGTCTGAGGATGGAAGGTTGTACTAAGATTCACCTTTGTACCAAGCCTTTTCTGAAAGGACTTCCAAAATTGTGTTGTGAATTGGTCTCCTCTATCTAACATTGATGGATATGGGAACCCCATGTAGTTTGACGATCTCCATAATATAAAGTTTGGCATAGCCCTAGCTGTATTAGTCGTCCTGATTGGTAGGAAGTGGGCTGACTTGGTCTTTTTGTCTACTATTATCCATATTAAATCATGTTGTCTACGAGATCGGGGTAAGCCTATTATAAAGTCCATGTTAATCATCTCCTATTTCCACTTTAAATTTCAATATTCTGGACCACACCACAAGGCCTTTGGTGCTCCACCTTGACTTGTAGGCAATTTGAGCATCTAGACATGAACTCTGCAATGTCCTTCTTTATGCCACTCCACCAATAAACCTCTCGAAAGTCTCTGTACATTTTTGTTGCACCTAGATAAATAGAGTATCAGGAGTTATAAGCCTCAACCAGAATCTTGTCTCCAAGACCATCAACACTCAGTACACATAGTCTGCCTTGGTATCTCAGAATTCCATCTCCTCCTTTTGCAAAAACTAATACCTTCTGTTTCTAAACATCTTCTTTCAATTGGAGAGGATGGGATTTTGGTCTTGCTTCTCTTTGACCTCCACCACTAAAGATGACTCTACCCTATTTTTAAAATCGCACCACCTTCATCAGAATCCTCAATCTGCACTCCAAGTGTGACAGTCTGTGCACTTCCTTAGCTAGTTCTTTCTTTCTATCCTCAATGTGTGCAGTTCTCCCAATGGTCAACCTGCTAAGAGAATCAACAACTACATTAGCTTTACCTAGGTGATAAAAGATGCTTATGTCATAGTCCTTCAATAGCTCTAACCATCTCCTCTACCTTAGGTTTAGCTTCTTCTGACTGAATACATACTGTAAGATCTTATGGTCATTGTACACATCCATATGCCCACCATAAAAATAGTATCTCCAAATTTTGAGAGAAAACACCATAACAACAAGTTCAAGATCATGAGTTGGGTAGTTCTTTTCATAGATCGGAAGTTGTCTGGAGGCATATGCTATCACCTTGCCTCTCTGCATCACTGCACACCCCAAACCAACTTTAGAAGCATCACAGTATACAACAAAGCCATCTGCTCCCTCGGGCAGGGACAAAACTGGAGTTGTAGTCAGCTTAGTTTTCAAGAGTTGAAAACTCTTCTCATAAGCTTCAAACTACAAAAACTTAACCTTTTTCTGAGTTAGCTTAGTCAAGGGAGCTGAGATAGAAGAAAACCCTTCTATAAAACACCTGTAGTGACCTGCCAAATCCACGAAACTCCTTATCTCTATTGGAGTTGTGGGCCTTGGTCAGTTCTTTACGACCTTAATCTTTTGAGAATCAACTTGAATGCCCTCACCAAAAAAAATATGACCCAAAAATGCCGCAAACGCTAACCAAAACTCACATTTAGAAACTTTGACATACAATTGTCAGTCCTTAAAGGTCTGAAAAATAATTTAAAGATGGTTGGCATGCTCCTCCTCATTACGAGAGTAGATTAAGATGTTATCTATGAACACTATGACAAACATATCTATGTACTGTCTCAACACCCTATTCATAAGATCCATGAGAGTTGTTGGTGTATTAGTTAGTCCAAATGACATGACTATGAACTCATAATGACCATAACGGGTTCTGAGGGTTGTCTTAAGAATGTCACTTTCTCTAACTTTGAGCTGATGGTACCCAGATCTAAGGTCTATTTTGGAGAAAAAAGTAGCACCCTGGAGTTGGTAAAAAAATTATCAATTCTAGCAAAAGAATACTTATTTTTTATGGTGAACTTATTTAATTGGCGGTAATCTATGCACATTTTAAGAGAACTATCCTTTTTACGCACAAAGAGAAGTGAGGCACCCCAAGGAGAAACATTTGGTCTGATGAAACCCTTATCTAGGAGGTCTTTTAGCTGCTCTTTCAACTCCTTTAATTTTGAAGGATCCATCTGATATGGAGGAATAGATATGGGCTAAGTATCTGGGAGGATGTCTATCCCAAAGTCGATCTTCTTGTTAGGAGGGACTCCAGGTAGATCATCAAGAAAGATTTCTGGAAACTCATTCACGACTAGAACATAGTGGACTCGAAATCTTTGACTCTTACTAGGTGGTATACACACCCCTTGGAAATTAACTTTCTGGCTTTGAGATATGAGAGGAATGGATCCTTAGGCATAGCTAAGCTACCCCTCTACTCTAAGACTGGCTCATTGGAAAATTGAAACTTAACTACCCTAGTTTTGTAGTCTATGGAGGCATAACAAGCATGAAGCCAGTCCATGCCTAGAATGATATCAAAATCTATCATATTTAACTTAACTAGATCAGCTAGGGTATCTTTATGGTAGATTGACACTGGACAACCCCTATAGACTCTTTGGGCTAAATTAGATTCTCCAATAGGAGTAGAAACACTGAAAGGCTCAAGAAGATATTCTGGACTGATCTCAACCTGTATGGCTACTTAGGGTGTCAAAAATGATAATGTAGCACCTAGGTCTCACAATGCGTAGACATCATAAGCAAAAACTTTGAGCATACCAGTAACCACATCGGGTGAATTCTCCTGCTCTTGTCTAGTGGCCATGGCATATAGATGATTTGTGCATCCACGTGTCCCTAATGTAGCACTCCTCTGAATTAGCTTACCCTATGGTGCTGAAGAAACAAATTGATATCTGTTAACCCTAATGTTTTTCCTCCTGATAGGATACTTCTTCAAAAAATGCCCCATCTGACCACATCTAAAACAATCATTTTTTTCCCACTAGGCATTCTCCAGGATAAGACCTGCTACACTTACCAGAAATCAGATAATGAGATGATCCCCGAGCCATGATCCCATGCGACTGGCTACCCTAACTTTCGCGACTCTGTAATCCCTACTCATTTTGGGCCCTTGGTGCAGGTACACTAGTAGATGAAGGTGTTGGTCCATATGTCTTATGCTAAAAGGATGAATAAATAACATTTCCATCCTATTTCTTACCTGTCTCCTAGCATGATGTCTTGGCCCTCTTGTTCCTGAAATCCTCCATATCCTGCATTTTCTTCTCCTCCACATGTTGCACATAAGTCATCAAGCGATCTATGTCTATATACCCAATTAGCATAACAAGTCTTCCCTCTCTTAGTTGTCCAAGAGAGTCTAGATACAAACAAATTCATCCTAGTATGCATTTCTGCCACCATAGTCGGAATATAATGGGATAGTTGAGTGAATTTGAGGCTGTACTCTCGCACATTCATAGCTTCTTCCTACTGATTCAGGAACTTCATCACCTTAGCTTGCCTCAATTCTCTGGGAAAGTACTGTCCCAAAAAAGCCTCCTCGAACACTGCCCAACTCAAAGTTGGAGGTCCTTCAGCTCTGCCTCCCTTCCGCTGATCAAACCAAAGTCTAGCTACTCCCTTAAGCTGGTAAGCAACCAATTCAACTCGCTCTGCATCATCTGTGTGCATAACTTGAAATACTTTCTAGAGCTCTGTTGCTTCCCTAGCACATACAAGTGTACGTGGTCAACCCAAGTAATATAGTGGCCCTGAGAAAGAGGCCGGAATGTCGAACCTAAAGGATTTAAAGAGTAATGGTTTCTGCTTAAGTTATTATGCTCAATTGGTATCCAATATTAATAGCAATGAAATTTATAAAAGAAATGATTTATGTCTAAAATCTAAGATTTTATGTGAGACTCGAATTATTTGAAATAAGAATTTATCAACTTAAAGGAAATTTTGGGATTGTAGCCATGACGACTCCGTGTCTCTCAATCATTGTTCATGCATATGAGTTTACACCTACTAGTTCAAAGGGTTAAATTTACCTAAAAGGGTTGCACGCCTCTGCAGGCCTACTTTTACTGACTGCCTAACTACATCGTTGAGCGGGGATAGACAGCTCACCAAAAGCGCTTTAATTTTATCTTCCTGTATTATGAACCAAGTGAGGTGTAAGGGTAGTTGTCACAGGTCTCCCTTACACGAACCAACCTAATAACCTAGTTGGACCCGCCCCTGTTCCACTGTGTTCTAATCACTCCAACATCTTTCGAATTCAGAATGACTAACCTATTTACTCCCCAGTTGATCAGGCTAGAAAGTATGAATAAAAGTGTCACAAGAGTAAGTAATGAAACCAATCATGCATAAACTAAAATTAAGAGATTACATTGTCTAGGGCTACAATCCCAGAATATGGGAGAACTAGCCACTCATAGTTGGTTCCCACATCAAAATTAAGCTGACAATAATTAACATTCAAGAAGAAAAAGATGAAAAACAAACCAAAGTTGACCTAGGTTGTGTTCTCTACTTTCTCCCATCTATTTCTTGTTCCAAAAATGAATGAATAAAAGTTGTTTTTCAAATAATTAGTAGTCTCCTCTTTTCCAAATCCCGTAACTCATTTTTCTCGTGGGATACATGCGGTCCGCGATGCGGACTAGTGTGTTTTGACCCGGCTCCATTAATTTGCTGACTGGACTAATTCGCCTCTTGATGCACCCTGGTCCGTGACGCTGACCCTGCAACGTACTGGGCCTTTACGTCTTTTTCTTCTTCTTTTCCAGTTCTGCTACTCCGCTCCCAGGTCCGCGACGCGGACCTTCGCATTTGCTGTAGCATGCTTCTTTTCTTCCTTGCTTTCTGGGCTGTGTCCATCCTCCCAATTTGCGCATAGCTTTGGAATGCTATTATTTGACTAAACTCTGCAAAATACAACCACATGGAGTACTTGACCCCCAGATTAGAAAAATAACGACAATCCTACTAAAAGCAGTTGTTCTCTTTATTTTTACCCTCTGACTTAGCTCAATTTATGGGTCTATTTGGCTAACTAGGCGTATAAATATGCCTAAGATCACCACCCCACACTTAGAGTTTTGTCCGTCCTCGGGCAAATGCAACACTCATGCATGAGACTTGCCAGGCAGTGTGTACCCCCAAACAACTGATATGAATGGCTCGCATGCACCAAAGAATAGAAACCTTACTAGATCCTGACAATATCCCCTTCATCTAATCCTTCACTCTTAACCGCGAAATCATGTAGGAATTTAGTCAACATTATCATCTGGTTGCTAACCTTAATAGAGTTTGTGCCCTCACCAGAAGAATTACCCATGCACACCCATCATAATTCAGAGAACAGAAGATAAAACAACAACAAGAATATGGGTACTCAATCAACTCTCTCTCTCCAAATTGATGTCTTGTGTTGGGTCTAGTTCCTATAGACTTGCCCTTAATCTACAAATGTGACCTAGTAGTAGTCGGCTCGAAGGATCACTGAGGTCTTCTGTGTGGTTGTAATGTCGGCTAAGGGCTGGTGGAATACCTTTTATGGAATATAAGTGACATGGCTCAATCCCCAAGCACACCTAACTCAACACTGCATTTTACAGCACAGATTACATAATTCATCACTCCGCCCAAAACAGTTATTCACATGTGGCATTGTTCTTTAACTGTTACAGCCCTCCTTTTTCTTTTGCTTTTCTCTCTTTCTTTCTTTTATTTTTTATTTTTTATTTTTTTGTGTTAGTTCGCGATGGGTCCGCGATGCGGAGACGTCACGGATAACCACTGTTTTTAGGTGCGATAAGTCTGCGACGCGGAGAGGTCGCGGATCACTACTATTTTTTCGTTTTTCTTTTTCTTATTCCCTGAGATATCCATTCAAGCTTTCCTATCCTCCGACTATCATGCTACAGCTCTTGGGGATCAGGTTCAACACGGGTTTAGATCGAAAGGGTAGGTTAAACACGTGGCTAACCAAAGGAAAATGCTAAAGCTCAAAAGGGCTGACTAGGGAGATAATGTTAGGTGGATCGACTGCTGAAGGCTTAAGGGGCTACCAAAGAAATGTCTCGATCCTTTCCTTCAAATTCAACTCCTACTGAGTTCATTCTACATATCGGGCAAGTTCTAGCAACTATTGCAACACAAACTCATACAATTCAGCTCACCACTCTTGCCACACTCCCCTCATAAGGTTAACTCTAGATTCAGTGTTTCCTAATTCACATGATTCCTTGATTACATCATTTTATTTCGAACTGTTAGAATTAGGTATAACTTTTCAGGCCTCCTAGTGATTAAGTTACTTTGATTTACACGACCATCATACCCTGCTTGATTGTATCACTGCTGACACACTACTTCAGAACTGAATTGCCAAGCAATCACATCTCTAATCTAACATGTTGCAACAAGCTAAACATTAATCAGAAATACTAGAGAACAACTGTCTTAATATGAACAACGTAACTTATAATCAAGAAAGAAACAACAGACATACAACTAGGCAAGAAAAGGGAAAAAAAGCAATGTCTAAATTATACAAGCCGAATGAATATGTAAAATAAAATGCATATATTCAGTAATGTCCCTGCCAGCCACCCCACACTTAGTCTCAGCACTGCCCTCAGTGCTGATCATACAAAACCTGCTTCGCATCTTGGTTTCTCCTACTCCTCTGGGCCGGGCAAGATCGATTCTCCTCCTGTGGCAACTGGGACCTCCTCCTCAATATCATCCTCCTCAGTGTCGGATGCAATCCGAGCTTTCTCCAGGTCCGTGGGGATATTATCATCAATGGGCTCCACAAAGGTAGGCCCAATGCCTAGCACAACATTTGCCAGGGCCTTGAGAGGATAGCGGGTGGAAACTTCATCCAGCTCTTGCTGCGTAGATGGGCGACCGCCCGTCCTGTGCCTCAGCATCTCGAGCCCGTACATGCGTGCCATAATGAGCTCATCCCGATGGTTGCACTTAGCAGTGGTGAGGATTGGCCCCGTAGCCTCCTCAAGCCCCTTAATATTGGTGACATTATAGGGTGGGGCCTCAATTTGGGGCCAATAATCTAGCTCTTCGGTGGGGACACCTGCACAAGTGCATAATTCAGTTATGAGGCCCCCGAAAGCGTACCTACAACCACAGTGGACTCTGGCCTCCTCATGGCGGACTTGAGAATGGCCCCAAAGCTGAGCTCCATACCCGTCATGAGGGCATATACCAGACAAGTTCTATCTCGCGTCATGGCAGTGAAGTGTTGCCCCGGAAAGAAGGAATGCATCACTATTTTAACCCAGACCCGAGCTTCCCGATTCATGTGGGCAAAGGGGAAGCTTTGGTGGTATCCTCGACCTGTACGCCTTATCCATCTTGCCGTGGAGTTTACTCCCGCCAGTGTGTGTCGGATGAGATGGTATGGGAGCTGCATTTGTAAATCATTGAAAACCCCGGCAGGAACATCTGGAGTGCCCAGAATGCCATTGATGGCAAGGAGGCCTATGTTGACTTCCACTCCTCGCACAATAACCACCTATGTGCGAGGTTCCTTCTTCATGTTGGTGTAGAATTCCCTGACCATGTTAAGGTTGCATGGTAGGGGATCGTTAAAGAGAAACATGAGGTGGTAGTCCATGCACCTTTGATAAATGAGGGGGAATTCACGTACCAAGGAGTCCGCATCAATAGGAACATCCGGGAAGTACTTGGTCTTATTATGAGCCTGGTACCACCTCTGTCCCTCTCTATCCACTACCTGGATCCCAAAACGAAGTCATTGGCCTCTGTGCTCAGGGGCTCAGGGTACCATTGGGACATCCCTGGTACACCTTCGGCTGCTCGAGGTGCTAGCTTCACTTGTTTGCCCTGTTCGTCTTACCCTAGAAGTCATTAGTACCTGCAGCAAAACAAGCTCAATCGCTCAAAGATAGCACAAGGGGACCGTGTGCAGGCCTAGGTAATCTTGACCCCACACTTAGACCAATCCACACCGGGTGAAGAGGATACTCAGACTTCTCCACTTCACTGGTGGCACATGACACCACTGATCCCCACACAATGTATAATATAGGTTAATCTCAGCAAATCACGTTATCCCCCATACAACTCATAAGCCAAAATGCAAGCACAATGAGTAACAAACCACCCACACTTAGCAAATTCCTACAAATCATGGCAGTCTAACTCAAAAGAACTCTTCCCCAATATATATAGCCAATTTCCCCCAATTTTTGTAACCTAGAGTTTTCACCCTACACGATTATGCACAAAAACGACCCTCACCCCAGAATCACATCCAAAAATTTCAACATCTAGCACTACCCTACGCACAAGATGACCCCATCATGATAGTAAACTCCTACAACACTGATCACATGCTTGAATGTATTCAATAAAGCAAAAAGTATGCATAATACAAGCCCAAATGCAACATGTAGAAGAAAATACTTACTTGAGTTGCAGTAGAATGATGGTGAGATGAGTGTGCGTCGCGTAGAGGTTTGAAACTTGAAGAGGAGGGGGAAAAATCGAGAGTGTAGAGAGAGAGAGGTGAAAATCAGGTGGAAATTGATAAAGAAAACCCTAAAAAACGAAGGGGGTTTATGTAGGGGTGGGGCCATGCGAAACCAAGGCCCGAAGTATACGGGTCCGCGACGCGGAGCCATCGCGGTCCCACACTTAAGAAATTACTGACCTGGGCCCTGAGAAAATAGCTGGTACGCGATGTATCCGTGACGCGGTACGGTCGCGGACAATCACTGTTTCGGGGCCAAAACTTTTTTGAATTTTGAGCTACGGTCCCTGAAAAATTCTTCGAACAATGCATTACGCTTCAAAACAGTAATATATGTTAGTTCAACCAAACAAATGACAAAAACAACTCACGGATTTGGAAAAAATTGATGATGCATTTTTTACCCTAAACAAGCCAACAAGTGCGCGACGCCTCCGCGACGCGGTCATGTCGCGGAGGGTCACTGTTTTGGGGCCCAAAATATTTTTGATTTTTGGCTACGGGCCCCGAAAAATTCACCGAACATCTACACATCCTTCAAAACATTAACACATGTTAGATCAACAAATACAACTCACAAAATAACTCCCGGGTCGATCGAAAACGATGAAGCATTTTCTCCACTAGAAACAGACTCGACATGTGCATGTCCGCGACACTTCCGCGATGCGGTCCGATCATGAAAGGTCACTGTTTTTAGGGGAAAAATATTTTGGAATTTGAGCTACGAGCTCCGAAAAATTCACCGAACAATGTCAATAGCTGCAAAACATCAACACCAGTTAATCCAAACAAAAATATTTCAATATTGAACGACGAATTATCGGTGCCCATTTCAGCCCCGGGATGAGCCCTTTGTGCGATGAGTCCGCGATGCATATGCATCGCGAAAAACCACTTGTTGCTTTTTCTTTGTGTGTAAAGGAAAAAAACTTACCTTACCACGGTTGCCTCTCGCGTAGCGCCTGATTTACCGTCGCGGCATGACTCTGCATCACTCACTCATCATTGGCCAACTAAATGACCTCTTCTTCTCTTTTTGTGTTAGCACCATGGTAATGCTTGACACGCTGCCCATTATTAACCAAAAAAGTCCGATGTTGTACCTTTGAGATCCACAGCTCCGTGTGGTGTGACATTCATCACTGTGTACGGTCCACTCCACTTTCACCGCAGCTTCCCTGGAAACAATTTCAAGCATGAGTTAAAAAGAAGTACCTACTGACCTAGTTCGAAGGCTCGTGGAATGATACGCTGGTCGTGCCATCTCTTGGTCTTCTCCTTGTATAATTTCGCGTTCGCATACGTGTGAAGCCGAAATTCATCCAACTCCACCAGCTGCTCCAGCCTTTTCTTTCCCACGAGCTCAGGATCGAGATTTAGCCTCTTGATTGCCCAGTACGCTTGATGCTCGAGTTCCACTGGGAGGTGACATGCTTTCCCATATACTAACCCATATGGGGATGTGCCTATCGATGTCTTGTACGTTGTCCGGTATGCCCACTAGGCTTCATCAAGTTTGATCGCCCAATCCTTCCTTGTGGCATTCACGGTCTTTTGCAGTATCTGCTTCACCTCTCTGTTCGACACCTCAACTTGCCCACTCGTTTGTGGGTGGTATGCGGTGGCCGCTTTATGTCGCATTTCGTACTTAGCCAATAGATTCTTCACTGTTTGATTGATGAAATGAGTCCCTCTATCACTAATGATGGCCGTTGGAGTCCCAAACCTAGTGAAGATTTGCTTTCTTAGAAACTTGCTCACCACCTTCGCGTCATTTGTGGGCAACGCTGATGCTTCCACCCATTTGGAGACATAGTCTAAAGCTACTAGGATGTACTGGTTACCAAATGATGGTGGAAATGGCCCCATGAAGTCCATCCCCCATACATCAAAGATCTCCACCTCCCGTATGTTGTAAAGGGGCATCTCATGTCTCTTGGAGATGGTGCCCATTTTCTGACATGCCTCACATGTTCTCACAAACTGCACGGCATCCCTGAATAAGGTAGGCCAGAAGAACCTGGACTGTAGCACCTTATGAGCTGTTCGTTCACCACCGTGGTGACCTCCACAAAGAGAAGCATGGAACCTTCTTAAAATCTATTGCATTTCTGTTTCAGGCACACATCTTCTCACCATTCTGTCAGACCCTTGTTTAAACAGATACGGCTCATCCCATATGAATGCTTTTGAATCATGAGCCAAACGCTTTCTTTGTTGATAAGTTGCCCCAGGTGGGAACACCCCACTGACCAAGTAGTTGACAATGTCTGCATACCATGGTAGTTCCTCCACTTCTAGGGCCATCAACTACTCATCTGGGAACTCTTTTTTTATCTGTAGTTGTTCCCCTATGTGAGCATCACTTTCCAGGCGGGATAGATGATCAGCGATCTGGTTTTCACACCCCTTGTGATCCTTTATCTCAATGTCAAACTCCTGAAGTAACAGGATCCATCAAATCAACCTGGGCTTCGCTTTCTTCTTATTAAACAAATACCACATGCTGCATGGTCGGTAAACACTACTACCTTGGTGCCCACTAAATACGATCTGAACTTGTCAAAGGCATATACCAATGCCAGCATTTCCTTCTCAGTCATGGTGTAATTACAGTGTGCTGCATCGAGTGTTTTGCTGGCATAGTAAATGGCGTGGAACACCTTGTCTCGGCGCTGCCCCAGCACTGCGCCCACATCATTGTCACTTGCATCACACATTATCCCGAATAGGAGCTCCCAATCTAGTACTGTTAGTATTAGGGACTCGACTAACTTCTTCTTCAACATTTCATATGCCTGCAAACAAGAAACATCAAAGTCAAAGGTTACCTCTTTCTCCAGAAGGGTGTACGAGGGCTTAGCAATCTTGGAGAAGTCCTTTATGAATCTTCGGTAGAATCCCGCATGACCCAGAAAGCTCCAGACTCCTTTCACTGACACAGGGGGTGGTAACTTCTCTATTGACTCTATATTTGCCTTGTCTACTTCCAGACCTCTCTTTGAGACCTTATGCCCCAAAACTATCCCTTCTTTCACAAGGAAATGACACTTCTCCTAGTTAAGGACCAGATTAGTTTCTTCACAGCGTGCCAGAACTCTGTCTAGATTCTGCAAGCATGTTTCAAAGGACTCCCCAAACACTGAGAAGTCATCCATGAACACCTCCACTATGTCTTCCACCATGTCGTGGAATATAGCCATCATGCATCTTTCGAAAGTGTTAGGGGCATTGCACAATCCAAAGGGCATGCGCTTGAAGGTGTAAGTGCCATAGGGACATGTGAAAGTAGTTTTCTCCTGGTCTTCAGGGGCGATTGTGATCTGATTGTACCTAGAGTATCCATCCAGGAAGCAATAATACTCTTGCTCAGCCAACCTGTCCAACATCTGATCAATGAAAGGTACTGGATAGTGGTCCTTGCGGGTGGCATCATTCAATCTCCTGTAATCCATGCAGATGCGCCACCCTGTCACCGTTCTGGTTGGGATCAACTCATTCTTGTCATTAGTGACGACTGTCATTCCCCCTTTCTTGGGTACACATTGTACCGGGCTCACCCATTTGCTGTCAAATATGGGGAAGATGATTCCTGCGTCGAACCACTTGATTACTTCTTTCTTTACCACTTCCTTCATAAATGGATTGAGCCTCCTCTGTGGTTGGGCCACTGGCTTATGGCTCTCCTCCATGTATATCCTATGTATGCACAGGGCTGGACTGATGCTCTAAATATCTGACATCTGCCATCCCATAGCTTTCTTCCTTCGCCTTAGCACCGCTACTGCTTCTTCTACCTGGGCTGCAGTCAATGACACAGACAAGATTACAGGTAATGTTTCATTCTCGCCAAGGAATAAATACCTGAGGTGCGAAGGCAACGACTTCAGTTCCAGTTTAGGTGCTTCTTTAAATGACGATTTAGGGGGAGGTCCCAGCACTCTATTTAAAGACTCTGCTTCCTTCTTCAACATGCTGACATTGTGGCAATTTAGCACACTTTCTATTTCCCTGGCTTCTGCATTATCCACCAACCCTTGGTTCAACAACACTCTAGTCAGTGGGTCTGCTATCTCTACTTGGTTTAATGCCGCTGCTGCGTCTAGCACGGTGATAGATGCCAGGTCCTCGTAGGCTGCAGGGAGCTTTATGGCTTTGTATACGTCAAAGACTTCTACTTTATCATGAGCTCTCATGGTGAGCTTCCCTACTGGTATATCTATCAGTGCCCCACCTGTCGCTAAGAATGGGCGACCAAGAATGAATGGGACCTCAGGATCTGGTTCAAAGTCTAGGATGACAAAGTTCACTGGGAAGATAAGTGATCCCACTTGGACTAGAACATTCTCAATCACCCCGTCTGGCCTCACCACTGAATGATCCGCTAGTTGTAGGACGATGGTGGTCGGTTTTGGGCTCCTTCGACCCAACTTCGAGAACATGGAGCTAGGCATTAGATTAATGCTTACGCCTAGATCACATAAACCTTTTGCATTCATGCGACCACCTATTATCACCTGCACAGTGAAACTCCCCGGATCTTTCATTTTTGTTGGCAATTTGGATCCATTTAAGATCCTGAAGCTGCAAGTTTCGGTGAGTGCTACTGTCTCGTACTCGGCTAACGTGCTTTTATTTGCCACGATGTCCTTCACGTACTTAGCATATTTCGGGATTCCCTGCAAGACATCAATCAAAGGTAAGTTTATATGTACCTGTTTTAACATCCGGATGAACTTCTGAAAACAGTCATCCTCCTTCTTTTTCTTGAACTTCTGTGGAAATGGAGGAGGTGGCTTTGCGACTATGGTAATGTCTTATGGAGCTAGACCTGGCGTGTCAGGCTCGTCACTTGGTGTAGTGCCTGCTTCAGCCTTAACCCTCTTCTTAGGGAATGCTTCCATGAGGGGTCGTCCGCTTCTTGTACTGACTGCATTAACCTATTTCGGGTTAGGGTTAGTGTTACTTGGTAGACCTCCTTGGGGTCTGGAATTCATGTTTCCTGCCAGCTGCCCCGACTGCCTTTCCAAGTTCTGAAGATCTTGCTTGTTCTGGTTCACCAGAATTTGCCTCGGTACCTCATTATCAGTCATATTATTGGGGTTAGCCTGTTTTGCAGGCTGCTGTGCTTGCTGATTATAATATGTATTATTACCCTGTGGTCTCTACTAAAATGTCCCCTGATTCGGTTGCTGACCTCCCCATGAGAAGTTGGGTGGTTCCTCCAACTCAGGTTGTATGTGTTACCATAGCCTTGATAATCCCCTCTGTTAGCATTCCCCACAGCGTTCACTGCTTCAGGATTAGCCCCAGGAGCCTCGACAATATGATCTCCTCCCCCGTAAACATCACATTACCTAGGTTGTTGTTGTTGCACTACATTCACTGGGGCTGGCTGTTGACCTACACTTGTCTGCACCTGTTGTTGATGTCCTAGTGCCAAGTTATTAAACTGAGTGGTTATCATATTCTGCATAGCTGACATCTGCGCCTGCAAAGCAGTTATGGCATCAATTTCTAGCATACCAGCTTGCTTCTGGACTACCGGTCTGCTTGATCCTCCATTCTACTTAGGATTTCCCTGTGCTATCCTATTTAGCAGGGCATACAACTCATCGTACATCTTTTCCAATGCTTTCCCACCTGCAGCCGAATCAAGAAGAATCTTTATGTTTGGTTATAGACCTTCTATGAAGGTATGTACTAACACTTCATTAGCTTGGCAATGATGAGGTCAATTAATAAGCAAAGTTTTGAACCTGTCCCAAGCTTGATATAGATTTTCCTCCTACTTTTTCTTGAAGCTCAAGATTTCACTCCTGAGTTTTGTAGTCTTTCCAGATGAGAAGAATTGGGTGAGGAACTTGCGAGCCAAATCATCTGATGTGATAGAGTTTGGTGGTTCTATCTGCAACCACCTCCGGGCGCCCCCCAACAACGAGAAGGGAAACATGCTCATTCTCATATAGTCTGTATTCAACCCTACAGGAATGAAAGTGTCAGCAATCTCCAGGAAGTTCTGAAGGTGGACCCGTGGGTCTTCATGTGGTAGTCCGGTGAATTATCCGGTGGAGTGTAGCAACTGAACCATGTTTTGTTTCAGTTCCCACCGACCTCCGGGCTCCGGTTTTAAGAAGAAACTCGTCACATTAGTGCTTCGCGGGATTGCCACATCCCTCATTGGGCGAGGTGCTGCCGATGCCCGAGGCGCTGCTGGTGCACGAGGATTGTCTTCAGCCATTGGTTCCCTGGTAGAATGTGTGTTAGTGCTGCTATTCTCACGATCCTCCTGTTCAATAAGTTCCACTGGATGTGTTTGGAATAGGGTGCCTGCTCTCCTCTTTGATTGTCGTAAGAAAGAATCCTGGTCCTCCAGCTTAGTACTCACTTGCCTGAAATAAAGGCACAACTAAGATCAAATACAGTGAGCACAACAAAGCACAATAACTCAGAGAATTAACCAGCTCAACTTTAAATCCCTGGCAACGGCGCCAAAAAAGCGGGGATAGACAGCTCACCAAAAGCGCTTTAATTTTATCTTCCTGTATTATGAACCAAGCGAGGTGTAAGGGTAGTTGTCACAGGTCTCCCTTACATAAACCAACCTAATGACCTAGTTGGACCCGCCCCTGTTCCACTGTGTTCTAATCACTCCAACATCTTTCGAATTCAGAATGACTAACCTATTTACTCCCTAGTTGATCAGGCTTTAAAGTATGAATAAAAGTGTCAAAAGAGTAAGTAATGAAACCAATCATACATAAACCAAAATTAAGAGATTACATTGTCTATGGCTACAATCCCAGAATATGGGAGAACTAGCCACTCATAGTTGGTTCCCACATCAAAATTAAGCTGACAATAATTAACATTCAAGAAGACAAAGATGAAAAACAAACCAAAGTTGACCTAGGTTGTGTTCTTTACTTTTTCTCGTCTATTTCTTGTTCCAAAAACAAATGAATAAAAGTTGTTTTTCAAATAATTAATAGTCTCCTCTTTTCCAAATCTCGTAACTCATTTTTCTCGTGGGATACATGCGGTCCGCGACGCGAACTAGTGTGTTTTGACCCGGCTCCATTAATTTGCTGACTGGACTGATTCGCCTCTTGATGCACCATGGTCCGCGACGCGGACCCTGCAGCGTACTGGGCCTTTGCGTCTTTTTCTTCTCCTTTTTTAGTTTTGCTACTCCGCTCCCAGGTCCGCGACGCGGACCTTCGCCTCTGCTGCAGCATGCTTCTTTTCTTCCTTGCTTTCTGGGCTGTGTTCATCCTACCAATTTGCACATGGCTTTGGAATGCTATTATTTGACTAAATCTGCAAAATACAATCACATGGAGTACTTGACCCCCAGATTAGAAAAATAACGACAATCCTACTAAAAGCAACTGTTCTCTTTATTTTTACCCTCTGACTTAGCTCAATTTATAGGTCTATTTGGCTAACTAGGCGTATAAATACGTCGTAGATCAAGATCCTCAATGAAGTTCTCAAGATCCTCCTTCACATCAAACCCTGTAAATTCAAGTGGATTCATCCTTAGAAATTCACGAACCCTCGTGGTGTCAGAAATAGCATGTTTTCACTCTCCCTGCCGACCTCCCTGTGTGATGATTGCCTGTGCCAATGTTTGGATAGCATAGCAGAGCTCAGCATTAGAGATGTCTGCCTATGGTTGTTGCTCAACAGGCATAGCTAGACATCTAGGTCCCTCAGGAATTGGTGGATCAGGCCGGTTTGTATTTTGCTCACTAGGTGTGCTTTACCCCTAGCTGGTTTGGTGGCTTTGCGTGGAGGCATGATATGAAAAGTATCGCGTGAATGCACGAGTTAGAATAGATTACACAGAGTTAAACTCTAAAGCATAAATAGAATAGCAATTGATAATGACATTTCCTAATGCCCTGTAGCCTCCCTAATATGGATGTGGCGCGCTTCATACCAATAATATGGACTTTACTAGACACGAATCTAAAGACACCCTAGGACACTTGGACTCTCTACTTTGATACCAAATTTACCACGCTTTGAGTTTACATCCTAGACGTGGTTGGCACCCAAAACCATTTTTGATCCCAATGGAACCACTTGGCCTGACTACTTTACTTAGCGGAAGGCTTAAATAGTAAGTGATATGCTCAGAAATAATGAACTAAAGAGGCTTCAATAAGCTCAACAAACTAATAGAGGAAATATATCAACAATAACTGAAAGTAAGAACTGAAAATCATGTCATCCAGTCTATGGAACCTCTAAATAAGATAATTTGAAACAACTACCGTGATAGGCACACGGTAACTACAACTAAAAATATATACTAAAATAGAAATAAAGACTCCAAAGCCTCTGATTGGTAAGAGGCCTCACCAATAGCTGAATAAAGTGCTAGTTCTCAACGAAACATCTGCTGAGGGGTTATTTCACCTGTGTCTGCATCATAAAAATGATGCAGGTCCAAAGGATATCAGTACATAAAATATATGAGCATGTAAAATAACCAAAACAGGAAACTCAGGATAAGGCACTATACTCAAAAGTGGGTAAAAGCATGTCTCAAATATGATAGTAAAATAATATATAAAGTATATGCTGAAAGTAATATCATGTACTGAAACACTGTATGCAAGAATTAGTTTACTTTAGCTTGGGGAGTTTCTCTAACCCACAACCATCACTATGAGTGTCATGATGATGCAACGTCTTGCCAACGCTGCCAGAGCTATCCCATACTTTTCCAAGGTGAGGGACAAAGTACTAGGGGAGTGGATCTATCCCAAAACTGGACTATCTTAGTGGCAAATGAGGAGTTGTACTCTTGGTACAATCCTATCCTACCTAGCTACGTAGTTTATGAGTTTGAGTTATTATTATTTTTGCCCATATCGGTGCTCAATACTACTCCCAAAAGTATTAATTATATGCTCATACTTAAAAGAATATATTTTCTTAAAGTTTTGCTTTTTTCTCTTCGGGATTTAGCCTGATGATGAGTCGTGGAAATACGACTCTTATGACGTTTTGAACATAAAATTTTTGCACATTCTCAAGCAAATATATTGGTTTGATGGGTGTATTTTATTATTTTTCAGGAAAATGGTGAAAGCATGGAACGATGGGTGAAGTGCAAGAAGAAGAGCGAAAAAAAAGAAGCTAAAGTGGTGGCATACAGAGACCCTTACGGCCCGTGTAGCCTCACACGTACCGTGGGAGGGTACGTAAAGTGGCCCAGAATAAAGGAAGCAACAAATTAAGCCAAATGAAGGACCACAGGCGTTTTCACGGACCGTGCGCCGTTGCAAGGGTCGTGAACCCAGTCATGACCTCACACTTGGCGTGAAGAACAAAGAAGCTGGCATGAAGTCCAAGCCAAACGCCACGAGGCCTTTCACGGACCATGTAAGTTGACACGGACCGTGAAGTTGACGTAAGTTGGAAGGATCACCGTAAAAAATAACAGAAATCGTACAAGTGAAGAGAGACAGTGGTCGTCATGGACCGTGTGACCAACCACGGACTGTGACATGTGCCCTGAAGATGGAGAACTAAAGTGGTTGCTAAGAAGTTGCTAAGGAAAGGTCCACGGGCTGTTTTCACGGTCCGTGAACCTCTTCATGGACCGTTCCTATGTGTGGGATCGTGAGAACAGTGAAGACTCACGGACCGTTTCACGGTCCGTGTGGACCCTCACAGTCCGTGTAGTTACCTGTACCCATGCCGACTTCTATTTTTCTATTTTAAATTGGATATTTTTTTCCTTGGATATATATTTATTTTATTCTATTTTTAATTATTATTGAACACTGGAGTTAGAGAACAAGAGGAGAACACTATTGTGCTATTATTTACATTAAATTCTTGGGTTTCGATCATCTCCTTGGAGATTGTAACATGTGGATTCATCATTATATCAATAGTAAGTTATTTATCATGATTCCTTGGTATTGTTATGGCAGATTGTGTTGAACATGCTAGGATAAACCCACAACTAGGGTTGTGGAAACCATGGCAATTCAATAAGATAACAAAATCTGGGGGTGAACTCTTGGGATTGATCATCGCATACATTGTAGTATTCTTCACTTTAACTTCTCTTCTAATGAGTCGACGCGTTAGGGTAAGCCTCTATTTGTTACATGCCTGAGAGGGATGTAGTAATTAGGATAAGAATTCTACAATGGAAATTCAGGATTTTTAACCTAGTCTAAGTACTTGAGACCAAAAGGTGAGTATTCTGAGATCTAGAACAAAGATTACAATTGTACACATTCTTAGACCGGATGGTGATGAGTGAAATATGTCTAGGAAGGACCGGAAGGTGAACTAGGTGTTATATAACTTGTTTGATCTTGTATCCATAATCATGAATGAGTTTACCATACCAATTTGGTTGTCCTATTCTTCATGGGGAACACAACCCTAGCTTCTCATTACTTGTTTGAAATCCGGTAGTTAACGTGCACATTAGCTAAATTATTTTAGGAATTTAATTGAAACAATATAAACTCCCTATTTACTTTATGCAGTTTTATCTTGGGAATAAAATTTACATCTGAAAAAGGATCATTCTCACACATTCCCTATGGGATCGACCTCAACTCTTGTTGAGTTCTATATTTGATCAACGACCGCTTTACTATTTCTTTTGGAGTGTAAATTTGGGCGTATCACCTAACTTAGTATTCTCTTAACTTTTCTCAAAACTATCTAAAACCATAGGTTTTATGCTTCACTGTTCATAAAGTACCTATGCTAATACTTTTTTTGAGTTTAAAGAAAGACTTGGAAATTCATAGATTTTCGTAGTAACTTTTGGGTTTAACTAGTTTAGCAATAAGAAGTAGTATCTGGACTTAGGACCTCAATTTAGTAGAAAAATTTAGTAATTTTCACTCTTCTTCAAAAATAATATAAACAAGAACATTTACTCATAATGAAGAAATCTTGTTCTCAATTAATAACTTGATACTTGAAGAAACCTAAAGTTACATGATGGTAAGATAATATTGTAGGACTTTTGTAAGCGTTACAGTCCGGAAGATTTAGATCCTCGAAGAACTTTGAAGAACTCACTAGCTTCTCTTGAAACCCTAACTTTTCTCCTCTTAAAAACTTGTCCTAAGTTTGGAGAATGTTTTGAGTGTAATGAATTTAAAGGATAGCATTGAGGGGTTTAATTCGGTGAAAAACTGTCAAGTTTAGACTTAGAAAGGGTGAGAAAGGACAAAAATATACTTTTTTAAAAACACTGTCCAAGTCTTCTATGGGGCTATCTACGATCCGTATAAGTTTACATGGACCGAGAAGTCCATTCGTAGAAATTGGGGTGGATTTTGGAGTCTTGAACTCATTCTACGAGACCAAACTATGACCCATAGAAGCTTTTAATATCCATAGTTGGATCCGTAGAGTTTTAAGACCCAAAATTGGATTTGCATAATTCATTCCATCAGCTGAAATTACCGGTCGTAATTCAAATGTACCCGTAAGTAAGAGTCATAGAATACTCTACTCTACTTGTCCCTAGTAAAACAGTCATAACATTTTGCTCCAAACTCCAAATGAGGTAATCTTGGTGTTGTTGAAAAGATAATTCAAAGATATTTAATTTGATAAGTTCTGATCTATCGAATTATTTGTGTGTTGAGAGTTATGCTCTTTTAAAGTTGAACCTTGCATAATCTAATGCGAAAAACTTATTGATAGGAAATTTTTTTAACTCAACTAAGTACTAGAGGTCTCTCATGACTCGAATCCACTTCCAACGCACCTCCCACGTATATTAATGAGCCTTAAAATATAGGTACAAGTAAGGGCATCACTAGTTTCAAGAGTATGTATTTGCAACAAAAATTTTGAATCCTAAGAATAGAATTATGGTGTGTTATAGGTAGAGTGTGCACAAATCGTATCTATATACTAAAGAGGTAGAAATGTTGTTTCTAATAAAACCTCACTCGAGAAAAATAGTTTAAACCAATCAAAAGTAAAAAGAAAGAGTAGAAGCATAACTGTCACGCCCCGGGAGGATACCCTTGGCGTGGTCGGCACATAGAGACTATTGCTAGTCCCCGAGCGAACCACTTGGCCTCATCGTCACCTCATACTCAACAACGGAAGGAACATTCTCAAGGAAAAGACTGTAATGTAATTGAAGTAATCAAGTCTTTATATAGTTAATTTCCAATAAAAAGAGTTGGAAGAAAACAATACATACCATCCTTTACTCAATGTCTATGAAGCATCTACCTCTGACATCTAGATGGTACCACAATAGGCCATGGTTACCCAACTCAAGAAAAATAAAGTGCTAACTCAAGCTAGATGATAATAATATGGAAATCCTCTGAAAACAAGGAGGTCTCACCGATCATCTGAATGCGAATAGATCCTCAATGAAGCGCCAATCGATGGTCTCTAATATTTGCCTCTGCATCATAAAATAATGCAATCCCAGAAGGGACATCAATACGTGGAATGTACTGGTATGTAAAATAGCTGAATTAAATAGAAACATGTAGAATAATATGGTCATAACATCAACTCAACATCATACTCCATCAGAATGTCAATTGTCTATCTAAAAAAAGAATAAAGAGTAGACAAATGACTCATCAACATCTCATCTCAACATCATCAATACATCAGACTCATCTCAAGAGAACTCGACTCAACTCAACTCGAAGGATCAATGCCCGTCTAGGACAAGGATAAAGAGTAGACAATTAATCATCAACATCCATCAAGACTCATACCATCACATCAACATCAAAGTTCTATCAGTGAGGAACCTAATTGGGAGTTTCTCTAACCGACAACCATCACCTATGAGCCGATGATGATACAACGAAACGATGCTATTGCCACATCCATCCAGTACCTTGGCCGGGGGAAAGGACATCACCATCAGTGGATCCATAAGAAAAAAATCAGTCCTCTTTGGGACAAGGAAACATCCACATTGTGGTTCAATCCTCTCTCTTACACGGGCCACGTAGTAAATAAGTCCGAGTGAGACTCACTCTCATCCATTTTGGTGCTCAATACTCCTCCCAGAACTTTATATGCTCATAAAACATCATCATCATCAGTCGCATAGGGACATAGTACATCAACATTATCTTCCTCGATCCCATAAGGACACAGTATCAACATCAACATCATCATCAACATCAACATCAAGAGTCTCAATAATTTGGACCACAATCACAATATCACAAACATCATCATCGTCAAGGCTCTAGACTCTTTCCCCTAAGTTCATTCTTTTATTCTCGAGTAAAATAGACATAGAATTTTGTAAAAATCATTCATAAAAACACTTATGCAGTAAATCAAGTTTATGATGATCATCAATTTAAGAACAATACATGAATTAAGAAGAATCTCAGTAAAATACGCAAGGATTTTCACACATAACTCATCATCTTCAATCATAGACTCAATTAAGTCAAAAGGGGAGGGGGGAGACATGGAAGAAAATTCTCATGCTTTAGGTTAGCCTTACATACCTGAAAAGTTGATATTACAATTGAAATTCGATGAATACTAGCTTTCTTGGAGAAAATCTTCAATCTCGGTAGTTCTTTTAGAGCGAAAGAACTTGGAAAGACATCGTTTGAAGGGATTCTCTTTGATTCTTGAATTCTTGACTTAGAATCTTTAGAGTTCTTGATGAAGAAATCTAATTCGTGAAAAGAAGAATCAAAAAATCCTTTCTCGATATTCTTGAATTCGTTTTCTTAAACCCCTAGGTTATGATTTAAGATTCTATTAGGGATTCATGAAAGATAACAAAATTTAGGTTGGGTAGCTTAAATTTATGTAGAATAACTCACCTTGATGATGAATCTTGAAAGTTAATCCTAACTTGATGACTTTCTCGATGATTCTTGAGCGTTTATGTTTAGGAGTGAAGGAGAGGGTTTTAACTATGAAAATTGACATTTTATGTGTTTTGGGACCTTAAATAAACCCCCAAAGGTTTTAGGATAAAAGTACCCTCAAAATAAAATAAAAGGACGTCACTTAGCTTATCTAGAAAGGGTTCACGATAGGTCTGCAACGCGGAGCTGTCGCGGCTCTTCAGATAACTCTGCAGGTTTTCAGTAAAATGGTCATAACTTTCTACTTCAAACTTTAATTAAGGAGAAATTAGATGTGTTGGAAAGATAATTTAAATATCTTTAATTTGATATATTATAGGTCACCTAACTCATTATACTTTAGGAGATATGTTCATTTGAATATGACCCATCTATCAACTCATACGAAAACTTAGTCGGTAGAAATTCTTTGGACTTGACTTGATGTAAAAGATCCTTTATAACTCTAAATCACATTTAATATACTTTAAATACTTAGGAATTGATCCTAGCATGTATATACAACCTAAAAATTCATTGGTCTATCTAACTTTTATAAAATTTTACATTAGAACTGGGACCTTTTATCATCTCCAATTCTATTCCCACTCTAAGAAATTAACTTTAACATCTATGCTCAATCAAGAATTATCAATTAAAATCGTATATCATATGAAGGATGACTCAATTTTAGTTTAAAAAAAGTTGGGGTGTTACAATAACGAAGCGTACTAAGTAGTAACTACAATAAATAATATAATAATCAAAAGTATAAGTAATAACATAAAGCAATAGAAATTGAAGAACAAGAAATTAAACTACACGAGCAATCCTATGATTACCCATATGAACAAATAACGAGACAAGGCACTTCTATCTACTAACATTCTACCTATTTTATATCCTCTTCAACCTCTTATCTAAGGTCATATACTCAGTAAGTTTAAATCGCATCATGTCATGCATACTTACTTCTCCCCATATTTTTATAGTCATTGGAGCCTTCGTACATATCTTCATCACATGTTCATATCATTTCAGTCTTACTTTCTATATCTTGTTTTCCGTCTTGTCTCGGATATCCTCATTTCTGATCTTATCTCTCCTAGTATGTCCACGTCCATCACAAAATCCTTATTTTTACAGCTTCCATCTTTTGAATATGAAAGTTCTTAACTGCCTCAACAATCTGCCTCATAAAAATTAGTGGTAGCACTCCGTATAACTTGCCTTTAGGTTTTGGCATAACCTTCTAATTATAATATAAGACTCCAGATACTAGCTTCCATTTTATTCACCCTGCACTAATGCAGTGAGTGAAATTGTTAAAATTTATTTTTAGTTACTGCACTAATTTTTTGCAAAATAAGCTGTTTAGTTTAAAATAAATTTGAATTTTAATTAGGTTGTTTGAGTTGTTTAGATATTTTAGGTTATTTTAAATTTCAAATTATGCAAATTATATGTTTTATTTTGGCTATTTAAAGCCCATCAATGTTTAATAAAAGGGAAAATTTCATAAATAAGCAAACATTCAATACAAAATCACATAAAATTAACTATAATTTTTAAAAATTACACAAAGTAACCAACCTTTTAAAAAAAGTGGCTACCAAATTCGTGGGTCCCAGCACATTTTGTATAAAACCAAAAAAATTTCAACGTTCTTCTTCTTTCTCTTCTATACAAGAATTCAAAGATATCTTTTCCATATTTTGCTCCTTCAATCTCTCGGCAGTTAAACAGATAAGATTTTCAAAAAAGAATTCTTAATCTTCTCTCTCCATTCTTCCAGATTTCATTTAGATTTCATTCTGATTTTTGGCGGTTTTTAAATTTTATTTTAAAATTTTCACTGTCCCCCATTTCTTACATACACCCCTTGCCCTAAATCTTTCAACAGCCTGAAAAATCACAAGCATACACTACATATTATGGCCGACGAGTCATCATCTAAGAGGATAACTAGAGGTATAAACTTGCATGATAAGTATATGGATGATTTGCCTTCTTTTTCGTTGGGTATAACTCAAGAGGATGAGCCCATTGTAGGAAGCATTGCAAGAGATAAGGCTAGTGTAGAAATTAGATCCAAGAAACAGAATGACAATGTTCATCGGCCAAGAACTTCCAAAATGAAGAGGAAAGCAGTGGATCTGGATTCCAGCTGTCACGACCCGGGGTCGGGGCCTAGATATGACACGGCGAATGGGGACCCGAAAGCCCCCAAACAAGCCTCAAAATTTCCAGAACTCAAATTCAAGTAAAAAGGAGAACATTCCAAAACCAAAAGGGAGAACATATTCCATAGATAACAAAATGAGAAGAGTTTATACAATGTCCAACAAGTGCCTCTAATCAAGGAAAGGGGGCCGGGACAAGTTCCGGGCTCACCCTCAACAAAACTACATACATAGATAAAGCGTACAAGAACAAAAGCATGCCCTTGAAAGATGGGGCTCACCACATAATATCTAGAAAGGGGAAAAACTACTCGTCCGGCGGATACTGCTCAAACTACTCGGTCCCTGCATGGTAAAAGAATGCAGGCATAGAGTATGCGTTAGTACGTTGAATGTACTAAGTATGCGGGTATGCAATGCACGTGACTTACCGAACCTGCATAATCATGTTAAGTGGCAAGGGCACCTAATATACAAGGAATATATAAACAATGGAAATTTAATATACAAGATGTCATGAAATGCGTGATGCGTGCAATGCGATAGTGCTCCTATATAACGGGGATGGACTATAACCGACAAACCAAATCCATGCGAGCTATTATATGAACTGGACCGATTTGGACCTCCCATCGGTAGGGAGAAGATTACTTGCCAAGGGTAATCTACATCACACCTTACGACCCACTTTTCGGTGGATGGACACCTTTCTTACGACCCATTTTTCGGAAGGATTTACAGAATCAGAACAAGACAAATCATAATCATATACAGATAGATGAATTACATCCGTCCCTATGTAGGCACATAGTTCAAGGAAAAGGGAAGGACCCCCAATCCATCGGTGCTAAGTCTTACACATCCCACAAGAATACTTATATATATATATACTTATGCTTTCAAGAGAGTCAAGTGCAAGTTCATAACGTTCGAGACATATTTGGGCTTAACGCCAATTTACAAGATCATATTCAAGATGCCTATGCAAGAAATAGCTCTTCTACAAGTACAAGATGGTGCAAACACCCAAGATGCTCAAAGAGCCAAGATTATAGACATACCGGTGATCACCTTCTTGTCATATCCCATGTCTTACCAAAAGTCACATTATAATTCCCCTTTTGCGCGAAATTGGGCTTAACCCCACATTTTCGCATTTTCATGTAAAAATGTCATGAATGTGATGCAATGCATAGTGTAGGAATGGCATGGGTAATGTAGAGTATATTAAAATAAGATATAATGTAAGACTAGGAAATTCAAATAAAATTTATAGAAATGGTAGTAAATATCACCCATGCATAATAACACATTTAAAGGGACATGCATGTTCATAATTTCATAATCCAAATAGTTCTTTACCATAAAACTAACATAAATCATGATAAGGAGTCTTAACTAACACATGCATGGCTCAAAACACCAAGAACAAGTAGAAAATTCATATTTCAAGTAACCAAGTTCATAGAGTAGTTTAAGAAGGAATTTGGGTCTTCTTGGTGGGAAGAGACCAAGAATCAACACCCACATACCTGGTTGTAGACAAACTTCAGAAGGAAATTGACTCATAACCTTGGCCCCTAGCTTGAAAAATCTTAGAGAGAGGATGGGGAGTCTTGAGAGGGATGAATTAGAGGGAGAGTAGAAGTGTAAAATAGGCTGAAAAATGAGAGTGTTTACTTATATAGGGGGCTTAGGAAGGGTGGGAAAAGACCAAATTTTCGTTGGAATAAACCAATATTTCAAAAATGTCATTAATGAAACGGAGCAGAAAGTGGTCCGTCTGAGGTATACGGACCGGTAAACGGTCCGTCTAGGCTCACACGGGCCGTTTAAAGGTCCGTAGCCTTAGACTTAGATTTTTCGGAGATAATATTTTTTTGACTAAGTGTCACCACACTGTCCAGTAAACGGACCGTCTAGTGTCACACGGGCCGTTTACTGGACCATGACCCCAGACTTAGAATTTTCAGAGGCAAAATTTTTCTTTCGGATCAAGTGTCACCAAACGGTCCGGTAAACGGACCGTTTAAGGTCACACGGACCGTGCAAGGGTCCGTATGAAGGTACCAAAGAAGTACACACACTTAGAACACAATTTGGCGAGAAATTCATGGGACAAAGCAGCCTCACGGACCGTTTGATGCCACATGGTCCGTGTGGCTGGCCGTGTGGCTTGCCTGCACGAACAGTCTGAACAAAAACGAGAATAACTCCTTGGTCTGAGCTCGGAATTAGATGAAACCAGGTGAGCTGGATTTAATGATCTTTAATTTGATATGTTACGGGCCACCCCGTTCATTTTGTGCTAAGAGATATGCCCACTCAAAGTTGACCCTTCTATAGGTACTTGAGAAAAGTTTTGCCAAGGGAATCCCTTGAGGTCGTTAAACAAATTTTCGGGTCCTTACATCATCTCCCCCTTGGCAACATTCTTCCTCGAATGTGCAAGAACAAGGCTCGAAAATTTAGAGTTTAGGCAAGATAGTTCCGACTCAAGACACAATGCACAACTCAACTCAAATTATAAGGTTTGTACATAAAAGCTTTTGTCACAAATCAAATTATAGTTCAAAACCAATTCATGTCAAAATTGTATTCAACTCATTTGCCATGAAAGGAAAATCCTTTAATGTACACATATGCATGTCATGCCATGAGACTCAAGAGGGCAAGAAAATGACACAATTGATAGGGAAAGATTCCTAGTACCTTAGGCTTGAGTAGATTGGATAAGATGGGGGTATCGTTTCATCATGTCCAACTCCGCCTCCCAAGTAGCACTCTCCACTAGTTGGTTTCTCCAGAGTACCTTTACCGAAGCCACATCCTTGTTACGAAGTCGTTTAACTTGCCTATCCAAAATTGCCACCGGCATCTCCTCATAAGTCAAATTTTCCTCAACCTCAATCCCTTCCAAATGCACAATGGAGCTAGGATCGCCAACAAACTTTCTCAACATAGATACATGAAAGACTGGATGGATGGAACCCAAACTCGGAGGTAACTCCAACTTATAAGCCACATCTCCAATCCGCTCAACAATTTCATACGGACCAACATACCGGGGGCTCAACTTGCCTTTTTTGCCAAAACGCATAACGCCCTTTATAGGAGAGACTTTCACATAAACCCAATCCCCTACATGAAATTCGAGGTCCCTCCTCCTACTATCCGCATAGGATTTTTGGCGACTTTGGGCCGCTTTCAATCTCTCCCTAATCACCTTTACCTTCTCCATAGCATCCATCACCAAATCCGAGCCAACCAAGGCCATTTCCCCCACTTCAAACCACCCCATCGGGGATCTACACCTTCTGCCATACAAAGCTTCAAATGGCGCCATGCCAATACTAGCATGGAAGCTATTATTATAGGCAAACTCGATGAGTGGAACATGATCATCCCAATTCCCTTTAAACTCCAACACACATGCTCTCAACATGTCCTCCAAAGGTTGAATTGTCCTCTCCGCTTGGCCATCGGCTTGGGGATGAAAAGCGGAGCTCAACTTAATTTTGGTCCCAAGGCCCTTCATGAAAGACTTCCAATAGTGGAAAGTGAATTGAGTACCTCGATCTGATATGATAGATCTAGGTACGCCATGCAACCTCACCAACTCTTGAATATATAACCTTGCGTAATTCTCAGCACTGTAGGTAGTCTTGACCGGTAGAAAGTGAGCTGATTTCATCATTCGGTCCACAACAACCCAAATGGAGTCGAATTGCCTTCGCGTCCGAGGCAACCCAACCACGAAGTCCATATTCACATCCTCCCACTTCCAAGTGGGAATTTCAATGTCTTGGGCCAAACCACCGGGCCTTTGGTGTTCAACCTTTACCTGCTGACAACTCGAGCATTCAGACACGAACTTGGCTATATCCCTCTTCATACCATGCCACCAATAAACCTGTCTCAGATTCCGGTACATCTTAATAGACCCCGGGTGAATAAAGTAATGAGAGTTGTGGGCCTCACTCATAATCACCTTCCTAAGGTCATCCACGTCGAGAACACAAAGCCGGTTTTGGTATCGGAGTACACCATCTCCCCCGTGGGAGAAAGCCTCAATCTCTTTTGCAGCAACCAACTTCTTCAACTCACACGACGACGGATCTAGATCTTGCTTAGCTTTCACCTCATCCACTACTGACGATTCTGACCTGTTCTGAACTCGAATACCACCCGTGCTAGAATCAGTCAACTTGACACCCAACCTAGCCAACCGGTGAACATCCCTTACTAGCTCCCTTTTCTCATTTTCAACATGCGCCACACTCCCCATTGACAGTCTGCTAAGAGCGTCGGCTACGACATTGGCCTTGCCCGGATGATACAACACGCTCATGTCGTAATCCTTTAAAAACTCCAACCACCTCCTTTGCCTGAGATTAAGATCCCTTTGGGAGAAGACATGTTGCAAACTTTTGTGATCAGTGAATACATCAACATGGACCCCGTATAAATTATGCCTCCAAATTTTCAAAGCAAACACCACCGCTGCTAATTTAAGGTCGTGAGTGGGATAGTTTCGTTTATGCACCTTCAGCTGTCTTGATGTGTACGCTATCACCTTACCATTCTGCATAAGCACACAACCCAAGACGACCCTCGAGACATCACAATACACCACGAATCCTTCTGAACCACTTGGCAAGGTCAAAACGGGAGCTGATGTAAGCCGATCCTTCAAAGTTTGAAAACTCCTCTCACATTCATCCGACCATACAAACTTCGCCTGCTTCTGGGTCAACTTGGTCAACGGAGATGCAATAGAGGAGAAACCTTCTACAAACCTTCTGTAGTACCCGTCCAACCCAAGAAAACTACGGATATCCGAAGGAGTCAACAACCTAGGCCAATTTTTCACAGCCTCTATCTTCCTCGGATCTACCTTGATACCATCCTCGGACACCACATGCCCGAGGAAAGCCACTTTGCTCAACCAGAACTCGCACTTACAAAATTTGGCATACAATTTCTTTTCCCTCAGAGTTTGGAGGGCCATCCTCAAATGATTCTCGTGTTCTTGTTCACTTCGGGAGTAAACGAGGATATCATCGATAAATACCACCACAAAGCTATCTAGGAAAGGTTTAAACACCCTGCTCATTAAATCCATAAATGCGGTCGAAGCATTAGTTAGACTAAACGACATCACCACAAATTCGAAATTCCCATATCTTGTCCGAAAAGCTGTTTTGGGGATATCACACTCTCTAACCTTCATTTGATGGTACCCGGAGCGGAGATCAATTTTTGAGAAGTGAGTGGCACCTTGTAGTTGGTCAAACAAATCATCAATCCTCGGCAATGGGTACTTGTTCTTAACTGTCACTTTATTCGACTGTCTGTAATCAATACACATACGGAGAGACCCGTCCTTCTTCTTCACAAACAACACGGGAGCACCCCACGGCGATGTATTAGGCCGAATAAAGCCCTTCTCTAATAAGTCCCTTAACTGCTCCTTCAACTCTTTCAATTCTGTCGGGGCCATCCGATACGGAGGGATATAAATAGGCTGAGTATCTGGAAGAAGATCTATGCCGAAATCTATCTCTCTATCCGCAGGAATGCCCGGTAAGTCCTCGGGGAACACATCCGAAAATTCATTCACCACAGGGACTGACTCGAGAGTAGGCACCTCAGAATCTGCATCTCGGACCCTTACCAAATGGTAGATACACCCTTAGAAATCATTTTCTGCGCCTTGAGGTAGGAAATAAACCTACCTTTAATCGAGGAATCACTACCCTTCCATTCAAGAACTGGCTCACCGGGAGGTTGGAACAGGACCTTCCGGGTTCTACAATCTATGGAAGCATAAGATGCATGCAGCCAATTCATTCCAAGAATCACATCAAAATCAAACATTTCAAGTTCCACAAGATCACATGGAAAGATTTTATGCAACACTGCAATAGGACACCCATGATAGACTCCATGAGCAACAATAGATTCACCCACGGGGGTGTAGACCGAGAAAGGCTCTCTCAGAATTTGGGGTTTCAAATCGAACTTAACGGCCAATAGCGGAGTCAAAAAAGACAAGTTTGCACCTGGGTCAAGCAAAATGTAAGCATCAAAATCAAAAACTTTTAACATACCCGTCACAACATCTGGAGCCTCCTCGACATCCTAGCGAGCATGGAGTGCATAAAACCTGTTGTTCTTTGGGGCAACACCTTGGGGAACCCTTTGTTGACCCTGCCCGCCTCGGGCTACCTGACCTCGACCTCCGCGCGCGCCCCTCGGGCAATCAGCAACTTTATGGTCCTTGCTTCCACATCCGAAGCAGAGTCCCAATTCCCTCCGGCAGGCACTTGTGTACAGGCCTCCCACACTTGTCACACATCAAATATCCCGATCCGCCACCTACCTGAACTCCGGGTGGGGGTGCCCAAGCATTAGCCACCCGAGCTCCTGAGCTTTGGCCCTGCTGGAAGCGACCAAAACCAATATTCTTAGCTCCGGAGAACCTACTAACAATGCGGGCCCTCTTAGGATCGTATGCCCTCTTCTCCTTGAGTTTCTCCCCCTCAATCTGCTCAACATACACCATGAGTCAGGCAATATCCATGTCCCCAATCAGCATAGCAGTCCGACATTCTTTCACTAGCAAGTCAGAAATACCTGAAACAAATTTGTGCATTCTTGACCGGGGACGGAGCATATTTAGACAGCTTGGTAAATTTGAGGGCGTAATCCCTCACACTCATGCTCTCCTGCTTGAGGTTAATAAACTCGGTCATTTTGGCCTCCCTCAGCTCAAGTGGGAAAAAGCGGTCCAGGAAGGCAGTTTTGAACTCTCCCCATTTAACATCACTATCATCAACCCGCTCCATAGCTCACTGCGTATACCATACCTGGGCCACATCTTTCAACTGGTAGGCAGCCAACCCAGTTTTTTCCTCAGAAGAGATGCCCATAATATTCAGTATTTTTGAGAGCTCATCAATGAACTCCTGAGCATCCTCGTCAGCCCTTGACCCGCAGAATTCCGAAGGATTCATCCTGATAAAATCCCTCACAATAGAAGCGGGTGTAGGGTCCCGTGGCAAGTTGGCCTGCCTTGCCTGAGTTGTCACCGCCTGCGCAAGCATGGCGAAAGTGGCAGGAAATTCGCCATTAGATATAGGCTCCTCCATAGGCTCGGGAGGGGCCTGATCCTCGGCAACCGGAGCCGGCCTAGGGAGTAGAGGTCTTCCTTGAGGCATTTTCTGAAAAGGGATCAACGACACCATAAGTCAGGGAATTCATAAGCTAGCCATAGCACGATATAAGACACAAAGAAGGAAGAATTTCCTAATACGTCTTTGTAGCCTCCCATTCATAGATATGGTGCACTTCACACCCATGAATAGGACTCTACTCAACGTGGCATGTTGGGCTCCGAGGACCATTATAAACCCAAGGCTTTGATACCACCTTTTGTCATAACCCGGGGTCGGGGCCTAGATGTGACACGGCGAATTGGGACCCGAAAGCCCCCAAACAAGCCTCAAAATTTCCAGAACTCAAATTCAAGTAAAAAAGAGAACATTCTAAAACCAAAAGGGAGAACATATTCCATAGATAACAAAATGAGAAGAGTTTATACAATGTCCAACAAGTGTCTCTAATCAAGGAACGGGGGCCGGGACAAGTTCGGGGCTCACCCTCAACAAAACTACATACATAGATAAAGCGTACAAGAACAAAAGCATGCCCTCGAAAGATGGGGCTCACCATATAATATCTAGAAAGGGGAAAAACTACTCGTCCGGTGGATACTGCTCAAACTACTCGGTCCCTACATGGTAAAAGCATGCAGGCATAGAGTATGCGTTAGTACGTTGAATGTACTAAGTATGTGGGTATGCAATGCACGTGACTTACCGAACCTGCATAATCATGTTAAGTGGCAAGGGCACATAATATACAAGGAATATATATACAATGGAAATTTAATATGCAAGACGCCATGAAATGTGTGATGTGTGCAATGCGATAGTGCTCCTATATAACGGGGATGGACTATAACCAACAAACCAAATCCATGCGAGCTATTATATGAACTGGACTGATTTGGACCTCCCATCGGTAGGGAGAAGATTACTTGCCAAGGGTAATCTACATCATACCTTACGACCCATTTTTCGGTGGATGGACACCTTCTTTACGACCCGCTTTTCGGAAGGATTTAAAGAATCAGAACAAGACAAATCATAATCATATACAAATAGATGAATTACATCCGTCCCTATGTAGGCATATAGTTCAAGGAAAAGGGAAGGACCCCTAATCCATTAGTGCTAAGTCTTACACATCCCACAAGAATACTTATATATATATATATACTTATGCTTTCAAGAGAGTCAAGTGCAAGTTCATAAAGTTCGAGACATATTTGGGCTTAACGCCAATTTACAAGATCATATTCAAGATGCCAATCCAAGGAATAGCTCTTCTACAAGTACAAGATGGTGCAAACACCCAAGATGCTCAAAGAGCCAAGATTATAGACATACCGATGATCACCTTCTTGTCATATCCCGTGTCTTACCAAAATTCACATTATAATTCCCCTTTTGAGCAAAATTGGGCTTAACCCCACATTTTCGAATTTTTATGTAAAAATGTCATGAATGTGATGCAATGCATAGTGTAGGAATGGCATGGGTAATGTAGAGTATATTAAAATAAGATATAATGTAAGACTAGGAAATTCAAATAAAATTTATAGAAATGGTAGTAAATATCACCCATGCATAATAACATATTTAAAGGGACATGCATGTTCATAATTTCATAATCCAAATAGTTCTTTACCATAAAACTAACATAAATCATGATAAGGAGTCTTAACTAACACATGCATGGCTCAAAACACCGAGAACAAGTAAAAAATTCATATTTCAAGTAAGCAAGTTCATAGAGCAGTTTAAGAAGGAATTTGGGTCTTCTTGGTTGGAAGAGACCAAGAATCAACACCCACATACCTGGTTATAGACAAACTTGAGAAGGAAATTGACTCACTACCTTGGCCCCTAGCTTGAACAATCTTAGAAAGAGGATGGAGAGTCTTGAGAGGGATGAATTTTAGAGAGAGAGTAGAAGTGTAAAAAGGGCTGAAAAATGAGAGTGTTTACTAATATAAGGGGCTTAGAAAGGGTGGAAAAAGACCAAATTTTCGTTGGAATAAACCAATATTTCAAAAATGTCATTAATGAAATGGAGCAAAAAATGGTCCGTCTAAGGTATACGGACCGGTAAACGGTCCGTCTAGGCTCACACGGGCCGTTTACAGGTCCGTGGCCTTAGACTTAGATTTTTCAGAGACAATATTTTTGTGACTAAGTGTCACCACACTGTCTAGTAAACGGACCGTCTAGTGTCACACGGGCCGTTTACTGGACCATGACCCCAGACTTAGAATTTTCAGAGGCAAAATTTTTCTTTCGGATCAAGTGTCACCAAACGGTCCAGTAAACGGACCGTTTAAGGTCACACGGACCGTGCAAGGGTCCGTATGAAGGTACCAAGGAAGTACACACACATAGAACACAATTTGACAAGAAATTCGTGGGCCAAAGCAGCCTCACGGACCGTTTGATGCCACACGGTCCGTGTGGCTGGCCGTGTGGCTTGCCTGCACGAACAGTCTGAACAAAAACGAGCATAACGCCTTGGTCCGAGCTCAGAATTAGGTGAAACCAGGTGAGCTGGAAAGCTAATTCAAAGAGCTTTAATTTGATATTTTACGGGCCACCCAGTTCAATATGTGCTAAGAGATATGCCCACTCAAAGTTGACCCTTCTATCGGTACTTGAGAAAAGTTTAGCCAAGGGAATCCCTTGAGGTCGTTAAACAAATTTCTGGGTCCTTACATCATCTCCCCCTTGGGAACATTCGTCCTCGAATGTGCAAGAACAAGGCTCGAAAATTTAGAGTTTAGGCAAGATATTTCCGACTCAAGACACAATGCACAACTCAACTCAAATTATAAGGTTTGTACATAAAAGCTTTTGTCACAAATCAAATTATAGTTCAAAACCAATTCATGTCAAAATTGTATTCAACTCATTTTCCAAGAAAGGAAAATCCTTTAATGTACACATATGCATGTCATGCCATGAGACTCAAGAGGGCAAGAAAATGACACAATTGATCCGCTCAACAATTTCATACGGACCAACATATCGGGGGCTCAACTTGCCTTTTTTGCCAAAACGCATAACGCCTTTCATAGGAGAGACATTCACATAAACCCAATCCCCTACATGAAATTCGAGGTCCCTCCTCCTACTATCCGCATAGGACTTTTGGTGACTTTGGGCCGCTTTCAATCTCTCCCTAATCACCTTTACCTTCTCCATAGCATCCATCACCAAATTCGGGCCAACCAAGGCCATTTCCCCCACTTCAAACCACCCCATCGGGGATCTACACCTTCTGCCATACAAAACTTCAAACGGCGCCATGCCAATACTAGCATGGAAGCTATTATTATAGGCAAACTCGATGAGTGGAACATGATCATCCCAATTCCCTTTAAACTCCAACATACATGCTCTCAATATGTCCTCCAAAGTTTGAATAGTCCTCTCCGCTTGGCCATCGGTTTGGGGATGAAAAGCGGAGCTCAACTTAATTTTGGTCCCAAGGCCCTTCATGAAAGACTTCCAAAAGTGGAAAGTGAATTGAGTACCTCGATCTGATATGATAGATCTAGGTATGCCATGCAACCTCACCAACTCTTGAATATACAACTTGTAATCCTCGGCACTGTAGGTAGTCTTGACCGGTAGAAAGTGAGCTGACTTCATTATTCAGTCCACGACAACCCAAATGGAGTCGAATTGCCTTCGGGTCCTAGGCAACCCAACCACGAAGTCCATATTCACATCCTCCCACTTCCAAGTGGGAATTTCAATGTCTTGGGCCAAACCACCGGGCCTTTGGTGTTCAACCTTTACCTACTGACAACTCGGGCATTCAGACACGAACTTGGCAATATCCCTCTTCATACCATGCCACCAATAAACCTCTCTCAGATCCCGGTACATCTTGGTAGACCCCAGGTGAATAGAGTAGCGAGAGTTGTAGGCCTCACTCATAATCACCTTCCTAAGGTCATCCACGTCGGGAATACAAAGTCGATTTTGGTATCGAAGTACACCATCTCCCCCTTGGGAGAAAGCCTCAATCTCTTTTGCAGCAACCAACTTCTTCAACTCACATAACGACGGATCTAGATCTTGCTTAGCTTTCACCTCATCCACCACTGACGATTCTGACCCGTTCTGAACTCGTATACCACCCGTGCTAGAATCAGTCAACCTGACACCCAACCTAGCCAACCGGTGAACATCCCTTGCTAGCTCCCTTTTCTTATTTTCAACATGCGCCACACTCCCCATTGACAGTCTGGTAAGAGCGTCGGCTACGACATTGGCCTTGCCCGGATGATACAACACGCTCATGTCGTAATCCTTTAAAAACTCCAACCACCTCCTTTGCCTGAGATTAAGATCCCTTTGGGAGAAGACATATTGCAAACTTTTGTGATCAGTGAATACATCAACATGGACATCGTACAAATAATGCCTCCAAATTTTCAAAGCAAACACCACCGCTGCTAATTCAAGGTCGTGAGTGGGATAGTTTCATTCATGCACCTTCAGCTGTCTTGATGCGTACGCTATCACCTTACCATTCTGCATAAGCACACAACCCAAGCCGACCCTCGAGGCATCACAATACACCACGAATCCTTCTGAACCACTTGGCAAGGTCAAAATGGGAGCTGATGTAAGCCGATCCTTCAATGTTTGGAAACTCCTCTCACATTCATCCGACCATATAAACTTCGCCTGCTTCTGGGTCAACTTGGTCAACAGAGATGCAATAGAGGAGAAACCTTCTACAAACCTTCTGTAGTACCCGGCCAACCCAAGAAAACTGCGGATATCCGAAGGAGTCAACAGCCTAGGCAAATTTTTCGCAGCCTCTGTCTTCCTCGGATCTACCTTGATACTATCCTCGGACACCACATGCCCGAGGAAAGCCACTTCGCTCAACCAGAACTCGCACTTGCTAAATTTGGCATACAATTTCTTTTCCCTCAGAGTTTGGAGGGCCATCCTCAAATGATTCCCGTGTTCTTGTTCACTTTGGGAGTAAACGAGGATATCATCGATAAATACCACCACAAAGCTATCTAGGAAAGCTTTAAACACCCTGTTCATTAAATCCATAAATGCGGTCGGAGCATTAGTTAGACCAAACGACATCACCACAAATTCGAAATGCCCATACTTTTTCCGAAAAGCTGTTTTGGGGATATCAAACTCTCTAACCTTCAATTGATGGTACCCGGAACGGAGATCAATTTTTGAGAAGTGAGTGGCACCTTATAGTTGGTCAAACAAATCATCAATCCTCGGCAACGGGTACTTGTTCTTAACTGCCACTTTATTCAACTATCTGTAATCAATACACATACGGAGAGACCCGTCCTTCTTCTTCACAAACAACACGGGAGCACCCCACGGCGATGTATTAGGCCGAATAAAGCCCTTCTCTAATAAGTCCCTTAACTGCTCCTTCAACTCTTTCAATTCTGTCGGGGCCATCCGATACGGAGGGATATAAATAGGCTGAGTATCTGGAAGAAGATCTATGCCGAAATCTATTTCTCTATCCGGAGGAATGCCCGGTAAGTCCTCGGAGACAATATTTTTTTGACTAAGTGTCACCACACTGTCCAGTAAACGGACCGTCTAGTGTCACACGGGCCGTTTACTGGACCATGACCCCAGACTTAGAATTTTCAGAGGCAAAATTTTTCTTTCGGATCAAGTGTCACCAAACGGTCCGGTAAACGGACCATTTAAGGTCACACGGACCGTGCAAGGGTCCATATGAAGGTACCAAGGAAGTACACACACTTCGAACATAATTTGGCAAGAAATTCGTGGGCTAAAGCAGCCTCACGGACCGTTTGCTTCCACACGGTCCGTGTGGCTGGCCGTGTGGCTTGCCTGCACGAACAGTCTGAATGAAAATAAGCATAACTCCTTGGTCCGAGCTCGGAATTAGGTGAAACCAGGTGCGTTGGAAAGCTAATTTAAAGAGCGTTAATTTGATATGTCATGGAATACCCAGTTCAATTTGAGCTAAGAGATATGCTCACTCAAAGTTGACGCTCCTGTCGGTACTTGAGAAAAGTTTAGCCAAGGGAATCCCTTGAGGTCGTTAAACAAATTTTCGGGTCCTTAGCAGTGGTGAAGCAAAGAAAAATGGCGACGGCTCTGATTTTTGTAAACCAAATGAAATTAAAGAGGACAATCAGGTTCAATTTTTTTAAAAAAAATAATTGTTAGAAAAAAAAACTGTTAGTCACATAGGTAAGCATATGAATATGAAATTATTTACTTATGTTTGTATAAAAATTTATATTGTTTATATAAAAAATTTATTCTCACATTAAAAAGCACAAGTTATACATTCATGCATACCATTTATGTAAATGGTATTATTATACACTTTTTTTATATATACCATTTATTATGTATAAGTTATATAGCAGTATTGCCTAAAGAAATTAGCTTATTTATGTATAAGTTATATATGCACATTGTCTGAGTAATTATACAATTATAACACAGTTTTGCCAACACATTATACAGCTGCATAAGCACAAATACAGTTCAAGCAATTTTTTATACACTACAAGTATATATATGCATACGTGGATACTGTTAAGCAATTTTTATAAAATGCAAGTATATATGCACACTTGTTGTCTGAGTAATTATGCAATGCAAGTATATATACAATGCAAGTATATATGCATACCTGGATTCATTTAAGATGTTTTACACACTGCAAAGTATATATGCACACATGTCAGATAAATTATACAATTACAACATAGCTGTTGCCAACACAGTATACAATTGCATAAACAGTTTATACAATTCAAGCAAATTTTATACACTGCAGGTATATATGCACCCCTGTTGTCTGAGCAATTATATAATTATAGCATGGTTATTGCCTAAAAATTATACATCTGCATGTGCACATTATACATTTTTAAGCTCTTTGTTACACACTGCAAAAATGTATGCAGATCCTATTTGGGGTTCATTCTCTGGCATATGTTTTTACACAGAAGAGTATTAAATGTGTATGCATATCCACCTGAACAATCCACCTGCATGACTATATTATTGCTTATGTTTCACAACAGGTAGTCCAATATATTATGGAAGGGAACCCCACTGTCATTCAGCACATGCAGTGTTACACAAACACAAACGTGATGGATGATTTGATAAATATGTTGACTGAAAGCCAATTGAGGAGGTTTCGGGAAACTACATGTTTCTCACACCTATTAGATATCAATCAATGCACTGTTCAGGCTCAGATATTCAGGGCTTTCATGATGTTTGAGTTGCAGGAAAGTTCAAGTGATGCATTCGTCATCCATGTGAATGGTTCAACACTACGATTCACTCGAAGGGAATTTGCCATCATTTCTGGACTAAAGTGCAGCGCCGAGTCGTCAAATTTTGTGTTCAATACCGAAGAGCCAAACCGACTAATACGACAATACTTTGGAAATACAAATAGATCAATTACCAAGCAACAATTGGTTGCCAGTTGCATCAACATGGTATGGGGTGACAACGACGAGGACACTCTGAAGTATGCCACGTTGTATTTTATACACAACTTCATCATGCCCGAAAAGCCATCCTCCACAATAATATCAAGGAAACATTTTGTTTTAGTTGAATCCGGCAGACATGTTGAATATCCATGGGGCAACGAGGCATTCGGAGAGCTTCTGAAGAATCTGCATGTCAAGATGACCTTGACTGGAAAATACTATAGGATTCACGGGTTTCCGCTAGCGATGCAGGTTTGGATATATGAGTGTTGCTCGCATGTCAACCGAAAGATTGTTGTTAAAGTTTCTGATCACATTCCTAGGATACACAATTAGGTAACCACAACCGAAAAGCCCCGATGTGACTTCTTAATCAACACATTGTTCCGAGGCACTCGTAAAAAGGTATAACATTCTAATATCACTGTCTTAAAATTTACAATAATTGATATTAATGATACCTACCTGGAATTTTTTAGGTTGTCCTAAAAAACACAACAGCAACAGAACAGGAGCTCTCAAGCATTGAACTTCTGCCGGAGCATATTGTATCAGATACAGTATAGACCCGCACATCTCAGGCCGGCTGTCATCAAGTTATCCACTCTGATGATGATTTTCAGGAGCCTCTCATTACAAGACATAACAAAGGAAAAGAAAAAGTAATACCTCGTGCATCACCCGCAAGGAAAAAACTGAGGAGTTCTGCAACAAAAGTTGCTCAAAAGTCACCGGATAAGAGACCATCACCTCATTATCAAGCGTCCTGTTCAACCCAGGCCAAGACAATCCCAGTGAAACAGAATGTAAATGCTGCAAAAAAGACACAGACAAGGCGACTATTGGAACGTAAAAAAAACTAAGGACACAGTTCCTACGCCTTCAAGCAGCAGGACAAATGAACAAATGATTTCACGTGATGAATTTGAATTGTTCAAACAATTTGTATGTACAAAACTCAAAACACACACTTACTGTTTTCGTTTTATCACTAACCTATATTTGTAATCGTAAATAAACTATAGGTAAGAGAAGAGTTTAAAGAATTGAAGACGATAGTTCAAGAGAAAACTTCAAGGAGATTTTGAAAGCAGTGAGAAGCAACAAAAATGATTCTCAATGAGGATATGGAACATGCCCCAGTGCATGACACAGAACAAGCCCCCCATGAAGTAACAAGTACTCACACTAGCCAAGAGGTACAACATTTCCTATTTGATATACTTCATATATTTTTTTTGGACAACACATCAAAAAAAAAGTGCAGAAGTGCCCCCACATACACACACAACTTTATACATTTATCACCCATAAATACACATTATACATGTCAACTTTGAATTCACACAACCATCAGTCTTCTTGTGTTTGTATACACATGCTCTGTTTATCATGGTATTAACTATATATAAATTTATACATATACACTTCACAATGACCTGCTGTGTATAATTTTCAAATCCCAGAACTCAGTATACAAATGAGACTACCTCACCTTTTTTGTGAATGTATATTGCTTTTAATCCAATCAATATACATTCAAGTATTAACTGTGTTGATGTCCGTCTATTCTTTTGTATAACTTTATACTAGTCCCACACGTAAAAAAATGCATAGGTTTATCTTTTATACACATAAATTTATACATTTCTCACGCATAAATATATATTATACATTTCACCTTCTCAAAAAACACAGCAGCAGTGTGAGTATTTTTGTATAAACATGTGCAAGTATACAATGCAAGTATATATGCATACCTGTTGTATGAGTAATTATACAATGCAAGTATATATGCATACCTGGATACATTTAAATTGTGTTATACACTGCAAAGTATATATGCACACCTGCCAGATTTATGTTTTGAGCAATTATATATGCATACCTGGATACATTTAAGTTGTTTTATACACTGCAAAGTATATATACGCACCTGTCAGATTTATTATACAATTACAACATAGTTACAACATGGTTATTACCACAACATTATACATCTATTGGACAATATGTTTTGTATAACATGTTGTCACATTTCAGGTTGAGGACGGCGGACCCGCAAAATCTGTGTTTCTGTGCAGCGACACGTCTCACATCCAACAGTGCATTTATGTTGATTCAGGAGGGCCAAAGGTAACACTTCTATTGAAAAATCAATACCCTGGTGACTACCAGTTACGCTGCATAAATTAAATACAGATATTTTTTAATTTATTAAATTATTATTTTTATACTTATATGAAACGCAAACATTGTACACAAATATTTTAAATTACAACGCAGAAACAAGGTGTTGAAAGCCGTGTGAACTCGCCTGTAATTGACAAAGATCAATCAAATGGACAAGCGGAGACTGTTAGCAAAGAAACGACTGACAAAGAGGTATATGCATGCCTATACGATCTATTTGAAATAATATCTAATAAAATAATACTTCATTGCAGTTTTATAGCGACGAGGCTCAAGCAAAAAACAATGCAATGGATGCCACCCTAGAGCCAATTGTCAAAGATAGATGCCATGCACCAGGTTCAGATAATTGAGAGGTATATGCAGAACTAGTTGGGTACTAAAGTCATACATTTTAACGCATATGAGTATCTCACATTTTTACATTATTTTCCGAGGGTAGCCGTAAATACAGAAGCACCCAACTCCAATTTGGGTGAGGAGCAAGAACCATCAAAGGGAGACCCAAATCAAGCTCAAGAATTTTCTGAATCTCAATTTGAACTGTCTGACGAGCTTCTCCAAGCCTAATCCAGAGAACACTAATAATGAAAGGAGTATTGTGATACATCCATTGGCCTACATCAACATGCCTTCGCTTGAAATAGTCGGGACACCTGTACCAGCCAGGAGGTCCAGACCCCCAGGTCCATATAATGTTTCACCATACATAGCAGCATTCGAATCAGAAACAGGTAAAATCACTCTAAAACATAACTCATATACATTTTTACCATATATTTGTGTTCGTTGAAAGAATATACAACACAAAGATCATTCACAGACAATGACTAAAAACAAAAAATACAATTTTCTATAGATGTTAGTTCATCAAATAGGCCCAAAATTTTTCATCAAAAGCACCCATTCAACTCAATTTATGACACACATGATGCTTCTTTCTATAAGAATTTTTGGGACTGGTTGTTAGTTGGCCTCCTAGCAAGACATCAAAACAAGTAAGTGTTTTCATTAGTGTTCATGTCTGTATATTATTATTTAAATACTACCAGTTATCTAAAAAATGTTCATTTAATACCAATAGGAAACACAGGGAAGACCATTCTAAAAAACACAAGGTTGTCTTGCATCCATCGTTTGACTTTGGTGTAGCAACAATTTCAAACAAAAACTGATTTTACAAACTGGCAAACGTGGGTCAGGTCATTGATGACTCGGTATGTATCGATTAAATATTTAGTCCACAAAGAAAAAAAATGAAATTTTCAAGAAATGTTTTGTGTATGAGAAATATTTTTTGTGTATATGTATATGTATATACTTGTGAATTAAATATTTGTGTACATGTATATGTATATGTATATAGATGAGTATGCAAATCAGTTTCTTAATGTATTTTTAAGAAATATTTTTTTAATGCTGTAAAAATAGTAGACTGTATATGTTTGTGAAGTAAATATTTTTGTGTATATGTATATGTATATGTATATTGATGAGTACGCAGATCAGTTTCGTATATTTACTATATTCGTTTTTACACATTTTTCTTCCAGCACATAGATGTGATCATGTATTATCTCAGAAAAAAGTCAAAGTATTCCATGAGAAATACATATCGATTCACCATTGTGGACTGTAATTTTAGTGCACTGATACACGGCATCTCGGCTTCGTATGCTGATTATGAAAATGGTGTGTGTAATGCTAACTCCGAATGGACAGTACGCGCATACATAAGTAGATTCAGGTTGTAGGCCGCAGTGCCATGGCACACAATTGACAACGTTTTTATTCTAGCCAACATGAAGGATAAATTCCATTGGTTTCTCATTGTCATATGCTTCAAAAAACGCACCATATACATATACGACTCAACCAGATCCACTGTCCACAAGTACGCGAAACTTGTACCCACGTACCTGGCGATTGAGGACTTTTACGAAAAGAAGGGGTTGGACGTTCAAGAGCACCCAAGTTATAAGTTGCACTCTGAATACGATCCATTTGACATAGTTCATGTGAACAACATACCCATATAGCCTGAAGGCAGCTTGTAAGTTACTTAAAGACCTTATCTAGCTTTCTATTTTATACACTTACACGATTATATATACAACTTTTCCTTTTTCACTTTTGGGGTCTTCTCTGCAGGGAATGTGGAGTATATTTGGCCACTTTTGCCGAATTTTTGAGCGATGGGAACGGTATCCCAGTAACCAACATTGATTCAGAACAAATGTGCACTCGCTACGTAGCTCTTTTGTGGGACTATGATATGAGGAAGATACAATAAGATGCCATCAGTGATAACGAGGCACCGCGAAGCAAAATAGGATGTCTGTTGGCAGTGATGGCGAACGAATCAAAATCTAGCTGATACTTAGTTTCTGGGCAACACATCTTTTTGAAACATAGAATAATTTAATACATATTCATATTCTGTGTAGCTTAAACAACAATTTTAATGTCATTTTTCATGGTTTGTCTTACACTGGATATTGCTTTTTGAGCTATAATATTTTGCCAAGTATTTCATGATCTCATTTTTTCGGGGACGCTGTAGTTTTTCGTCAATGATGTGAGTTATCTATGCAAATAGTTGAGATACAATTTTTTTACAAACAGTGAATCATTCAAATGTTTATATAATATTACAATGCAGTAAGAAGTGAAATCACATACACGATCATGTTCTAGCTTCAACGTACAATAAAGAAAAAATTATACTTTTTATACAATTGGTAAAAGAGATGATACTTATATTAAAGAAAAAATTCTTATATACCCAATAGACGATGACACCATCATTATACATATTATACTGAGTAATACAGTCAGTTAACTACACAAACTACATAAGGAAAATATATAAATACCAAACTATATAACTAAATACAAATCATCTATTTTCACAAAAGAACTGGCACTTACACTATAACAACATATTGTATATCCAATAGTTGTAAAATCCATCATTATACATATTACACTCTGTAATTTATTATATAATTATACAAAATACAAATAAAAGATAGATAAACAAAATGTATAAATATACAGACAAAAACAAGTGCACAAAGTGTATAACCATCATTCTTATTTCAAAACGACTGAAAATACTTATTCAAATAACAAGAACCCAAACTCACAGAATACAAATACATGCAATCAATAAACTATTTCCATAAATCATAAAATTTGTTTCACGCTAAGTACTACGGGGCCTATTCCTACACGAACGCTTGTTGTGACATGCATTTCCACATATACTACATGTATTTTTTCCCTTGCTTGCTAGACGCTCCGAGAATGACTTATCTCTAGTCTTCTTCTTTGGCCTTCCTGGAGGTCTTTTATATACAGGCGGTAGAACCACATCAGCCAATATGTGGTCAGGTATGACTCAATCTTTTCGATCTGGCAGAGGATAGATTGGTATCTCATAAGTTTTCAATACTGTTTTTTATTTTTACAGATCGGAGCAATACTCATCTGGTTCTACATGTTTATACTTTAACACAGCCCAAGCATGTGCACATGGTATTTCATCAATCTGAAATCGGCCGCAACTACATGTCTTATTTTCAAGACAGGCCATATATGTTCTCCCTTCATCACTAACATTGTGCACGTGAACACTTGACGATACAACCTATTAAATTATACAAAAAAGACAAGAATGATATATACAATAAGAATACACTAAAAAATGAATTATTCATAGTTATACAACAAAAACTTATTACCGTCATCCTCGTACACTTGATTTCATTTTTCACAAGAATATCCTGGAATTTACCCATAAGGGGGGGTAAATATATAAGTTGCCTGCTTTTGATTTTCGCAATTCCATCCGCCAAACATCAGCCGCACTTCTTCCAGAATGTCAAAAATCGGCACCTCGCGTGCCGACACCGAAGCTGAATTAATACTTTCTGCAATGTTCAAAGTCATACACCACCCTCGATGAGCAGTTGCATAAATTCTAGCCCATTTATCATACCCAGCCAGTTGCAAGTACTCTTTAACTCTTATATCAACCTTTTCCACTGTTTTCATCAACCTATCAAAATCAGCCTGCGTATAAGCCTTTGCCATCGTATAAAACACCTCGTTCAACTTTGCATGCGACTTCCGGTACCTCGCCTGCACATTATTCCATAAGTGTCATATACAAGCATAATGAGGTATTCCATTACATATCGTCATAACAACCTTTATGATGCTCTCATTTCAATCAGAAACTACGCACATTCCATCCCTTTGTCCATATGCTTCCTTAAACTACCGAAAAAACCACGTCCAGGAAGCATTATTTTCTGAATCTACAATTCCATAGACTAGTGGAAATATGTTTCCTGTGCATACAATAAACCTTTTTTTCTCAAGTTAACTAAATTGTATATAGATTAACTATTATATGCATTAGATTCAAATTATACACATGAAAACATGGCACCATACCTGCCCCATCCATGGTACTTGCAGAAAGGAACTGGCCATTAAATGGACCTCTAAGGTGACTCCCATCCACAATAATTACAGGCCTACAGTGATCAAATCCTTTTATAAAAGCACACAGAGCAACGAACACGTAAAGGAACTCACCATCTTCCGTCTTGTTTAAATGTATGTGTGAGCCCGGATATGTACTATCCAACATGTATAAATAAGCAGGTAATTTATTATACGATCCAGATAGAGTCCCTCTCAAACAATTCAATGCTTTCTCATTTGCCCTCTATGTTAACATGTACGTAATATCAACCCCAAGATCCTGTTTGACATCATTTTTAATATCTGAAGCCGTGTATTTTCGCTTGTGATTTTCCAATCTAAGCCCACTAATCAAATTACTGGTTGCCTGCCGCTGCGAATATATTCTATCCTTCAACTGACACGTATGAACCATGTTGAATGTTCTTATTCGAAACATGGAAGTTTTATTAATTGCAGAAGCTTTCATCAACCATTCACATTCCTCAAATTTACACACAATAGTATAACTGCACTCATATACATAAAAATAATTCATATACACAAATAATTGTGTTTTGTACCCAACAAATAAAAATCATACAAATTTGACAGTACGAACAAAAATAATGATAGCACGAAAAAAGACTATGTATAATGTGCATACACCTTACTACATTCGACCTCGTTGACTTGAATTAGAACCTTTCCGCAATTGCATATTGAGACATAACAGCTTTTAACGTAGCCTTGTTTATGTATACTTGGTCTACCTCTACATACTTATGCGAAGGATCACATATGACTCCATTCATGTCTCCGGGACCAAAAGCATGCAAGGGCTCAACTAACTCATCGACAGATAGATCACGATTTTCAAAATCACCAAATCCAACTATTGAATGTGCCTCAAACACCGAAACTGATTGTTTTGAAGAACTTCCACCAACAATAGTATCACACATTTGCTTATCAAAAATGCTTGCACAAATTGGATACTTATTGAAATCATTACTAGATTTCCTCAACATAACATAAACCCTCACACCCATATCATTGTGTATCACAATTGGCATATCTACATATTCGAACTTGTATTCCATTCTGATTACATTCTTAGTAAGATCAACACCAATTTGGTTTGCAACCAGCGTATACAATTCCAGGTAAGTTGCTTGCTCTCTGAAAACAATGCCCTCCAACATATAGTCAATTCCCACTGTCCCGAATGCATTACCATAAGAGCTATTGAAGTCATTTCTGTAAACAGCACATTATAAATATATACAACAAATTACAAACATATACAGTCCAAAATACATATTTGTATATGCAGCAAAAATAATAAACAACTTTATACAACAAAAATAATATACGAAACTGATTTGCATACTCATCTATATACGTATACATATACCTATACACAAAATATTCAATTTACAAACATATACAGTCCACTATTTTTACAGCATTCAAAAAAAATTTCTTAAATACATATAAGAAACTGATTTGCATACTCATCTATATACATATACATATACTTATGCAAATACACAAAATATTTAATTCACATACATATACATTTACATATACATATATTCAAAAAACATTTGTTATGTACAAAACAGTTGGGTGTGTGCATACATATTCAACAGTTTGCATGCGATTTCCTTCAACTCGTCGAACAATATATACTTACACATCATAACTGATGTATAAATTATTCATCATTTATCTATCGTAATGTTAGATATTAATCAATAGTAAAAACACATATATGCGCAATCACGAACAATTGAATCAAGACAACATCAAGTCGTAGCAGTTTATACAAGTAAAATTAACATTTTTATACACACATCCGTGCAACAAAACCAAATCAACAAATATACAGAATTAAAAAGCTTTTCCGGATAAATGGAAAGAAGGGCAACAATTTCAAAATCAAATAAACTACAGTATTTGTTCATCATGATTTTGGTAATTCGTATAATACCATGAACTCACACGATCAAACGTATAAAAAACAAAATCAAAAATCAATTTTACCTTAGCAGAATTCGAATAGATTAACGTAGTTTTTTTTCCAGCCTTAATCGTCGCTACAGTATTTTTTTCGGATCTATGTTTACAGATTCATATTAGGTAATAAATATTGATTACATTGACCTTCCATTATTTAAGGGAACATTTCCTTTATTGTATCTAATCAGTAAATAATCAACATTAAATGTCAGCTACTCTTTTTTGTATAAAATATCAGTGCATACCCATTTTACACAAAGTAGAGTACACGTTCAAAAGGCTATCGAATGTAATTTTCAAAATTGTGACTATTTTAGCCTATTATGTTTCACTAGGTGGTTATTTATGAAAATTACACTTAATAAAATTATGAAAGCCATTCCCATCCATTGAAAGACGCTTTCAATCTTTTTGCTGCCACATTCATCCTTTAAAAATATTTACAGTGGTATCAAAGCCTTATTGATCTTACGATATCTGGGAATTCTCCCATAGAACTACTATATCATTTCAACCTATTCGGTCTATCTTTTTAACCCGTCATGGCTACTTTTAACCCGCAAGGGCTATTTTTCAATACACAGGCTTTTTGCATCAATTTTTAACATGAAAATCACAAGCAACAGTCTCTCCTTTAATGCCCCAAAAAAATTTCATTAGCAAAAACTATCAAATTTGTTCAGTGAAAATAAAATCATATTTTATAACCTATGTCACATGTGTTATGATGGAAGAAAAATACTTACAACAAGACTTTGCAAATCCTACAATTGTCTAAATAAAAACACTTGCAAAAGAACCTCTACACAAGACAATATCATGGAAGGTATTTTTGAAGCACAAAATCAAAAGAAGACGACAAAAGAAAAATAAAGACCAATATTCAAAAATCTTGCAAGTTCAAGAATTAAAATTGCAGCAACTAAAGCAAAGGAGTGTTGAAATTTACTTTTAGTTACTGCACTAGTTTTTTTGCAAAATAAGTTATTTAGTTTAAGACAAATTTAAATTTTGAATTTTAGTTAGGTTGGTTAAGTTGTTGAGATATTTTAGGTTGTTTGAGTTGTTGAGATATTTTAGGTAATTTTATGTTCTATGTTATCTATTTAAAGCCCTTCAATGCTTAATTAAATTATTGAAATTTGTTGAAAGTTATTTCAATCCATTGAAAGACTCTTTCAACTTTGCTGCCACATTCATCCTTTAAAAAAATCAACAGAAATCCTTGTCATTCTCCTCATTTCATGAATAATAGATTCAAGACACTTGAAATTTTTCCATTTTATAAATGATTTGTGTAGCAAGCTTCACTTTTACTCTAGTTTCATGCCTTACAATACTAAACTCAATAATTGAAGATCTAAAAAATTCATTGGATAAGGACCATATTGAAGATATCAAAAATTCATTGGATAAGGACCAGAATAGGCATGCTTCATGCGGGGGGTGGAGGTGGAATTCTCTCCAAAAGGTCGCATCTCAAGATTGTGGTACTAGTAATTTTCCACAACGTTAACAAAAGGTTCAAAAAATTACTATAACAATGAGACAGAAAACTCAATCTCTTTTTAAGAACAAGGAATCTTGGTGACATTAGGAGTATAACTTAACTTAAAAGGCAGTAATAACTCTAATATATTAAAGAATATTAGCAAAAGAAAGACTTCTTATATTTTATCTGTCTTTAAATCCATGAGAAGGGGAATTTATGTAATGAATTTTATATATTCAATTAAGGAAGAAAAATCAACTACAACAAAAGAAAATTCTCTATTCGTGTAATTATGATAAAAAATGAAGCCTTTTAAAATCATATTAATTAATTAACAAAATCAAATATTTATAAGTTGTTCAAACTAGCTTCAGAGTATTTTATATCTATACGATTGACAAACATTAATAGTGCTTATGAGCCAAAATCAGCTAAAAGCATAAGTTGGACAGTTAATAAGCACTTTTAATTTGACCAAACTTTTTATGATTTTATCTCAAATTTTCGTAATCTCTAAACTTTTCTTGAGAAATTATGATTTTTAATTATTTTTCTATTCTATTTCTATCATTATCATTTTCTAATGTAGAAGTATGTTCTCAAAACTATATTGTAAAATATTTTAAGAATATTTCAGTCATTTCACTATAAAAAGTTCTTATTAAGCTTTTTTTTTTTAATCAAATAAAGTAATTGTTGGTCATCAATTAAATTATTGTAACATAAAAAAAAAAATAATTGACTTCTAAGAATTAAGAATCAGAATTTGCAATTAAACAACCAAGTTTCACACCTTCATTAAGAACAAACATTGAATCTTCAGAACTTTGCATTCTTTAATCACCAAATGTTTAATCAGCTTTCAGTTTAAATATACAAGTTATTTGAACCTTCCATGGGACCATATTCTATTAAACTTGTATCATAGTTTCATGAGTGTGAGCTGTTTTTCCTCTTCTTTCTTTTCTACTTTCATGTCCTGCCTAGTAAGCTTGCTCAATTTCTTACTACCACCACGAACTTCAGAGCTTTCTAGTCAAGTCTCATTCAATATGAACCATAAAAATCCTGAATATATGTATCAGGGCAGTCTACTAATTAGAAGTAGCACTGTAGTATTAGAAGTAATTACTATAGTATAAATCTTTTACTTACTGTTTTCATTAGTCTTTTAGTTACTGCTTTCATTTACTATTGACTAAGTCTTTAGCAGATAATCAGGATTAGTATTATCACCCCATTTAGTGGAGTTAGTTTAGAAGGTGTTAGACTCCAACATATATATATTAATCTGTAAACTCCAACAATAAGGAATCATCTTTTTCTGTTGTAATTCTTGTTCCTTTATGGTATCAGGAGCTACAATACACTGTAACAAGTAAGATCCTAATTTTTTCTCTCTCATCCTCGACAAATAGGAGACACTCCTCAAATTGTCAATGCAGATACTAACATTGGCGTATCAGTTGTTCAATTTAATCCGACATCCCAATTGCCTATCAAATTACATGGAGCCAAAACTTTTCAATATGAAAGGCCCAGATTTTTCATATTTATGCATGGTCATGATCTCTATGGGCATCTTGATAGGTCTTCTCCCTCTCTATCTCGCACTATCTCCACTAGTACCGTCCCTAGTGCCAATCCAACATTTTTTCTTTGGTTTTACCAAGACTGACTTATTCAAAACACACTTATGGCATCTGTTAGTCCAACAATTGTCACAACTGTTGCAACCATTAATTAAGTGAAAATTGCTTGGGATGAATTGCACATAGCCTATGAACAAGTTTCAAACAAGAATTATTAGTTTGCGTGATTGGCTTACGCGACTGACCAAAAACTCTCGGCCTGTCATTGAATATTTGCAAAATATTTGATCCATTTTTTATGAACTCTCCACTGTTGGTGCCCCAGTTACCAACTCTGAACTTATTATTAAGATCCTAAGTGATTTGGGTCCAAAATTTCATGAGATCTCTGCTGCGATCTGTGCTCATGACTCCACAATTACTTATAAAAAGCTCTACGAAAGCTACTAAATCATGAGCTTTTTCTTCGCCACTAAGAGTCTAAGCAAACTCCCAACCAAATTACTGTTGCAGCTGCTACATCCAACAAGTCTCGTCACTCTAACTCTCGGAACACTTGTCGCCCCAAAATAATGGCAGTCCAACAATCACTCAAATACGCCTAATCAGTGGCGTTCTTCGACCACTAACACTTCTGATGGTGTCCGCTGCCTATTGTGCAACAAATCAGGTCATGTTGCAAGTGTTTGTAGATCAAAATCTCACAATCATCTTGGGGCAAAGGCCAACTATGTTTCTCAGGCTTACAGGCATAAGAAAATTCTTGGATTGTCGACTCTGGAGCATCTCATCATATCACTGCTGAATCTCACAACTTGAGGCATATAATGGCATGGAGCAGGTCTCCATGGTGATGGTAGCAAAATCCCAATAACTCACACTAGTTTGACTCAATCACATGCATTGAATAATGCTTTCAGACTTTCTCATACTCTCTGTGCGCCAACCATGCAACTTACTTTCCGTTTCTAAATTTTGTCAAGATAATTAACTTTTATTGAATTTGTTTTCTTTTTATTTTTGTGTGAAGGACCTAAACATGCAGACTCCTTCCGTCCATGGTCGGAGTAAAGACGGTCTTTATGAGTGTCCAACTTCACCTTTGTTGCCTTCACCAAAAACACATGCTGCCTCCGCCAAGTCTTCCCCATTCTCACTTGGCATCGTCGATTAGGTCATCCGCAAGCAAGAGTTTTAAATTTTGTTTTAAATGAATTCTTGCTGCATTGTTCACGAAAAAAAAAAATTAGTTTGTATTTCTTGTTCATCAAATAAAGCTCATCGGTATCCCTTTCAGCAACTTATGTTATCAAGTACTTCAAACAATTTTTGCTGATTTGTGGGGTCCTTCTTTAGTGTTATCAATTGACAAAAAGCTATACTACTACATTTTTATTGACCAATATACGAATTACATTTGGCTTTATATCTTGTAAAATACAAGAGAGGTTAAAAAACTTTCCAAAAAACTTTGAAGTTTTAATGGAATGCCATTTTAATAAAAAAGTTCTTTCTATATATACGGATGGAGGTGGCGAGTACAAGTCTTGATTCATACCTAAGCTCTCAAGGTATTGAACATCTTTTAATTTCCCCATACACCCCTCAACAAGTTGCTCTTGCCGAATGAAGACATAGACATATTATTGAAACGACAAAAACATTATTCCATGAAGCTTTGCTTTCACCGACCCTTTGGTCCTTTGCCTGTCAGCATGCGATTTACCTAATCAGTCACTTACCTACCTTACTGTTGCACAATCAATCACCTTTCCAAATGTTATTTGGTAAAAATTCAAATTATGCTCAATTAAAAGTTTTTGGGTGCTTGTGTTATCGATGGCTCAAACCATACTCAAAGAATAAATTAGAGCCGAGATCAACGCCTTGTGTTTATTTGGGATTTTCGTCAAAATATCATTATCAGCAATGTTTTGATCTGAAATCTTCAAAAATATACTTGTCCCATGATGTTACATTTCTTGGAAGTGTTTTTCCTTTTCAGAATATGTTTTCTAATCTTTCCACAAATTTTAAAACTCTTACCTGGGAAGACCTGGTTCAACCTAACCAGGAAACCTCTCTTATGTTTTCTCCAACACCTTGTACGGATGCAGATACCATCCGGCATACGCATGATATTGTTTCCTCCGGCTGCGCTCCAACAGAGTCTGTGATTCCAAGTACCTCTCCTACTTCTCCTCCACTTTCTTCTCTTCCTGAAGCCCAATCTTCTCCCCATATACCCTCTTCATCACCTCAACTCCCATCAACGTCCAATCTGCAACTACCAAAACCTCCTATTTAATTTGTCTACTCTTGTCGCTCCACTCCAATACCACAACCAACCGAATCTGCTCCACCCTTGCCCAACCCTCAACCTTCTCCTCACCCTCAAAATCAAGTTGTTACCCGTTCACAATACAATATCCATAAACCAAAATAAAAGTTTGATTACATGGCTCAACTCACACCTACATTCACTCCCACCACCGTCCACCAAGCAAACTCCGTATCAAGGTCACGATCGATATCGTCACAAACATGTAGAGTGGCAGACTGCTATGCAAGTTGAGTTTGATACACTGTGCAAAAATCAAACGTGGGAATTGGTGCGATCCCTCTAAAAATGCCATTGCTTGTAAATGGTTGTACAAAATCAAGCAAAAGGTTGATGGTTCTATTGATCACTATTAAGCTAAATGGGTTGCTAAGAGATTTACCCAATATCCCGGGATTGATTTTCATGACACGTTCATCCCTGTATTCAAACCTACTACTGTTCGTGTGGTCCTCTCCATTACAATCAAATTTGATTGGCCTCTCCGTCAACTCGACATTAATAATGCATTTCTTCAAGGAAGTCTGGATGAAGAGGTTTATATGGCACAACCTCAGGGATTTGAAGATAAGAATTACCCAACTCGTACTTATCATCTCCATAAGGCTATCTATGGACTCAAACAAGCTCCTAGAGCTTAGTATAATGAACTCAAGCATCATTTGCTCCAATTAGGCTTCGTCAAATCTGAGTCTGACAGTTCGCTCTTTATTCGTCATCATTCTCATGCCACTGTGTACCTACTGGTATATGTGGATGACATTATCACTACTGGCATCGACACTTCAGTGGTTAATCAGGAAATTTCTTCTCTTGTCCGTTTTCTGTCAAAGATCTTGGCAATCTCACCTACTTTCTTAGTGTTGAAGTCATTAGAAGTATAGATGGTATTATTATGTCACAGAGTAATTATATCAGTGATATATTGTGTGAGGAGAATATGGCTGATTGTAAATCTGCTAAAACACTAATGAGTCCTACTCAAGTACTCAAGATCAATGATGGTGGATTATTAGCGGATGCAACTAGATATAGGAGTCATCAGAAAGCTTCAATATTTGTTCTTCACTCGCCCCGACATTTGTTTCTCTGTAAACACAGTCACAATTTATGCAAACTCCCTCAGAGACTCACTGGAAAGCAGTCAAACCGTTATTGTGGTATCTTCAAGGGACTGCTCATTTTGGTTTACGTTTGATGTGCCATAGTTCTCTCTCTGTACTCTAATGCAGATTGGGCTGGCGATGTCAATAATTGAGCCTCCACTACCGGTTCTTTTAGCAAAAATCCTATGAGCTGGTCCTCCAAAAAGCAAACAACGATTGTTCATTCTTCCACTGAAGCTGAATATCAGGCAGTTGCGAGTGCCCTTGCGGAAACAAACTTGGTCCCAAATCTTCTCGCGGAGCTGCAACTTAAACATCAAAACGTCCCAACTATCTATTGTGTTGGTGCTACGTATTTATGTGCAAATCCTGTTTTTCACAGTCGCATGAAACACATTGCAGGGGATTTCCATTTTGTTCGCACGCAGGTTCAGCACAAGCAAGTTCGAGTTGCCCATATACACACTGCGGACCAACTAGCAGATACTCTGACCAAGGCCCTTTCCAAACCTGCCTTCCACAGACACATATTCGAGCTAGGCGTTGTGGCACACTGCCTACCTTGAGGGGGCGTATCAGTGCAGTCTACTAATTAGAAGTAGTTACTTAGCAGTTAATTAGGATTAGCATTATCTCCTCATTTAGTGGATTGTTAGAAGTTTTAGACGACAACGTGTATATATTAATTTGTAAACTCCAGGAATCATCTTTTTCTGCTGTAATTCTTGTTCCTTTAATATGTAGACACCAGGAACAATGGTTAGCAATAACAGGCCCCATATAGTACTCATTAACTCCTGGCATGAATTTGTTTCGAATATTTAAAATTTTAGAAATACAAAAAGTCATTTTTCAAATATACCCTTACTGTTCTAACTAGTGGAGTATTTATTGAGATATTCAAGGACAGACAAAGGGTGATTTAGACAGATACTTTTATAATTAAGGCTATCAGATATCTTTGTTAAGGAATTTGCAAAAACCTTGAAAGACATATGGTATAATACCTTACTTCTATTGTGAGGATCCTTCTCAATTCCCAATCATTTTGTTGACATGAGATTTTCTCAAAAAAAAAAAAAGGATGAAAGACCAAACAGGCTAGGGGATAATAAGAAGTGGATATGATGAAGATTGAACAATTCATTGTTGCATTCACATCCTCAAGGACTCGAAAAATACAACACAAATGAAGAACCAGAAAAGCACCTCCAGAAATTACACTGGCTTATGTCGAACCAAAGTTAAATTTCTTTAGCACGACTTCACAAAGTATTATTGGACCAAAATTCCAATCTGTAAACAATCATCCGTAGCTAAGTCCTCTGAAATGAAATGAAACGATCCAAGTTATGACGTGAAAGAATCACAAATGGTAAAAATTAAAAAAAAATATCTACCGCCAACCCATAGCAGCGTGATTCCTTACAAAGAATACAAAGTAAATGAATATCTTGACTAGCAAAGCTAGCAACTTCAGCAAATATGACAACTAATCTCCAGCATCCTTAACTCATAAATCAACGCCTTGACTGGTGCAGGCGAGGCCTGTTACAGAACATGCGACCATTGGCCTTCACAAGTGCAGCTATCGCCAAACTTATGCTTGCCCAAATCAGTGAAAATAACAGGTTCCAAACATCATTCCGAACTGTAGATGGAAGAAAACAAGAGCCTCGTATAAGGTTTATGAGTATCAAGAGATGTAAAGGTTGTCATAAATGTTGTACTCCAAATAAATTATATGCACATTCAGAAAGATCCTTTTCTATCAGCCAGAGCTTTTCCCTTCACAAGAATCTCACACATGCCCAAGGGGAAAAGGAAAAAGAAGATCAAGAAATGCAGCATAAAGGGAATAAATAATTCCTTCATCTTGAAATTCATAGTTTTACCCATCTCACATGCATACTGCAAATACACTCCTTGGGAAGTTCCATAGTGCCCTTTAAGTCTTTAATCCTGATTTCATTCCTTTGAAGTCATGATTGATAGCAGGCATGACTAGCATAAATACGTGATCAAGGTATTACTAGCACATGGATCATCTTACTCTAGAAAGCTCAGGGGGGCATATAAAACTTTCAACCCCCATCCCACAAAAAATATAATAAAAAGACAAGAAACTAGACCAAAAGCAACTAAACTGGTTTAGTTATTGAGGTAGATAATGATCATACAGCAGAATCATAGAAAAATTTCCAAGTATGGAAACTCACCTCTCCCCAGTGACAAGGTAGCAAAAAATAGGCCAGTCAAAATCAGTCCCAAGGCAAGAGGAAATGACTGCATGTAGAAAAGATTAAAAGTAGGTGAGATGATATGACTGACAACATCAAAGTCTGCTTAAAAAATTCAGCACATATTTGGACTCGATAATTGTTATGAAAAAACAAAAAGGAAGTAAAACAAAACAAAATTATATAAAGATATTGCACTATCTACCTACTCAAAAATGTTTGGACACTTCTTCCAGTCAAGTTCGGACACATTATGACAATCAAATGGCGGCCAAGTAGATCAAAAGAAAAAAGGGACAACCCCATTCATGAAGCATCCTGGATTCAGCATGGTCCAGGGAAGGGCTGCAACCCTAGTGCTCTGGCTTAGGGTACCATAATCACCTATATGTAGATGTAAAAGAACACTCTTTTCTAACCTTTGAACTCAGATTGTAAGTAAAAGAAAGGGACTGGTATCCTTTATAAACAACTCTCCTAAAATACTGGTATATTCTGGCTGACAATTCTCCTTTCAATTGTATGCCTATCTTTTGTCTAGACATGTTGGGATCATAAATGGCTTTCCGGATAAACTTGAGACTAGTGCTATCCTTACAGTTGAGGGAGCTCACTGAAGACATAACTTCACCTACTTTATTTCCCAATTCCTGTAATGATAAATATGGATTATGCTTGAGGTGAATCGCCTGTTAAATAGTACTGGACTATGACATAAAATGTCCAACTCCTACAAAATACAACTCTTTCGATCATTTCTTCACATGTACCTGCAGCAGCATTCAAGTAAGGTTTTAAGTTTCACCTGATTAATCTTATGCTTTAGAAATTGCCTCTCTCCCAAGTTAATTAACAATCTCTCCATAGCAGTGAGTTCACAATCTCATCAACTTTGTTAGAGGAACATCCAAATTAATAGCTCTGGAGAAGCTTTTACCAAATAACCGAAATTTAGTTATAAAAGCGTATTTAAGATCATGGCATTTCCTTGCACCAGATAGTAACTATTAGAGGTATTTGCAAGAGCATAAGCATGATGGATCAACCTTCAAAAGAAGGTTTCACCAATCATATCCACACAAAATCTCTACTTACCAGGCAACAGGATACTATTTATGTTGTTTTAACTATCTACTGTTGTCCTAATTTTTGAGATATGCCATGTATTTTCTTTGCTTTGTCCACAAGTTATACCTCATGCCCAAAGAGGGTCACATTTAAAAACATGAAGTATCAAATTCAGACAAACTACTTTAACCTTGTAAGGTTACCAATAAATGCAACATGATGCTATTCCAAAGACAGCTACTCAGTGGAATCTGACAAATAAAAGACAATAAAAACTTGATACAGTAAGAATAAGCAATAGCACTCACAGCTATAGCCTCAATGCCTCCTTTCTGCGATGTTGCTGTCATATCACGGGAGACAGACATAATGTAATGTCCTTGCATTAGATCAATTGCATCCTTCAGAAAGTGAAAGTAGACATAATTTCAGGTGTTTAAATGGAGATGAGAGAAGTATAAAATTGACGTCAAGAGATCGTGCAGGCAACAAAACTAGGTATTGATACATGTAACAGATTGTACATTCTTAATCCTATCATCTCGCTAACAATTAAGGAGAAAGTCATCCATCAAATATCAACAAATCCGAATGAAGACAAGTGAGACACTAATCAATGCATGACTGCAATTACTACATCCACATACGCCCAGAGACATGATTTCAGTATCATTCAAAGAATACTTTTCCAACTTTTCACACGAACACATGGTACAGGTAGGTACAAATGAATGCAAGCATAATAACAAGAAGTAACTAATTGCTGGAATGAATACATGTATCAGGCAGCAATACCTGTTTTGTACCATCAACAAAGTTGTTCAAGTAGTACCGCATTAGGGCATTGCAACCATCATTAACTATTCCTTGGACTGTTCTCTTACCATATCTGCATCAATAGCCATGTTAAATTGCAATCACGATGGATAACAGGTGAACAAAACATTCAGAATAGTAAATTTTCAAAACTATTGATGAAAGTACATTACCTATAAGTGCTAAATCCATGATTTATCTAAATATAACAACAGATATCTTCAACTTTCCAGCTAAGAACTTCTACATCTTCAAAAAATTGTAGTTTTTCTATCATATTGCTGATTTACAAATACAAATCTAGTTGGGTGCCAATACATAAAACAACTCCAACTCCAAATTGGCATGTGACTGATAGTTCACCAGGAAATTTTTATGCATGCATATCAGCAAATATAAGAAACTGACTGCTAAGTTTAAGGTTCAATTACATATGCAGAATTAAAACATGCCTATAATCTGAAAGTATACCGTCATAAAAATTGCTGCTCGTGTTTCATCTCTCTTATAAATAACATCTACAATTTTCAGCTCAACAAGAAAGAGACATCTTTACCATGATCAAAGAGAAAAATTTACCTGACAAAATCTCCCTTTAGGGCTGGAGTACCAGAATACTGTATGCTTATATCATCCCCATGGTTGGCCCACACTGCACTTAACATATAGAGTTAAAAAGGAGACAGAACAAAAACCTGTAAAAGCAAGGATAGAACTAGGTGCTTCCACGAAAACCATTAAGAGCACAAAAATCATCTGCCATAAATTCTAATGAAGCAACATATACTCTTGGGAGAAAACTTTAATAGAGTTCATCAAAAAATACTCACATATTTTGAAGCTCTCATCAAGATTGGAGTGTGTGCTAATAGTTTCTTCAGCATCAAAAATACCAAGCCGTCTGAGTTGGAATTCCAACATTCGGCGACCAAGCATGCTCTGCAAATGAATATCATTTATTAGACACTTCCTTAAAGTAGGAGATAGGAGATGCAAAAGACAAAACATGGCAGTAGCCTATATGGTTCGCTTAATTGGTATGGGCTCCTCTTGCGTCTTTTCTTGACTCAAGTCTCAGCTAAAAAAAAGGGGGCCCACTTGCCCCCCCCCCCCCGGCGTCACCACCAAAAGTAAAAGACAAGAAATTGGAGTGCAGTAAATAAATTTTCGAACAATTTCGGAGAATGTTACGTTCAAAGTAAGAATTTTCACTATAACCCCGCATCCAATGAAGTATCATAGCAGCCTACGAACTTGAACAAAAATACAGTAACAAGCTTATGCTGTTGGTAAAAAGCTGATAGGTAAACATCATGAAAAAGTGAAGTACAAAGTCACAAAGTTGGGCCACAAGAATTACTGCAGATGTAGATAGATACTAATAGGTTACAGTATGCAAAAATAGAATAGCACAGGAAGAAATCTGTTTTCAAACTCAGATCATCTATAAACAACTAGATAAAACTTCCTTTTACTTGTACAACCTTTAAAGGATACACGCTAATTTTCAAACTAAAACCAAGAGTTGTATCTAGAAATAAACTCTTAACTTTCACTGAATTCCAACTTTCCGACAGAATTTTCTTGAAGTGCTTCTAAAGGAATGTTAGAATAGTCTCACATCGGTTTTAGATGGGATAATTGGTCACCTCATGAGCTATCTTTGAGTTGAGTTAGGCCCAAGTTCCATTTTTCAACATAGCATCACTGCCAGAACCATCTCAACTTTTTACCCAATGTTGGTCCCCATATTGTATTATCCACTCACCAAATGTGCAATCCTAGTCCTGGGCATGCAAGGTGTGTGCATTTTTTTTAAATTGATTAGTAAATAGGAGATACTTTTGATATGTAAAACCAAACACAAGAAGGCGATTGGTATGTACAATAATTAGCAGTCCCCAACACACTCAAGAAAAAGATCCCCTCTATATAAAAGATCACATACCTAATCAAGCCAAGGAAATGTATCACCTTGTCTATTTCATATATGTCCTGATAATTGCGCCAAAAGGATAGTATACACAAACATCTATATTTCATCTCCTGTATAGTGATTGCTTTGGCCTCAAAACACCTACAGTTCCTCTCTGTTCAGAGGACCCAACATACACAAACTGGAGCAGTTTACCCGAGTTCCTTCAGACTTGGTTCTTCCATTCATACCCAAACCAAGCAGCAGATCCTTAGGGGGGTGAGGGTGGGACGGGGTGGGATGAGGGTTATATTATTTATAGTAGTCCATCAATCTCCTTATATGGTCTTTGGCAATGCTCACCCAGGAACTAGTTTTTGGGGTTAAGTCAGGTCCAAAGTCTCTCAACAAGGAGCATAAACACGTGCATTAAGTGTAAATAGAAATAACATGTAAATATTAAGTAGTATCCTTTCACAGTGGCGAAGTTAAAACATGTTATATGGAGAACAAGCACGGCAAACCGTACTGGGCATTGTCCTCCCAGGACCAATAAATCTGAGCGCTCTTTACATGCATATCCATACAAAAAAATCTAGTACTATTTCCATAGGTAGGAGATACCTGAGTGACATTTGTACGATCTAAGCAATCAATGCAGTTGGTCCTCACAACTCCAAGTTGCACCTCAACTTTTTCACCTTTCTCATTCAACAAAAAGTACCTAATATGGGAACAAGAAATCAAATTTAAGAATGACATCCCAGAAAAACAAGAAAGAATGTTGTTTTCAGAGTGACAGGGAATGCGTTTCCACCTCTCCATGGATAGTGAAACATCATACCGTACAAAATAGCTTTTTTATGCAGAGCAACACAGTCTATTTTAAAGACCAAAATGCCATCGCTTGTTACTTGGTCCACCAAGTATTCACATACTCCACCTTTTTTTCTGTTACCTTTTCAGGACGCTCTCTCTTCCTCTCACGTGGTTTTAGTTTCATTTTCACGTCATTCTCAAATCATAGAAAAAGAAAATACTAATGCCCTGGCTGCTAATATTCTTGCCTTGCCTGCAATGCAGGTAGTCTTGGCATAAGCTTCTTGCACCTTAGATGCATAATATAAGAGAAACATCCTTGCTTCACCTGCCCTCTGACTTCTGAAAGAGAACTATTTCTATGTCCCCTCCCTATTATTTAGAAGAACAATTAAATCAAAATTGGCCTTTTCTTTTAGAAGGAAAATTAAAATAAAGCTGGACCTTTTTTCAACAACAGACCAGTGAAATCCCACAAGAGACGGAAGCAAGACTGAGATGGTTTGGACACGTGAAGACGAGATGCGTAGACGCCTCAGTAAGGAGGTGCAAGAGGTTGGTTATAGAAGGTACGAGAAGAGGCAGAGGTAGACCGAAGAAGTACTGGGGAGAGGTGATAAGACAGGATATGACACAACTCCAGATTATCGATGGCTTAACCTCTGATAGCAGAGTGGAGGAAATGTATTAAGATAGAAGGTTAGTAGGTAGTGTAGTGTTGTTTTGCTTAGGGTGTCTGGTATTTGCCTTGGTACCAACTGTTTTATTGTAGTTCTTGGTTTTTGATTTTTATCATTGTATATTACTGTTTTCAATAATCTATCCTAGTATGTTGTTTTCTGTATACCAATTATCACATTATTTTATTGTTGTTTTTGGGCTCTTTTCCGGAAGACTTCGCACGGCTACCTTGGTACTTGCTATATTCTCTTCATTGTCCCCTTCTTCTTTGTACCTGGATTTGTTGCACTTGAACCGAGGGTCTTTCGGAAACAGTTTCTCTCTACCTTCACAAGTTAGTGGTTAGGTCTGTGAGCATTCTCCCCTCCCCAAACCACACTTGGTGAATTTCACTTGGTATGTTGTTGAAAAAGAATTCTAGTTTATATTCTGCTTTTGGGTTTTTGAGACGAGAGTTCCCAAGAAACAGCCTCTCTACCTCTATGAGGTAGTGGTAAGGTATGCATACATTCTACCCTCCCCAGACCCCATTTGTGGGATTCCACTGGGTATGTTGTTGTTGTTGTTGTTGTTGTTGTTGATGTTGTTGAAAAAGAAACTGTCATTCAGATTCAAACTGGACTTTTTTTGAGAAGGAAAACTAACACTGGACTTATTGACTAGTTGTTGAGCATAAACCTGTCATTCAGATTCATGTTCGGAAGAAGGGGGAAAAATGTGCAAACAGGTTCCTAGACGTAAACCAACTAAAGATCTCTACAATAAACCCATATATCCTACATCCTTTAGACCGTCCTGCCCCTCAACATGCAGGCCAGAACAGGTGTCTGCATCCCATATCCACCACCATCCCTATTCAGCTAGATGAGATTGGGATGAACCAGACTAGGAGCGTGGCTTACGCAATCCCAAAGTACATGTCACAGTTGGTGGCTAATAATGAGCTAGGAGACGATACCATACATGAAAGTGGAGAGGATAACATTACACAATATATACATGAACAGTAATCTCAAAGGAATATACATGAACTGTAAAGAAAATATATACATGAAGTGTAAACTCAAATGGATATAGACTTTAACTGTAAACTCAAAAAGATATAGACATGAACTGTAAGCTCAAAGGAGATTATACCTATTCTTTATGAAGAAATCCTCAATTTGATCATAAAGGATAGAAAGACGCTCAAAATGAACATGGCCACATATCTGGTGAAAATCAAAGTGCAAGTATCTGCAAAACTCCTTCAATATTAGACTGAAGCGCAGTAACTTAGTATTATGATTAGATCACCAGAAGAAAAACCCTACCTTACATCATCACCAGCAACATGCTGCATTGCATTGGCAAATTGTTGATTCAAACGCCCTTCTCCTCCATGCTGATAAGAGTTTCAGAGAATAAATGACAAATCAATAAAATTGCTTTACACATCACCATGGACACATTTATAGCCATGTCAAATGCGACAATTGAACCACTTTCTATGTATCAGAGGACATCTTCTTTTTCCTTATGTTTTGATAAGGTAAAGGTATTAGAGGACATCTTTTTTCCTTGTATTTTTTTTATAAGGTATAGGTATTAGAGGACATCTTCAAGCGCAGCATTTTCATTACAAGAATTGTCAGCTCGACTAGTCTGAAAATAGAATAATTATCCAAATGTTGTACCTTGTTGACAAGATCAACTGATAGAACATTTCCATATTTCTTTCTGAGGTCCAAAAAGTGTCTCTCAGCTACTCTAGGCTGCGGATACGTCACAGGATACGAGAAATTATAAGGGAAGTCATATAAATAATAATTAGAGAATGAAGACACTGTAAAGCAGAAAATGCAACTCAACTGCTTCTTCAAGTCTCACTATCTCAAACTTCGGTTTATATGTCAAATCAACAATCTGATCCCACAGTAATGGGATTGATCCTCTGACCTACAAAAGGCAAACTAAGAAGTTACACAAAAACATCATGATATCTCAAAAATATATACAAGCATGTGCATGTAATGAAACAAACCAATATATCTTGCAGAAGGAATGCAAGTAGACATTTAAGATTGAAATTTCCCAACTTAATCATTTCATTGAAAGTCAAAAAAGTTCTTTGTTTTCTTTAACATAGATGATACAGTCTAATTTTGAACCATCATGGATTAATGATGTTAAATCTCTCAAGGAATCTCTAACACTTTGTGTCCTAGTAATACGATTTCCAGAATCAGTCAAATCAGATATGATGATACATCAAGATTAAGAAATTCAACTTGGTTAACATTGAACATCTAATTTAGTAGATTTCCTATCAGAAATGCAGTTCTAAAGGTTGGTTAAGCCAGAATGTGTCGAGAAAAAACTACGGCATAGAAATACAACACCGAGTTTCTATGACTTCTTTTTCAACCTTTATTGTTTATTAAATGCTACTTATCACCTATTCATTGCAGACTTCACACCGTTCTGTTCGTATTAGAGGGTAAGCTATAAATCTGTGGCCTGCAGGAAGGAACCAACAGTAGTACTAGTGAAGCCTGGAGAAGTTATGTGATTTATTTTAGTCAAGTTCTATTGCCATTGGCAAATCCAAACAGCATTGTTATCTCAAAAGCCCATATTGAGACTTGAACCTTCTGTCATCATTAAGTTCACAATTATTTATTTATTTATTTATTTATTTTTGGAGATGTTTAACACAAATAATTTTAACATACAGCAAGCATGACTTGTAGAAAGAATGATCTTTTAAGACCAAAATACTTTTTGATAACTGATCAAGTACCTAAGTTTACTAGAAGTAACTTGTTTTACAACCATGATTAGTCGAAAAATTGTTTAATCAGCCAGAAGGGGGAAAAAAAAGGTGGAAAAACAGAATGCTGAAGCTGATACACTTCTCCACTCAACTCTAAGTTGCACAGTGCAGGGTGGAACAAAAGTTACTATAATTAGTTGTTTACCTTATTTTCCTAGGTGACCTGAAGTGACTCCTGTCAAGAATATTAAGTCACCACTGCATTTAACAGAAAGTATCAATAGGTGTATTTGGCAATATCTGCATAATTTTGGGGTTGTTTACACTTTGTTTTAGGTTTTTTTTGTGTGTGTGTGTGCGCGCATAAAACCATTGAAAATGGCCAAATAGGCTTGAGTATGAATTTTTGATGTTCAGGAAGAACTTAAAAGAGGAGGAAACAAATTAGGATGGCTTGGAAGGAAATTTAGTTAAAACTGGAAGGTCTGGACAACGTGAAGTTGACTTGCAGCGCAATCGCGAGAAATAAATAGGAAAATTTTGCAAGACTTTGGGACTTATAGCAAAGGGAGACTCAATCACAGCTCCATCCCATGAGGAATCTGGGGACTGGATGATCAATCTGGGAGGGCTCTTGCCCGGACTCATGTTGCGGTTCCGTCACATTAAGGAAAAATCAGGCAGAAACAGGTGAGCTTGTTTTAGTCCTCACGAGCTTTCTAGGCCATGTAAAAGCTCTCTATCCAATTTTCAGCAGCCATCCCGAATGGGAACCAGAGAGAACACCACTCTTGAAGCTTGGAAGAGCCCAGAGTCCGCTTCAATTGAAGATTGAACAGTTCTTTTCCGGGGTTTTTTTTTTGAAACCGGTAACTTCATATATATTGATAGGAACAGATCAGTACATGGGTTGTACTAGGGCCATATTTACAAGTAATCCACGTCCTATGTCTATAATGAATGTAGCACATCAATAATAGATACAGGATCATTAGACCAAATCTGATTAAACCAAAAATATAAAATCAAGATACAATTCAATTTGATTTGGCTCTATGCTATTCTCTATGTTCTCAATACACCTAGCATTTCTCTCCTTCCAAATTCTGAGGTTTCCTTATTTTCAACTGCTAAGGGTATAGTTTTGACTTAGTTCACAAACATGAGTAGCTAAATTTCTATCTAGGGTTTCAATAGAACCTTTTGTTGGATGAGTTTTCAATTGTGTTTTCCATTAATCGAGTCTTTTTTAGTTTCATTTGGTCAACTATGATTTGTGTGATGTTTCATTGAGGAGCTCTCAATTATTGTGCCCTAAAATCTTGTCTTGATTCGGAAAAGAGTCAAGATTGGGTTTTTTTGCGCAACACCTTCATTGGTGGATCCCGTAGAGAGTATTGGAGTTAAGGATAGCATATCCTATGAAGAGATTCTGGTCTAGGTTCTTGATCGCTAGATTCACAGTTGAGAACCAAAGAGGTTGTCTTGGTCAAAGTCTTATGGAGAAATCAATTCATTGAGAACACAAAGTCATTAAGAAATTAATTGTGTCGGTCCGCAGGTATTAGGGATAATCTGACCTTGTTATATCTTCGATGAGTTGGCTATATGAATACATAGGATATACTAGGGAGAGTAGCTCTTGAAAGTTATTGCTAATAATAGGAAGATATTAGTGATAATATAAGAACTCATGATCAATTGAGAAGAATAAGGCCGTTAAGGAAAACACGCAATGAGTTTATTCCAACAATTGGGAAATAATAACCCTATCGAATACTCCATCTATTTAGTTGGCTATTCTATATACTCCTTTTTAGTTGTCATGCTGCACTTTTTGAGAGTCGATTTGACTAACTCTTAAAGCTCAATTAGATTACATTTATTCAATAAAAATTTAGATATTCGAAAACCATATGAAAAAGTACCATAGATGTAAACTTTTTCCATATTAATATAATGAAAAATACATCATAAAATGTTAGTCAAAAATTCATATAGTTAGACTCTCACAAAAAGAAATTGTGGCAACTAAAAAAGAAAAGGAGTATTTCTTTATTGATTAGTTTTATTAATTAATAACACAAAATTTCTTCTTTTTATTACTTGGAAATTGTTTGAGCTTTTTTGCATTGAGTAATAATGACTAGCAATAAATGGATGCAGACTCCCCGTGGGATCGACCCTAGACTCAAACACCAGGTTATAGTTGCAGCAACTGCTTCATTTTTTCACGAATAAATAGGGTTTGATCAATCCGTAAGTATATTATTCAAGCATGAATAAATACAAAAAATTATTTAAATTGTAAACCAAAATAGGAAAAGGGTATTGACCTCAAATCATGTAAGCAAGCAAAGCAGAGTAATTCACAAAAAATGAGATAGAATGTAGAAAGAATCACCAGCACAATGTTAAACAAGTCTACCTGAACAAATGATGCAGTACATCCATTCAGCTGTATAATTTGCTCGCTTTCCACAAAATTAGCAACAAATCCATCAGTATCAGCACCTCTTCTCCACATTCTAGTGCCTACAATAATTAATCAACATAAGCCAGAAAATAGGCTATTGTTAATTAGTTTTCTAAGAGCTCCTTTCCCTGTGATCAGAATATCTAGCAATTCTTTCAAGGATAACTGAAGAAGATGAGAAAAGTAAAGGCTACTTTTCTTCAGTGCTTATCAACCTAATAAGCTATAATCACTTGTCAGATAGCACCTAAGTACAAAGCCATCTATACAATACTGGAAATGTGTTACAAGCAATTCGTCCAAGAAATAATTAATCTTTAGGCACAATAAAATCAAGTATTAATCTATAGATTTGAGGCCTAAAAAGAAAAAAATTGCATTCATAGTCTCAAAAAACATTATCTAGGATTTACTTTAAACTGACAGTTGTCTGACGAAGGCGTGAGTAATGATCATAAAAAGAAACTTCTAATGTACAAAAAGGGTAACAGATGAAAGTATGTAAAGTCCAGAGCATAAAAGACATAACATGGTAAGAATCATATATCCCAATGACATAACAGGTACACTGAACAGGCAATAACAAAGAAGCAAGGTGCATTATGAGCCTTTCAAGGAATTACACAGTTAAATCCCATTGGTATCACTAGTTAACTGTTACCATTTCAAAAAATATCATTCGCCAGTTAAGTTATCCAAAAAACATATATCATTAACCAGATAATGAGAATTGATGGTTCTACAGAAAACAGCAACTACAATTCCATTCCTTCACTTCCATTGATCATTTTTGTCAAATTGCACAGTTAACAAGGAAACAACAAGAAGAAAGCAAAGAATACCAGTTCTCCTGTTACACCTCCTTGCAATCAGCGTAACATCGACAATGTCTTTCCCAATTGCTGCTTGAAAGTTGTGAAAACCTTTTGAAAAGTTAAGGTATAACCTCAAGAGATAGCAAACAAAGCTACTCTGAAATATGAATTGAATCCATACAGGTTAAAAAAATCCATGTATAACTGAATTGCAAGGATACTGCCTTGGACAACTGGAAGCAGGAAGGGGTCAAGCTGTTATGGCAAGGAAAACAGATGAATTACAAATCCAGAGTAGATCCAACCAAATAAATTCAACTCACAAAATATATTTACCTTGTGATCTATAAGCACTTCCATCATATAGTTGTTCCAAAGAAACCGAGGGTCTGCCTGTTCAAAAACAAATGAAAGTGAAGTTATCAAATCAATATTCAAGAAAATTGTTAGTCGATCAACAAAAGGTTCTATATGAATAGAAAGTGTAACAAGCTAGGGGCTACCATATATGAGTAAATGACTACACTTACATCTATGCAGCATCTAAAGACTTACTTGTCTCCATAGAGGAAGCAACTTGGATTCATCACCTAAATCATGCAATCGCTGAGCACTGCAGCAGGAACCATAAGTTTCATATTATTGAGGGCTGCACCCTATATATTCTTTCAATCAGATGAAACTTATAGTGATAAAAATGAGTCATAATTAGAACTTTCAATATGGACCGGCCCAGCCAATCTGAGCTATTCCATACTGACTTTTCGAAATTTTACACGTCGGGCTGAAATAGTCAGCCCAACCACAATTACATGGGCTACGCGTAGCGCCGCGCCAGTTCACTTTTTTAAAAAGGATATATTTTTTATAATTTTAATTTTAAAATATTAACAAAGAAAATGATATATAGTGTTTACTATTTGATAAACAAGTATCAAATTCATAAACATAATAATCTTAATTATACTTATTAAGTTTGGCTTCAAGTAAAGATTTGGTTGTAAGACTTCAATCTTAAATCATTTTTATTTTATGTAAATATTTTAGGTACAAGCGTACAAAAAAATATTTTGAATATTTGAGTTTTTGAAACTTTATAATATTTATATCCATGATTTAAGACTTTAAGTTTGGACTCCTCTTGTTATTTTTACTATTTTATTTTTTTATTATTTTTTATTTGGCCCATCTGTCAGTCAGCCCAATCCATATTGCTTTAGCCCTACAGGCTAGTGGGCTTATCCATACCGGGCTAAAAAGTCCTATTCTTAAATGGGTCCTAAAAATTTTAGCCCACTCCTATCAAATTAGGGATCAAGCTGGACAGGCCCAAGGGGCCTAGCGCTTATCGACAGCTCTAGTCATAATTATAGTGTCCGTCAAATTAAGAACAAGAAACTTCAAGTGTTAAAATATTTTTAAAATCATAGAATTCTCATCCAAAAAATGCTTACCTAAAATAAGATCTATAACAAAGGAGGATAGCTGAAACATAGCTTGTTTAATTTATTGTCTAAGATAGAGAGCCAAACACTTTAAAGGGGTTCAACATACAGCATAGAGGGGGATGCAAAATAAGAACCTTGAAGGATATAAAATTTTGGCATGGAAGTCTGTTATACGTTAAGTAAGTGATCTTCAGAAAGAACCAAAGACTTGAATTTTGAAGCCCTTTTTCTGCAAAGTTAACTTCTATAGAAAATTGCATATGTGCCTAGTCCAGTTAAGAAAAGCTCAACAATTTTGGAATAGGTGATAATAATGTTCAGCAATTGTCACTCAGAAGAGTAAAAAGAATAATAGAGGGGACAATGCAGGTATAATGGTTTTAATTGAATGAAAAAGATGCAATATGAGGAAATCCAAAGAGGATACTTATCATTTCATTTCTTTTTTTATGCTTGAAATGAAAGTGAAGAGCAAAGAGAAATTTTATCTTCTTTTCCATCTTACCCTAAGAAATAAGGAACAATATCCTTCCATTTCATTTCTTTCTTCTTCTGTGTAAACCTAAAAGGAGAAAAGTATCTAACCTTTCTACTATGTTTCTCCTATATTGCAACCATAAACAACCTCTAATAGACTATCCCCCTTCTGTGCATGTCTTATGTTGATGCAACACAATGTCAAGACAGAGATTATCACACATCATAATCATTTATATTTTATAAGTACCAAATGTTAGCCTCATAGAAGATCAATCAAAATGGACATGTCAATTCCGGGTTACCACATGGCACTTGACTAAGGACCAGCAATGTAGTATCCTCTTTTTCTGAACTACAGCACTGATGAACACACACACTTGAATCCCCACAATCAAAGGCATGCATGAAGTAACATTCTACAAATTTTGAGTAACTGTGGACAAGGAATATTCGTGACCCCAAATGCCGAACTTTAAACAGTTTGATATCTCACATAAGGATAAGAAAATAAGCCTGAGCTCCATGTTGAATACTTTGAAGACTTAAAATTTCACTGCTGCGGCTACAAATACCATAGCACTTTTCCAGGATAACTCAAATATTTGAAAAAGGAAAAACCCATAATTCTTCAAATTTAGACAGTTGAATACGCAATTCACTCAAATGATCAAAAAACGACCGTATACTTCACCTCAAATACAAACATTGTAATACTTCACCTCAATTGACATAAATAAACACTGTAGCCTCGAGGTATGTTCATCTTAGTTTCAACATAAATTACTAAGTCTCCACCCATTCTCAATGTTTCAAAGACAACCAATTCAAACATCAAACATCTAAAGGTCAGAATTTCATGGTCTATGCTTTAGTGTCAAGCAATAGCCACTTATAAATACTCTTTCAACCATAATGTTCCCAGTTCTTGAAAATAACAAGAACAAATAGTGTTTCGATAAGCACAAAGAACTAGTTGAACTATTTCCAAGCACCTTCAAGAAAAGAAATAAAGGCAACAAAGCTTGTCTAAGCACTGTAAATGCGAAAAGATAATTCACCTCAATGTGACATTGACATCATAAGAAAAGTACAGACCAGGAGTCTTTTCTGCTACATTCAGCAGTGCAGAAAATTCAGCTTCCATTTTTTTCTGCCAAAGGAAGAAGATACATCATTGCAACAGAAACAGCACCAACTAGATAAGCTAAGTAAGTAGATAGGAGAAACTACCTGTTCAACAGGGGTGTTCTTGAGAGAATGATCACAAGGGAAAACCTTCATTGATGAGACTTTAAAGATAGGGTGTCCCATGTAAGATCCCACACTTTCGCGTTCTGTTATGACCAATAAATATGACCCTGAATGCAATAAAAAGAGAAATTATGGTCATTCTTTTCCAGGACTTCAAAGTTTTTCTGCAACCTACTATATTCTGTTCATCCAGGCCCCTCAAGGTACAATTATGATAGCTAAAGAGGAGGAGGTTTTGATGTAATGATAGAACTTTTTAGTGACCTTAAAATAAGTCATTTTTTTCCCGTTTCAAGAGTATCTGTGCGATCGGTATAATGCTACTAACCGAATTTAATCCATAGAAAGATCTGTGAAGGTAATGATCAAAGAAATGGTATACTTTCACATATAAACTGTTGATCATAATATTGTCCTATTAACATCACAGAGTACATTTCGGTAAAGAAAAGGGATTCCTAACTGACATTACAGTTGTCCAAAGCAAAACTTTCACTTTTAGTGACTTGCCTGCCAAAAGCTTTAGTATTCCAATCACTCCAAAAATTGTCCTGATCTTGGGAACACGAAGTGCACTGCAATGTGGAATCTCATCTAGCAGGAAAGAAGAAAGTTAGGTTTTAGAAAAAGAGAGCAGGCTATGAAAGGGGCAGAATAATGAGGCAACCTATTAGTTTCATGGAGCCATCGATCCGACTGATTTCCAAAGATGAAGCAGAGGATCCATCAGTGGGCTCAATAACATATTGATCTGGAAATTCCCAAAGTCGCATCCTTTTATACAGTTTCTGTGAAGAATCTCCCTTCTCCATCATTATTGACTGAAAGGGAAAAATCACGATTTGAGCTTTTAGGGATATGAATAGTAGAAACAAGTGAAAAATTGCATACCTGAGTAAAGATTCAATGAAGTAGGAAGTAAATTAGAGAAGTGTTCTTTTTTGTTTTCACTATTCTTTGGGCGCAAAAAAGACTGAAAGCTGGATGAATGAAAACAAAAGACAGGCAAGGAATGATACAACGGTTGATTCGCTGCCAATTTAACGGAATGCCCAACTGCTATCCTTGCATCTCGCGCACGCCCTACTCCTTTCTATTTCTTTTATTTACATACCACTTGCTTGGCTAAATATTATGCTTCTTTTTATTATTTAAAATTCATCTTTTCTTCTCATTTTATTATTTACTAATCTCACTCCTTTCTTTCCTTATGAATTTGTATTTTTAAGCGTATACAACAACAACATATCCAGTGAAATCTCACAAGTGGAGTTTGAGGAGGGTAAGATGTATGCAGACCTTACCACTACCACATATAGGTAGAGAGGCTGTTTCCTGGGAACCCTCGTAACAAAAACCCATCAGCAGAATAATCTAGATATGATAAACAGGCAAGAAAGAGAGAAACACATGACAATACGTAGATACAGGATAGTTAACATATAAAGGCAGATAAATAACATATAAAAGGCAGACAATTAACCACTCCTTCCTATCTACCCTATTAGTCTGCTACTCTAATTCTCGACCTCCACTCTTTCCTATCTAAGGTCATGTCCTTGGTGAGATCAAGTTTCACCATATCATGTCTAATCACCTCCCCCCAAAACTTCTTTGGTCTACCTCTACCCCTCCGTGTAGCTCCCAAATCTAGCCTCTCACACCTCCTAACAGGGGCATCGGTACCCCTTCTCTGCACATGTCCGAACCATCACAGTCTCGCTTCCCTCATCTTGTCAGCTATAGGGGCCACATCTAGCTTCTCCCGAATGACCTCATTCCTAATCTTATCACTCCTGGTGTGACCACACATCCATCTTAACATCCTTATTTCTGTGACCTGCATCTTCTGAACATGTACATTTTTTATTGGCCAACACTCCACCCCATACAACAAAGACGGTCTAACCACCATTCTGTAGAACTTACCTTTGATTTTGGGTGGTATCTTCTTATCACACAATACTCCAGAGGCCAACCTCCATTTTGTCCAAGTCGCTCCAATACGATGTATGACATCATCGTCGATATCCCCACTACTCTGGATGATGGACCTAGATACTTAAAGCTTTCCTTTTTGGGGATAGGGTGAGCTGCAAGTCTCATATCAATGTCTGTTTCATCCCTCGCAACACTGAATTTGCACTCCAAGTATTCTGTTTTGGTCCTGCTCAGTTTGAATCATTTGGTCTCCAAAGCGTGTCTCCAAACCTCTAACCTATCATTAACTCTGGTCCGGGTCTCATCAATACTATGTCATCTGCAAACAGCATACACCATGGAACTTCCTCCTGGATAGATCTCGTCAGCTCATCTATCACCAAGGCAAATAAAAAAGGGCTCAGCACAGATCCTTGATGAAGTCCCATCTGAACAGGAAAATATTCAGAGTCTCCTCCCACCGTTCTTACCCGAGTTTTGGCCCCGTCGTACATATCCTTTATCACTCTAATATATGCCATTGGGACTCCTTTCATCTCCAAACACCTCCATAGGACATTCCTCGGGACTTTGTCATAGGCCTTCTCAAGATCAATGAACACTATATGAAGGTCCTTCTTACTTTCCCTGTATGTCTCCACTAATCTCCGAACAAGGTGGATCGCTTCAGTAGTCGACCGTCCTGGGATGAATCCAAACTGATTTTCTGAAATAGAAACTACTTTTCTCACCCTCATCTCCACCACTCTCTCCCATGCCTTCATAGTATGACTCAACAATTACCCCTGTAATTATTACAGTCTTGAATATCACCCTTGTTCTTATACAGTGGAACCATTGTACTCCTCCTCCATTCATCTGGCATCTTGGCCGTCTTCATAATAGTATTGAACAGTCTAGTTAGCCACTCTATGCCATCCTTGACCATGCTCTTCCAAAAATCTATCGGAATCTTATCCAGTCTGAGTGCGCTCCCTCTCGTCATCCTACTAATAGCCCTTCTAACCTCCTCAACTCTGAACCGCCTACAATAACCAAAATCTCGGTGACTTTCGAAATGTGCCAACTTGCCCAGCTCAATATCACTATCTCCTTTTTCGTTTAAAAGTTTATGAAAGTAAGCTTGCCACTTTTGTTTAAAAGAAGTCACATTCACTAGCACCTCACCCTCCTCATCCTTGATGCACTTCACTTGATCCAAGTCGCGAGCTTTCCTTTCTCTCTCTTTAGCAAGCCTGTACATTCTCTTGTCCGCGCCTTTATCACTTAGCTCCTTATATAGGCGCTCAAACGTTGCTGTCTTAGCACTCGTCACCGCCATCTTTGCTTCTGACTTAGCCATCTTATAAATCTCCTTAAGCCTTTGTTTTTCATCCTCGTCCCTACACTCCAACCACTTTGTATAGGCTACCTTCTTAGTTTTTACTTTGTCTTGAACTTCTTCATTCCACCACCAATCACCTTGACGTCCCCTGAAGGTTCCTCTCGAAATCCCTAGTACCTCAGAAGCTACCTTTCTAATGCAACCAGCAGTATTGTCCCACATATTATTCACATCTCCACCACTACTCCAAGCCTTTAAGTTTCTCAACTTTCCTTCCATCTCATGAGAGAGGGCAGGAGTCAGGCCCCCCCAATCTAATCCTCGGTTGGGTATAGACAATCTTCCTCTTCTTTTCTCTCTTAATCTCTAATTCCATCAAGCCTATGTTGAGTAGAAATACTCTCACTCGGAACAATTTTGCAATTCTTACAAAGGCTTCTATCACCTTTCCGTAGAAGTAGGTAATCAATTTGAGTTTTAGCTATCGCACTCTAAAAGGTTATCAAGTGACTTTCCGTCTTCTGGAAACATGAGTTAGCAATAACTAACTCAAAGGCTTTGGCAAAATCCAAGAGAGACGTCCCCCCTCCGTTCCTTTCCCCAAAACCAAAGCCTCCATGAACATCTTCAAACCCACTACTGGTAGCCCCAATATGTCCATTAAAGTCTCCCCCAATGAAAAGCTTTTCCGTCACTGGTATGCCCCTCACTACTTCATCCAATTCTTCCCAAAAGAGCCTCTTGACTTCCCCGCTTAAGGCGCATAGGCACTAACTACAGTCACTCCGTGCTTACCCACCACCAGTTTAATAGACATCATCCTATCGTTAAACCTCCTAACCTCCACCACATATTCCCTAAGGTCCTCATCTACTAGTATACCTACACCATTTCTGTCCCTAGAACCCCCCGAGTACCAATAGCTTGAACCCGTCTAGTAGCAAAAATGCATGTATAGAGTCAGAAAAGGGTTCAAAATTTGAAAAAGTAGTCACATAAACTAATAAAAAAGAGTTCAATATCTACTATATACATATAAAAAAGGGCAAGCTCGGTGCACTAAAGCTCCCGCTATGCACAGGGTCCGGGGAAGGGCCCGACCACAAGGGTCTATTGTAATCTACTATATACATATAAAAAATTATTTTAACTATGTATAAATAATATAATTTATCGTCGAACCTCCTTCCAAAGGGGCTAGCTCCGCCCCTGTATAGACCTATTTAACTTGAAATCTAGTATGAAACTATTAATTAGTGAGACAATAAAAAATGTTTTTAAACTATAAAGAAGTTAAGTAAATATGGAAGGAATATTAATGTAATTAGGTAACTTTCTATCTAATATATAACGATATTATTTATTTAAGCTATACAAATATTAAAATATTACAATATCATACAATACAACACTATAATACAATATTATGCATTACGAAACCGTACGTAATAAATATTCATACAAAGTTTATTGCTTAAAATTATTGCCCTTTATTTTGAAATAAAAAATGTTATTTAAATTATCTTTTATTTATATTTTTGAGGTATTTCATTTTTACACTTTAAAATATTCTTTTCCTGTGCACTTAAAATATGTACATAGTACCATATTCATGTTACGAAATGTCCTGTCTCCCTGTCAGCCGGCGCTGGTTTGGTGGAGTAGCATAATGATGCTCCACACGTTATTGAAATTAAAGTTAAATCCAATATAATACATATTTATCTATTTGGTTCAGTATTTTAAAAATTAATGATATTTTCTTATTGTTCTTTTATAACTGAAGAAGATTTTTTTAAATCAGTTTTTCAATTTATAATCCGTTATTACCCTTTTAAATCATGATAGTTATAATTTTCTTGGATTATGAAGAAAACATAAAAAAAAAAATTTGTAACTTTTGATTAAGGGTACAGAAATCGAACTAATCAATAAAACGAATAGAAAAAAGATGCTATTAGTTTATTGTTATTAGGTCAACGGATTTTTAATGATTTAATAAAAAAAAATTGTCGAGTTATTGATTCGATTTCAATATTTAGTATTAGGTTACTAGATAAATCGTTAACCCATTAAAATTATAATAATCTACTACTTTACCCTTTATGAATATTAAATATTAGTAATTTAACATCACTTGACACTATTGTGACAATCGTAAGTCATATTTTTGCTTGATTTTCAATGTATAAGTCTTCTATCAAGGAAGTAAATTAGAAAATGAGACCAAATATTGCATATTGTTAAGTTTAGGTGCTCAACAAATATTTCGTTCACTTCTTGTTGATTTAGTTATCGTATTATAGTGGAGGGGAGGGGGTTATGTATCCGTGAATCCTCTTTTATTTAATTAGGTAAGTATTGTAAAATTAGACAAATAGATATGTTCATCATTTTTACAATTGTTTATCCGTCTCAACCTAGTTTTCAAAAGCTTTCTATTATTTACAATTGATTTGCATGTTTCATCGCATCGCTTTGTCTCATTGCATCGCGCCAAATTATTAGAGAAGTCATATATTTATTAGGGAAACTTACATAAATATACAAGAATAAAATATTTACCATTTATAGCAATAACAATTTATTTTCACCGAAAAATATTACATTTTATAATACATGTTTAATTTATATTATAGAGAATTATTTATAAAACATATCTAATACAAGTTTCATTAATGGATAATACATTTATCACACACTTTAATACTATACATTTATAATACATTGTGTCAATTTCTTACCAAACAAGCACAATATATTTTAAAACACTTATAATACATATATATATTTCATGCATAATTTACTTTTAATACAAGTACAGATTTATTATAACATTGCTATACATTACTATAAATAGTAATCGATAAAAAGTATCGCTGAAATAAGTAATTAATTATTAAAAAGGACCCGCCTAAGTAATTTTTTCTATTTATTTTATGAGCATTTTCTTATTGAGTAAATCAAAAACTGGATTGTTAAGGACAAAAATATTGATAAATCGAAAATCAATAAAAAAATGAAAAATGATCAAATATACCCTTATATTATCGCAAATGATTTAAACATACGCCTGATTGTACTATTGGATCATCTATGCCCCTATCGTTATACTATGGATCATATATACCCTTATTTTGGATGGAGTGCCATGTGCACAAGATTTAAAAGACCCATCCCATTATTTGACCTGCTTCACTTGCTGTTTTGTCCATTACCCAACCCAATTCCAACCCTGTTAAGAGAAGTCCCTACGATAGTAAGCTAAAGCTCTCTATTTCACAACTCCATTATTAACATAAAGTGAAGCTCAATGTCATGACCCGTGAAGATGTGGGTGTGCCAACAATGAGTTATGCCATTGGCCTATTATTGACGGCAATAACATATGGGCGTTGGTAGCCTCGTATGCATGTATTTGGCCGATTTAGGCATGCCGACCCGATTTAGTCCGGGGAGCTTGTCGCTAGTCGTGGACTTAACAATGGAGGGGATCATGCGATGTATTTGGCACAACTGGTCGGAAGCTGTTGCCGCTTCCCTGATGATCCTTTGGCAGGGCAAAATCGTACAATCGGTTGGCACATCTAAAAGGGTTGGTCTCGAGGCAACGGTTGGGCCTTGGGACGCCGCACGGGCGTGCTGGTGAGCGTAAGAATCTCCGCCCCTGACAAATGGTATCAGAGCAGATCGTATGTATATTGTTCGTCTGCTGAAGAGAGGGAGGAACGCCACACATCTCAAACGGGTAGAGAAGGATAGTTCCATTTTGCGGGAGATTTGGAACGCGAACGCATCCTAATTGAGAAGAGGGCGAAAGGTTCTCCCTAGTCGGCACATGAGCAGTATCTTACGAAATGATCTTTGGGCGGATTCCCTCTCCCTAGCATGAGAGAGTGTCCCTCAGGTGCTGGAAGGGGCAGGCTCCGGCAGAGACCACAAGGAGGGACGACATAGAAGTGTGTGGTTGTCCAAAGATGGAGACTTGGAGTGCCAACAGCAGCATTGCGCCGAGGGCGTCGCAATATGAGGCGGGGGAGAGTGTCACAATCTGTGAAGATGTGGGCGTGTCGACAATGAGTTCTGTCATTGGCCTATAGTTGGCGACAATAGCATATGGGCGTTGGTAGCCTCGTATGCATGTATCTGGCCGAGTTAGCGATTTAGTCCGGGGAGCTTGTCGCTAGTGTGGACTTAACAATGAAGGAGATCATGTGATGTACTTGGCACAACTAGTCGGAAGCTGTTGCCGCTTCCTTGATGAGCCTTTGGCAGGGCAAAATCGGTTGGCACGTCCAAGGGGGCGAAAAGGGCTGGTCTCGAGGCGATGGTTGGGCCTTGGGACACCCCACGGGCGCGCTGGCGAGCGTAAGAATCTCGGCCCGTGACATCAATGTCACAACTTTCATTTACTCCAGCAACCCCAACGACATCACTGGTGCAGCAACAACAACCATGGGAATCAACCTCTCCATTTCCACCACCATCAGACTCCATTTCCACTAAAAAATATAAAGTTTTTAACTTTTCCCCAAAAAAATTATACTCCCAACAATAAAAAACTAATAAGAAAATAGCAACACCCATTCTTATAAGATATCAAAATCTCCCATTTTATTTAACTTTTCTCTCTAAATTAGGGTTAGAGCAGACATAGAAAGAGAGAGGAAATTGGGGGTTGGTTGCTTTTGGTATTGACGAAAAGACAGAAATATAAACACACCCGCGAAGTGTATTGATTTAAAAATGCATCATCTATACTCTTTCTTGTCCCCAAAAGTAAGATAAAGACTAGCACCATGTAAGGACTCTCTTGGAATTCTTGAGATTGACAATGATTTTTTTTTGGGGGGCATTAATTTTGTTTTTCGATGGGATTAACAATGAGATCCGTGTCTTGATTGATGCAAGAGAATTTTTGAATTTGTTCAATTTACAGATTGTTGGTACCTCAAATAATTTCGTAAAGAAATAAAAAAATTATGGGTGCAGAAGAGATCATGAGCACCGAATCAGATTTTGAAGACTCTTACCGTGATAGCAATAACCATGGTCGGCGAAGCAAGTTCAAAGTTTCACTCTGTCAGTGTCCCCTCCAAATTTTGCTTATTACATAACTTCAGTTTATATAATTGGATTGGACTTTGGGTCGGGTATCAGATAAAAGAACAAGTGAAGCGAGTCAAAAAATGGGATGGGTCTTTTAAATCTTGTGCAACCATGTGGCACTCCATCCAAAAATAAGGGTATATATGATCTAAAGTATAACGGTAGGGACATATATGACCCAATAGTATACCAAAGGGTATATTTATATCATTTGCGATAGTATAAGAATATATTTGAGCTTTTTTTATAAAAAAGATCTTATTGATTTAACATATTTAAATATAAAAAATATAATAAATAAAGGCAAAATTCATTAGCCTATTAAAGATGAGTTAATATCACATATGTTGACTCAACTATGAATTATTTCAATATAAAGTTATTCAATTTTAATTTTTAATTTAAAAATCACTCAACTATGAGTTTTTTTTCACAAAAAGTCAGTGAATTTATTAATTTAATTATTTTTTCATAAAATTTGGTAACATGAAATTTTTGTTCTTAACCAAACTTTTAAAAATTAAAGATATATCTATTTAAATTATTTAACGACTCATTTAAATGGTATCATATGATTAGAGTAAATTCATTCACAATCTTCAATTAAAGTTAGTTTCTCATTATGTACATATGACTTTCTTTTTGTTCTTGTTTTGACGATTGAATTAACTTTCAAATCACATCAGCTGAAGGTTTTCAATTTTGGGGGGTTATGTTTTCAGAGGAGAAAGAATTGGGAGACAACAGAAAATAATTTTCAAGGAAAGAATCGGGAGACAACAGAGAATAATTTTAAGGGAATAAGAATAAAATAAAAGGGTTAATATTACTTTTTTAGTGGGTCGGATGAAGTGGCATGGGTCATTAAAAGGAGATATATTTAGTTTTAATAAAAATTGCATGTTAGCAAATTTTAATGAAAAAATTAATTAAATAAGTTGGGTGACTTTCTAGGTAAAGAATTCGTGACTTTCGGTAAAAAAAACCTCATAATTGAGTTAAAAATTAATATTCAACAACTTTTTATGAAAAGATTCATATTTGAGTGATCTAAGAGATATTAACTCTTTTAAAGATAAATAAAATTTTAATGCAAAAGTATATAAAGTATTGAAAATTATTTGTAAAAATTAATATGTCGTGTATATATAATTATAACTATAAAATTATGTAAGTAATTTTTTGATTTGGTAGGGTTTTCTTTCAGTTTCTTTTTTCATCAATATTATTATGGTAACAATCCTAAGAAGAATGTGTATGTCGTATCTTTTACTCTGATTTTTTTTATTAGCTCTCTTGTCAAACTTCTTTATTATATTTTTATTTAGGCTCAATTAGTCATTTGAAAGTATGGAATATAGAGAAACTATAAAAACCCCTAATCATAGGTAAAGACTTTAGATTCTTTATTCATGTGCATATTTATTGCCGCTAAAAATTATTTTTGTTGTCGTGGTGTTTTTGTGCAAATGTATGTTGATAATATCGTATTGATGTCACTAATGAATTTTTATGCAGAGAAATAGCAAGTCCAGTGAGGAGTGAGCTTGAAATGTATATGACAGGTGAGATTGTTTCAACTTAGACTTACAATTAATCAAACAAACTTGTTAAAAAACACTGATTTCTCACCATAAATATATCAAGAAATTGTTGAAAGATTTGATAAGGACAACTCAAAGCCCATATATACACTTGTATATCAGTTATCACAACAACTAGGTTTGGCATGGATGAAATTAAATTAATAGAAAGCTTGAGGAAGAGGAATTATTGGATCCATGTTGTAGTAGACACAATATTATTGTAATGTAGGATTTTGTGCTAGATTTGATCATATCCTAACAAATATTTAAATAAGATCCCATATGGATGAATTGGATGGATTGAATTTGATTTTGCCATTTTTAAAAGAAATAAATATATAAATACTAGTCATGAAAAATTACCTACATACACAACTTATTTTATCATATTCTCTAAAATTCTTTATCATTTGAAAAAATTATAAAAATTCCCACTCTCTCCTATTTTTGATATATCACTGTACGCGATGTATCGATCGAATACATTACATAATGTGATGTATCAGGATGCCGGATACATAACTTTACGTGATGTATTGATTGAATACATCACTTACTAATGTATCCGGACTTTGAAACATCATTTTACGCGATATATTGATCGGGTACATCACTTTACCTGATTTATCGAGGCATACGTGATTTATCTGAATTCCACCAAATTTAAGAGATAGTTATAACTTGGAAAAAAATTAAGACATAAGATATTATCAACTCTTAATAGTATAAGATTTGTGTAGTCCCTGCTAAAGGGAATATTGCGTTCCATTGCGGGCACCACAAACATTTATGTGTTTCTTGATTTTACTTTTCTTCACTGAAAACTTTAAAAATATAATTCATAAAGCCTCAAATTTTGAATTAACTATAATCACACAATTTTGAGCATGCATGGCTATATTCTAAAATAAATTTATGCATAGATGTGGTCATGTGGCACAAGTGCATAACCAAGAATCTAATCGTTCACATCACAAATTGACAAATATAAATATAAAAAAATATAATATTCAATATTATGGTTGTTCGTTTAGATAGAGTGCATACACATAAAAAATTTTACTCATCAAATATTGATAAACATATTTAGTTCAATACTTTTGTTATGATTTATTCATGTTATTATAGAATGATGCTTGTTTTATGAAAATAACATTTGTAGGGTGTTTGGCTAAATTTATAAGGTGATTCAATTGATTTATAAATATTTTTTGGTTTATCTACACGCTGAACAAGATTAAAGTGCTTAAAAGTCCAATAATAAATAGATCATTCTCAATCAAACACTTTTGGTTTCATCAATTTTGTTTAATTATTATTTTATTCTTACTTATTATAATTTTACTCTGGCCTCGCGGGGCGGGCCCCTGTGATTGCGAGCTGGAGCTGCCATAGCTTATGGCTATAGCAATGGGAGGGCCCCAGCAGAGTAAAAAGTAAGGATAACGAGCGCTCCGCCCGCCAAGCGGGCGGCAGGAGCAGCGGGCAGTCGACTCCCTCCCCCTTTGTGGGGGTCCCGACCCCTACGAGTGAGCAGAAAAGGGAGGAGGAAAGAGGCCCTGGTGAACCGTCATAATTAGTGAACAAGTGTAAGCTTCGCTGCTCGACAGTATGGAGTACTGACCACACCGAGGGACAGGCTGCTCTGACCATTGTTTCCAAGGGAAATTGATTGAATGCACGATCACGAGCCATTCCCACCGACTCATCATGAGGTCACATCTCATGAGTCTATCGTGCCAAAACTACTAATGCTAAGAATGTTTCGCCCTGACTAGCTAGTCTGGGAAGGTAGGTAAGTAAGAGGCGGATCTAGGGCTTCTTCGACTTCTTATTCATAGTTGAGATACTCCCAACCTCCACCAGCAAGCAGCACCGGAGCGAATCGTAACGTTTCGATCTGGGGGTCAGGAGCAGAGGTTGTAGTATCGTAGCTAATGCTCTTTGATCACCGTCAGGGCCTTTTCATTTTCTTCGTCCTCGGCCGTTAACTGCGGCGACAATACGTTCTTGTACCCGATTCTCAGAGGAATCTCGTCGTCGTCTTACCTTTGGAATGCCGTCGATCTCCGCCTCATTCCTGATCTCCTCGCTAAGCTTTTCTTCTCTCTCTAGGTTCATTTCTTTGATCTTCTCTGCTTTTTTTTTTGAATTTCCTTTACCTTGGACTAGCCATTTAACAGATTCAAAAGGACCGGAGTCCTTCAAAGCGAAAGAAGTTCCGATCACAGCTTCTCAAACAAAACGAAATAGGGAAAAAAGAGCATTCGTAGCATCCATTCCTTTTCCTTGCTTGCCTTCGTTGATTAGACCATTATAAATGTCTAATATTTATTTCTTATCTTCTCATTCATTGTATTTTCATCCCTAGAGAGGAATAATAGTCTTTGTCAATAATATATTGTTATTCTAGCCTTATTATTTGTAACATGTTATTAGCATGAGATTCTACCATCTCAAGAAATTACTTTTAAGATTAATGCAGTACTAATATTTTTCTTATTTATGATCCATGACTAATTTCATGACACTTGAGTATTGTCCTCGATAAGTCAAACAAGCTAGAATTACGCATGTTGGATGTTGAAATTCATTTGAATGTGTGCAATATTGGGTCTTGGAGATACCATTAAGAATAAAAATATAGTATTAAATCAATATTGTGCTAAACAATTATATTATTGTGTCATTACACTGGTGAAGGTTATGAAAATTGAATCTCTCTCCATTAATGATTCACTCATTAAGTGGAATAGCTTGAAAGAAAAGTATGATTAATGAAAGATTGTCATCTGGCAAAAAAGCACGATACACCTGAATTCATATCAAATGATATTCTTTAATCTGCAAAGATAAAGCAAGACAATGAGCATTCAACGTCGAGCCACCTCTAGATGAGGAGATTAGGGTTTAGGGACTACGTAGTATCAAGTGATGAATTTACTACCTTTGGAAATTAAATGCATTTCACAATAGCTTGAGGAAAAAAAAAAAGAAGAAGAGTGTAACGACCTTTTAGGTCATTTATGCTTTTCTAAGTATTTTGTATTTGTTAGACCTTACTTGTAGTGACCTTGAGTCATTCATGACTAGCTGACATTGACAGTTCGGTCGCCTGGTCCTCGTTTGAAAGAAGTGCATTATGTACCTCCATATGAGTATACAACGGTTGGGTAGCCTGAAGTCAATTTAGGGAAGCCTAGCCTACTTGGAAGGTTGTTCCTCGCGCTTCTAATCAATCCAGACGAGCTTTCCCCTTCCTGATTGCCTCTAGATGCTGCTCAGCTATCAAAACATAAGTCACAAGATCATAATGGTAGATTTGACTGTAAAATCTCAGAAATAAAGGAAAAATACGCAGTTACACTAAAATGGGCAAAAATTGGGCCCATGCCTGAAATCCCAAACCAACTCCCATAAAATAATCTCTACGTCATCTTCAGTCTATAGCCAGAAATTAAGCTCAAAACAAGTCCCAGAAGATAGAGAAACATCCTAAAAACGAGGTTACATTTCTTATCGGATAACATTGATATACAAAATTTCTCGGTCATATTCCACAAAATTACAGTCAAATTATTAGGGTTCAAACACACCACAATGTTCCTCTCAGAAAATAGAACAACGTAGATAAAATTTTCACTTAATTCTGTTGAGAAATGACCGAGATATTGTAATGTAAACTTTTCACCAATTTACAACGTATAATAAGCTAAAAACAGCAATTTTACCTCAAAATGCGTTACAAAACTGAAATCCAACATCCACGTGACGTTCCTTGTGAAATTTAATAGAACTTAGCCTTTTGAATCGCTAAAATAGGAGTTACGGATCAATAATTATGCTTATTTGAAGATTTTTCTGTTGGTTGCTAGCGACCATGCCTTTTATAAGTTGGCTACACCGCCTATGCCAGAGTCACGTGGATGCATCATGGCGCACACGGGCGTGTGCTCCTGTGCCATGCCATGCATGCAAGCATGCCCTTCGCGTGCACGGAGGCATGACCCTGCTGTTGTGGCATCAACGTTTCTTAAAATTTCTCCAAGCATTCCGGGCCCATTTAATGTTTGTTTTTCACAAATAAATAGTGTAACCACATGGATTTCCATGTTTATAATCTAAAAATGCAGTCGGAATTCCCAATAGAGAATCCTACAAATAAATGAGGGTCCCACTTCTTTCTGGCTAATTTTAGCTAAAAGAACTGAGGGAGTCAAAATGCACTCAGAAGCCCCCACCATCCGACGAAAGGTTGTTTTAGGCTATATTTGACATTTCGGAGCTGACCATGCCATCAGAATTCCATTTCGAGTACTATACCTAGGTTTTTATAGAAATTCACTTTTTAACTTCTAATTGAACTTATTTTGCAATTTCTGACTTAAACTCACATCGGGACCCCACCCTCAAGCCAACCACACTCCTATCCTAGTTTGGTCATTCTAGAATTTATGGAACCATCAGAATTCCACTCCGAGGCTATTTACATGACTTTATCAATAACTCATTTTTATAGTTATAGCTTCTCATTCAACCCGACAAGCCACATAAATCACCACAGCTCATCAAACAACCACACCAATAATTTAACAAGTCAAAAATACCCTGAGGTCACCGTGCACATGCTCAACTCTATAAAATAACCGCGGAACCATAGAAATGACTTGGAGGGTCATTATAACAAATAGCTCAGGGGCTGACATATTTTAGAGAAGATAGTTAACAATAGAAGGATTAGTAGTATAATTTCTAGTAGTGAGTAGTACATTTTGGCTAGAAGTACAATTATTACTATGGAGCAATTTTTTCTTTTCTTTGTGTAGAAAGAGTAGGTTGCAGAAAACCCACCAATCTTCATTAGAGATAAGGATTTTGATGAACTTTTATTGAATTCTTCTGGATTTCTTGTCTTGAAAACTAATTTAATGGAATAGAATTTATTTGGTAAATTACTCATATTCTATTTGACAATTAGTTAAAAAAAACTCAATACTTCTAGGGGGATAATGTAGACCGATATGCAGTAATTGGCTACTGGGCGTTGGATTTACTTGATTTATTGATGAATCCCTATGGGTTTTGTTATTTAACCATGTTTTTATATATGGATTGAGGTTGCAAACTTAGTCCTAGCTTAGGGTCTCCATGTATACTTTAAAGGGCAGCATGAAGTGAGGTTAAATAATAAATAACCATTAATGTAAATTAATAAAATCTCCTTGAGATGGGTGGTTTTTATTGAGGTTGAGGTATTATGTATTGACCCCATAGTAACTTGAAAAAGTTATTGTGGAAAATTGATCTTGAGTTTGAGAGACCCTTGATCAAATGTTAGATCCACCTGCCCTACCCATGTAGATTCATCATCCTTTGGGTATTTTCAAATACCCATGTGAATTACTACTTGTGTGTCTATTTATCATCCCTAGAAGCTACTTAAAATCTCTTGATATTTGCTTTTATTACTTCATTTTAGTGATAATTTCCCCTAAAATTTACCTTTTGACTATTATTTATTTTTATATGTTGTTTGCTCATACTACGAAAGATCAAAACACCAATGTTACTTCTTGATTTGAACTCTAACCTAATCATTTCTCCATGGATTCTACCCCAGTTCCAAGTTGGATAAATACACTTTTGACGATCGCCCATACTTGAACTTGTGAAAAGTGTGTTCACCCGAGAGATCAGATCCAATAATAAGAAGTCCTCTTTTGGGACAAGAGAGGCTAGACCTTTATCCTACGTTGGCTTCGTAGCTTATGGGACTTGAATTATCTATATATTTACTCTAATTAATTTTGGTGATCAATACTACTACCAAAACATACATATATGCTCATACACTCAATCAAGTAAAATTCTCATTGGAATTTGACTCAAAATCTAATACTCATCTTAAATCATCATTCTCTTTAAATAAAGAAAAAAACACACACTTTCAAGATTTCTCATTTATAGCCAAAACTGTTTTCTCAAAATGTCATTTAATTCAATACTCAAACTTGTTTGAACTTAATGCTCATGATCTTTCAAAACTCAATAAAATATGTATATACTCATATTAAAATCATATTTTATTTAATGCATAAAAATAATCAATCTTAACTAAAAACAATGCATAGTAAAGCCATGATGATTAATTCAAGTAGGGTTCATGAGAAAGTAGCCGCGAGCAACAATTCCAATAATTTGATAATTAGAATGATAATAATCTTACTGCACAATTTCAAAAAAATTCAAAGAAAGAAAAATTAACTCATTCGAGATTCAATAACTAGAATAAAACTCTACTTGAACTCAATTACAAAAGATTTAGGTGTTGGGTGCATGGACAAACTCAATTCAACGCTATGATAGTCTTACATACTTGAAAGATTAAAACATTACTCAAAATTAAAAGACCTTACTAGAATAGTTTGAACCCTAGCTTTCTATCCTCTTAGACTGGCTCTTAAAGTGTTCTATATAACTATGAGGGTATGGGTACTATTGGATACTGATAAGGAACTTATTTTAATCTTAAAACATCTAGAGTTTAATTATAAAAGGATGAGAATATAAGAAAGTAACCCTCCTTAATGCTGACGATAAGAACTACTAAATCCCGTCTATGGGTCATACTCCTGTCTATGGCTCGTAGACTAACTTTCATGATTTCTTGAGAAAAGCGGGCCATGGTCTACGACTAGCCTTCTATAGGTCATAGACCCATTGATGGGTCGTACATTGGCCTCATTTTGTTGATGGTGGTGAAAGTTCAGAGGCTATAAATTTGGGCCTTGAACTACAAAATATCAACTACAAGTCATGGTTTGGACTACAGGTTGTAGAATCCATAGACTCAAATAGGGGATTGAACTATGATGTCTGGTCTATGGGTTGTAGAATTATTTATGGCTCATGAACCTGATTTCATGAAAATTAGATAAATTTTTCTACTCTCAGTATATCATCTATCGACCCCCATCTACGATCGATAGAAGTATTGACGAACTATAGAGTCCATATGTAGATTGAGTCCACAAAGTCTAAAATGCTTTTATGTGTGGAAGGGAACCACGAGATCTATCTATAAACCGTAGAACCTTCTATGGGCCGTAGAAGTCTACTCGTGGTCACTGACAGTGACAACTTTTTCCAAACTTTTTCGAGACTTCCAAGGCTATTCAAGGTAGGACATTTTAAGGGGTATTACAATGAGCATAATTAACTCAAATTCCATAAACGATGTAGCCAACATAGGGTAGGGGCTATGTCTCTCTCTTCACAATAAGAAGACTTTTATAATAAATCTATTGACGTCACATCCCTTACTCTAGCAAGGTATTAGACGCCATTGGCAATGACAACTATTTGTTGTATCATCACTAGCTCATGCATGGTGATTGTTGGCTAGAGAACTCTTCAAGAGTAAAAAAAATAAATTATTTTACTGAGTTGCATATGCCTATTTATGATTAATGAAAATATTGTTTATATTTCAAAACTTGCATGGCATATAGATGTTGAGTTGAGTTCTTTCCTGGAGTACCTTTGATATATTGTTCTACTCAGCTATCTTACATACCGTACATTCCGCATATTGATGACAATAGACGTTGCATCATTTTATGATGCAAATACAGGTGCTAGGGATCCTCAACAAATGTTTCATTGAAGATATGTTCCATTCTGGACAGTGGCGAGACCTTCTTGCTTTCGGAGGAATTTATTATTTGAGTCTCATTTTTTTAGTAATCTTTTGAGGTAACCATGGACCTATCTTGATACCTTTTTATGAGTTGATAGAGGCTTCATAGACTGAACCAGTAGAGTTAAATTGGAGTCTATTTTTTTTTATGTCGAGTTCGATACTATTATTAATTGTGTGAATTGAGATATTGAGAAATCTTGAAACTATTTTGATATGATGATTTAAATGCCCGCTCAATTTCTTTCTTTAATTTCATTGAATCTTCTGCTAATTGAACAAGTAATTGGGCCAAGTGATTTGCTCGGGAACCAACAATGATTTTCGAGTGCCAACCACGCATAGAATAACCTCTCAGGGTGTGACACATTATCTCAAAGCACTTGTGGTTTCGTGCATGGTTCCCTCCGGTTCCCGTAATGTTGATTGAATTCTTCTTTGCTACCAAAAATTTAGTGTTGATAGAATTACTATTTGCAACAGAAAAATTAAACTCAAGTTTATTAGGTTTCCAAATGTTAACATAAATTCTATTTTTAAGATGTGACTGGTAAAAGCTACTTAAGCTTTTGTATCCAATGATTTAATCCTCGTTGATCGATTTGTTTACATCTTAAAAGTTCCAACTATTGATTAAAATAAATGCAAGTCAATTAACTCATAATAAGATATGATATCTTTACTTATATTGAACATTGAACACAAATTTCTGATAATAACAAGGTCATGACTTATGATTCATAATTGAATTGAAATTTCGAAACCAGACACATAGACATTTGAACATTCTACGATGAAATGGAATGTGGGTTTAGGTTAAAAAATAATGAATCATATTAAAAATAAGTTAGAGGGGTTAAGTTTAAATGTGAATTTGTTAAATTTTTTTGTAAAAAATTACAAAATAAAGCAAACATAGTAGTATATCTATTCAACCCAGCTATAATTATAATAAAAACCCTCAAAACCCAATGAGAATTTTTTTGTAGTAGATTCTCTCTCTCCCTCTACTCTTTTTCTCTCTCACCGCTCTCTTTTTTATGCATAAAAACATCTGTGTATTTATACGTGTATTTATGTATCTATGATTGACGCGTGAGTAGCTTTGAAGGGATACATCAGTGTATAGTGTACGTATGTATTGGTGTATCTATGCTAGATGAATAGGCAACTTTGTCAAGATATATACATATATGTATTTGTTAGTTTGTCATATTTTAGGTCTTGATTCTCTTTTCATATTTGATTCTTCTCCGAACGATCTCACTGAAAAAATTTATGTATCATATTATAAAATAGATACACGTTGATATAAAAAAAAAGTATAAAACACACATACATAAATGTACTTGTGTATTTGATACATGAATAATATTTAAAATTAAAATTATGAAACAGAGACTTAAACATAAAGAGGGACGAAAGAAGGAGAGAGTGAAGCAAGAGAGCAAAGAGGAGAAAGAGAGAGGAACACTTTTAAGTGAGACTGCATCTCAGATACAATCTCTATGCAAAAGAAATAAGTTGTATCTGTACCTTGAAATTATTGAAAGTGTCATTGACTATAGTAACATAAGGGTATGCTATCCTATTTTGTGAATTATTTTTATTTTTAAATTCAATAATATATATGACTAATCATAAGTCACATGACCTTTTTAAAATACAAAATAATTTAGGGGGTTAGGAAAAAACAAATTTAAAATATTTTTAAATTAAAAAAATGAAGGATATATTTGTATTATTTTCTATATTTTATAGGATATAATTATTTAATTTCTTTTTTCTGTTGGTTCGATGATAAATCTCTTCTATTCAAAACAATACAGATCCACATGAGAACTAATGGTGTTCAAAGAACCATTGGCCGTGACATGGATCCTCTGATTTGTATAGACAATTAGTAAGTACTACACAATAACTAAAATCAAAGTGATAATTATTAAAGACAGAGATTTGATAATATCCACCACCTTGTGAAATAGATCCTATTATAAATTTTGACCAAATCCCAGAAAGGCAAAATAATTAATGAAAACTGTGTATAATTCATAGTAGATTTTCTCAGACCAAATGTATCAAAAGTTTCATTTTTTTTTTTACAACAACAACAAAAGTTTTATTTTTTGTAGTGCAAAAATCTATACATGTACTGTGATTGATCAAAGTTTTCGATTCTATGATAAACATAATTACGAAGATTTTTAATATTTAAAATTAATATAAGTTACAAAAATTAATTTGTTGAAAAGTCACAACCATTCAAATACAATATAAACACCTTTTCAGTTTTTCCTTAAAATAATTATATTGTAAGAACAATAAGATATTAAAGTCAGTAATTAATCCAGGACTCATTGAAAATAATAATTCTTTAATGAAAAAAATAATCAGGAATCAAGGTCAAGTTATAAAAGAAAACAACATGTGCTTAATTGAAATTAGCTCAAAAACAAGATTTGCTTACGTCTCATTACCCAAGTTCAATTAAACATGCTAAGAAGCAAAACAGTACAATGAATCGATCAAACTTAAAAATAATTTTAAATAATTATAAAGATAATAAAACTTTAAACACATGGTCAATATTCTGCTACTTTACATCAATGTTTACGGTATATGAAAAATGATTTTGTTAGGCTATTTATAATCTATTATCTGTTAATTTTATATTCTTGATTTTAATTTTTATACCCAACATATCTTTAGTTTTAGAGATGTGAAAATGTCATACATGATTCCTCGGTTAAGAATTACTAAGATATCAAAAGCCCTAATATATAGGTTAGCTAATTAAGAAATTTTTTGAATAGATCTATCAAATTAAAAATGAAATCATACAGATTAATAAAGTGATTAAGCAAGACAAATTAATTGAAATGAAACATTTATTCAAACAAAGTACGAATAAAAATTACATCCCAAATTAAAACATCCTAATATATATTTGATCAGATTCTTGCAAGTTAATCTTATTCCTATATATTAGAACTTTTTATTATTGTAAATAAAGGAAACATAATCAAAGATGAGCCAATTCAAAATAAACATGATTCATTACTACTCCTAGCTTTACTCCTCCTCTTCTTCTGGTGATGGTATTGGGACATTTAAATCTGGCACTTGATACACAGATTCGGTGGGATCGAGAACAACAGGAGCAGGAGCATTGAGATCAGGGAGGTGGTAGGGCCTTCGAGGTGATGGTGGAGGTGATAGCTGTGATGATGATTGTTGGTGGGGAGGTGATGGTGGCGGTGTTGGTGCCTGTGCTAGTTCAACATTAGGTCTCACACGCCGTTCCTCAGAAGTTCCTTCCCCCACATTTAATATGCTTGTCCTCTTTTTAGAAGAAATATTAGGATCATTCAATGGGCAGATGGGGATGTTGCTCTCAGAATCCCTTAAAATGGGATATGGAGAAATCACAGAAGGGTTTTCAACAACACGAGTTTCGAATTTGGAAACATTGTTGGCACTTGTAGGGGATGGGATTCCTAAAGCACCAACATTTACACTGGAATTGCTAGCAATTCCAGCGCTAGGAGTTGGTGGAGTCTCGCTAACACGAGGAGAGGCCGGGGTAGGGGGAGAAGGAGACTCAAGAGGAGGAGGAGGAGGGGATTCAAGGTTTTCATGGACACTCTCATTCTCAGATTCCGCCATTTTCAATAAAGAGAGAAAGGGGAACCTGGGAGATACATATGACGCTTAATGATGTATTATATAAAGTGAGAGGGGTAGACAAAAACTCAACATTCAAAATTTTCACTTCCTTCCCACCAATAGTGTTGGTCCACAAGTGTCTTTATGGAATATTAATCAAATTTGATTTCTTTTTTGGCAAGTACATAAAGTTTAGTCCATATAAATAATATTTTGATGCATTTACATTAATTTTTTTAGATTTTGTCAAAAATACAACTTTGACTATTTTTAAAAAATGGTAAAAGATATTCTTAAAATATATGAAATTGACCAAAAATTCTATCAGTTAATAATTTGGTCCAAATATATTTTTGTTAATTGTTTGATTTGGAATGGGCTAAAATGCTACTTATAAGCGACGTGTCCAATTTTATGTGTGTTTGAGTTGGGATAGACATTAATTAGATATTTTTTATTTATTTAATTATTTTTTAGAATTATTATTATGTTATTAAAGTGAATTAGACTATATATGAGCACATAATTACATTAATTATATCATAATTAAGGTATTAATAGAGATATGCGTCACATAACAATTCTTATGACGGAAAAGGGCCAAAAATATCCTTGATGTCACCCTTCATTCACCTTTTGGGCTAAAAATACCCGGCAATTAACCTTTTTGGCCATATTTATCCTTACAACTAACAACTCTTTTTTAAAAAATTATTATCATTATTAAATATTATTTGGCATCTTCCTATTGGATAAAAATAAATAGTAACCCATTGAATTTTTTCCAACCCGCTTTGACCCATATCAATAGCTCCATATCCAAACCCAACTAAACCCATTACTGATCAATCTCTTTCTCCCTTAATCTTAATATCTTTTTTCTTCTTCCCTCTTTCATTAGTTTCAAATCAAATGATTATATTTCTAGTGAACTAAATATATATGTCTTGTTTTGATATAATATATCTAAGTCCGATAAAAAATTATCTTGAACAATTTAATCAGGATGAAATTAGTAAAATTAATTTTATTTAAATTTGATATAATTAATTAATCCAAGTCAATTATATATTACTTCACATTTATTTAAATTATATTAAAAGCTAATAATTACACTTGTAAAGTTGAATGCCAACAACAACAACAACAACAACATACCCAGTGAAATCCCACAAGTGGGGTCTGGAGAGAGTAAGATGTACGCAGACCTTACCACTACCACAGTAAAGTTGAATGGCATAGGAGGATAAATACCTCTAGTTATATGAAATTAAATTCATGATAAAAATAATAATAATTAGAGATAAATTTTATAACAACAATAAATATATGACGGTAACATCAAGTCATGTCAAATAACTTAGCAATTAAGCTAACTATTACTGTATATATATATATTAAAAAAATTATAACTTGGAGAAAAAAATATACATTTTTGCTATAACATTTTATTTTAAATAATTATTGCGACTAAATGATTGCTATTTCTATAGTAATTTTCAAATCAAGAAAAAATAGTAATTAGCAACAAAATTTGTCATAATAAAAATATTTGTAGCTATATCACTTAACTATTATCAATTTTTTTATAACTTGAAGTAAATGATATTTATTTATCATTTTTATAACTTGAAGCAAATAATATTTATTTAGCTACAATTATTTGTGTCAAATAATTATTGTGGCTAGAAGGTTAGTGTTGCTATAATAAGTTTAACTAGTAGCTTAAATTAATATATATTTATGAATTTTTTTTTTTTATAGAAAAACGATCATGTAACTATTGCCACATGTTTTTGCTAAATTGAAGCATATATATTTGTTTAGCTATAAAATTTTGTTTCTCACGAGTTATAGTAGCTACAAGGTTACTATATGCCACAATGCATAATAACTCGTGGAAAAAAAAATAATTAGCCACAAAATTTATCATAGCAAAATTATTGTGGCTACATCGTTTAACTATTGTCACAGTTTTTACAACTCGAAGCAAAAAATTTATTTAGTAATAGTATTTTATTTCAAATAATTTATCATGGCTAAAAGGTTTGTCACGCCCCGAGTTTATACGCTGAACGTTGTCCGGACTTGAAAACCATTTCTGGCCCCAAGTGAACCCACTTGGCCAGGCTACTTTACTCAGTGTAAAACTTAAGCAATACGGGTAGGCTAAAATTGAACACAAATGCTATATCAATGTTGAAATCATAATAAGCAAACCAACTAAGAAGTTAACTGTTTGAAGAGAAAAGATACTGCAATTCTGTCCACTAGTCTATGAAGCCACTACAAATCATGACGAAAGAGTGGGTATCGCGACAGGCCTCAACTATCTCAAACTAAAAGAAAATAACTGAATCTGAAAGGAATAACATCAAGGAGCCTCTGAATGCAAAGAGGTCTCGCCACTGGCTAAGTAGAAATGTTGAATCGTCTGATGATAGGCCTACTGAGGGGCTCTGTCACCGATATCTGCATCGCAAAATGAAACAAGTCTAAAGACGTCAGCATGTGAAATGCACGAGTATGTAAAATGGCTAAAACAAGAGAACTCATGATATAATGCTTAAATCATAGGCTCAATTCAGAAAATAACTCAATAACATAAGTAATGCAACATAATAAAATATCTGATTTAATGCATAAATAAGTGCAAGTCAGTCTGTGTATGAAAACAATATATATACTTTAACTTGGGGAGTTTCTCTAACCAACAACCATCACAATGAGCATCATGATGATACAACGTCTTGCCCACATTGCCAGAGCCATCAAATACCTTGCGAGGGTAAGAGACGAAACTTAGCTCATGTATCCATCTAAACCGAGTGATCTCAGTAGCATATGAGGAGTTATACGTCTGGTATAGTCCTATCCTACACTAGCTACATGGTTTATGAGTTTTTGAGTTATTATTACTTTTACCCATATTGATGATTAATGTTACTTCCAAAATATTATTTATAAGCTCATAATAGTAAGAGTATAATTACTCAAAATACTTCTTTAATCTTTTGGGACATAGTCCAACTTTAGCTTTTTTGAACTTTCTTAAACTTGTCTCTTAACTCAGTCTCAAGAAAATATTATGACTAAAACTGTACTTAAACCTTGGTAAATACATGTAGTAAGAAATCATTCTTTAATGCAAGTCAAACATAATAGAAAAAAATAATTCTCAACTCAGCTAGGATAACTATAGTAATATTTCAAGGATTTAAAGAGATGTACTCAACAATGAAGTTCTTGGCTAAATAATAATGAAACAACAAAGATTTCATGATAAGTTCTAGAATTTCTCCATAAAATCATAGGAATGAAATTGACTTGACTCTTGACTAGAATTCTTAATAAGAAATATAAATTAGGCACGAAAATAGAATTTTAGGTGGCCTTACATACCTGGACACGAAGATTCTTTGAGAATTCACTAGATTTTCTTAAGCCCTAGATCTTCTCATTTCTCCGTGATTGCTTTTCTCTAAATAAAATATGTGAAAGTGAAAAGAATAGGCGTACGTTACTAATTTTTGGGCGAAAACGACCTCAAAATGATAGAGTTTTATTCTAGAATGGGTGGGTTAAAAAATGATAATGAGTACCATGATGGAGCAAGTTCGCGACATGGACTTGTTCCATTTCGATTCATTTTTTGATGGAAAATTTAGAACGCATTCAGAATATGTTTTCTACAAAATAAGCCATAAATCGCATTCATAGAATGTATTTTATGTGTATTTCTGTAAATCACACTTGTCCAGTGCATTTTATGAATAAAACACAAAAATGAAATTACAAGGAGAGACGCGGACCTGTCGTGTAACTTTCTAGTTTTGTAATTTTACACCAAAACATCATATTTTTATTCGGTTGGCCCAAAATTCAACCAAGACCACTTTCACATATAAATATTTTGCCCTGATCGATATTTTGACCTCGGGTTTATCACAAAAGTTTGAGATGATGCATTATGCGAGTAATCTTTTGTCTATAAGCATTTTCGTGATTTCTAGAGTGTTATAATATCCCCCTTGGGATCATTCATCCTTGAATGGCAATGATACTATGAATTTACTCAAGGCACGAGTGTTATTCTAGAACTCAGGCATGTAAGGTTTCTCAAATTAAATCTAATGCAAATCTTTTGAAGTCAAGAGAGGGAATTTACCTTGAAGATTCTCATTGGAGGGTACAAGTAATTGGGGATACTTTCTTTCATATTTTCCTCGGCTTCCCATGTTACTTCCTCTGCGAATTGATTTCTCCAAATTATCCAAGCAATCTCCTGGGTCCTTAATTTGCAAACTTAATGATCAAGAATTTGAACCAAAATCTCTTCATAAGACAAACTATCTTTAATTCCAACACTCTCAATAGGAATAACTAGTGAGGGATCTTTGAAAGACTTCTTAAGCATGAAAATATGGAATACTGGATGTATAGCGGCCAACTTTGTTAGTAACTCCAACTCATATGCAACATTACTAATTCTTCTTATAATCTAATAAGGACCAATATATCGAGGACTCAACTTTTCTTTCCTTCCAAATCTCATGAAACCTTTCATGAGCAAAACTTTTAAGTATACCCATCCATTTACCTCAAACTTCCAGTCTCTCCTTCTAACATTTTTGTCATCTTTGGGCCATCTTTAGTTTCCTTGAATAATTTTCACCTTTTCCATAGCTTGATGGACCAAGTCATTTCCTATCAATCTAGCCTTACCAACTTCAAACTACTCAATAGGCGGCCTACACCTCCTCCTATAAAGAGTTTTTTATGGGAACATTTGTATGCTAGCTTGGTACTTGTTATCATAAGAAAATTCAATTAAGGGTAAGTGATCATCCCAATTACCTTTGAAGTTAACTCATGCCATCAACATGTCCTCAAGTATGTGTATGATCCGCTCTGCCTGCCTATCTGTCTGAGGGTGGAAGGCTGTAGTAAGATTCACCTTCATACCAAGTCCTTTCTAAAAGGACTTCCAAAACTTTATTGTGAACTGGGCTCCTCTATATGAAATGATGGATAAGGGAACCATGCAATCTGACAATCTCCTTAATATAAAGTTTGGCATAGTTCTCAATTGTATCAATCATTTTAACAGGTAGGAAGTGAACTGACTTGGTCATTCTATCTACAGTAACCCATATCAAATCATATTGTCTACGAGATTGGGGTACGACTTTTATGAAATCCATGTTAATCATCTCCCAGTTCTATTATGGGATTTCGGTATTCTAGGCCATACAATAAGGCCTTCCATTCTCCACCTTAACTTGTTGGCAATTTGGGAATCTGGACATGAACTTTGCATTGTCCTTCTTCATGCAACCCTACCAATAAATCTTTCGCAAGTCTCTATACATTTTTGTTGCACCTTACTGAATAGAGTATCTAGCGTTATGAGCCTCGGTCAGAATCCTATCTCCAAGACCACCAACACCCGGCACACATAGTCTGCCGTTGTATCTTAGAACTCCATCTGCCTCTTTTGCAAACACTAATACCTTCTGTTTTTGACCATCTTCTTTCAATTAAAGGAGGATATGATCCTGGTCTTGCATCTCTTTTACCTCCACAACTAAAGACAACTCTGCCCCATTTTTAACAATCATACCACCTTCATCACAATCTTCAATCTACACTCCCAAGCATGCTAGTCTATGAACTTCCTTAGCTAGTTCTTTTTTTCCATCCTCAATATGTGCAGTGCTCCCTATGGTCAACCTGCTTAGAGCAAAAACAACCCCATTAGGTTTACTTGGGCGATATAAGATGCTCACTTTGTAGTCCTTCAACAGCTTTAGCCATCTCCTCTGCCTCAAGTTTAACTTTTTCACACTAAATACATACTGTAAGATTTTGTGATTAGTGAACACATGCACATGTCCGCCATAGAGGTAGTGCCTCCAAATCTTGAGTGCAAACACTACAACTGCTAGTTGAAGGTCATGATTTGGGAAGTTCCTCTCATGGGTCTTAAGCTACCTAGAAACATATGCTATGACCTTTCCCCTTTGCATCAAAACAAAACCAAATACAACTCTAGAAGCATCACAGTATACTACAAAACCATCTATTCCCTCGAGTAGTGGCAATGCCGAGGCTAAAGTTAGTCAGATTTTCAACTCTTGAAAACTTTTCTCACAAGCCTCTGACCATTGGAATTTAATCTTCTTCTAGGTCAACCTAGTCAAGGAAGCTGATAAGATAAGACAGAAACCTTCTAGGAACCATTTGTAATAACTGGTCAAACCTAAGAAACTTCTTATCTCAACTAGAGTTATGGGCCTTGGCTAGTTCTTCACTACCTCAATCTTTTGGGAGTCAACTCTAACACCTTCTCCTGATACAATATGGCCTAGGAATTCCATGGGTGCTTGCTAAAACTCGCATTTGGAAAATATTTCATTAAACTTTTGGTCTTTAAGGGTCTGAAGGACAATTCTAAGATGGTTGACATGATCTTCCTCAGTTCTGGAGTAGATCAAGATGTCATCAATGAACACAATGATAAACAATCTAGGTATTGCTTTAATACTCGATTCATAAGCTCCATGAAAGGTACAAGGGCATTGGTCATACCAAAAGACATAACAAAGAATTCATAGTGTCCACAGCGGGTTCTGAAAGCTGTCTTTGGTATATCACTTTCTTTGACTTTAACTGATGGTGGTCGGATTTGAGATCTATTTCAGAGAAATAGGTGGCACCCTGGATCTTGTCAAACGGGTCATCAATTTTGGGGAAGGGATACTTGTTCTTTATGGTGACCTTGTTTAACTGATGGTAATCTACAAACGTTCTAAGACTACCATCCTTCTTTCATACGAATAGGACTGGAGCGCCCTAAGGTGAGACACTTGGTCTAATAAAGCCCTTATTTAGAAGATCTTTTAACTTCTCTTTTAACTCTTTCAACTCTATTGGGCCCATTCTATATGGCAGAACTGATATAGGCTGGGTACCTAAAAGGATATCTATCCCAAAGTCTATCTCCCTATCAAGTGGCTCCGACTAGATCATAAGGAAAGACTTCAAGAAACGCGTTTACAACTGGAACATACTGGAGATATGGTGTCTCAGTACTTGAATCTCTAACTCTGACTATGTGGCAAATGCACCCCTTGGAGATTAACTTTCTAGCCTTAAAGCTTGAGATGAAACGACCCTTAGGAACAGAGTGAACTATCACTACATTCTAAGATTAGCTCATTTGGAAATTGAAACTTGAAAACTTTGTTCTATAATCAATGGAGGCATAGTAAGCATGAAGCCAGTCCATGCCCAAAATGGCATCGAAGTCAACCATATCTAACTCAACTAGATCGGCTAAGGTGTCTTTATGATAGACTGAAACAAGACAATTTCTATAGATTCTTTGAGCTAAAATGGACTCACTCACAGGAGTGGATACACTTAAAGGCTCAAGAAGATGATCAAGATTGATTTCAAACTTGATATCTATGTAGGGAGTCATAAAAGATAGATCAACATCTGGGTTTAGTAATGCATAAACATCATGAGTAAAGACTTTGAGCATACCGATGTCCACATTTGTTGAATTCTCTTGATACTGGTGACTGGCCATAGCATGCAAATGGTTTGTACCCCCACCTGTCCCTAAAGTAGCACCCTTAGGAGCTATCTTATATACTAGTGCTGCCAAAGATGACTAAGCCCTATGGCCTCCATACTTCTATCTTTCTATTGGGCACTCTTTTGGGAAGTGACCCGCTTGTCCACACCTAAAACAACTATTAGTACCAATAAGAAATTCTTCGGGGTTAGGCCTACCACACTTGCCACATGATAGGTTACAAGAAGGTCCTTGAGCCACACTCCTTTGTGATTGGGTCTGAAATTCTGCGACCTTTATTCTTGTCTGACCCTTGGCGTAGGTGTACTGGTAGATGATGGAGCTAGACCATATGGCCTTGACAGGAAAGATAGGAGGCTCTTATTCCCAACACTTCTCTTACCTGTCTCATGGCTTGATATCTTAGACCTCTTGTTGCGGAACCCCTTCTTATCCTTTAGATTCTCCTCCTCAACTTTCTGCACATAGATTATTAGTCTGGCTATATCCATATCACCTATTAGCATAGCTATCTTTCCCTTCTTATTGGTCATGTGAGAGAACCTAACTACAAATAAACTCATCCTGCTTCTCATATCAGCTACCATATCCAAAGCATAGCGAGAAAGTTGAGTGAAATTGAGGTTGTACTCTTGCACACTCATAGATTCCTGCTTCAAGTTCAAAAACTCTTTTACTTTTTCTTCCCTTAGCTCTCGCTGGAAGAAATGGCCCAAGAAAGCCTCCTCAAGCACAACCCAACTCAAGAGTGGTGCACCTTCTCCTCTAGCCTTCTTCTACTAGTTATACCATAGCCTAGCAATACCCTTAAACTGGTATGCAGCGAACTCCCCACACATAGCATCAACAATATGCATCACATCTAACACCTTCTGCAACTCATATATGAAATTCTCTAAATCCTCACAAAGTACTGACCTCGTAAACTCTAGTAGGTTCGTCCCCAAAAACTCATGAATCCTTGTAATGCATAGGGCATCCTGTCTGCCTGCACCCTATCGACCTCCATTTGTTGTTACTGCTTGAGATAAAGTCTGAATGGACTGCGGAGCTCAACATTAGAGATATCATCCCATGGTAGCTTTTTAGCAGATATAGCTGGCCTCTTGACCTCTCGAGAACTTGTGGTTCATCCTGATTTACATTCTGTTTAGTAGGGCATCATCTACCCCTAGCTCGTGTGGAACATCTAATTGCTCTTCTAGGAGGCATGATCTGAAAACAATGTGTGAACGAATAAGTTAAAGGAGGTTAAATAGAGTTAAACTCTGAAGCTTGAAATAGAATATCAAAAGGAGGTCAATACTTCCTAATGTCATGTTGCCTCTCTATTATAATCACCCTAGTTTACTGTAAAGTTTTCATATTGGTTTGTCAATATATCAACCTTTGATTCCTTTACCTTTGCAGTACCTTCATAAGCTATCCTTAAGCAGTTCCCAATCTCTTTGGCTGATTCACATGCAAAAATTTGATTATACTGATCAGGTCCTATCCCACAGACAAGCAATTTTTTGGCTATATAATTCTTTTCAACTTTCTTTCGATCAGCTTTATTGTACTCTCTTCCAGTTTTGGGAAAAAGCCTGGTGATCTCACTTTCCTTCACTCATTCACTGGAGCATGAGGACCATCAAGAACTATGTGCCAAAGTTCACTATCTTCTACCATTATGAAATCATGCATCCTTGTCTTCCACCAACCATAGAATTGGCTATTAAATCTAGGAGGTCTTGTAGTTGATTTTCCTTCTTCCAGATTAGTAAGAGCAACCATTTTTTAAACAAGATAACCCTAGGTGTTAACCTTTTAGAGCAAAACCTACTCTGATACCACTTGTTGGCCTGCACTCATTTACTCTACCAAGGGACTAGATCCCTCAACACAGATAACAAAGAAAGACAGAAAGTAGAACACAATAGTTTTAGATTGGAAAACCTCTTTGCTCAGGGGAGAAAAAACCACTACCCGATCCATAAGATTTTAGCCCAAATTCAGTAGCTTTAAGGAGCAAAATGATTATAACTCCTCGCAATCTTGAGGATTGGTCCACAAATCCCTTTTCCCCATACAAACAAGTGAAACCTACTTCAGCAAAGTTGCAGCAGTGCAACCCACTAAACTAATCTCACAAAAACTAGCATAGAAGTTAACTTCTATCAAAGCTACCCCAAGCTAAAGATATAAGTGAGACACAAGAGAACTTCAAATATAAACAACATCATCTTTTATAGATGAGGATCTAATACATATTAAGAACAGGGAAATAAGACTAAAGAAAATTTGAGATGAATATATAAAGCTTGAATCCATGGCTGCTATTTCTTTAGTATATTTTCAAGAGAGTTAAGTTGATTTCTCAGTTGTGAATATGTTAGAAGTGATAGCCTTCTCTCACTTATTTGCAATATATATTAATACGATTAATTGTAGAATAACAACCTTTTCGGACCATGCACTGGACCACATCATTTAGGAAAATATCGTTGGCCAGCAAACCTGTCACACTACCAATACTCTAGCGCTACTGAAATTAGTTATTTTCAAACACGGGTCACTATTAACTTGATACTGTGCTTACTCTAAGATGGGATCAGGTCCCATCCAAAAGTTTGTCAATGCATCAAAACTATTTAATTCTAATAGTTCTTAAGAAACATGATTCACTACTATAACTACCTTTACTCCTCTTCTTTTATTAATGATATTGGGAGACTCAAATCTATCACTCGGTACACAGGTTCGGTAGGATCAACAACAATAAGAATGTTGAGATTAGGGAGATGGTAGGTCTGTCTAGCTAATAGTGGTGGTCGTAGCAGTTATGATGATAACAGTTGTGGAGGAAATAATGGTGATAGTAGTGGTGCTGGTGGTGGTGGAGATTGTGGTGGTAGTACTAACAGTGGTGGTTATGGTTGGGTTGGTAGTGGTGGTGGTAATAGTGGTGATTGTATTAATTGTAGTAGTGGTAATAGTAATGGTAATTGTAATAGTGATAGTAGTGGTGAGAGTAGTGGTGATGGTCGTGATAGTAGTGGTGATAATGGTGGAGTAGTGGTCGGGATGGTGGTCGTAGTGATGGTCGTGATGGTGGTCAGAATGGTGATAGTCGTTGTGATTGTAGTGGTGATAGTGGTTGTAATGGTGATAGTAGTGGTGATGGTGGTAGTAGTGGTGGTAGTGATACTGGTAGTTGTGATAATTATAGTGGTGTTGGTGGTAGTGAAGGTGGTGGTGCAGGATCACCACCACTAACAACTTACTTATTAAAAGCAGCAGAAACTAGAGAAGCATGTGGACCATTCATGTGTATGAATAATAATTTCAATGTATCAAATATTTTTTTACATATATAGTATGTTCTCATACTCATCGGTATCTATGGAGGTGTCATTGTTGGTGTTGGTGTCGGTCCTAGTTCAACTTTGGGCCTCATGCTCTGGTTCTTAAAAGTTCCTTCCCGTGTACTAAGTATTCTTATCCTCTTTTTAGGAGGAATATTAGCATCATTCAATGAGCGGACAAAGAGGCTGCTCTAATTAGATCTCACTCAGATCACCCCGTCTATCCTCCTGAGGAGGAGTTTGGTTTCAAACCCCGGTTCGAACAGGAGGAGTACGCCATGCTAATGTGCCTTGGATGATCCACATCTCAGGGCTAGGTGTCGATAAGCACATTGAACTATCCATGTGGCGGAGAGCCCTCATAGCCCAGACACAACGGTGCAATTATCAGGGGTGTGCTCTACCACTGAGCTAATAGGCCATCGTGCAAGCCTCTCACTGGGGGCCCGCTATGCCAAAAGCTAGAGAAACCCCATCCCTCTTTTTCCTTTTTTCGCACCCATGTCTCCACACAAGGGGAACATAGGGACATGAAAAAGGGGGTCCTATCATCTTGTTCCGACCTAGGATAATAAGCTCATGAAACCTTTAAAATGGGATATAAAGCAATCATTGAAGGGACTCCAACAACATGAGTATCGAATTTGAAAATAGTATTAGCACTTGCAGTGGATGGAATCCCTAAAGCACCAATACTAGCACCAAAAGTGCTACCAATTCTAGTGCCAGGAGTTGGTGGAGTCTCGCTAACACGAGGAGAGGCATGGGCACGGGGAGAGGGAGACTCAGGAGGAGGAGGAGGAGAAGGAGAAAGGGGAGAGGGAGGGGGAGAGGAGGAAAAGGAGGAGGGGATTCGGGGTTTTAAGGGCTATCTCATCCTCAGATTCCAACATTTTCAACAAAGAGAGAAACAGGGACTTTGTGGGGTACAAGGCTTAGTGATTGATTATATAGTGAGAGCGGTGAACATAAACTTAATGTTCGAGTTTCTTCACTTCCTTCCCACTGGTAGGGTTAGTTCATTAGTGTCGTTATAGAATGTTATTAAAATTTAATCTCTCTTTTGGAAAGTACATAAAGTTTAGTCCATAGAAATATAACTCTGATGCATTTACATTAATATTTTTAGATTTTGTCAACTAGATAACTTTGCCTGATTTAATTTTTTTTAAAAAGGGTCAAAATGTCCTTAAATTATATGAAATTGAACAAAAATACTAACAGTTAATAGTTTGGTCCAAATATATTTTGGTAGTTCTTTGGTCTGAAATGGGCTAAATTGTGAGTTATAAGCAATCCGACCAATGTTTTCTAAGTTTAATTGCTTTACTTGCTATTTTATAAATTTCTAATACCTAATAAAATTATTATTTTTCTATCTTTTAGTTATATATAATATATGACATGAAAAATATCTTTTAAAAATATTTAGATAAGATTTTTCATGAGTCAATTTGGGTGATATACCAACTCAATGCAACTAGCTAGTAAATGGAAAGGTTACAAAGATGTAATGACCCGGACATTGTACGACCTAATGGAGCATGGAAGTTTGGTTCTGGAAAAGTTTTTGGACTAAGGTAACGCTTCATGAGAGCCCTCACGGTCTGTATGAATTCACATGGCCCGTGTGAAGCCTCCATGGAGTGGCCTTTGGAAGTTATTTGGCCCTTAAACATGGTGTTTTAAACTAATGCACACCACACTTGGACCTCTCAAGGTCTGTGAGATACTTCACAGACCGTGTGGTGGGCAGTATGGTGGCCTTGGCTTGATATTTCACAATTTCGGACCATACACACGACCAAGTTAATGGCTCGTGTGGGGTGTCAAGGCCCGTGTGGCTACCTGTAAGCCTTCCAGAGTATGGCTCATGTTGGAGAGGAGAAGAGAGAGTTGGCAAAGGATGTTCACCGGTTGACTAGGTTGGGTGTTAGGGCCTCATCATATTCATTCAATCAATAAGTCAAGACAATCAGCGGAAGACAAAGGAGAGTAATAGGCACATATCATCTAGTCTCAAAATAATATGATAAATAAAAGGCTAGTGGAAAGAAACTAGCTCAACAAGTCATATAATCAACATTCAACTCTAGCCCATAAAGCCTCTATCTCTATCAAGTGGTGTCAATGACAGACCCGTGACTACCTCAACTCAAGGAATAGTAAAGCTACTCTAAAAGTCTGACTCTAATAGCTAGATGTAAGTACATAATGGTCCTCCAAAGTAAAGGAGGTTCAACAACTCTGCTAACTGCAATAGATCTCCAACGGTGTGCCTGTTGACAATCTCTAAATCTTGTATCTGCATTATGAAATGATACTGCACTGAGTGGCGTCAGTACGTGAGATATACGGTATGTAAAATAGCTGAATGAAACAGAAACAAGTAGAATAATACGAAAATAACATCAACTCAGAATAATAACCAAATCAGAATATCACATGTCTATAAAGAAAGTGTAAAGATTAGACAAGTGACCCATCAATCAATCAACCTCATCAATCAACTCAACTCAACTCAATTCAATGGAACTCAACTCAACTCGACTTAGAGTACTCAAGGTAGGATTTTTTGGGAGTTTCTCTTATCCGACAACAATCACTTATGAGCCAGTTATTGTACAACAAGCCCCCATTGTTGCCACAACCGTTCCGTACTTGCCAGGTAGGGAACAAATCAAAAACATAATAAATAATCCAAAATGGAGACGACAATCAACAAGTCCTCTATTGTTTCAGGGATGTAAACTCAACTCAAGAGGGAACCACAATGTAATGTGATGGTTGTAATCCTCACTTATGTTTGGAGACGCAGTGTGATGAGTTCGAGTTGGACTAACTCTCACTCTATCGGTGCTCGATACTCCTCCCAAGACTCAATGCTCATAAGAACTCCATCTCAACCAATCTCATGGGGACTTTAACCCTGTCATTGATTAGTATCTCATAAGGATTCTAACCCTATCATCAATCAAACTCATAGGGACTTTAACCCTTTCATCAATGAAGATCATAGGGACTCGAACCGTATCATCAATCAAACTCGTAGGGACTTTAACTCTTTAATCAATCAATCTCAATCAATAGCTCAAGGCTTGGAACAACCGTTAGGGAACAATCAAATCGACTATCATTAGAATTTACTTATGGAGACTTATACGACTATAAAGCTCTATCAACTCATCATCATTCTCTCACCACAATCACAAGCACAATCAACAATCTCATGTGAAGGCTCTAGACTCAACCCCTAGATTCATTCATGCATGCTTCCAAAAGATAATATGTAAGGTTATGCAATTTCCCATAAAAATATCCAATTCAAGAAATTAAGTTTATGATGATCATCAACATACAGAAATACATGTAATTAGTTATAATTTGTGAGAAAACATGTAAGAAATCAGTTTAAGAAACATGTATGGGGACTCATGGACACTCAACTCCTCTATGACTATCTATGGGGCATATGAGAGGACAATCTCATGCTTTTAGTTTATCCTTACATACCTGGGATGAAGGTAGACGATCAACTTGACATGAATACAACTTGAATTCCTCGAATCCTCTCTCTTCTCTCCTCTCTTCAGCCCTAGGTCTTTTGTTAAAGGTTTTGAAGGACTTAGAATAGGGTTTATAACCCTTTTTATACTTAAAATGACCTGTTTTCGTCATATATTAAGTCCACGAGGGGTTTGAAAAGGTCTAGAATGCCCCTCATAAAATTTGAAAAAAAGTCCATCTTGGGACATGGGGTCCGTGATGTGGACTGGGTTTATTTTCGGTATTATTTGCTAAAAATTCTTCGAATGGGGTTTCTAATCCCATAAAATTTTTTAGGATAAAATCAAGTGTTTGTCCGCGGCAGATGCGCGTCGCACACTTGTCGTACATCCTCACTCATTCGTATTTTTGCATCGAAAAATTATCTTTTGACCCAGTTGCTCTAAAAATTAATCGAGACCATTTCCCCACTCAATTTTTCATGCTGATTGTATATTCGGTCCTCAATTTTCCATCTGAGCATGGGAAGACGCGTTATGCGCACATCTCTCTTCTAGGAGTATTTTGATAATTTTACCGGGTGTTACAGTTGGCCGACTCTAATGATAGTGGTATTCATGTTCAAAATGGGGCCGAATCTTCAGTGGTTGTTGATGTGAAAGCTAAGCAAGATTTAGATCCATCATTGGTTGAATTGAATAAATTGGTTGCTGAAAGGGAGATGGAAGTGTTCTCCCAAGGGGGAGATGGTGTACTTTGGTACTAAGACCGATTATGTGTTTTGGATGTGGATGGTCTTAGAAAGGTGATCATGAGTGAAGCTCACAACTCTCATTACTCTATTCATCTGAGAACTACTAAGATGTATCGGGTTTGAAGGAGGTGTATTGGTGGTATGGTATGAAGAAGGACATAGCTAAGTTCGTATCCGAACGTCCAAGTTGTCAAAAAATGAAGGTACAGCACCAAAGGCCCGATGGTTTGGCTCAAGACATTGAGATTCCCACTTGGAAGTGGGAAGATGTGAACATGGACTTTGTGGTTGGTTACTTTAGACGCGAAGACAATTTGACTCCATTTGGGTTATAGTTGATCAAATGAAAAAGTCGACTCACTTCCTACGAGTCAAGATAACTTTTGGTGCCGAAGATTATACAAGGTTATATATCCAAGAGTTAGTGAGGTTGCATGGTGTGCGTAGGTACATCATATTGGATCATGGCACCCAATTCACTTCTCACTTTTAGAGGTCATTTCAAAAGGGACTTGGTACTAAGATTAAGTTAAGCACCACTTTTCATCCTCAAACTGATAGGAAAGCTGAGTGGACAATTCAAACCTTGGAGTGTATGTTGAGGTCTTGTGTGTTGGAGTTCAAGGGTAATTGGGATTACCACCTCCCAATCATTGAGTTTGCCTATAAATAATAGCTTCCATGCCAACATTGGTATGGCACCGTTTGAGGCCTTGTATGGGAGGAAGTGTAGGTCACCGGTGGGGTGGTTTGAGTAGGGGAAATGGCATTAATTGGCCTAGACTTAGTTGGAGGCTATGGAGAAGGTAAAATTGATTAGGGAGAGGTTGAGATGGCCCAAAGTCGTCAAAAGTCCTATTCAGATGTTAGGAGGAGGGATCTTGAATTTCATGTTGGTGATTGGGTGTATGTGAAGGTTTCACTTAAGAAGGGTATGATGCGTTTTAGTAAGATAGGCAAGCTAAGCCCCCGGTATGTTGGCCCTTATGAGATTGTTGAGTGGGTTGGGAATGTGGCTTATAGGTTGGAGTTGCCTCCGGACTTGAGTTCCATTCACCCGGTCTTTCATTTGTCTATGTTGAGGAAGTTAGTTGGTGATCCTAGCACTATTGTGCCTTTGGATGGAGTTGAGGTTGGGGAGAACTTATCTTATGAAGAAGTTCCGGTGGAGATTTTGGATAGACAAGTGAAGCGGCTTCGTAACAAGGATGTAGCTTCGGTGAAGGTACTTTGGAGAAATCAACACACGGAGAGTGCTACATGGGAGGCGGACTTGGACATGATAAAGTGATATGCCCATCTTTTCCAATCTACTCAAGCCTAAGGTATTAGGTTCTTCCTCTTCTAAAGTGGTCCTAACTCATTCATTCTCGAGTCTCATGATATGACATGTATACATGTGCATTAAAAATATTTTTATGATGTTTTGAATGATTTTAATATGCTTCGACATGAGTTTTAATGACTTTATGATTTTCAAGTGGTGAGTTTTGTATTGCATCTTATGTTCAAAAGTCTCATGTTCTAAGTCAAGTCTTTCAAGCCTTATTCTTGCACATTTGGGGACGAATGTTCCCAAGGGGGAGATGATGTAATGACCCGGACATTGTACGACCTCAATGGAGCATGGAAATTTGAGTTTGGAAAAGTTTTTGGACCAAGGTGACGCATCATGGGAGCCCTCATGGTCCATGTGAGGTCACACAACCCATGTGAAGCCTCCATGGAGTGGCCCTTGGCCTTTGGAGGTTCTTTGTCCCTAAAATGTTGTGTTTTAAACTAAGGCACACCATACTTGGACCCCTCACAGTCCGTGAGACACTTCACGGACCGTGTGGTGGCCTTGGCTTAAAATCCCACAGTTTTGGGACCAAGTATGGTCACACGACCAAGTTCACTGGTCGTGTGGGGTGTCACAGCCTGTGTGGCCACCCGTAAGGCTTTCGGAGTGAAATTTTTCTAAGTATGGAATCATCATCTCGTAACTTGATCTTGGAATTTTTCTATGGAGAGGGGTACAGGCAGTGTCACAACCCGTGTCAAACTATACAACCCGTGTGGCCTCCCGTAAAGGTGACTTCGTTGAAATATTCTAAGTATGAGATCTTCAAGCTCAAGCTAAGTTCACTTTCAAGCCTTTAATTCACGCTTATTTATGTTTTTAAGGCCATCATGGGTCTCCTACATCAAGTCAAGTTCAAAGGAATTCCATTGGCTAATTTTTTCACAAGTACCGATAGAAGGGTCAATTTTAAATGGTCATATCTCTTAGCACAAAAAGAACTAAGTGACCCACGACCTATCAAATTTAAGCTCTTTGAATGTAGCTTTCCAACATATCTAGTTTCACCTCATTACGAGTTTGTTACAAGAAGTTTTCTCTTTTTTGTAGAATTTGTCTGGGCTAGTCGGGGAGCCTTCACAGACCGTGAAGAGCTTCAATACTTGTGAAGCCAACCATGTCAAGTTCCGTTTAAAATTTAAAGGGCCATTATATTGAGGTGTTTTCATATTTTGACCCATTCCCAAGGCTTTTAAGACCTTTTAACCCCCCCCCCCCCCCTACATTCCTAAACTTCTCCTACACTAATTCTAAACCCTCAATCAAGTCTAACACTTACTTTCTAAAATTAGACTCTCAAAATTCTCTCCAAGTCTCACCTTCACGATTCAAGCTAGGATTCAATTGGGGTTTCAACTTCAAGCTAAATTCTTCTCAAATTCCTCTTCCTAAGTAAGATATGTGGGATTGATTCTTAGTCCCTTTCAATCAAGAAGACCCAAACTCTTTTCAATTGATTTTCATGGAATTTTTCTTACTTTAAATATGGGTTTTGAGAATTATTGTTTAATAAATTCAATTGATGTATGGGTTGTACTTTATTTATGATTTTAAGTTACTTTAATTCCTAATATGATGGTTTGCATTGAGATTATGAAGTTATGAACATGCATGTCCCCTGTAAAACTTGTTTTGTGCATGAGTGATCTATATTATGATTTAAATGTGGATTTAACTATGAATTTACTTTAATGTCATATTATATTGTTGATTTTAGATTGAATCTCAATTACCCATGCTAATCCCACATCATTCATGACATATGCATTCATGAATATTGAATTTTATGGAAATTATGAAGTGGGTTAAGCCCAATTATGTTTTATGATATGACTTTGAGAAGGTATTGGTTATGAAAGGAATGTGATCAAATAAATGACTATTGTTAATGGCTCTTTGAGCATTTTGGGTGTTTGCACCATATCGGCAGTAGCATGAGCTATTCCTATGCATAAGTATCATGATTTTGAATTATGGTTTGGCTTTTGAGACTAAATGTACATTGAACGTATTTGAAATGACTATTGTATCTCTTGAAAACATGTATATGTGTAAGTATTCTTGTGGGATGTTTTGACTTAGCACCGATGGATTGGGGGCGTCAGGGCTATCCTCAGGGTTCCTCTCCCTTTCCTCGAACTATGTGCCAACATAGGAATGAAAGCCATTACCAAAAAGACTAGGTTATAAGGAATGGTTATTCATCCATTGATATGATATGAAATCATAATGCAAATCCTTCTAAAAAGGCGTGGTCATAAGGAAGGTGACCATCTACCGAAAAGACGAGGTCATAAGGCGTGACATAGATTACCTTTGGCAAGTAATCTTCTCCTATTAATGGGAGGTCTTTATCAAACTAATTCATGTAATAGCTCACATGAGTTTGATTTGTCGGTTATGGTGCATCCCTATTATACATGAGCATTATGGCATTTCATGCATCATGGACTTCATGGCATATTGTATACTACTTTTCTTTGGATATATGACTCTAACTATGCTATGTTCCCTTATTATTTAAAATTGAACGTAGGTTTGGTAATTCATATGCATTGGATGTCCGCATACTTAGTACATTCAAATGTACTAACACATACTTTTGCCTATATGATATCACCATGTAGGGACCAAGGATTACATCTATCCACCGCACGTCATTTAGCTCGGATCTCAGGTTTGCTTGTTGTGGTGAGTCCTATCTTCCAAGGACAAGCCACATATCCTCTACCTATGGTGCTTTTATTAGGTTATTTATAATTGAGGGGGAGCCCGGGATATGTCTTGGCCCCCGTCGTATCTTATGACTAGAGACATTGTTGGATATCTTGTAAACTCCTCTACGTTTATATGCTAAGTGCTATGTTGGAGGTTATGTTATGGCTTGGTTACCTATCAAGTATTGTTATGTGTCGTATGACTTGATGGTATGATATGATGCGAAAGATCCTAAGCCCCAGATCACCCCCATAGCGTGAGTCATACTTACGTGTCCCTTAGTCTTTATATGCTACGTGAATCCATGTTAATCCCCTTTTCCTATGATATCCGCATAGCGTGAGTCCTACTTTCCTGTCCCTTAGAGTTATGTGTTTATCATTTGAGTGCGCTCCCGAACTGATGATGTGAATTGGGATATTTTGAGGCTTGTTTGGGGACTCTTGGCTCCCCATTCGCTATGTCACTCCTAGACCCTAGGTCTGGGCTATGACAAAACATGAACGATTGGATTTAATTTTATCACCCCTAAACTAAATATATAAATATTAGTCATTGGACATCACTTTTTAAGAGACAATGTGTAAAAGACCTAAATTATGTGCACCATTGAGCTGGAGTTAAGAGAATATTGTGTTACATTGCAGGTACCACATTTATTTGTGTTTTTTTATTCTATTTTTCTTCACTAAAAACTCTAAAAATAAAATTATAAAGTTCAAATTCTGAATCTGACCAATATTTTTAATAGGTCTTATGCCTTGCGTAACATTATCTAGACCAATACAAATCTATACACAACCATTCTCTTCCTCCAGTCTAGTTAATCACACAATTTTGTGCACACATGAGAATATTCTAAAATGAATGTTTGCATGGATGTGGCACAAGTGCACAACCAAGAATCGTAACCATCCACATCACAGATTGGAAAATATAAATAAAGAAAAATACAATATTCAACAAGATATTCGATAAAGACATCACGACAAAATATTCAATAAAGACAACACAAGAATTATTTAATAAAGAAAACACATTATGGTTGTTAGTATAGCTGGATAGATTGCATACACCATGAAATTTTTTACACATCAACTATTGACAAACATATTTAGTTCAATATTTTTATTATGATTTTGCCATGATACTCAAGAATGATGTTTCAAATATGAGAGCAATATTTATAAGGTGTTTGCGTAAACTTATAAGTTGGTCCAATTAACTTGTATATACCTTTTAGTCCATCTATGCACTTAATAACATCAAAGTGCTTATAAGTCAAAGTCAAAAATTGGTCCTCCCAATCATCTCAATTTTTAACTATTTAACTTAGTAACACTTTTGGTTTCACCAAGCTTTGATATTTATTATTGTATCCTCAATTATTATAATTTGTGATGACTAAATATCTATTTGTTTCTTTGAAGAAATGATAGAATTAGTTACCAGAGTAAAGGTGAAAAAATCAAATGTAAAATCAAATCAAATTGAAAATCGAGTCAATTCGTGAAAAATATTTGACTGGTGGTGTAGTTTGACTTGACTTGGTATTGGAAAAGAAATGACTAATTTTGAGTTGTGTTGGTTTTAACATTAAAAGGCCAAACCGAGATCAAACCAACCCCACATCATTATATATATATATATATACACACACACACCATTTTAAATATAGTATTTCAAATTTGACTAAGCAAGGTCCATTTTCAATGATTTTTTAGTTTAAATTGTCAGTTTCCGTAAGTGTCATTGTGGTGTGATTGGAAAGTGCATTTGAGGCTTCTTTGGAGGTAATTTTGCAGAATTTGCTAATGTCCCTTTTCTTGAAATTTCTTTTTATTGGGAAAATATTATTTGATTCGAATTACTCCATTTTGAGCTTTGTATTATTCCTTGGTTTGGGGTACAAGACCCTAGTTATGTTGGTGGCCTTTTAGTGGAGTTGTTTCAGAATTTTTTTCATGGATCCCACAATTTTGTTTTTGACTCATTTTTGGCTTCGACTCGAAAAATTATGTTCTTGATATTAAAATGTTCAGTTTGCCATGTAGATTAATTATTTCTTAGCATAGTGGAAAACGGAGGTGATTCAAGCATGGAACAATTTCGTGGAGTAAATTTGGAGTGCGCGTGATTGGATTCGAGGTAGGTAACAGGCTCCGATTTGACTAAGCTCTTCTTGATATGGTCTAGTATGACATTCATGATAATTTTGATTGTAATTTCTCTAATCCCTTCCCCTTCTCCTCTCTCTCATTTTCGTGATTGGCAGTCATGCCTTAGTTTAGGATATGCTTTAGGAGACCGTAGTTATAGCTATTAGCTGGGTTATGCATCGATGTAGGGTGTTTATTCCAATATAGGGATCGTGTATTCAATCTAAGATTAGGTCAAGCGTTAGGCTAGTAAAGTTTCTTTTTAGACTTTGGTATAGGGCGGGAGTTGTGTCATGTCCTGAATGGTGTGTAATATCCTTTAGGGGAGAGTGTAGTTGGTCTTGCTATGAGATTAAGCCTTAGTAAATGGTTGTGGACTCTTATAGTGGTTATAGAGGTCATATTGTCCCTTTTGAGATTCTAGACAGAGTGGGAGAAGTAGCCTACAGACTTGCCTTTCCACCCAACCTATCATTAGTTCACCTTTTGTTTCATGTCTCTATGTGGCGGTGTTACTCCCGGATGAGTCTTATGTGATTTCTATGGATTCAATTGAGTTGAGCTTGGATTTGACTTATGAGGAGCAACTGGTGGCCATTTTGGACAAATAGGTGAGGAAGTTGAGGACTAAAAAGATAGCTTCAGGAAGGTCCAATGGCACCAAAGGCCCGAGAGTAAGGATATATAAGAGGTGGATACAGATATGCATTCCCAATACCCTTAGCTTTTTGAGCCTTCAGATATGTTCCTTATTTCATGTCCGAGGATGAACATTGTTTTAGTAGTAGATGATGTAATAGCCCTCAAATGTCATTTTTGCATTTTTGATAAAATTACTATTTTTTCCTTCCCAAAGTTGCCCTGGATTATTTCTGATTGAGTCTAAAAGTTAGATTTTGAAAACCTTGCAAAAAGTTGGGATTTTGCGAAAGAAAGAGTTTCTAAAGGCTTAATCCTGATATAACGATTATGAGCTGTATGTATTACTTATCATTTTGATTTATTTAAAGGTGAGATTTTGAGATAGGTCAATAGGCCTGGTACGTTGGATGATAATAATATATATTAGTGAAATAATCAGTTAGTTGATGGAATTCATGTCTCAATATAGAGATTGATGATACACCTTTTTTTGAGAAGCTTATGAGTTTTCATGCGCAAACCCGGCCGGTAGATTTATGAATCTGGCACATGAAATAAGTTACGTATTGCTCTAAAGAAAATTAATCATTAAATTAAATTCACCATTAATTTAATTTATTGATTAGTATCAACAGTCTTAATATGAGGAATTACATAAGTGTTTAATGGGGAGCTTTGAAATATAAATGGAAGAATGCAATTATGAATTTTTAGTAGAATAATATGTAATTTATTATGGTAAAAATAATTCAGATTAAAAAATAATTATTTCTATAATAGGAAGCCTCAGTAATAAATTCTGTGGTCCTCACAATGCCCATATTTAACTAGAACTCAAAATCCTATTTCTAATAAAAGAAGGTTTCTTGTATTTCAAGAAAAGGGGTTTTCCTTCTTTCTTTTGGATTTGGAAAGGTCCTCTATAAATAGGGTTCTCCTAACTAGAAAATGCAGTAGAGAAAAAAAGAAACAGAATTAGTATTCTATACAATACTTGCCCACCCAAGTATTGAGAGTTCGGTTGTTAATTTGGGATCACTGTAGAAGATCGTGGATCTCGAGTCTGGTTTGCTTCAAGACATCTGCACATGCTTCAAGAGGTATTTCTTGAATTAATTTTCTGTATACTTTGTGTGAGATACGTATTTGTGATTGTTATCTATTATTCATGTAAGTAATAAGATCTTGGGAATGCTTCCGTTGCGTAATATTTTTCAACACGAATATCTGGCCGCCATATGGAAGAGGTAGCGAACAGTGTATATATCCAAGTAATTTCTAGATTTCGTGTAAAATGGAAACAAAACTTTTTGTATTGATATCTCACTTGATATTCACTAGATTATAGTATTTCAAAAGGCTAACTCATGTATTTTTTCGAGAGGAACATTATGGGAGCATCGAAAATGGCTTTCATCATGTTGTTTTAGGTAAAACTTTGATGTTTTTCTGCTGCATAATGAGTACATTTTTCAAAAACTTCAACATATGATTTGTTATCCATTTTAAGTCGTAATTTCGTGAAATTTGGGTCTATTCTGTGTGTTCTTGCGAGACGCACGCTATTGTAATGTCAGAATTAATTGATAGAGCTCCGTTTGATGCAAAAATGCAATTCTATATGTTTATGTTGCATTTATTCAAAAAATTTGGAATGTGATAACTTGATCATTTTAAATCGGTTTTAGTGAAATTTTGGTTTAAATTGAAGAGTTTTTCAAGGCTCACACAGCGGTATTAATGAATTATTCTAAAATTGCTTGGTTTGAGATAAAATTTAGATCAAACTGACAGCCATATATAGTTTTTATCGAAAAGAAATATTTTTCATTTTTTGGCGATTTTATATCGTTTTAGACCTCAGATTGAGTCCAAATTTCAAATAGAGGCTTAGGGAAGTATGGAGAATATTTTATGGTCTTTGTTTCTGAATTTTGCTGTGGGCCCATTTTTCGGCCCAAAAACTGACTTAAGCCTATTGATTTTAATGTCAGAATGGCTATATTGACATTTTAATTCTATTTTTGACTATTTGACAACATTTTGAGATCGCTAAAGAGGAGTACACCCCCTGTGAATTTGATAGGAACGCGCCTGATCAACATCCAGGTAGTCTAGGTCTTCTTTTCTTGTTATAGATAATGTAAATGTTGTCTAGGATGGCCTGGATATATGTCGCCCATTGAGGGCACGTTTGACTAGTATAGTGATTTAATTTCTCATTTTATTTTTGGTTGTCTGGGCTGATAGAGTGATTATTTGACCCGTTGAGGATCCTTTTGGGATAGAAAGATTGATTTTTTTGTTGTATACTGATTGATTGTTGTAGTTCTGATTAGCTAGGATTGATAGAACTATTGTTGAGTTGCTAGGCAAGCCTATAACTACTGTATTAATTGTCTATATGCATTGAGGTCGTATTTGTTGTGGTTGATCTATTAAGATAATTGCTAGAATTGATCTGTTAAGCGCTATATTGTTGTGGTTGACCCGTCAGATGCTTTAATTGTTGGATCTTGGACTACTAAGGCTAAATTTTTCAGGTTTAACCTATTGACATTGGTTATGAGTTACATACCGTTACTTTGTTGTAATTTTGTTTATTTAATTTTGGGCCGTTGGGTATTTGATCGATACTATGTTACCCTCCTTACTTGCGACACTTCACTTGTGATTGAGTTTTGATACATGTTGAGGACTTTAACTGGGAATATGATATATGCATGTATGCATATGGATGTATAAGGACCCTACTAGTGAGTAGTATATCAAGTATTCATTATACTTTAGAATATCTGACTGTTGTTGAGAATACTTGTGATTAGTATATTGATTACCTATTACATTTCTGATTATCAGGGCTGACAAAGTATCTATTGTCATGTTAAGGCTACATATGGTTTCTATACCAATTATCCGCTATACTATGGTGGTACTTTGACTATTTACTGTACTGATAATTATCTATTATTGTTGGGCCGTAATCTAGGTTTAGACTAGTGATACCTTAGATCTAGGCTGGCTAGGATTGGTGGACAACTATATTGATGCTCGACGTGATTTGAGAGGCATAAATTCTTATAGACCAAATTAGTAGACTTTGGCAGATAGAGTATAGCTTCGGTTACATCCTATGCACCACCCGTGCGAGCTCATGTCAGGTTTGTAATCTGTGTTAGAATCCAGGACGTAGCCTGCTGCTTAAAGTCCAGGCCACACCTTGATGTCCAACCTAGGGTATTGCTTGAGGTTACCATGCCTTGATATCCAATATAGGGTATAACTTAAGGTTACCACGCCCTGATGTCCAGTCTAGGGTATTGCTTGAGGTTACCACATCCTAATTCCCATTCCAGGTTATTGCCTGAGTTTGCTATTCCCTGATGTCTAGTGCAGGGTATTGCCTGAGCTTTCCATGCCATAATGTCTAGTCCAGGGTATTGCCTGAGTTTATCAGGTCCTGATGTCCAGTCTAGGTTATTGCATGAGTTTGCAATTATATAAAATTTTGAAATATTATAAAAGTATGTAGTTACAATCTTTTTGACATAATTGTTTTCAACTCAAATATTTTCTTCATATAGTTTCTATATATGTTTTTATTTTGAGAGATAATTTATTCATCTTTAATTGACATTTTTAAAGATGCAAGGTGAAGTAGGTCAAAACAAATAATTGTAATGAAACAAAAAACTAACAACAAAAGTAATAATATTAAATATATAATTATGAGCTTATGAGATTTATTTAAGGTAGAAAAGTTATATAAATTTGGTCGTAAGTAATTTTCTCAAAAGGAAAGATGCTTCTCCACTTGTAAATTACCTCGATCAATAGACTTAAGAATCAGTATCCAGTAATAATGTTTCTTTTATATATATATATATATATAGTGCCAATTTCTTTCATTATTGGTTGTGAAACCAACAGATATATACAAAGAAATTTTTTTCATTTGAGTTAGAAAAGTATAACGTGAAATTTTACCAAAAAAAAATTAAAAGCTTTACATAACATATAATCAACAACTAATTAATTAAGAAATCGTGATTTTTTTATTATTTAAAATTTAAGATATATAATTTATTTGTATCTCATAATAATTTTAATGATATTGAATTATCTATATTAAGTGAATACCATTAGTATAAAAAGTAAAACTAAAAGAAGTTGGGGTTTTATCCATGAAGCAATGTGCGAAAAGTCAATAACTTAAGGTACAAAATACAAAACAAACAATTTTATGTCTAGAACTAGGAAGCCCAACTTTCTTTTTATATGGTTGTGAGAACGGAAACAAATTTTATATTTCATTGTGGTTAATCTTTGATTTTGCGAAAAAGAAAAAGAAAGATAATAGTTATTAGAAGTATTATTAATAACTTTACATGAAGTTTTTATACTTGTCTTTAGACAGGATATGCAGTTTGAAGAACTCATTCTCAGAAAAAGTGTAAAAAAGTATAAGCGACAAAATTTTTTGAAGCACAGGAAGAATGCATTTCATATTTCAGAAATTGTTTAAAGATATTCTAGTTTTTATTTTATTAAGAGTTAAAAAATATAATATTATATAAATTTGTATGTCTATATTTTTGTAACTTTACGCAATATCATTCTTTGTAGTGAACTATGAAATTTTATATGAATACAATAAATTTGTATGTCTTCATATGTGCATGTATTTATATGTTTGCGTGTGTAAATCCATACGCAGTTTGCACTTTTCCTGATTTGATTTGTGGTTATAATTAAGGTTTTAATAGCTAGAACTGAAGGGAGCCCTAGAGTAACTGGTAAAGATGTTGTCATGTGACTAGGAGGTCACGGGTTCAAACCTTGGTAACATCATCTGGTAGAAATGCAAGGTGAGGCTACTGTACAATAGATCCTTGTGGTTAGACCCTTTCCCTGAAGTGCACCGGGCTTGCTTTTTTTTTTAATAACTAGAATATCAATTAGTGAAGGAAAAATTTGGTTGCTTAAAAAAAGGTATAACAACCAGATTTTTGTCATCGTTAAAGCTTTTTTAACGACCAGATTTAATTTGGTCGTTAACTTTTAACGACGGAATTTAATCCGGTCATTAACTTTTAACGTCGGAGCTACTAACGACCGGCGACGACGAAATTTTTATTGGTCGTTATTGACCAATAACGACCGGATTTATAATTTTAACGACCGAACTTTCCCTCGTTAAAGACCTATTTTCTTGTAGTGTTAGCCAGGTTTGTCTCTATGAGTCTCAGAGATAACCTTCGGGGATCAATTCTCTAGATAAGAGTGGGGGCCCATGACCATGTTTGATATGAGGTCAGGTTTCATGAGCTCTCCAAATATGCCATGATGATATTACCTACTAAGGAGGAGAGGATCAAATTTTTTGTTAGAGGACTGAGGAAACAGTTGAGGAATTGGGACCCAATTATTGGTTACAACGGGCCATCCCTTTTTTGTTATTATTTACCACGCTTACACTATTGAGCAACTTAATTGTGAAGTCCATGGGAACAATGACAACCAGACTAGATATAAGGACAACTATAGTGAGACTTGGTACGGGTCTAGGGAGCGTCATGACAGGTCATAGCAGGGGATCCAGTCAAGTCAGTCTAGTTACCCTATTCAAGACTCACTTCAAACTCTGGAGGATGACCGACTGTCTTGGGGTACCTTTAGTTTGATTGGCCCCTCCTATGTCACCTGGTAGAGAGTGAGAGATTTAGCTGCAATAGCTTCAGGGTAGGCTAGGTCATTAAAGGGGTTCCAAGACTTTAGAGGTACACTCTGCAGGTCTTAATTATTCTTTTAGCCGATCCTTCCAGGGATGCTATGACTATGTGGAGTGTGATCATTGGTCTAGAGATTTCCCCAAATAAGGGACAACATACCATGTTCCATAGGCATCCCGCTCCACTCCAACACCAGGACCAACACCTTTGGCGAGAGATAGAGCCAGTATCAAGACCACATATGAGATCGGAGAGTTTTAGAGACAATAGGTCAGGTAGTTAAGGCTAGCTCAGAGGTGGAGCCCATTAGGGTCGCTTTCATGCATCTCTAGAGAGATAAGAGACCTAGGCATTTGATGACGCTTTCATAGGTGTGATTACTTTATGTGAGCACCCCGTTATGTATTTTGACCCTAGTAGGAGACTTCTTTTCTTTTGTAGTAGGCGATCATTGTATTACTATGATTAAAATTGCTATTGTGGCAGAGTAAAATTGTAATTGGTGCTTGATTCGCTTGCCCTGTTGACTTTCCATTTTGGCTTTCCTATTGTGCTTGATTTGGATATTTATGCTTTGCCACAATTATTGTTAACTAGAGTGAGGTTTCTGCCACGAGTAGGGGTGATAATAGGAGTTATTCTATGAGTATGCCTAGTAAAGGTTGTGGTTATTTTTCCCTATTAGTAGGGGTAAGCATTCTAGATGGTCAGGCTATTGGGTTCGCTTGTGGGTTTGCGTTGCTTATTCTGTAGTTTTAGTGTGGATTTGATTCTTATGGGCGATTATGGTAATTTCGGCTATTCTATGCTTGATCAATTAGGAACTAATGCTAAGGAAGGAACTGGGGGAATCCTGAATAATAGGTTGAGTTCTATTGCTAGGCAAGAGTGCTATTTCAGTGTTGCTTGTTTTGTGGGGGTGCCAATGGGTCTAGAAGAGTATGCAGGCCCCATATTTTTGGCTTGTTGTGCCCCAGACTGCAATTTTCCTTGAATTTTACGGACGAAAGTTTTTGTAGTAGTGAATGTTGTAATGATCTTCTAGGTTATTTTTGCTTTTCTGGGTATTTAGCATTGATTACGACTCGCTTATGGTGACTTGGAGTCATTTGTGACACACTAGCGCTGGTAATTGATTGTCTGGTCACTCATTCGAAAGATGTGTGATTTTTCATAAATATTTACCGATTTAAAGTTGAAAATGAGTTTAGCAGTAAAGTCGGAGCAAACAGTCCCAAAACGAAAGTCTGATAGTTCTATCAACTCTGGAATAGCCAAATTAGGCTAGGAGCATGTTCGGTGTTAGTTAAATCAAGATTTGCAAATTTAGCCCTTTGAGTGTGCCTATAGTTGACTTTAGTTAATACCCTAGGTAAACGTGCCCAAATGGGAATTCTAACAGTGCAATTATCTTTGAAGTATTGAGTTTGGTCTAGGGCGACCTTTCATTCGATTACTGAGGCTTCTGGGTAAATTTTGCTCCTTGGTGGATTTCAATATTGGAAAGTGGGACCCACATTGGATTAAAAATAACCTCTGATGGGAATTTTGACCACACCATTGAGACTGGTATGGTATTTTCGATCATATTTCATATATATTTTGTATTTTACGACTTCAAATGAGGCTGGAGCATCGAAATTAAGTTTGAGCAGTTGTTGAAAATAAAAGTGGGCAGGTGGTGTGGTCGAACCACAATCCGCCATGTGGCAGAGGTGGTGAATAATGTATCCATCTAGAAAAATGTCTAGATTTCGTGAAAAATAGAAACCAAAATTTTTCGTATAAATATCTGACTCAATTTATACCCGATTTCAGTAATTCAAAAGGCTAAGTCGTGTATTTATTTTTGAGGAACATCGTGGGAACTTCGAAAATTGCTTTTGGCATGCTATTTGGGTAAATTTTGATGTTTTGTTGCTGCATAATGTGTACATTTTTTGAAAACTTCAACATGTGATTTCTTACCTGTTTCAAGTCAAATTTTGGTGAAATTTGGATCTATTCTATTTGATTTTGCGAGACACACGCTATGGTAATTCGGAACTAATCGATGGAACTCTGTTTGGTGATAAAATGTGACTTTAGATTCTATTTATGATGTGTGTGTTTTTTCATAAAATTCAAGGCCAATTTAAATCGATTTTTGCTGAAATTTTGGTCTTGATTGAAGAGTTTTTCAAGGCGCACACAGTGGTATTAACAGATCAAATTGCTCTGATTGAGAGAAAATTGATGTCAAACTGGCTGCTATATATAAATTTTATCGAAAAGAAATATTTTTCATTTTTGAGATGTTTTATATCAATTTAGACATCGGATTGAGCTCGAATTTCAGAAATAGGCTCAAGGAAGTATGGAGAATATTATATGATCTTTGTTTTGGAATTGTGATGTAGGCTTACTTTTTTGTCTGAAAATTGACCTAAGCCTAATTGTTTTGATTTTAATGTCAAAATGACTGTATTGATGTTTTGATTCCATTTTTGACAGTTTGAAAGCATTTTGAGATCAGTAGGAGAAGTATAGGCCCCGAGAATTGGACAAGAGTACACGTGATTGGCATCCAAGTAGGCTAGGTCTTCCTTTCTTGTTTGAATGAGTTAGAATATGTAAATGTTTTCTGGGATGGCCTGGATATTTGTGGCTCGTTGAGGGTACATGTGATTAGCCTAGTGATTTTCTGTTATATGTTTTGTTGTTAGGCTGATATAGTGATTATTTGACTTATTGAGGATCCCTTTGGGACTAGTATACTTATTTTCTATCGTATACTAATTAGTTGTTATACTTCTTATTAGCTGCGATTGACAGAAGTATTGTTGACATACTGGGCAAGCCTGTGACTGTTGAATTCATTATTTACAGTAATTATGCTTAGAGGTTGTATTTGTCGTGGTAGATCTATTAAGGTCCATAATTGGTAGAATTGACCTGTTAAGCACTATGTTGATGTGGTTGACCTATTAGATTATGTGATTATGGATCTTGGCTTGTTAAGGCTGTATTTGGTTGGTTAAACCTATTGAGATTAGTTATAAGTTGTATATCATTATTTTATTGTAATTCTGGTTATCAAATTTTAGGGTCGATGGGTATTTTATTGGTACTGTGTTACCTTCCTTACTCATGACACTTCACCTGTGACTGAGTTTTGATAAATTTTGAGGACTATGACTGCAAATGTGGTGTATACTTGTATGCATATGGATGTATAAGACAATTTGTGATTAGTATATCAAGTATTTATTGTACTTTTGAATATTTGATGGTTGTTGAGAATACATATGATTAGTATATTGACCTGTTAAATTCCAAATTCCTGATTATTTGGGTTGACAAAATATCTGATGTCATGTTGAAGCTATTGATGCTTGTTACACCAGTTTTCTGCTATACTATGGTGGTGTTCTGATTGTTTACCATACTCATGATTATTTATTGTTGTTGGGCCTTAGTGTAGGTTTAGATTTGTGATGCCTTAGGCCCAGCTGGTCAGGATTGGTGGACAACTATATTGATGTCTGACGTGACTTCAAAGGCATAGATTCTTGTAGAACGGATTAGAAGACTTGGGCAGGTAGAGTATAGTTTACATCCCATGACGCACCGGTGCGAGTTTATGTCTGGTTTGTAGTCCATGTTAGAGTCTAGGACATAACTTGCTTCTTGTAGTACAACCCATCTTGAATCCAAGGTATTGCTTGAGGTTACCATACCCTGATGTCCAATCCAGGGTATTACTTGAGGTTACCATGCTCGAACGTTCGATCTTGGGTATTTCTTAAGGTTACCATACCTTCATGCCAAGTCTAGGGTATTTCTTGTGTTTGCCACGCCCTAATGTCTAGTCTAGTATATTGCTTTAGTTTTCCATGCTTGATATATAGTCCATGGTATTGCTTGAGTTTGTCACACCTTGATGTCTAGTCCAAGGTATTGCTTGAGTTTTCCATACCCTAAAGTCTAGTCTAGGGTATTGCTTGGGTTTGCCATATCTAGTTCAGGGTATTTCCTGAGTTCACCATGCCTTGATGTCCAGTCTAGTATATTACCTGAGGTCCATTTAGGGTATAGTATGAGGTCTAGTCAAGACCAGGGTTCTTTACTGGGTCACATCCGCAGTTCGAGGTCCACACTTTGTGTTTTCCTCCTCCCTGCAGAGTTGTGTTACTAGTTCAGATATAGTTGGGTGTTTGAGATCTATTGATATATACTTGGCTACTTGGTGCACGGGTGTACACGTTGGGCTTATGGGGGCTTGATGGGCATATAGGGTTAGGTTAGATAGTATCTTACACTCATGTACCTCCCTATCCTTCATAGCTTTTGTTAGTACTGCTTGGTTATGCTTGGTATCAACATTTCAGCTAGATGGTTCTATTAGAGTTGTGATTATGTGTACATGATTGGGTTAGGAGCTCAACTCAAATTTGACGTCCATAGCCTTACACTTATTCACCCTTCATTGTGCAAGGGTGTACTGACCGAGCTTCTAGGGGCTCGGTGGTGTACTGGCTTTGTAGGTAAGGCCTTACACCTACATACATCACTCTATTGTCCTGAATCTGGTTATATCCGTTGGAATAGATGGGTGTTACCTAGTTTTGGCAGAGTTGAGTTACTTTACACCTACAGATTTACATTACTTGGTTCTTGTAGATTGCTACTGTAGAATTATATTCTTGTTTATTCCTGCCTTATTTACTATTTTTACTCAGTTGGCCTATGATGCCTATTGGGCATCATATCCGTGGTACTTATCCCTACATTTTTGTATCTATTTCATGGTGCAGGGCCTAGCCCCAACCAGCAACGGTGATTCTACTTGTAATAGCTATATTTGGGGACTAGTAGTGAGCATTGGATGCCCATGGGTCCTTTTAGTCTGCTTTCGTATTTGTGGATACTTTTTGTGACTCCAGACTTTCCCTATGTTTTTATTTTGGTCATGTATATGTATGTAGAGCTATATTATGGGTAGTGCGTTATCTTGTCTACAATAGTCTTGTACATGTGACTTCCAAGTCCTGGGAAGGAATAGTTTGTTGTTGTTATGTTGATGTATGCCTAGTATTAGCTTGTGCATATGTTAGTTCGATTAAACTGTTCTGTTATGCCCATTACTAGCCATTATGAGACAAGGTTAGGTTTGCCTGTAGGGAGTAAGGTATGTGCCAACATGACCTATAAAGTCAGGTTGTGATAGTATGTATTCTAAACTTTTGTGTGTGTATATGTATGTATACATACACACACAAAAACGCACGCGCACACACATATATATAAAGAGAGAGAGACTGTAATCAATCCTGGTCTGACTGAAAATAATTTCTTAATGGAAAAAAATTTATCAGGGATTAAGTTCGTTAACTCCTTTCTTTGACCCATTTTAATACTAGTATACGTTATACAAAAAAAAAAAAATCTAAAAAGGTCATATGTGTTCAATGTACCATTGACTATAATTAATGAAGTAATTCAATTATATGTTTGTAATTTACAACATATTTTCTGTAACCAAACGTCAAAGAAAGACATTCCATTTTTTACGACTACAAATATTCCATTTTTTTACAACTATAAAAATTCCATTTTTGGAGTTCAAAAATCTTTACATGTACTATGATTAATCAAAATTTTCAATACTATGTGACGTGTAGAAATATCAAAATCAGAGATTTTCAATGTTTAACATTAATATAAAATACATGAATTAATATCTTAAGTAGATCAATTAACGACAATTGTTGAGTAGTTACCTCAATGCGTTCCAACAATATGCATATATAATATAACCAAAAGTCACAACCATTCAAATATAGTATAGGCGCCTTTTCCTTTTATCCTTTTAAAAAAAAATTCTTCGAAACAAAATAAGACATTAAATATTGTGATCAATCCTAGTGGGGTTGAAAATAATTCCTCAATGGATAAAAAAAAATCAGGAATAAGGATGTCAAGCCCTGTTTTTAATTTCACACAACTTGATAGAAATATAAGTTATTAAAAAAAAGTTGAAATTGAAATTTGTTTAATGACAAGATTTGTTTATGTCTGATTACTCTAATTCAATTAAACATGTTAAGTAGCAAAATAGTATTATGAATTGATCAAGCTCAGAAATAATTTTAAAAGATAACAAAAATTCAATACATCAGCATTCTACCATTTAATATCAGTATATTCGGAATATGAGAATTGATTTGATAGACTATTTATAATTTTTTTAATTTTATATTCTTTTTATAAGGAATTTTTATTTTTATATGTAAAATATTTTTAGTTTTTAGATATCTGAGAAGATCATACATGGAAAAAAAAATATTAATTCCCTCTATTAAAAATCACTAAAATATCAAAATCCCTAATATATAGGTCTGCCAATTGTATTGCATGAAGTAAAGTTTGTATCTATAGCTATCAAATTAGAATCACTAACATTTGTGCATGTATGCAGCTATATATATATATACATACATACACTAGTGTTTCTGTTGCACGTGTATGTCGCGTCCTGTAATATATGTTTTTGTTAAATAATAGTAATATTACTAAAATGATATCAAATTATTGTGGAATTGTTGTCCTTAAGTCTGTCATCAATAACATTTGAGAGAATAGGATGTATGCAAACTTACCCGACTATTTTCGATCGAAATGTTGGTAAAATGATTGTAAAATATATATCTAAATATTTTCACCCAAATGAATAAGCATTGGTCAGTAATATTTGCATAAGAGACATTCCTTGGCATCAATAAGGACATTATCTCATTAAGATATTTATAGGTAAGAGAATGTGTTGTTGCTAGACTTTGGTGGCATGTGAAGTAGGAGGACCAGATCTCGACAATATGTGGAAGTTGTTTTTTATGTCATGTAATGTATTGATCTGGGAAGCAAACTTAAATCAGTTCTGTAAGAATCGAATTTTATGAGAAGCTAAATGTTAATCCATTCTTATCTCAAAACTGTAGCAATAAATAAGATTTTTTTAGCATTTTTGTTGCCAAATACTATTTGAGAAAAGTTCTAAAGAGCAAGAATGGTATATGCATATGTGTATGTATTATCACAAACATCTAAGATTTATCTCCATCAATATTGAAAAAACCTTCAAACATCTGACCGCTTCTTCCCATGTGTAATCCACCTAGATAAGTTTTCTCTAAGTTCAATTTTCTTTCATTTTTGGGGTTGAATTTTTCCTTTGTATCAGATAACTTTCAAATGTGTGATCAGTTATAAGAATCTCACAAATATTTTTTTATCCCAAAGAAAATGAATCACGGCTTCTCATATAAAATGTCGTTCAGATTATAAAAAGCAGATGAAATCGTATATTTATACATTTTTAGCATCCTTCAAACACTTTGTTAGCTCTAGGTTCCTTTTCCATTACCAAGGAAGCATTCATCTATGTGTTAACAATTATTTGCAATGCTTCCATCTTCTTCATACGATATAGCTCATGTAATATCTTCACTAGACAGTTCTTATTTCAATATCCCATCTATTTAACTACAAGAGGTAATGGAGGTTCGGCATTCATACTTACTCTCAAAAATAAAAGTATAATGGAGGGGGACGTTAAAATAAAATCCTCCTAAAGTAAATATATAGCCGCAAAGACAACAATTTAAGCCTAAACTAAGTACATGAGACAGATCCAAAATAGCTCTTCAAGATTCATGATTGGTCATATGACCTATGTTATGCTGCTCGGGCTCTTCAAAAATGTTATCATAGCTATGTCGGCTTTTTAAGTAAATGTGCTACTTTTGTAAGATTCAGCATGTACCCAAAGATATTATTGGAGACTCGATGATAAGCTCTGTAAAGGATTTGGTTCAACTAAAAACATTGAAAAACTTACAACAAGAAAGCATAAAACAGAGAAAAACAAAACAAAAATTTGCATGCCTCAGTTAAACTGCCTGAACTTATATGATTATACCACGATAGGGCTGATTTGTCACGCCGCAGGAGTGTAAGGGCCCAGACTTTGTACAACCTTAATGGAGCTCAGAAATTTCGGTTTTGGGAAGTTTTGGGTGAAGGTGATGCTCCATGGGAGCCCTCACGGTCCGTATGAGGTCACACGGCCCGTGTGGAGTCCCCATGAAGTGATCCTTGGACTATGGAGGAGCGTCGACCCTTAACAGTGGAGTTTTAAACTAAGACACACCACACTTGGACCCCTCACGGTTCGTGTGATACTTCACGGACAGTGTGGTGGCCTTGGCTTGAAATCCCACAATTTCGGGATCAAGTGTTGTGCCACAGCCAAGTACACGGCCTATGTGAAGTGGCATGGCCTGTGTGGCCACCCATATGGGATCCAGAGTGAAATATTTTCTAAATATTGGATTACCGTATCAGAACTTTGTTGTAAAAAATTTTCTGAGTGAAGTGGTACGGTGGACCATACGGTCCGTGTAGAGTGGTACGGGCCGTGAAGTCGGCCGTGTGAATGCCTTCATCAAATTTTTCTAAGTATTGAATATTCAAGCTCAAGTTATGCTCACTTTCAAGCCTTCAATTCAAGTTTATTTATGTTGTTTAGGGCCATCATGGGTCTCCTACATCAAGCCAAGTTCAAATGAATTCCCATTGGCTAAGTGTTTTTCACAAGAACCGATAGAAGGGTTAACTTTGAATGGTCATATCTCTTAACACAAAACAAACATGGTGGCCCACAATCTATAAAATTGAAGCTCTTAAATTAGCTTTCCAACGCATCTGGTTTCACCTTATTCTGAGTTCGGAGCAAGAAGTTATGCTCGTTTTCGTAAAGCCTGTGTGTGTAGTGTTTTCTGAAATTCGCCAAGTGAGGTCTCATGGGAAGGTTTCACAGTCCGTGAAACCTTGTACGGACCGTGAGACTTCCTTACGGAACCCCTGGAAAGGAATGTTATTTTGCTTCTTTAATGGTTTTTTGTTTTTTTGTAATTATGGTTTCTCCTAAGGGTCTTTTGTAACTTCCTATGCTATCTTAAGGCCTCCAAATGACCTAAACTCTATTCCTCTCATTCTAATCCATTCCTACACTTAGAATTATTCAAATTCTCTCATTTAAAGAACTCCCCTCAAGTGAACAATTGAAGATTAACTTGGAGCATAAGAAAGGGTCTTCTTCTTCATCAAATTTTTTCCAATTTCTCCTCGAATCTTCTCTATTAGCTAAGGTATGTGGGTTTTATTCTTGGTCTCTTTCAACCAAGAAGAACCACCTTTCACTTGAATTTTCATGAATTTTAGCTCACTTTAAATATGGGTTTTTAATATCATGATTCATTAAACTCAATTAATGTATGGTCTATGCTTTATTGATTATCTTAAGTTGATTAAAGCCTTCATATGATGATTTACATTGAAGTTATGAAGTTATGAATGTGCATGTTTCCTTTAAAACTTGATTTATGCATGAGTAACCTATATTATGATTTTAAAGTGAATTTTACTTATGTTCTTTACTTGAATTTCACAATATATTGTTGATTTATGTTTGAATCTCCATTACCCATGCCTTTCTCATCTTATTCATAGCATATGCATTTATGTACATGGAATCTTATGAAAATTATGAAGTGGGTTAAGCCCAACTATGTTTATGTAAATGATTTTGACAAGATATTGATTATAACAAGAATGTGATCACATAAATATTTATTATTAATGGCTCTTTGAGCATTTTGGGTGCTTGCACCATATTGACATATGCATGAGCTATTCCTATGCATAAGTGTCATGATTATGAATGACGGTTTGGCTATTGAGCCTAAATATGCATTGAATGGATTTGGAATGACTATTGCATCGCTTTTGAAAGCATGTATATGTATAAGTATTCTCGTGGGATGTCTTGACTTAGCACCAATGGATTGGGGGCATAAGGGTTATCCCCAAGGGTCCTCTCCCTTTCCGTGAACTATGTGTCAACATAGGAGTGGAAGCACATTATCGAAAAGACTGGGTCATAAGGAATGATTACATTTATTGATACCATATGAAATGATAATGAAAATCCTTCTGAAAAAACATGGTCGTAAGGAAGGTGACCATCCACCAAAAAGGCGAGGCCGTAAGGTGTAATGTAGATTACCTTGGCAAGTAATCTTTTCCTACCGATAGGAGGTCTTTATCGGAATAATTCATGTAATAGCTTACATGAGTTTGATTTGTCAGTTATAGTCCATCCCTAGTATATATGAGCATTATTGCATTTCATGCATCATGAGTTTCATGGCATATCGTTATACTATTCTTCTTTGGATATATGCTTCTCCTATATTATGTGCCCTTGTCATCTAAAATTGAGTGCAGGTTTGGTAAGTCATGTACATTGCATGCCCGCATACTTAGTACATTCAAACTTACTAACACATACTTTTGCCTACATGATCTAACCATGTAGGTACCGAAGATTACCATCATCCATCGTTTGACAACTAGATCGGATTTTAGACATTTGTTGTGGTGCGTCCTATCTTTCAAGTATAAGCCACTATTCCTCTAACTATGAAGTTTGTTTATGTTATTTACTTTGAGGGTGAGCCCGGAACATATCTTAGCCCCTGCCCCATCTTATGTTTAGAGGCATTGTTGGACATCTTATAGTTTCTTGTCGTATCTGTATGTTATGTATTATATTCACAGCTTATGATTATGGTTATTTATTTGATATGAATATCATGGATTAATGGCGTTTTTGATACGACGGGCCATTTTTCTATCCATGTTGTTTTTGTAAATCCGGTTTACCCTAATGGTCTTTTAAGACTTCCTATACTATCTAAAGACTCCCTAATGCCCTAAACCCTATTCATAATACTCTAAATTCACCCCTCACATCTTAACTCTCTCAAAATTCTCTCGAAGTCTTCCTTTCAAGACTCAAGCTAGTATTCAATTGGAGTTCAACTTTAAGTTCAATTCTTCTCCAATTCCTCTTCCTAAGCAAGATATGTGGGATTGATTCTTGGACCCCTTCAACCTAGAAGACCCAAACTCTTTTCAATTGATTTTCATGAAATTAAGCTTACTTTAAATGTGGGGTTTTCATTATAAGATTTATTAAATTCAATTGATGTATGCGTTGTACTTTATCTATGATTTCAAGTTACTTTAATCCCTATTATGATGATTTACATTGAAGATATGAACCTGCATGTCCCCTTTAAGGCTTACTTTAGACATGGAAGGTTTATATTATGTTTCAAATGTGGATTTGATTAGGAATTTAATTCAATTTCATATTATATTATTCATTTTTGATTGAATCTGAATTGCCCATGCTATTTCCACATCATCCATGGCATATGCATTCATGGGTATTGGTTCTTATGGAAATTATAAAGTTGGTTAAGCAGAATTATGTTTTATGATGTGATTTTGATAAGGTATCAATTATGACAAGAATTTATCACATATGTCTCAATAATCACAGCACTTGCGGTAGATGGGATTACTAAAGTACCTACATTGGCACAGGAATCTCTATTGATTTTGATGCTAGGAATCGGTGGAGGCTCGCTAACACTGAGGAGAGGTAGGAGCACGAGGAGGGGGAGACTCAAGAGGTGGTGGTGGAGGAGATTCAGGGTTTTCAGGGACACTCCCACTCTCAGATTCCACCATTTTCAACAAAGAGAGAAATAGGGATTTAGTGAAATAGAAGGCTTAGTAATGGATTATATATAGTGAAAGGGGTAGACAAAAATTTAACATTTGAATTTTGTCACTTCATGCCGGTGGTATTGGAGCAGAAGGGTCCCTTATGGAATGTTAATTCAATTTATAATCTTTTTCATTAGCTACAATATTTTAGTCCAAATAAATATAATCTTGCTGCATTTACATTTATTTTTCTAATTTCCTCAATTATATAGACTTTGACTTAAATTCTTTTCACGAAAATAGTGAGAACATCTTTAAATTATCTAAAATTGAACAAAACTTTTATCAATTAATAATTTGGTCAAGAAATATTCATGTGTGTGTTACACATGAATATTCAATTAAAGATATTCATGTGTGTTACATGCGTGCAAAGTACGTGCTCTAAATGTGTGTGTTGGTATGTATGTATGTATGTATATAGGACTATAATCAATCCTTGTCTGACTGAAAATAATTTCTCAATGAAAAAATTAATAAGGGATTAAGGTAGTTAACTCCTCCCTTTGCCCCATGATTAATGCACCGTTTACTGTAATTACTGAAGTAATTCAATTTTATGTCTATAATTCACAACATATTTTTTCTAATCAAATGTTAAAGAAAGACATTCCATTTTTTTAAAAAAAATTCAACTACCAAATTTCTATTTTTGTAGTTAAAAAATCTAGACATGTACTATAATTAATCAAGTTTTCAATACTATGATTACCTTCAGAAATATCAAAATCGAAGATATTCAATGTTTAATATTAATATAAAATACATATATCTTAAGTATATCAATTAATGACTTGTGCTGAGTAGTAAATTCATTCCATTAGTGTACATATATAATATAACCAAAAGTCATAACCACTCAAATACTAGTAGAGCAGCGTACGTGCAAGGCACATACAAGTTCTTGTCTTGAGATGCTTATAAAATGCATCATTAGATTCAATATTAATCATAAAATTGTTTTGTGGAGATGTCATAGGGTGAGTTTTCTAGAAAGAAGATAAAACAAATATTTATACTGTAGTTGCATATAAACTTTCTAAAGCCGAATTTTGAAATAGAGGCCACAAAATTTGGTTGCTCCAAGCAGTTATGTACAAAGCTTTTGAAGAATTTATCTACAAAGGTAAAGCCTGCAGCTCCTTTCTCTATGAGATAACAATTGTGGAAGAGTTGTGACTGTCATGAGTAATACCTAATTTTTCCACAAAAGCTACAAGGAAATTCCAAAAATGTCAGATAACCTATAAAAGAACGAATCATGGTTATTAATGTGAAGTGTGATAGCAAGCAAAAACTGTATAAAATTGTAATCATTGAACATAAAACAAAAGGGAAAAATAATAAAAATGGTATAAAATTGTAATTATTGAATGTAAAAGTAAAAGAAAAAAATGCAATGAAGAATAAATTGCCTTCAGTTATTATTTTGCAGAGTTGGTGGCTCCAGTTTCTTTTTCATTTTGACTGACTGAACTTTTTCAGATACTTATGGTGATTCCACTTTCTGTTTCCTTTTCTTTCCTTCTTGGATATTGACAATACTCGATGATGGAAGAGAATGAGCAAACTTTTGCTTTTGAACATGTGATTGGATGCATAACTTGGCTGATGCTGCATGCAAAGCACAAGCAAATGCTTTCTTTGGTCGAACACAAAAGAAATTTTTGCTAAAGTTTGTTTGAAAATCTTCCATATAGTTACCCTACGAGTAACAACGATACTTTTATTAAGTGACCATTACACATATTATTTGATCAGAAAGTGTACCAGATCCAATGGTTCTTTTGTAAATCTCTTCTGCAGTAAGAGATAAACAAATTTTCTGCTTCTTTATCCATAATAATTCCAATTGTTGAGGCGGATTTATCTTCGAGATGTACTTATAGTATTATATGATTAAACGAAGTAATCATTAAAAATTGAATTCTTAGAAAGAATCTGCGAGTAAGAACCACCAAAGATAAAAGGCAAGAAGCAAGACACAATGTTCATACTAATATAAGTCTAAAATCATATACAATGAAATATTCTGTCATTTATATCGAGAAATCTTCCACTTTGTGTTGTGTAGATGATTGAGTTCAGTAGTTAAATATGCACCTATAGTATTATATGATTAAACGAAGTAATCATTAAAAATTAAATTCTTTGAAAGAATCTGCGAGTAAGAACCACCAAAGACAAAAGGCAAGAAGCAAGACACAATGTTCATACTAATATAAGTCTAAAATCATATACAATGAAATATTCTGTCATTTATATCGAGAAATCTTCCACTTTGTGTTGTGTAGATGATTGAGTTCAGTAGTTAAATGGATGGACCTTCCAATCACATGCTTTTTGTTTTTCATTTAATTGGTTTAAAGATCATTCTTATTCAAAAGTGCCATATCACACATCAATAGTTCCAGATAAACAACACTCAGTAAGCTAAATAGTTCTCCAATAAATTTTGGTGTTTGTTTACCCAGACATGTATCAATCCATAAACACATATATCGGACCCCCTATTAAAATTTCTTAAATTATTATTCCCTTCATCGCAAGTCATGTCATATTATTTGATTTAATACAAAATTTAAGAAAAAAGAATAGAGTTTCTAAAATTTGTGATAAAAAATAAACTTTAAATATTTATGTAACTATAGTTGATCCATTAACCAAATCAGATGTTCAAACATGAAACAATAAAAAGAAAGTCATTCTCATATCACAACAATCACAGGGTGACAAAGGCAAACCAAAAAAGCTGCCTTTTTTTCCAAATTCAAAATAACCAAAAAAAACACCAAACCCGCTTAGCTCAAAATCACTAATGAAGCTCTAGAGACAAATCCAGTTTTTCTTTTCATAACAAAAGATGAGTAAAAAAAAAAAACTGCCACAATCATCATAAAGGGTGTCTTCCTATAAGCTATTTCTATTCATTACTGTTGTTTCGCTTATGTAGTTTGAAATGAAAGGACAACATTGAATTGTCAATCTTCAACACAAAAAAGTTTGTCATCCTTAATCAATTCAAGAGTAGTAAAGAACAACTAAAATACCTGGTTACCAACGTATATTTTTTGGTTGCAATTCATACAATGAATTTTTCTTATGGTTGGGTACCGTACGTCTTGTCCACAGTTCGAACAGACCATCACATAGAATCTATTAAAATCAACAGAGAAGGTTATTTTTGCTTTGATGAAAATATATGTGTAATTCCCCCTAATTCATTCTACCTAGTCTGAGTTGAAAGCCCAAGAGAAGTTGAGAAAAATGACTTAGAAAAGTCACTAGAGAAACCATGAAGGGCCATATATGGACCATAGAGTGATCTATGACTCGTAGATGGGACCCCATAGTTGCCAATGTGACTTAGAAAATTTTCTCAAGTCTGAGTCCCTTGGACGAGTCATTCCATGAACCGTAATTCATTCTAACGTGGAAAATGTTTCATAGTTTAATTTCCAGAAACTAAAATTTTTGAACCTCAAACCACGATTAACAATGTAATGACCCTCCAGTTCATTTTTATGTTTTTGTAGTTATTTTATTGATTTGAGCATGTGTATAGCAACTTCAAGTCGTGGGTGATTTGGGATAGTTATTGGTTGAATTGGTTGTGATTTATGTGGGTTTTTGAGATAACAGAGAAGTTATAACTATAAAAATGAGTTTCTAGTAAAGTCCTGGTAAACAACCTCGAAATGGGATTCTGATGGTTCCATTAGTTCCAAAATGACCAAATTAGGCTAGGATCATGTCCCGTGCAGTTAAATCATGGTTTGTAAATTTAGCTGCCAGAACTGGTTAATAGATGATTTAGTCAACACCCTAGGAAAATGTTCCCTAGATGAGAATTTTGATAGTGCAGTTAGCTTCAAAATGTCGAGCTAATTCTAGAATAACCCTTCATTTGATACCAAGGACTTTCAGATGCGATTTGGACCCCAGGAGCTTTTCACTAAAAGTTGCATATAACAAAGTGGTTGCCACATTTAATTGTAACAACCTTTGGTGAAATTGTTTTCTATGCCATTGGATCTGAATTATTGGAGTTGCATAGTTTGTTGCGAAAATCGAAGCCTGAACGAGCCTGAAATAGCGAAAAGGAGAATTAAAGGGTTAAGGAAAAGGGAAAGACGTGGCAAGTTTTGGTTTTTCCATATGCTACGACCTGGCACCACCATGTGGTAGTGACATGGCAGCTTTATAGTTATACATATATAAGGCCCTTTCATAGAAATTGTATGTGTTTCCAAACTCATTTTTCATCCAATTTGAGTGACTCAGAAGGCTAACTTATATATTTTTTAATAGAAACATTATGGAAGTGTCTAAAATTTCTATTGGCACATCGTTCGAGGTAAAAATCCCTATTTTTGTGTCATCTATTATCATAAATTGGTGAAAAAACTTTACATTGCAATATCTTTGTTATTTCTCAATGGAATTAAGTAAAATTTATGTCTAAGATGTTCTATTTCCCTAGGGGAACATTGTGATATGCTTGAATCTTGTTAAGTTAATTGTATTTTTGCAGAATTTGGCCGAGAATTTAGGTAAGAGATGTTTTCCGGATAAAATATGTAACCTAATTTTTGAGCCATTTCTCTGTCTTCTGGGATCTATTTCGAGCTCAATTTCTAGATATAGACTCGGTGTAAAGTAGGAATCATTTTATGGGAGTTGGTTTTGTGTTTCAAGTATGGGCCCTATTTTTCCCCATTTTAGCCATAATTGATGTAATTTCACCCATTTCATGAGATGTTACAGTCAAATAAGCCTTGTGGACCTAGTGATTCACGTTTTGATAACAGAGCAGCGCCTAGAGGCGATCAGAAAGGGAGAAGCCTGAGGGAACTAATTAGGAGTGCGAGGAACTTCCTCCAAGGTAGGATAGGTTTTCCTTACCTTTAGACTGAGTTATAATGTGTAGTGAGAGCTTATTTGTTATTGTGAGAGCTTATTATACATACATACATATATATATATATGTAAGGGTGAGTTAGCACATGACATAGGTAAGTTAAGCACTGATGCTGCTGGTATACATATATTTGACTGTTTAAATATTTATTTGACTTGCTAGGATCTTTGGCATAGAAGGTTACACTATGTCTCGTGATTTTGATTATCCGTGATGTATATACTCTGATTACATTCTGTTAAAGGCTATACTTGATTGGTTGAGATTGTGATCATTGTTTCGGATCTATAATAGTTATATATGTTATTCTCACTTGTTGTTGGCATTGTTAAGCTGTGAGTTGACTTATTGGGGGTTAAAAGTAACTTATGCCACGTGATTGGCACAGATACCTATCTTGGACCTTGTTTACCTGTGCGAGTAGTCTAGTACTGATGGTATGTAGTAGTTGAGAGGTTGGTTTTCTGAGTACGTATTATATGTGGTTGGCTATACTATATATATGTTGTATATGATGATGTGAGACGATAATCACTGTATTGATGATTGTAAAGCTATAATCACTATAGTAGCAGAGTTCTAGCATTGTTGGACTACAAGAAGGCCTGATAAAGGATAGATATGGGTTGAGGCCATGTGAGAGGTATGTATATAGAGCTTGACTCTTGTCTGTATGTGTGTGTAGTATAATGCAACTAATATATGATGACTTGTGTGCCTGACAGTTGATTACATGCTGCACTATAAACTTATTCTGGCATATGCATATGACCTTAGTGGTCTGCTTGTCTGGATACTAACTGGGACTATCTATAGTTACTATGAGTACCTATGGCTTTTTAAATTATGGTATAATCATCGGGTTAGACATGATTTTGTGTTGCTCTGTGACATATATGCTTCTATGTACGGCTCTTATTGATTACACGCTTGTTATACTTACTAGTAACTGGGGAAAACAACTTTACTTTGAGAAATGTTGTTGTTGGTGCTTTTTACTTGGCACCGTGAACCTTGATATGACATATGATAATACTAAACCTTTAATGAGTTAGAAATAGGGATATAAATTAGTTAAAGAGACATATGCCATATCTTATAGGATTCATTGGGTTATTTGTGGGTGAAATACGACTTGTATGACTCAATATTTAGGACTATCCTCGCGTTTTGGAGATTGTTAAATTACTAGTAGGCTGACACCTAGTTGACTTGGAAGGTATCATTTGTATTAGCTAGGCTGTTATGTGATTCTTGATCAGTGACACACCTCTAATTATCCATTCTCTTTGGTCCTTAGCATAGGCTTACTAGTGTGCTGACACCTAGTTGCTTGAAAGTTGCTATGCATAAAGCCACATTGTTATATTACAGGGATGGGTTTCACGACTTGACATGGTATACAATTCCAAAACAGGCATCACAATCTGACACAATATACATTCCAGGGTTGGGTTTCACGACATGACATGATTCGAGGGGATTCTTTCTCCTGCGAAAGATTTGTCCCACCATTATATGTTTAGGCGCCAGGGTTGGATGTCACATCCTGATATGATATTATACATTGGATCGAGTATCACATCTTGACATGATACGAGACTTTGTATCAGGTGTCACATCTTGACACAATGCGATACTTGGGATCAGGTGTTTGTTCCATCACAAGGGTTACATTATTCTGCATAGGTTCCACCAAAGCACTATTTAACACCTTGATTGTTCATGGGTGTATCCTCTGGGTTAGTTTATGGGGACTCATGGGGTGTACATGCATAGACATTAGGATCTTACACCTATGTACAATCTGACACCTTGACTATATGATATTGGGAGTTGGGTTTGTTGTGTTCTGTCAGTTGGCCTGTGGTACGTCACTAGATTCTAGCCGTTGGGATACGAGGATGTTACCCGTACACTTACTATTAGTCGGTTCCCACATTGTTGGTCCTTCTAGCTCTGCAAAGTTGGTCTACAAATGCCACAAACATAATTGACACTAGATCTTTATGTTCGTCAGTCGGTATCATTTCACACTATGTGGGTTATCTAGTTAGGGTTTTGTGATTATCTAGATATGTTTATTCCTTGACCTGGTTTTACATTTGCTAGTTTTACTACAATTTCTACATTAGGGAATACTATATTTACTGTATTTTACTTAATCGTCCAATGATGCCTAGTGGGTGCCTGTTATTAGTGCTCACCCGTATATTTCTGCATCTTTCTATGGTGTAGGTCTAGGTATTGGCCGTAGTCACTGCATTATAGTCTTGTGGATGATTCAGGAGACTTTAGTGTGTAGCAACAACTCTGGATGCTCTACAATCTCCTTCTATTTTGATGGTCGTCTATTGTATTCAAATGTTGACCTCGTACTCTATGGTTATGACTTGCTATGTAGGCGTTATCCTGGCTATGTATGTTATATGTAAATATATCAGTGTGTGCTTGAGTCTATTGTAACTCCGTGAAGATGAGTTCTAGGTTTAAGTAAGTTATGTTTGGGTTATGCATATCTGGCTAGTATTGCTATGTTATTGATTCAAGACAGGTACGTTGGGCTAGGTTTAAGATTTCGTGTAGCCGAGATCTGATAGGTGCCATCATGACCTAGAAAGTCAGCTCATGACAAGGTGGTATCAGAGGTTTAGGTTCACAAGTCTCCTTTGCACAAAGCTACCATCTAGTAGAGTCCTGCGGATGGATGCAAACACATCCATGACTTATCTACAGGAGGCTACGTGATGCTTAGAAAACTTTCTGTGTTGTTGCCTCCTTTTGTGTGATATTTTTAACAACTTGTAGATTTCCTAGAATCTGATTTCGTTCATTCTTTAAAAAATATGTGGCATGGAGTTAATACTCTTGGGTAGGGTTGTGGCATTAGTCCCAGATAGGGAGCAACCTTTAGAGCACGCTGAGTAGAGACAGGATGCCCCAACTTCTCCACATCTATAGGACAATTTCCCAACCGCCTTCGTGGTCACCCCTGAGGTGCATGTGGTTATTCAACAACTTATAGCAGCACTTTGGACATTATAGAAGGGTGCAGCAGTAGCCCTAGATCCTCTGGTTCTGGCACCAGTAGAGCCTGCCACTCTAAAGGCTCTAGTTACATAACAAGCGGGAGCTTAGGTATTTTCTGAGATTGACACCACCAAAGTATTTAAGGGTGGTTGGAGAGGATACCATGAGTTTTATATAACTTGGATAGAGAGACCACATGCATTAAGATTATTGGAACCCAGAGGCATAGGGTTTATAACCAATTAGTTAGACGGGCCAGTCAGACAGTGGTACCGAACTTTCAGGCATGTTAGGCCAGTGACTGTTGGTGATGTGGGGTAAGATTCTTGAGGCAGTTAGGTTTTTACACAGTAGGCTTAGAGACAGGCTTCATGATTAGTTTACTTGTATGGGGCAACACTCGATAAAAGTAAGTCAGTGTGAGAGAGATTTTAGTGGATTCCAATTTGGAATTAGGGGGCAGACTAACAGATCATCGAGGAGCAACAAAGTTCTTAGCATGGTTTCTCTGTAGGGACAACAGTGTCTCGAGGGTATCGTGAGAGGTAGAAAAGTTACGGGTAGATGCGGCATCAGAGATGGTAGTCATCAGGCCCATTCTTACTCTATCCCAACTCGTCCTAAGATCGAGGCTTCAGAGGAATCCACTACATGTATTACTATTCTTTATTGACAACCAATCTTATTTCTACCATAGAGGAGGTGGTTCTCCCCAACATAGAGGTCTAGTCCATGCTTGGTTGCTGGCTTTAGAAGGTGGTCACGGCCCTCGTGGTTCATACAGTCAAGGTTAGGGGTCATTTGGCTTTCAATAGAGGCCTGCGGGATAAGGCGGGTACATCATTCCTGCTCTATCTTCTTAGTCCTCTCTACACTCGAATTCATGTTTTTGGTTTGGATCTTTGGACCATGTTCTCAGATATTACTCCCACAAGACTCACACTAGTCCATCCACTCTTATATAGTGCTACTAGTCAGAGATCAGGCTCATCTAGTTAGAGATACAACCCCTCAGTTTAAGGGTTTTGGTGGGGGTCAGCCCGGCAAAGTTGGACGTACTCTTGGCAGGGACACATGTGATGTAGTAGGGCAGCAGGGTGGCAAAGGTCCTACTCAGACAGTTGGGGGCAGAGGCGGACATTTCTATGCTTTTCCTAGGAGGTCTGAGGCTGAGGCATCGAATTTTGTTATTACACGTATTGTACCAGTTTGTCATAGGCTTGCATCAATATTTTTTATCCTGGATCCACATATTTTATGTATCTGCATATTTCTCTACTCAGTTTGATCTATTATGTGAGCGTATACCTGTACCTATACATGTATCTACCTCGATAGATGATCCATTAATGGTGGATCAGATGTACTAATCCTATCTTGTCTATTTAGATGTATATGATACGTGGGTTGACATGATTACTCTTGATATGGTTGAATTTGATATTATATTGGGGGTGGATTGGCTTTTTCCTCATCAGTTAGATCATGTAAGCAAAAAGTATTTGTTAGTACTTGGAATGTACTAAGTATGTGGGGTGCAATGCAACTAAGAACATAAGCCATAATTAAACAATATGCATATTTGTAAACAATAAATAGAAGCTCAATATGCCATGAATGCTCAATGCCTTCACCAATATATGTATGAGGGGTTATCAATTCACATAACATATCATACATAGATGGGAAGGGACTAGAACCGACATGTAAGACCAAGCGAGCTACTACTTGGAATCCCAATGTTCACTACACACCAGAATTAGGAGTGGTCTACTTTACCAAGGTAAACCAAACAATCACATTGCAGGAACTCCCCCATTTAAAAGAGTGCTTCATAAACACCTCATGGTAACACCATCCTTTTCGATTAACATATGATAAGAACCTTACGAGAACACCACCCTTTTCGATATTTAATTAACTGGAATACCACCCTTTTTCGTCAATCATGCAACACAAGCTATATGGATCCATTAGCTAATTCACAAACCTATGGTGGCAACATAGTTAAGGGACAATTTTTATCTACCAAGGTCCTCTTGGTGCTAGGTCACAATCCTAAGGAATACTCAAATCATACTTATAATCATAATATGCAAAGCATCATAATATTTTCATACAGTAGCTCTTCAAAATGAAAGCTTCATAATATCAAGATAGGGTCTCATATTATTCATAATTTTCACAATATTCTCATATCTCATAGCATGCATAATAGTCTTCCAAATTCATAACATTTATAATTTACATGTCTTGCCATAGGCTTTCATCAATACAAGAAGCTTGGTACGCAACTTTAATAAAATATGGTGTATATTCGAATATACTAAAAATCATGCAAAAGTCAAGATTTAGGAAATAAGAAGAGTAAATAAGGTCCTTTTCAAATCATTCAAGTAATCCACCATAGTAGCATAAATCTTAGTTAGCGCTTCCTTAACCCTCATAAAAATCCATAAACGACACATGACATTTCAATGCAATATAGTATACAAAGGTAGAATACCATAAATCACTTCATAATGTCATCATATAAATGAATTCATAAACTTCCATAATTTTTCATAACTTGAAAATAGATGAGGTAGAGGATTGCTTGTGTTTTGTGGAGGAAATGTCTCCACAGATCAAAACCCACATACCTTGGTGTGATTGGAAAACTTGTTGAAGAGTGTAGGAAATCTGAAACCCTTGCTTGGTCGCTTCTCTTGAAAGCCTTGAAGAACTTGGGAGTGTTTTCGGAGGGATTTAGACTTAGGATATTTGAAAATGAGTTCCAGTAGAGTAGTTTAGGATTGTTTTAAGGCTGTAAAGGGGTCATTTGGGGGTTAAAACTGTGAGGCCCCGTGTTTCTCGTCTTCCATTATTTAAATAGTGTGGCGTTATATAAGGAACATGTGATTTTTGCTAGGACCTAACAATAATAAGGCTGCAAATAAGTGGTAATATCAAGGACTTAAAGTTTTAAGCCAAATGAATACCCTAAATGCACGCTCAGGATTAAATAAATGACCCGAGTGGCACCTCGCTCTTTTCGGAAGGTTTAAACCAGGTTTCACTTTTCGGATGGGACTAAAGTGTATAATTTGCTAATAAATGGATTTCTTTAAGATATTTTAATAGCACAAAGGTCATACATTAAGTTTTCGAATCAAGAAAGTTGCAAGATTAAGGTTGGCCAAAGTTACCGTAAGTTTCTTTATTAATCCTTCTTAATTTTGGGTCACATGTATCAGCTCATATCTACCAAATTATAAGAAATTAGAAGGTGCATGACCTATCAAATTGAAAATCTATGAGTCTAGTTTGCAACACACAAAACTGCGCATCAAACCGACCTCAAAATAAAGAGTTATGATCGTTTTACTGAGACTGCCCGAGCTGGAAACCGGGTCATGGGTCTGGTCGGGTTGACCCAACTTAATGTCGGCTATTTTGCACTTTAAAGCTCCAAAATGAGCCATTTTCGTCCCAAACCAGTGTGGAACTGAAGAGAAAGCTCACAAAAGTTCTCTAAGTGATTTAGGCAAGTTTTTTGCGTTTTTACCGTTAAAATTCGTCCCCGTGCCTAGAAATGCGTGCCTTATGCTTTGCAATTGTTTTTCTCTCGTATTAGCTGTGTTTGGAGTTGTTTTTGGGCTGTAAAAAAAGTGGTGTTCTTTCTGGTATTGTTGTTTTGCAATTGGTGTGTTTAAGTAATAGTTTTGGAGCTCTTTTACGGTCAGTTTTATGACGTTTTATGGACATTTCCTCGCATAAATGCTCCTTGCCGAATCTGGTCATTAATGCTGAATTTTTGACTATTTATAGGTGTCTTTGAGCTGCATATATATAGTCATTGCGAAGCTTAGAATGTAAGGAACAACTTTCGTGAAGAAACTTTTGGCAATCGGACGTTCGTTGGAGAGGTATGTTAAGTCTAAGCTCCGTCCCTCCTTTAAGCACGAAATCCGGGAAGTTTCCCAAAAGTCAAATGCGATATCTTTCTATTCTGTTGCTAGAAAGACCTTTTGTGAAAGGCACTAGGATTAAATCTGAGTTATTTTCACGGTGGTATTAGGTTGAAATTCCATTTGTTCGCTTAAACAGGACATTCAATTTCTATATATCATTTTGCCGGTTTCCCGGCTACCTATTCCTATGTTTGAGGCATTTCTCTTCTTGGTGTAGTGTCATTAAAATAATAGAATGCAAAGGGAATGTAGTATTCAAAATTAGTCCTTTTTCCGTACAAAAATATAATTGAAGAATTTAACAAGTAACGTGTTGGTTTCCAATATTCTCAAGTGAAATACTCCTGTTTAAACTACTAAGGCACTAGATCCTGTTTAAATACATTCTTTTACTAATTGACATGGGACCAAATATAATCGTTATGTAAAACACCTTTATGAACATTTTCAAAGTTAAGGCTTCACTCTAAATGTTGGGTTAAATTCCCAAACTTGTTAAAAATACATGTATGATCCCACGAGCCATATGTATATGCAATGACAATGATTATGATGCTATGAGTATAAGTGTACCGATGAGCCAAGATTGGCTAAGTTCTTGCTATGTCTTACTATGTGCATTCAACATTCATATCATACATTGCATGTATGTATGGACTTTGAGCTATAATCGAAGGTATGGGGCCTATTTGCCCAACTATATATATGTATATGGTACAGATGACCACAGGTTGGCAGATATGATGCCGGTTAGCTACCAGAAAGGACCACCAGTGCTAGCATTTGGTTGGTTATGTCATGCATTTGCATCTATATATATGTATTCACGACATGCGATACTCGAGCAAACCATGCATTTTTTTTATCACTAGGAGATGGCTTATTGGCCATTAAGGCTACTTGAGTTTTGGTTACAGGTGGTATTTATGTTAACCTTTTACTAAGGTTATCTATGATTTTACTTCCTGCCTTACATACTAGTACATGTTTATTCATACTGACGTCCTTTTGCCTGGGGACGATGCATTTTATTTTGTGCGTGCAGGTTGATGTAGGGGTTCTGATTTACCCCTCATCTAGGAGCCCCATTCAGCTATGAGTTGGTAAGCTCCACCTCTTCCTGGAGCTTTCACATGATGTTTACTTTTTGTTGTACAGTTGGGTATGTTGGGGCCCTGTCTCGACAGTGTTAGTGATTCTTATAGAGGCTAATGTGAACATATTATTGTGGGTTAGTCCTTTTGTGTCTTTCAGACTCTAGTCATAAGATTGGCATGTATATATGGTGTGTGCCTGTACCTCTGTGGTGCCAGCCTTGTCGGCTAGCTAGTACTTTATCATTTGGGTTTACTTATCTTGATGTACGAGATTTACAGTTGACCAGGTCATGACCTTAAATGTCCAGGCTTAGTCCTTCAGACGTTATGCTGCTCTATTTTCTTCTGGTCCCTAGTTAGTTCTCTAGCATGTAAGTGGCTTACCCGACCAATAATGGTACCGGGTGCCAGTCACGCCTCCCCTCTCTTTGGGGCATGACAAACATGGTATCAGAGCAGGTCGTGTCCCAGGGAGTCCACAATGTTGTGTCTGGTAGAGTCTTGTTTATGGGTGTGTTGTGCACCACACTTATAATCAGGAGGCTACGAGGCATTTAGGGATGATTTCATTTCTTTTACTGAATAGATCGTGCTATAGAGCAAAGCTATAGGAACATATGAAATCAATATCATGTTATGTTGTTCTTATTCAATGGGTTACATATGCTCAGGAGATGGCACAACATGAGATAAGTATGGATCCGAGAGAAGGTACCAATCATGTCTTACTTGGTGAGGAAGATATATTCCCTATTGAGGCACATAGAGAGCCTCCAATGCCCACAGTACCAGATTCACCAGTACCTATTGGGCCCCAAGGAGATCTAGTACCCCAAACCCTATTAGAGACTGGGAATCAGGGAATGAAGGAGGCTATTCAACCATTAAAATTGATGTTTTCTATTCATGAGATACAACTAAAGGTGAGAGCAGACGCTAGAAGGGATAAAATAGAAAGCTCAAAGGTACAAGAGTTTCTTCACTTGGCCCCTCCAGTATTTACAGGGTCCAATCCTACTGAGGATCCATAGGACTTTATAGACCATAAGTATAGAGTTTTGAGGGTGATGCATACCTCTGTCACCGAGGAAGTGGAGTTGGCTTCTTTTCGACCACGTGATCTTGCCATCTTATGGTAAAATGAGGTGTGGGAGAGATTTAGAGGGCCTGATGCTCCGCCAGCACAATGGGAGGACTTCTCTGAGGCAACTTTTAGCCCATTACGTACCACGGGAGGTGCGGGAGGCTCGTGTTGACCAGTTATCAGTGTGAGCAGAGGGGTATGAGAGTGAAGGAGTACAACCTTAGATTTAATTCTTTGGCTAGGTATGCACCAGATATTGTATGTACCATGAGTGCTAGAGTTTATCGTTATATGGATGGTTTGGGGGATCATTTGATCAGAGACTGCAAAATAGCCTCTTTACAAGATGGTGTAGATATTTCTCGTATTCAGGATTTTACTCAGACTACAGAGGATCTTTCTCGTCGAATTTAGGATACCCGTAGGGATAGGAGAAGAATAAGAGGGCTCGTATTATAGGGTCTTATAGGGAGCCACGGGGTGATTTTTAGCCTCCTTTTCACCGATATCAACCTCCGTCAACGGGTAGTTCCCCGCTATAGATACAAGACCAGTGATTTGATCGTTATATTCAGTTAGGGTCGGGGCAGAGTTTACACCATCCTGAGAGCCATCGACGGGAATTCTTGGCAACAATGAGACAACCTACTCCCCTATGTACATAATGCGGGAAGCTTCATGCTAGGCAGTGTAGAAAGGGTTAAGGTGCATGTTACCATTACGGGAAGACAGAATATTTTATTAGCAACTGGCTCTTTAGTCAGTCCATACTGTGAATGAATTTATGATAATATTCCCCAATGAGCTTCCCGGGATCCCCCGAAAGGGATATTAATTTTTCTTTAGATTTTCTCCCTGATATGCAACCCATACCAATTCCTCTCTAAGAAAAATGGCTCTTGTAGAGCTAAGAGACTTGAAGGAACAACTGAAGAGCTTACTTGATAAAGACCTTATTACGCCAAGCACATCTCCATGGGGTGCTCCAATGCTCTTTGTTTGGAAGGAAGATGACTCTTTACAGATGTGCATTGATTATAGATAGCTAATTATTCACTATCAAGAATAAGTATCTTTTTATGTGGATTGATGGTTTTTTATAGATTTACTTATGACCCAGGTACTACCAGCTACGAGTCAGGGGTGTTGATATTTGAAAGGCAATATTTAGGATGAGTCAGAAGCTGAGCATGCAAACCACTTGCGAGTTATATTACAGACTCTCCTGGACAACAAGTTATAAGCTAAATTCTCCAAATGTGAATTTTGGTTAACTTCTATAGCTTTTCGTGGACATGTTATTACTAGAGATAGTATCAAGGTCAATGGCTAGAAAATTGGAGTTGTAATGGCCTGGCCGAGACCCTTGAATCCGACAAAGGTCCATAGCTTTTCGGGCTTGGCAGGATATTATAGGAGGTTTGTTGAGGGATTCTCCACTACCTATACCGTCGAGGTTGGCATATAAAGAAACTATGTTTTAGTAGACTGAATCATATGAACAGAGTTTTCAAGAGCTAAAGAAAAGGCTTACCACAACACCTAGTCTGACTCTTTCGGATGGAACCAAAGGCTACATTGTATATTATGATGCCTTGATAATTGGCCTAGGTTGTGTTCCTATGCAGCATAGCAAAGGTATTGCATATGCTTCCAGACAGTTGCAAAAGCATGAACAAAACTATCCTACCCATGGTCTTGACTTCGCTGGTCTTGAGTTCGCCGCAGTTGTTTTTGCCCTAAAAACATTTGGTGGCATTATTTATACTGAGTTCATGTTGATATTTTTTTACCAACCACCAGAGCTTCCAATATTTATTCAAGCAGAAGGAGTTGAACCTATGACAAAGAAGGTGGCTAGAATTACTAAAAGATTATGATGTTGATATTTTTTACCACCTCGGTAAAGCTAATCATGTTGTTGATGCACTTAGCTGAAAGTCCATAGGAAGTCTAAGTCATGTTGAAGCTGATAAGATTGAAATGACAAAAGATTTACTTCAACTAACTAGTTTGCAGGTGCGATTAGCAGATGCGAAAGATGGAGGTGTGATTGTTCAAAATACAACAGAATCTTCCATTGTCAATGAAGTAAAAAAAAGCGACAACACGAGGATCCTGAGCTTAGGACACTAAGGGAGAGCATTTCACAACAACAACATTCTTTATTTGAGATGACTGGAGAAGGAGTCCTTAGGTACCAAGGCTGCTTATGTGTGCCAAACATCAGAGGCTCCGTGTCGAGTTTCATTTTGAGACTTATTATCCTAGATATTCGTCTCAACCTGGGGCAACAAAAAAAAGGGGATATTGAGACCTACAACAAAGCTATTGGTGGAATGGCATAAAAAAAGTTATTCCAAAGATAGTGGCCAATGCCCCAACTACCACCATGTTGAAACAGAATATTGGAGGCCTAGCTAAGTATACTGATTTTCCGTTATGGAAACTGAGACATGATAAATATGGGATTCATCACTAGGTTGCCGCATACTTCGTGCAGGTATGACACTATTTGGGTAATCATTGATAAGTTGATAAAATCTGCTCATTTTTTGCCACTAAGAAAGACATATTCAATAGAGGATTATGCTAAGCTTTATATTCAAGAGATTGTTTGCCTTCATGGAGTTCCATTATCTATTATCTCTGATCCAGGAGCTCAATTTACCGTACATTTTTTTAAAGTCTTTTCAGAAGGGTCTAGGCACTCAAGTGAATCTCAGCACCGCTTCTTATTCATAAACTGATGGGTAGGCAAAGCATACCATCCAGACCGTTGAAGATATGTTATGTGCCTATGTGTTGGACTTTACAGGAAACTGGGATGATCGTCTTCCTCTTATTGAGTTTGCTTATTATAATAGCTTTCATGCTAGTATTCAAATGGATCCTTAGGGAGAACTATACCGATAAAGATGTAGGTCACCACTTGATTAGTTTGTAGTTGGGGAGGAAAATTTGCTAGAACCTAATCTAGTTCAGCAAGCGATGGACAAAGTGAAACTTATTAGAGATCGATTGCAAATGGCCTAGAATTAGCAGAAGTCTTATGCAGATGTTCGACAACGAGACTTAGAGTTTGATGTAGAAGATTGGGTCTTCTTAAACTTATCACCAAGGGAATTATGAGATCCTAGATATGTTGGACCGTATAAGGATATTAGAGAAATTAGCAAGGTAACATACGAGCTTACTTTTCCTTTAGAATTGAGGGAAGTCCACTCAGTGTCTTATGTATCTATGTTGCAAAAGTACATTTGGAATCCTTCGTGTATTACTCATATTAAGGATACCTCCGTTGCTGAAGACTTAACTTGTGATGAGGTACCAGTGGCTGTTTTAGATTGACAAATAAGAAAGCTTCGAAATGAAAAGTGGCCTTCGTGAAAGTGTTGTGGAAGAACAACAATATTGAGGAAATGACTTGGGAAGCCAAAGAATAAATGATGAGGAATCACCCCCAGCTATTTATAACTTATGGAAGGTAAACTTGTATGTTTTGTCGCAGGATAGATATACAAAGCTTAGTAATTAGAGTTTTTGGAAGTTGATTTATGGTTTGCAATGGTAATAAATGTATCCAAAAAAAAAATAACATTTTAGTAGATGTTAATGCAACCAAGGGGCTGTCTTGACACATTCGCAGACGAATGGTTTTAGGGGGGGGGAAGACTGTGAGACCCCATATTTCTCGTCTTCCATTATTTAAATAGTGTAGCGTTATATAAGTCACATGTGATTTTTTCTAGGACCTAACGATAATAAGGCTGCAAATAAGTGGTAATATCAAGGACTTAAAGTTTTGAGCCAAAGGAATACCCTAAATGCACGTTCGGCATTAAAGAAATGACCCGAGTGGCACCTCGCCCTTTTCGAAAGGTTTAAATCAGGTTTCACTTTTCGGATGGGACTAAAAGTGTATAATTTGCTAATAATGGATTTCTTTAAGATATTTTAATAGCACAAAGGTCAAACATTAAGTTTTGGAATCAAGAAAGTTACAAGATAAAGGTTGGCCAAAGTTACCGTAAGTTTCTTTATTAAATCCTTCTTAAATTTGGGTCATACGTATCAGCTCATATCTCCCAAAATATAAGGCATTAGAAGGTACATGACCTATCAAATTGAAGATCTATGAGTCTAGTTTGTAACACACAAAACCGCACATCAAACCGACCTCAGAATAAAGAGTTATGACCGTTTTACCGAGACTGCCCGAGCTAGAAACTGGGTCATGGGTCGGGTCGGGTTGACCTAACTTAATGTCGGCTATTTTGACACTTTAAAGCTCAAAAATGAGCCATTTTCATCCCAAACCAGTGTGGAACTGAAGAGAAAGCTTCCAAAAGTTCTCTAAGTGATTAAGGTAAGTTTTTCGCGTTTTTACCGTTAAAATTCGTCCCCGTGCCTAGAAATGCGTGCCTTATGCTTTGCAATTGTTTTTCCCTCGTATTAGCTGTGTTTGGAGCTGTTTTTGGGCTGTAAAAAAGTAGTGTTCTTTCTGGTATTGTTGGTTTGTAATTGGTGTGTTTAGGTAATAATCTTGGAGATCTTTTACGGTCATTTTTATGACGTTTTATGGACATTTCCTCGCGTAAATGCTCCTTGCTGAATCTGGTCATTAATGCTGAATTTTTGACTGTTTATAGGTGTCTTTAAGCTGCGTATATATAGACATTGCAAAGCTTAGGATGTAAGAAACAACTTTCGTGAAGAAACTTTTGACAATCGGACGTTCGTTGGAGAAGTATGTTAAGGCTAAGCTCCATCCCTCCTTTTAGCACGAAATCCGGGAAGTTTCCTAAAACGTCAAATGCGATATCTTTCTATTCTATTGCTAGAAAGAACTTCTGTGAAAGGCACTGGGATTACAATTGAGTTATTCTCACGGTGGTATTAGGTTGAAATTCCATTCGTTCACTTAAACTGGACATTCAATTTCTATATATCATTTTGTCGGTTTCCCGGCTACCTATTCATATGTTTGAGGCGTTTCTCTTCTTGGTGTAGTGTCATTAAAATAATAGAATGCAAAGGGAATGTAGTATTCAAAATCAGTCCTTCTTCCATACACAAAAATAATTGAAGTATTTAACAAGTAACGTGTTGGTTTCCAATGTTCTCAAGTGAAATGCTCCTGTCTAAACTCCTAAGGCACTTGATCCTGTTTAAATACATTCTTTTACTAATTGATATGGGACCAAATAGAATCATTATGTAAAGCACCTTTATGAACATTTTAAAAGTTAAGGCTTCACTCTAAATGTTGGGTTAAATTCTTAAACTTGTTAAAAAGACATGTATGATCCCACGAGCCATATGTATATGCAATGAAAATGATTATGATGCTATGAGAATAAATGTACCGATGAGCCAAGATTTGCTAAGTTCTTGCTATGTCTTACTATGTGCATTCAACATTCATATCATACATTTCACGTTATGCATGGACTTCGAGCTATAATCGAAGGTATAGGGTGTATTTGCCCAATTATATATATGTATATGGTACAGATGGCCACAGGTTGGCAGATATGATGCCGATTAGCTACTGGAAAGGACCACCAGTGCTAGCATTTGGTTGGGTATGTCATGCATTTGCATCTATATATATGTATTCACGACATGTGATACTTGAGCATACCACGCATTTGTTTTATCACTAGGAGATGGCTTATTGGCCATTAAGGCTACTTGAGTTTTGGTTACAGGTAGTATTTCTATTAACCTTTTTACTACGGTTATCTATGATTTTACTTCCTGCCTTACATACCAGTACATGTTTATTCATATTGACGTCCCTTTGCCTGGGGACGCTGCATTTTATTTTGTGCGTGCAGGTTCATGTAGTAGTTCTGATTTACCCCTCCACTAGGAGCCTCGTTCAGCTATGAGTTGGTAAGCTCCACCTATTCCTGGAGCTTTCACAGATTTTTACTTTTTGTTGTACAGTTGGGTATGTCGAGGCCCTGTCCCGACAGTGTTAGCTATTCTCATAGAGGCTATAGTGGACATGTTATTATGGGTTGGTCTTTTTGTATCATTCAGACTCCAGTCATAAGATTGGCATGTATATATGGTGTGTGCCTGTACCTCTGTGGTGCCAGCCTTGTCTGCTAGCTAGTACTTTATCATTTGGGTTTACTTATCTTGATGTACGAGATTTACAGTTGACCAGGTCATGACCTAAAATGTCCAGGCTTAGTCTTTCAGACGTTATGCTGCTCGATTTTCTTCTGGTCCCTAGTTAGTTCTCTAGCATGTTTAGTGGCTTACCCAACTAATAACGGTATCGGGTGCCAGTCACGCCTCCCCTCTCTTTGGGGTGTGACAAAAATGAGGTGGTATAGGCATATAATATTAGGAAAGGTTGAATTTTCCCCATATAAGGTTCTGCTGGACAGGACCACGAGACCCCGATTACAGGTCGTGGTCCATTCCACGGGTCGTGAGAAGGGGGTCTCATTTAGTAACATTTTGAACCCTCAGAGATCTTCTATGAATCCCAACCTACGACAGGACTCACGGCTTATCAACCAATGTACGATTGTCTAGTATCTTGTACTCCCAACTTCAAATAATATTTTCACCAAGTATGACCATCACCCATTGAGAGTAAAGTATGGTTCGTAGAACCACCTACGGTCCGTAGTCCCCTTCTTAATCTCACTCACACTTAGAAAAGTTTCTAAATTGTATTTCCTTAGTAATTTTACACCATTCCATACGTGGGACCTTACAATTACAATTGCACAAAGTGATACAATCAAAAGAAGATTTTTAGTATATTTTTTAGCCTCCCATAGATAAGTCACGGACGTCTCTACACCCCTTTGTAGGACTCTACTAGATAGTAGCTCTCTATAGTTGAGAATGGTGAACCTAGATGTGTGATACCAACTGTCATGACCTGACCTTATATGTCATGCTAGCGCCTAGCTCACCGCTGATACCCAAGCCTAATCCTGTCTGGAACAACTAGTAACAGGCGTAACAAAATAGTTTAACCAAATTAACATAAGCACTAGCTAATACTAGGCATCTATCACCATAACAATAGAAAAATGTCCCCTCCAAGACCCAAAAATCACTTGTTGATGTGCCGCAAAATACGATACTTTTGATGTTTTAAACTTAGAATTTTATGTGTTCTCAAAGAGACGTTAGTTTGATATGTTTTTCTGTTGATTTTGCAAGATTTAAGGAATCAAGATATGTTTGGGCTAAGTCATGTAGATTGAAGAATTTTGAGGTGTTACAAGGCCATCTATAGGTCGTGGTGCTTTCCACAAGCCGTAGCTGGGAGTCATGGGTTAGATCGAGTGAAAGGCTGAGTTTCAGAAGTTAAAGATACATTTCTAGTCGTAGACCTTTTAACGGATCGTATTACCTATTTGTGTTTTGAAGATAAAAAATATGCATAAGTGATGAATGGTTACCAGACGGAGGCCCCCACTGGTTTTAAGTCAAGTGACAGGTCGTACACTATTTCATGCCTTGAGGATCAGAGATTTTGAAGATTTGTTGAAGAGATACCATACTAAACCTATTACGGGTTGTAAGTCAGAAGATGGTCCATAGAAGGGGTCGTATGTTGAGGACAAATTTTAAGCATTACATTTTATGAAGGCCACTCACAGGTCGTGATGTCATCTATGGCATGTAACTATGTTCGTCTGATTTCCCAATTCTAGTTTACCTATTTCGTTTAGAATTTTTTTCACTTATTATAAATAGTTTTTTTTTAGACAGAGAGAGCAGTTAGAATGACCAGAACTTGTTATTTGAGATTATCACATTGTTCTTGTGGATTATATTGGCATTGCTTCGAGTTATAACATTGTGAATTTTGTGAAGACTCCAGATTTTGTGTTCTTCAATTCATCATTGTGAGTGTATAATTATGCAAATCCATAACATAATACTTTCATCTACAATGAATATGAGTAGCGAAAATCCACAACCATGGTTGTGGGAGCCATGAAGAACTAACCAAGTAAAAACCTAGATAATTCATAATCCTTGGAAACTGTGCATGCACGTATTATTTGTATCTTCAATTTGAATGCTTTAATGGTTGCAAACGTTAGAACTCGCCTAATTATTACTTACTGGATCAAGGGGTAATGAATAGGAATAGAGATAAAACATAATTGGATTTGATGTGATTATACTCATCTAATCAACCTGAAGGGATCAAGGGGTGGTTGTACTAGGATAAGGTAAGGGTTAGTAATGCCACACCTAAAAGATGGATCAAATCACGTGGTGAAATTTGCCTAACGCCTGGATCAAAGGGTTAGGTGAGCATAACTTACCAGTTATGCATGCTAAACACTAGAAAAGTTTATGATTATCTGGCTACACTATGTTAGGAATTCATGGAGAACATAATACCCTAGTTTCTTCTCTCACTGATTTCACAACACTAGCACTTGGCTATTTGATTTTATTTTAGATTTATTTATTGTATTTTATCAACTCCCCCTTCGGGAAATAAGTTGATTAATTCATTCTAATTACTTTTAATCAGTCCCAAGTATAAACCTTATTCCTCGTGGGATTGACCCTACCCATTGTTAGGTTCTATATTTGAACGACTGCTTATACCTAATTAGGAGGTGCAGTTTGGGCGTGATCAAATTTTGGCTTCATTATTCTGGAATACGACTTTTGGATTAGTTTAATTAGAGTGATATGTGAGTTAATCCTTATTTTTCTTATTTTATGTTTTTTGTTGTTTTGATTTGTGAGTTAATCCTTATTTTTCTTATTTTATGTTTTTGTTATTTTTGTGTTTTTATAGCATACAGGTTTAGTGTATGCCCAGTACTTGTAGTCTAGGCATACACTTGACTCTATTTGATCAAGAGATCTAGAAAACATTATGAAGAATGGTCTAATACAATGCAAATAATACTGCGAAGCTTGCACGTAATATGAATAATGATGACCCACCACCATAGGGTCAACACGCAATTGCTAATCCATACATACTTGATCCTATGGTAGTGGATGTCACAGGAGCCATCGTGTTATCTCCTCTACCAGAGGATACTTAGTTTGTTGTATTGAATGGGTTACTTCATATATTGCAGAATAAAGGGTTGTTAGTGGGCTTACCATCAGAGGATCTGTATAATCGTCTACACAATATTATTTTTGTCTGCAAGAGCATGACGGGAAATAAAAATCTATCCAAAGATGTTGTTAGGCTCCGTGTCTTCCCATTATCTCTCACAGGTGGAGCAACAGTATGGTTAGCTGAGCTTCCACAGAGTTCTATCACTACTTGGTTAGAAATGCAAAAAGCCTTTTTGGAAAGGTATTTTCCGAAGTCAAGGAAGCTAAAGCTAAAGGATTAGATAAATAACTTCGAGCCATTGCCTGGTGATTCGATTATTACTACATAGGAGCAGTTCACAAAGTGCTTCAGAAGTGTTTTAGACCACAAGATTATTGATGATTCCTTAGTGAAGATCTTTTATCAAGCAATATATGATAGTTGCAAAGTAGTTACTGACACCATAAGGGAGGCTCATTCTTGGATTGCACTTTTCCAGTTGTTGCTGAGTAACTAGAGAAGGTAGCAAAGACTAACCGTACATGGGGCACAAGGGACAAGTCGATGACTAAGAGCTCGTTCACGGTGAGTACCAATCCACAACAGGCCAAGATTAGTAAAGATGTGAGCAAGAGTTGGCTCAGATTACTACTAATGTGAGTTTGTTGATGATGTAGACTTAAGAGCGAGTATATGCACTTAGTCATGATCCACCAAGACCACCCATGTATGAGGATCTATATAATAAGGAGGATACTTGCTTTGTCACTAATTAGATGGGGCATTTTCATACTAACGCCCAAGGGTCCAATCAGTATTATTGGTGTCACTGTCAAGGGAATCAAGGTCAAAACTATAACAGAGACAACAACCGAGGTGGTTATTGCGACAAAAATAGGGGACGAGATAGAGATAGTTATTGGGGTTGCAATAATAGGTCCAGAAATGGTCTGTATGTGCAACCAAATAATCATGATTTTAGGGCTGGTGGTTCAAGGATTGAGGAGACTTTTGGCAAACTATTGAAGAAGACTAACGCCCAAGATGAGACTTTAAAGGGGATGAAATATGACATTTCAAGTATAAGTCAGAGGATTGAGTCACATTCTATGGCTATTAAAGAGTTATAGCAATAATTTGGTCTGATGTTTACACAGTTAAACTAGTTTTAGAAGGGTACATTGTTAAGTAACATAGTGCAGAATCTAAAAAATGATGGGCAATGCATGGTAGTAACCATATGAGGTGGCAAGCAAGTGATCGATCCACCAATGCCAGTAGATGATGATATGGTACATGCAGAGATGGTAGAAAGCAAGGATGCAAAGACGGAGGATGAAAAATCCAAGGATGGGGTAAGCAATAAAGTGGTGATATCAAGGAAGTTGAAAACCCATACCCAGACCTACACCTTTTTTTCTTCAGAGACTCAAGAAGAAAGAAGAGGAAGGGATGTTTTAGAACTTCATCTCCATGTTGAAGAAGCAATCTATTAATCTCCCTTTTATTGATGCATTAGAGCAAATACTTGGGTATGCCAAGTTCATGAAGGATCTTGTGACCAAAAAGAGGACTGTGAGCCATAATCTTGCTCATGATCTTCACCACTGTGGATATATTGCTACAAGGTCCTTGGTGAAAAAGGAGGACCTTGGAGCATTAACCATTTCTTGCACCATTAGAATCTTCAACTTTACAAAGGCATTATGCGATTTAGGAGCCAACATCAACTTAATGCCTCTTGCAGTATCGAAGCAGTTGGGCTTGGGATCCCCCTTGTTGACTACAATGCAGTTGTTGATGGCAAACATCACTGTAAAGAAGCTTATGGGGATACTCTATAACGTGTTAGTCTGAATTGAGAATTTTATATTCCTTGCAGACTTTGTGATACTGGATTATGAAGTTAACTTCGACATCCCAGTCATCTTGGGAAGATCCTTCCTAGCCACTAGGTGAGCACTAGCGGACATGGAGTTGGGCCAACTCAAGTTAAGATTGAATGATGAAGAAGTTTATTTAATGTCTGCCAGTTTATGAAGATACCTGATGATCTAAAAGTGTTCTTTGATATAAAAAATATTGATAAAGTGCAACTGGAAGGTACCAATTGAAGAAAGACTAGGAGTCAAAACTTTTGAGGTTGTATTTATGAACTTTGAGAGTGAAGACATCTAAGATTATGATAAGACTGTTAAGGAACTTAGAACTCACAGTTATCACAGGCACCAACTCAAACTTGAGTTGGATTTGAAGAATCACGAGTCCCCACCGACTCGACCATCCATTGAGGAGCCATTAGTTTTAGAATTGAAGGCTCTTCTAGCACATCTAAGGTATGTGCTTTTGGGTACTAACAATACTTTGCCTATTATTGTTGTTGCATACCTTAATGACGATTAGGTGGAAGCATTAGTTTCAATACTCAAGCGATTCAAAAAGGCTATTGGATGGACGATTGCAGACATTATTGGCATCCCTCTTGGCATATGTACTCTTAAGTTTCAACTGGTCAAGGATTATAAGCCGAGTCTTAAACACCAAAGATGCCTCAACCCACCGATGCAAGAGGTTGTGCACAAAAAATTCATTAGGTTGTTGGACGCAGGTGTGATATATTCGATTACTGATAGTGAATAGGTGAGCATGATCCAAGGTATTCCAAATAAGAGAGGTATAACCATGGTCACAAATTCTATAAATGAGTTGATTTCCATGAGGCTAGTCACAGGTTGGAGGGTTTGCATGGATTATCACAAACTCAATGCATCGAAAGAGAAAGATTGCTTCCTTATGTCTTTCATAGACCAGATGCTAGATCGTTTGGCTGGTAAAGGGGGGTACTATTTACTTGATGGTTATTCAAGCTACAATCAGATTTATGTTTCTCCAAAGGACCAAGAGAAGATGACCTTCGCATGTCCTTATGGCACCTTCTCATTCAAGAGGATGCCATTCGGATTTTGTAATGCGCCAACCATATTTCATAGATGCATGATGCCTATCCTCTTAGATATGATGAAGGATACTATCAAGGTGTTTATGGACAACTTCAATGTGGTTGGAGATTCATTTGAGGATCGCTTGAGGCATTTTCATAATGTGCTTCGGAGGTGTGAAGAATGTCATCTTGTACTAAATTAGGAAAAATGTTACTTCATGATAAAGGAAGGTATTGTGTTGGGACACTGGATCTCCATCGAAGGTATTGAGGTTGAAAGAGCCAAAGTTGAGGTTATTAAGAAACTTCCTCCACCTATCTCTATTAAAGGTGTGAGAAGTTTCTTAGGACATGCAGGCTTCTCCAGGAGCTTCATAAGGGATTTCTCAAAGATTGCACATCCCTTATGAAAGATACTTGAGAAGGATGCTAAGTCCTTATTTGATGATGAATGTCTGAAAGCATTTGAGGGGTTGAAGTAGAGGTTGATATCAGTATCTATCATAGGTGCTCCAGATTGGAATCATCCCTTCGAGATTATGTGTGGTGCAAGTGGGGCCATACTTGGTGTGGTGTTGGGAAAGCGCAAAAAGAAGATTCTACATCCCATCTACTATGCCGGTAAAGCCCTAAATTCAACATAGAAAAACTACATTATCATTGAAAAGGAGTTACTTACAGTGGTCTTTGCATATCTTTTACGGACCAAAGTCATTGTACATACTGACCACTCAACATTGAGGTATTTGATGGCACAGATAGGATGCAAAACCAAAATTGATTTGAAATGGGTACTTCTTTTGCAAGAGTTTGATTTGAGATGATTGACAAAAAGGGGACAGAAAATCAAGTAGCATAAAGTCATGGGTTTATGTATTGAGGTCCTTAAAATAGACTCAATGGCTAACGTTGGAAGAGTTTTTCTTATGAAGTGCTCAAGCCAAGCATGTCTTTGAATGGCTCATGTAAGAGGGTGTGACAAGCTCTTGCAAAATACCACATTTTCATAATTAAAGTGTAGTACAAGCAACTTAGCCTACCCGTAGAGTCCATTTGATGCTCAGTGTGATGGATCGATTGAGCTTTGATGTATTCCCATATCCCCTTATCTTTGCTCCCTTATTTGATCAATCCTTACCCCATTTTTCCCTTAGGAGTATTTTTAGCTTAGTTCTTCCCCCAACTAGTTAGAACTTGCTCGGTACTCGCTTATCAAATCAAGGTAAGTAGCTATTAGTCCTTGTTTGACTCAATCACTGATACATTATTCCCTATGGGATTCGACCCTGACACCAACGTTGGGTAATATGTTGATGGCAGTCGTCCCTGCTTCCTTTGAGTAGTAGGATTGATCGTCCATTAAAAACTGGCATTGTTACCGGGGAACAATAGGTCTATTAAGCTAATTTAGGACTTGTAGTTTACTCTTTTTGGTTTGATTAGTGAGTATATCTTTTTGTTTATTTGTTTTGCTTTTGTTTTATGGCTAATTGTCATGAACACTTTCTTGATGAATGTAAGCCATTTTTCTATCTCCTTCGGAGTATTGCACTTTATAGTGAGCAAATTGGTGTTGAGGACATGAATGGAGATAAGAGTGTTGTGAGTTAATATTGGCTCACAGACTTAAGTCTAAGACAAGCCAAAGAAGTGGCTCAAGGAAACCAATTTCTCAAAATGAGGGATGATCTCAAAAATTTGCTTGTTGCGGGAGGCTATGAGTTGGATCATTTGGCATGGGAATTTGATGTTTTGGAGGTTGACTTGAAACTAAGCAATGGGGCAAGTGATGTATCCTACTCCATGATCATCAACTATGAGTTGGAGTATCAAGAAGAAGGAGTGGTGTTTGATATGGAAGCAGTGTTGGGCCAATGCATGTCATCAAGGCCAATAATCATCCAAGAGTCCAAGATAGAGGAAATGATACTAAAGTTGTAACAAAAATCCATGGAGATTATTTATGAAAACTTTAGTTCATTTGGATTTGGGAATGTTACCTATATAAAGGTCATAAAGTGTGAATATTAATTTGAAAAAGGCCTCTTGACACTCTCATGTCTACCCAAAGAACCTAAAAGAAAAGTTGATGACAAGTTGGGTAGACAATTCAAATCCTCAAAGTGGAGAGACCAGTGGAGAATGATGATGGTATCTCACCATCCCCATGAGCTCAACATAAATATCATCTTGAAATTGTGGAGAAGATTCATTGCCTTAAAGTGGAAACACAAAAGGGTGGTGAATTAATTTTTGTTCATATTTTGATTTATAGATTAGATGTTGTTTTTTAAATTTTTAGAATAGCTTGTAGATTTTATAATTTATATTTTTAGCTAACTCTCACAATGTGCAAGTCTTTGGTAGTGGTTTTGCACAGGTTAGAAGTGCCAAAGTGAGTGGAGTTGAAACATATAGTGTAAATACCATCAAAAATTATAAAAGGATAAATTTAGATCGTTTTGACCGCACTTTGAGGCCCAGGCATCATCCATTACTCATGGGCGGAACGACAAAGTAGGCCTGGGACCGCCCAAAGTTCAGAAATTGTCCTAAGTTTTGGCACCCACCTAAGTTACGAAAATGCGATCTCATGCCCGCGAACACGGAGTGTGCATAAAAGGTAATGAGGCATGACCACGCCTAATTGTCAGCGAAGGATGAGTACTAACGGGTGCAGTTAAGTGAAAAGACAAGTCGCTTGTGACTTTGTCTTACACATTCAGAAAAAGAAAGCATGGGTGAAGGTAAATAATTGCTCAGCATTCCCTTCAATTTGGAATCCCAATGAATAATTCTTAAGCTTTCTTCCTCATCCTTTTTGGTTCTCCATTCAAAGGTATGTAAATCTTACTCTATCTCTGTTCTAAATCATCAACATGTGCTACCATGGGTACTTTATGACAGTAATGAGGCTTCTTTGTAAATCTTTCTGTTCCATGGTTGTCGAATTGTAAAATCATATGGGTCCTGTCCATTGTTGTTTTCTAGGCTTTATTTCTTGTTACTATGGTGACTCACCTCTAGGCTATTTTAAGAGATGATTTTTGGGCTTAAATGTTGAAAAATAAAGTGTATTATGATGTTAACATACTGATGGTTGTCTGGGTAGTGATTGTATGTTGTTGGGGATAGTCTTGGGGCAATTATATTGTCAAAATGATGTTGTAAACATATGCATTATCATGTGTTTGATGAAATACCTCTGTGAAATCCTGAATGTGATTTTGGTGACTATTGCTCTTCGCGAAAGCGGACACTATGTCGCGATCCTGATGTTTTAGAAACTCTATGTACTCTATGAACACTGGTAGTTTCCCGCAAACATAGAAGTTTAGAGTATCTTGAACTCCACAAACGCACCAGTGTGGCCGCGAACGCAAAGTACAATGTGTCACTGTACATAAATAGCAACTTTGCACTGCTTGATTCAAACTTTTTCCAATTGACTTTCTTTGTCTAAATACTATGTAATAAATGATTTAAAATGTCTTAAGATATTTTAGTAATGTTGGATTTTATTGTAGGTCTAATTGGTTGAAGATGGATCCCGACAACATACTTCATGAAAATGAAATCCTTCCAGAGGTAGGTGAAGATTACTACTTTGGTCAAAGCAGATTCCTCTCAGTCCAATGTGCCCAACAGTATAATGACTACTTGGGCCAGACCATGATTAGAGAGAGAGGAGTTTGCTTAGACAAAGGTAAAAGAGAAGATGCCAAGTTTCTTTGGCTGGTTACAAGCTTCAAGTTGGCCATGCTTTACTGATAAGCCGACTAGAGCCAATCACACCATAGTAGTGGAGTTCTATGCTAAGGCCTCAAAGACTAACTTTGGACAGGAGATGGCTACCATGATTTGAGGAGTAGGAGTTGACTTCAGCCCGGCCACTATCAATGCTACTTATGGGCTATCGGATGTTGATATTCGATTTGAGTGCCGAGTGATCATTTCAGGCATCCCTCATGTTCTCGTTTACTTTATGGTTGTATTGTAAGGACACAATACCATTTTAGGTAGGGGTGTTCGTATGACTTGATTGGGTTTAATTGTATATCTTTGATTCTCAGATTTTCCCTCATATACCCTAATTGATTCACACTCTCACTTTTTGGTATTGGTATTGCCTTGTCAGACTCGTATAGATTGTGTTTTGCGTTTAGCTTTATTAGAAGATTTGGTAGATTCTTATTTTTCTTTTTGATGGTGTGTATAATCGATGGTTCTTGGTGATGGATTGAGTGACGACGTTCTTAAGGGAGAATTGTCGATTGGGTGTGCGAGTGCATGAGTAGAATATGGTCTTTGGTGAAGTCTAAGTAGCCATTGACTCTTGTTGGAGCTATAAATTGGGACTTGATTGGTGCCAATATATTTAGTCAAGTATTGTGGATTGTGAAAAAGGCATACCCCTCCAATTTTTGAAAGTTAAATGGTTTTGGGATGATTTTGAGACAACACTTTGACTCTTTTTGTGACTCTTACTTGCTAGATGGATATACTTTGAAAACTGAGTCCCTTGTGCTTGACTTGAGAGTGATGTTGAGCCATTCCAGATTTATTTGCATGTCATGTGTGTGGTGAGTCTTTGCTTCATTCCATGTTTGCACTTGTGTCACCTAGAACTTACCTTGTTGGTCTTGAAATGTTGGCCTTGATAAACTTTGGCTGGAAAAATGATCTTAGGCATTCTTTGGTTTAAATTGAGTCCATATAGCCTAAATAGCCACCAAATACATTGATTCTATCCCTAGTGTTCCTTTTGATCCTAATCCTCTTTATTGACAACCTAAGTTACAAGCCTTGGACCATTTTGAAAAGATGACCTTCTCTTGAACCCTAATCTCTCCTTAAGCTTTACATGTTTGTGACAAATGAGTCTTTAAGCCTAAGTTGGGGGTGACGTAGGAAGAAAAGGAAGGGTGTCTACCACTTGTCTTTTCAAAAGAAAGAAAAGAAAAAGAATGATGAATGGAGGAAAGAAAGAAAAGAAAAAGAGCATTTTCAAAATGAAAAGAAAAAGAAGAAAAAGTGCTTGAAAATGAAAAAAATCCTCCAAAAAGTGAAAAATGGTTGCAAGTGGGGCACTCAAAGTGAAAAAGAAGGATTAAATGTGCATTGATGTGAAATGTAAAGAAAAGAGTGGAAAAGTTGAAAAGAAATGAATGTTGTATGTGGACCTTAAGAAGCGTTAGTCACTATTGTCCAAATTTTATCCTACCCTACCCCTAAGCCTACATTACAAGCCTAAAAAGCCCTTTGAAATTTTCAACCGAATGAAAATTGAGTAAATGTTGATTTAAAATAGAGGCAAGCCTATGGTGTGGCATTTGTGTGGATGAGATGCTCATTTGATGAGCGTGAGTGTTTGAGTCCTTGTCCCTTGTTCATTGTACAAACTTGTGTGTTTTGGGGACTTTATTTCTTTTTGTGAGGTTATGCAAGTTGAAATGGATTTAAGATTGATGCTTTTCAAAGTTAGATCAAGTGAAACTTCCTAGTTGACTAGGAGTTTGAGTCATCTCTTGAGAACTTATACTGTTACTTGGTCATCCTTAGAAGTTGGTCTTGAGTTGAAAATATGCTTTTGAAAATGAGGGAGTTGCTTGATGGAAATTCACACATTTGTGCTAATTGTTGGTACCAAACATTGTCATGATCATGACTTAGTTGCTAAAAGTGAGTTGGATTATTGTGCCTAAATTGCTAGCCTCTTGAGTTTGGTTTTGTTTTGCTTAACGACAAGCAAAGTGTCAAGCTGGGGGAGTTGATGAGTGTATAAATTACACTTATTTCTTACTTTTTTCTTATGATTTTGAGTCGTTCAATTCATAACTTGAGGATAATATGTTTTGCATGGTATATATTCCAGGTGCATATGATGAAAATATAATTTTGCGAAGAAGAATTCAGATTGGAGCTTAATTGGAGCAAAAAGAAGCTAATTTGGAGAAGATATGAACCTGACAGCACTTACTGTAAGGACCTGGACTTTGTATGACTTCATCAGAACTTGAAAACATTGTTTTGGCAAGATTTGGACCAAGTGTTCTCTCAAGGGAGACTACATGGTCCATGTGAGGTCACACGCCCCGTGTGGTCGCCAGCGGAGTGACACTTGGCCTTAATTCTTGGTGCGTGGCCTTGGTGTAGAGTTTCATACTAAGACACGTCACACTTGGACCCCACATGGGCCGTGTGACACTTCATGGACCGTGTGATGCTTGAGCTTGGAACACCAATAATTGAGGCTAAGTAAGGTCACTGGCCGTGTGGAGGCTCACGGGCCGTATAGTGAGCCATAAGGCTTTCGGTGTGAAAATAAGTATGGAATCACCATCTCATAACTTGAGCACGAAAAAGTTTTCTAACTGATGGGGAACGGCCCATGTCACGGACCGTGTGACATCACACGGGCTATGTATCCCTCCAGTGAAGTGACGATATGCAACTTTTCCATCCATTTAATTAATGGCATTTTTGTAAATTTGGTTCATCTTAATGGTCTTTAAAGGCTTCCTATGCTATCTATGGGCTCCCTGATGACTTAAACCCTATTCCTAATACTCAAATCACTCCTCACATTTTTATTTTATTTTTTTTAATTCTCTTAACTCACTCTTAAGTCTCCTTTAATGAACTTTTGTGGGCTTCAAGCTTGGGAATCAAGGAAGGACTCTTTCTTCACCAAATTTCTTGTTAAATCTTTTCATTAGCTAAGGTATGTGGTATTGATTTTTTGTCTCTTTCAACCAAGAAGACCTAAACTTTTTTCAATTAATATCTACGAAATTTTGATTACATTAAATATGGGGTTTGAGTATTATTGTTTAATAAATTTAATTGATGTATGGGTTGTACTTTATTTATGATTTTAAGTTACTTTAACCCCTAGTATAATGATTTACATTGGAGTTATGAAGTTATGAACATACATGTCCCCTTAAAGCTTGATTTATGCATGGGTGATTTATACTGTTTTAAATGTGAATTTAATTATTGATTTACTTCAATTTCATATTAATTATTGATTTTAAATTGAATCTCAATTACCCATGCTATTCTCACATCATTCATGGCATATGCATTCATGAACATTGAATTTTGTGGAAATTATGAAGTGGGTTAAGCCCAATTATGTTTTATGATATGATTTTGATAAGGTATTTGTTATGACAAGAATGTGATCACATAAATGTCTAAGATTATGGCTCTTTGAGAAGTTTGAGTGCTTGCACCATTCCGGATAAAGAAATGAGCTATTCCGTGCATGAGTCTATGGTTATGAAGTATGTTTTGGCTTTTGAACCTAAATGTGCATTGAAAGAATTGGAAATGACTATTGCCTCTTTGAAAGAATGTGTATACATACATATATGTATTCTTGTGGGATGACGACTTAACACCGATGGATTTGAGAGCTCCCTCTCTTTTCTTGAACTACTTGCTTAGCATAGGTTATGTGAATATCCTATCCGAAATAGGGATACCCATAAGGGAGGTTACTTCACACAAAATGGGGATGCCCGTAAGGTGAAGTATGGTTTACCTTGGGCAAGTAGACCACCTCTTTATTGGGGAGGGGATTTCATCGGGATTCCAAATAATAGCTTACTTGGTTTTACTCTTGTCGGTTAGGTCACATACCCACTATATATGAGCATTATTGCATTTCATGCATCATAAATTTCATAGAATATCGTTATATAATTTTTCTTTGGATATATGCTTCTCCTATATTATGTGCCCTTGTCATCTATTATTGTAATGTATGTTTGATAAGTCATATGCATTGCATGCCCGCATACTTGGTACATTCAAATGTACTAACGCATAATTTTGCCGACATGATCTCATTATGTATGGACCGAGGAGTACATCTATCTATCACACAATGTTTAGCGCATATCTCAAGTTTTGCTTGTTGTGGTGAGTCCGATCTTCCAAGGACAAGCCACCTATCCTCTACTTATGGTGCTTTTGTTTAAGATAGTCATATTTGAGTGTGAGCCCAGGGCATGTCGTGGCCCCCGTCCTATGTTATAACTAGAGGCATTGTTGGACATCATGTAAACTTCATTACGTTTAAGTGCTTAGTGCTTTATTGGAGATTATGTTATGGCTTGATTACTTATTGAATATTGTTATTGTGTTTTGGTTGTGAGTCTTATAACTCGATGGTACGATATGATACAAAATATCCTAAGTCCCAAATTGCCCCATAGCGTGAGTCATACTTACCCGCCCCTTAGTCCTTATGTGCTACATGTTATGTGGATCCATGTTAATCCCCTTTCCCTATGATATCCCCATAATGTGGGTCCTATTTTTCCGTCCCTTAGAATCATGTGTTTATCATTTGAGTATATTTTTGAACCGATGATGCGAATTGGGATACTTTAAGGCTTGTTTTGGGACTCTCGGGTCCTCATTTACCTTGTTATTCCTAGACCCTAGGTCCGGGTCATGACAGAGAGGGTATCAAAGCACTAGGTTTATAAATAGTCCTTGGAGTCCAGCATGTCGCGTCAAGTAGCGTCCCATTCATGGGTGTGAAGCGCACCATGCCTATGAGTAGGAGGCTATGAAGGCGTTCTAGGAATTGTCTCACTTCTTTTTGCCTTATGTCGTGTTATGATTCAGATACTTGGTTTCCTTACCTTGGCAGTGTCATTGCTCCATTTTAGAAGATGCCTAAAGGAATACCCCACCTACTAAGACCAGCCCCAACTAATGAGGATCAAGCACCTCAAGGGCCTATGGATGAGCCTATCTCTAATGGTAAATCCCGCACGGCCTTTGCTATGCTTGCCAAGGTGGTGACATCTCAAACTAAGAAGGCTAATCTTTTACGGGATCCCACTCCAAACTCTAGGGTGGGGAATTTTACTCGGATGAATCCTTTTGAGTTTTATGGGCCAAAGGCCGATGAGGATGCTTAGGAGTTCATTGATGAGCTCACTAAGGTGTTGAAGTTGTGGGTGTCACTTCTGAGGAGAAGGCTGAATTGGTCGCTTATCAATTAAACGATGTGGCTCAAGTGTGGTGCATCCAATGGTCTATGGAGAGTGTATGTGGTAATTCTATCAATTGGGAGGAGTTCAGGCTTGCATTCCTGGATAATTTCTTTCCACTTGAGCTTAGGAAGGCCAAGATGACTGAATTTATCAACCTCAAGCAAGGGGGTATGAGTATGAGGGACTATGCCATCAAGTTCACTAAGCTCTCCAAGTATTCGCCAACACTTGTGGCTGATCCTCGTGCAGGAATGAACAAGTTCATTTTTGATATCTCTGACTTGCTTGTGAAAGAATGTCGTACAGCCATGCTCATACGAGATATGGATATTTCTATACTCATGGTATATCCCAAGCAGATCGAAGGGGAGAAACTCAAGGAGATGAGAGTATATGATCCTAAGAGGGCCTATTTTGATAGGGGTTCTTCGGCTCTCGGGATCTTTTTGGTTGCTTTCAACAGGGCCAAGGTTCTGGTGCTCGGGTTGCTAATACTAAAGTGTCTCCTCCTAAAGCATTGGTTGGTGGTCGACCATGGTATTCTCCGTGTGAAAAGTGTGGGGAGCCCCACATGGGTACTTGCTGGAAGAATCTGGCCGCCCGCTTTGGGTGTGGTGATAAGAACTACAAGATTGCCCATTATCCTGAGAATGTTCATAGAGCTCAAGGTCAGGTGGCTCAAGGTGGTCAAGGCCAACAAAGAGCTCCACAAGATGTTTCCCCAAGAAACAACAGGTTCTATGCACTTCATGCCCGTCAGGAGGTCGAGGAAGCTCCAATGTTGTGACTACAACGTTAAAAGTCTTTGATTTTGATGCTTATGTTTTGCTTGACCCAGGTGCAAATTTGTCTTTTGTGACTCCATTGTTGGCTATTAAGTTTGGTTTGAGTCCCTAAAATTTGAAGGATCCTTTCTTAGTTTATACTCCCATGGGTGAATCTATTATTACACATAGGATTTATCGTGGTTGTCTGTTTCTATGTTACGTAAAGTATTCTCGTGCGACCTTGTGGAACTTGAGATGTTTGATTTCGACGTGATTCTTGGGATGGATTGGTTGCATGCATCATATGCCTCTATGTATTTTAGGACCCAGAAGGTTAAGTTCCAACCTTCTAGTGAGCCCGTTCTTGAATGGAAGGGGAGTGACTCCTCTATTAAGGTTCGGTTTATTTCCTACCTCAAGTCCCGGAAGATGATCTCCAAAGGGTGCATTTATCATATTGTGAGGGTCAAGGATATGGAGTCCGAATCACCTACTCTTGAGTAGATTCCGGTGGTGAATGAGTTTTCGGATGTGTTTCCCAACATTCCTCTCGAAAGGGAAGTAGACTTTGACATAGATCTTCTCCCGGATACTCAACCCATCTTTATTCCTCCCTATCGTATGGCACAGGCTGAGTTGAAAGAGTTGAAGGATCAGTTAAAAGACTTGTTGGAGAAGGGTTTCATTAGTCTAACTATATCTCCATGGGGTGCTCAGGTGTTAAAATTTAAGGAAGAAGGATGGATCTCTTAGAATGTTTATCGATTATAGGCAATTGAATAAGGTGACCATTAAGAATAAGTATCTGTTGCCTAGGATTGGTTACTTGTTCTACCAACTTCAAGGGTCCACCCACTCCTCAAAGATTGACCTCTGTTCCGAGTATCATCAGTTGAAGGTTAGAGATTGTGATATTCCCAAGATGGCTTCTCGGACAAGGTATGGGCACTTTGAGTTTGTGGTGATGTCATTTGAGGTTGGTTTTACAAGCCTTCAGGGAGAAGAAGTTGTATGCCAAGTTTAGCGAATGTAAGTTTTAGTTGGGTGAAGTAGCTTTTCTTGGTCATGTGGTGTCCGGTGATGGTATTAAGGTTGATTGAAGAAGACCGAGGTTGTGGTTAATTGGTCTAGACAATTGACTCCTTCGGATATTCAAAGTCTATGGGGTTGGCCAGCTATTATAGGAGGTTCGTTGAAGGGTTCTTATCTATTGCATCTCCATTGACTAAATTAACCCAAAAGAAGGTTAAGTTTGTGTGGTTAGATGAGTGCGAGAAGAGTTTTCAAACCTTGAAGGATCAGCTTACATCGGCTCCTGTCTTGACTTTACCTAATGGCTTGGACCAATTTTTGGTGTATTCTGATGCATCACGAATCGGGTTGGGTTGTGTACTTATGCAACATGGTAAGGTAATAGCATATGCATCAAGGCAATTGAAGGTGCATGAGCGTAATTACTTGACGCATGATCTTGAATTAGCGGCGGTGGTTTTTGCCTTGAAGATTTGGAGACACTCCTTGTATGGGGTACATGTTGATGTTTTCACCGATCACAAAGTTTGAAATATGTGTTCACTCAAAAGGATCTCAACTTGAGGCAAACAAGAGAGTTGGAACTCCTAAAGGACTACGACACGAGTGTTCAATATCATCCCAGCAAGGCCAATGTTATAGCCAATTTTCTTAGTAGGCTATCTATGGGGAGTGTGGCTCATGTTGAAGAGAAGGGGAGGGAGTTGGCAAATGATGTTTATCAGTTGGCTAGGTTGGGTGTTAAGTTGGACGACTCGTATGATGGTGGTATCCATGTTCAAAATGGGGTCGAATCTTGAGTGGTGGTTGATGTGAAAGCAAAGCAAGACTTAGATCCATCATTTGTTGAATTGAAGAAATTGGTCGCCAAAAAGGAGATTGAGGTGTTCCCCCAAGGGGGAGATGGTGTACTTCGATACGAAGACCAATTATGTGTTTTGGGTGTGGATGGACTTAGAAAGGTAATCATGAGTGAAACTCACAACTCTCCGTACTCTATCCATCTGGGGTCTACTAAGATGTATCGAGATTTGAAGGAGGTGTATTGGTGGCATGGTATGAAGAAGGACATAGCCAGGTTCGCATCCGAGTGCCAAAGTTGTCAACAAGTGAAGGTAGAGCACCAAAGGCCTGGTGGTGTAGCTCAAGACATTGATATTTTCACTTGAAAATGGGAACATGTGAATATGGACTTTGTGGTTAGTTTGCCTCAGACCCGAAGACAATTTGACTCCATTTGGTTGTTATTGATCGGATGACAAAGTTGGCTCATTTTCTACCCATCAAGACGACTTTTGCTGCTGAAGATTATGCAAGGTTGAACATCAAAGAGTTGGTGAGGTTGCATGGGGTGCCTAGGTCTATCATATCAGATCATGGCACCTAGTTCACTTCTCACTTTTAGAGGACGTTTCAAAAGGGACTTGGTACTAAGATTAAGTTGAGCACTGCTTTGCATCCTCAAACCGATGGGAAAGCTGAAAGGACAATTCAAACCTTGGAGGATATGTTGAGGGCTTGTGTGTTGGAGTTCAAGAGTAATTGGGACGACCACCTTCCACTTATTGAGTTGCCTATAATAATAGCTTCTATGTTAGCATTTATATAGCACCATTTAAGGCCTTATATGGGAGGAGGTGTAGGTCACATGTGGGGTGGTTTTAGTTGGGATAAATGGCATTGATTGTCTCGAATTTAGTGTTGGAGGCTATGGAGAAGGTAAAGTTGATTAGGGAGAGGTTGAAGACGACCCAAAGTCGCCAAAAGTCCTATTTGGATGTTAGGAGGAGGGATCTTGAATTTCATGTTGGTTATTGGGTGTATGTGAAGGTTTCACCTATGAAGGGTATGATGCATTTTGGTAAGAAGCGCAAGCTAAGTCCCCGGTATGTTGACCCTTATGAGATTGTTGAGTGAATTGGGAACGTGACTTATAGGTTGGAGTTGCCTCTGGATTTGAATTCCATTCACCCGATTTTCCATGTGTCCATGTTAAGGAAGTTACTTGGTGATCCTACAGCTATTGTGCCTTTGGAAGGTGTGGAGGTTGAGGAGAACTTATCTTATGAGGAAGTCGTAGTGGAAATTTTGGATAGACAAGTGAAGCGGCTCTGTAACAAGGATGTAGCTTTGGTAAAGGTACTTCGGAGGAATCAACACGTGGATAGTGCTACATGGGAGGTAGACATGGACATGATGGAAGGATATCCCATTGTGTTCCCATCTACTCTAGCCTAAGGTATTAGGTTCCTCTTCTAAATAGTCCTAACTCTTTCATTCTTGAGTCTCATGACATGACAAGCTTACATGTGCATTAAGGTGATTTTTTATGATGTTTTGAATGATTTTAATACGTTTTGGCGTGCGTTTTAATGACTTTATGATTTTCAATGGTGATTTATGCATGGTATCTTATGGTTGGAAGTTTTGTGTTCTAAGATATAAGGAGATGCACTTTGTATGACTTCATCGGAACTTGAAAACATCATTTTGGCAAGAATTGGACCAAGTGTTGTCTCAAGGGAGACTACACGGTCCGTGTGGGGTCAGACGGCCTGTGAGGCCTCCAGTGGAGTGACACTTGGCCTTAATTCTTGTTGCATGGCCTTGGCGTGGAGTTTCAAACTAAGGCACGTCATACTTGGACCCCACACGGGCCGTGTGACACTTCACGGACCGTGTGGAGGACCGTGTAATGGTCTTTAGCTTGGAACACCAACAATTGAGGCTAATTTAGGTCACACGGACACCTTCACGGTCCGTGTGGAGGCTCACAAGCCGTATCGTGAGCCATAAGGCTTCCAGCATGAAATATTTTCTAAGTATGGAATCACCATCTCGTAACTCGATCGCGGAAAATTTATCAAAGTGTTGGGGTACGGCCCATGTCACGGACGTGTGACACCACACGACCCATGTCACGGACCATGTGACATCACACGAGCCGTGTAGCCCTCTAGTGAAGCGACGATATGCAATTTTTTCATTCGTTTCATTAATGGCGTTTGTGTAAATTTGGTTCATCCCAATGGTCATTTAAGGCTTCCTATGGTATCTAAGGGATCCCTAATGACTTAAACCCTATTCCTAATACTCAAATCACTCCGCACGTTTTTTTTTTTTTAATTCTCTCAAGTCACTCTGAAGTCTCCTACAAAGAACTCTTATGGCTTCAAGCTTTGGAATCAAGGAAGGGCTCTTTCTTCACCAAATGTCTTGTTGAATCTTTTCATTAGCTAAGGTATGTGGGATTGATTCTAGGTCCCTTTCAACCAAGAAGAGCCAAACTCTTCTCTATTGATTTTCATGGAATTTTGATTACTTTAAATATGGGTTTTGAGAATTATTGTTTAATAAATTCAATTGATGTATGGGTTGTACTTTATTTATGATTTTAAGTTACTTTAAGCCCTAGTATGATGATTTACATTGGAGTTATGAAGTTATGAACATGCATGTTCCCTTAAGATTTATGCATGGGTTATTTATAATATGTTTTAAATGTGGATTTAATTATTGATCTACTTCAATTACATATCTATTATTGATTTTAGATTGAATCTCAATTACCCATGCTATTCCTACATTATTCATTGCATATGCATTCATGAACATTGAATTTTATGGAAATTATGAAATGGGTTAAGACCAATTATGTTTTATGATATGAATTTGATAAGATTTTGATTATGACAAGAATGTGATCACATAAATGTCTAAGATTGTGGCTCTTTAAGCATTTTGGGTGCTAGCACCATTCCGTATATGTAAAGGAGTTATTCTATGCATGAGTTTATGGTTATGAAGTATGTTTTGGCTTTTGAGCCTAAATGTGGATTGAAAGAATTGGAAATGACTATTGCCTCTTTGAAAGCATGTGTATACATACATATTTATATTCTATTGGGATAACGACATAGCACCGATGGATAAAGGGCTCCCTCTCTTTCCTAAACTATGTGCCTAGCATAGGTTATGTGAAAATCCTATCCGAAATGGGGATGCCCGTAAGGAAGGTTGTTTCATACGTAATGGGAACACCCGCAAGGTGAAGTATTATTTACCTTTGGCAAGTAGACCACCTTTTTACCAGTGAGGGGATTTGATCGGCATTCCAGGTAATAGCTCGCTTGGTCTTACTCATGTCGGTTGAGGTCACATCCCCACTGTATATAAGCATTATTGCATTTCATGCATCATAAATTTCATGGCATATCGTTATATTATTCTTTTTTGGATTTATGTTTCTCCTATATTATGTGCCCTTGTAATCTAACTATGAAATGGAGTTTTAATAAGTCATATGCATTGCATGCCTGCATACTTAGTACATCCAAACGTACTAATGCATACTTTTGGCTATATGATCTCACCATGTGTGGACCGAGGAGTACATATATACACCACACGACGTTTAGCGCGGATCTCAAGTTATGCTTGTTGTGGTGAGTCTCCAAGGACAAGCCAACTATCCTCTACCTATGGTGCTTTTATTTAGAATATTCATATTTGAGGGTGATCCCGGGGTATGTCGTTGCCCCCGTCCTATCTTATGACTAGAGGCACTGTTCGACATAGTGTAAACTCTATTACATTTAAGTGCTAAGTGCTTTGTTAGATTATGTTATGGCTTGATTACTCATTGAGTATTGTTATTGTGTTTTTGTTGTGAGTCTTATGACTCGATGGTATGATATGATGCGAAAGATCCTAAGTCCCGAATCGCACCATAGCGTTAGTCATACTTTCCTTCCCCTTAGTCTTTATATGCTACATGCTATGTGAATCCTTGTTAATCCCCTTTCTCTATGATATCCCTATAGCGTGATTCCTATTTTCCCGTCCCTTAGAATTATATGTTTATCATTTGAGTACGCTTCCGAACTAATGATGTGAAGTTGGATACTTTGAGGCTTCTTTGGGGACTCTCGGGTCCCTATTTGCCATGTTACTCCCAGACCCTAGGTTCGGTTCATGACACTTACTCTCCGAGAATACGGCCTTTGGCCCGCGGACATGGAGTAGTAGATCTGAAAAAGCCGCAAACACGCCCAATTCTAGCACATAGTCGGAGTTGTAGAAGACAAACATCCACGATTGCAAAATGCTTAGGCGCCAACGCAGAAGTGTTAACTTAAGTTGACCTCCATGAACGCGGTCAAAGATATGCGAACGCAGAGTATATAGACGACCAACGTCAAGGAAGTTCAGGAATTTCACTATTTCAGCCCAATTTTGATATACATGCACTCTCAGCTCCTATTCTTCATATTAGGGAATACATTGACATACTTTGATAAGAAAATGAAGAGAGAAAAACACACATTAGTGTAGATTTTAGTTTAGGGTGAGGATTAAGAGCAAGTTTTCCACATATTCTTGAGTGGATTGAAGAGCGTGAGCCTCATTTGTATTCTTCTTTCACTCATGCTTTCTCTCATTGTTCTTAAATGCATATTTTGTAGATTTATTTGAGTTTGGTTGTTAATTTGCTTGTGGGTCTTCATTGAATCATGTGCTTTGTTTCTTAGTTCATAATTCACTTGCAAATCAAGTGGGTTTCTCCCTAAATTACTTTGATTGAATTCAATTGATGTATGAATTCATGCTTACCTTCATGTTAAACTTATGATTTGAGGTCATGAAATTGAATCTGGCTTAGATATTCAATTATTGCTTTAATAAGAGTAGTTGAAGTGGAGGGCTTACATGATAATCATGGGTTTATGTATTGAGGTCCTTAAAATGGGCTCAACGGCTAAGGTCTTGGGAGTTTCGCTCATGAGGTGCTCAAGTTAGGCATGTCTATGAGTGGCTCGCGTAAGAGGCTATAACAAGCTCTTGCAAAACACCACATCATCATAATTGAAGTGTAGTTATAAGCAACCTAGCCTACCAATAGTTCAAATTGATGTTAAGTATGATGGATCAATTGAACTTTAACTTTAACTGATTCCCATAACCCCCTATCCTTACTCCCTTGCTTTATCAATCCTTAACCCATTTCCTTTAGGAGTAGTTTTATCTTAGTTCTCTCCCTAACTAGTTAGAACTTGCTCGGTACTCGCTCATTCAATTGCGGTTTGTAGCTATCAGTCCTCGTCTGACTCAATTGCCGACACATTATTTCATGTGGGATTCGACCTCGACTCCAAAGTTGGGTAATATATTTATGGTGACCATCCCTGCTTCATTTGATTAGTAGGATTGAGCATCCATCATTGTTATGGACGATGTCCCAAAATGGCAGGAAGAGGTGCCACTTTCTAATAATGAACATAAAAAGTGTCACAATGTTTCTCAAAAGAAACATCTTCTCTTGGTTTGGCACTCTTCGAGCAATCATCAGTGATGGAGGTTCTTATTTTTGCAATGGGTTGTTCAAAGCTCTTCTTAAAAATATGGGGTGAAGCATAGAGTGGCAGTGCCTTACCATCCACAGACGAGTGGAAAAGTTGAGGTGTCTAACAGGGACATTAGACAGATTCTATCCAAGACTATGAATGCAAACCGAACAGATTGGTCTGAAAAGCTTGATGATGCATCATAGGCATACCAAACAACATTCAAGACTCTTATAGATATGTCTTCTTAAAAACTTATCTTTGGTAAAGCTTGTCACTTACCTATAGAGCTTGAGCATAAGGCAATATGCACACTCAAGAAGTTGAATTTAGATTGGAATGATGCTACAAACTCAAGGGTTTGCCAACTTAACAAACTTGACGAGTTTCGTTTCAGGATATATAAGATCTCAACCCTATACAAGCAAAGCATGAAGTTGCAGTATGATCGTCGGATTGAGTATCTCCAGTTCGCACTAGGAGACTTGGTTTTGCTATGTAACTCAAGGTTAAAGTTGTTTCCTAGAAAACTCAAGTCTAAATGGGTGGGACCTTTCAAAGCTACACATGTTTTCCACCATGGGGTTGTTGACTTGGAGAAGAAGAATGACACGAGGTTCAAAGTGAATGGCCAAAGAAATAAACCAACTTTGGCAATTCTGAGGAGGCACAGACAGAGGAAGCATGGGTAGTTGGTGAAGTTTGAGTAACCAACACAATAAATCAAGTGCTACTTAGGAGGCAACCCAAGATATTAGTTGTAATTCTTATGTATTTTTGTTAATTTTGCTTTTTGGACGAATAGGTAGTTTTATTTTCATTTTTTTTTTGTTATCATTTTTGACTCACAAGCTGGAAAATTATAGGGTAACAATTTATTTTGCTGAGAATGTGCAGTAATAGGGTTAAGGCAACAAACAAGTGCAAAAGGGGGAGAAATGTTGGTTCTACGAATGGTTCCACGGGCTCTAGATTACACCACAACAAGTATGCTGACTCGTAGAACCATTTTCAGTAAGAGAAAATTCATGCACTCCAATTTACGACCAACTTTATGGCCCATAGATACAACTACAGGCCGTGAATGGAGTTTGTGGACTCCAAGTAAGGTTTTGAAATTTTGCCAAGTGTTAAGGGCACTTACGAACCCAAAATACAAGCCACAGGTCATCCAACGACCCATAGGAGGTTTCGTATTGCCAATTCCTTAAAAATAGGATTCTGAAACCACGATACTGGGTCCTACGAGCCGTAGAAAGAGTTATGGCCCGTAATCAAGGTTTCGTGGAATCAGAACCCCATTTATACCCGACCTGGTCAGCTGAATAAAAGAAAGGTAAAATCAAATTACCTCTCATTTTCCTTAAATTTTCAAAAAATACCCAAACCCTGCCCTCTGTCCCCAAATTTTGACCAATCTCCCCAAACCACCATACTTTCCGGTGATCTTCCAACCACATTTCGGTGAGGAAATCATTGTTCCAATGCATCTAGGGCATCAAGAATTTCATATTTTTTTTCTAGTTTCTCAGATTCTTGCTCAATAATCTGGTATGTATTCCTCTTGATTTCTTATTTTTGCTGGAAAATTATGTTAATTTATTTGAGGCACTATTGAGGATTATTGCTTGGATTTTCTTGCCCTAAGTTTTAGTGTTGCATGAAAATTGGGTGCATATGTTTATCATTGTTTGAAGCTCAACTGGGTTAATTGATATGCTTCCTATCGTTTAAATTTGTACAATTCTTGACTATCTGAGTGATATTGCATTATTTGGTTAGAAGTCATCAGTAGTGCGTGAATTGAATAATAGGATGTTAAAATCAATCGCATAGTGGTAATCCGGATGTTTACATGTATTTGGGAGGATGAATTGATGAGGGATAGGATAGTGCATTACCTCTGTTTGAATCATAGGCTAGTTGATGGTCATCTATGTATATAGAGGTTTTTGCTTAAATTGAAATGCATGGATTGCATAGGGATTTATTTAACTTGGTTTGAATGTCATTGCTTCTAAGTTTGATTTAATTTTGTGTACCTCTGTTACTGAGACCTAGTCATTATGCTTGAGTAATCATGTAAATTTACGTTGATTGGGACTTAGCTGAATTTGTAGAGTATATTGACAAATGGAATCGAATGGTAAACTTAGAAAACTCAATTTATTGTTTTTCAACAGCATAAGGGTCTTTTACGGCCCGTGGATTAGTCCACGGACCATAGTTACACCTCATCAGTAGAGATCAGCAAGTTGTTTTTTAGATGTTACCAGATGAACCTTCTTACGAGTCGTAGTTCATATTACGACCCATAAATAGTGTTCGTAGATTCCATGCATGCAATAAGTAATTTCTGATGTTGTACCTATGGCCCAACCTACGACTTGTAATTCATGCCACGAGTCATGATTGGGTTTGTATATACACTTCCAGTAGCCAAATTTACTGTACCCTGATTCCTAGGAACGCCTGTTATGGCCTGTAGGTGAGACTTTGTAGGTCCTTTTTCGAACTTTTTTTATTAAGTTTTGGTTTTACTTTCTGTACTTGTAGGAGTCATGTATGCTTTTATTTTGGTCCTTTCAGGTACTATGCCTCCCCGTCCTAAGAGAGATGAGATACAAGTATTGCATAACCAACTCCATGATGAGCCTACAGACTCCGAGGCCAATCCTCAGGCCAGTGGATCCCAAGAGGTGTTCAACGTCTAGCCAGATGAAGGCGTTGAGTGATGACATACAAGGGCGGCATCTAAATAGATAGTGTCGGCCTAGACACAAGCCATAGTTTCTCGGCCTCCCTAGTCTGAAGAGGGAGATGCTCAGCAGAGAAACTCGATCCAGATGACAGACTCCGGCAAGGGGTTTCAATCAGGGTCCGAAGATGGAGATCACTTTGGTTCAGGTAAGGAATTAGGATCTGAGTTCGTAGAGTCTACCCTAGCACCAACCCCTATAGCTAGCTTGACGAGTCAATGGTATGTTTAGGGCATACAGAACATATACAGGGGGACGTCCTATAGGATGATAGGGGTTGATAGGAATGTACTATTTTTGAGGAGCCAAGGCTCGTTACATCTGGATTTGACAATGCTCTCATGCTCTGACACCATGACCTGGTACCACTTGGATTGGTTAGCATCCCTATCGGGGAAATGCTCCCCGATACTGGTTTGAGGTTTTTACACATCTTACGCTGCTACCATCATAGGTGTGACCCTGAAGAAGGGGAAACCCTTTTCATAACCCCGACTTACACAGACGATGGTGCGTCGAGTCATCGTCGACATATAAGAGACCACCATCTAGAGATTTCTATTTGGTCATGAGTACCATGTCCCATGTCCCTATGACCACAATTGAGTATGACAATAAGTTGGGGAAGACTAAGGACCTAGGCCTGATGATAGATACAGCTCGGAAGGCTGTTTAGATGCGATAGATTACCTAGCACATAGATGAGTAGAGCAAGAACCTTGACTAGATATCTAGTTCTGCACCGATAGTGAAGGCTTTACTCAACTTCATTGGCAAATTTTGGTATGTTGTTGTATGTAAGCAGATCCGACCGACCCAGGCGAGTAATGCTTTGACACCGAACCGCATTGTTTTGGTTGCCTGCATTATTGTTAGTTATGATATAGATTTTTCTTGTTGTATAGTAGAGGAGATACATGAGCATGCTTTGAAGAGGTACATATCGATTCTGCTCTCGTATTTGATTCATAGACTATGTATCGAGGCGGGGCAAAGATCCTGCCTTATGTGGACATATTTATCGAGTTTCAAAGGACTCGAGATGCCAGCCTGATCAACGCTGATGAGAATCTATTGTCTATCTAACGAGCATCGCATCCTCCTATTTGACTACCAGAGATATTTGTCGAGGCACCACAGACTTAGCCTACTTTCTCCAGTTTTGCTGATATAGAGACCGAGAGGCCCCTACATACTGATACTAGGGATGAGATGGGGCCCACTACTACTTTAGCTACTATATCAAAGGCCATACCTACACATCCTTCCGCCACAAGCATGGTTTATGTGTCTATGGAGTTTATTCAGACTCTAGAAAGCGACAAGTTCACACTAAGTCCTAGTTGACTCAGTTGATGCAGCAGATACGGCCTTGGGTTTGCAAAGCCATAGCAAAGTCTGAGGGGTGCACACAGCTGCAATTCACGGCCACTATTAAGGAGACACTTGTATTATTTCACGGTAGTGTAGATGCATTTGAGAGACAAATAGAGCAGAGCCTCAAATCGACCTAGACTCCTGATATGACAGCCATCCTGGTAGAAATCCAACAGCTCTGCACTGATATGAGAGCAGCATCTTCCACACCTTTGGTGATTCCTACTACTGCTGATACTTCCGAGGTGGTGGATCTATTTACTGATGAGCCACCAGTTTGCACTTCTGGGAAGAGGCATCATGATGATGATAACGACCCTGATGCCATCATATTAGATGTTGTGAGGATGGAGCGTGAGCAGTTCAAGGCTGCTAGACAAGCCTTCATTGTGGATGAGATGGAATGCTAGAAATGAGAGCCAGAGATAGTGAGGGGTGTCGGTCCCTCTAACCATACCAAAATGATTGAAGAGACCACCCAGCAAGCTATGAGTGGTGAGACACAAATAGACACTAACGGTAGGCACCCCTGTATGTCTCTTTTTGACCCTAATATGATATTTTGGTTTATTGTGTTGCATTGAGGACAGTGCAAATGTCTTTCAATGGGGTGTGGGTAGTTATAGGACTTGGTGAAGTTTGAGTAACCAAGGCCCATATCTATCCCAAAGTTTTTAGTTTATGAAGTTTTCTTACCTGTGTTCTTTCCCTAAGGACATTTAGTTTCTATTAAATCAGCATTTTTAGGATATCTAAGTAGTACTAATAGCATATTGTACCTATATTTGTGGCATATATTAGTTTTTTTTTAAATGATACCCACCTATTTTTGTGATTAATGATGTGTAGTTAGGTAGTTGTGATAATAACCATGTGGAATCAATGATTGACAGTGTTTGTTTTAACAAGTTAGGACTTAATTGTGATAAAAGCATGATCTGACAGTCTATGTTGACAGTGTATTTTGTGCCAAATACGTGTGAGCTTAATTGCATTATTCTTATATTGCGTTTCAATTTAGAACTTGTCATGTTACTCTGATTGAGACTGTAGATTAGTTGGTTAGGAAATGATCATAGGAAGTTGTTCATATTAGTCCACTTAGCCTAAAAATAACCGACCAAATGCTTTATGTATCCCTTGATCCTAATGTTTGAGCTTTACTTATACCATTTTATTTGTAGACACCTGAGTAACAAATCCTTTTTGTCCGTGTAATCCTTAAATTGGCCCTGGTCCCTCCTTGAATATTTTGCACCTCAATCCAGGCTAAAAGCCGGAGTTAAGGGTGGCTACCAAAAGTGGCTCTGGTTCATAGGTGGATATTATGCACCTCAAATCAGGCCAAAAGCCTAAGTTGAGGGTAGTTGTTGCAAGAAAATCACGCCAAACGCGGAAGAAAGCTTAGTGATGCGATAAAAGAAGGGAAAATATGATATGGGTGCAAGAAAAATAAATAGATGCCTAAGTTATGAGCTTTAAAGCAAAAGAATTAGGAAAAATAAATGGCAATGAGATAAAAGTTAGAATAAGGCACCTAAAAGTGCTTAAGATATGAAAAGGGGATCTATGAGTTGAAAATATCCATGATTGATAAGGCAAAAGTGCAAAATAGTGCAAAGTCAAGGAGGGCAATTAGTCAATATGTTCCAAACATATCATACCAACGCCCTCGAGCCTATATTACAAGCTAAGAAAGTCCTATAGTGATCCTAACTCAACTAGTCGAATGTCATGGCCATAAGTATAGGGGCAAGCCTATGGCTTTGTACACAGTGTTTGAATATCTATTGTGAGCATGAGTGTTTTTGTCAATCACAAGTATTGAATTTAAATATACCATTCTGAGTGATGTATGGGACTTCTTTCTTGTGAGGGAACTTAAATTACATTGTTGACTTAGGTTGTCTCGGTGATTGTTGCTTATCTATGTTTCCTTGCTTGTCATAGTTGTGTTGTCATACATTGGACTGCAAGAGTTTGTTTGATAATTGTCTTGTATATGCGCTGATGAGTTCAATTGGGTATCTGTATTGATTGAGAGATGATGTATGCCATGAGATTGAGGTTTGTGTGTTGTTGTATTGCTTATGGAGATTGAGTCTATCGCTTGAGGACAAGTAACAACTTTAAGTTGAGGGTGTTGACGTGCCGCCAAAATACGGCACTTTTGATGCTTTAAACTTAAAATTTTGTGTGTTCGCAAAGTGATGTTAGTAGGTTTGTGTGTTGATTTTATAGGATTTCAAGAATCGAGATGTTTTTAGCCTAAGTTATGTAGATTGCAGAATTTTGAGGTGTTACGAGACCTTCTATGGGCCTTGGTGCATTCCACGGCCATAGCTGGGTTTCGTGGGTTAGATTTAGTGAAAGGCTGATTTTTAAAACTTAAAGATATGTGTAACCAGACGAGTCGTAGATCCTTTGATGGTCCTATACCTATCCATGTTTTGAAAGATCATAAGATATTCGTAAATGCTAATCCATTTCAAGATGGAGGCCCCTACGGGTCGTAAGTCAAGTGACAGGTAATACACTAGTTCATGCCTTAAGGATCAGAGATTTTGAAGAATTGTTGAAAAGACACCAGACGAAACCTCTTACGGGATGTAAGTCAGAAAGCGGTCCGAAGGGTTCATATGTTGAGGATAGATTTTAAGCATTACACTCTACAAAGGCCAGTCACGGGCTATGATTTTATCTAGGCTGGTAACTATGTTCGTTTGAGTTCTTGATTTTAGTTTTTCTATTTTGTTTAGCATTTTGTTTCCACTTATTATAAATAGGTTTTTAGGTTTTTTAAACAGAGAGAGAAGTTCGAATGTCCAGAACTTGTTACCTACGATTATTACTTTGTTCTTGTGGATTATTTTTGACATTACTTTCGAGTTATAACATTGTGAATTTCGTGAAGATGTTGGATTTTGTGTTCTTCAATTCATTGTTGTAAGTATTTGATTATGCAAATCCATAACATAATTCTTTCATCTACAATGAATATGAGTAGCTAAATTTCACAACTAGGGGGCTGGGAACCATGAAAAACTAACGAAGTAAAAACCTGGATAATTTGTAAGTGTGCATGCATGTATTATTTATCTCTTCGTTTTGAATATTTTTTTAACGATTGCAAATGTTAGAACTCGCCCAATTCTCACTTACTGGATCAAGGGGGTAATGAATGGGAAAAGAGATAAAATAAAAGATTCGACGTGATTACACTCATCTAATCAACTTGAATAGATAAAGGTATGGTTGTACTGGGACAAGGTAATGGTTACTAATGCACACCTCGAGGATGGATCAAATCACGTGGTAAAATTTTTGTAATGCGTGGATCAAAAGGTTAGGTGAACATAACTTACCAAATCTGCATGCCACACACTAGAAAAGGTTATGATTATCTGGCTACACTGAGTTAGAAATTCATGGGAAACATAATACCCTAGTTACTTATGTCACTGATTTCACAACACGTGCACTTGACTATTTGATTCTAGTTTAGATTTATTTATTGCATTTTATCAAACCCCCCCCCCCCCTTTGGAAATAAGTTGATTAATTCATTCTAATTTTTTTAACTACTCCAAGTCTAGACCTTATTTCTCATGAGATCAATCCTAGCCATTGTTAGGCTCTATATTTCAACAATGACTGCTTATACCTTGATTGGGAGGTATAATTTGGGTGTGATCACCTGTACAAGACTATTGTAGAGAAGATACACTAACCATAATGCAATATATATATATATATATATATATATATATATATAGGACCAAAATAATACAAAGGTCGAATTACAAAAGACAACCAGAAATACAAAAGGAGACTGAAAGGATCCACAAATGTCCAATGCTCGCCACTAGTTTCTGAATGTAGCTATCACAAGAAGAATTGCCGTTGTTGGGTCGAGCTAGGATCTGCACCATGAAACAAATGCAAAAATGTAGGGATGAGTACTAGGGATATGGTACCCAGTAGGCGTAATAGGTCGACTAAGTAAAAATAGTAAAGAAGGTAGGGATAAACCAAAATATAGTTCTACAACAACTGTCTACCGAAACCAAGTAATGTATAGTTATAGGTGCAAAGTAAGTCAAATCTGCAAAAACCAGGTACTGCACATTTGTATCACTGATGTAACAAGAATTTGTAACAACAATAAAGTGATGTACATAGGTGTAAGGCCCTACCGACTAAACATGTACGCCAATCGAACCCCTATAAGCCTGACTAGTACACCCACGCACAATGAAGGGTGAATAGGTGTAAGGTTACGGATACTAAGTCTGAACCAAGCTCCTAACCCAATCATGTACACATAATCACAAATTTGATAGAACCATCTAGCTGAAGTGTCGCAATACTAATACTAAGTAGAACCGAGCAGTACTGAATAGAACTATGTAGGACAAGCAGGTACAAAAGTATAAGATACTATCTAACCTAATCCTATATGCCCGTCAGGCCCCCATAAGACCAACGGGTACACCCATACACCAAGTAGCCAACTATATATCAATCAATCCCAAACATTCAATTGTATGTAAACGAGCAACCCAAGTCTAAACGAAGTAAGGAAAATAGAGCCCAGACCTCGACTCACGGATGTGGCCTTATGAAGTACATGTTGCAGCCCTAGATATCGAACTGCAGGTGTGACCCCATGAAGCATATGTTGTAGAGCTCAGACCTTAAACTACGGGGTGCGACCTCATGAAGCACATGTTGCAGATCCCAGACCTCCAACCACAGATGCGACCCCATGAAATACATGTCATAGAGCCCACACCTCAAACTGCGGATACGCCTTATGAAGTATATGTCGTAGAGCCTGAACCTCAAACCGCGGATGCGACTCGATGAAGTATATAGCATAGAGATCGAGTCTTAAATCGTGGACGCAACCCCATCCCATACAATGCCAATAATAGAATGTATAGAGCCCGAACCTCAAAGAATGGATGTACAAGAAGAATAGGGCAAGGGATATAGAGCTCGGATCTCGAACAACAATTGTATCTTGTAAGGCAGACCTGGACTAATATAAAATACTTGTTGGGACTCGAACTTAGCATGTACAAACTTGAACTATACCCTCGACTGGGGTATATAGAGAACATCATATCCTTGCCACACACAGTCCCACTGAACAAACTATAATCATACAAGGGAAAAACCCTGGACTAGACCTCAGGAAATACCCTGGACTAGACATCAATAAGCTTCCTACCGATCCTAACCAGCATGGTTCTAGGGAATCACTAGCCTAAGCCTAGACTAAGGAGCACTAATAGAAATAAGAAGGCATAAATACAAGTGTGCCCTATCTTTTCCTAGTAAGCAGAAGTACAGTAACAAGTACATGTACGACGGGAAATCACATATCAGCTCCCCTAAGGGAGCCTCAACAGGTCAAATCATCACTCTATCAGCCCAACCAACCAACAAAACAACAAACTAACAAAAGGTGGTCTCATAGGCTAAGCAGTGCTAAAACAGTCACAAACAGTAGCTAACATAATCATATTCAACATGTAGGGATTTTTACCCCTTTCCCTTGCTTTCTAGTCAGTTAATCCCAACAACAATAGATATTCATGAGTATAGTAAACATTCATAGTACCACCACATAGTAGATAACTGGTATAACAACCCTTAGTAGCTTCAACATGACAACAAATACTCTGTCAGCTCAGATGATCAGGAATGTAACAAGTAATTAACATACTAATCATAAGTATTCTCAACAGCCATTAGATATTTAAAAGTACAGCAAATACTCAATATACTAATCACAAGTAGGCTCCTTGTACATCCAGATGCATACAGGTATATACCGTATTCCCAGTCACAATACTAATTGCATCATTACTCAATCACAAGTGACATTTCACGAGCAAGAAAGGTAACACAGTACAAATCAAATACCCGCCAACCTCAAAACTAGATGAACAGAAGTCACAGTACACATAGAATGTCCAACAATCTCCTCGTATAATATTTATATTATCTACACGGATTTACGTATTCTAACTCAATCTAGAAGAAGGGAGACCATAACTTACCTGGATGTCGATCACTCTCATTCATGTCCAATCTACTAGGGTCGTAAGCCTCTTAGTGATCTCAAAATATTTTGTAATTACCAAAAATGAAATTATCGTGCCAATACGTTCATTTTGACATCAAAATTATTAAAAATGGATTTAGGTCTATTTTTGGGCCAAAAGTATGCTAACATCAAAATTTCGAAACAAAGCCCATATAATATCCTCCATATTTCCCTGAGCCTGTACCTGAAATTCGGACTCAATCCAAGGTCTAAAACAGTATAAAATGGCCCAAAAATAGAAAATATTTTTTCAATAAAAACTACATATGGCAGATAGTTTGACCTCAGTTTTCTCTCAAATCGAGAAATTTTAGAAAAATCAATTAATACCACTATATGAGCCTTAAAAAACACTTCAATTTAGACTAAAATTTCACCAAAAATCCATTTCAAACAATCAAGTTATCACATTTCAAATTTTCCAAATAAATAAAAACATAACAGCAGCAAAAATCACATTTTCACACCAAACAGAGCTTTGTCAATCGATTCTAATATTATCATCTCATGTGTCTCCCAAAAACACATAGTATAGACCAAAATTTCACCAAAATTCGACTAAAAATGGATAGAAAATCACATGTCAATTTTTCAAAAATCTAATCTAGTATGCAGCAGAAAATGGTGAATTTTACCTGAAACGACGTGCCAAAAGCAATTTCTGATGGCCCGCACAACATTCCTCTCAGAAAAATACACAAGTTAGCCTTTTGAATCACCTAAAATGGATCAAAATTGAGTGAGATATCATAAATTCCTTTTTTCTTTCATTTCTTGCACGAACAATAACCATTTTTTTTTGGATAAATACTCCTTTTTGCTGCCTCTGCCACATGGCAGCCTATGATTCGACAACATCATCACGTCGTCTTTGACTTTCAACAACTGCTCAAACTTAATTTTAATCATCCAGCCTTATACATGGAATAGGAAAAATACAAATCATATATAAAATCTGATAAAAATGGATATTCCAGACTCAATAATGCAATTGAAATTCCCATCAAAGGTCGTTACGATCAAGTGTGGGTCCCACTTCCCAATACCGCAATCTACTGAGGCGGTCAAAATGCACCTGCAAGCCTTGAAAACTGAACAAAAGGTATCCCCATATCAAATTCAATGTTTCGAACCTAACCGCGCTATAAAAATTTCCATTTGGGCACGTTTACCTAGGGGCTTGGCTAAAGTCAACTATTGGCTTATTCCAAAGGCTAAATTTATAAATCTTGATATAACTAAAATCGAACATACTGCTAGCCTAATTTAGTCATTCCAGAGCTGGTGGAACTATTAAAATTTTGTTCCGAGGCCGTTTGCTCTAACTTTACTACTAAACTCATTTTCAACTTTAAATTTGCCAATATTACAAAATAAATTATGCATCTTTCAAACGAGCGGCCGAAAAACCGAATTATCAGTGTCAACGAGTCATAAATGACTCGAGGTCGCTATAGATAGGTTTGAATTGATGCAAAATACCCAGAAACGCAAAAATGACCTAGATGGTCATTACGAACGGACTGTGCCCCTCCGTCCATCGCCCCATATTAAAAATATTTGAGCAAACTTTGACCAAAAAGCGAAGGAATAGGCGAGCTATTTAAAAATATGCGTATAAAAATTAAATAAATTATAAAACAGAAAATAATTTAAAAAAAATTAATTAAGTAATGGATGGCGTTACTTTATGAAAATTTTTTGAAAAAAAAATTAAATGTGAAAGACGGCATCTCTTTTTTATTAAATAATTAATTATTAATTCAACAATAATTTGGCAGAAAAATCCACTAAGAAAAATGACGGACTTATAGTCACTGTCCATCGCTTTTTGTAATTAAAAATTAAAACAAATGCCAAATTAAAAAAGCGATGGACATGTAATGACCTGGACTTCGTACGACCTCAATGGAGCATGGAGACTGGGTTCCCGAAAAGTTTTGGATCAAAGTGACGCTTCATGGGAGCCCTCAAAACCGTTTGAGGTCAACGGCCCGTGTGGAGCGTACATAGGGTTGCCCTTGGCCTTTGGAGGATGTTTGGCCCTTAAACGTGGTATTTTAAACTAAGTCACACCACACTTGGACCCCTCACGGTCCGTGTGACACTTCACGGGCAATGTGGTGGGCTGTGTGGTGGCCTTGGCTTGAAAACCCACAATATTTGGACCAAGTATGGTCACAGGGCCAAGTTCACGGCTCATGTGGGGTGTCACGGCCCGTGTGGCCATCCGTAAGGCTTCTAGAGTTAAATTTTTCTTAGTATGAAATCAACATTTCATAACTTGATCTTGGAATTATTCTAAGGAGAGGGGTAGGGGCAGTGTCACAGCCCGTGTGACATTACACGACCTGTGTAGCCTCCTCGTGAAGGTGACTTCGTTGAAAAAAATCTAATGTATGGGATATTCAAGCTCAAGAGAAGTTCATTTTTCAAGCCTTCAATTCAAGCTTATTTATGTTGTTTAAGGCCACCATGGGTTTCCTACATCAAGTCAAGTTCAAAGGAATTCCATCGGCTAAGTTTTTTCACAAGTACCGATAGAAAGGTTAAATTTAAATGGTCATATCTCTTAGCACAAAAATAAATGGATGGCCCACAACCTATCAAATTGAATCCCTTTGAATTATCTTTCCAATGTATTTGGTTTTACCTCATTCAGAGTTTGGAGCAAGAAGTTATGCGCTTTTTCGTAGAATTTGTCTGGGCTAGATGGGGAGCCTTCACAGACCATAAAAAGCTTCACAACCCGTGAAGTCAACTATGTCAAGTTCTATTTAAAATTTAAAGGGCCATTTTTAAGGTGTTTGTTATATTTTGACTCATCTCCGAGGCTTTTAAGACCTTTTAAACCCCCTTTTACATTCATAAACTTCTCCTACACTAATTCTAAACCCTTGTTCAAGATTAACCCTTTGTGTCTTGAATTAAATTCTCAAAATTCTCTCCAAGTCTCACCTTCAAGATTCAAGCTAGGATTCAATTGGAGTTTCAACTTCAAGGTAAATTCTTCTCAAATTCCTCTTCCTAAGCAAGGTATGTGGGATTGATTCTTGGTCCCTTTCAACCAGGAAGACCCATACTCTTTTCAATCTATTTTCTTGGAATTTTGCTTACTTTAAATATGGGTTTTGAGAATTATTGTTTAACAAATTCAATTGATGTATGGCCTGTACTTTATTATGATTTACAGTGAAGTTATGAAGTTATGAACATGCATGTCCCCTTTAAAGCTTGATTTATGCATGGGTGATTTATATTATGATTTAAATGTGGATTTAATTATGCATTCACTTCAATTTCATGTTATATTATTGATTTTAGATTGAATTTCAATTGCCCATGCTACTCCCACATCATTCATGGCATATGCATTCAGGAACATTGAATTTTATGAAAACTATGAAGTGGGTTAAGCCCAATTATTTTTATGATATAATTTTGATAAGGTATTGGTTATGACAAGAATGTGATCACATAAATGATAATGGTTATGCCTCTTTGAGCATTTTGGGTGCTTGCACTATCTTGTATATTTGAATGAGCTATTTTTATGCATGAGTATCATGGTTATGAATTATGCTTTGGCATTTGAGCCTAAATGTACATTGAACGGATTTGAAATGACTATTGCCTCTTTGAAAGCATGTATATATCTAGGTATATGTATTATTGTGGGATGCCGACTTAGTAACGATGGATTGAGGGTTCTCTTTCTCTCCTTGAACTATATGCCTAGCATAGGTTATGTGAACATCCTATCCGAAATAGGGATGCCCGTACGGAAGGTTGCTTCATACGAAATGGGGATGCCCGTAAGGTGAAGTATGATATGATATGATATGTTATATGTGAAAATCCTATCCAACATGGGGATTTCCGTAAGGAAGGTTGCTTCATACGAAATGGGGATACCCGTAAGGTGAAGTATGGTTTACCTTTGGTAAGTAGACCACCTCTTTATCGATGAGAGAATTTCATCGGAATTCTAAGTAATAGCTCGCTTTGTCTTACTCTTGTTGGTTGAGGTCACATCCTGGCTATATATGAGCATTATGGCATTTCATGCATCATGGACTTCATGGCATATTGTATACTACACTTCTTTGGATATATGACTCTTTCTATGTTATTTGCCCTTGTCATCTAACATTGAACGCAGGTTGGGTAAGTCATACGCATTGCATGCCCGCATACTTAGTACATTCAAACATACTAACACATACTTTTTCCTATATAATCTCACCATGTAGGAACCGAGGAGTACATCTATCCACCGCACGACGCTTAGCTCGAATCTCAAGTTTGCTTGTTGTGGTGAGTCCTATCTTTTAAGGACAAGCCATCTATCCTCTAGCTATGGTGCTTTTATTAGGTTATTTATAATTGAGGGGGAGCCCGGGGAATGTCTTGGCCCCCGCCCTATCTTATAACTAGAGGCATTGTTGAACATCTTGTAAACTCCTTTACGTTTATACGCTAAGTGCTATTTGGAGATTATGTTTTGGCTATTGAATATTATTATATGTTTTGGTTATGAGTCTTATGACTTGATGGTATGATATGATGATGCGAAAGATCCTAAGTCATGAAATTCCCCCAAAGCGTGCATTATATTTACCCGTCCCTTAGTCTTTATGTGCTATGAGCTATGTGAATCCATGTTAATCCCCTTGCCCTATGATAACCCCATAACATTAGTCCTACTTTCCCTTTAGAATTATGTGTTTGTCATTTGAGTATGCTTTTGAATTAATGATGTGAATTGGGATACTTTGAGGCTTGTTTGGGGACTCTAGGGTCCCCATTCGCCATGTCATTCCTAGACCCTAGGTCTGGGTCATGGCAGGACAACATCTCAATGTCCGTCGCTTTTTTTAGAGATGCAGTCCGTCGCTGTTTGGTCCATCATTTTTTCCTAGTTTTTTATAGTGGAACAACCGCCTCAGCTAGGATATCAGTGATCATTCGAATTCGATGATGAGCCAGCTCGTTCAAGCCTTCCACGGATTCATCTATTTTCTTAGTCCATTTGTTCCTAGACTTAGCTTGGACACTTAAGCTATTTAATTTCAATGGTTTTTCTAGGGTTGCATCCCATTATTTTAGACTTTTAGTTAGAATTTTGGTACAATGAACTTAAGTTTCTAAGGAGCGTTTTACATTATTAAGTTTTTGTGTTTGAGTTTATGGGAATTCAACTCGTTTTCCTTTATTCAAACTTGCTATCGTAACTTTAAATACTTATTTTGTGCTAACTTTGCTTAGTTGGATTATGGTATCGGTTCTCCTACCAAGGGATAGTACGGGTACCACTCACGGCCTATTGGGGGTCATGACACAACTATGGTCTCTAACTTTACCACTACACTACTCTTCAAAACTTGAACGAATAAGCATGTTTGTAAAAAATAAGATTGTATATAACAGTATTGTGTTTTACGTAGCATCCTATGTGCATTATGCTAAGGCACATGTGTCTACCTGTTCAATTTCATATAAGTTTCCGTGTCTACTTATGCACATCCAAAGTTGAAGGGCATATATGCCAACTAAAATTAAATGAAATGACATATTTATGTATTATGCATTTTTGTATATATTGATGTATTTTTCCACCAGTTATTACGTGAAAGCTTTTGTGTAATTTGAACTAGATTACGTGGAGGTCAACTATACATTTAATAGTATATAGCAATTTTACCCAAAAAAAAAAAAAGAAGGAAAAATTGTATATAGCAATTACGAATTTCAAAATATATATATATATATATATATATATATATTCATTAAGTAATATAGTCTAGTCTAGAATGTATATTTGACTCAAATCTTAATAAATCCAGAAGTTATAGAAAGTAATTTAGTAGTCTGCCATATTTGGAATAATTTGAAATTAACATCTAATTTGCCACAACGGCCATATTTTCATTCCACTATATAGAGACATCACATCCATTGTATTTCACCAGACATAGTATACATCTCCCAATATTTTATCCCTTCCATTCTTTCAATGGACCATAACACAAATGTGCAAGGTACGTAACTATTTTGGACTGACGTTGTTAACTTTTTTTCAAAAAAAAAAATTAAATGTTCTTTGTTTATTTATTTTCGACGTATAAAAATGTCAATTTAAATAAAGATGATGATTTTCTTTTCTTCTGATTGCTATATGCATGAAAGGTGGTAAGGCACAAATGGTGAAGACTGCGGGGGGGAGAAGACAAATCAGAGAGCCACTTTGCGTCATTAATCAGAATTCAGTTGTTAATAATAGAGGATTATCAAAGTAATTCTTGTCTTCAACTTTTAAATTTTCATTTTTCTATTTTAATTTTGCCGAATTTTCACTTTGTATAGTTTATTTGTGACTTTCTTTTTCTTGATTTCAGAACAAATGGGATCTACGACAAGAATTCTAAGAGGTAAGCTAGACCATATAAACGCGTTAAATTTTATTTTATTTTATTTGAATTTTGTGTATATATTTCAGTAATCTCAATGCCACTATTAATTAATTATAAAAGAAAAAAAATGAGATTTGTGGCTAGGTTGACTGAGACATAAGTGTAACTTTCTAAATGAAGGGAATTAGGTGCTGCACAAAGTGGTACCTTACACCAGCATTGTCCTGAGGTACAAAATTTCAATCTCATTTTTTTTTTTATCTCAGTGAGTTCTGCTTATGAGTTTTTTAAGATGAGGGTTCTCAGAAAACAGTCTTTTTACCTTTGAGGTGGTGGTAAGGTCGCGTACATTTTACCCTATCAAACCTCGCTTGTGAGATTTTATTGAATATGTTGTTGTTTTTTGTTACTTATCTCATTGAGTTACAAAATTTTGATCTCATTCTTAATTTGAGTGTACTCAAATGATTTTGAACAGAAAAATAAGAAAATGAAGCTAGCAACTGAAGAATTTACTGTATGGGAGGACAATGACATAACTGAAGCATTCTTAAAACACAACATCACAGAAATAGTAAGAGAATTATTTTTTCTCCCTTTCTAATAGTATTGATTAATTTATGGATGTTCTATACTTATACAACGATTATAAATTAAGAAGGAGGTTGAAACGGAGGATGTATTTGAGGAGGCGCTTGTAGATATTGACAGCGATGATGCAAACAACCCGCTTGCAGTTGTCGACTATGTTGGAGATTTTTATGCCCACTGCAGAAAAATGGAGGTCAGTACTCCGATTTTGTTATAAGGATTTAAGTTATATATAATGAAAATAAAATTTAAACCTATACATAACTGCAATTTAACTGGTTAACTATTAGGCTTGTGTTGAAAAGTTAAATGGTGTTGTTGATAACTTAACTTGATGTTGATAGTGTTGAGGTAAATTTCATAAGTAATGAGGTAGGTTAAACGTATCATGTATATTGTCTTCGTTCGATAGCCAAGTTTATTCGGATTGGTTGTTAATTGCATACATGCCAAATGAAAATTTTCTCTTTTTTTCCAATTGAGAAATTTTCGAAGATTAGTGATACAAGTTTGTTAGAAGCTTGATGGATAATGAGATCGCCCTGAGTAAAATTTCTAGGTTTCCAAGGATTATGTGAAAAAATTGACTCTTATAACAAGACTACAACAAATACTCTCTCTTCCTATAGCAATTATTATTCACAGGCCATTGTTGGATTTTTTTGTAAAGACTAAATTTATCTTTCCTTCTTAATTATCTAACCTTTTATTTAACGTAATACACTCACATTCACATTTACGATGAAATTTCATAATTACTTTACTGATATTTTACTTCTTTTTTGAAAATATTATCTTGTTTCTTTTTTTTTAACTTTTTAATTTCAATTTTTCACATGACTTGCTTAAAATCACAAGACTAGACGATCTTTTGATACATTTTATGTAACTTTAGTTTAAGACCACAAGATTCAGAAGTTTCTTGAACTCCCATCAAGTCAAAATATGAGAATCAAATTAAAATGGAGGGAGTAGAGTACCTTTTGTAATTGTAAAGTGATACATTGGGCATTGTATTTCAGGTTTACAGCTGTGTTTCGCCAAAGTATATGGAACAACAGTTTGAGATCAATGAGCGTATGAGAGGTGTACTAATAGACTGGATAATTGAGGTAATTAAGTTAAATATTTGGGAATGTTATTCCATTAATGTAATGTTAATTAACTTGCTTAACTATAATTATTCTAATAAACCAATTACAGGTACATGACATGTTTGAGCTCAAGGAAGAGACATTGTTCCTTACTGTTAATTTAGTTGACAGATTTTTGGAGAAACAAACAGTTGCAAAAGACAAGCTGCAACTTGTTGGTCTGGTTGCCTTGCTATTAGCAAGCAAATATGAGGAGACATATGCCCCTCTCGTGCATGATTTGGTGATTATTTCGTGTAATACCTACACGAGAAAAGACATTCTTCAAATGGTACAATTATCTCCATTGGCTTTATTTAATTTGGCATTTAAATCTATTCCTAATTAGTTTTACTATTCTGCAGGAGATACTGATGCTCAACACGCTTATATTTACTATGTCACTTCCAACTCCATATGTTTTTATGAGAAGATTTCTCAAGGCTTCTCGAGCTGATAAGAAGGTTAGGCATGCACTAAAAATGTATATATATAGTTGCTCGTATCATGTACAGAATCTAATTTATACATAATTGGTTGTCAACAGCTTGAGGAACTGTCTTTCTTCTTAATTGAGCTTTGTCTCGTGCAATATGAAATGCTTAAGCATTCACCATCGTTTATGGCTGCTGCGGCAATCTATACAGCTCAGTGCACGCTTTATGGCGTCAAGGAATGGAGTAGAACCTGTGAATGGCATACAGGTTATTCAGAAGATTCACTTATGTGAGTACTCATTAGTATCTACATTGTGATTTTCACCTTCACCTCCTTTAAGATTGTTCTGATTTAGCTGCTTTTTTATTTTTACCTTAGGGAATGCGCGAAATTGATAGTGAGCTACCACCAAAAGGCGAAAACCGGGAAGCTTAGTGGGGTGCATAATAAGTATAGTGCATCCAAATTTGGCTATGTAGCAAAAATTCATGAGCCAGCACATTTTTTGGTGCAGACTCAATAGTAGAAGGGAGGGCATGCTCAGTAATCAACTTCACGTTACAACCGTTAAACAATGCGTCTTACAACAGAATACCTAGTGCAAGTTGTAGTCAATGACATGAAAGGAGTTACAATCCATGCTATATATGGAAAACAAAATTATAGATACAGAAATAACTCAGCAGCACTTTGTTGCCCTAATAATGAATTCTGTTACTGTTTTTTTTTTTTTTTTTACCCTTGGAACCCTGAGTTATTCTGTCAACACACCAGATTATATTTTAGTCTGATAATACAATTTATAGAAAATCTTTATCATCGTTTTTGAAGTATATCATTTGATATCTAAAATTATTATTATTGTTACTTCTGAGTAATAATATGCTACTCTTCGAGATATAATGTTTCAAATATTATTATGTTAGATGTCTATTGAAGATATTTAATTAATATTTATTACTACGTTTTGATAATATTTCAGCAACGACAATTGATCTCAAAAAGCTTTGTATTCAATCTCCAAATATTACTTATTTTCAACAATTTCAACCAACACAACATCATGTTCGAATTTCGAAACTCACTTCAAAGCATCAAGATTTGTTCAATAATAGTTAATTTTGAAGGTTTTTTTTTTTTTTTGTAAAATAGGAAATATTATATTACTTAATAATATGCATCACTACAAAATCATTGCAGAGCAATTGTCCTGCTAATATAGCCCAAGGAAGTCGGGTTATCATTAAGATTATAAAAAGTTATATCAAGAGATCCCGGCATGTTATTGCTTGCCCTATTTCTTTTTTGCCTTGCAAAAACAGTTCCATTTTTGTTTGTATGGATCTTCGCTCGAACAAACAACGGTAGAACTTCTGAAATGGTAAGAGGATTAACATTGTACATAGTAGTTACTTCCTTAACTAGCGCGTCCGCAACACTATTAACTTCACGGTGGATATGGCTAATGTGGGGGTTTCCCAGCTGATGGAGAAGATCCCTGCAATCAGATACAAAATTCCAATATTAAATATGTGGATTATTGATATAGAAGAGTCATCCGTGTTTAGTTTGAAGTCTTGGGGGGTGGAGAGGGGGGGAGTCCATTTTAGGTACTCTTTGTATGCAATTCTTCTTTCCCTCCTCCCAACTAATGCCAAGTATTCCTTTGCATGACTGTAGGGTGTAAGGTTATAAGTCTTTATTAGTGTGTCACTGAAGGTTCGTCCATTTCTTACAAACCATATATTCCATAGGTAGAAGGGAAAGGCGTATGTCTCACCACCTCAGATTTGCTTTGTTGGTGAAGTCGAGTCTCGAGGTGTGTTCTAGCCAATCTCTTGTATCGGAGTTTATTATTTGGTTAATTTCGTGTAAAACTCCAAATGTTCTCCAGTGTTCTTTGACCATTACACACTCTAGGAACATGCACGTTTCAAAAGGGGCTGCTCAAATCTACTTATTTTAGAATTCAAAATTCCTTATTATAATAATCAATTGTTAGGCATTCATGAAGCATTATTATTCCAAGCAAGGGATGGTTGAGTTCTTCTTGTGTCATTATTACATTGCTTTTTTTCCATATTTTTTCCAATACACCTTAGGTCTACATTTCAAAAAAAAGTGGATACATTGTTAATTATATCATCTAGCGTATTGGTTCGACATGAATGAAGTAGAGGCTTGCATTCGGAGACTTGTGTGATAAAAAAAGTACCGCTGAAACTTAAAATTATTTTTTGTAGAGTGGTGGTTAGGTCATGACTTTGTTGTAAGGACTAGAGCAACACTACCCAGTCAAGAACTCCAATTTTCAAAAGATACATGCACATTGTCGAAATGAGGATATTGAGGTGGATGTGTGAGTATATAGGAGCAATAAGACTATGAATGAGGATATTCGAGATTAGATGGAGGTGGCTTTTAATTTGTAGTGAATAAGATGAGAAAAGTAAAATTGAGATAGTTTGAACCTATCAAGAGGAGATGCACAGACACCATAAAAGTGTGAAGAATCATTTATAGGAAGTGCAAGAAGAGGTAAAGATAAATCAAAGAAGTACTGAAAAGATGTTATTGGACTGAGTATATGTTGCAACTTTAGGTTATTGAGCATATGATCATAGAAAAGAGGCTATGGAGGATGCATATTAACTAAGTTAGAAGGTTAGAGGGATAGTGGATGATTGTTTTGCTTTTTGAGGGCTTAGATTTATTGGCGTTTGTCGTTGTACTAGCCATTTATTATAAGAGCTCTTGTTTTTTTATATCTCTAATCATCTATGGTTGAGGACATCACATTTTTTTGTTGGTCTAATTTTTCAATCATATCCTTTACACTGCTTTTCTTGTTAGTTGCTATATTATTTTTATATTTTGTTTATTTTTCTTTCGACTTGAACTTAACTATTTGGCTAGGGTGAAATGGTTTTGGACGATTTTAATCTCCTAAAGTTAAAAAATATATCAAATCAAAACTAAATTGTTAATATTTAACCCTATCACTCCAACCCCCCTCATAAAATAATTAATTTTTATAAAATTACTTTTCATTCGAATTTTATTTTTAAAATTTTTCTACTTTTGTACCCTAATCCCACCAACTCCAACTCCAATCCTACTTCACCCTCACCCGCACCTCTATCACCCCTCAATTTTTAAATCAAAATATCAAAATAATTAATTCACCCTGCCCGCTTCACTCATCCCCTAGCCCCACACTGCCACAAATCTTATAAAATAATTTTAAAAAATAAGTTTTCACCTCTGAACCCCACCTCTAGTCTACCCCCGCTGGACCCCTACTCTCACCCCATCCTAATTTTTTTTTAAACAAATGCTTTTTCACCTTGCCTCCTTCCACTCTACCCCCATCCTCACCCCACCCCAATCTTTTTTTCACTCTCCCCCCCCCCCCCCTTTACCCCTGACTTCCACCCTATCCCTAACCTCCTATCTCTATCCCACTCCAAAATTATTTTCAAAGAAACAACTATGTTTTTACCCCTCCACTTTCCTCCTACCCCTACCCTTACCCCAAACTTTTTTAAAGAACAAATTAAAAAAATAAAAAGTTAAAATTTTTCAACCAGCCCCTAATTTTTTAGAAAGAAAATATTTCAATGAAAAAAGTTGAATTTTTTCAAAATCGCCCCCCTCCTCCTTGCTCCCCTGCCTCCTAATTTTATGTAAATACATTTTTAGTGGATTGTTTATTATGAGCGGAAGATCTATATATCCATGTAGATTTTCATACTTTATCTATTTTGATCATATTTGTATGAATTTTTAAAATAGATCAAGCCACATTTACCCATTTTTGAAAAGGAATAATTATTATGCAAAATGTTCATTGAAAAAAATTATTTAGTCAAAAATAGCTCACATTTCTTTTTACTTAAAATGCCCAATCAACCATTGTTTTTATAAACTAAATAGCTGGTTGGTTATTACCAAAGTGGTAGGTTGTCATTTTGGCGACTTCAATGTTATTATGGCCATTTTCTTTCTCATTTAAAAAAAACTTTTCGTTATTATTTTTTTGTTGTGCTATGTAAAGAAAAAAAATTTTTTTTTTTCATTTATTATTTTCGCTCCTTTTTAAGTTTTTTCTTTTTCATGTTTCACTTCTTTAATGGAAAAAAATATTTATGTTACTTTGTTGTTTCTTATTTGTTCATTGAAGTAGAATGCATAATATCAATACATCACATAATTACTTATACAATATCAATACATGATTATACACATTTATGCAATATCAAATATATTATATTACACAATTATTTTATATATGCATAATACATAAATTAACCCTTTAACGTGACTTCAAATCACAAGTTGGAACTCCAACTTTCAAAATGCACAAATAGGCACTACAACTAATCCATTTTTAATCTTTAAAACACACCCATCCTAGCTGGCAAAATGCATCAACTACACGAAATTTAAGCGCGTGTTTTTTTTTTGAGGCCCATAACGGTAAAAAAGAGGTTGAATTGACTATTTTACCCATAAAAATTATCATATATATATATATATATATATATATATATATATATATATATATATATATATATATATATATCATTGTTTTTCAAACAAAAATACCATTTTTCCCTTCTTCTTTCTAATACTATTACACAAGAATTTTTCTCTCCCTTTTATTACATGATCCTTTTGGTATATAATGACTTCAAATTTTGTTTTGTGATTGTGGTAAAAGAGCTACAATGAAGATTTCTTGCTTTGCAAATAACCCAGGTCGTTGGTTTCTGTAAAGATGGTTGAATATGATTTTATTTCATATAACTATTTTTTGTTTAAATTCTAATGTTCAAAATTCAAGTTTTATCATTATTTTGTTTCTTGTAGACAGGTTGGGTATAAGTTTTTTAGGTGATGTGAAATGGATTATACTGAACGTGCTAGAATTGTGATTTCGAGATTACTAAATAGGATAAAGAAGCATGATGAAGAAAAGGAAAAGATAAGGAGGAAATATCGAATTTTGTTGATCATTGTTATACTATGTTGAATTTATAGAGAGTTCTTTATGTAGTAATTGTTGTGTATGTTGATTTTTGAAATTATTTTTCTTGCAATGTAGTTGTTTTTACGGGATAACTGCTTATATCTATTGTAATAATGCAAATTAATTTAACTTGACAAATTTTTAGCTTTAATTTTGAATAAGTGTTTCAGCACTTCATCACTAGCACTAGCACACAATTTGCACATACGCTCATACACTAGATCAACATCACTTCAATATAGGCACTAAGCATCAACTTAACATACATAAAGTAGCTTTACATAACCATAATGGCATCTAAGGAGTTGTGCAAACATACATCAAATAATCAAAAATACATCACAATGGTTAGTGATTGAAGTATGCCTTTACAAAATATACATCAAAATATGTAAAAGTAAGATCAACATCATTGTTTTTCATCATGAAAACACATCATCAACACTGTTGAAATCTTATGGAATCCACTTGGATTTGGTTTGCAATTTTTTTTCGCTCTGACATTAGTTGAAGTTGGTTTCTAGTCATAGCATTTTTTTCCTTTCCATTTCACACCAGATGGTCTGAATCCAAGGTCAAAATTTGTTTGTGATGCATCCTTGAATATTGCTTTAGACCCACTTGAGATCACTCTTTCACTTGCTCTTCCAGGCTGCATTATTACTTTACATTATTTTCAAGATACATAAATAAAAATATAAAGAATCATATATACTTACATTAATCACTTGTCTTCCAGATTGTGTATCTGTGTACATACCAAATCCCATAGTTGTTGTGGTTTTTCTTCCAGCTAAACTTGTAGCACTAGTTGGTTGTTTCCTCTTACTTCCCGTAACTCTTGAGGTTTCTAGGCTGTTGAGTGCTTGGTTGATTAAGGATGGCTGTGGAGTGGACTGTGAAGGCTGAGTGTCCTGTTAAGTATACTGTGAAGGTTGTCTAGTAGGTTGTGAAGGCGATGGAGTGGACTGTGAAGGCTCTAGAGTGGCATGTTAATCAAGGAACAAAATTAAATGTATAAATAATCATAAAATGAGATAGGAATGGTTGTTTCTTACCACTTTACAACTTTTTTTATGCCTAACTTGATGGCATATGGAACATGACATTTTGGCCCCATTCTTTGATGCTTTCCCCTACTTCTTTTTTCTTGGTTCATCTTTATATTTTCTTGTACATCAGGATGGTCTTCCAGGCATTGACTTCACCTCAGGAGGCTCAATTGGTGGATTATTGGTTTCAGGCCATATTACCATATTAGTTATAGGTTGCAAGAAGTACTTATAAGCACAATCTTCTGGTTCTTGCCCTATGTGATATAAAGCACAAACTACATGATACCCCTCAGCTGCCACAACCTACGAGGGTACAAGTCCTTTTAACCGTGTCAACTACATGTCCATATTCTCTTTCTTGGATCTCAAAGCCAATGTCATGATTCTTGTTCACCCTTAGTTTCCTATCAATTTCTTTACTTTCTTCTAATACTAGCCTTGTCGTATTTGAAATATTACTGATCCAAGTATCTGCAAACTTAATCATATACCCATGCCTATCCATTATTTTGTGTCTAATATCTTCAAGAATACTAATCACAGATTTGTGTCTAGGACCAACAATTCATGAATTAAATGTTTCACACATATTATTTTCCACCACATGACACTTGGATGTTTCATTAAATAAAGCTCTATACTAATAATCTTTGTTATAGATAAGCAAGGACTCACATATTCTATCATCAAGGTTTACCAAATATGCAAACTAATCTTTCAATTTTACCTCAAAACTAGCTTTGGCATACCTCCAAATGCTTTTCTCCTCTCTTCACCTCTCCATTTCTTCTGTCGGTTTGTCCAAATATGTCTTGCATACATTCTTCTTTAAGCAAAAAAGGGAAGGAAATCAGCAATAGTTGACTCAAGGCCCTACAATTTTAGTAGTTTAGTTTAACAAACACAAGTGAGATAAAATGTGAAACAAGATTAGCAATTTGAATAGTTTCAGTCCCTAATTTAGCTTCTTTCTATCCAAATTTAGTGTAGTTAAGTTTCTATCCAAATTTGGTTATTAGTTTGTGTCCCTAATTTATTAGTTTCTGTCTCTAATTTAACTTGTTTCTGAAATATGCCAAAGACAACTAACAAGCACCATTAGTTTCTGTCCTGAAATGACTAACACATTAACTAGAGGTAAGTAACAAAAATGAGATATTAACTAAGTAACACATTAACTACACATATCTACACATTAATAAAATGTGAAACAAGATTAACAATTTGAATAGTCATCAATCCCTAATTTAACTTGTTGCTGTCCAAATTTAGTGTAGTTAAGTTTCTGTCCAGATTTGGTTATTAGTTTGTGTCCCTAAGTTAATAGTTTATGTCCCTGATTTAACTTGTTTCTGTAAGATGCCTTAGACAACTAACAAGCACCATTAGTTTCTGTCTTGAAATGATTAATACATTAACTACATGTAAGTAATTAACTGAAATGAGACATTAACTACACATAACTGCACATTAATTGAAATGTGAAACAAGATTAACATGACAGTGCAGTTATGAGACAGAAATGTAAAACAAGATTAACATGACATTAACTATAGGTAAGTAACTGACTGAAATAAGACATTAACTAAGTAACACATTAACTACACATAAGGAACTGGAATGAGACATTAACTAAGTAAGTAACACATTAACTACACATAGATAACTAAAATGAGACATTAACTAAGTTGCACATCAACTACCTATAACTAACTGAAATGAGACATTAACTGAATAAGTAACGATTAACTACATATAACTACACATTAATTGAAATGTGAAACAAGATTAATATGACAGTGCAGTTGTGAGATAGAAATGGCTGCGGGGCACTGATTTAACCATTTATTTCACATGACAAAAATGAGACAGAATAATCATGAAATGAAAATAACCATGACACAGCAAACATATGACAGAAATGATAATAGTGAATAGTAAAGGGCAGTGATTTAATTACCAAACATCATTTACAACCATCCTCAACAACATAAGGAAAGAATATGCATTAATTAACATGAAATGAGACAAAATAGTTCAAATGAGATAGAATGAGATAAAATAAATACCTTTTGTATCAGACATGATTGTTATGTCATATCCATCACCAAGTTATAAATCTTCAATATTAAGATATCTTAAGAACCAACTCCAAGATTGTTTAGTTTCTTAATCCACCACTGCCCAAGCTATTGGATACATTTATTGGTTTCCATTTTTTCCAACAGCCACCAATAACTCTCCTCTACAAGCACCCTTTAGAGAACAATCATCTAGGCCTATAACTTCCTACAGCCTTCTAATCATCCATTCTTCAATGCAGCAAAGCACACATAAAAGTATTTAAATAAGTGTTTGCCAGGAACTGTTTCATTATCAGTTCTCACTCAACAAGAGGTTCCAGGATTTGAACTCTTGATCATATCAGCATAGCCCAATAATTTTGAAAACTCAAGCTTTCAATCACCTATGAACTTGCAAATAACATTCAGTTTTGCCCTTTAACATATTGATCTTTCCACTTTTAATCTCATTCTTTTCTTATTGTTTCTTGAAGCTTATGAACCCTAATGTCAGGTTGAGATATTATTCGATCCCTCATCTTCGTTTTCACATACTTTACTGTGCACAATTTATTCATGTTCTTTATAAGACACCTATAACTAGTATAGTAATTTTTTCACAAAACATTTCCTATATTTTTATCCAAGCTAGCAAACACTTCCTATTTATAGTTTCCAACACATCTCACCCTATCCCTTTGACATTCATTGGGTTTAATCTCTAATTGAACTTTATGTTGCACAGCATAATCAACAACAAACTTTCTAAACTAAATTGCACTCTCAAATATCATACCCAATTCAAAGAAAGAAATGGTGGAAGAAGAATCATAACACAATTTGCTGCTTTTTCTTCTTGAAGGTAAATCCACATCCAGTTGTGCTAAGACATCAAGTTCTTCACCACAATCTTCACTTGGTTCATCTGATGAACCAATAAACTCTTCATCACCTCCTAATCAACCATGATATTTGACTGCCTTGTTTTTGAAAATACTCTCAAAACCCTTATCTATACCAGTCTCTCCAAGCTCAACTTCTTGTTGTTTGGAATTGTTTTTAGACCTTTTTTTCCCATTCCAGCCTCATTTCTTTTTTCTTCTCTTTGTTTTTCCCTAAAATTTCTCAATCCTTCACCAACTTCACTACCATCTTGATTTGGAACATCATCTAAGTCATCCTCTTCAAATTCAAGAGAATCACAAGTTTCTTCCTCTGAAGGTTGTTCAACTCCACCTACTTCATTGATGTCACCCTCGAAATAAGAAACCCTAGACACTTCCCTTGTTTCTTCATTATTTGTTTTACTAGAAAATAGTCTCAAAGGAGTTGTGGCCCCCACTTCTTTAGCAATCACGTGTTTCAAGAATATCTTAAAAGACGACCCACTCCACAAATCTTTGATACAATTATAGAGTTAGTTGTCACTTTCTATCTTGAAAAATTTATGGGTAATAGGATCTTCAGTATAAAAATCCGCAACTTCATCATATCCAATATCTTTTGCATAATATTTCAATTCGGTCAACGAGAAGTGGTCCTTGTCTATGCAAAATATACAATTTCTCAATTTCAAAACATACCTACATTTATAAAAGCGATATACATAGTGAAAAATAGCTATAAGATAACCCATATCACCAAAGAGGTAGAAAAAGGTGAATTTACAACAAGAAACATCAAAACGATGATAACGTCTACCAAAAATATACTTTCAAAATGGAAAAATTAAACATACCGTAACTATATAAAGGAAAACAATAAGAAAACTGCAAGGACCAGGACCTCAAGAGGCCATAACGATGTTTTAAATTGCGTTTCCAAAGGTTTTTGACCAAGATGCCCCTCCAAGGTCACTCCCACGAGCCGTGGGGGCAACCTTGGGGTAACCCTTGGAATGGTTAATGACTTCATGTGGCTTATGAAAGAGTTTTAGGCTTGATGGTCCTTCAAGGCACTTTCGACGGATCGTGGTCCTCACCATTGGCCGTGGAAGGAGCTCGTGATAGGTGCCCCGGCCTTCAAGCCAAGAAGTTGGCTAAGGCAGCCACTAGGGACCCTTGTACGGGTCGTGCAACCCACCATGGATTGTGGTAGGGTCTCGTGAATGCTTACCTTCAAAATATTATTCTAAGTGTCAAATTATCGTCTCGAAACTTAGGTGCATTTTCATGAACCGTTGTATGATTAATGAAGGTTTGTACGAACCGTGAAATGCCCTTGGCCTAAAGTTTTTTAAGTATTAGAGAATTCATTTTCATGGACCGTTGTATGGTTAGTGAACATTTGTATGGTCCGTAGTGCATTTTTACGGGACCCCTGGACACCTTTTAAAGATTGCTTTATTAATGGTCTTTCCATAATTTTTTATTATTCTAAAGGTAATTTAGGACCTTGATACCTATCCTAAGACCCTATGTCAGATTATACTCACTCTTTACATTCATTCACCCTCATTATACTCAAGCTATAGAATTCAATTCCTAAGTCTCTCTTCAAAGTCTAGTATGAGAATTCAAGCTAGGATTTCAAGTGGGCTTTCAATTCAAGTCAATTAAATCCTAATTCTTCCTGTTATTCAAGGCATGTGAGATTGATTCATGATTCCTTTCAATCATGAAGACCCCAAAAACTTGGGATTGATTCATAATTCCTTTCAATCATGATGACCCCAAAAACTCATTACTTCTTAAGTTCTGAATTTTAAGCTTACTTACAATATAGGTCTTCTAAATTAGTGTTGATTTGATTAAATTGAGTTATGGACTGTATTTAATTGATGTTTTTAATATGATTTAAGCCCTATTATGTTGGATTGCATTTATTTTATGAAGGTTTGAATATGCATGTCCCTTTAAATTAAGAATCCATGCATGGTAATTTCAAGTAAGCTTTAATTTTTTATTTCTTCATGGATTTATTACGAGTTCATTGTATTATGATGATTTAACTATGAATTCCTAATACCCACGCTATTCTCTCATTCCTCATGGCATATGCATGCATGAACATTGATTTTCATGAGATTTATGATGTGGGTTATGACCAAATTATGATTATAACTATGATTTCAAAAAAGTATGATTATGACATGACATGTGATCATATAATGTCTATGATACGGATTTTAAGGAATTATGGGTGTTTACACCAATATGTACAAGTAAGAAAGAGCTACTCTTATGCATATATTCATGAATTGAAGTATGATTTGACCTTTTTTGCCCAAGTATGCATGATGAAGACATATGCCTCCTTTTCAAGCATGTATATGTATATGCATTCCCATGGACGATGACTTAGCACCGAGTAGGATTGTGTAAGGGGGACTATCCCCAAGGATCCTTATATAAATCCTCAAGTCCCATAACTATGTGCCAAACATAGGTTCATGTTTATGCCCCTTTAAGGGATGATTATGTTATGAAAATCCTTACCGAAATGGGAGGCCCGTAAGGTAAGATTACTTCTCCGAAATAGGAGGTGCATAAAGAGAAGTATGGTCTACCTTGGGTAAGTATATCACCCTTTCCTCCGGTGTATGGTGAACATTGGAATTCCCAGTAGTAACTCACTTGGTCTTATATATCGGTTAAGGTCACATCCCCGTATGCTGAAGTATTATTACATTTATGCATCATGGATCTCATGGCATATTAATATATTATTCTTTATTATATACTTCCTTCTATATATGTGCCTTTGGCATATAACATTGAGTGCAAGTTAACATATTCAAAAGCATTTGCATGCCCACATACTGAGTGCATTCAAATGTACTAACGTATATTTTTGCCTATATAATCTAACCATATAGGGATTGGAGACTATCTTCATCTATCTCTTGACAGGTAGATTGGATTGTGTGCTTGCTAGTGGCGAGTCCTTTACTTCAAGGACCATAACCACCTTCTATCTATCTATTATGCTATTTTCCACTTATATCTTTACTTTGAGGGTGAGCGTAGGATATTTTTTGGCCCCCATCCTATTCTATGAACAAGAGGCATTGTTGGACATCACGTAAACTTTATGTACGGGTTTGTTATGTATTATTGCCTATAGAGACTATGTTTATGTTTATCTTATGATGTTGGTGCTAAGATGACATGATCGTGATGAGATGTGGAAATGTGGAAAGTCCTAAGTCTCTTCTATCCCCATAGCATGAGTCATACTTACTCGTGCCTTAGCTTTTATGTGTTATGTGCTATGTGAATCTATACAGACCCCTATCTTTATGACACCTCCATAGATTGAATCCAAAGCCATGTTTCCCTTAGAACTATGTGCTTGTTGTTTAATTATGCACTTCTGAACTAATGACGTATATATGGATGCTATGAGTCTTGTTTGGGCATTCTCGGGTTCCCATTCACCATGTCACTCCTAGGCCACAGGTTCGGGTCATGACAAGCATGGTATCAAAGCACTAAGGTTTTAAAATAATCCTTAGAGTCCAACATATCGTATGGAGTAGAGTCCTATATATGGGTGTGAAGTGCACCATACCTATGAGTTGGAGGCTATGACGACATTTTTGGAATTATGTCACTTCTTCATGTATTATATTATTCTATGGATCATTTCATAACTTTCACAATATCCTTGGTGACTTACAGAAGATGTCTTCAAGAAGAGCCCCTCTACCAAGACATGCCCTAATTAATGAGGACCAAGTCCCTCAAGAGCCTATGGGGGAGTAGGTTACTCAAGATGAATTTTGGACTGCCTCATGCTAGCTCAAGTGGTAACCAACCAGGCTAATTCTCCTCCTTATGTCCCCACTACGGCTGCTAGAGTAAGAGATTTTACTTGGATGAACTCTCCAGAGTTCTATGGGTCAAAAGCTGATGAAGATGCCCAAAGACTTAATTAATGAACTATCTAAAGTGTTGACTATTATGGGAGTGACTTCAAAAGAGAAAACTAAACTAGTTGCTTATCTGTTGAAGGATGTGTCTCAAGTGTGTACACTCAATGGTAGGTGGAGAGGGTTGGTGATGATGAGGTTAGTTGGGAAGAGTTTAAGTTTGCCTTTCTGGACTGTTTCTTTCCTCTTGAGCTTAAGGAGGCCAAAATGATAGAATTTATTAACCTCAAACAGGGTGGTATGAGTGTGAGGGAATATGCCCTCAAATTTACAAAGATCTCCAAGTATACTCATATGCTAGTGGTTAACCCCCGTGCAAGGATGCACAAGTTTATTTTTGGGATCTATGATTTAGTTTTGAAAGAATGTCGTACAGCTATACTTATTCGAGAGATGGACATTTCTAGGCTTATGACTTATGCTGAGCATATTAAAGGGGTAAAGCTCAAGGAGAGAAGCGTGAATGATTCCAACAGAGCCTATCATGATGGTGGGTTCTCCAACTCTAGGAGTTGTGGTAGAAATGGTCACTTCCAACAGGCTCAAGGTTCAAATGCAAGGGTAGTCAATAGTAGAGTGCTTACTCCCAAGGCACTGGTTGGAAGTGGACCATTACCGCCTCGGTGTGACAAGTGTGGGAAGAATCACTCAGGTACATGCTTGAAAGGTTTAGGTGTGGTGATATGAGCCACAAAGTTGTTGATTGCCCTAAGGCTTTTAAGTAGGGTCAAGGCAAAATGGCTCCTAGCATTCAAGGCCAGCAAAGGGTTAAATAGGGTGGTGCTAATAGAAACAACAAGTTTTATGTTTCGCATGCTCAATAGGAGGTAGAAGAGACCCTGGATATAGTGACTAGTATGTTAAAAGTATTTGACTTTGATGCTTATACTTTGCTTGACCCGAGTGCAAATTTATCTTTTGTGACCCTTTTTGGGGCTATTAAGTTTGGTTTGAGTCCAGAAATCTTAAGGGAGACCTTTTCAGTTTATACTCCCATGGGTGAGTATATTGTTGCCCGAAGGATCTATCAGGGTTGTCCGATTTTTGTCTTGTATAAACTCCTTTGTTATGATCTTGTAGAACTTTAGGTGTTTGATTTTGATATTATTCTCATGATGGATTGGTTGCACGCTTCTTACGCCTCTATTGACTGTAGAACTCGCAAGGTCAAGTTTCAGTTTCTGAATGAGCCTATTCTTGAGTGGTAGGGTAGTGACTCCTTTTTTAAAGGTTTGTTTTCTATCTCAAATCCCAAAAAATAATTTTTAAAGGGAGGCTATATCATATTGTGAGGGTTAGAGATATGGAGTCTGAGTCACCTACTCTTGAGTTGGTTCTGGTGGTTAATAAATTTCCAGATGTTTTTCCTAAATATTTGTCCGGTATTCCTCCCTAAATGGATGTAGATTTGGCATAGATCTCCTTTCGGATACTCAGCCTATTCCCATTCCTCCTTATTGTATGGATCTGGCTGAATTAAATGAGTTGAAGGATAAGTTGAAGGATTTATTGGAGGAAGGCTTTACTAGACCAAGTATATCGCCCTGGAGTTCTCCTATGTTATTCATGAGAAAAAAGAATGGATCGCTTCGAATGTGTATTGACTATAGAAAATTGAATAAAGTAACCATCAAGAATAAATATTCGTCGCCAAGAATTGACAACTTGTTTAATCAACTTTAAGGAGCCACCCATTTCTCGAAGATTGACCTCCGTTCGAGTAATTATTAGTTGAAGGTCCAGGAATGTGACATTCCCAAAACAGCTTTTCAGACTGGATATAGACATTTTGAGTTTGTGGTGATGTCCTTTGGCTTGGCTAATGCTCCGGCTATGTTTATGGACCTTATGAATCAAGTGTTCAAGCCATTTTTTGATAGTTTTTTGGTTGTCTTTATCGATGATGTTCTGATTTATTCCCTGAAGTGAGTGGGAGCACATAGATCATTATAGGTTGGTTTCAAACTTTGAGAGAGAAGCAATTATTTGCCAAGTTTAGTAAGTGTGAGTTTTGGTTAGGTGAAGTAGTGTTTTTTGGTCATGTGGTATCCAGTGATGGCATTAAGGTTGACCCAAAGAAGACTGAGGCCGTGAAGAATTGACCTAGACCACTGACTCATTCAAATATTCAGAGTTTTCTTGGGTTAGCTAGTTATTATCGGAGTTTTGTTGAGGGTTTCTCATTCATTGTATCTCCATTGACTAAGTTAACTCAAAAGAAGTCCAAGTTTATATGTTCGGATGAGTGTAAGAAGAGTTTTCAGACTTTGAAGGATCGACATATATCGACTTCTGTTTTTACTTTACCGGATAGCTTAGATGGGTTTATGGTGTATTGTGACGCTTCTCGGATTGGGTTGGATTGTGTGCTCATGCAACATGGTAAGGTGATAGCTTTTGCATTGAGGCAATTGAAGGTGCATGAACAAAATTACCCGACTCATGATTTTGAGTTGGCGGCTGTGGTGTTTGCCTTGATGATTTGGAGACATTATTTATATGGGGTTTTAGTTGATGTGTTCACCGATCACAACAACTTGCAATATCTGTTCACCCAAAGAGATCTTAATTTGATGCAAAGAAGATGGTTAGAACTTCTTAAAAATTACGACATGAGTGTTTAATATTATCCCAACAAGGCAAATGTTATAATCGATGCTCTTAGTAGGCTATATATGGGTAATGTGGCCATGTTGATGAGGGAAAGAAAGAGTTAGTAAAGATGTTCATCGCTTGGCTAAATTGGGTGTTAGATTGTCTGACTCTAATGATGGTGTCATTTATATTCAGATGAAGCTGTCTTCTGAGGTTGTTGATGTCAAGGTAAATGCAAGGACCCAGACTTTTCGAGTGGTATTTCCCAAGTGTCCTAGAATTCTCCCAAGTGAACTGCCAGGCGCCCCTCCACGAAGAAGCCCACACGGCCCATGTGAAGCCACACAGACCATGTGGCCTCTCATGAAGAGACACTAGGTCCAGTTTACGATTGGGACAACTTTGGGATGGAAGGGAACCATGGCCAAGTGAAGGCACACGGACACTCACACGGTCCATGTGATGTGACATGGCCCGTGTGGCTCTATGTAACTCACTATGTAAAAATTATTCTAAGTATAGAAGTACCGTCTCGTAACTTTGTCGTTTGGAAAATATTTCAAGTACCGGTACACGATCGGTGTCACGACTCGTGTGGAGTCACATAGACCGTGTAGCTGTCCGTGTGATAACACTTAGTTCCATAGAATTTTCCTCCGTGAGAGTCTAAGTAGGGGATCACAGCCAATGTTCATGGTCCGTGTGACGTTCCACGGACCGTGGAGTGGACCGTGTGAGCATGAGGGGATAATTTAGGTCTGTTTCACTAATGGTGTCTATGTAATTTCGATTTATTTTAATCATGAATTATGACCTGTTACCTATTCTAAACCCCTAATTTCAGCTGAAACCCCTCCCCACTTCATTCATTCTCCTAAAACATTCTACCCCTCATAAAATCACCTCCCTACCCCTCTCTACACTCCTCTCTCAACGATTAAAGCTAGGGTTCCATTGTAGTCCAATTCAAGCCCAATTCATCTCCAAATTTAGCTTTTCAATCAAGGTATGCGGGATTGATTCTTGGTACCTTTCAACCAAGAAGATCCAAAAATCTTTCAATCTATTTCATGAATTTTAGTCACTTTAAATATGAAATTTCATGATTTGATTTTATTAAATCTAATTAGTGTATGGGCTGTATTTTACCTATTATTTCAATTCATTTTGATTACTATTATGATGATTTACATTGAATTATGAAGGTATGAACATGCATGTCCCCTCTATAATTGATTTATGCATGGGTGACTATTACCATGATTTAGATGTTGATTTAATTATGGATTTATTCATTTTCATATTATGGTGTTGATTTTGACTTGAATCTATGTTACCCATGCTACCCCCACATCATGCATTACATTACATTCATGAGCATTGATATATGGAAATTATGAAGAGGGTTAAGCCCAATTATGGTTTATGAAATGATTATGATATGATTTTGGTAAGACATTGGTTATGACAAAAGGTGATTACCGGTATGTCTATGATTATGGCTCTATGAGCATTATAGGTGCTTGCACCATCTTGTATATGTGTAGACGAGTTATTTCTTGCATGAGCATTATGATTATGATATTATGGTTTGGCAAATGAGCCTGCATATGCATTGAACGTTTTAGAATGAACATCAAACCTCTTGAAAGCACTTATATATATAATATTCATGTGGGATGTTGTTGACTTAGCACCGATGGATTGGGGGTGTTAGGGCTATCCCCAAGGGCCCTCTCCCTTTCCTTGAATCATGTGCCAACATAGGAATGTTAGCCATTACCGAAATGACCGGTCGTAAGGAATGGTTATTCGTTTATTATGCTTATGATATGATATGATTATGAAAAATCCTTCCGAAATGATGAGTTTCGTAAGGAAGGTGACGATCCACCGAAATGGTGAATCCATAAGGTGTGATATAGATTACCTTTGGCAAGCAATCTTCTCCTTACCGGTGGGAGGTCCCAATCAGTCTAATATATGTAATAGCTTGCATGAATTTGATTTTTCGGTGATAGTCCATCCCCGCTATATAGAAGCATTATCGTTTTGCATGCATCATGAATTTCATGGCATCTCGTATACTTCCTCCTTTGAATATATGGTTCTTTCTTAATTATGTGCCCTTGTCATCTAACATTGAAATGCAGATTGATAAGTCATATGCATTGCATGCCCGCATACTTAGTACATTTAAACGTACTAACGCATACTCTATGCCCACATGATTTTACCATGTAGGTGCCAAACACTTTGAATACCAGTCGTTGACAAGTAGTCCATTCTTGGAGTTACTGTGGTGAGTCCCATCTTCCGAGGGTGAGCCAACTATCCTCTTTATTGTTATTTCGGATGTTTTCTTTTATTGAGGGTGAGCCCAGGGCTTGTCCTGGCCCCCGTTCCTCGACTAGAGGCATTGTTGGGCACTATGTGAACTCTATTCAGATATGGTTACTATGACTATCGTATTGTTTTCTTATTACTAGAATGATTCCTGTGATCTAATTGGGATGCGTTGTTATGTATGTTTGAATGCTATTCTTGAACCGATGATGTGGATATTGATATTTGAATCTTGTTTGGGAACTCTTGGGTTCCCATTCGCCGTGTCACATCTAGGCCCTAAACCCGGGTCATGACAAAAGATGGTATCAGAGCACTAAGTTTATAAATGATCCTTGGAGTCCAAGATACCGCGTTGAGTAGAGTCTGATTCATGGGTGTGAAGTGCACCATACCTATAAGTGGGAGGCTACGAAGACGTTTTAGGAATTGCCTCACTTTTTTCATGTTTTTTGTCGTGCTATGGCTAGTATATTTAGTTTCTTTATTTGACGGTGTCGTTGATCCATTTCAGAAGATGCCTCGAGGAAGACCCCCTCTACCAAGGCCGGCTCCGGCTAATGAAGATCAGGCTCCCCACGAGCATGTGGATGAACCTATCTCAAATAGGAAATTCTGTACGGTCTTCGCCATGCTTGCTCAGGTGGTGACTTCTCAGGCAAGGCAGACTAACTTGCCACGGGATCTTACACCTGCTCATAGGGTGAGGGATTTCACCCGGATGAATCCTCCGGTGTTCTATGGATCAAAGGCTGACGAGGATGCTCAAGAGTTCATTGATGAACTTACCAAGGTACTAAACATCATGGGTGTCACTTCTGAGGAGAAGGCTGAACTTGCTGCTTATCAGCTGAAAGACGTGGCTCAAGTGTGGTATACTTAATGGTCTATGGAAAGGGTTTGTGGTGGTGATGTCAATTGGAAAGAGTTCAAATTTGTTTTCCTTGATCGCTTCTTTCCACTTGAGCTTAGAGAGGCCGGAATGACTAAGTTCATCAACCTCAAGCTAAGGAGTATGAGTGTGAGGGACTATGCCCTTAAATTCACGAAGCTTTCCAAATACTGCCAGAAAAAACTCTCCACTACCCCCAAGCTCCCCAGCCCTTTGCCCCACTCTGCCCCCACCCCTAGCCCCCCAGATTCCCCTCCCCCCATACAAAAAAATTTAAAAGTTATTTTTAAAAAAATACAAATTTTGAAAATTTTAACTTTTTAACCCCCCCTCCCCACATACAAAAAATTAAAAATTATTTTAAAATTTTTATTTTTACTCTACCCCCAGCCCTCCCCCCATATACAAAAAAAAAATAAAACATTATTTAAAAAAAACAAATTTTAAAATTTTTTATTTTTTTACTCTACCCCACCCCACCCCCACCCCATCCAAAAATATTAAAATTTTATTTTTTAAGAAAATTCAAATTTTAAAAATTTTAAATTTTTACTCCACCCCGCCCCCACCCCTAGACCCCCACTCCCACCCACCACTCAAAAAAGAATTTAAATATTTATTTTTAAAAATACTTCAAATTATGGAATATTTTCTTGTCAAAAACTATTTTTCTAAAAAATATTTTCTATTCTCTAGCTAAAATTAAAAGTTTTTTTTTTTTCTAAAAAACATTTTCATTCAATAACCAAACAATAGAAAAAAAATTCAGAAAATATTTTTCACTCACCAACCAACACATGAGAAAATGAGTTAGAAATCAACTTATTTTTCAGGAAAGCATTTTCCATGGAAAATATTTTCCTCCATACCAAACACACCCTATAATTATATCTATAGTCACCACGACCATTAGTTATTACCATCATTGTGGATAATCCATACTTCCAATCACCTCCAACATCATGCTACTACCAACTATTACCAATGCATCATCAAAAACCACCAAGACCATCAACTACTAAAGTTAATTAACGCCATATCACATCAGTCACCATAATACCAACTACTTTCACCATCACAATTATCACAAGCACCACTATTACTAGTTACTAACACCAATTACTATTACCATCATCACTATAAACCATATCTAGATTGCTAGCAATGAATATTTAATTTATAAATTAACTAATAATTTTATTTTATTAAGATTATCTTTTTGCATATGCAATTATTTTTTGTTTGAATTATGTATTTATTATTTGTGCATACAAAAAAATTTGCATATTCATATGTTGATAAACAAATAAACAAATAAGTAGTCCTAATTAGGAGTATACGGGTCGATTTGGGTCGGCAATTGGTCAACATAAAAATCAAACCAACTCAATCAACTTTTAAAATTCTCAAAATCAAACCAAATCAATTGTGATATATTTATCAGTTTGGTTGTTACCGATTTATGTTTGGTTTGGTTCAATTATTTCATTATTAACCATACAAAAAATAAAAGTAACGATACATTCAAATCGGAGGAAAAGTGACAACAACTTATTCAAAATGGAAAATAGCTAGAACAACTGATATTATAGAACTTTCAATCACTAAATTTACTGTGAATAAAGTTTCAAAATTTACTATTTTGGCCTAGAAGGAAGAGATAGTGACATTTCTAGTCCCACCAAGAATTGTCATAGATATTCATATAGATGAAATCAATAAGATAAATATTCTTATCTTATACATTTATATTTTCATGATAGATTAAAAAATAAAATTTGATGAAAACGTATATAAGATCTTTAAAATTATTTTTAAAATAATTTATTATATATGTATAATTATAAAATATATGTAATTTATCGATTTGATTTGGTTTGGTTATTTCTTCAGTTTTTTCGATCAAATCCAAACCTAAATCAAAGCCTATCAATTTGTAAAAAACTAAAACCAAACCAAACCCAAATAAAATTAATTTATTTAATATGTTTGGTTCATTTTTTGATTTGGATTGGTTTTTATCAAAACCATGAACACCCCTAGTCCTAATCATTCAATACTAATTTAGATATAAATATAACATCTTAATTAGTCAGATGTCCATTAAGATGTAATGACCTTGAAGGTTATTTTTGGTATTTTTAATAAAATTATCATTTTATCCCTCTCGACTGCGCCCAAGTCATATTTAATTGCTTTTGAAAGTTTTTATTTGAAAGTCTTGTAAGAAGTTGAGTTATTGCTAAAGAATTAAATATTGAAGGCTTAAGTTGCCTAATTTCAAAATTTTGAGTCATTAGGAGATCCGAGTCTCAGAATGAAATTCTATTGATTCTATCAGTTTTGGAATATGAAAATTGATCTACGAGAGTTTTCAGAATCACATTAGGATTTGTGTGAATTTTAGGTCCGAAGTTAGGAATTGAGTTAAAGTTTCACTTTGATCAATATTTAGAATTTTGATGCTCGGATCAGATTTTTGATGGTTTCACTGGTTTCAGAAGGTGATTTTAGTGCTAGAATGAATTTAATTAGAATTTTTAGATTTTTCAGTAACGTTATGATATTTCAAGTGCCCTAAGTTAGTTTAGTTGCGCCTTATCGAATTTCTGATCAAGGATACCTCAAATTCAATTTTAGACGATTCCATCGAGTCCAAAATATCAAATTTAATAGGGTTACATATATAGCTTTTCTATACGAGGTTCCAAATGAATTTCAAGGGTCTCTTCTGAGATTGTATGCATTTTCTGTTGTTGACTTGCTGGTATTTGGTGTATGGAAAAGGCTTCACAAAAGCGAACGGCTAGTTGCTTAAACGACCATCACTTTATTAAACAATGTTCGCTTAAGTTGAGGCCGCAAAAGCGACTATCCTTTTCGCTAAAGTGAGGGTCGTCTGAGTGACAAATGATCTCTTTGTCGCTTAAGCAATAACGAGGTCGGGTTTCAAGTACCTAGTCACGACTTTTAGCTGTTTTCTCCATTTTTGGACTTTGAGAGCTCGGTTTAAGCAATTTTTACTTGGTTTATTGAGGGGAATTCATTGGATAAGCTATTTTTAACTTCCATCTTCATTACCCATTGATTTGTTTCTTGATTTTAACATCAAAATTGGTGTTTTCAATTGAGGAAATTGGGGATTTTTCCTGAATTTTAATTATTTTCACAAAAATGGTGATTATGAACTCATTCAAACTCCATTTTTGAAATAGTTTTCACCAATATATTCCTAATTACGTGAAAAATATTTTTATTTAAGAATTTCCAAAATTTGGGGCTCGATTTTGGTATGAAATATTTGGATCATTTGTCCCTTTCTCCCCGAATTTTATGATCTTGCTGTCATTAATCTTAAAATGTGATTATGAATCTATTTTTGACCAGATTGTGGTATTTTGAATTCAAATCATAAGAGGGAAAACACTCTTGTTGAATTGATTATTTGGCTCTACTGAGGCAAGTGGATTTCTAAAGCCTATTGAGTTTAATTAAATCTTGTATCTTTCTTATTTGTTTGTTTGAGAAATAATAAAATTACCTAGTGAGCATGTGGGGGTAATGTCACAACCCGGGGTCGGGGCCTTGATGTGACACGGCGAATGGGGACCCGGGAATCCCCAAACAAGCTTCAAATCTCAGAAATGAAATTAAACTACAAGATTGGTTCGAGAGCTTCTAAAGGCGAGTATCCAAATAACGGAAGTCTAAATCCAAAAGAAGAGAGCATATTTATAAATTGAGCAAAACAACAAAGTCTTTACAAGACACCCAATGAATGCCTCTAGGTAAGGAATGGGGGCCAGGACAAGTTCCAGGCTCACCCTCGACAAAATAAATATACATAAGGAACACAAGAAAAACGCTCGCCCTCGAAAGATGGGGCTCATCGCAAAAAGATATCTTCAAGGAGGACTATTCGTCCTGCGACTGGTGCTCAAACTGCTCGGTCCCTACATGGTAAAATCATGCAGGCATAAAATATGCATTAGTACGTTTGAATGTACTAAGTATGCGGGTATGCAATGCACGTGACTTACCGAACCCGCATAATCATGTTAGATGGCAAGGGCACATAATATACAAGAACATGTAAGCAATAGAATTTAATATACAAGATGCCATGAGATGCGTGATGCGTGCAATGCGATAATGCTCCTATATAACGGGGATGGACTATAAACGACAACCCAAATCCATGCGAGCTATTACACGAATTGGAATGATTTGGACCTCCCACCGATAGAGAGAAGATTACTTGCCAAGGGTAATCTACATCACACTTTACGACCACGCTTTTCGGTAGATGGTCACCTTCCTTATGACCACGCTTTTCGGAAGGATTTACAGAATCATATCAAGACATGTCATACCATAAACAAGTAGATGAATAATATCCGTCCCTATGCTGGCACATAGTTCAAGGAAAAAGGGAGGACCCCTAATCCATCGGTGCTAAGTCGTACACATCCCACAAGAATACTTTATATATATATATATATATAAACATATGCTTTCAAGAGAGTCAAGTGCAAGTTTCATAACGTTCAAGATACATTTAGGTTCAATGCCAAATTACAATATCATATTCAAGATGCCAATGCAAGGAATATCTCATCTACAAGTACAAGATGGTGCAAGCACCCAAGTTGCTCAAAGAGCCACAATCATAGACATACCGATGATCACTTTTTTGTCATATCCCATGTCTTACCAAAATCATATCATAATTCCCTTTTAAGGACAAGATTCGGCTTAATCCCATATTTTCAAGATTTCCTTACACCAATGTCATAAATGTGATGCAATGCATAGTGTAGAGATGGCATGTTTAATGTAGAGTATATCTAAAACATAGTAATATAGTGTAAAACTAGGAAATTCATGATAAAAATTCATATGAAAATGTAGTATAAATCACTCATGCAACACAACATCATTAAAGGGACATGCATGCTTCATAGTTTCATAGTCCAAGAGGGTTCATCATAAGGGAACTTAACAAAACTAAAATTCAGAACAATATACCTCACATGCATTGTCCAAAGCTAACAAGTAGTCAAAATTCACATTTTAAGTAGACAATTCCATAAAATAGTTTTAAAGGGACTTTGGGTCTTCTTGGTTGAAAGGGACCAAGAATCAAAACCCACATACCTGGTTTGGAGATGAACTTGAGGAGAAAATGGACTCAAAATTGAGGTCCTTGACTTGCCAAATCCTAGAGAGAAGGTGGAAGTCTTGAAGGAGTGAACTTTAGAGAGAGAGTGAGTAAGAGTGAAAATGGCTGAAAATTGGAGTGTTTAGCTTATATAGGGAGCTTAGGAGGGGCGGAAAAAAACCAAATTTTCGTTGGAATAAGCCAATATTTCAAAAACGCCATTAATGAAACGGACAAAAAATTGGTCCGTCAGAGGCATACGGTCCAGAACACGGTCCATGTAGTGTCACACAGACTGTTTATTGTGTCGTGGTCTCGATCTTAAAATTTTCAGAGTCAAGATTTTCCGAACTAAGTGTCACCACACGGACTGGTAAACGGACTATCTGGGGTCACACAGACCATGACCCCGTCCGTATGTAGGTGGCTCTCCATAACGAGGCTAAATGGAGGGCCACACACGGACCGTCTGAAGTCACACGGGCTGTGACTTGGTCCGTGTGAAGGTGGCCCTGCACAGTCCACCATACGGGAGGCCACACGGACCGTGTAGCCTTACACGGACCGTGTGGAGGACCGTTTACCCTCCGCTCTCCCAAGTGTCACCCCACGGGAGGCTACACGGTCCGTGTGAGTTCACACAGGTCGTGTAGGCCCTCCGTGAGGTGATGCTGGTAGAAATTTTTGGGTAGGTTTTGTGGGCCTCAAGTGACGTCAAGGATCCGAGGCCTTTCATCATCTCCCCCTTGGGAACATTCGTCCCCGAATGTGCAAGAACAAGGCTTGAAAAGTTAGAGTTTAGGCAAGATAGTTCCAACACAAGACACAATGCATAACTCAACTCAAGTTACAGGGTTTGTACAAAAGCTTTTGATGCCACAAATCAAATTATAGTTCAAAACCAAATTCATATAAAAATTGGATTCAACTCATTTGTCAAGAAAGGAAAATCCTTTAGTGTACACATATGCATGTCATGCCATGAGACTCAAGAGGGTAAGAAAATGATATAATTGACAAGGAAAGATTCCTAGTACCTTAGGCTTGAGTAGATTGGAAAAGGTGGGGGTATCGTTTAATTTCCTCATGTCCAGCTCCGCCTCCCAAGTAGCACTCTCCACTAGTTGATTGCTCCAAAGTACCTTTACCAATGCCACATCCTTGTTGCGAAGCCGTTTTACTTGCCTATCCAAAATTGCCACCGGCACCTCCTCATAAGTCAAGTTTTCGTCAACCTCAATTCCCTCCAAAGGCACAATGGTGCTAGGATCACCAACAAATTTCCTCAACATGGACACATGGAAGACCGGATGAATGGAAGCCAAATCCGGAGGTAACTCCAAATTGTAAGCCACACCTCCATTCCGCTCAACAATTTCATAAGGGCCAACATACCGGGGGCTTAACTTGCCCTTTTTGCCGAAACGCATAACGCCCTTCATAGGAGAGACTTTCACATAAACTTAATCCCCGGCATGAAATTTGAGGTCCCTCCTCCTACTATCCGCATAGGACTTTTGGCGACTTTGGGCCGCTTTCACTCTCTCTCTAATCACTTTTACCTTCTCCATAGCATCCAATACCAAATCTGGGCCAACTAAAGCCATCTCACCCAATTCAAACCACCCTACCGGGGATCTACACCTCCTACCACACAAGGCTTCAAACGGTGCCATGCTAATGCTAGCATGGAAGCTATTATTATAAGCAAACTCGATGAGTGGAAGATGATCATCCTAATTCCCCTTAAACTCCAACACACATGCTCTCAACATATCCTCCAAAGTTTGAATAGTTCTCTCCGCTTGGCCATTGGTTTGAGAATGGAAAGAGGAACTCGACTTAATCTTGGTCCCGAGGCCCTTCATAAAAGATTTCCAAAAGTGGGAAGTGAATTGAGCACCACGATCCGATATGATAGATCTAGGTACACCATGCAACCTCACTAACTCCTGAATATACAACCTTGCGTAGTCCTCGACACCGTAGGCACTCTTGACCAGTAGAAAGTGAGCTGATTTTGTCATCCGATCCACAACAATCTAAATGGAGTAGAATAGCCTTCGGGTCCGAGGCAATCCAACCACAAAGTCTATATTCACGTCCTCCCATTTCCATGTGGGAATTTCAATGTCTTGGGCCAAATCACCTGGTCTTCGGTGTTCTACCTTCACCTGCTGACAACTCGGGCATTCAGACACGAACTTGGCAATATCCCTCATCATACCATGCCACCAATACACCTCTCTCAGATCCCGGTATATCTTGGTAGACCCCGGGTGAATAGAGTAGCAAGAGTTGTGAGCTTCACTCATAATCACCTTTCTAAGGTCATTCACATCAGGAATACAAAGCCGGTCTTGGTACCGGAGTACACCATCTCCCCCTTGGGAGAAAGCCTCAATCTCCTTTGCAGCAACCAACTTCTTCAACTCACATAACCATGGATCTAAATCTTGCTTTGCTTTCACCTCATTCACTATAGAAGATTTTGCTCCTATCTGAACCTGAATGCCACCCTTGTTGGAATCGGTCAAACTGACACCCAACCTAGCCAACCGGTGAGTATCCCCTGCCAACTCCTTTTTCTCATTTTCAACATACGCCATACTCCCCATCGACAACCTGCTAAGAGCGTCTGCTACGACATTGGCCTTGCCCGGATGATACAACACGCTCATGTCGTAATCTCTTAGAAACTCCAACCACCTCCTTTGCCTGAGATTAAGATCCCTCTAGGTGAAAACATATTACAAACTCTTCTGATCGGTGAATACATCAACATGGGTCCTGTACAAATAATGCCTCCAAATTTTCAAAGCGAAAACCACTACTGCCAATTAGAGATCATGTGTGGGATAGTTTTGCTCATGCACCTTCAAATGCCTTGATGCATACGCTATCACCTTACCATTCTACATAAGCACACAACCCAATCCGATCCGCGAGGCATCGCAATACACTATGAATCCTTCTGAACCATTTGGCAAGGTCAAGACGGAAGCTGATGTAAGCCAATCCTTCAAGGTTTGAAAACTTCTCTCACATTCATCCAACCATGTAAACTTAGCCTGCTTCTGGGTCAACTTGGCAATGGAGATGCAATAGATGAGAAACCTTCCACGAACCTTCTATAGTACCTGTCCAACCCAAGAAAACTGCGGATATTCAAAGGAGTCCACGGCCTAGGCCAATTTTTCACAGCCTCTGTTTTCTTCGGATCCACCTTGATACCATCTCTGGACACCACATGCCCGAGGAAAGCCATTTCGCCCAACCAGAACTCACACTTTCTAAACTTGGCATACAATTTCTTTTTCCTCAGAGTTTGGAGAACCATTCTCAAATGATTTCCGTGCTCCTGCTCCCTTCAGGAGTACATGAGAATATCGTCAATAAAGACTACCATGAAGCTGTCCAGGAAAGGCTTAAACACTCTGCTTATCAAATCCATAAATGCGGCCGGAGCATTAGTTAGACCAAACGACATCACCACAAATTTGAAATGCCCGTACTTGTTCCGAAAAGCTATTTTGGGGATATCACACTCCCTAACCTTCAACTGATGATATCCGGAATGGAGATTAATTTTCGAGAAGTGAGTGGCACCTTGAAGCTGGTCAAACAAATCATCAATCTTTGGCAACGGGTATTTGTTCTTAATGGTCACCTTATTCAGCTGCCTGTAATCAATACACATACGGAGAGACCCATCCTTCTTACTTACAAACAACACAGGAGCACCCCACAGCGATGTACTGGGCCGAATAAACCCTTTTCTAATAGGTCCTTCAGCTTCTCCTTCAACTCTTTCAATTCTGCAGGGGCCATCCAGTACGGAGAGATAAAAATAGGCTGAGTATCTGGAAGAAGATCTATGCCGAAGTCTATCTCTCTATCCGGAGGAACGCCTGGTAAGTCCTTGGGGAACACATCCAAAAATTCATTCACCACAGGGACTGACTCGAGAGTAGGCACCTCAGAATCTGCATTCCTAACACTCACCATATGGTAGATGCACTCCTTAGAAATCATTTTCCGCGCATTGAGGTAGGAAATAAATCTACCTTTAACAGAAGAGTCACTACCCTTCCATTCAAGAACTGGCTCACCAGGAGGTTGGAACTTGACTTTCTGAGTTCTACAATTTATGGAAGCATAAGATGCATGCAGCCAGTCTATTCCAAGAATCACATCAAAATAAAACATCTCAAGTTCCACAAGATCACATGGAAAACTTTTATGCAACACAACAATAGGGCACCCATAATAGACTATATGAGCAACAATAAGTTCACCCACGAGGGTGTAGACCGAGAAAGGCTCTCTTAGAATCTGGGGTTTCAAACCAAACTTGACAGCCAACAGCAAAGTCACAAAAGACAAGTTTGCACCTGGGTTAAGAAAAATATAAGAATTAAAATCAAATACTTTTAACATACCAGTCACGACATCCGGAGCTTCCTCGACATCCTGGCGGGCATGGAGTGCATAAAACATGTTGTTCCTTGGGGCAACACCTTGGGGACCCCTCTGCTAACCCCACCCGCCTTGGGCTACCTAACCTTGACCTCCGCGCACATTTTTGGGGCAATTGACAATTTTATGGTCCTTACTTCCACACCCGAAGCAAAGTCCCAACTCCCTCCAGCAGGCACCTATGTGTGGCCTTCCACACTTGTCATACATGAGATATCCTGGTCCGCCACCCACCTGTACCCCGGGAGAGGGTGCCCGAGCATTAGCCACCCGAGCTCCCGAGCCTTGGCCCTGCTGGAAGCGACAAAACCAACATTCCTGGCACCGAAGAATCTACCGTCAATGTGGGCTCTCTTTGGATCATGTGCCCTCTTCTCCTTGAGTTTCTCCCCCTCAATCTGCTCAGCATACACCATGAGTCTGGCAATATCCATGTCCCCAATCAGCATAGCAGTCCGGTATTCTTTCACCAACAAGTCGAAAATACCCGAAACAAATTTGTGCATTCTTGCACGGGGGTTGGCCACCAGGGACGGAGCATATTTGGATAGCTTGGTAAACTTGAGGGCATAATCCCTCACACTCATACTCCCCTGCTTGAGATTAATAAACTCGGTCATTTTGGCCTTCCTCGGTTCAAGTGGAAAGAAGCGGTCGAGAAAGGACGATTTGAACTCTCCCCATTTAACATCACCGTCATAGACCCTTTTCATAGCCCACTGTGTATACCATACCTGAGCTACATCCTTCAACTGGTAAGCAGTCAATCCAGTTTTTTCCTTAGAAGAGAAGCCTATAATGTTCAATATTTTTGAGAGTTCATCAATGAACTCCTGAGCATCTTCATCAACCTTTGACCCATAGAACTCCAGAGGGTTCATCCGGGTGAAGTCCCTCACAATAGAAGCGGGTGTAGGGTCCTGTGGAAAATTGGCTTGCCTTGACAGAGCAGTCACCACCTGTGCAAGCATGGCGAAAGCAGTACGAAATTCACCATTTGAAATAGGCTCCTCCATAGGCTCGCGAGGGGCCGGATCTTCGGCAGCCGGAGCCGGCCTAGGTAATGGAGCTCTTCCTCGAAGCATTTACTGAAAAGGGATCAATGGCACCAATAAGTAAAGAAATTCATAAACTAGCCATAGCACGATACAAGACACAAAGAAGGGAGGAATTTCCTAACACGTCTTCGTAGCCTCCCACTCATAGGTTTGGTGCACTTCACACTCATGAATAGGACTCTACTCAATGCGGCACGTTGGGCTCCGAGGACCATTATAAACCTAGGGCTCTGATACCACCTTTTGTCATGACCCGGGGTCGTAGCCTTGAAGTGACACGGCAAATGGGGACCCGAGAGTCCCCAAACAAGCCTCAAATCTCAAAATTGAAATTAAACTACATGATTGGTTCGAGAGCTTCTAAAGGCGAGTATCGAAATGACGAAAGTCTAAATCCAAAAGAAGAGAGCATATTTATAAATTGAGCAAAACGACAAAGTCTTTACAAGACACCCAACGCATGCCTCTAGGTAAGGAACGAGGGCCAGGGCAAGTTCCGGGCTCAACCTCGACAAAATAAATATACATAAGGAACACAAGAACAAAGCTCCCCTCAGAAGATGGGGCTCATCGCAAAAAGATATCTTCAAGGAGGTCTATTTGTCCTGCAGGTGGTGCTCAAACTGCTCGATCCCTACATGGTAAAATCATGCAGGCATAAAATATGCATTAGTACGTTTGAATGTACTAAGTATGCGGGTATGCAATGCACGTGACTTACCAAACCTACATAATCATGTTAGATGGCAAGGGCACATAATATACAAGAACATGTGAGCAATAGAATTTAATATACAAGATGTCATGAGATGAGTGATACGTGCAATGCGATAATGCTCCTATATAATGGGGATAGACTATAACCGACAATTCAAATCCATGCGAGCTATTACACGAATTGGACCGATTTGGACCTCCCACCGGTAAGGAGAAGATTACTTGCCAAGGGTAATCTACATCACACTTTACGACCACGCTTTTAGTGGATGGTCACCTTCCTTACGACCATGCTTTTTGGAAGGATTTACAGAATCATATCAAGACATGTCATATCATAAACAAGTAGACAAATAATATCCGTCCATATGCTGGCACATAGTTCAAGAAAAAGGGGATGACCCCTAATCTATCGGTGCTAAGTCTTACACATCCCACAAGAATACTTATATATATATATACACACACACACACATATGCTTTCAAGAGAATCAAGTGCAAGTTTCATAATGTTCAAGACACATTTAGGGTCAATGCCAAATTACAAGATCATATTCAAGATGCCAATGCAAGGAATAGCTCATCTACAAGTACAAGATGGTGCAAGCACCCAAGATGCTCAAAGAGACTTAATCATAGATATACGAGTGATCACCTTTCTATCATATCCCATGTCTTACCAAAATCATATCATAATTCCCTTTTTAGGACAAGATTGGGCTTAATCCCACATTTCCAAGATTTCCATGCACCAATATCATGAATGTGCTGCAATGCATAGTGTAGGGATGACATGGGTAATGTAGAGTATATCTAAAATATAGTAATATAGTGTAAAAAACTAGGAAATTCATAATGAAAATTCATATGAAAATGTAGTATAAATCACCCATGCAACACAACATCTTTAAAGGGACATGCATGCTTCGTAGTTTCATAGTCCAAGAGGGTTCATCATAAATGAACTTAACAAAACTAAAATTCGGAACAATATACCTCACATGCATTGTTCAAAGCTAACAAGTAACCAAAATTCACATTTTAAGTAGACAATTCCATAAAATAGTTTGAAAGGAATTTTGGGTCTTCTTGGTTGAAAGGGACCAAGAATCAAAACCCACACAGCTGGTTTGGAGATGAACTTGAGGAGAAAATGGACTCAAAATTGAGGAACTTTACTTGCCAAATCCTAGAGAGAAGGTGGAAGTCTTGAAGGACTGAAGTTTAGAGAGAGAGAGTGAGTGAGAGTGAAAATGGCTGAAAATTGGAGTGTTTAGCTTATATAGGGAGCTTAGGAGGGGTGGGAAAAGACCAAATTTTCGTTGGAATAAGCCAATATTTCAAAAATGACATTAATGAAATGGACCCAAAATTGGTCTGTTTGAGGCATACGGTCCAGTACACGGTTCGTGTAGTGTCATACAAACCGTTTACTTTGCCGTGGTCCCGGACTTAAAATTTTCAGAGGCAAGATTTTCCGAACTAAGTGTCACCACACGGACTGGTAAACGGACCATCTGGGGTCACACGGACCGTGGCCCCATCCGTATGTAGGTGACTCTCCACACCGAGGCTAAACGGAGGGCCACACACGAACCGTCTGAAGTCACACGGGCCGTGACTTGGTCCGTGTGAAGGTGGCCCTGCGCAGTCCACCATACGGGAGGCCACACGGATTGTGTAGCCTTACACGGAACGTGTGGAGGCCTGTTTACCCTCCACTCTCCCAGCGTCACCCCACAGGAAGCCACACGGTCCCCTGTGAGTTCACACGAGCCTTGTAGGCCCTCCGTGAGGTGATGCTGGCAGAAAGTTTTAGGCAGGTTTTGTGGGCCTCAAGTGACATCAGGGATCCGGGGCCTTTTTGGTAACAGAAATGGTTATGTTATAATATGTGTGACGTGGCTCTTTAATTGGTACATGCATTGACCCTGGAGTTGATAATATAGATTGAGCTTGTAATTTCTATTGTTGAAAGTTTGAAATTATTTATAATAATATTATCTGCTGAGTATTGTTTCATATTAATGTGGAATGACTATTGAAGTACTCTACACGTGATGTTGGGGAAATTTTGTATAATTTAGCATTATGTTGAAGTTGTTTAAATGCTAGTGCAACATTAATTAAATGATGAGTAGTTTTAATCCATAATGATAAAGTGGTTATTGGGAACTTGAGAAATGATATGATGAAACTACCGTGTAATGCTCTTGATGATGATTCAAATGTTGAAACACAATGAGATTGATTGTTTTATTATTGAATATATGACTTGTCTGGACTCCGTCATATCTGCATGCTTATATGATAGTAATATTGGGTTGTGATGATATATTTTTTGATATACCATTATTGATGAAACGCCAAAGGGTCATTGTTCCAGCTAGAAATAGTTTAAATGCCAAAGGAAGATAGTTTCGATAAATAGAAAAAAAATAGGAAAAAAGAAAAGAAAAAGAAATAGTTATGACTAGATATGAAAGATAAATGCCAAAGAGAAATAGTTCTAGTGGATACATGATCTATGTGAGGCTCTCATCGGTTCTGGTTTGATTATATCAGCAAATGTGTACCATAGGTCAGATATGCATCACGATTGTTTATATGGTTGGGATGGAAGGAGTACTTGTGTTCTTCATTCTCTACCAATATTTAAATCCTCTTGTTGGATACTTGTTGGTACTCACCCTTGTTTTTACACATATGTATATGTTGTGAGCTCGAATCTAGTTGATGCCACTCTCTCTTTATGGACCAAGCTTTAGACATGTTGAGAGGTAATCACTTATCAACTCCAGCCTACTCTTAAGATTGTCAGATTTTATTTATTTGTTTTGTTCTATTCGAGAAATAAAGACAATTGAGAATAATATATTTTCTCTCTAATTCTATTGTAACAAATACTTGTACATGTGACACCAATTTTGGGATGATTTTAGACTATAGTTTATATTCCTTATGCTTATCCTTGCCTTTTGTAGATATACTTTTGCTTTTGCTTTTGCTTTTGCATTACTTTGTTATCCCTTGTTTAGGCTAACTTGCCTTGGTGGGATAAAGGCAAGTGCCATCACACCTAACTTCGGGTAGTGACAATTTGGTATTAGATCCTAGGTTCATAGGTCTCACATGTGTACAAGACTAGTCAATTAGATTCTCAAGGATCCGCACGGAGATATCCCTTGCTTATTTTTGAGATGCTATAGAGACTTCTAGGAAAAATCTCTTTTACTTCTTTCAATTTTATCATGTGTGAATTCTTGTATTACTGCTGAGTGTTGCATGTTCTTTTAGCAAATGGCCAGAAATAGAGCATTGGCTTCTAATTGAGGAGGGGAACAAACCCTGAGATTGCTACTGAGACTGTAACTTAGGGTAGCGGTAGAGGCTGAGTTTGAGGCCGAGGCAGGGGTAAAACCCAAGCCCGAGGAGCACCACCAGGCCAAGATTATGAGAAAATTATCTCCCTCGAGCTCGAGCCTTAAGTTAAAGGAGTCAGATTTCTCTTAAGTATGTAGTTGCACCATTACTACAGAATACTCTATTGAGGGGTTTAAGATATGCTTCAGGGTATGGCACAGATTAGTAGTGCTATAGGTACCCCGAGATGTTCATACACCCGAGTAGATGGACAAGCACTTATGGCTTAGGTCTTGCTATTCATGATCAGATGGCCAACGACCATTGGTTCTTATGTTGGTAATGATTTTTCCCAAGCCAGTTCTTGCAGTTGACAATTAGTAGAGTTATGAAAGGTTTCAGAAAATGAAACCTCCCTAATTTAAGGATGCTAAGGGTGAGGATACATATGAGTTCTTGATATTATACTATGAGATATTGGAGGCCATAGACCTAGTTGATCCTCGAGGTGTTAGGTTTGTTGCTCTTTATCTTAGAGGAATCACTAGAGAGTGTGGAGGATGTACATAAGAGCTAGACTAGCTGGTCCTCTTTGGTAGAGTGAGATGTCTTCTCAGATGCTTTTTAGGACTATTTTCGTTCTTGGAGTGTTCGAGAAGAAAGTCGGATGAGGTTTAAGATCTTGACCGAAGGTAGCATGTCGGTTACTGAGTATGAGGCCCAATTTTATCAATTATCTCGTCATGCCATTTGATTAATGCCTACTGAGGTAGAGTGAGTCTGTAGGTTTGTGAGGGATTTGGTTTTCTCTATCAGATTTTATGTCTTTAGATTAGCTCGTGAGGGAGAATCCTTTATTATATTTTGAGTACCACCAAAGAGGTAGAGTTGATGGTCTGTGAGGAGTTTAGGGACCCCATGAGGGCCTAATACATTGGTCACTATTCTGGTACTGCGTCAAGAGGTAAAGGGTGTACCAAGGAGGTTGTTCATCCCAACATCAGGGTCCAGTGCATGCATACTTATTGGCTTCAAAGGGTGGTTATAGGTTTACTGGTGTTGAGAGGCTGGTGGGTCAGAGTGGCTATAGTATTCCGTTTGGTTCATCACAGTGTTAGCCCACTTTGAGATCTTGTTATAATTATAGAGAACCTAGCAATATGATTAGACAGTGTCCTTTGCATACTCATTTCGGCCCATACTATACTTATCCAACAACCCCAGTCCAGCACCTCTACCTAGAGGTTCATCTGTACAAACCAAGAGCATGGTAGAGCTCAATCAGGTAGAGATGCTTGTGCTCCCGGTAGAGGTACTAGTGATGCATTAGTTCAGCAGGGTGATAGAAGCATGATTTAGCTAAGTGGAGGTCGTGGTGCCTATTGTTATACTTTTCTAGGGTGGTCCGAGGTGGATGCTTCAGATGCAGTTATCACAGGTATTGTCTCAGTTTGTCATCAACTTGCATCTTTGTTGTTTGATCCTAGATCTACTTATATGTATGTGTCTACATACTTCTTCTTTGGACTTGAATTATTATGTGATCATATGCCTATGCTTGTACATGTTTCTACCCAAATAAGAGATCCTTTAGTGGTGGATCGAGGATACCAATATCATCTTGTGTCTTTGGTGGGTTATGATACCTTGGTGGACATAATTATTCTTAATATAGTAGACTTTGATGTCATTTTGGATATGGGTTGACTTTCTCTATATCATGTTATTCTTTATTGTCATGCAAGATAATTAATTTAGTTGTGTTTGGTAGGCCGAGGATTGAGTGGAAGGGCTCGTGTGGTTCTTATCCTAGCAAGGTTATCTTCTATATCAAGGCTCACAAGTTGATTGATAGAGGTTATTTATCTTATTTGACATTTATTCATGATACCACTGCTAGTTCGCCTTCGACAAGTCTATTCCTGTGGTTCGAGAGTTCATGGATGAATTACCTACTGACCTTCGGGGGTTCAGCATGACAGAGATATTGACTTTTCTATTGATGTTGAGCCAGGCACTAAGCTCATTTCTATTCCTTCTCATCGTATGACTCCTGTAGAGTTGAAGGAGCTACAAGATCAACTTCAAGATATATTGAGTAAGGGTTTATTTGGCCTGGTGTATCCCCGTGGATGACCTATTTCTATTTGTGAAGAAAAAGATGGGTCTATGAGGATGTGCATCGACTATAAATAGTTGAACGGGTAACTGTCAAGAAAAAATATCATCTTTCCAAAATTGATGATTTATTTGACAAACTATATGGAGCACTTGTGTTCTTCAAAATTGATTGGAGGTCTAGGTATCATCAGTTGAGGATCAGGTCATTCGATATCCCTAAGACTATCTTTCAGATGAGATATGGTCATTATGAGTTTTTGGTTGTGTTATTTGGACTAACCAATGCACCTGCGACATTCATGGAGCTAGTGAATGGGGTATTTCTGCCATATTTAGAATCCTTCATGATTATGTTTATTGATGATATCTTGGTTTATTCCAAGACAGAGGCCGACCATGAAAAGCACTTGAGGATTGTACTCCATAGTCTTAGGGATGAGAAGCTTTATGCTAAGTTCTCTAAGTGAAAATTTTGGTTTGGTTTAGTAGAATTTTTGGGGCATATGGTGTTCAAGGAGGGCATCAAGGTTGATGCAACAAAAGTTGAGGTTTTCAGAGGGTGGATTAGACCTACCTCTAAAACAGAGGTTAGTAGTTTCATTTTCGCCAAGCACTATCAATGTTTTATTTTGGGTTTCTCCACTCTGTCAACCTCAATGACTAGACTCACCTAGAAGAATGTGGCATTTCATTGCCCGGATGAGTGTGAAGAGAGGTTCCAAAAGTTCAAGGATTTGCTGGCAACTATACATATCTTGACCTTTGACTACGACACTTATCTTGACCTTTCCAGGGGAGGGTTAATTGAACAACGTATTTTTCAACTTCCCTCGACATTTCCCATTGATTATTTCTCGATTTTAACATCAAAATTAGTGTTTTTAATTGAGGATATTAGAGATTTTTCTTGAACTTAAATTTTTCTCAAAAAATGATGATTATGAACTTATTTATGCTCCATTTTCAAAATGGTTTTCACCAATGGAATCCTAATACGTGAAGAACATTTTCATTTAAGAATTTCTAGATTTTAGCCTAAATTATTTGTATTAAATTTTTGGACCATTTAACCCTTTCTCCCGGAATTGTAGGATTTTGATGTCACTAATCTTGAATGTATGTGATTGTGAATATATTTTTCACTAGATTGTGGTATATTAGATTCAAATCAAAAGGGAAGAGCACTCTTGTTAGATTGATTATTTGGCCTTATTGAAGCAAGTGAATTCCTAAACCATGTTGAGTTTAATTGAATTTTGTATCTTTCTTCTTTGTATTTTTGAAAAATAATGAATTGACCTAGTAAATATATCGAGGTAATTTATGTAATAATATGTGTGACTTGGCTCTTGAATTGGTACATACATGTTAGTGATAGTGATCCTGGAGTTGATAATATAGATTAAGCTTGTAATTCCTATTGTTGAAAGTTTGGAATTGTTCATATTGATCCCATTTGTTGAATATTGTTTCATGTTAATGTGGAATGACTATTAAAGTACTCTACACGTGATGTTGGGCAAGTTTTGTATAATCTAGCATTATTTTGAAGTTGTTTAAATGAATACTAGTGAAACATTGATTAAATAATTAGTAGTTTTAATCTATGATGATAAAGTGATTATTGGGAACTTGAGAAATGCTATGATGAAACTACTGCGTGATTCTCTTGATGATGATTCAAGTGTTGAAATAACAATGAGATTGATTACTTGATTACTGAATTTATGTAACGACCCAGGCATTGTACGACCTCGTTGGAGCTTGAAAAATTCATTTCAGACCGACTTTGGACCAAGGTGACACCTCAAGGGAGACCTCACGGTCCATTTGAGGTCGCACAGCCCATGTAGGGGTCCCCTGAAGTGGCCATTGGCCTATGGAAGGCTGTTTGGCCCTTGGCATGAAGTTGCAAGCTAAGGCATGCCACACTTGGACTCACACGGGCCGTGCACTTCACGGACTCTGTGGAGGGCTGTGTGGTGGCTTTGAGCATAGATTCCACTGTTTAAGACCACGTGTAGGGACATGACCACTCTCATAGGCCATGAGGCCCTCTGTATAGCTTCTGTAGAGAATTTTTTAAGTGTTAAATAACCGTCTAGGGACTTTGTGTAATGACCCGTTAGCTCATTTTAAAAATAAATACTCTCTCTTTCATAAAAGATTCTTTTCGTAAATTTAAATTGAAAATTTGGAACTATACGATAATTACGGTCATTTAGTTGACGGATAATTTTAGATAATTAATGTAGTTGGTGGATTAAAATAATATTTTAATTAATGTCCTAGACTATTTATTTCATATTTATCAAAAATAGGCTAATAGGATTTATCACTTTTAGTATATTAAAATAAGTAAATAAATAAATAAAAAGGAAAAAGAAAATAAAATTAAAAGAAAAAGAAAAAAAAAGAAGAGTTAAGAAAGGGCTGCGTAGCAGCAGCCCTATGCACACAAAACAGAAAGAAAGAAGAAGTTGACGCACGCGGAAACGAAGAAGAAAAATAAATACGGGAAGGAAAAAGAAAGGAAGAAAGATAGAGAAAAATTATGATTTTCATTTCGAAACATCAAGGTAATTATTCTCATCCTTTCTATAAAGTTTTCATGAGATTATGAATAAATTTTTAGGGTAGAAACATGTATAATTTATATTAAATCAAGAAAATATAGCCCTAGGATTCTTAGAATAAAATTTTGATTTGGGGGTTGAATAACGATCCGTTTTAGCTGAAATTTGACGTATATGTTTAGTTTATTATGGGTAAACATAATCTGAAAGAAATTTTCAGATTCGAATTTGAGGGCTTAAGATGACTTTTTGACCCGATTTTTGAGAAAAAATAAATATAGCAATATGGGTGTCATTGGATTCGTATTCTTATGTAGATTATGTATTTGAACAGATTTTGATCATCTGAAAGCGTTACGAAAGACTCAAGGTTTGGAGTGTCATTCTATTAATTAAGGCAAGTGGGTTTCTAATCTTTTGTTAAATATGTTGAACCTTGCATGCTCTAATGTGTATAAAATTGAGTATTTTGGGACAGAGATGGATTAATGTAGGCTTTGATCAAAATATTTTGAATTAAATAATTATTTCTATGGTGATATTTGACTTGTGAATTAATTGTGGAAGTATATTTTAGGGGAAATAATGAATTATTTGATATTGATATCGAATTGGTACTTGTTTTGAGATGTGACTGTTGTTGAGGTTGTAATGGTATTGAGATATTAAGGATATTGCAACATTTATGGTATTGGGTAATACCTATATTCTTGTAATTTCTTCTATGTGTGATTCATGGAATATTTTAATATTATAAAAAAAATATGAGGCAATTAAATATAAACATGAGTTGATGTGGTGTTGTGACACTTGAATTGAAAATGTGGCTAAGTGATGAGAATTCTATTTTTGAGATATATTGTTGTGGTTGGTGATTATGAGTTGATTTGTTTGTGAACTTCATCTCATGTTCATTCATTCTATATCACACATAATTTGCATTGATTCTAGATATTGATATGAGTGAGATGGTAAAGAAAAAGAAAAAAGAAATTGGGGCCGAAGTCTTTGCCGGCGATATTGTGATACTGAGATCTTTGCTATTGATATTGTGATGCCGAGGTCATTGCCGGCAATTATTGCATAAGCATTGCATCTCATCCTTGCATATTGATGTTGTGATGTCGATGTCATTGCCGACAACTTATTGCATAAGCATTGCATCTCATCCTTACATACTATTATGTGGCATGGTGTTATTCATGTGATTGATTATGTTATCACTTGGGAGTTATGGCTTGTGATTTGATAGTTGTAATATACTGAAAAACTATCTTTATTGTGTATTATGTGTTGCTGGGCTGGGACTTTTCTGAGTGCAGGTTTGTAGTTCGGCGGTATGTGGTTGGGTGTGAAGGAGTTACTTGGTTCTTCATTGTTTTACTTTAGGTTAGTTCCATTTGCTGAGTACCGTGTTGTTTTTGGTACTCACCCCTTGCTACATTTTTGTAGGTTGCGAGCCCGGTCCCTCTAGTTAGAATTTTCTCATTGCAGAACTGAGCTTCCGGATTATCCTTAAGGTAGCTGCTTATCTCACCGGTGGACCTTCAAGAAATCCATTATTATGTTACGTTCTATTTGAGGACTAGACATTTGAGACATTTATTTTATTCGGGTACTATATATTTAGAGGCTTGTACATGTGACACCAGTTCTGGGATGGTTGTAGTTTGGTCTTCCTATGATTATTGGTCATATTAGGCTATTTTCTCTTCCGCTATCATTATTATGTTTGGATTAGTAGGTATTCGGCTGACTCGCCTTAGTGGGTTAGGTGAGTGCCATCACGTCCGAATTTTGGGTCGTGACAGTTGGTATCAGAGCCCCAGGTTCATAGGTATCGCATGTGTACAAGTCGAGTCTAGTAGAGTCTCGAGGATCGGTATGGAGACGTTTATACTTATCTTTGAGAGGCTATGAAGACTGTTAGAAAATTTCCTTTTGTTTATTCTTTTTCCATCGTGCGTCCCTGATTCAGTGTGATTCTCATAATTTTATTCATTCTCTCTCATTTGTAGAGATGATTCGTGTGTGATTCGTTATATGAGTAGTTAGTGGGTTGTATATAGACTTGAATGTAGATCTAGTATTAAAGAGTGAGTGGCATACTTGTAAAAAGGATGTCTGGTTATATTTAAAAGATTCAATGATTAGAAGAGGTTGAGTAAGGTGATAACTTGACGATACACTTTGAGAATGTTGGAGTAATAAATTCAAACAGTGGATTGAGGAATTTTATGAATGTGTTACCCTTTTTGGGGTTAGTTACCCAACAACACAAACAGTATTAATGTGGTATATATGATATCAAAAATGGTTCAACAATTTAAGGTTAAATGTTAAAAGGATAGGTGGATCATAAATTTTGATTTGTAAACTAATACTACTAAAGTTTTCATAATATGTATGGATTGCTTAGATAATGATAAGAATGATCTTGTGCCAAGTGAGGTCAGAATCTCTATTATGGTTTCATAGATCGAGTGGATATTAAGGAGTGTCATGACACGACTATTACCACGACACCAATGCTTACTTGATTAGAGTTATGGAGTATGTTACTTTTGCTAGTGACTGAATTTATGAAAAGAATGTTTATTACTTAGGATAGCGTCATGATGGATTGGATAACATTTTGCAGCTATTGATAGGTAGAAGCATGCGGGCTAGTTTAGTGCTACTTTATTGATAGGTATGATGTGTTCTAGTGGTAGATCTAATGGACTTTCACAATATGGTATTAGTGGTATATGAAAATGGATATGTCAATTGTCAAGCGTGAATACAAACTATTTTAAAATTTTTAGTGTGTCATGAGCTCATTTAATAAGGTTTAATGTCGTATTCATATTTGAGAAATCAACTACTTTTCTACTTTGGATGCTTGGGTTAATACTAGTGGTTGATCTTTGGTACAATTAATGTATTTAAGTTGTGAGTGTATTCGGGGAATTCTAGATGAGGACTATTATTCCATGATAAGATCCAAGGGAAGTTCTTTATATTTGACTGATATAGTTTTTGTGTCATATCAATGATGAGGGTAACCTTGAGATGATGGCAATGGCTATAGAGCATAATAATAATAAAAGTTTGTGATGCATTATGATCAAGACGCAATCATATGATGATTATTTTTGATTGAGTGAATTCCGTATGGTAAACACAATATGCGAGTATCAAAAGTTATGTTTGCTACTATGTGATGAGTAACGTGATCATAAGAAAGATGTAAAATATGTTGAGATACTGCTTAAATAGAATTGAAAAGGAGCTAGAGTCATAAGTGAATAAATTAGTGAGATGTAGGGATATTCACTCTGGTGGTATAAATCAAAGATATATTGTTTGAGAGAATGGAGAATTGAATTTAAAGTCACCCAATTTTATTTATTTTGCGTTGGTTATAGTGATAGTATTAAGTATCATTGGTCTTGGCTAGAAAACTGTTGGATAATATTTGAGGGGAAAAACAATCTACAATGTTGGGCTTGAATATGGTGTTAATCTCTTTTTGTGATTTTGAGTATGGTAATTGGTACATTAAATTTTTTTTATAAAGGATATTGTAGGGTCGATAAAGAGGGGACCAATCATAAGTTAAGATATATGAATTCATAAAGATCTCAAGTATGAGCTAATGCCAATAGATAAAGAAATTGGGGTACAAGTTAAAATAAAGATTCGAGTTTTTCATTGTTAGTGTATATTTTTGATAGTATATATATTTTGCCAAGAGATTTATTGATAAGATAAGAAATAATGGATAAAAATGAGTATTCAACATTTGGAAGAACCAGCATGTGGTTTGAGTTATAAATTTAGTTATTTTCTTTTATTGTTGAAGGACCTAAAGAAGTGCTCCACTTAAAATTTTAGCTTAGAACACGAGGGAAAATGTCAAGTGTTGTTGGTCAAAAAATAAAGTTGATAAGTGAGTTAGTGAAGGAATGAGAATCTAATATATTGAAGAGTTCAGGATATCTGGAATTTGTGTCATAAGAAGAATTTAAGAAAGTGAAGGAATAAGATCTCATGTATGGACCCTTGGTTTGAAATTAAAGGTTTTACTTATTTTGCCTTTGAGCTCAAACGTGATAATGTGATGCGTACTTGTTTACCACAGATTTTCCAAGATGTACTCGTGACTTTTATGAAGACTAAGTTTTGAATTCGAGTGACAAATAATGTTGTCGGAAGTATGCTACATTTTTATATTGATCCAGATTGTCCAACTATGATAAATGACTTATGAGGGCGCTGCAATATAGCCCTATAGCTCTACACGCTTATCGAGGATATTGAGGGGGTTGAAATTACTTTATTAATGGGACTACATAGATGATTGTGAGGCGTTACATAGACATTTGATGATGACTAGAGGTTATTTGCTTATGGTATGCAAAATGATTAAGGTGATTGAATCTCTCTAAGTTTTGGCATGAGGTATATGATGTTTTGAATGGTAGTTGAAATTCAGTATGTGAAAGATTGCATGAAATTGACTTTAGGTACAATTAAATAACCTTACCTCGATGAGAAAAGTACTATCAAATTTAAAATTAACGTTGCCAGCTTTGTGTGTGATTTATGTCTATAAAAAAAATATTTAAATAAAAAGAGAGAAAATCATAGTATGAGATATTTGAAGGCGATAATGTGTAGCTAAGGATACTTTAATACTAGTAACAATTTGAGAGAATGGTAAATGACAAGTATGGGTATGATATCTTGTTAGTATTAAGAGCGTTGTCTTTGATGCAGTACTGTAAAGAGTATATGAAGTTTGATAAATTAAGTACGTGTACGATTGTATTGGGACCAGACAGGTTGATTATGTGCAACTAAAAAGGGGAAAAAATAGGGTCAGATGAATGAAAATGTTTGATAGGGACACTATGAAAGCAGTATCTTGTATCATTCGACCTCAATTCTGTGCATTCTTATGTGACTACCTACCTCATTAAGAGCATGTTTTAGAGTATTACTCCTTGCCTATTCCCACTCGTGTCTTCACCTTGGTAGACGGATCCTAAGTGGTGGATCGGGTGAACCGATCCTACAATTTTCTCTTAGTAAGATGGGATGGTTGTGCACACTTGATTATTTCAATTATGAAAGGTTTAGTATTATTTGGGACAGTTGAGGTATACAAGTGGTTCTACACACACAACTTTGTTTACGTGAATTTATAAAAGAGCTACCATAAATATTTATAGTTGTCCAGCAGTTTTAAGGCTCATCTTGTCGTTGAGGTTATATTCTGGCTATGTATGAATGAATGTGAGGCATATTGGGTCTAGCTCTACTACTCTTAAGGGTTGTTTATAATCACTGCTATTGATATAGTATTCCTGATAGTGTTGTTAGAGATTCTGTATGTTTGAATGAATCATTCGCTAAGTTGTTACTTGATCCTTCCCTTTGTTGGGTCAGAAAGGAATTTGATTCTCTATGATGAGTGTTCAATGTCTGAAAATCGCATTTTATAACTTAAGATCGTGGGAAGATTTGACTATGAGAATGTAATCTTAACAAGATCCATGATGGTTTGTGCATTAGGAGTGCGGGACGATTTCTTTAGCTTCGCTTTTGACTATGATCGATATTGATTTAAAAATTTTATCGTGGTTATATGAGAAAAGATTCGTCCTAATTATTGAGTTATGGACTAGTGGGTTGTTATCTAAATCGAGTTCATGGGTTAGCTTGTGGTATAAAAATCACTATGGAGTTGAAAATCTTTCAAGGTTCAATTCAAAAGTTCAGTTCTTAGTAAAAGATTTTGCCGGAATGGTCTTAAAGGCGGAGCTTACTTAGAGAGATGAAATACTGACTTTGGAAGATCATAACTTAGGATTTTAGTAATATCGATTATTCTTCCTTCTCTTTCTTATGTTCGAGGACGAATATGATTTTTAGTGGTGGATAATGTAATGACCCGTTAGGTCATTTTAAAAATAAATACTCTCTCTTTTATAAAAGATTCTTTTCGTAAATTTAAATTGAAAATTTGGAACTATACGATAATTACGGTCATTTAGTTTACGGATAATTTTAGATAATTAATGTAGTTGGTGGATTAAAATAATATTTTAATTAATATCCTAGACTATTTATTCCATATTTATCAAAAATAGGCTAATAGGATTTATCACTTTTAGTATATTAAAATAAGTAAATAAATAAATAAAAAGGAAAAAGAAAATAAAATTAAAAGAAAAGGAAAAAAAAGAGTTAAGAAAGGGTTGCGCAGCAGCAGCCCTATGCACACAAAACAGAAAGAAAGAAGAAGTTGACGCACGCGGAAACGAAGAAGAAAAATAAATACGGGAAGGAAAAAGAAAGGAAGAAAGATAGAGAAAAATTATGATTTTCATTTCGAAACATCAAGGTAATTATTCTCATCCTTTCTATTAAGTTTTCATGAGATTATGAATAAATTTTTTGGGTAGAAACATGTATAATTTATATTAAATCGAGAAAATATAGCCCTAGGATTCTTAGAATAAAATTTTGATTTGGGGGTCGAATAACGATCCGTTTTAGCTGAAATTTGACGTATACGTTTAGTTTATTATGGGTAAACATAATCTGAAATAAATTTTCAGATTCGAAATTCAGGGCTTAAGATGACTTTTTGACCCGATTTTTGAGAAAAAATAAATATAGCAATATGGGTGTCATTGGATTCGTATTCTTATGTAGATTATGTATTTGAATAGATTTGATCATCTGAAAGCGTTACGAAAGACTCAAGGTTTGGAGTGTCATTCTATTAATTAAGGCAAGTGGGTTTCTAATCTTTTGTTAAATATGTTGAACCTTGTATGCTCTAATGTGTATAAAATTGAGTATTTTGGGACAGAGATGGATTAATGTAGGCTTTGATCAAAATATTTTGAATTGAATAATTATTTCTATGGTGATATTTGACTTGTGAATTAATTGTGGAAGTATATTTTAGGGAAAATAATGAATTATTTGATATTGATATCGAATTGGTACTTGGTTTGAGATGTGATTGTTGTTGAGGTTGTGATGGTATTGAGATATTAAGGATATTGCAACATTTATGGTATTGGGTAATACCCATATTCTTGTAATTTCTTCTATGTGTGATTCATGGAATATTTTAATATTATAAAAAAAATATGAGGCAATTAAATATAAACGTGAGTTGGTGTGGTGTTGTGATACTTGAATTGAAAATGTGGCTAAGTGATGAGAATTCTATTTTTGAGATATATTGTTGTGGTTGGTGATTATGAGTTGATTTGTTTGTGAACTTCATCTCATGTTCATTCATTCTATGTCACACATAATTTGCATTGATTCTGGATATTGATATGACTGAGATGGTAAAGAAAAGGAAAAAAGAAATTGGGGCCGAGGTCTTTGCCGGCGATGTTGTGATGCCGAGGTCTTTGCCGGCGATGTTGTGATGCCGAGGTCTTTGTCGGCGATATTGTGATACTGAGATCTTTGCTATTGATATTGTGATGCCGAGGTCATTGCCGGCAATTATTGCATAAACATTGCATCTCATCCTAGCATATTGATGTTGTGATGTCGAGGTCATTGCCGAAAACCTATTGCATAAGCATTGCATCTCATCCTTACATACTATTATGTGGCATGGTGTTATTCATGTGATTGATTATGTTATCACTTGGGAGTTATGACTTGTGATTTGATAGTTGTAATATACTGAAAAACTATCTTTATTATGTATTATGTGTTGCTGGGCTGGGACTTTTCTGAGTGCAGGTTTGTAGTTCGGCGGTATGTGGTTGGGTGTGAAGGAGTTACTTGGTTCTTCATTGTTTTACTCTAGGTTAGTTCCATTTGCTGAGTACCGTGTTGTTTTTGGTACTCACCCCTTGCTACATTTTTGAAGGTTGCGAGCCCGGTCCCTCTAGTTAGAATTTTCTCATTTCAGGACTGAGCTTCCGGATTATCCTTAAGGTAGCTGCTTATCTCACCGGTGGACCTTCAAGGAATCCATTATTATGTTACGTTCTATTTGAGGACTAGACATTTGAGACATTTATTTTATACGGGTACTATGTATTTAGAGGCTTGTACATGTGACACCAGTTCTGGGATGGTTGTAGTTTGGTCTTCCTATGATTATTGGTCATATTAGGCTATTTTCTCTTCCGCTATCATTATTATGTTTGGATTAGTAGGTATTCGGCTGACTCGCCTTAGTGGGTTAGGTGAGTGCCATCACGTCCGAATTTCGGGTCGTGACACTTTGTCATGGAAAACTTTTATTTTTCTAAGTATTGGAACACGGACAATTACACAGACCGTGTGACCTTACACGGCCTGTGAATCCCTCTGTGTGGTTGCTTTCATCAAAAATTTCTAAGTATGGGATTACCGTTTCGGACCTTCGTTAGGCATAATTTTTCTAAGTGTTGGTTCACGGACGAGTATACGGTCCGTGTGGTGTATCACAGACCATATACCCTCCCTTGAATTGGTGACGTCCAATTTTTAAACTCGTTTCATTAATGGCATTTTCATAACTTCAGTTTATTCTATAGGTCTTTAGGGACTTCTGATGCTAATTAAAGACTTCCTAATGGCCTAAACTTTATTCCTAACATTCAAATCCATTCCTCACATTTGAAATTCTCTCAAGTCACTCTTAAGTCTCATTCAAAGAACTCTTGTGGGTTTTAAGCTTGGGAATCAAGGAAGATCTCTTTCTTCACTAAAATTCTTCTTGAATCTTCTCTATTAGCTAAGGTATGTGAGATTGATTTTTGGTCCCTTTAAACCAAAGACCCAAACTTTTTTCAATTGATTTTCATGGAATTTTGCTTACTTTAATTGTGGGTTTTAAATATTATTATTTATTAAATTCAATTGATGTATAGGCTATGCTTTATTGATGATTTTAAGTTGATTTAAGCCCTAATATGATGGGTTGCATTGAGATTATGAAATTATGAATGTGCATGTCCCCTTTAAAGCTTGATTTGTGCATGGGTAATCTATATTATGATTTAAATGTTAATTTTACCTATGTTTCTACTTGAATTTTATAATGTATTGTTGATTAAAGCTTGAATCTACATTACTCATGCTATTCTCATCACATTCATAGTATTTACATTCATGAGCATTGGATTTATGAAATTGTCAATGGGTTAAGCTCACATATAGTTTTATGAAAATGTTTTCTCTAAGTTAAGCTCACATATTAGTTATGACAAGAATGTGATCACATAAATGTCTATTGTTAATGGCTCTTTGAGTATTTTGGGTTCTTGCACCATATTGACATGAGCATGAGTTATTCCTATGCATGAGTATCATGATTATGATTTATGGTTTGGCTTTTGAGCCTAAATGTGCATTGAACGGATTTGAAATGACTATTGTATCTCTTTGAAAGTATGTATATGTATAAGTATTCTCTTGGGATGTTTTGACTTAGCACTGATGGATTGGGGACGTCTGGGATATCCCCAAGGGTCCTCTCCCTTTCCTTGAACTATGTGACAACATAGGAATGGTATCCATCACCGAAAAGATAGGGTCATAGGGGATGGTTATTCATTTATTGATATGTTATGGTACTGGAAATCCTTCTAAAAAGAAAGGGTCATAAGGAAGGTGTCCATCCATCGAAAAGACTGGGTCATAAGGTGTAATGTAGATTCACTTGGCAAGTAATCTTCTCCTACCGATAGGAGGTCTCCATCGGACTAATTTATGCCATAGCTCGCATGAGTTTAATTTGTTAGTTATAGTCCATCCCTACGATATATTAATATTTGAGCAATTCATGCATCATTGGTTTCATGGCATATCGTCTACTATATATCTTGTTATATATCTCCTTCTATATAATGTGCCCTTATCATCTAACATTGAATGCAGGCTTGGTAAGTCATATGCATTGCGTGCCCCCATACTTAGTACATTCAAACGTACTAACGCATATTTTTGCCTACATGATCTTACCATGTAGGCACCGAGGACTACGTTCATCCACCATACGACGTCTAGCTTGGATCTTGAGTTTTCTTGTCGTGGTGAGTCCTATCTTCCGAACACAAGCCACCTATCCTCTACTTATGGTGCTTTGTTTATGTTATTTACATTTGAAGGTGAGCCCAGGGTATGTCTTGGCCCCCATCTTATCTTATGACTAGAGGCATTGTTGGACATCTTGTAAACTCCTTCATGTTTCTTTGCTAAGTGTTACGATTAGAGATTATGTTATGGTTTGGTTATCTATTGGATATCATTTATATGATTTGGTTATGAGTCTTATGACTTGACTACATGATATGATGTGAAAGATCCTAAGTCCCGAATTGGCCCCATAGAGTGAATCATGCTTACCCGCCCTTTAGTCTTTATGAGCTATGTGCTATGCGATTTCATGTTGCACCCTTTCCCTATGACATCCCCATAACGTGAGTCCTACTTTCCCATCCCTTAGAACTATGTGTTTACTATTTGAATACGCATCTGAACCAATGATGTGAATTTGGATACTTTGAGGCTTGTTTGGGGACTCTTGGGTCCCCATCCGCCATGTCACTCCTAGACCCTAGGTCTGGGTCATGACAAGCTTGGTATCAGAGTATTAGGTTTGTAAATGATCCTTGGAGTCCAACATGCCACGGTAAGTAGAGTCCTATTCATAGGTGTGAAGTGCTGGTGCCTATGAGTAGGAGGCTGTGAAGACGTTCTAGGAATTGTCTCACTTTTTCATGACTTATGTCGTGTTATGGTTCGTATATTTGGTTTCCTTATCTTGATGGTGTCATTGTACCATTTCAGAAGATGCTTCGAGAAAGACCCCACCTACCAAGACCGGCCCCGACTAATAAGGGTCAAGCACCTCAAAGGCTTATGGATGAGCCTATCTCTAATGGTGAATTCTATACAGCCTTTTCTATGCTTACCTAGGTGGTGACATCTCAAACTAGGCAGGCTAATCTTCTATAGGATCCCACTCCAGCTTCTATGAGGGATTTCACCCGGATGGATTCCCCTGAGTTTTACGGATCAAAGTTTGATGAGGATGCTCAAGAGTTCATTGATAAGCTCACCAAAGTGTAGAATGTTATGGGTGTTACTTCTAAGGAGAAAGCTGAATTGGCTATCTATCAGTTGAAGGAAGTGGCTCAAGTGTGGTATACCCAATGGTCTATGAAAAGGGTTTGTGGTAATGCTATCAATTGGGAGGAGTTCAAACTTGTCTTTCTGGATCATTTCTTTCCACTTGAGCTTAGGGAAGCCAAGATGACTGAATTTATCAACCTCAAGCAAGGGGATATGAGTGTGAGGGACTATGCCCTCAAGTTCACTAAGCTCTCCAAGTATGCTCTAACACTTGTGGCTGACCCTCGTTCAAGAATGCACAAGTTCATTTTGGGTATCTCTGACTTGCTTGTGAAAGAATGATGTATGGCTATGCTCATACGAGATATGAATATCTCTAGACTCATGGTGTATGTCGAGCAGATCGAAGGGGAGAAACTCAAGGAGAGGAAAGTGTATGATTCCAAGAGAGCCTGTTATGATGGTGAGTTCTCCAACTCTAGCGGTGGTGGTTTCGGTCATTTCCAATAGGGCTAACGTTCCAATGCTCGGGTTTCTAATGCTAGGGTGCCTCCTCCTAGGGAACTAGTTGGTGGTGGACCATCATATCCTTGGTGCGACACGTATGGGAAGAATCACACCGATACTTGTTGGAAGGAATTGGGTGCACGCTATGGGTGTGGTAATAAGAATAACAAGGTCGCTGATTGTTCCAAGAATGCTCAAAGAGGTCAAGGTTAGGTGGCTCAAGGTCGGCAAGTCCAACAAAGAGCTCCACAAGGTGTTGCCTTGAGGAACAATAGGTTAGATGCCCTTCATGCACGTCAGGAGGTTGAGGAGGCTCTAGATGTTGTGACTGGTATGTAAAAAGTCTTTGATTTTTATGCTTATGTTTTGCTTGACCTGGGTGCAAATTTGTCTTTTGTGACCCCTCTGTTGGCTGTTACATTTGGTCTGAGTCCTGAAATCTTCAGGGACCCTTTTTTACTTTATACTCCTGTGGGTGAATCTATTGTTGCTCATAGAGTTTATCGTGGTTTTCCTGTTTTCGTGTTGCATAAAGTCTTCCTGTGTGATCTTGTGGAAATTGAGATGTTTGATTTTGATGTGATTCATGGGATGGATTAGTTACATGCATCGTATGCCTCTATAGATTGTAAAACCTAGAAAGTCAAGTTCCAGACTCCGGATGAGCCCGTACTTGAATAGAAGGGTAGGGACTCCGCTATTAAAGGTTGGTTTATGTCCTACCTCAAAGCCCAAAAGATGATCTCCATGGGGTGTATTTATCATATTGTGAGGGTCAAGGATGTAGAGTCCGAATCACCTACTCTTGAGTTGTTTCTAGTGGTGAATGAGTTTCCCCAAAGACTTGCTCGGTATACCTCCCGAGAGGAAAGTAGACTTTGACATAAATCTTCTCCCGGATACTTAACCTATCTCTATTCCTCCTTATCGTATAGAACCGGCTAAGTAGAAGGAGTTGAAGGATCAGTTGAAAGATTTATAGGAAAAGAGTTTCATTAGGCCAAGTATATCTCCATGGGTGCTCCAGTGTTATTTGTAAGAAAAAAGGATGGATCTCTTCGGATGTGCATTAATTATAGGCAATTGAATAAGGTAACCATTAAATATAAGTATTTTTTGCCTAAGATCAATGACTTGTTCGACAAACTTGAAGGGGCTACCCACTTCTCAAATATTGACCTTTTTTCCAGGCATATTAGTTGAAAGTTAGAGAGTAAGATATTCCCAAGACGATTTTTCGAACTATGTATGGACACTTTGAATTTGTGGTAATGTTGTTTGGCCTAACAAATGCTCCGGCTATGTTTATGGATCTTATGAATCGAGTGTTCAATCCATTCCTAGATAGCTTTGTGGTTGTCTTCATTGATCATATCTTCATTTACTCCCGAAGTGAGCGGGAGCACATGGATCATCTGAGGTTGGTTCTTCAAACCTTGAGGGAGAAGAAGTTGTATGCCATGTTTTCAAAATGTGAGTTTTGGTTAGGTGAAGTAGCTTTTCTTGGTCATGTGGTATCTGGTGACGATATTAAGGTTGACCCGAAGAAGACTGAGGTCGTGAAGAATTGGTCTAGACCATTGACCCCGTCGAACATTAGAAGTTTTCTTGGGTTGGCTGGCTATTACAGGAGGTTTGTTGAAGGGTTCTCATCTATTGCATCACCATTGACTAAATTGACCCAAAAGAAGGTCAAGTTTGTGTGGTCGGATGAAAGTGAGGAGAGTTTTCAAACTTTGAAGGATCATTTTACATCGGCTCCTGTTTTGACTCTATTGAATGCTTTTGACAGGTTTGTGGTGTATTTTGACACTTCTTAGATTGGGTTAGGTTGTGTACTTATGCAACATAGTAAGTTAATACCGTACGCATCAAGGCAATTGAAGGTGCATGAGCGTAATTACCCGACTCATGACCTTGAGTTAGTGGCAGTGGTATTTGCCTTGAAAATTTTGAGACATTACTTATATGGGGTGTATGTTGATGTTTTCACCGATCAGAGTTTGCAATATGTGTTCACTCAAAGGGATCATAACTTGAGGCAAAGAAGGTGGTAGGAACTCCTAAAATACTACGACATTAGTGTACAATATCCCAGCAAGGCTAATATTGTAACTAATGCTCTGACATGAGTGTACAATATCCCGGCAAGGCTAATATTGTAACTAATGCTCTTAGTAGGCTATCTATGGGAAGTGTGGATCATGTTGAGGAGGAGAATAGGGAGTTGGCAAAGGATGTTCATGCATTAGCTAGGTTGGGTGTTAGATTGGTTTATTACTGGTGGTATTCATGTTCAGATTGGGGATGAATCCTCGGTGGTTGTTGATGTAAAAGCTAAGCAAGATTTAGATCCATCACTGGTTGAATTGAAGAAATTGGTTGCCAAAAATAAGATAGAGGTTTTGTCCCAAGAGAGAGATGGTGTGCTTCGGTATCAAGACCAAATATGTGTTCTGAATATGGATGACCTTAGAAAGGTGATCATGAATGAAGCCCATAACTCACATTATTCTATTCCTCCGGGATCTACTAAGATGTATCGGGATTTGAGGGAGGTGTATTGGTGGCATGGTATAAAGAAGGACATAGCCAAGTTCATATCTAAATACCCTAATTGTCAACAAGTGAAGGTAGAGCACCAAAGGCCCAGTGGGTTGACTTAAGACATTGAGATTCCTACTTAGAAGTAGGAAGATGTGAATGGATTTTGTGGTTGGTTTGCCTCGGACCTGAAGGCAATTTGACTCCATATGGATTATCGTCGACCGGATGACTAAGACAGCTCACTTTTTACCAGTCAAGACTACTTTTGTTCCCGAAGATTACGCAAGACAGTACATCCAAGAGTTGGTGAGGTTGCATGGTGTGCTTTGATCTATCATATTGGATCGTGGTACCTAATTTACTTCTCACTTTTGGAGATCGTTTCAAAGAGGACTTGGTACCAGGATGAAGTTGAGCACCTCCTTTCATCCTCAAACCGATGGGAAAGCAAAGAGGAAAATTCAAACTTTGCAGGATATGTTGAGGGCTTGTGTGTTGGAGTTTACAGGTAATTGGGATGACCATCTTCCACTCATTGAGTTTGCTTATAATAATAGCTTTCATGCTAGCATTGGTATGGCACCGTTTGAGGCCTTGTATGGTAGGAGATGTAGGTCTCCGGTGGAGTGGTTTAAGTTGGGAAAGATGGCTTAATTGTCTTAGATTTCGTATAAGAGGCTATAGAGAAGGTGAAGTTGATTATAGACAGGTTGAAGATGGACCAAAGTCGCCAAAAGTCCTATTCAGATGTTAGGAAGAGGAACCTTGAGTTTCATGTTGTGATTGGGTGTATGTGAAGGTCTCATTTATGAAGGGTGAGATGCATTGTGGCAAGAAGAGCAAGCTAAGTCCCCAGTATGTATGCCCTTATTAGATCATTGAGTGGATTGGAACGTGGCCTATAGATTGGAATTGCCCCCGAATATGAGTTCTATCCATCTGGTCTTCCATGTGTCTATCTTGAGAAAGTTGGCCGGTGATCCTGGATAGGCCAGTGAAGCGGCTTCGTAACAAGGATGTGTCTTCGCTTGAGGTGCTTTGGAGAAATCAACATGTGGAAAGTGCTACATGGGAGGCGGAGGTGGACATGATAAAATGATATCCCCATCTTTTCCAATCTACTCAAGCCTAAGGTATTAGGTTCTTCCTCTTCTAAGTGGTCCTAGCTCTTTCACTCTTGAGTCTCATGACACGACATGCATACATATGCGGGAACACGATTTTTATGATGTTGGGAATGATTTGAATATGTTTTGATGTGAGTTTTAATGACTAAATGATTTTCAAATGATGAATTATGTATTGTATCTTATCTTTGAAAGTTCATGTTCTGAGTCAAGTCTTTCAAGCTTTGTTCTCGCACATTCCGGGACGAAAGTTCCCAAAGGGGAGATGATATAATGACCCCGGTGTTGTACGACCTCGTCCGAGCTTGAAAAATTCATTTCGGGCCGACTTTGGACCAAGGTGACACCTCACGGTCCATGTGAGGTCAAACAGCTCATGTAGAGGTCCTCTGTAGTGGACCTTGGCCTATAGAAGGTTGTTTGGCCCTTGGTGTGGAGTTACAAGCTAAGGCACGCCACACTTGGACCCCACACGGGTCGTGTGACACTTCATGGACCGTGTGGAGGGCCCTTGGCATACTCCTTTACGTTTCTTTGCCAAGTGTTACGATTAGAGATTATGTTATGGCCTGGTTACTTATTAGATATCATTATGTGATTTGGTTATGAGTATTATGACTTGACTTACATGATATGATGTGAAAGATCTTAAGTCCTGAATTGCCCCCATGGAGTGAGTCATGCTTACCTGCCCCTTAGTCTTTATGTGTTATGTGCTATGTGATTTCATGTTGCACCCTTTCCCTATGACATCACCATAGCATGAGTCCTACTTTCTCGTCTCTTAAAACTATGTGTTTACTATTTGAATACGCTTCTAAACCGATGATGTGAATTTGGATACTTTGAGTCTTGTTTGGAGACTCTTGGCTCCCCATTTACCATGTCACTCCTGGATCCTAGGTTCGGGTGGTGACAATATATGACTTGTATGGACTCCTAGCATATTTTTATGCTTATATGAAAATGATTATTATGTAGTAATGATATATTTCTTGATGTCCTATTATTGATGAAAAGTCAAAGCAAAATGGTTCTAGCTAGAAATTATTCAAATGTCGAAGCAAAATGATTCTGGCAAAGAGGAAAAAAAAATCGAAGGAAAATAGTTCAGGCTAGATATAAAAGATAAATGCCGAAGAAAAATGGCTCCAGCAAATACATAATCCATCTAAGGTCCCCTTGGGTTCCAATCTGATTATATCAGTAGATGTGTATCGTAGGACAGATATGCATCATGAGTATTTGACATTAAATTATATTACTTGTGTATCATGGCATGCTATTTTATTTCATTCCTTGTTTCAAATGTAATAATCTGTACCAAGTATGATATGTTGGTTGACTCTATTATCTGTATGCTGACTTAAGTTAGGATTGTAGTTTCGGAGGTTTGTGGTTGGGATAGAAGGAGACTTTTGTTCTTTATTCTCTACCGGCATTTAGATCCTCATGTTGGGTACTTGTTAGTACTCGCCCTTGTTTCTATACATGTGTTTAGGTTGTGAGTCCAAATCCAGTTCACGCTTCTCTCTCTTTATGGACCTAGCTTGAAACCAGTTGAGAGGTAGTCGTTTATCGATTTTAGCCTACTCTCAAGGCTATCAAATTTTCTTTATTTGTTTTGTTCTATTTGAGAAACAAAGACAATTAAGACTTATATATTTTCTCTCCAATTATGTTGTAATAGAGGCTTGTACATGTGACACTAATCTTGGGATGGTTTTAGACTATGGTTTCTATTCCTTATGCTTATCCTTCCCTTTTTAGATTGTATTTTCTCTTTAGATTCTGCATTACTTTGTTATTACTTGTTTAGCCTGACTTGCCATGGCAGGGTAAATGAAAGTGCTATCACACCTGATTTCAAATTATGACAATAGTCCTAGGTTCATAGGTCTCACATGTGTACAAATCCATTCGAATACAGTCTCAAGGATCCACATAGAGACATTTGTTGCTTATCTTTGAGAGGCAGTGAAGACTGTTAAGAAAATCCTCTTTTACTTCTTTCAATTTAGTCATGCGTGAATTCATGTATGAGGGTTGAGTGTCGAGTGTTCTTTTGGCAAAAGTCCAAAACTAGAGAATCAACTTTTGATAGAGGATGGGAAGCAACCCTTGAGATTGAGACCGCAGCTCAGGGTGGAGGTAGAGGCAGAGTTGAAGGCCGAGGTAGGAACTGGGGTTGAGCCCGAAGAGCAGCACTAGCCCGATATTATGAGAGAGGTATCTCCCTGAGCCCGAACTCAAGGTTAGAGGAGGTTAGATTCCTCTTAAGTATGCAGTTGTACCATTACTACATGATACTTTGTTGAGGTTTTTAGTTGTGCTACAGGACATGGCACAAACCAATAGTGCTACAGGTACCCTAGGGAGGTTCACAGATTCGGACAGATGGACTCCTATAGTTTAGGGTCCCACTATTCTTAATCAGGTGGGCCAGCTGTCATTGGTTCTTGCGCCGATACAGATTGCTCCTAAGCTAGTTCTTGTAGTTGACGATCAACAAAGTTATGAGAGGTTTCGCAAGATGAAACCACCCCAGTTTCAGGTTGGTAAGGCCAGGATGCCTATGAGTTCTTGAAACTATGCCATAAGATGTTGGAGGCTGTCGGACTAGTTGATCCCTGAGGTATTAGGTTTTTTGCTCTTTAGCTTATAGGTTGGATTAGGTATTCTAGCATTATTTCTTAATGTATATTTGGTTTAATAGTATTAAAAATAATAAGCATTGCATAATTTCTAAGAACATGTTGTTTATTTATAAAAAAAAAATACCCTCACTAGTGTAAAGGATGTGAAAAGTGATGTATAAATGTGGTCTAAGGACGTATTTTTGTCATTTTAACCATTTTATCCTGTAATTAATTATTATAGGATTATTTTTCCACCAAGAGATAAGAATAACTTATCTTGGTATTAATTGATTATTAATCCTAAAATAATTTATCCCAAAATTTATAATTATAGAAGAAATTAAGGAATACTCATAATTTTTCCTAAAATTATATCCTTGTATCCATCCACGGTAATATTTTTTCACTCCGTTAATTAATCAGCTGGTCGAAATTAAATGCATTACAGTTCCTCTTTTATATATGCTAGTTTTCGAACACGTGTGTTGCACGTGTTATCCAAAGATATACAAAAGAATGACTTTGATTTTCTATCATCACAATGACCAGAAGTAATAGTAATCATTCTGTTTGTAAACACTAGAAAGTATTTTTTTAAAAAAGTGAAGACCAGTTAGTCATGTGATGAAAGCTTTCAAAGATATTTCTTGAATTTTTATGATAATTTTAGCAACAATTTCAATTATTGTTATTTCTTTCGAGATCAATACTCTATGCACGTGGTAAAAATACACTTAACAATAGTCTAATACATCAATATTCATAATCATAATAAAATTCAAAATTAAAGATGTATTTAACCTTAAATGAAAGTAATTAGAGAATTGTTAAATGAAAATAAAATAATTAAAGCAATCAAAATGATACTCCCTACAAATACACGATAAATCATTAGCCGTAAGTAGACATAAGATGTTGAATTGTATATTTATCCTTCTTATCTATAAAAAATTATAATAAGCTATAAAGAATTGGAACCAATCACCTTTTTTCCATACATCATGAATCTTGCTAGCACTACAGATGTAGATGATGGTATTCACATATCATCTCACAAAATTTGTAGATAATGAGAACTGCATTTGGCGATTAGTTAATTCTAATATATATCCATCAACTCCACATACTCCTACTATCCTACATCTCTCATTTTCTTTTTTTCACGCAAATTTACTTAAAAGAGAAAAAAAATATGAATCGAAAAGAAAACACTAATGAAAATCTACTCAACTGGAAAACATTCTTGAGGAAAATGAGATCATTTGCTACCTTTATAAAGTGTTTCTTGATGTTCATTAGGATGCCCTTTCACATATTTATTTAATTAAATTGCCCTACATTTAATCACTAAAGAACTTTTCAGATTCTACAGTTTTTTCAAATTTTCATTAATGTATAAAACATGTACCTTTATTGTATTTTCGTATAAATAGAAATGGTAGTATATCAATTAATAATGATTTTCCAACTTCTTTGTAGTTTATCAATTACAATTGGTAATGACTTTCCAACTTCTTATATTATAACCTAGGAAGATCGTTTATATAGCAAGTCATAACATATACATTGCACATTAATTAAGTCCGTAATGAGTATTCTGTGTTCCACCATCAATATAAAGATCACTTGCTCAAGAACTCCTCAAAATTCTGTATCTTTAATCAACTTCAGCCGCAGAGGTCCCGCCTGATCTTGTTGTGCCATCATCATGATGATGATGATGAAGAAGTTGAATTGTCGTCGTGGTCGTCATGGCCATCCATAAAATCATGTGATGCAAATTATGTTCCATTGACACCCATAAGTTTCTTGAAGAGAGCAGCCAATGTTTTCAGTTATTTATGGCCCTTCTTCTCTCAACTACACTTGGGAACAGACACATATTAGGTGCCTCAAGCTTGCTTCTGCTCTTGTTCGGATATTTCTCGTGGCAATGTGGTAAGACTCTTTATATATATATATATATATTCCCTTCATGTTGTTAGAGGTGATTCAATGGCTATAATATCTTGTTACTTGTGTTTTCTGTGGCCAAGTTAAATACCTGATAAGGTGTTTGAGAACATATGCAAAGAAGATTCAAAATTTGAACTACAATTGTCTAATAGAACACTTTATATATACGTTCAGATGCTCAAGTCAAGCAAGTCATTTGAATATCTAAATAAAATTTACTTACAAATTAAGAAGTAATTAATGTATTCAGTTTGCTTGTAACACCTTTATTTAAGCAAACAAAGAAACGGAGGGAGTATTACTCTTTTGATTTTCAATTGACGTTTCCAACAGATATATTATGTGCACGTAATAGCACTACTTGTAAAATACGATTTCTGTTAATCTAGTGGTTAACCTGTACATTGTATCATTCAGTTAGGACTGCTCCTATTTTATAGGAGTTAGTTTTGCACAAGCTGTTTTGATTGCTTTGTATATAAACTCCATTGGAGTCTCGTAAATAATACACACTATTTTTCATTCTACGGTATCAGCGCCAAAACACTCTAACGAGTAAGCTACCCAAATCCAATTTTTTTTTCTCTGTGCTAATGGCCTCTTCCAATCCAGTCATCAATGTCGATGTTGCCCCTGTCCTCAAACACTTAATTCAATTCAACCCATCCTCCCAGTAGCTCATTAAACTGTGTGGAAGCCATAACTTCACCATTTGGAAGGCCCAAATTGCCATGCTGCTTCATGGCCATGACCTCTATGGTCATCTCGACGGCACTATGTCGTCCCCTCCTGAAACAGTCACCACCAACGGCCTTGTGACAGCCAACCTTGCGTGCAAGGATTGGTTTCGTCAAGACAAACTCATCCAAAATGCTTTCATGGCCTCCGTTCATGCCACCATCGCGTCCACTGTAGCTTCTACGGCCATCTCCAAAGCAACGTGGGATCAGCTTCACACATCCTTTGCAAACAAAACGCAAACCCGCATCTTCAGCCTCCGTCACCGTTTCAATTTGGTACGCAGAGATAGCAAATCAAATGTTGAATATATGGGAGAGATTTGCTCTCTCTCTTTGATGAACTCGCCACAACAGGTTCACCAGTCAACAATAAAGAACTTGTGGTGAAAATATTAAGTGGACTCAGTCCTGAATTTCGTGAGATATCACCAGCCATATGGGCATGTGACTTCCCAATTAGCTACACTGAACTATTCGATAAGCTTCTCGATCATGAACTGTTCCTCAAACATGAGGACCTCAAGAAGACTACCACCCAGGTCATAGCAGCTATTGCTCAGCGTAACACGACCAATTCATCGGCCCAACGCAACCCTCGATGCCAACCCACCAACAACAATGGGCGTCCATCAAAAAGACAACATAATCAAAACGCCACTTCCCAGAATCCAAATAATTACTCTCGGTGGCGTAACTTTTTTCCATCGCAATCCTCACGGATTCGTTGCCAACTCTGCGACAAATTTGGCCATACAACAAATGTTTGTCGCTCCCGCTCTCATAACCACTTTGAAGCGAAAGCAAATTTTGCTACACACACAATGCCAAATGACCCCTGGATTGTTGATTCTGGTGCCTCTCACCACATTGCCGCCGACACCAACTCCCTCCATAATGTTCAGGAGTTCAAAGGGGCAGAGGAAGTGACCTTGGGTAATGGTAATGTGATTCCAATCACTCAAACTGGTAATACATCTTTAAATGCATCAAATACCACTTTCAAACTCTCTAATATTTTGTGTGCTATTGTTGTCAAACGCAAACTGATTTCAATTAATTAGTTTTGCAAAGATAATCTGACCATGTTCCTTTTAACTTTGTTGTGAAGGATCTGACTACGGGAGCTCCTCTTCTGTGCGGCCCGAGTAAAGCTGGACTATATGAATGGTCGTCCATGTCTCGACCAACCATCAACATTGCCTCTGCTGGACCTTCCTTCCATATGTGGCATCGCAAATTGGGCCACCCCCATTTTCCCGTTTTATTTTCCATTTTACATCATTCTCGTCTTTCATATTCTTTAAAAGACAAGTTTACTCATTGTAATTCTTGTTGTTGCAATAAAGCACATGGATTTCCATTTTATTCCAACACTTTATCCAACAACTTTCCATTAGAAATCATTTACAAGTGATTTGTAGGGCCTCCCCGATTTTGTCCATTGACAAAACAAGATATTGTTGTTTATTTATTGATCAGTACACCAAATACATTTGGTTGTACACAATGAAAAACAAACATGAAGTTTAGAAAAAATTTCAAAGTGTACATCCTGTGCTTGAAAAAATATTTTGGTTACAAAATACTTACACTTTACACTGATGGAGGCGGAGAATATCAAGTCCTAGAACCATACCTTAATTCCAATGGGATACAACACCTTGTCTCTCCCCCACATACTCCTCAACGAATTGCTTTGGCTGAAAGACGCCATCGGCACCTTATTGAGACAGCCAAAACACTGCTTCATCAAGTGAGTTTACCTTCGAACTTTTGGACCTTTGCTTGCCATCATGCCATATTCCTCATAAATCGCCTGCCCACCACCACGCTCAATAACAAGTCTCCCTTTGAAATTCTTTTCAATGAACTGCTAACTTATGAATCCCTTCGTACCTTTGGTTGCTTATGCTACCCCTGGCTATGCCCATATGCCCAAAACAAATTGGAGCGATATTCCAAACCATGTGTCTATCTCGATTTCCCCATCACTCATCATTGTCATCAATGTTTTGAACCCACAAGCTCCAAAATTTTCCTCTCAAAAGATGTAAAGTTTGTAGAGGATATCTTCCCATTTCCTAATATGTTTTCTACCTTAAAAAAGAACTTCTCCTTTCTGACTTGGGAACATACTCTCAATCCTACCAATCAAGAAATTGAGAATACTTTAAAAGGTACTCATCCAGATCTTCAGTTGCTGCCCCCCACAATTTTGTTGTGCGAGACACATGCCAGGATTCTTGCTCACTTCGCGCCGCACAAGGGAACAGCTCACAGTCAGATTAGTTCATCACTCGTGCACTAGGTAATCTTCCAACTATTTCTCTATCCCCTGATGTTCATCAGCACTCCTCTATTATTAGCCTACCCCCCCCCCCCCCTCCTTCATATTTCAAAGCTAACCCCCGACCTGCTCCACTCGTTCTTCCTCCTTAAGTCGTTGACCACCAATTACTCATGTTTATCAGCGTCGCCCACCACCCACTGCACCCATAGTTCAGCTTCCCCAACCAGAACAAACTCGTGTCATAACAAGATCGCAAAACAACATCATCAAGCGACAGAAATTTTTTTACTATACTGCCCAAGTAACCCAACTAAGACCTCTTACCCCTACAACCTACAAACAAGCACAAAAATTTTCATATTGGAGATGCTATGCAGGTCGAGTTTGATGCATTAATGAAGAACCAGACTTGGGAGTTGGTTCCACCAGACCGCACCCGCAATGTTTTTCCCTGTAAGTAGTTATTTCGAGTTAAAAGTAAGGTTGATGGCTCCATTGATAGGTACAAAGCGTGATTGGTTACAAAAGGGTTCACTCAAAGGCCCGGGTTGATTTTCATCAGATATACAGTCCAGTGGTTAAACCCACCACAATTCGTACCGTACTTACACTTATTGTACAAAGACATTGGCCATTACATCAAATTGATGTCAATAATGCCTTTCTTCAGGGGCAACTTCAAGAAGATGTCTATATGACCCACCCCCTATAGGAAAATTCGGTGCATCCTGACTACATTTGCCATCTCAAAAAGGCTATCTACGGGTTGTGACAAACTCCTAAAGCTTGGTATGATGCACTCACCATTTCTTTGATCCAAATAGGATTCCAAATGTCTGAGTCTGATAATTCTCTATTTGTACTTCATAATTTGGGCATAACTATTTATGTTTTGATTTACGTGGATGATATCATACTCACGGGCAATGATGAAGTTCTCCTTCAACAAGTCATTATCTCTCTTTCAGAAAAATTCTCCCTTAAGTATCTTGGTTTACTGTAATATTTCTTGGGCATTGAGGTACATAGGAATGATGATGGTTTATTTCTTAGTCAAACAATATATATATATATATATATATATATATATATATAAGAAGTGCTCCATGACACTAAGATGGAAGACTGCAAAGGCATCCAGTCACCAATGAGTACATCAGCAACACTATTGGTAGATGACAGTGCTCCCAAAACTGATGGCAAAGAGTATAGGAGTGTACTTGTAAAACTTTAGTACTTGTCGTTTACCCGACCTGACATCACCTATGCAGTCAACAAGCTTACTCAATTCAACACCTCCCCCTTAGTGGTTCACTGGCAGGCAGTTAAACGTCTACTCCGGTATCTGAAAGCAACATCCCAATATGGTGTTCATATTTCCCCACAACAATCCACCAATCTTTATGCTTATGTTGATGCCGATTGGGCGGGTGATATTAATGACCATCGTTCCATCCCAACTGTCTCACGTTCCTCTACTGAAGCAGAGTATAGGGTAGTTGCTTCTGCCTTGTCTGAAACAAACTAGATCACCCACTTGCTCAAGGAATTTATGAACCTCTCTCAACTTCTCCCACAATACTTTGCGATAACATTGGGGTCACCTATATTGCTGAAAACCCAGTGCATCATACCAAAAGGAAACACCTTAAGGTTGATCTTCACTTTGTTCGCAACCAAGTCCGCAATGGCCAAGTTCAAGTCTCACACATTCCCTCCACTGATCAAATTGCAGATCCGCTAACCAAACCACTGTCCAAGACAGCCTTCCAACGCATGCTTCCCAAGTTAGGCATTGTCTCTTCACATCTAACTTGAGGGGCGCGTAACAGTGCACACATTCTGTGCACGTAATAGCACTACTTGTTAAATAGAATTTCTGTTAATCTAGTAATTAACATGTAAATTGTATCATTCAGTTAGGACGGCTCACGTATCTTTATCTGCTCCCATTTTATAGGAGTTAGTTTTGCACAAGCTATTTTGTTTGCTTTGTATATAAACTCCATTGGAGTGTCGTAAATAATACACACAATTCTTCATTCTACTTTTATGAATTTATAGTTTCTTATTTTATTAAATACCAATTTAATAATGACACAACTACTTAAATGATTAGCGTTCTCATTCTTTATAGATTTGGAGTTCTTTTCTGTAGGTAGCAACGATAGCCCCTAACGTACCAGCAATACAAGAGCTGCATTTTGCAGTACCAATGGCTGGAGCAGTACTTTGCACATTAAACACACGTCTCGATTCAACTATGGTATGAACACTTCTGATGCATTCAGAAGCAAAGATCATATTTGTCGATCAACAGTTTATCCAACTTGCTCAAGAAGCACTTTCTATTATTGCAAGCAAGAACAAGAAAATCAAACCACCTCTTCTTGTTGAAAAACCTCAGAAAAATCTACCAATTCCATTCCTAACACTTAATGAGTATGAAAGACTCCTTGAAAGTGGGGACAACGCTTTTGCTATTAGATGGCCAATAACCCTATTAGCATAACTATATTTCTGGAACAACGTCACGACCCAAAGGAGTTATTTACAGTCATAGAGGTGCATACCTCCAATTCTATTGCCACATTTTTGCTTCATGAGATGAGACACTCCCTATTTATCTTTGGACTGTTCCAACATTTCACTGCAATGGATGGTGCCTCATTTGGGGTCTAGCAGCAGTTGGTGGCACTAATGTTTGTCTCAGAATTGTATCTCCAAAAGAAATTTTTGAAAGTATCTCACTATACAAGGTGACACATATGAGTGGTGCACCTACTGTCTTGAACATGATAGCCAATATACCTTCGTATGAGCCGCTTCCACATAAAGTGAAGATTCTGACAGTTGGTTCACCACTACCACCACAAATCATTTTTTAAGAATGGAGGAGTTGGGGTTTGGAGTAGATCACTTATATGGACTAACAGAGACATATGGTCCAGGTACAAGATTAATTTCATGTATGATTCCTAGACTTTACCCAATATAACAGTTTATTCATATAGTGGGTAAAGTTCAGTTACTTAAATGTGAGAACATTTCGCGACTCCACTATTTAGTGAATAAAATTAAGTGCTAATGCTTGAAATTAACCCTTCAGGTACATATTGTTTGTGGAAGCCTGAGAAGATTATTTGCCTTCAGATGAAAGAACTATACTAAGCTAGAGAAGGAGCGCAACATCTTTGTATTGAGGAAGTTGATGTAAGAGACTCTACCACCATGAAGAAGGTGCCCGCGGATGGTGTAACAATGGGAGAAGTCATGTTTAGAGGGAACACGGTATTGAGTGGATATTTAAAAGATCAAAAAGCAATAGAGGAAGCTTTTAAAGGTGGATGGTTTCAGAGTGGTGATCTTGCTGTAATACATCCTGATGGTTATATAAAAGGTAAAGGATCGTTCCAAAGATATCATAATATCTGGTGGATAAAACATACGCACTGTCGAGGTGGAAACAATTCCGTATAGTCATCCAGCAGTTCCTGAAGCAGCAGCAGTCGATTGACCAGATAACCACTGGGGACAGACACCTTGTGCATTTGTAAAGTTGAAGTAGGGATTTAATGTCAGTTCTCAAGAAATCAACAACTTCTGTAGGGATAATTTGCCTCATTACATGGTACCTCGAACAGTCATATTTCAGGATCTCCCAAAGACTTCGACCGGCAAGATACAGAAATTTATCCCAAGGGAGAAAGCAAAAGCCTTGGGCAGTCTTTTCTTAACAAAATGAAGATGCCACTTGGCTTACTTCTTTGAAGGTCATTTTCTAAATAGCAAGTATGTGCGTCTTTTAATGTCGCTTTGTTTCTATACTGATTCTACATTGCTAGTAATAAACTTCATTTGTATCTTTAAGTTTATGTTCCAGCAAGAGAAATACTTTGTTCCACCAATTGGGATACTCTGCGATACGGCTGGTATGCAAAAGTAATTAAAATCACATCATCTAAAAAGTAATTACAGGTAATCATCCATCAAAAGTGGAATTAGCAACCTTAAAAAAAAGCAAACAACCTTCTATGGTATGTTAAATCACACTGCTAGTATAACAATTTGAACAAAATAATAGTAAATATAAGCATAAATCCCAAAAATAAAATAAAATATAGCATTCTATTATAGTATGGTTTGGCTAGGCGCTAGCTATTCAGGTCGAACATGGGATTATCCACTCATGAATTCTGTTCTATATCTATTTTTCTGTTCCAGATCCTTTTCTCTAAACTTCAAGTCTTTTGCTCAATTTGGTTTACACATAATAGAAACAAATGAAGATTTTTCTTTTATTTTATTTTTTTGTCAAATGAAATTTACAGGGCAATAGCTGATTTATGTATTTAATCAACTTTTTTTTTCAGGTATGCAATTGTAGCTCCATTGCCCTAAGCTCACTTCATTTGAAATGCCTGTAGCTCTAATCTCAAAGCAGTCCTATGATGTTGCAACCTAGAAAATGGAAGTACATAAGAAAGTGGAACTCATGAGAAAAGATGGAATTTAATTTGGCTTCCATGAAAGGCAAAAATACAAATATTTCCAATGTCGCATAAGAAGGAGAGGGCAACGTTGTAGTAGGTATGCTTTGCTAGCAGATGTATTCTCATTGCTGCATAGACGAGCTGCTGGTTGAAACAAAAATTCAATCAGTCCTCCCGCTTCTCTTTCCCTCAACCCCTCCCATCCTGTGCAATTAAAGATAATGATCCAGATAACGAAAAGAAACCAAGTAGGACACTTGTTAGAATGTCCTTGGTTGAAAGAATATATCACTCTCTCTCTCTCTCTCTGTGATTTTGGCAAACCTCATCTCCTGAGTTACCTTTTGGGATTTAAGAAGGCTTAAGGTCTATTCTTGGTTTATCCAATACTGTGCTCTCATGTTACCATATCCAACACTTGGCATGTGAGGAGAGAGGGGAGCGTGAAAGTGTCCCACATTAGTTTGAGGAAATAGAGAGCTATGTCCTCTAATATGATTTTTGACAATCCTCTCAACGCATCAACTAGCTCAGGATTGAGTTATGTCCAAGGTCCAGTTTCTTATCAACAACGACGCTGTACAAGTATATAAACCGATTCATATTTTGCCAAGTATCACATATGCCTCAACTGCCAGGATCTGGTTACAGCATGCACTTTTTTCATTTCTTTTTCCTTTCTTTTGTTTGTGTGCGTGGATGGTGGGTGGGTGTGGATTATATATGTCATGCAGAGCTACACATGCCAGCCTCTAGGCCATTCTAACTAGAAGTTAAATTTCAAAAGAAAAATCAGTGCATCAACATTAGTTCAAGTTGGCGCCTGACAAGTGAACCATACTGAAATATAGAATTAACTGACCTCATTTTCTTGCGAGTCCTGTAAGAACCACCATGGACCATTTTTCGCTGATAATCTGAAATAGATGTGCATGAATTATGAATTATACAAACAGAATGAAGCAAAGGTCTTCAATAGAGAGTACTTCAGAATGTACAATGTGACAACCCCTGACAATGCTCGTTAATTTAAATTCAGGCAAAAGATCCGTTATCAACCTATAGTCAACCATTCAATCTTCCTCCATGCAAGCTATACCACTCAAAGAAGATAGCAGATTTGAAAAGTACAAACAGAAATGTTTGCTCTTTATTATCTTTGCAAAAGAGATCTGTATGAACTTGGAAATACAAATATTAAGAGATTCTGGGGACCAGTTCAGCAGAACTTGACATTTTAGAAAGTCTTATTCAATATGGTAATAATTCCTAATCTCTACATAGTTTATTCAGTAGTTGAATTACCTCATGAAACCAGCCACTATGCGCAACCCCATGAAAATAGTCAAACCAGACCAAACACCAGGAAGACCAATAATAGGAGGAGCATAAAGCAGAAAAATTGAAGCAAGAGCACCCACGGTCATCTAGAAAGTTGAGAGGAAATATCAGCACCAAGTTCAGATATGAAGATTACCTTTTCTTTTAATTGTTGCAACAATTTTATAGAGGTCGCTTACCATTGAGATAGCTGCAAACGGAAAATCCGAAACACCATAGTGTAGCCCATCAAAAATATAGGCTAGAGCATTAAGGGGTTGACTCGCACTAACAAACTGGAAAATAGGACAGGAGATGTTGAGAAAAATTCCATGGAAAAACATATTTAAAGAAAGATGCAGAATTAAAAAAACGTACCAGTAAACCAGATCTAACAATGTCTAGCACCTGAGAGTCGTTTGTAAAGCACTTCGCTAAAGATGGAAAGGATAGACCCAATATAATGGCTAACAATATTCCAGTAGCTAATCCTGTCTGAAAATATCAATTGCACTTTGTTAAGATAGATAAGGATGCCTCAATTCCTTCCATCTAGGAGAGGAAAGCTATAAGATGCAAAAAAAAGTCTATCTAACCTTTAAAGCTACATGTGTGATCAACTTAACTCTTCCGTAGTCCTTCCTTGCAAAAGAACTTGCAATAAGAGCCTGAAAAATAGTAAATGAAAATCAATATTTTTCAAACAGTAAAATTGATAATGATTTCTGCAATGAGGATATATTCATGCTTCAATGTTTTGCAGAAGATCTCATACAGAATCAGGATCACAATCACAGTGAACAAACCAAAAGGATAAATAGAAAAAAGAAATACAAGATAGTCATGCAGTATAAACAGATGTATATGTGATTCCAACAAGATGAATCAAACAAAATGATTTAGTAACGTAATAAAAGGCAGACAGCCAACTGAAGTCTGTTCAGGACTACAGACTTGATCACCAGGTCTCTAAGTTATGACAAAGAAATGTTCCAAAGGAAGGCTTTAACATCCATAGTGGAACTACCGAAAATGTTCCATGCAGGCTTATAGCTCATAGATTCAGTTAATATTGTTTTCATCATCAGCATGCGGATATAACTGCAAACTTATTTATAATGAGAACAAATGAGAAGAGAGGGCCTTAGAACTTTAGAAGCATTTACCTGACCAGATGCAGCCTGGGCATCTGCCAGTAGTGAGGCAGACAACCATACTTGCAAGCATATCTGATGGGCGGCCATGGGTATTGCCCCTAATCGAGCTGCCATTGATGTGCTCAAAGTTACTGTAAGAACAGCAGCTAGAGTTCTCCCAAGAAGGAAACCACCTAATGACACATGAAAGTTCAAACCTTACACTCTTAGAGACTATAACACGAGAATGCAGACTCTCAAATAATACCCAGACTAGCCCAATTACAGGAACATCATTTCTGATAAATTAATCATCAGATCGCTAATCTTTGAGATTCAATTTCAGAGTAGAAAGAGCTAGATCAAATTAGAAAGTGTTTTGAGTAATTTTTTGTTTCTTTCAAGAATTTCCAGAAGTTGCATCTACAGTAAAATAACACGAAAGCATTGCTGCTAGCACATTGAAGCATCTTTTTCTCCTTTAGGAACTAAGCTTCTAGCTCATGTAGTTGTTTTATAACTCTTCCAAAGAGGACTGCAACTATAATCTGTAGTACGCAATTTTCTAAGAACAGACTTGCTAAAGCCAAAGTAATGAAACATCTAAAAGCATTTAGCTTCCCTGAAGGAAAAGAAAGATATGCATAACAAACGCAACAGCACTTGAGAATTTTTTTTTTAATCATGCTCTGACGTAAAAGTTATACACAACAGCTCAGACAATTTGAAACAAAAACTTGTCCAAGTGATTAATTATCTCAACAACATCACTAACCTGATTTTAAATAGCCACCAAACTGCAAGTTCCTAATGTTTGGCAGCAGCAATACAGTCTTTTTATTAAGCTTCCATAACATCAAAACGGCCACAATATATCTGCAATTTAAAGTCATCATTTTCCTTTTTCCAAATGTTACAAGAGAACAAAGTAGAACTTTCCAGGAACATACTGAGATGCAACAGTAGAAATGGCAGCACCGGAGATGCCCAGTTGAAAAGTATACATAAAGATGGGAAAGAAAAGTACAGCTGACAGATTCCCCAATCCTGCAACATCCGCCCATTCTCTACCAGTTAAAGTTGGAGAAATGAAATTAAAGGATATTGAAAGAATATCTAGTTATTCATAACTTCAAAAAATAAAATGCATGCTCAACTAAGAGAGCAAGAGTTGGTTTAGCTTCAATCATGCAGAAAAAAATTCCAAGGAAGTTTCTTCCTCTAGTATATATAGATAGTGACAATACAAACCAAAAAGGTAAATCACTACTTCTCCAAGAGCTTCTTTTTTCCCTCAGATACCGTTCAATAAAAATTTGCTGTGATAATCTGTTTCTATGATTGATTAGTACATGACTTGATGCTGAACATGTCATTCTTACATAAAATAAAGCAAAAGAGGTGCTCTATTTAGATGTAGAGATATATTGCAACATATACAATAACGTATCTACAACCCCAATAACTTAGTTATACGCATTCATTTAAAGATTCCAAACTGCTATTTAAAGGCATGCAATGGAACAAACAGTACCTTTCTCAAGATGAATGTTAGCAGAAATGCAAAGTAGACCAAAGGCATTACATGAAAAACAAGAGGTTGGTAGAGTTAGGCCAAGGAGCCGACTATATTGCATACACCAAAGAGATTAACACTCGAGTCTTAAAACTCTTTTCATGAATATTGTACCAATAGATTAGTAGACTTGCCTAAGCATATTACAGGGGTCCTTGTGTCCTTAAAACCACGGAAGATGCCTTGCACAGCCAGATAAAGCACAACAGCTGGAGCACCAAGAGCTCTAAGTTTAAGAAAATGCTCCGCTGGAATGCGCATGGTTGAATCCTGTTGGAAAGGGTTCATGATTCTAGTTATTATAATGCAATTTGAATCCACTAGCATATATAAGGTCTGTGATTGGAAAGTATACAAGCTTAAAATATAATAGCATTTAAACAACACATCAGGCTATCCAAATGTATTCCAGTGAGAATTATCTACCATTGATATACCCATGATGCTGAGAAATGGTCCAGAACCGAAATACATTGCTGCAGCTTCAATCAAACCAATCCCAGAAGATAAGACTAAGGCAGTGGAGACAGACGGAAATGCGTTTCTTCCAGCTGTTTCAGGAAACACTTTGCTGTGTCAGAGGCAGTCAAATAATGTTTATCTTTAAATTGTTTATCGTCTCCCTAGATATATACATGAATGTGTGACCCTGTGCATATGTGTAATCTAAAAGTGTCATGCTTATAAGGAGATCCCCTTTTAGCACCTATGCAAATTTACCAGCAGCAGAATCCTCATCTGCATGCTTAGAGATGTCTTCAGCCACAAATGACGTTGCCACGCTCAGCAGAGGAATGTTGAACACCTTTGATATTATGTTAAAGATTGAAATAGAAATGCCAGCTGATGCCAACTCCAATGCACCTTTAATCACAGCAAAGAGCTTTTCAGGAGTGAACTGGAGTTCATTGTTTCCACTAAACATTTATTCACAGAAATAACGGGAAGAAGAAAAAAATTATCCAAAAATTTGAGTTAAGAAATATAATGCACACGCTAACTAATACAATTGGCAAAAATCTTGGACTGTCTAATAAAATCCTTGAAATCCAAGGGAACTGGAGTTCCTCTGTAAAGAACTCAAGAAAACCATTGCTCGAAAGAATGCATAAAATCTCGAAGTTGAGTAGAACAAAATCAAGAGGTTTGGCATTTAACAGATTGTCTATGAATGCTTGAAGCTCTTCAGATGAATATGTAACAAGGTAAACTCATAAGGCCACCTGAGTGTCTTATATCTTACATTTACCTCTCAGAATAAGCCAGGATGATAGGAAGCTCAACAGTAGTGGAAACCAGCATTTAGTGACATATAATCTTAGTGAAATCAATTAATTAGTGGATTTAGCATACAAACAAATACACCATTCTCAAAAGAGAGTAGTACATAAAGAACAGGACTGTACTAGCAGTATAATGCAGGCAGAAGCACAAACTAGATGGAATATCGGACAATAACTAACCCATTCGTCCAATATAAGCTGTCTCCATTAGTTGTGCCAACGGTTCGATTGCTTGTCCGGCAATAGCAGGCAAAGAAAGCACTATAAGCTCGGTTTGTACATCCTGAGTTGGCAACTGATCAATAGATGTCCCTGACAATGCACTGCGCTCTAAAATTTAGAACTTTCCCGTTTGTCTTAAAAAAGTAACTTACTACCTCAGGTAAGAGGGAATGAGGACAGTAAGAATTGAACCACACATATTGTGTGGGACACCCCACCGGTACCACTAGGTTGTATGAATCTAATTTTCATAACAAAAGCATGTTTTATGGTGGTGACCACTGCACTTTGAATAAATATACAAACAAGATATAGGGACCACTCTCTAATACCACAACATAGGCTATTTCCGAAAAAATCAGCAATGTGCAGCACAAGGCTCCTAACTCCTTAACAAAAAGAAAGTAAGATGGAAATCTTACATAGCTCCTTCATTCAAGAGTCGATCTTTGGTTGAGCCAAACTTGTCTAGCTTGTAATCCACAGCTTGGTCATCACTGGATAACCCACAATTCTTAATAACATTTTCCAATTTAGATCTGTTGGCAAATCTTGATCCAAGAAAACAAGTCTTAACTAAAAAAGGTTTCTTTAAGTTTCTTCTTCTTGCACATTCTCCACCACTAGTTACTACTGCACCTGGGAACTGCTTAAGCACTGCCATTTTATTATAGCTCACAAATGCACAACAGTTTCTGCAAAATTCAAACACCCAAATAATCTCTTTAATTATCACTTCTTCATATGTGTAATTTCAGATCTCAATGAACCCAAATGAAATTCTAGGTGTTGGGAAAAAAACCCGTAAGTACTTAAAATTTGAAAGAGGAGAGTACCTGACTGAAGGGAAAAAGAAAGCATCAACAGAACTAAGGAATCCTTGAAGCTAACACATTCATTGCTGATTATAATACAATTTGTATGGGTAAACGTGCCTATGTAGCAGCAAATAATATATGATAATGGTTTGGTGAAGTTGTGGAGGAAATGAAAAGTGGGTAGGTTGAGTCTCAACACTTCGTCTGTCATTCTCAGTGTTGGAGGAGGAAAAACACACTATTAAATAAAAAAAACCACGTGACAAAACATTTTATCTAATAAAAAAAAAAAATTATAGTGTTATTTAAACTTAAATATTAAATTACTACTCTCTTCGTTCTATTTTATGTGATACCTTCGACTTTGCACGGTATTTAAGAAAAAAAAGAAAACTTTTGAAACTTGTGATCTAATATTATTTGTATAATTTGCATGGTTAATCATTTCATTAAGGGTAAAGTGAAAATTTTAAAGTCAAATTATTTCCAATTAGAATAAGCTGACGTTCTTTTTTTGGTGGATTAAAAAGGAAAGGGTAACACATAAAATGAGACAAATGGAGTATTATTTTTAAATGGGAAAAGACTCATAAATACTCAAAAAAAATTCATAAATACTTCTCTTCTACCTTTATTTTTGCATTCAAATATACTCATTAACTTAACAAAAATAGTCAAGTCAATTTTATTTCTTTAAAAAGCCACTTGGCATGTTTGAATTAGTCTTATGCATTCACAATAATTTAACCCCACTCAATTAGAAAATGTCACATGGCTTTTGTACAGAATTAAAGTTAACTTGACTATTTTTGTTAAGTTGAGAAGTATGTTTGAACCTAAAAGTAAACCTTTCGAGTATTTTTAGATCTAAAGGTGGAAGAGGAGAATTTATGAAATTTTTTTCCATAGCTTAGGGGTATTTATGAGCTAAAAATAAGCGTTGGGGGTATTTTTAGACCCAAAAGTGGAAGAGGGGTATTTATAAATCTTTTTCCATAGGTTAGCGGTATTTATGAGTTTTTTCCCTTTTTAAATATATATATATATATATATATATATATATATATATATATATATTACTCCACTCCATCACTCCCTCTCCCATACCCAATCCTACTCCGAAGATACCTTTCTCATTAACTTCACTTTTGTTAACATAAAATCATTACTATTTATTTAGTGTAAGTGCAAAAACTAATTAAACATTATCATGAAAAAGTTAATGAGAAAGGTATCTTCAATATTAATGTACTTGACGACTTTTCGTATTTTGAAATTGAAATGAGCAATAATAACATTGTGTATACTTGTGAATATCGTATGCTTTACACAATAAATTAAATAATTTTATAAATATATAAGAATTACTTGTTATGTTGTTTGGATGAGAAAATTTGTGATTCCATGGAGAGAAGGTGGAGCACATAATTCAAAAAAAAATTAGAACATGTACTCAATTATTTTTCATATTTGCAATTAAAATAAATAAACTTGTAGTTGCTCATATTTTTTTTTAAATTATTAAAGAGAAACTAGATTTAGGGGGTCTGTATAGAAGCCTAGAATTAGGGTAGACAATCGCAATCGAAAAAATAATTTCTTATGGAGGTTTGATCCTGGTTTCAAAGCTCTAACACCCACTTACTAACTAACAAGCTACATCTAGTAGATTGGGTACTTACTCATTAATCAGACAAGTTAGTAAGCAACATCTAGTAGATTAGGTGCTTACTCATTAATTATACAAATTTTGTAGTCCTTTTTATATACATATATACATTATACACCGGGGTCAATAAATGCTCGAGCATCCAATAAACTCTATGTTGGTCCATCTCTAGGAAGGAGTGAAGGAGGGGTTTTGAAGTTTGAATTTTTTAAAAAGATTTTAAGAAGAAATAAAATGGTGGGGATTGTTAGGGGGTGGGGGTAGAGTAGGTGAGAAAAATACTTTTAATTTTATTTTCATAAATAATATTTTTTTTTTTGGGGGGGGGGGGGGGGGGGGGGAGAATATTATACTCTAATCTTTAACTTTGAACTAATATTAATAGTTTATTTAATTTTTGTCAAACTGAAATATCTTTCCCATAAAAGGGAGAGTGTATTACACATATCACTGAGGTGTGTTTCTCAAACTAATAAGTAATAGTTTAGGCATGCAACTCGCACTTTCAATTTTAGGTATGGAACTCAAAAAAAGACAGTTTAGATGTGTTTTTGACACTTTTCTCTTTTTTCAGCTATGATTTTTGCGTTAAAAATATAATGTCATTATCACTACGAGCTGTATTGATTACAAGAGTAGAAAAGATGATTAAAATTACTTATAGATTACGATTATAATATATTTTACCATTAGAATAAAGTTAATACAGTTGTCGACCCCAACCGAAAGTTATATGGAAAGATTGGCTAAATTGTTTGTGGCGAATATCTCTTATACAATGTTTATTTTGATTGTTACTTAAATTTCAGATCATATCGTTTAAATTCATCATTGGGTTATAACGACTGAGTTGATGTGATCGCGTTGTTGCCTGAATATTTTGTTCTCATTTTGACTTTATTTATTTTTTAATAATTTTATTATATCATTTACCATACTTTTTCATGGTAACTCTACCACATATTCTACAGTTTTTTTGTAGATTTAAATCATGGATGTCTGATATAATGATTGCTATTCTGTAGATCTTTCTCTTCAAGTTATTTCCTTATTTGGTGTAGAGTCATATCTCCTTCTTAATGTACAATATAACCTTTCCTTATTTGAGAATATTTTCCTTACACACAAGAATGAATTGTTATACGGTCGGTATACTCTTTCCTTTCTGCGGGCAGCCAATCAAATCGTATCGGTCAGCTTTGAGTTGTCAATGAGGATTGGCCAAGGGGACTTCCAAACGAGCCCTCAAACCTTTATGATTTCGTGTCGAACCAGGTCTCCATCTTCAAAGTCTTCTACTTCTAGTCGACTGCTCTATGATGGGCTTTCCTCTTTCCTTGACTCTTAGTTCTTTATTTTCCTTTCATGTTAGTGTCCTCTATCATATATAAAACATAGACAATTGTACATAAATGAAATAGACTTACATATAACTCTTTATGGTACCAATAGTCATAGCCACACGAGATCAATTTTTGGGATTAAGCGGATTCTTTTTGGGTTCTCTCATGGCAGAAAACACCTCCTCCATTGCTTCTCTTTCCATTACAAAATTAATCAGTTGTTTCAGCCATTCCACCATTACCAATTAATAGTACCTTCATCATTCCACCATTAACAACATCCCAAGCCTACCCAAATTCACTGTTTCCTTCCCAACAACCCACTGTCACGACAACTTATTTTATTCCCCCACTTACATCACAAACATCAAATACATCCACAATAATCACACTTTCTTTTTCTCTTTCTCCATCATCTAATTCTAGTCAAGAATCACAACTTTTATCCATAAATGCATCGGCTCAAGCCCCTATCAAGCTTACGTCATCAAACTATCAAATTTGGTATACTTAATGGCGCTCATTATTGATAGGATACAGATTTACAAGTTATGTTGTTAACCCCCCCTCCCCCTCGTTGCAACAAGTGAATTCTGAATTTTGGAATCGACAAGATCAATTGATCCACAGTGCTTTGGTTGTTTTTTTATCCTCTGAGGTAGCTCCATTAGTTCTTGCAGTGGACACCTCCTGTGAGGTGTGGACTACCTTACATAACACGTATGCAAGACCTTCTCGTGCTAGACTCTTAGGTCTAAAGGAGTCTCTTGCTCAAGCGGCGAAAGGCATACAATCTATATCATCTTATCTTCAGCATATCAAGCAATTGGTTACTATGCTTAATTCTACTGGAGTGACTCTTACCATGGATGATATAACTCTTTATGTGATCCACGGTTTCTCGCCTGAATAACGAGGGATTGTGATTCTCTATGCACCCGTGACTCGCCTATCACTTTTGATGAACTTCATGAGAAATTATGTGATTATAAGGCATATCTTTCTCGCCGAAGTATTGTCTCTTCAATGGCAATCACTGCTAACTTTGTTGCTAAGAGTAATTCAAACAGCTCCCGCAACAACAAAAAAAATCAGCAATCCACTCACCAAAATCAAAATATTCCTAGTAATCGTAACAATCAAACAATGAATTCAAGACAAAGCAACAGGCAAAGTTCTCGAGTGATATGTCAATGTTGTGACAAGTCTGGGCATGTTCTTAAGCAATGTTGAAAATTGCAGGCAACTTTTCCTTGGTTTGCTCCCTTCATGGAATCTTCTGTGACTTCAAATTCAATAAGCAACTCTCAACCACATGCTAATTTTCTTCACTTTTGACTAACTCCGCTGATTAGTAGGTTGATTGGGGGTGTGTCTCATCATGTTACCAGTAATCTCCATAATTTTTCACTCCTTAGTGATTATGATGGTGATGATGTTATGATTGGTGATGATAAATCATTGAGTGTGACACACAGTGGTATCACTACTCTTTAATACTTTTGCTCGTCCTCTTTGCCTTTCTAATGTTCTGTGTGTTCCAAAAATAAAATAAAATTTGATCTTTGTTTGTCAGTTGTGCAATCAAAATAATTTTTCTATTAAATTCTCACCTTCTTCATTTGTTGTGAAGGACAGTCGCACAGGGGCACATCTAGTAATGGGAGAACCTAGAGATAGAGTTTATGAGCGGCCTATCGAATCCAAGTCCATGTCATCTCCTACTTCATCACACTCAGTATATTCTATTCATCACTCATTCGTTTCTACTTGGCATTATCATCTTGGTCATCCATCTTCTCCTATTTTGCACCAATTTTTCAGTTTCTTAGACATTCCTTCCAAGTCTGGTTCCTCAATGTCTTTTTTGTAATTCATGCAAGTGTAATAAAATGCATAAAACTCCATTTGTGATTTCTTCAATAAAATATTCTTCTCCATTAAAGATGATATACTCTAATGTGTGGGGACCTGCTCCAATCCCTTCTATTGATGGTTTTCGTTATTATCTCATTTTTGTTTATCACTTTACCAAGTATGTTTGGTTATTTCCCATGAAAAAAGAATTTGAGGCTTCCCAAATTTTTCCAAAATTTAAGATAATGATTGAAAAAAATTTCAACAGGCCCATTGTTTTCTTTTACATGGATAATGGTGCTGAGTTTGTTCATCTTCAAGAATTTTTTACTTCCAATGGAATCTCTCATTTGTTAACCCCACCTGAACACAATAGTACCACTGAGCGTCGTCACTAACACATTGTGGAAACAGGTACTACCCTTCTTCATGTTGCCAAACTTTCTTATCTTTTTGGTCATTTGCTTTCTTGACCGTTCTCTATCTTATCAATCAGATGCCAACTTCTTTGTTTCATAATGAATCTCCATATTTTCACAAATTTGGTAATGCTCCCAATTATTGAAAGCTCCAATTCTTTGATTGTCTATATCATCCATGGTTATGTCCTTTTTCTCAAAATAAATTACAGCCGCATTTAAAATCTTGTCTTTGTGGGATACTACACTAATCAAAGTGCATACAACTTCTTTGATCCCTCCACTTATGAGATATTCATCTCTTTCCATGTCAACTATGTAGAGCATGAATTTCTTTTCTCTACTTTAGCTGCTACAACTTCTCAGCCTATAGAAGAAACACTTTTGACATGGGCTCCTCATGTCATTGTTCCTATTGTTTCCTCTTCTTCAACTGAATCAGCTCTGTTTTTGTCACTCACTCTGTCAGTAGAAGTACTCCTTGTTTCTTGACGTCACCAAGCAATGGTTATTGATCAGATGAACTAATGGGAATATCAGGACATAGGTCATCACCTAGTTGTACAAACTCAAGTCCCATCAGTGCACCTCCAACAGTCTCTACTCTTTCACTTGCTACTATCCAAACCACAAGCGAAAAGAAAACTGAATCTTCAACTGTTTTTTCAAGTAGTCAAAGCACCATTATCACAAGCCCGATCACCCAATCTCAACCTGTTCCACCTTCTCACTCTATGATCACCGCTCCAAAAATAATATTCACAAGCTTGTCAATAAGATGTGTCTCTCCATTCAAATCACCAACAAATCCTCTCCGCCTTATACATCTACTTCTTCCCATAAACCTGAAAAAGAACACTTTTCAAGCTCTTAAAGATCCAGATTGGAGACTTGCTATGACGGAGGAATATAATGCCTTGAAACAACAAAGGACATGGACACTTGTTCCAAGATCCGAATCACAAAATTTAATTGGTTGCAAGTAGATCTTTCGGGTAAAGCAAAATTCAGATAGTACCTTGAATAGATATAAGGCATGATTAGTTGCTAAAAGATTTACTCACTGGCCAGGTATTGACTAAATTGAAACATTTTCTCCTGTAGCTAAACATACTACATGTTGCGTGTTTTATCTCTTACTATTAGTAAAGATTGGAGCTTACGTTTACCGGATATTAATAATGCCTTCATGGATATTTGATGAAGGATGTATACATGGCACAACCACAAGGCTTTGTTGATTCTACTAAGCCTGATTGTGTATGTAAACTACATAAGGCTTTATATGGTCTCAAACAGGCTGCACGTGCTTGGTACTCGGAACTGCAGGACTATCTTCTTTCTTTAGATTTTGTAGTATCTCAGTCTAGTCATTGCCTCTTTATTTATTCTAAGCTTGATGTTACCATATACTTGGTAGTCTACGTTGATGATTTGATTGTGACAAGGAATAATCAAAAGGTAATTGATAATTTTATTGCTAAGCATAGCGATTTTCACTCAAAGACTTGGGACAGATTACTTATTTTATGGGTGTCCAAGTAATTTGCACTCTAAAAGGATTATATCTATCCCAATAGAAATATATTGAGAATATTGTTGAGAGTGCTTAAAAGACTGGTGCAAAACCTGTTTCTACCCCACTTGCAACTACTAATAATCTGGTCTTGGAGGATAGTGCTTATTTGAGTGATTTAAAAGACTATCAAATTTTCGTTGGATGTCTCCAATACTTGTCACTAACACGGACCGGATATCTCAATTTTCCCACAGACGAACTGCAAATTATTTGGCTGCTCTTAAGTGGGTGATTCATTATCTTGCTGAAACAATGGATAAAGGGATTTACTTTTCCAAGGAATCTCCTCGGGTTTTATATGCCTTGTCTGATGTTGATTGGGCTGGAAATCGTGATGATCATACCTCTACTAGTGCATATATAATCTTCCTGGATAAAAATCCAACTTTTTGGTGTTCAAAAAAGCACCGAACAGTAGCTCGCTCATCCACTGAAGCTAAGTATAGCTCAGTCGCTTCTACAGCTGTTGAATTATGTTGGATACAAAATCTTCTTAAGGAGATTTTCCTTTCTCTTTCTGGACCACTGGTGAACGATTGTAATAATTTAGGTGGGACTTACCTCTCTATAAATCCAGTCTTTCATTCACGAATGAAACACTTGGAAATTGATTATCACTTTGTTTGCTCTATGGTTCAACGGGGTCAACTTCGGGTTGCTCATATTTCAACAAAGGATCAGCTTGTTGACTTAATAACGAAAATGCTCTCCCGCCATGACTTTGAACGGTTTCTGCCCAAGATTGGTGTCTCTGATAGACCACCATCTTTAGGGGGTGTATCAGGAATTCCATATTCTTATTCTGCAATCTTTCTCTTCAAGTTATTTTCTTATTTGGTGTAGAGTCATATCTTTTTCTTAATGTACAGTATTAGCTCTCCTTATTTGTGGATATTTTTCTTATTAGTTCTTTATTTTCCTTTCATGTCAATGTCCTCTATCATCTATAAAATATAAATAATTGTACATCAATGAAATACAAGACTTGCATATAACTCTTTTAGTAAAAATATAGAACAATATAACATATTCAAATATTATATTAATTAAAACAATACAATATAATACAACACAATACGATATATTATAAAATAATACCTAACAACCATCCAAACAAAATGTTAGTGAGGAATAGCTAGCCAATGATTTCATCTTGATAAAGCCAATGGTGGGAAGCTAGTATCTATTATGATTGCTAAGAGTCTATTTTGACTTGATTGAAAAAAATAAGTTTTAAAAATACATTTTATAAAATGTGAAAGCTTATAAAATAAAGCAATTATGTGTATGGATAAAAGTGTTGTAATTGAAAAAAATTAACGTGGTCAAAGGTGGATCGAGGATATAAAGGTTACAGGTGTCATGTCGATTTTTAAATAGATGTATTGATTAGATTGATCAAATATTTAACCTATGTTTGACCTTGTAAATTGCAACTTGAGACTTCGATTCAGTTATTAATCTTTTCAATTTTTAAAGAAAATGAATTGAAAATAAATATAAAATGTCACGATCCGGGGTCGGGGCCTTGATGTGACACGTGAATGGGAACCCGAGAGTCCCCAAACAAGCCTCAAAATTTCAGAATCTACGAAGCTTGGTTTGAGAGCTTTTAAAGACAAGTAATTTAAATAACGGAAATTCAAGTCCCAAATAGCACTTCTTATAAGTTAAGCAAAATAATAATAATAAGGTTTTTACAAAATACCCAACATATGCCTCTAGTCAAGGAACGGGGGCAGGACAAGTTTCGGGCTCACCCTCAACAAAATAATATATATACATAAGGATTACAAGAACAAAAGCACGCCCTCGGAAGACGGGGTTCACCACAAAATATCTGCAAGAAGGACTATTCGTCCACTGGCTGGTACTTAAACTGCCCGGTCCTTACATGGTAAAATCATGTAGGCATAGAGTATTCGTTAGTACGTTTGAATGTACTAAGTATGCGGGCATGCAATGCATATGACTTACCGAACCTGCATATCAGTGTTAGATGACGAGGGCACATAATATACAAGGATCATATAAGCAAAGGAATTTAATATACAAGATGTAATGGGATGCGTGATGCGTGCAAATGCGATAATGCTCCTATATATATGACGCGGATGGACTATAACTGACAAACCAAATCTGTGCGAGCTATTACACGATTGAACCGATTGGGACCTCCCACTGGTAGGGTACTTGCCAAAGGTAATCTATATCTTACCTTACGGGCAACCCCATTTCGGTGGATGGTCACCTTCGTTACGGGACCCCCATTTCGGAAGGATTTACAAGAATCATATCAAGACATGTCATATCATAAACAAGTAGAAAAATAATATCCGTCCCTATGTTGGCACATAGTTCAAGGAAAGGGAGAGGGACCTTGGGGATATCCCTAATGCCCCCAATCCATCGGTGCTAAGTCTTACACATCCCACAAGAATTATATATATATATATATATGCTTTCAAGAGAATCAAATGTCCGTTTCAACGTTAAATGCACAAGTAGGCTCAAATGCCAATTCACAAGGTCAAGATCACATGATTCATGCAAGGAATAACTCATCTACATATACAAGATGGTGCAAGCACCCAAGATGCCCAAAGAGCCAAGATACAAGTTGGTGGTAAACACCCAAGGTGCTCCAAGAGCCATATTCATAGACATACCGGTGATCACCTTCTTGTCATATCCCATGTCTTACCAAAAATCATATCATAATTCTTTTCAAAAGCGAAATTGGACTTAATCCCACATTTCCAAGATTTCCATGTGTCAATGTCATGAGTATGATGCAATGCACAATGTAGGGATGGCATGGGTAATGTAGAGTATATCTAAAACATAGCAAGATAATGCAAAACTAGGAAATCCATATTAAAAATTCATATGAAAATGTAGTGTAGATCATCCATGCATAATAACATCTTTAAAGGGACATGCATGATCATAGTTCCATAATCCAAGTAGTTTATCATGATAAAACTTAACATAACTCAAAATTCAGAGTCTTAAATAGCACATGCATGGTTTAAAATTGCCAAGAACAAGTAGGAGAGATTCACATTTTAAGTAGACAATTTTCATAAAGGAGTTTGAAAGGAACTTGGGTCTTTTTGGTTGGAAGAGACCAAAAATCAAACCCATATACCTGATTTGGAGACAAACTTGAGGAAAAATGGACTCAAATGTAAAGGCCTTAGCTTGACAATCCTAGAGAGATGTTGGCAAGTCTTGGTGGAGTGCATTCTTAAAGAGAGAGGGGAGCGAAAATGAGAGAAAATGCTGAAATATGAGGGTGAATAGTTTATATAGGGAGCTTAGGAGGGGTGGGAAAAGACCAAATTTTCGTTGGGAATGACCAATATTTCAAAAATTCCATAAATGAAACAGACCTGAAATTGGTCTGTCTGGGGCATACGGTGCGGTACACGGTTCGTGTAGTGTCACACGGACCGTTTACCATACCGTGGCCCTAGACTTCAATTTCTCTAAGACAAGATTTTTTGGACTAAGCATCATAATACGGATAAGTAAACGGACCACCTGGGGTCACACGGACTGTGGCCCCGTCCGTATGCCGGTGACCCTCCACACTGAAACTAGAATAAGGATCACACGGACCGTGTAATGTCATACGGACCGTGACTCGGTCCATGTGAGGGTGACCCTACGCAGTACACCATACAGAAGGCCACACGGGCCGTGTGGAGGCCCGTCTACCCTCCATTTCCCAAGCGTCACTCCACGGGAAGGCCACACGAACCGTGTGACTACACATGGGCTGTGTAGGCCCTTCCGTGAAGCGATGCCTGGAAGATTTTGGGGCAAGTTATGGACCTCAAGGTGACGTCAATGATCCGGGGCCTTTCATCATCTCCCCCTTGGGAACATTCGTCCCCGAATATGCAAGAAAAAGGCTTGAAAAGATAGAGTTAAGGCAAGATAGTTCTGACACAAGACACAATGCACAACTCAACTCAAAATACACAGTTTGTACCAAAAAGCTTTTTTCTTTATGCCACAAATCAAATTATAGTTCAAGACCAAACTCATATCAAAGTTGCATTCAACTCATTTGTCAAGAAAGGAAAATCCTTTAGTGTACACATATGCATGTCATGTCATGAGACTCAAAAGGGCAAGAATATGACACAATTGATAAGGAAAGTCCCTAGTACCTTCGGCTTGAGTTGATTGGAAAAGGTGGGGCTATCGTTTCATCATGTCCAGCTCCGCCTCCCAAGTAGCACTCTCCAGTAGTTGATTTCTCCAAAGTACCTTTACCAAAGCCACATCTTTGTTGCAAAGTCATTTTACTTGCCTATCCAAGATTGCCACCGGCACCTCCTCATAAGTCCAATTTTCCTCGACCTTAATATCCATCAAAGGCACAATGGTGCTAGGATCACCCACTAATTTTCGCAACATGGATACATGGAAGATCGGATGAATGGAACCCAAATCTGGTGGTAACTCCAATTTGTAGGCCACATCTCCAATCCGCTCGGCAATTTCGTAAGGACCAACACACCAGGGGCTTAGCTTGCCCTTTTTGCCGAAACGCATAACGCCCTTCATAGGAGAGACTTTCACATAAACCCAGTCTCCGACATGAAATTCAAGGTCCCTTCTCCTATTATCCGAATAGGACTTTTGATGACTTTGGGCCGCCTTTAATCTCTTCCTAATCACTTTTACCTTCTCCATAGCAGCCAATACCAAATCTGGGCCAACTAAAGCCATCTCACCCACTTCAAACCATCCCACCGGGGATCTACACCTCCTCCCATACAAGGCTTCAAATGGCGCCATGCCAATGCTAGCATGGAAGCTATTATTATAAGCAAACTCGATGAGTGAAAGATGATCATCCCAATTCCCCTTAAACTCCAACACACATTCTCTCAACATATCCTCCAAAGTTTGAATAGTCCTCTCCACTTGGCCATCGGTTTGAGGATGAAAATCGGAACTCGACTTAATTTTGGTCCTAAGGCCCTTCATAAAAGATTTCCAAAAGTGGGAAGTGAATTGAGCACCACGATCTGATATGATGGATCAAGGTACACTATGTAACCTCACCAACTCCTAAATATACAACCTTAGGCAATCCTCGGCACTGTAGGTAGTCTTGATCGATAGAAAGTGAGCTAATTTCGTCATCTGATCCATAACAACCCAAATGGATTCGAATTGCCTTCGGGTCTGAGGCAATCCAACCACAAAGTCCATATTCACATCCTCTCACTTCCATGTGGGAATTTCAATGTCTTGGGCCAAACCACCAGGCCTTTGGTGTTCTACCTGCACCTACTAACAACTCGGGCATTCAGATACGATATTTAGCAATATCCCTCTTCATACTATGCCACCACTACACTTCTCTCAGATCCCGGTACATCTTGGTAGACCCCGGGTGAATAGAGTAACGAGAGTTATGAGCCTCACTCATAATCACCTTCCTAAGGTCATCTACGTCGGGAACACAAAGCCGATTTTGATATCAGAGTACACCATCTCCCCCTTGGGAGAATGCCTCGATCTTCTTTGCAGAAACCAACTTCTTCAACTCACATAGCGACAGATCTAGATCTTGCTTAGCTTTTACCTCATTCACTACAGAAGATTCTGCCCCATTCTGAACCCGAATATTACCCTTGCTGGAATCAGTCAACATGACACCCAACCTTGCCAACCAGTGAACATCCCTTGCCAACTCCTTTTTCCCATTTTCAACATGCACCACACTCCCCATAGACAACCTACTGAGAGTATCGGCTACAACATTGGCCTTGCCCGAATGATACAACACACTCATGTCGTAATCTTTTAGAAACTCCAACCACCTCCTTTGCCTGAGGTTAAGATCCCTCTGGGTGAAAACATATTGCAGACTTCTGTGATCAGTGAATACATCAACATGGACCCCGTACAAATAATGCCTCAAAATTTTCAAAGCAAAAACTACCGCTGCCAATTCAAGGTCGTGTATGGGATAGTTTTGCTCATGCACCTTCAATTGTTTTGATGCATACACTATCACCTTACTATTCTATATAAGCACACACTCTAATCTGATCCGCGAGGCATCACAATACACTACAAACCCTTCTGAGCCATTCGACAAGGTCAAGATGGGAGCCGACGTAAGCCGATCTTTCAAGGTTTGGAAACTTCTCTCGCATTCATCCGACCATATAAACGTAGCCTGCTTCCGGGTCAACTTGGTCAATGGAGATGCAATAGATGAGAAACCTTCCACGAATCTTCTGTAGTACCCGGCCAATCCGAGAAAACTACGGATATCCGAAGGAGTCAACAGTCTAGGCTAATTTTTCACAGCCTCTGTTTTCATTGGATCCACCTTGATACTATCTTCCGACACCACATGCCCGAGGAAAGCCACTTCGCCCAACCAGAACTCACACTTGCTAAACTTGACATACAATTTCCTTTCCCTCAGAGTTTGGAAGGCCATCCTCAATGATTCCCGTGCTCCTGTTCACTTCGGGAGTAAATGAGAATATCGTCAATAAAGACCACCACGAAGCTGTCCAGGAAAGGTTTAAACACTTTGTTCATCAAGTCCATAAATGTGGCCGGAGCACTAGTTAGGCCAAACGACATCACCACAAATTTGAAATGCCCATACCTCATTCGAAAAGTTGTTGTGGGGATATCACACTCCCTGAACTTCAACTGATGATATCTGGAACGGAGATCAATTTTTGAGAAGTGAGTGGCACCTTGAAGCTGATCAAACAAATCATCAATCCTCGGCAACGGGTACTTATTCTTAACAATCATCTTATTCAGCTGCCTGTAATCAATACACATACGTAGAGACCCATCCTTCTTCCTTAAAAAGAACACAGAAGCACCCCACGGTGATGTACTAGGCCGAATAAAACCCTTCAACTGCTCCTTTAACTCTTTCAATTCTGCAAGGACCATCTGATACGGAGGGATACAAATAGGCTGAGTATCTGGAAGAAGATTTATGCTGAAGTCTATCTCTCTATCCGGAGGAATGCCCGGTAATCCTCGGGGAACACATTCGAAAATTCATTCACAACAGGGACCGACTCGAGAGTAGGCACCTCAAAATCTATATCCCTGACCCTCACCATATGGTAGATGCACCCCTTAGAAATCATTTTTTGCGCCTTGAGGTAGGAAATAAACCTACCTTTAACAGAGGAATCACTACCCTCCCATTCAAGAATTGGCTCACCGGGAGGTTAGAACTGGACTTTCCGAGTTGTACAGTCTATGGAAGCATAAGATGCATGCAGCCAATCCATCCCAAGAATCACATCAAAATCAAACATCTCAAGCTCCACAAGATCACACGAAAAGATTTTATGTAGCACAGCAACAGGGCACCCGTGATAGACTCTATAAGCAACAATAGGTTTACCCATGGGGGTGTAGACCGAGAAAGGCTCTCTTAAAATCTGGGGTTTCAACCTGAACTTGATAGCTAACAGTGGAGTCACAAAAGACAAGTTTGCACCTAGGTCAAGCAAAACATAAGCATCAAAATCAAAGACCTTTAACATACCAATCACAACATCTAGAGCCTCCTCGATATCCTGGCGAGCATGGAGTGCATAGAACCTGTTGTTCCTTGGGGCAGTACCTTGGGGGCCCCTTTGTTGACCCTTCCCACCTTTGGCTACCTGACCTTGGCCTCCGCGCACATTCCTCGGGCAATCAGCAACTTTATGATCCTTACTCCTACACCCGAAGCAGAACCCCAAATCCCTTCGGCAGGCACCTATGTGGGGCTTCCCATACCTATCACACAAGATATATCCTGGTTCGCCACCCGTTGGTATCCCGGGAGGGGGTGCCCGAGCATTAACATATGGAGTCAAGCTTCTGAAATGAGCGAGGCAACCCAGTAACAAAATCCATATTAATCATATCCCACTTTCACGTCGGAAGCTCTATACATTGCATATAACCTCCCGCCTTTTGGTGCTCTACCTTAACTTGTTGGCAATTCGGACATTGAGCTACAAATTCTGCAAGGTCCTTTTTCATGCCTCCCCACTAAAACATTCCCTTCAGGTCATGATACATCTTAGTTGATCCTGGATGGATGGAATATATTGAATGATGGGTCTCTTCCATTATCCTCCTTCTTAGTCCATTAATATTAGAAACACATAATCTGTTTTGGAAATAAAGTACTCCATTTTGTGTAAGTTTAAAGCCCTTCATCGTACCTTGACTCACCTTCTCCTTAAGTCATCGTAGAATAGGATCATTGAACTGCTTTTCTTTTACCTCCATTACCAATGAAGACTCTGCAACATTATGCACAACAACCCCTTCTTTTGGAGTTTCAATGAGGCGAACTCCCAAATTGGCTAGTTGACGTAGATCCTTAGTGACTCCTTGACTTACCAGGGTCTGATCACCAATATTCATAATTTCCTTATGACTCAGATGATCGGCTACCACATTTGCTTTCCCTAGATGGTATAGTATATCAACGTCGTAATCCTTTATTATCTCTAGCCATCTTTATTGTCTTAAATTTAGGTCTTTCTATTTAAAGATGTACTGTAGGCTCTTATGATCAGTATATATGTCAACATGAACCCCATACAAATAGTGGCGCCATATTTTCAAGGCAAACACAACAGCTGCAAGCTCAAGGTCATGTGTTGGGTAGTTTTTCTCATGCGGTTGCAGTTGTCTCGGGGCATAAGCAATTACCTTACCATGTTGTGTTAGTACACACCCTAAGCCAACTCCTGAAGAATCACAATACACCACATACCCTTCTGTGCCTTCTAGAAGCACTAGCGCAAGTGCATAAGTTAGCCTGCTTTTCAACTCTTGGAAACTCCTTTCACATGCATTATTCCATTGAAACTTGGTCACCTTATATGTCAACTTTGTTAGAGGTGAAAAAATAGAAGAAAAACCCTCAACAAACCTTCTGTAATAACCTGCCAACCCTAGGAAGCTTCAAACTTCTGTGGGTGTTATTAGCCTTGGCCAATCTTTCATTGCTTCTATCTTTTGTGAATCAACCCTTATTCCTTCATCGGATACAATATGACCCAAGAATGCCACTGATTTTAACCAAAATTCACATTTGGAAAACTTAGTGTACAATCGTCGATCACGAAGAACTTGTAATACCTGTCGTGAGTGATTTGCATGGTCCTCTTCTGATCTTGAATATACCAAATATCATCTATAAATACTATCACAAATACATTCAAGAATAGCTTTAATACCTTGTTCATTAAATCCATACTGGTGCATTTGTTAGCCCAAATTATATAACAAGAAATTCAAAGTGACTATAGCGTGTCCTAAAGGCTGTCTTGGGTATATTTTTCTCCTTCACCCTCACTTGGTGATAACGTGATCTCAAATCAATTTTCGAAAAATATTTGGCACCCTGTAACTGATCAAATAAATCATCAATCCTGGGGAGGTATTTGTTCTTAATTGTCACCCCATTCAATTGCCAGTAGTCAATACACATTCTCAAGGTTCCATCCTTATTATGTACAAATAACACTGGCGCACCCCAAGGGGATGCACTAGGTTTTATAAAACCTTTCTCTAGCAAGTCTTTTAATTGCTTCTTTAATTCACATAAACCTACTAGGGCCATTCTATATGGAGGGATAGAAATAGGTTGAGTGCCTGGAAGTAAGTTAATACCAAAATATACTTCTCGTTCTGGAGGTAAACCTGGAAGCTCTTCAGGAAACACATCAACAAATTCATTCACTATTGGAATAGATTTAAGAGTTGGTGATTCTGCCTTCATATCCCTTACTCTAACTAGATGAAATATATATCCCTTTGACATCATCTTCATTGCCTTAAAATAAGAAACAAATTTACCCTTTGGTGCCGCAACATTGCCTTCCCAATCAAGGATCGTCTCATTTAGAAAGTGGAAATACACTCTCTTAGTTCGGCAATCCACAGTGGCATAGCAAGAAGCTAACCAATCCATACCATTATGACATCAAATTCCACCATTTCTAACTCAACAAGGTCAGCTAATGTGTCACAATCATAAACAATTACTACACAGTTATAATAGACCCTTCTAGCTATAATAGATTCACCGGTTGGTGTAAACACTTCAAATGGTTTGTTCAATAATTTAGGTGTTCTCTTAAGATTCCCAGTAACTAGTAGAGTGATATATGATAATGTAGAACCAAGATCAATTAATGCATACACATTATGTGAAAAGATGGACAATGTACCTGTGACCACATCGGGTGAAGCTTCTAAATTTTGTCGACTCCCCAAAGCATAAGTGTGATTCTGGTCTCCACTAGAGCTAGCTGCCCCTCTACAACCTCTACCACGACCCATAGGAGCTTGTTGACCCCTACCTAGTAGAAGAACTAATGATGATGATGCAACAACTGACCTAGTAGATTGTGTTATATTACCCATATATCTTCTTAGGCAATCTCTCATCATATGCCCTGGTACACCACACCAATAACAAGCCTCTGTCCCAACATGATATGTACCTAAATGACTCCTCCCACATTGTTTGAAAGGCTGCCTAGGAGGAATTTGTTTGCTTGCCAAATATCCTGTTGTCCGTGCACCTTGGCCCTCACTTCTTTGACTAAACTTATTACCTTTAGACCCTTGAAGTTGTGGTGGAGCACTAACTACAGATTAGGAGGATGATGGCCTAGGCGGCTTATTAGAAAACCAAGGCCTAAACTCATCTTGGGACGGTACAATCTGCCTTGTAGATCTGGCCCTCTTGGACTACCCCCTTTCTAACTCTTGTGTCCTTCTTCTTTGCCTCTGATCCTCCAGTTTTTGTGCAAATGCTTGCAACCTCGCTATATCCATGTCTTTGTTTAAAGAAGCAATGGTACAGTCTCTGACCAGATACGAATCCAACCTATCCACATATCGATGAACTCTATCTGCCATAATAGCAACTACATTAGGAGCATACCTGGCCAGGGAATTAAATTGAAAGCTATACTCCCTCATGCTCATATTCCCTTATTGGAGATGCAAAAACTGATCTGCACAGGCCTCTCGAATCTCTAATAGAAAGTAATGGTCAAGAAATGCCTCTTTGAACTCCTTCCAAGTAGTCGGAGGTGCATCTATACCCTTAGATTGCTTCCAAGCTTCATACCACAATATAGCCACACCCTTCAATCTATATGTTGTCAGCTCCACAGCTTCCGTACCGCTTACTTGCATAACATCTAAAGTGCGTTGGATCTAATCAATGAAGTCCCGTGGATCTTCATTAGGATCTGAACCCGTAAAAGATGGAGGGTCCAAATTAAGGAACTCACATATCCTTATGCTAGCTGCCCTATTTGCACCACCTACACCTATAACTGGACCTTCTTGTCTTTGACTTTGGCCAGCAACTATTCGAGTCAATAATTGGACCGCATTTCTTAGATCCTGCACGGTAGCATCAGTAGGGGGTTTTGGGAGAGTCTAACTACTTCCTAATTCATCTGGAGCTGGAGGAGTTAGAGATGTTTGTGACAGAGACTCATCTTGGACCTCATTTCACTGTCTCACCTGACTGGGTACACCAACTACCACTTCTATTTCCTTCTTTTTGCCTTTACTTTTCTTTGTTTCTGGCATACTCACTGTACAAAATGATTTAGAGGTTAGAAACAACCCACCTACAACACTTGGCTCTATGGCACGATCTAAAGAGTGAAAAGAAAGTGACAACTCCTAAATGCCACATAGCCTCCTACTTATAAATGTGGTGCACAACACATCCATAAACAAGGCTCTACATAGGCACAGCTTTGTAGACTCCCTAGGATGACCTGCTCTGATACCACTTTTGTCACGCCCAAAGTCCCATTAAGGCGGACTGGCATCCGTTGTCGACAAGGCCCGGGAGAACCAACATATAACCATGCACTTGCTATGAAAACTATAAGAGGTTTCCATATTCAACATGCTTTCAAAAAAAGTAGACAATATTAACAAGCCAAAAGAAAATGCATATGACTAGGCCGTTGGAGCCACGATGTCTAAAGTACGATACTTGAACACACTTTACTTTACATACTCTACAAACCCTCTAGATAAGGAACAATATCTAAATGGATCTGGACAGGCCCCACCTCATCACCAACTATACAATACAAAAATATAAGCTCTAGAACACAAAGCCCCGGAGCAACCTAGAGCTCAGTAACAGCAGCTGGATATCCTGTACTTCTACTGGGGAGATCTACTAGCTCCTATACCTGCAGCATGAAATGCAGTCCCCCTTTAAGAGATGTCAGTACGAGATAATGTATTGAATATGAAAGGTAGGAAGTACTATATATGAAATAAGAACTCATATGAAATCACACACTGGTGTGTAAGGATAAAAGACCACCTTAAATCATATTGTGGAATCATGTACTTTATGTCCTTTTTAGCACTTTACTTTTCTTTATTGTATAATCTGTGCACAATATATAATGTAAATGACTAGATGATCAGTGGTAAATCAATATCGGGATCGACCCATGCTAGGCTCTCCTTTCACCCCTGGGATACCCCCGTAATATGGGATCGACCCATGCTAGGTGATTCTTCCACCCCTGGGATACCACCCATCAATAAACAACTTCAATTAATCTTTTATTTACTTTTGAGATGATTCTTTGGTGTCCATAACCTTTAGAGATGTAGGACTATAGACATAACATGTGACATGTAACAATCATAACAAAAAGTGTAAGTTACATGACTAATGAATTACGTAGGAGATAAAATAACACGTCGACTTTATTAGCAACAAAAAGGAACTCATGTATCTTTGCATCCAAAGTATGTAAGCAGAATTGACAATGGCCATATATGGGAGCCTATGAACATGTTAAAAAGTGGAGACACGGTTATCGGCCATGTCAGAGTTAGTAAGTGCCTTTATGTGCCAGAGAAAAACCCAGATTCATTCAAAATAATACAAAAATGAGTAGCCTTACATACCTCGTTGTACTACGTCGTTATATAATTCGGAGTAGTATCCCCTTCCTTAAAATACTTATCTACAATATAGAAGGTGATAAAACTAGTTTAGCAGTTAATAAACACATTTTGGTAATCCAATTCCACCCAAAAATAATATCCGGGCAGCAAGCTCGGAATTATCGACCAAAGAGTATTCTTTCAACGTTTCCACTCCTAATCATATTTTCTAATACACATTCTCATATACATGTCATATTTGGCTTGTTTTAGTCTCATAATAGTGTTACAAGAGCTCATAAAGCACAACACATAACAATTCTACACGATACATAAGTAGGCGGCATAACATTATGTCAACTTTGACCAAACTGTCTCCAACATATTTGCACACAAAAATAGTCCTAAAACAGTGCAAAAACAGTCCCAAAGTAGATGGAGGATGTGCAACGATAATTCCCAATTATCAGTCCACAATTTCCTACTAAGAGCGCAATTAAGATAGCATATAAGAACTCATTTTTGCGGAAGATAAAAATGGTGCAACAGCCTTCTTTCATCACTACAGAACTAATCCTTGTTAAAAACATAAGCCTTACTTCATAATTCAGCTAACCAACAAGAGAAAAGCATCATAACAAACAAGAAAAGTGTACAACAATCTTTGGAACACATGCTGTCCAAAATTCCTGCATAAGCATAATCAGCATACTCTTCATATTTTTCATGGAAAACTTGCACCAAATACATAGCTATTTTTACTTACATTAACCCCCAATATGTAGGGATACTCCAAGAACCCTAAAGTCTTGTTGTGGATGCTTTGTAATGGAAAGAGAGAGCAAGGAGAAACTTTGTAAAATTCTGATTTTTGGCTAAGTTAAAATGACTTAAAGTTGTTGGATTTTAACCCCTTTTAAAGGGACACTTTTGGCCGAATTTCTTTTACATTTGAAGCCTTATTTTATTAAGTTAGTGATGCAGCAACTTGTCCCTTTCACTTGGGCCTTATTAGGCTTCAATGTGATGGAATTTGCAGCAAACTTTTTCCTTTTACTTTCACTTAGTTTGGGCCCTATTTGTGAAGTGGGTTGTGAATGTAATTTGGCCTTTTTCCTGTTCATCTTGGGCTGCAAATATTGTCCATTTATGATGCTAAACCATGGGCCCAAATTACACCCTTAACTCACGGTTTATTCTTTATCGGACTTGAACAAATTCGGTGTTGGGCCTCGTCTCCGTCTACCTAGCCTATTTAAGCTAAGCACATAGGTGACTCACCTGTTAGCTTCCTAAGTCACACAAGCACCTCACTTCTTTCACTTCATTTGAGGCCGCGATCTCCTCAATTTGACTTAAAACTTATCAACACTCATTCATCTTAACCATTAGACATACATATAGCCCTCTAAACTGAAATTTAAGCACTTTTAAACATGTGTGCTGATTTGACCCCGCCATATCATGTTTCATATGCGTAGGACTAGTACATGTAAGATGTGGGGTGTCATAACATTAGATTCTTCATATATTAAGATAATGTTTGTCTTCTTATCTAGCACATGACACCCATATATAAAAGATGATTGTGTAGCATTTCATCAAAAAGAAAATTATCATATGCAAATATGATTTTTGTATCACATGCATGTATTTCTTGAAAAGAGGTTCCATAGGTTTTTCTTTTGATGAGATTTTACTAGTTGTTTCTTCTTTGTTAGCATTAGCCCCAATATTATCTTGAGTAGTCTTTGTGCAAAACCAATTTGGTAAGAATTTTTCTAAAGTCACGAGACGTTGTAATTTCTGAGGGTAATATATTTTTACAGTTGTCCTCTTTGAATGTTTGACTAATTTCTACTTTTTTTATTTCCTCACTACCCTCTCTCTAGTTAGTTGCTCAAATGATTCTTTTAGTGAATGTACCTTGTTGATATCACTATCACGACCCGACCTTATAAGTCATGATGACGCTTACCTTATCCCATATAGGCAAGCCTAATCCTGTCCTGAAATAACTAGTAATGGGCATAACAAGACAGTTTGACTGAACTAACATGAGAACAAGCCAATACTAGGCATTCATCAACACAACAACAACAGACCATCCCCTCTCAAGACCTGGAAGTCATTGGCATAGAACTACTATAGACAGGATACAATACACTAACCATAATACAACTCTCTCTCTCTCTCTCTATATATATATATATATATATAACCAAAATAAATATATATATATATATATATATATATAGAACCAAAATAATATACAGGGTAAGTCTTGAATGGAAAAAGACAACCACGAATTCAAAAGGAGACTGAAAGGATCTATGGATGTCTAATGCTTATCACTAGTCTCCGAATATAGCTATCACAGGAAGAATTATTGTTGTTGGCTCAGGCTAAGACCTGCACCATGAAATAGATGTCAAAATGTAGAGGTGAGTACCAGGGATATGGTACACATCTGCAGGACCTTATTAGATGGTAGCGCTGTACAGGTGAGACCAGTAAACCTAGAGCTCTGATACCAACTGTTATGAACCAACCTTATAGGTCATGATAACGCCTGGCATACAAAACAATTTAATTGAACTAATATGAGCACAAGATAATATTAGCCATTCATCAACATAAAAACAACAAACCTTATGTCTCTGCCTAGTCACCAGAATCCAACATTTATCACTATTTCCATCAATTTGGAATTTATCTTGCTCTAATGACTCGTCTTCTTTAGAAGTACATATTTGGTCTGGGTCAAGCGAGCCAAATGTGATAGAGATTTGGTTAGAACTTACCTTCTCACCATTAAAGACAACTTTTTTCATTATCCAATTGTATTTCTTTATCCTTGAAGACAAACGCTTCTCAAGAGAGTGGCCTATAAGCATATGTTACTTGTAATAGTTTGTATTGTCAGTTTTTTTAACTTTATCAGGTCTCTTCATCTCTACAATTCAACGTGCTTTAGCTCAAGTAATTCACCAAAAGTTTTCAGGAATGTCAGAATCAAAAAGGGATATTTTTTTACATCTCTCTTAAGGTCAACTTTTGATTTGGATGCTCTTGAAAGGTCATATTCACACTCTAATTCTTGTTTTCCTTTGTAGTAGACTTTAAGGTGACATATTGACATTCATGACCTCTTTGTTGTCATTCCTATGCACAAATTTTCTCCATCTCTTAGGTTTCAACTTGTTCTTTGCTTTGTAAGGATCATGAATGGGCATTATATCTTTTTTAGCAGAATACAGGCTCAACTCCATGTCATGATCGCATGTAGCTAAATCTTAAACAAACTTTGACATAATTCCCTGTATAATATATAGAAGCCCCCAATTCATTTCTTGGATACACATCTCTATCATTGAAGTTTCAGTAACTATAATTTTAAGCTGGCATTTCTCCATCAATTTAAGAAGTATGTAATCAAATGATCTTTTCTTTGGCAAGTGTTCGTGAGTTCTACCATGCTCACCATGCACCTTATACTATAAAAGTGATTAAGAAACTCATGCTCTAGTTACTCTCAATATGGATAGAATTTAGTTTAAGATACATGTACCAATCAAAGGTATTTCCTTTTGGGAGAAGATAAAATATTTGATAAAATGGTCTCTATAGGTCCTAATATTGTTACATGTCTCCAAAATGTGTGCAACATATTGCTTTGGATTTTCTTTATCTTCGAGCTATTGAAATCTGGAAGGTTGATAATCGACAAGCATTTTGAGGATATCAATCATTATAGTGTACGACTTGGCATACATATGGAAAGATTTAGTAGAGACTTTATGCTTATATTTGATGGTCCCTTTAATAAACTCTTTAATTGATCGAGTAGAATCATTCTTTCAGAAGAAATAGAAATCTTCTTGATAGGCGGTGCTAGCTTCACAAGATTCTTAACTTTTTAAACTTCAATACCCTTTCTAGGGGCATGGATGTATTCTCCATCTAGTAAATGATCCATCTTATTGATTAACTTATCAATGTGAGACTTTTTATTTTGCACATGCTTGATCAATCCTTAATCATCTTTTCCAAGTTCACGAGTTGTTCCTCCATGGATAAAAGCATTAGTTATCATTGATTACCTGATCTTAGAAACATTAAAGATTAGCATGGATTATCATGAAGAACTCACATGACGTGATGAATATAGAGATGAGTCATTACTTCAGTCATAGTCTTTCTTTGTGGTAAAGTTCTTGGAACTAAAAATCTAAACTAGAGCTAGAGTTTTCTTGATCTAATCGATAACACTATTTCCTCTTTATGATGTATTTGTAGAGAACCTTGATCCTTTGGGGTTGAATACCTAAAACTAGGAGTTGATGTATATGACAGTTGAAGTGTTTGTTGTCCCAGTATAGTGGTCTTGCTCCTTATAATAACTTCAAAACTTCCAAAAGCAATACCAAGGATTCCCTCTACTTCAATAGAAAACTTAGAGTCAATAGTCTTAGAGAAAATTGATTAAGAGTTGATCTTTTTGGAAGCTATTTCAATATTTTTTTTATGTTCGAAAAGTTAAGATAAGAGATAGAGATTGTCCCATTGAGCATGCCAGAATTTGTAGACAATAAATTTTGGGTTGACAAACTAATAATCAAGGTTGAAAAAGTAGTCTTGTATTTCAAATATATGAGTATAACAATCTCTATGAATCCTCTTATTCACCTTTTCAAATATAATTCCAAGGTCTCTTGAGATTGATTTTGAATTTTAAACTTGATCTTGACTTATATTTGAATTTAAGGGCTTTTGGGCTTGAAGTCTAGATCTGTCACGACCTGGACCTAGGGTTTAGGATGGCGAATGAGGACCCGAGAGTCCCCAAACAAGCCTCAAAGTATCCCAATTCACATCATCAATTTGGAAGCGTACTCAAACGAAAAACACATAATTCTAAAGGACGGGAAAGTAGAACTCAAGCTATGGGGATAATTTGGGTATACGGACCTAGTCATTTTCAGTTCATTTTATAGTGGAACACATAAATCACATTTAGTGAATGTGTTTTATGAGAAATGGTAAAAATATACATAAATCGCATTCAGTGAATGTGGTTCATGAACAAATGGTAACATACACATAAATCGCGCTCGTTGAATGTGTTTTATATGTGAAGTGCGAAAATGACTTATGTTGGGGCACGTCCGTATCGCGGACCTGTCACACACTCTTTTGGATGAGTGATTTTTTCTCCAAAAAATTATCTTTTTCTCTGGTTGGCCAAAAATTCGATCGGAACCACTACCCACTCAATTTTCACATTGATCGATATTTTGGCCTCGAATTTGCCAAAAAAAATTTAAATGATGCGTTATGTGAGAAATCTCCCGTCTAGGGGTATCTTGATAATTTTATTGGGAGTGAGGAGAATGTCATTCTAGTGACAAATAATTATATTATAGAAAGGGATCAAATATATCTCTGTACTATTAAAAAAGTTTAAAGATGCCCTTTGTTATACTTTCGGTCCAACTATACCTCTCTCATCGTACTTTCGGTTAAAATATACCCTCTCAATTAAAGTATGACATAAATTTATCCTTAATTTTAAGGGAGGATACATGGCAAGCTTAGATTCAAATAAATCATCCCCAATTTTAAACACCCAATTTTTTTAGAAACTCATCCGTTTGACTCATTCTGATCGACCCATTCCCTCCGCATGGAGTTTTCTTTATCTCTTTCTTGGTCTATAGTAATTTGTTACTCTGTTTAAAGTTTAATGTTTGGAGATTTCATACAATTTGTTGATGCAATTTTGACAAGCGAATGAAAGAAATGATGATTGAGGAATTGAATTTTATCTAATTAGGATAATTAGGAGTTCATTGGTGGAGATTCCTGATAATTTGAGAAAGGACAGTAAGATCTGAGCTTGCATTGATGAATAATATTTGCTTTGGAGAGAGGAGGGTGTTCCATGAAAATGGATCATTGCATCTCCTTTTTTCTTTTCTCATAGAAGTTATTTCTTTATTTCTTTTCTTATTCTCAATGTACAAAGAAGTTCCAGCGAGATGCAACTAGAAACTCAATATTAACTGACCAAGAAAACTTATTCCGGTGATTGTCGCTTTGTCAGGATTGAAAAGGCATTATTTGTAATTAGGTAGCCTGCACTTGCAGAAGAAAAGAGAAGAAGACGATGAAAGCAAAGAAAAAAAAATGAAAGAGCTCAATATGGAGAGAAACAGTTGTTTGGGATGAGTTCAACGGGTGGGTTTTTTAAAAAAAATGGGTATTCCAATTGAAGATAGAGTTTTTTTTTTGTACTTGTCACGTCTCCCTCCGTTAAAATTAAGACTAAATCTATGTTGTAGAATAATGAAAGGGGTATATTTAGAGAAAGTATAACACAAAGGATATATTTGAATAGAAAATATAATAAAAAGATATATTTAAACTATTTTATGTATTTGACCTTTTTTTATTATAAATTTGGCCAGAGAAGAATAAGATTTTCACTTCATCTATTTATGTATTTATGTAGTCATAGCGTTTAGTCCCTACATGGTTAGATCATGTAGACAAAAGTATAATACGTTTGAATGTACTAAGTATGCAGGCATGTAATGCATAAAACTTATCAAACCTGCATTTCAATATTAAATGGCAAGGGCACATAATATAGAAAGAATCATATATCCAAAGAAAAGTATTATACAATATGCCATAAAATCAATGATGCATGAAATGCAAAAATGCTCATATGTAGTGGGGATGGACTATAACCGACAAATCAAACTCATGCGAGCTATAACATGAACGGTAGGAGAAGATTACTTGCCAAGGTAATCTACATCATACCTTATGACCTAGTCTTTTCGGTGGATGGACACCTTCCTTACGACCCAGTCTTTTTATAAGGATTTCCAATATCATAACATATCAATAAATGAATAACCATCCCTTAAGAACCGGTCTTTTCGGTGATGGATACCATTCCTATGTCGGCACATAGTTCAAGGAAAGAGAGAGGATCCTTGGGAATAGCCCTGACACCCCCAATCCATCGGTGCTAAGTCAAAACATCCCCATGAGAATACTTATACATACACATGCTTTCTAAAGAGATACAATAGTCATTTCAAATCCGTTCAATGCACATTTAAGCTCAAAAGCCAAACCATAAATCATAATCATGATACTCATACATAAGAAAAGCTCATGCTCATGTCAATATGGTGCAAGCATCTAAAATGCTTAGAGACTCATTAACAATAGACATTTATGTGATGGCATTCTTGTCATAACCAATATGTAAGCCTAACTCACCGAAAACCTTTTTAAAAAAATATATGTGAGCTTAACCCACCGACAATTTCATAAATCCAATGCTCATGGATGCAAATGCTATGAATGTGATGAGAATAGCATAAGTAATTGAGAATCAGTCTAAAATTAACAATACAGTTTGAAATTCAAGTGAACGCTAAGTAAAATTCACATTAAAATCATATTATAGCTTACTCATGCACAAATTAAGCTTTAAAGGGCACATGCATTTCCATAACTTTATAAAATACAAACCATCTTATTAGGGCTTAAAGTAACTTAAATTCATAAATAAAGTACAATCCATTCATCAATTGAATTTAATAAATCAAAATAATGATATCCAAATTTTAAAGTAAGCTAAATTCATAAAATTACTTAAAAAGGAGTTTGGGTCTCCTTGACTGGAAGGAACCAAGGATCAAAACCCACATACCTTGATTAGGAAGAGGAATTTGAGAAGAATTTAGCTTGAAGTTGAAACCCCAATCGAATCCTAGCTTAAATCGTGAATATGAGACTTTAAGAGAATTTTGAGAGTTTGATTCGAGAAACTAAGGGTTAGTCTTGAATAAGGGGCTAAAATTAGTGTAGGATAGGTTTTGGAATGTAAAGAGGGGAGGGCGGGGGAGGGGGTTTAAAGGTCTTAAAAAGCCTTGGGGATGGGTCAAGATATCAAAAATACCTCAATAAAATGGCTCTTTAAATTTTATCCGGAACTTGACATGGTTGGCTTCACGGCTCGTGAAGCTCTTCATGGTCCGTGAAGGCTCCCCGTCTAGCCTAGACAGATTCTACGGAAAAAGACATAACTTCTTGCTCTGAACTTGGAATAAGGTGAAACCGGATGCGTTGAAAAGCTAATTCAAAGAGATTCAATTTGATAGGTTGTGGGCCGCCCAGTTCCTTTTGTGCTAAGCGATATTCCCCTTTAAAATTGATCCTTTTATCGGTTCTTGTGAAAAAGTTAGCCAATGGAATTCCTTTGAACTTGGCTTGATGTAGGAGACTCATGATAGCCCTAAACAACATAAATAAACTTTAATTGAGGGCTTGAAATTGAGTTTAGCTTCAGTATGAAGATTCCATACTTAGAAAAATTTGACAAATGCATTCACACGACCGACTTCACGGCCCATACCACTCTACATGGACAGTATGGTCCTCCGTACCACTTCACTTAAAAAATTCTTCATGAAAATGTTTCAAGACGGTGATCCAATACTTAGAAAATATTTCACTTCGGAGCCCATAGGGGTGGCCACATGGGCTGTGTACTTGGCCGTGGCACAACACTCGATCCCAAAATTGTGGATTTCAAGCCAAGGCTACCACACGGTCCGTGAAGTATCACATGGACCGTGAGGGGTCCAAGTGTGGCGCGCCTCAGTTTAAAACTCCACTCTTAAGGGTTAACACTCTTCTTTAGGCCAAGGGTCACTTTATAGGGGCTCCACATGGGCCGTGTGACCTCACACGGGCCGTGAGGGCTCCCATGGAGCGTCACCTTGACCCAAAACTTCTCAAAATCAAAATTTTCAAGCTCCATTAAGATGGTACAAAGTCTGGATCCTTACATCATATCCCCTTGGGGATCATTCGTCCTCGAATGTGCTAGCTTAGAACATGAATCATCCAAACACAAGGTACAATGCATAGTTCATCATTTGAAAATCATAAAGTCTTTAAAACTCATATCAAAACCTAGTTAAATCGTTTCGATCATCACAAAAAAAATCCTTTTCGTGCACACGTATACATACCATGTCATGAAACTCAAGAGTGAAAGAATTAGGACCATTGAGAATAGGAAGAACCTAATACAATAGGCTTGAGTAGATTGGAAAGGATAGAGGTGTCATCACATCATACTTGATTCCACTTCCCACGTAGCACCTTCAACATGTTTGTTCTTCCAAAACACTTAAATAAAAACAATATCACTTTACGATGCCCTCTCCAAGATTTTTATTTGTACAAATGGTACTTTGAGCTTGGAACGAACATGAAGAGAGTAACGATACTTCTTTATCTTTTGATTTGTTCTGCTGGATCGATCGCTCAAGATCTTTGGTCTTTATCCATATCCGATGGAAAAAAGAGGATCACTTCTTATAGACTCGTTGAGAACGATTTTGACCAAGTATGCTTTTTCTGGATATTCAGGTTCAAATACCAATGGATTCGTTATTTGCTTACTAGCTTCATATAATTCAGAAAACACTAATTTTCCTGAAGCTTCTTGTTCATATCTCTCATCAAAAGATGCTATTCGATAATGTATGTCTAGCAGACTCCCTACTAACTCTAGTGAACATTCAAATATCTATCCGACATTCATTCGTGAAGGTACTCCTAACCCATTGTACATAAAGTCAAACTGATCAAAATACATGTGATGTGTAGCCAAAAACTAGCATACACAATAGGTGTATTCAGTTCAATAAATAAGTTATTTTGTGTTTGATATGTGAGTAAATAATATGTTTTTAAAAATATTTATAAATAAATTAAATAAACATTAAGGACTATAAAATAGGATGAAGGTAAGGTGTGTGAAGAATGAAAAAGACGTAATTAATGCAAAATATTACTTTTAAAATTATTTTTTCTACTTCATAATTGAAAGTCATTTTTTTCTTTTCGTTTTTTAATCAATATATTTTCTTTCAAAAAAGTATTTTTTTTCCAAATACACCTAACATGTCATACTTTCCAACTCAGGAAACAATTATGCCACTTCAGTTGAAAATTCTGCACACCCCTTCCCCCACTTAATTGTATACTAGTCAAAAAGATTTTGTGCGGCTAAATAATTATTCATAAGTTTATTTTTTAATAATATAATTAAACGTTATTAAATTTTATTATCAAATATAAAATTAATACTTAATATTATTAATATTGATTAAATTTTAAATTTAATGATTAAGTAATTTTGAATTTTTATATATATATTTGTAGTACTTCTTTTCTGACATAAATATAATCATGGAAAAATATTTAAATAGTTTTTAATTTATTTGTCCAAGAGAAATTTGTTTTATTCTAATTTTAGTATTTACTTAAATTAAAATAATTTATCGGGGTGATATAGCAAAATCATAATTGAAGCCACTAGGGAAATTATTTATTAGAGATAATATTGTAAAATCATAGTTAAACTAAGTAGCTGCTTTTACAAAGATCAAATAAAAAAAATACATAAAATATTTTTATAGACTCCGTATAACATATAAGAGAAAGCAAACAGCTCAAATAGGTACGTCAACATAGAGCTGTCGAGAATTCCCTGTAAATACCAACCATTTTTTCACTAAGGAAATCCATAACGAAAATCGAGTCTAAAAATAGCAATGAGGTTTTTAGTATTGGCTTTAAGGATTTGTTTGAGAGAATACTTCTACACCGAAACGACGCCGCTTGTCTTGCCAAAGGTTTTTATACTTAAGAAGCTTTTATTGCAGCTACTAAATCATTTGGTGGCTTTGGAACTACCGGTGATACTAATACTCGTAAGAAGGAAATTGCTGCCTTTTTGGCGCAAACTTCTCATGAAACTACTGGTATTTTGTGTACTCCTTATAATTTTATCGTCTTTTGTTTTTCTTTTTCCAAACATCGTACACAATTAAATATTGTAACTAGAACCGTCAATATGAGCGAGGTCTATTGTGCCAGGCGGACCTGGCCTAAATCGTAATTTAGTAGGGTTGGGCCAAAATTTTTAGAGTCCATTTCAAAAATGGGCCTTTTAGTAAATAAGTCTGCTGATTTGTGGGGCTTTTGCAATATGAGGTGGACCGAACCGTGGGCGGAATTAAAAATAATTAAAAATAAAAATAAAATAGAGTATTAAAAATAATAAGAATCCAAATTCAAAATTCATTTAAAAATTCTAAATATTAAAATTTAGATACAAATTATGTTTTTATAATATGCAATATTAACACTAATACTATGTAATATTGTCATGTTGCTATTTACTTTAATATTTTACTTTATAATTTAATTTAAAAATTTATCCAAAAATATACTTCTAAAAATATGGGCTGATCTGAAAAGGTCCGTAGCCCACGTACTAATGGACTGGGCTAGATATTTTTTAGCCCACAAAAAATGGATCAGCTCAGCCTAGCCCGTCAAAATCTAAGGTGAGTCAGCCCATATTGACAGCTCTAATTGTCATATAAATTGAAAAATATGTTTATGATAATGTGCATATACTCATATAGGTGGGTGGGCAATAGCCCCAGATGGAACATATTCATGGGGATATTGCTTCAAACAGGAACAAGGAAGCCCTGGAGATTACTGCATTGCAAATCAGCAGTGGCCTTATGCTCCTGCCAAAAAATACTTTGGTCGAGGTCCTATCCAAATTTCCTAGTAAGACCAGCCCTCCTTTTTTCTTTTCTTTTTTAAATCAATGTGCAATACTAATACCTGGATAATTTTAACCGTTTCTATTGTCCATTTATTATAATTAACTTGGTCTAACATGTACTATATCTTATTTTTCAGGTTCCTAATCCCTTGTTCTTTGTCTGTATAATATAATTACCTATATTTTTCTTTTTAATAGTTTTTTAACTTTTGTAACAAATATCTTTAAAATATTGTTTTTTGCTCTATCAAACAAAGTTCAATCAGAATTCCAATTTTGAATTTTAGTATTTTCAGTATAAAATTCATTGTGGTGTTAAAAGTATGGATTCAACTCTAGTATTTGTTAAGATTTTAATAGACCTTTCTATATTTATTTGCACTCTGTGTCAAAAGTTATGGACATAAGTAAATGAATCTGCTCCCAAACGATGATTATATGTAAAAATTTGAAAAAAGGCATATAAAAACGTTCTGTTGTAATTAGGCATCTAATAAAAATCAATCATTATGTTATACAGCAACTATAATTATGGACCAGCAGGGAGAGCAATAGGTGTGGATCTGTTAAACAACCAAGATTTGGTAGCAAATGATGCAGTAGTGTCATTCGAAACAGCTTTGTGGTTCTGGATGACACCCCAGCACACGATGTCATTATGGGAAGATGGACTCCCTCGGCTGCAGATTCTGCCACTCGCGAGTCCCTGACTTTGGTATGATCACCAACATCATCAATGGAGGAATTGAATGCGGCAAAGGTTCAAATGCACAAATGGAGAACAGAATTGGGTTCTATAGGAGATACTCTCAGATTTTGGGGGTTGATCCTGGTAACAATTTGGACTGTGCTAATCAAAGGCCCTTTGGACAGTAGGCAATAAGTTACTTTGATGGACTACGTGCCACATTAACAAGCTTTGGTCCATCTAAAATAGAATCATCATGGTAATATTTTTAAAAATATGTATTGGTGTCACGCACGTGAAATAAAGTTGAAATCTTATGCATCATCGATGTGAATTTGAAATATGGCCTTTATGAAATCAGATAACTTAAACGATAATTGCAAGTAACTCTATTAGGTAAACAATTATTTAAAAGAACTTGAAATGAATGATAAATAGCCTATAATGACATGTTAAATTATATTATTAGTGTAAAAATTTATAACGTTCTCAGTGCCACACCCCTATTTCGAGGAGGGTTGTGATTGTTATAGAGAATGGCAGGAAAAAACTAAAATCGCGGAGACCTTCTATTAGTTTGAGATTGTTAACTAAGATTGAAAGATTAAACTAAAGAAGAGAAAGCTAGAAAAAAGAAGGAAGACTTTAATTTTCTTTGATTCTCATCTTGTTACAAAGAGAATAACCATAAAGAAAGTAACACCTTGCTTTTGGATGGAACCAGGTTGATGCACAAGCATATATTCATACATTTTCCATTTTATCTCGATGAGCCTGTTTCTCCATCCCTTATATATATATTCGAGTGCTTGGATATTCATTTGGATATATCGCATGACTTATCTATTGCACTGTACTCTAGTGTATTTGTTCTTGATGTTACTACAAAAGGTGGCAAGTTGTTTAATGGAATGTCCAATAGCAGAACGTGTGTACAAACTGGTCAACCTCGGCAGCCACGACCACTTCCAAAATCACTTTTCTCAACTTTAATAATGAATTTCTTAGCTGAAGTTGAGTAATCTATTGAAATAGCAAAAGAAATTCAACTTAGATGGGCTTTTCATAATTGGTGGGGTTGATTCCAAGACAAATTCTCATGTTGTAACTATAAACTTCAGTAGTAAAATGAAGCTGGAAGCAGCTGTAGTTGCTGCCATGTTACAGGAGTATGGTAAGTGTTAAAAATTAAGAAGTGAAAATAAAATGAAGCTTCAAGCTGTGCACCCTACTGGTTACACATGTTATGGTGTCATTGTGATGGTAGAGTTGGCTGCACGTAATAGATTACGTCAACGCTTTGTGGCAATGAAAAGATTGGGTAAAGATCGAGCTTCTAAAATTGTTCATCAGTACTTCAAGGTGGATAATTTTAGTTTTGATGGGTCCGATCATTTTAAGGAGTATTTGTATCATATTTCAAGTGATTCTGGAGCTTCTTTTGATCATAGTAATACTCTTAATGATAGTCTTGGCATTTCAGTATTTGATACTAATACCTATATTTTGGCCTATTATGTGAGTATGCCATTTGTTAGAAAAGGAATGCATGCTAAGAAAGAATGAACAGATCATTTTGGCTATATCCATGAGTTGTTGTTAGTAAATATTATAAGAGTTCCTCGTGTGGATACCAGGAATGCTTTTAAGTTCAAAACTATGATACATGGATGTTTGAGTGATAACATTAGGTGGTTTACTCTTTTGGACAAATCTCAAGTTATTATACACCTTTGTTATTGTTAGAATAGGAATACGAGCAAGAATAATATTTGTAATCCTACTTAGAATAGGAATAGAAATATGAACAAGAATTGTATATAAAATCCTACTTGAAAAAGGATTGTATTATAGTTGGAAAAGGAGTCTAATGTTATATTCATAAATAAGGTCTCAATAATGTAATAATGTAGAGACATAATTCAACAATATTTTTCTTCTATATTTCACACATGGTATCAAAGGTTGCACGATTTTGATAGAAACAAAAACTTTCGCTGCCGGAGGACGGTTATGACCCATATATACCCATTTGTAATGACCCTCTAGATCATTTCTTCTTTTCTGGGTGTATTGCATTGGTTAGGACTAATTTATAGTGACCCCAAGTCATTTGTGACTTGTTGGTGTTGATTGTTCGGTCACCTGGTCACTGATTTGAAAGATGTGCAGTTTTTTTGTACTATAAGCCGGTTTAAAGTTTGAAAAATGAGTTTAGCAGTAAAGATTGGGTAAACGGCCTTGGAATGAAATTTTGACAGTTCTACTAACTCCGAAATGGCCAAATTAGGCTAGAAGCATGTTCAGTTAGAATATTGGGAATTTCAGTCTTAGTTTATATCGAGTATTGCAATTTAACCTTCAGAATAGGCCAATAGTTTACTTTAGTCAACACTCTTGGTAAAAATGTGCAACTAGAAATTTTGAGAGCAGTTAGCTTCAAAATATCTAGTTTAGTTTAGGACGACCTTTCGTCCGATTTCCAAGCTTCTGAGTGTGTTTTGGGCCCCTCGGTACAAGTTAAGTAATTTTAAAGTAACGAAGTGAGACCCTCATTTAATTGAAATGACCTCATATGGAAATTTGGATTGCGCCATTGGATCCAGAATGTCAAACTTGGTATAGTCACATAGTTTGTTTTTGTGTTTTGGATTCCGAACGACTTCCGTACCCTTGTTAGAAAAATTTAACTTGGAAGATTAAAATATGCAGCAGTAGGCTGTGGTGCGGTCGCTATAGCAACAACTGCCTTTGTGGGGGTGAGTTGCTAAAGGGACCCCGGTGTCGCTATAGTGACATCCGGATGGGGTTTAGATGCGGGCTATTTTCCAGATAAGTTAAAAATGAAGCCAAAATTTCTTTAGCCATAACTCCCTCATTTTTATTCGTTTTAAGTGATTCAAAAAGGTAAATTGTGTATTTTTCCGAGGAAAATAATGTGGGATCACTAGAAATTACTTTTGGTACGCCATTTGAGGTAATGTTTGTTGTTTTCGTTGTTGTCTTATAGTTTTGGTTTTAGAAACTTCGAGAATTGATTTCTTATTTGTTGAGTCGGATTTTGGTGATTTTAGGGTCTATCTTGTGTATTTTTTCGGGACGTACACTACAGTATAGTTAGATCTGCCTGATTGAGTTGCGTTTGAGATGGAACAGTACTGGAACTATTGTTATTCATGTGTTTGGTCTGAAATGAATGTCATCTCGTAAATTTAATATCGGAAAGGACCCTATTGATGTATTAACTCTGTTTTGGCAGCTTGGTGACATTCGAAGCTTGCTAGAAAAGGGAATTGTGAAGAGAATTTGGAAGCGCATGATCGACGTATAGGTAGATTCCAGTCTTCCCTCTCTTACTATGTGAATTTTGTTTGGGATTGACTACTTGGGAACCGGGGAAAAGGGGGTTCAAGTCTCCACATGTTGAGTATGGTTACTTTAGCTGTTGTTTATGACTATTTTAGTATCGGTTGGCATTTGTGGGCACATGTGGCTAGTTTGTTGATATTCTATTGAATTGTTGATTATCATGTCAAATTTTTAAATTTTATTTATTTGTGGGTTCTTATTTACATAAGATACAAAAAATATAATTAATTTGGTTGATTGGTTTTGTTGATACAAAGGCCCGATTGAGTGATTTTATTGATACAAAACTATGACACCCGGTAAAATTATCAAAATACCCCTAGAGTAAGGGTATGTGCGTAACGCATCTTTCGATGCTCGTATGGCAAATCCGAGGCTGGATTTATGATCAGCATGAAAAATTGAGTGGAAAAATGATCTCGGTCGATTTTTAAAGCAACCCGATCAAAAGATAAATTTTCGATACGAAGCGCAAAACAGTGTTAGTATGCGATAAGGGTGCGTCGCGGACCTATCGCAGACCAGCACTTATATTCTTTTAAAAAATTTCAACAAAATAGAGAAAACTCGTTCAAAAACTCTTTTCTAAAAATACATTGTTCGCGACCAGTCTGTGTCGCGGATTGGGTCTTTTTCGAGTTAAAAATTTCTAAACTATTATGAGGGGCATTCCATCAATTCCCCACCCATCCTAAACTCTATACACGATCTAATAAGGTCATTTTGACGCAAAAGGAGTTTAAAACCCCCATTTTAAGTCCTATTCCAATACATTACTAAGACTAGGCTTGAGGGGAGAAGAGAAGAGCTTGAATTGAGAGATTCGAGAAGAGACCCTTGAAGTGCTTAGTTGATAGCTGCATTCCAGGTATGTAAGGCTAAACTAAGAACATGAGATTTTTCTCTCATGTGCCCCTATAGGTCATAAATAAGTTGATGGTTGAAGAGTCTACATGCATGAATACTTGAGGATTTGTTTTTGAAAAATTGATTTGAAATTACTTGTTTTCTATGTTGATGATCATCATACTATTTGTTTTCTTAAATTGAATATTTTCATGAGAATTTGCATAACACTACATGACTAATTTGAAAAGCATGCATATTGAACTTGAGAATTGAAGCTAGAGCTTTGAGTTGAGATTGTCGATTGTGATTGTGATTGTGATTGTGATGAGAGAATGATGATGAGTTGATAGAGTTTGATTGTCTTATGAGTCTCTATAAATGGACTCTACCGATGTGTCTATTCACTTGATTCCTAATGATTGTTCTAAATCTTGAGTCAGTGATGAGATTGATTGAAGAGAGGGTTAAAGTCCATATGAGCTTCATTGATGAAAGGATTAGTGTCTCTATGAGCTTGAGTGATGAAAGGGTTAGAGTCCCTATGAGCAAGAGAGATGATAGGGTTAGAGTCCCTATGAGATACTGATCGTTGACGGGGTCAAAGTCCCTATAAGATTGGTTAATATGGAGGTTTTATGAGCATTGAGTCGGGAGGAGTATCGAGCACCGAAATGGGTAAGAGTGAGTCCCACTCGAACTCATTAACTACGTCGCCAAGCGTAGAAGAGGTTTTTCTCTTGAGTTTATGTCCCTGAAACAATAGAAGACTTATTGAGTTTTCCGTCTCCATTCTGGATTATCCATTATGGTTTCGATTCGTTCTCTACTTGGCAAGTGTAGAACGGCTGTTGCAACACCGACGGAATGTTGTACAATCACTGGCTCATAAGTGATTGTTGTCGGATAAGAGAAACTCCCATAAATTTCCTACCATGAGTACTCTGAGTCTAGATGAAATGAGAGGGGGTGAGCTCCTTTGAGATGAGTCTGATATGATTGAGTGAAGATGAGTTATTGATGGGTCACTTGTCTACTCTTTATTCTTACATAGGTAGACCAATGACGATTCGATGGTATATGATGATTATTTGAGTTGGTGTTGTTTCTATATTATTCTACCTGTTTCTATTTCACTCGGCTATTTTACATACCAGTACATTCCTAGTACTGATGTCTACTCTGTACTGCATCATTTTATGATGCAGGGGCAAGTACTAGAGAGCGTCAACAGGCGCTCCATTGAAGATTTGAGGTTTGCAGCTGATTTGGTGAGCCTCCCCAGGATCCCCTACATTTATTTCATCATGCTTTAGAGTTAGATTGAAACTATTTCCTTTATTTTTTATTTGGATAGCCATGGGTCTGTCATTGGCACCATATGATTAGTAATAGAGGTTTCATAGACGATGGTTAAGCACGGATGTTGAGACTCGTGAGCTAGTTCTTTCTACTAGCCTTCATTTTTATATATTCATTCTGAGACTTTAGAAGAGATGTGCCCATTTACTTACTAATACCTTTCCGCTGTTCAGTAGAGTTTATTGATTGAATGATGTGATGAGGCTAAGTGGTTCGCTTGGGGACTAGTAATAGTTTCTGAGTGCCGGCCACGCCAAGGGTATCTTCCCGGGGCGTGACAAAAATGTTCAATTACTATATTAGATAAATTCTCGAAATTGAGTGAAAGTTTTAAGATATAAACTCTAATTAAAATGACAACTTGCAAATTTTTATGTGTAAATATAGATAGTTTATTCATTTTTATAATTCTTTACCATCTTTTCGATTTGAAAAGTAGATGGTCTATCTTTATTAAATTAAAAGTTCATATTTTATGAGTGATCAATTATTTAAGATCACAATTATTTATCATCAATTATTCAAGTGAGAAAATAATAAACATGGCGACAAATTTTTTTTCTAGCTGGTTAGAAACCGCAACAAAATAATTTAATTTGACCCAATTATATGAAATACAAAATTTCATAGTAATGCAAAAGATATAATTGGAAAGAAGCTTTTTGTAGAGTTTCAAACCAAGCACAAGATTATATAGGAAGCAATAAATCAAACACTTGATAAAAAAATAATCTTTGTATTACTAATCTCTTCATTACTAATCCCTTCATAACTAATCGTTACATTACTAATCCCTACCATATTTTGTACCAAATGACCCCTTAGTGTTGGAGATGGATCCAAAGACCATGTTAAGGAGTTATATGTGTAAATTGTTAATTTAGAATATACAAACTTAAAACAACTGAACTCTTAAATATATAATCTTCAAATTATGATGAAGTCTGTCCATGCCTAGTGTATTCTATCTCTAGTCAAGAATCATGCCTTAGCCCTTAATATGTAATTTGGCCCAAAGAAGAAGAATAATGTTTAAACTCACATGCAAATTAGAAGGGTAAATTTTGTTGGTTATTCTCCAACTTTAAGATTTAGCACGCAAAAGTTATCTAACTTAAAGTTTATCATATAAAATATACTTTTCTATTTCTTTTTTTAATCAAAAACATTATCTAACTTTAACCAACTTAATTATAAAGTAAGCCGCAGCTAAATTTTTAAATTTCCTACAGAAAATATATATCACTTCAAAATAGTTAGTATAGCTTAAGTAAATATAGGCTCGCTTGGACAGGTAAAACAAAATCATATGAAGTTAAAGTTTTTGTTCAAACATGCAACTTAAATTTTTTAAGTTGTGTTTTTTTCTAATCGATCAATTCTTTTACAGTCTTATCAAATAAATAAATCATAGTTTGTAAAGAAGATATAGGAATGTTTAAAGGGAAAAAACATCTCTATACATTTTAACGACCTATATTACATAAATTTATCACCAAAAATTATTTACCATCAAATGTCAACTTTTTTTACCAAAATATACATTTATGAAGGAAAAAAAATAAAAAAAAAGAAAGAAAAGGAAACGTGTAAAATTAAATAGGTTCAATAAATGCATGTCAACTTTTTTGAACAAAAATGTACATCTATGAAAAAAAGAAAGAGAGTCAAACGTATAACATTCATGTCAACTTTTTTGAATAAAAAAGTACATCTATGAAGAAAAAAGAAAAAAAGGCAAATGTGTGGCTTTAAATAGGTGCAGTAAATGCATTGTGTGCATAAAATGTAAATTGGTTATATTTTTTATCTCTCTTCATTTAATGCATGTAATGATTATGAAAAAAAATTGGAATACTCTATTTTTCTACAAAGTGTAATGACCAATGTCCCATAAAAATACTCCGTGTACAACTCGAAAGGGGACTAATTTGCACCTCTTTCTTATGCCTATTGTATTAAATGTTTATCATTGGCATCAAAAATCAACCAAAAAAACAATATATATGTTGGAGTAGTAAAGTTTTGATGGCTGACAAAAGATAATTCAACAGGATGCTTAAAAAGAGGAATTCTATGAGAAGAAGGAGTTTAATAAGAAGAAGGAGTTCTAATTCAACAGGATGCTTAAAAAGAGGAATTCTATGTGAAGAAGAAGTTCTATGTGAAAAAGGACTCCACTGGTGGTTATCATTAAAAGAGGTCTAGAGCAAATAAAATTCCATAAAGCTAGAGGACATGACAGCAGAAAGAGTGGAGCAGAAAAAAGAAAGAAGCGGAGAGAAAAAAGAGAGAGAGACGAAGAAGAAGAGAAACGCGGCGACATAGCATAGGGCTTAGGCAGTTTTTTTTTTCTCTTTGTAATTCTGAACAATTGTGTAATCTCTCAGAGTCTATAACTGAGATTAGATTCTAGTCTTCAAGTTGGGGGCAACTCGAAGACGTTGGGAACATAAGCCTAGGGAGGTTTATGTGAAGTTAGGAAGTTGTTGAAGTAGTTTTGAAGTTTAGATTACTAGGAATTGTAATCGTTTGTTGAAGGCTCATATTGAAGTAGTGAAGTTGGAGTAAATCCTGTAGAGGTACAGGTCGTGGTTTTTCACCTTTTGTGAGCTGGGTGTTTCCACGTAAAATTGCTGCATTCCAGTTTATTTCTGCATCATTGAAACACGTCGGTTAACTTGTTCCAACGATTAGGCAAAACCGTAGGGGGTGCAAAACCTAACAAGTGATATCAGAGCAGGTTTTCTTATTAAAGGCTAGTACCTAAGAAATGATCATCATGAACACTGCACCACCGCTTGGACACGGAGAGGGATAATCAGCCGTCAGACCTCCTCTTTTCAATGGAACACACTTTGCGTGGTGGAAGGCTAGGATGGAGGACTTCATTCAAGGAGAAGACTACGAACTCTAGGATAGAATTATTATAAGGCCTACTATTCCTATGAAAAAGGTGGAGGAACGACAAGTGCCAAAAGAGAGAAGGGAGTTCAACGCTAAAGATTTGGTGGCCATGAGGAAAAATGCCAAAGCTAAAAATATTTTGATGTGTGGTCTTGGTCCAGAAGAGTATAACAGAATTTCAAATTGCTCCACTGCAAAAGAAATCTGGGATGCTCTTACAATTGCTCACGAGGGAACTGCTCAGGTCAGGAAGTTCAGGGTTGCCATGCTATTTACTGAATATGAGACCTTCAAGATGAAAGATAATGAGACATTGCAAGAAATGATGGCAAGGCTCACACTACTTATTAATGAACTGGCTTCTTTGGGAAAAGTGCTTACCTCTGAAGAACAGGTAGACAAGGTTCTGAGAATTTTACCAAAAGCTAAGTGGGATGTAAAAGTTACTGCCATTAGGGAAGCTAAGGATATTGAAACCATGACATTGAATGAGCTGGTTGGAAATCTCAGAACATATGAGATGAACATGGAAGAGCAAAAGGAAGAAGTGGGAATGGATGAAAAATCACTCGCTCTTAGAGCAGCTTCTGATGATGAGGGATCAGATCTTGATGAAGATCAGATATTATTTTTAGCAAAAAATTTCAAAAAGTTTCTAAGGAACAGGAAAGGGAAGGATAAGAAAGAAACAGGTAACAGGAAGTGGTCTGATGACACTGGAAGCAAAAAGTGGTCCGATGATAAAAGCAACTCTGGATGTTACAAATGTGGAAAAACTGATCATCACATCAAACAGTGTCCTCTATGGGAGATTGAGTGGAGAAAGGAAAGGACTGAAAGAGAAATTAAAGAAAAAGCAACTAAGCAAAAGGAAAAGGAAAACTATGCCATGATGGCCGCTTGGGGATCATGTCTGGAAGATTCTGACACTGAAAATATTGATGAAACTGCGTTCATGGCTGCTGGAGATTTAGATCTAGAAGAAGATGACAGATCAAAGGTAAGTATTTCTGAATTGAAAGAAAAGTTGCATCTCTTTTCAAAAAGGAAGCTAATCTTGCTAATGAATGGATTGATAGACGATTTTCAAGAAGTAGCAAATGGAAAGGATCAACTAATTAAAGATTTTTCAGAAAATTTGAAAATCTTGAGATAAAAAACTGCCTGGATAAAGCAAAAGAAATAAATGACAAGTTGAAGAAACAGGTTAAACAACTTGATTCACTTGTGTTGAACCTAAAGTCAGAAATCCAAAAGTTAACTGCTGCTGATAAGGGTGAAAGTACGATGAGTGAAGAGCTTCAGAAGGTAGAAACTGAGTTGAAAGAATACAAAACTGAGTTTTTTTGTGAGAAAGAAAAAGTGAAAAAATTGACCCAGGAAAACTCCATTTTAAAACTAGATTTAGAAAAGGCAAACAGATGGACTCAGTCATCAAGAATAGTGAACCATCTAGGAAGCAGGAGTCACAATGAGAAAGCTGGAATAGGGTTCTTTCAGGAGAATGTTACTACTACTGATTTGTGCTACCTCTGTGGAAAAATTGGACATCCAACTACTGAGTGTCCAATTGCAAACAATGTTAGGAGTAGAAACACATATCTGTGCACAAAAGGAGGCATGAAAATACTAAAAGAAACAGGTCAAGGAACATGTTGCCTACTTGGGCAAGAAGGGATCTCATTCATCCGTTTTACAACTGGAAAGGACCCAAGCTAGTCTGGGTTCCTAAAACTAACTCTTGATCTGCCTTACAGGTTGCAGTGAAAGAAAGCAAGCATTAGTACATGGATAGCGCTTGCTCAAGGCACATGACTGGTTATAAGCACAAGTTTCCTTCACTTGCACCTTTTAAAAAGGGGAGGACAGGATGACTATGAGCTGGATTAGAGGAACAAGTCAGACTACCTGGTCCATCCACTGGACAAGCAGAGGGCACACAGTCAGGGGGAACTATGGAAAGCTGAAAATGAATCAGATAAGATGGATAGGCCTGACACTCAGAAAGTTTGTCATCATCAAAAAGGGGGAATTTGTTGGAGTAGTAAAGTTTTGATGGCTGACAAAAGATAATTCAACAGGATGCTTAAAAAGAGGAATTCTATGAGAAGAAGGAGTTTAATAAGAAGAAGGAGTTCTAATTCAACAGGATGCTTAAAAAGAGGAATTTTATGTGAAGAAGAAGTTCTATGTGAAAAAGGACTCCATTGGTGGTTATCATTAAAAGAGGTCTAGAGCAAATAAAACTCCAATTGATTACTATAAAGCTAGAGGACATGACAGTAGAAAGAGTGGCGCAGAAAAAAGAAAGAAGCGGAGAGAAAAAAGAGAGAGAGACGAAGAAGAAGAGAAACGCGTCGACATAGCATAGGGTTTAGGCAGTTTTGTTTTCTCTTTGTAATTCTGAACAATTGTGTAATCTCTCAGAGTCTACAACTGAGATTAGATTCTAGTCTTCAAGTTGGGGGCAACTCGAAGACGTTGGGAACATAAGCCTAGGGAGGTTTATGTGAAGTTAGGAAGTTGTTGAAATAGTTTTGAAGTTTAGATTACTAGGAATTGTAATCGTTTGTTGAAGGCTCATATTGAAGTAGTGAAGTTGGAGTAAATCCTATAGAGGTACAGGTCGTGGTTTTTCACCTTTTGTGAGCCGGGTGTTTCCACGTAAAATTGCTGTGTTCCAGTTTATTTTTGCATCATTGAAACACGTCGGTTAACCTGTTCCAACGATTAGGCAAAATCGTAGGGGGTGCAAAACCTAACAATATAATATATATATATATATATATATATATATATATATATATATATATATATATATATATATATTTCAATAATTTAGATTTTACCATCACTATTGCTTGGTTTTTTTTTTGGGGGGGGGGGGGATACAATGATTATGTAGTTATTTTGACTATCTCTGTACAGTTGAATTTATTTTATTTTTTTATACAACACCTGCTCAACATATTGATATAGACATTGGTTGAAAGTTGGTTATTAGTATAGATTTGTTATTTTGAATAAGTTGTATGTTGCAACTATTTATTTATTTTTTTGGTGTTTTTTTTTTTTTGTATTAGATTGGTATTACATTTAGGTATTTTTGGATATAGTGCTTGGTGTTTTTTCCATATAATGATTGTCCAGTTGTGGCTTATTGGTTAAATTAGTTTTGACATAACATTTGGTGAAATTGTTGATATATTGTGTTTTTGGTATATTGCTGATATGTTTTTTGATATTATTTAGTGTTTAAATATACCAAATTTAGCATGACCTCTAATGTATTTTATTGGTGAAAATGTTATTTTATTGATGAAAATGAAAACCAAAGTTAACACCAAATTATTACCAAAAAAAACTCAGATTACGTATACCAACTTTACCAAATAGCCATCAAATCAGTCCACCAATTTCTATACTAAACTCTCACCAAAAATCTGGCAACATATATATTGTTACCAACATTTTTTTTCCCAACATTGCTACTAATTACAAAAAAAAAAAAAAAAAAAAAAAACTCACCAAAATTCATAAAACTAATAATATATGTATATATTGATAATAAGTCTGTTTGAGTATAGTTGTCAAGGTCATTTGAAAAAAAAATTACCTAAACCATTGTGTTATCATAAAATTCAATAATATAACCAAAAATACAACCAACATTAAACCAAATGTATGTAAACTGATGGACAAATATATAAAGTGAAGTCTACAAGTCAGACTTGATTTTATTTTGGTATAATTTTATGTTAATTACTATGTTTGATTCCACATTGTAAATGGTGGGATTTGATCGTAACAAATGTATAGTTAACTTTGTGTGGATTTTGTTGTCTCTCTTTAAAATTCAAAAGTATAACAAAAAAATACATCATAAATTAAACCCAAAAAATTGTACAAACACAGAGATGGTGGCAGGGAAAAAAACACAAACAAGTTATATGGATAGAAGTCTTAACAATATAGAACTACAGATCCATAAAAATGATCAAAAACTCAAAAAGCCATAAAAAACATAAAAATCAACATTTATGGAAGTGTCTCAAAAGTAGAATATGATACTAAAGTGTCTAGTTCTTCTTTCTAGGTACCAACTGTAAACGACCCACGTTGTCACTGACTGAAACATATTCTCTTGCAACTTTAGGAGCCCCAAATCGACTAACAACCTTCACAGTGACTTCGCTTTCACTAATAACTTCATCATCTATTTTTGACTTTTATATTCCCAAAGCAATGAGCCATACCTCAAACGGAATAGATATAGGTTTATGAAACAAGCAGAAATATTCAAATAATTATCGTGCACATTTAATTATTCAGCCAACAAAAATCACCAATTAGAAACAAAACTTAATTAAAAAATTTAACCAAAAAAAATTATTGTGCACATTTAGCCAACAAATTCACAAATTGCATAACAACTTAGTAACATAAATTAAACAAAAAAAAATTTACACAATAGTCAAAATCAATTACCAAAACTTTAAGTAACCTATAACAACAAAATTAATACTTTGAAATGTTGAAAGAAGAGAATTCAAAGAGAAAAAAGTTAAGCAATAATATCATAAACTTTCAAATAGTGTTTAGCATATTTTCAAATACAATTTTTTATCATATTTTAAACCAAAACAAAAAAAAGATATTAAGAAACAATATCACCAATTAGAAAAAAAACTTAATGACATCATTTAAAACATAATTAATCCAACGAAAGGTCAAGGCCAGTTTGAAATAACCTTCAACTTTGAAAATTGAAAGCATGACATTCAAAAACAATGAAGAAGAGTTAACCAACAGTATGACTAGGTACAAACTAAACTTCAGCATACCAACTAAATTCCATAAATTAAACCAAAACAAAAAGTCAAACCAAAATATTGAAAGCATGGAAAATCACTAAAAAAAAATGGTAACTATTAATATAATCACCGACACAACTTGTTAACACAATTTAAACAAAAAAAAAATAAAAAAAAAGTCAAAAAGTTTATTGTGCATATTCAACCAACAAAATACTACTTTGAAGGTTGAAAACATGGCATTTAAAGACAATGAATAAGAGTTACCCAGCAGTATCACCATGGCTTCAAACATGGATTCTAACAAATAAAAAAAGGGAAGATTTCATAAGTGCCATTATTTGGAGAGGAAATTACAAGCCTCTACCAACCTATTTAAAATTACCAAAAGTATACCAACTTTAATTACAAACTAAGAAAGAGAGTATAATTTTTTATAATAAAGTTGATTAAATTGTGATGTGATAGGTGGTGAAAAGGAAGAATAAATTGTTGATATTTAAAAGTTTTTGGAAGTTGGTGTAAGATATGGATTTATACTTTTATTAGTTTTTTTTCCTTTTTAATAATTATTGACTAAGAAATAGTATTCAAAGTTGGAGAATAAAAATTTTAATTTGTAAACGTAATGTAAAGCCTAAAAGTAGTATATTTCGTGAAAAAATCCTTTAAAAAATGGTATGCAAAATGATTATACTATGAAGAAAAAAATAGTCTTACGTATAATTGATATTGTCATAATAGCAAAAAACATACAATATGAAATTTTAGTTGGACTTTAGTGTGTTTTTTTTTGTTTTTTTTAAAGATTATAAAAAGGTAATCGGAACCAAATTCGTGGAATTAATTATTTATTAACATGTTCATATATATTTGGCTTATTCTATACTATAAAAATGTAATGTATAAATGTTGGCTTTTTAATAAATAATTAAATAGGTGTTGAATAATTTTTTAAAAGAGGACACATCAAATCAATTTAATTGATTTGATGGGATTATGAGCAGCCTACTATTGCAACCTACACGCCCCTATAAAAGAGGCCACATCAAGACGTACGGCTGCCCCCATGTGGGGGCAAGTATTATACTATAACAATGATAATTACTTTCCATTAGTCAAAATAACAATAGCAGTTGTTTGGTGTTGTTTGTGGTATACAACATGGGGTCTTTAATGGTTTTGTGTAAAGATTTGTAAAAATGAATGAGGAGGTTAATTATTCATCACATTTGACATATACGTGTGGATTAATTATGCATAGTGCCTGCATAAACGTCACCCACTATGTGAACCATTAAATTTTTTTTTTGGGGTCAAGATAGTAATAGCAGTTGTTTAGTGTATATTTGTGATATTCCGCCTGACATTCACCTTGGTGTCATGGGGATGTTGTGAAAGAAAGAAAAAGGAAATTCATGTCAGTAGACATAACTTTAACCACTATGTGATCCATTAACCTGTGACAGTAAAGCATGCAAATTTACTCCGAAAAAATCAAGTCACAAAATACAAAAAGAACGATAATAGAAATTTAATATTACACAAAAATGAAAAAATACACCATTGTTCACACAGTCTGGGGGGGGGGGGGGGGTTAGATTATGTCCAACAATACAAATAAAACTATGATTTCCTCCTCGGAACATACTTGGATGCCGGTACTCTTTCATTTTGTCCAACATGCTCAACCTGCCTCCTAGGACCACCAAAGCGGCTGACCACCTTCCCAGTCACCTCACTTTCACTTATGGCACCATTTTCAATTTTTTTGGTGCCATAATCCCATAATAAAGTGTCATAACGTAAACGACAAAAGGCTGGGTGAAAACACTTTGTTCCAATCTGAACATAATCATACCCATTACATACAAGCTCAGCAAACATGCATGTAAATAGACCGCAATCACTGTTGGAAAAAAAAGTAAATTAAAAACCTGCCATAATTAAAAAAATTAAGAGATAAAATACATAAAACTCCATTAACTGTCACCAATTCCTCTACTACAAAAACAACACTAGACATGAAAAAAACGACAACCAAATAAAATACATACAATAATATCCAAAAAAAAAGGGGGAAAACAGCACATACTCAAGTCACATGCCCCCAATTACCATTTGCATTCCAAGAAAAATACCAGAAACAGCAAACATGAAAAAGCCCATCCAATTACCAAAATAGCATGCCAACATACATAGGACAATACCATAATGCATACCACCCATGGGGAAGAATCATTGAATTCCAAACTACCATCAGCAATACCAATTATCCCCCATCCGACATCCAAACTTAGATACCATATAAAATACCAATTCTGAAATTGGCAAGGGGAAAAAATGTGAAAACCAAGATAATGTCATTGAAGTATAAAAAAAACTAACACATCAACCATCAGCATGCTTAACACACAACCATGGAGAATACCAAAAAATATACCAAAAAAAAGGGGGACACAAAGCACATACTAAAGTCACATGCCCCAATTACCATTTGCATACAAAAAAAAAATACCACAATTTCAACCTCGAAAAATATACATGTTGCATACCAAAAACAACCAACATGAAAAAAACCATCCAATTACCAAAATAGCATACCAACATACATAGGACAATACCATAATTCATGCCACCCATGGGGAAGAATCATTGAATTCCAAAACACCATCAGCAATACCAATTATCCCCAATTCGGCATCCAAACTTAGATATCATATAAAATACCAAGTCTGAAATTGGCAAGGGGGAAAAATGTGAAAACCAAGTTAATGCCATTGAAGTATAAAAAAACTAACACATCAAACATCAGCATGCTCAACACACAACCATGAATAATACCAAAAATATACCAAAAATTAAGGGGGGCAAACAGCACATACTAAAGTTTAGTGTCCCCAATTACCATTTGCATACCAATAAAAATACCACAATTTCAACCTTGAAAAATTTAGATGTTGCATACCAAAACAGCCAAGATAATGTCATTGCAGTATAAAAAAACTAACACATCAACCATCAGCATGCTTAACACACACCCATGGAGAATGCCAAAAAATATAACAAAAATTTCCATACAAACACTATTGATGTCACCAATTACTCTTCTACAAAAACAAACAGTTGCATACCAAAAAGAACCAAATTAAATACAAACAAGGGGAGATACAGCACATGCTAAAGTCAAAAGAATGCAAAAAATTCGAAAATAACGAAAAAAGGGAGTTGGGAGGAAGAACAACGACATGGGATGCAAAAAAATTCAAAAAAAAAAAGGGTTGAGATAAACTTTACACAAAATGGGAGATGACCATTACTTGAATGACCCGACTCAAAACGAAAACCAAAAAAAATATTCAAGAATTACATACTTGGAATCCGCGAGATGAAAGGTAATTGTGAAGAAGAAGATGAAATTTTTTTGATAAAGAAATAATAATACAAAGAAGAAGATGAAAACCACATCCTCCGGAGGGGGTAAAAACACCAATAACCCTCTGAAAGAACAACAAAAAATCCAAAAAAATCGAAAATAACGAAAAAAGAAAGTTGGGAGGAAGAACAACGACATGGGATGCAAAAAAATTCAAAAAAAAAGGGTTGAGATAAGTTTTACACAAAATGGGAGATGACCATTACTTGAATGACCCGACTCAAAATGAAAACCAAAAAATAAAATTCAAGAATTACATACCTGGAATCCGCGAGATGAAGGGTAGTTGTGAAGAAGAAGAAGAAAAATTTTTGATAAACAAATAATAATACAAAGAAGAAGATGAAAAATCAATGTTCAATTGCATTAAATGTTCAATTAATGAGCCGCCTGACCGCATTTAATGCGGGTCCCCATCAGGCATGTCAAAAATTTTTAAAAAAAAGGAAAAAACTTTACATTAATGGAAAAGTCAGATTTTATGGCTTGGTAAAAATGTAAATTAATTGGTAGTGAAGTAAATAAATTGGTAAACGTAATTTAAAGGGTCAAAGTAGTATATTTCCTTAAAAGTTCTCATAAAAAAAAGGGAAACCTTGCATTTAACATTTCCGGAGTTTAATTCCTAATTCAAGCAATATTTTTTCAAAATTGGTATTCCATCCTCGAAATCACTGTCATGGGCTAAATCTATCTTCTGTTTTCCTTTTCTCTTCAAAGATTTCGAAGGACACTCGCTGGAATCCTTTTTCTTCGAAGACTCAACAACAATGACCTTTGGGGTGCCACCGTCTTTTGGCTTTTTCCGAACGGGTGAAGGAGTAAATACATTTAGATTAAAGTTAGGGCTTGAGCATTGAATGGGTGTACTATCCAAAGAAATAGACTCAACATTTAAACGAGGCATTTTCCTAACAGGGGTATTTTCGCCAAAAATAGATATGGCGGTGAACAGAAAAACTAAAATAAAAGTCAGCAAGAATAGTGAATGCACAAAGAATGGAAACAAACAAAAGAAAGTTTCAAGTGTGGGGGAGCATAGATAAAAAGGAGAAAGGGATGGTGGAAGAGGAAAGGGTCATCTTTCCCCTTGGAATATTCAAAAAGCTTTAAGCAAATAAAATAAAAAACATTGACATGGTAACTGACATAGGGAAGATAAATAATAGTGTGTTGTCATATCTGATTTAATTATTAAACTTTTCATTTGTAAAGGAATTTTTCAATATAAAGTGTAAGTTAACATATATAATATACATAAATAAAATGAAAAAAAAGAAGTAAAAATACAACATGACATTAATGTAAATAAAAAAGACAAAAGTGTGAATATTTTTGAATGTTGACATGGATTACAATTAAGCCTCTTAAAGTGTAGTATTGCAATTTTTCCATGTTTTAATTAGACGCCACATTATTAAATCACATGTCTCCACGATCATTTTATAAATAAATATTTGTGATTACAAATTTTCAAATACGTGAACAATCTTAGTAACCAATTATTTCTTAGTATGATCAAACAATATCTTTACGCGGAGTGTGAGTCTTTTGTTGCAAAATTTTAAATGATGGATGTTTATTTAATTAATATAATTTTATAAGTCAAGCATTACATTTTGATTTTAAAAAGTTAAAATGATGATTTAAAATCCCAAGTCAAGTATTCCAACATGAAGTAATTAATTGATCAGTTCAGGACAGGGAAAATAGACTCCACAAGTCTTGTCCTGTACTCCATAGGGGACTTGATAATGAGTCCATGCTAAACTTGGATGGTTCCACAAATGCATCTGAACCAGACAATTGAGGTGTGTCATGATTTTCTTCTTCACAACTATTGAAATACATGTCTCTTTTTGATGATTCCAAAGAAGTAAGCATGTCCTGTGACTGACCATGAGAAGATGGCAAATATGTGTTTGCTCCATCTTCTTCAACCATTGCCCTTTCCTCCAACACTTTAAAGGAGATTGCCTTCCTGTACACTTTGCAAAGTACTATGTCCTGATCCTGCATCCAACATCTGATTTACTTAAAACAAGACCCAAAAACATAAGACATCTAACTCATTTTAATAAGTGTATTTTTTAAAATTAAGTCTTGGACCTAACTCACACCTTAAAAGCTAGCTCATTAAAGGGAGGAGGATTGTCTACCCATCTCATTAACTACTAATGCAAGACTTTTGTCTTTCATCAACATATTTAGTCCAAAGGGAAAGTACTTTTGAACAGAAAATTGACCAAGGATTTGCAAATTTTCATTTAGAATTGTGTGTTTGCATAATAAATTAATATACCTTATGTGGATGAGGAAGTCTGTACTCATTCATAACCCAATCTGTTCTGGTGCCTTTAGGTGCCCTTCCACCATAGAAAACCAAAGTCTTCTTAAGCCCAATAACCTTTTTTGGTTCGAATGAAGAACGGATTTGGCGATCAGAACCAGTTGCCTTCCAGAAACCATTTCTGGTTGTTCTGTTTGGCTTCCCTTTAGGACCATGTTTCCTGTTTATTGGTACAAAAAAATACCACTCTCTTTCCCCTATTCTTGCCAACCCTATTCGTGCGCACACACCAAAAAAAAAAAGAAGTAAGTTTCAAGTTAATTTGATGTTGAAAACTAGTTTGAGTAAGTATTATTTCAAGTGAAATAATGACTTATTGAAACATTACCTATGGCAATTCTTCATGCGACTAGGAAGGTCATTTCTTCTTTTTTGTCAAGGAAAAAAAATAGTGAATTTTGAAGTTTTATTCACAGTAATTTGGATGAGAGAAAGTTCTGTAATGTTAGCCGTCAATTATATTTTCAAGTTAATTTGAGGTTGAAAACTTGTTTGAGTAATTATTGTTTAGTGAAATGATGACTTGTTAGAGACATTGTCTATGACAATTTTTTATGAGACAAAATATCATTGCCGCCTCCTTGTTAAGACCAAAAATGGTGTATTTTGTAGTTTTATTCATAGTAAATTGGGGATCGGATGTTTTGTAATGCTAGCTATCCTAATTAGTTTTCTTTTTTAAATAAATATTTTTTCCCTTTTTGAATGAATAATGTTTTCTTATTTTTCGTGTATGATCGATAAATGAATAACTAAATCAAGCAAATAAATATATATGATAATTGGTTTAGTTTGAATTTAATAATATAAAAATCGATTTTATTTAATTTAATAGTCTATCCAAATCGACCATTGATCATCCCATCTACAAGTAAAAAAGAGTAAATGAGCCGCTATCATAAATTGAAACTACACTACGACATACAAAATAAAAATTATAGCATCAAGGTATGGATATTTATAATTTAAATTCTACTATGAATGCCAATAAGGAAATCACTAACCAGGTAACTCCCGAGGATCATAGAGATATATGTTTAGAAAACCAATGATATTATAATCAAGTTTATCTTCATTGATAATCCTTTTGAGGTACAAGTTGATAAGTTCTTCTTCAGTGGGATGAAAGCGGAAGCCAGGAAGTTGAAGCTCTACCAATGACATTTTCTTAGTGGGATTTATGACTAACAACCCTATTATATAGGTAAGAATATTTATCTCGTTTTGCACCCATCACGCAATTGAGAATGACACCCTCTACTTGTAATAAGAGGGGTAATAAATTTTTTGTAGAATCTCAAATTGAAATTCATACCCTTCAAATAATGAATTTGTCTTTGTGTCTTAGTCTTGGCATGGGTAATCGTCTTTCCAGATATGTGTGTATGTATATAAAACATCAATGAGATAAAAATACATATTAAAAAAAATTAGAATATACTCATCAAAATTTAATTAAAATGTTATGCATATATTGAAAGTGATGGAATAGGACATTGATGGTGTAAAATCCTGCGCACACCGCGGCGAATGACAGTGAGAGACTGAGAGTGAACGGCACTAGCGAGGAATGAGCTAAAATTACTTTCATAGGAATATGTGGATCCTACCTAGTGGCAGAGAGATGAAGACCATTGGATTCTAATTTTGAGAATAATATATTAAGTTTAATTTTATAATATGTAAATTTTATTTAGGAAAAAAGGTTAAAAATGCCCCTGAATTATTTGAAATACTGCAGAAATACACTTCCATTGCGTTTTGGTTCAAAAATATCCCTCCATTTTATTTTTGGCTCGAAAACACCCTTGTGTTATATTTTTGGCTAAAAAATACCCCTCCAACAAATTTTCGGCTCAAAAATACCCCTCGTCCTAACAGAAATGGAAAAAGGGACCAAAAATGCCCCTTAACTATTAAAAATTTAATAGAGCAAAAATACCCTTTGTTAGTTTTCAGCTAAAAAATCCCCCCGGGTTATAATTTTAAAGTTATTATTAAAAATATCCCTCTCCCACTAAAAATTCAAATTCAACCCATCTCAATTCAATTTTTTATCAAACTTTGAGTAGTCCAAATTCTTACTATATTAAAAAAAAAATTTATAATTGCAACTAAATTATCTCTTTAAAATGGTAACTTATATTTATTGTATTACATTGATAACATGAGCACAACAATTTCTATACAAGCTTCATAGGCTCGAAAAATTTGAAGAATTGGATCCTAGTGAACTCGAGAAACTGATTGAAGGAGGAAGCAACGATTTTAACGAGGACGATTCAATGTTATCATTCAGAGATCGACTTTTTGAGATTTTTTGCAAGTGAAATAACAATCTCTTTTGACATGAAAAGGCTAGTCCCGAACCTAATGTCTGAGGAGAAAACCTCTTAAGTCCCTAAAGGGGTTTCACATGGACTGATCATGTGGCACTTTTTGTCCACATAATATGCATAGTGTTACTTTTGTTAGAGAGAGTGGTACTTTCTTTTGCAAAATCTTGAGGGAGGGATATTTTTGAACCAAAATCTAATCAAGGGGTATTTTTTTTCTCCATTTCTATAGTTCGGTGGTATTTTTAACTTTTTTTTTTGTTTCCGTTAGAGAAAGGAATATTCTTGAGTCAAAAATTTGATTGAGGGGTATTTTTGAGCTTAAAATTTAATTGAGGGATATTTTTGAGCCAAAACATAACGGATAAATATTTCTACTCCATTTCAAATAGTTCAAAAATATTTTTTACCCTTTTTATTTATTTTTAGAAAATAGAGGGAAGATTTCTAATAGATCCTCATACAACTAAAAAAGGTAATGAAAGTAAAGGCGCATGGCAAACTATTTGGGCTCTGAAAAGAAAAGAAAGCACAAAGAGAAGAAATAAGTCTATTGATTTATAGGATATTTCTTCCTATACCATTATTGACCCCTTCCTAGTTTGGGTCATTTGAATAGTTCAACTACATCTTAAGAATAAACAATTCCATAGATAAAGAGAAAAAATGAAAGACAACAAATGTGTTTTAATTGTGGTTCAGTTTGTTTAATAGTTAGTGAAATTATGATAGAACATGGATGTTGACTTGAGATCAACCAGAAAGACTAGAAAGAAATGAATTGGAAAATGTTTTAACTTTCCAATTTGTTTGATATGCTAGGGGGACATGTCGCACATGTCGCGTCAATTATTGCCCGAGCAAAGACAATTGTGTTACTGTCCCCATTCATGGAAAAAGAAACCATATTTTTTAGCAATACTAGAAATCTCTGTCAACTCATGCCCAAGTATTTTTAATATAAAAATTTTAATTGATATTTTACAAAATAATTTTTATTATATTAACATGAGAATATTATTATTTTAATTTTTAATTTATTTTCTTTGTAGTTTATTTTTTAAAAAGTATTACTATTGTTTAATAACTCTTTAATTTTAACTTTTCATATCTTTATATATTATTTAAAGGAGGGGATAAAACCACCACATTCAGCCAAGTGACATTTTATGAACAAGCCACATTTTTTAGGATAAACAATTAGTTAGGTTAGGTATTAATAATTGTTATTTTAAGATTTAATTACTTAATCACAAAATAAAATATTAACAATTGTAATACCATCGGTAGGGAGAAAATAGGATCGGTGTTTTTTTTTTTCATTCTTAAGAAATCAAATTGTGCACCATTACTACATACACTGAGACACAATTCTTTTTAAAATATCAATAGATAGAAATGTCACGTCCCGGAAGGGTACCCAAGACGTGGCCGGCACCTGGAGACTACTGTTGGTCCTCATGCGAACCACTTGGCCTCATCACATCTATTCAATTCAACAACTCTACAGATCAGAGGAAGTAAAGCAAGTGAACAGGTCCATCTCATCAAATGTCTCAAATAATATAATATAATATAATATAATATAATATAATATAATATAATATAATATAATATAATATAATATAATATAATATAATATAATATAATATAATATAATATAATATAATATAATATAATATAATATAATATAATATAATATAATATAATATAATATAATATAATATAATATAATATAATATAATACAATATATATATATACTCACAATCTTCACATCAACGTTTGACTATAATCCATGAAGCCTCTATCACTAATCAAGTAGTGTCAATAACAGATCCATGACTACCGAGTTCAAAATAAAAGACTAGTCTAGTCATACCTCAAAAGCATGATAAATTAAAGGTAGTGAACCCTTCGGAGTAGGGGAAGCTCGCCAATCAGCTGAACATCCTGGATCTTCAACGATGCGCCTGTTGACGATCCCTAATCCCTATATCTGCATCATAAAACGATACAGCACCGAGTGGTGCCAGTACGTGGAATATACGGTATGTAAAATAGCTGAATGAAATCGAAACAGGTAGAATAGTATGAAACAATCATCGACTCAGAACAATCATCAAATCAAATCAAAACGTCAAATGTCTATCTATGCAAGAATAAAGGGTAGACAAGTGACCCATCAACCAATCAACCTCATCAATCAAATCAACTCAACTCAACAGAACTCATCTTATCACATCTCATCTCATCTCGACTTAGAGTACTCAAGGTAGGAACTTTCTGGGAGTTTTTCTTATCCGACAATAATCACTTATGAGCCGGTGAATGTACAACAATCAAGCTGATGTTGCCACAGCCGTTCCAAACTTGCCAGGTAGGGAATGAATTGAATCCACTAAGGGAAACAATAATCAACTAAGTCCTCTATTGCTTTCAGGGACTTCTAATCAAGAGGGAACCACAATATAGTGTGATGGTTCTATTCCTCACCTACGTTTGACGACGTAGTTTGACGAGTACAAGTCAGACCAACTCTTACTCTTTCGATGCTCGATACTTCTCCCATGATTCAATGCACATAAGACAATCAGTCCAATCAAATCACGGGGACTTTTAACCCTATCATCAATCAATCTAATAGGGGCTTTAACCCTTTCATCAATCAATCTCATAGGGGATTTAACCCTTTCATCAATCAATCTCATAGGGGCTTTAACCCTCCTACCAAGGAACATTTCAATCAGCAACTCAAGATTTAGGGAAATAGTAAGGCAATAATCGAATAGACAAATCAGTGGAGTTCATTTACAGAGACTCACATGACTATCAAGTTCTATCAACTCATCATCATTCTCTCATCACTATCACAATCACAATCACAATTGACACCCCCCAATCAAGGCTCTAGACTCAATTCTTAAATTCTGTCACGCCCCGAGAGGGTACCCTTGGTGTGGCCGGCACTCAGAGACTATTGCTAGTCCCCAAGCGAACCACTTGGACTCATCATCACATCATACTCAGCAGCGGAAGAAACATCTCAAGGAAAAGACTTTAATATAATTAAAGAAATCAAGTCTTTACACAAAATGTTAACTTCCAACAAAGAAGAGTTGGAAAAACAATACATCACATCCTCTACTCAGTGTCTATGAAGCCTCTAACTCAAACATCTAAATGGTACCATGACAGGCCATAGTTACCCAACTCAAGGAAAATAAAATACTACTCAAGCTAGATGATAATAATATGGAAATCCTCCGAAATAAGGAGGTCTCACCGATCAGCTGAATGCGAATAGATCCTCAACGAAGCGCCTGTCGATGATCTCTAATACCTGCCTCTGCATCATAAAATGATGCAGTCCCAGAAGGGGACATCAGTACTTGGAATGTACTGGTATGTAAAATAGCTGAGTGAAACAAAAACAAATAAAATAATATAGGAATAACACCAACTCAACATCATACTCCATCAGAGTGTCAAATGTCTATCTAAAGAAAGAATAAAGAGTAGACAAATGACCCATAAATATCTCATCAATGCATCATCAGTACATCATACTCACCTCAAGGAAACTCAACTCAACTCAACTCGACTCAACTCAACTCAACTCAAGGAACATCAACATCAACTCAACTCAGGGAACATCGACATCAACTCAACTCAAGGAACATCAACATCAACTCAGCTCAGGGAACATCGACATCAACTCAACTCGAGGAACTCGACTCAAAACATCACATCAACATCAACATCAGAGTTCTATCAAAATGGAAACTAACTGGGAGTTTCTCTAACCGACAACCATCACCTATGAGCCAGTGATGATACAATGAAATGATGTTGTTGCCACATCCATCCATTACCCTGCCCGGGGTAAAGGTTATCAACCTCAGTGGATCCACAAGAAACACCTCAGTCCTCATTTGGGACAAGAAAGGAGCCATCCACATTGCGGTTCAATCCCCTCTTTCTATGCGGGCCACGTAGTTAATAGGTTCAAGTGGGACTCACTCTTACCCATTTCGGTGCTCAATACTCCTCCCAGAACTTGACATGCTCATAAAACCTCAACCTCATCAGTCCCATAGGGACATAATACCTCATCATCAGTCCCATAGGGATATAACATAATACCTCAACATCAACATCAGTCCCGTAGGGACATAATATAATACGTCAACATTAACATCAGTCCCGTAGGGATATAATACCTCAACATCAACATTACCTCACCTCATCAACATCAACATCAACATCATGGACTCAAGATACTCTTTTAGAAATTAAACTTCTAATTTTAAGACATCATAAAACATCATTCTCATCAACATCATCATCAAGACTCTCATCAAATGTGAAACACAATCACAACATCACAACGTCATCATCGTCAAGGCTCTAGACTCATCCCCTAAGTTCATTATGTATGCTTTTCAAATAATCATGTAAGGTTATGCAAAAATCTCATTAAAAATGTTAACTTCAAGAAAACAAATAGTATGATGATCATCAACATAGAAAATATATAATTTCAAATCAATTTCTCAATGAAAAACTCTTTAGTATTCATGCACATATACTTTTCAACCATCTACTCATCTTTGACCTCTATGGGCACATGAAGAACAATCTCATGCTTTTAGTTTAGCCTTACATACCTCAAAATTTGATATTACAATCAAAATTTGATGAATACTCGTTTCTTGGAGAAAATCCTCGATCTCGGTAGTTCTTTTATAATGGAAGAACTTGGAAAGACATTGTTTGAAGAGATTCTTTTTTGATTCTTGGATTCTTGACTTAGAATCTTTAGAGTTCTTGATGAATAACCCTAATTCATGGAAAGAAGAATCAAGGAATCCTTTCTTGGGATTCTTGAATTCGCTTTCTTGAAACCCTAGGTTATAATTTAAGATTCTATTAGGGATTTCATGAATAAATAAAGAAATTAGCTTAAAGCTTATGAAGAATAACTCACCTTGATGAAAAATCTTGAAAGTTAATCCTAACTTGATGACTTTCTTGATGATTCTTGAGCATTTTATGCTTAGGAGTGAAGGAGAGGGTTTTGACTCATGAAACTGACGTTTTATGCGTTTTGGGACCTTAAATAGACCCCCAAAGGCCTTAAGATAAAATTACCCTCAAAATAAAATAAAGAAACATCGCTTAGCTTATCTAGAAAGGGTTCGCGATAGGTCCGCGTCGCGGACCTTTAGACAGCTCTGTAGGTCTCCAGTAAAATGGTCATAACGTTCAACTCTGAACTCTATTTAACACAAAATAAGATGCATTGAAAAGTTAATTCAAAGATCTTTAATTTGATATATTATGGGTCACCTAACTCATTATACTTTATGAGATATGGTCATTTGAAGTTGACCCTTCTATCAACTCATACGAAAACTTAGTCGCTAGAAATTCGTTGGACTTTACTTGATGTAAAAGATCTTTTATAACTCTAAATCACATCTAATATACTTTAAATACTCATAAATTGATCCTGTCATATGAAGGATGGCTCAATCTTAGTTAAAAAAAAGTGTAGGTGTTACATTATCTCCCCTTTGGGATCATTCGTCCTCGAATAATGAGTAAAGGTAGACATCAAGGCACGAATAAGAATCAGAACTCTTCTCAAAACTCACTCACTCAATCAAACTCTTACTACTCATCAATCTCAATCCATCGGACTCAGAAATTGACACATCAACTCTGAAATAGACAACTCAATTTAAATCAAGAGTAAGGAAATTACATCCTACATTCTCTTCATCAAGCACGAATGGAACGTCGAAACTCAATCAATTTGAATCACTTAGACACCTCGTCAATCAGTCTTTTGAACTCCGAAAGGAAGCCATCAACTTAAATCGAGAATAGGAACATCATATAAACAAGACTCTGAGGACACTCTCATGCTCAAGTCCCCACCTCAATTGTGCTCTTTTTTCATGGCACTTTATCCCATCAATGCAAACTCATAGCTCTTAGGCCCAGTTCTAAGCCTCGAGGTGCTATTTTTAAGGTGACCATATTCATACAAAGCTAATCCTCAATACAAAGCTCTATACTCGAAACACTTATTATGAAGTCTTCAATAGTCTATCATTCATACTCGCACAATAACAACCACTTTAATTATGTCTCAGAATTTTTCAAGCCTACTTATCACTTCTACCTCCACCATTTGGTGAACTCTCACTCAAAGTCACATCAACATACTTTTACCTATCTATTGCGCATCATATGATCTCATCTCTTTCCTCATCCCTATCTCTATCCCTTCTTGACACAAGTTTAACACTGATATTGTAATGAGGATATATTCACTCCTTCTCATCTACCCTCACTCTCAGTCTACTATTATCAACATCACTATTTGGACGTAGAGGAACTCATCATCTTCCCTTTTGATGGAACCCCCATACTACTACCTCTCCATGCAAAATAAGCATGATTATACCTCTAAAATTTGATACTCTACATCATGCCGTCAACAGTGGCAAAACAAGCCCAAGGTCAATACACGCGTAAGATGACATCAGAATCAAGAACTCTCACTCCATAGTAACTTGTACATAGAGAATATTGCTCGTCCTCATCACTCTAATACACTCGCATAATAGCATCCATACATTTAAGCCTACCATAACAGTTTATACCCTTGATCGCATGAACTCTTACCTCGGGAGATACTAATATGGTTTTACCTATCTATTAGACTCGTCACGATTTCTCTAACTCCTCCTCCTCATCTGTAACCTTAAAAGGAAATGACATCATATCATCATCAGAATTAAGAACTCATTCACTCTTGAATTTTTCCATCTCAACTTTTAACATCTTGTCTCAAGCCCTAGTCTTGTTCAATTGTTAGAAAAGGACTTAGAATGGGGTTTAGACCCTTTTCATATCGAAACGACTTATATTAGACGTATAGGGAGTTTATAAGGTGTTAGGAATGGACCAGAATGCCCCTCAATAATTTTAGAAATTTCCAGCCTCGAAGTGACTCAGTCCGCGATGTGGATTGGTTGCAAACAATACATTTTCTGCAAAAAAACTCTGAACGAGTTTTCCCAATCCCGTCAAAAAGTTTTGAAAAAAAAATGTAAGTCCCTCTCCGCGATAGGTCCGCGACACGGCTCTGTCGTGAACCTTCACTGTTTTTCGTTTCGGAATGAAAAATTATCTTTCGACTCGATCTCTCTAAAAATCGACCGAGACCATTTTCCCACTCAAATTTTCATGCTGATCATAAATCCAGCCTCGAATTTTCCATACAAGCATTGGAAGATGTGTTACGTGCATACCCCTTCTCTAGGGGTATTTTGGTAATTTTATCAGGCGTTACATCATCTCTCTCTTAGCTCTCAAGGCCATTCCTCTAAGTTGTAAATTGATTTCCTCTACTAGGCTATAAACATATACCTTCACACGGTCAAGGAATCACTATCCACAAGAATATCTTAAACTCTTCTGTTATGCTATAGTCGCATACATATAACTAGCCACTAAGATTCTTTTCAACGCTATCACTCTTAGCCCCTTCTACTCTCTATGGAAATCTCTCTATATTTGCTATTCTTATGGCGTACATAACCATTTCCTACAACTCTCACAATCTAACCTCTTCTTTTGCCTGCTAGTGCACAACTTCGGTGCTCCCATAAATTTGATTGCATAAGAATTAGTCTATCATGGAAACTCATCATCATCTATTGATAAACCCCAAATCAACTTAGTTACTCATGATGATTAAGATTACTTACATCAGCCTACTCCACATCGACAACTCAAATATACTATCTAGATTCTTATAGCAGTCATAACTTAAAGCTTCACACATCTCTACACAATTATGGATACATATCTCAAGCCTCTTCTTATCTATTGAGCTATCCTCGTCTCACTCGTCTTACCTAAGGGTAATTGTACTCTGCCCAAAGCATCACTCCCTCACAACTCAATACCACTCACCTATTCGATCATATCTTCTTATCTAACTAACCTCATAACTCAATGAGTCTTATGAACTCACAATTAAAAATCATAGGCCTAATTTAGATCTATCACATTGAAAGCACTCTTTCCTCTATTTAACATCTACACTTCACCCTTAATAGTATGAATACTACAACACATCAACATAACTTCCTTCTAGTTTAAGCATGCTCTACCATATTCTGACAATAACTCTTCCTCTATACCTCATCATGAAAATCATAGGGTACTCACGACTCTTTCATCAAACTTATGGAAATCGACTCAACACATTATTAGTTACCTAATAAAAAAATAACTCTAATTATAAGCCTCAATCAACTATCACTTTTGCTATCTCATCCCTTTCTTTCCATCATCATCCTTCTAACTCTGGGATGATTCGATTCTACTCAGGATTTATAAGAACTCACATCTCACTCTTAGGTGGTAACATCAAACTCTTTAGAGACATAAATACCTCTATCATGGGTCACGTCGGAAGCAAGTTTTGAAAAAAATAGGGTTTAGGTACATCTAGAGCTAACTCAAATGCACGATTCACATGAGAAATAGTGCACTCTTTCTAGTCAATCAACTTTGCACAACAATCAGCTTTTCTCGAGCCTGGTGCAGTCTCTCTACCATTCTTATTACTAATCTCAGAGGATCTCATCTATAACAGTTTGAACATTATTGTCTCTATCATCTCGTGGACGAGGCATAGTCGAAAGGTTTAGAGCAACGCATGAATCATCATAGATTTCTTAGGAAATAGCTCTATCGCACGATCAGAATCTGAAAGAAAGGAAACCTTTCCTAATGTCCTATAGCCTACATATTATGGATGTGGCGCGCTTCACACCAATAATAAGGACTCTACTAGACACTACTTCATAGACTCTCTGGGACACTTGAACTCTGTGCTCTGATACCAAGTTTGTCACGCCTCGGGAGGGTACCCTTGGCGTGGCCGGCACTCAGAGACTATTGCTAGTCCCTAAGCGAACGACTTGGACTCATCGTCACATCATACTCAGCAGCGAAAGAAACAACCTCAAGGAAAAGACTTTAATATAATTAAAGAAATCAAGTCTTTATACAAAATGTTAATTTCCAACAAAGAAGAGTTGGAAAAACAATACCTCACATCCTTTACTCAGTGTCTATGAAGCCTCTAACTCAAACATCTCGATAGTACCATGACAGGCCATGGTTACCCAACTCAAGGAAAATAAAGTACTACTCAAGCTAGATGATAATAATATGGAAATCCTCCAAAATAAGGAGGTCTCACCTATCAGCTGAATGCGAATAGATCCTCAACGAAGCGCCTGTCGATGATCTCTAATACCTGCCTCTGCATCATAAAACGATGCAATCCCAGAAGGGGACATCAGTACTTGGAATGTACTGGTATGTAAAATAGCTAAGTGAAACAAAAACAAATAGAATAATATAGGAATAACATTAACTCAACATCATACTCCATCAGAATGTCAAATGTCTATCTAAAGAAAGAATAAAAAGTAGACAAATGACCCATCAATATCTCATCAATGCATCATCAGTACATCATACTCACCTAAAGGAAACTCAACTCAACTCGACTCAACTCAAGGAACATCAACATCAACTCAACTCAGGGAACATCGACATTAACTCAACTCAAGGAACATCAACATCAACTCAGCTCAGGGAACAAATCAACATCAACTCAACTCAGGGAACTCGACTCAAAACATCACATCAACATCAACATCAGAGTTCCATCAAAATGGAACCTAACTGGGAGTTTCTCTAACCGACAACCATCACCTATGAGCCAGTGACGATACAACGAAATGATGTCGTTGCCACATCCATCCAATACCCTGCCCGGGGTAAAGGACATCAACATCAGTGGATCCACAAGAAAAACCTCAGTCCTCATTTGGGACAAGAAAGGAGCCATCCGCATTGCGGTTCAATCCCCTCTTCTTACGCGGGCCACGTAGTTAATGGGTTCAAGTGGAACTCACTCTTACCCATTTCGGTGCTCAATACTCCTCCCAGAACTCGACATGCTCATAAAACCTCAACCTCATCAGTCCCATAGTGACATAATACCTCATCATCAGTCCCATAGGGACATAACATAATACCTCAACATCAACATCAGTCCCGTAGGGACATAATATAATACCTCAACATCAACATCAGTCTCGTAGGGACATAGTACCTCAACATCAACATCACCTCACCTCATCAACATCAACATCAACATCATCGACTCAAGATACTCTTTTAGAAATTAAACTTCTAATTTTAAGACATCATAAAACATCATTCTCATCAACATCACCATCAAGACTCTCATCAAATGTGAAACACAATCACAACGTCACAACATCATCATCGTCAAGGCTCTAGACTCATCCCCTAAGTTCAAATAATCATGTAAGGTTATGCAAACTCTCATGAAAAATGTTAACTTCAAGAAAACAAATAGTATGATGATCATCAACATAGAAATTATGTAATTTCAAATCAATTTCTCAATGAAAAACTCTCAAGTATTCATGCACATATACTCTTCAACCATCTACTCATCTTTGACCTCTATGGGGAACATGAGAGAACAATCTCATGCTTTTAGCTTAGCCTTACATACCTGGAAATTTGATATTACAATCAAAATTTGATGAATACTCGTTTCTTGGAGAAAATCCTCGATCTCGGTAGTTCTTTTATAGTGGAAGAACTTGGAAAGACATTGTTTGAAGAGCTTCGTTTTTGATTCTTGGATTCTTGACTTAGAATCTTCAGAGTTCTTGATGAAGAACCCTAATTCATGGAAAGAAGAATCAAGGAATCCTTTCTTGGGATTTTTGAATTCGCTTTCTTGAAACCCTAGGTTATAATTTAAGATTCTATTAGGGATTTCATGAATAGATAAAGAAATTAGCTTAAAGCTTATGAAGAATAACTCACCTTGATGATGAATCTTGAAAGTTAATCCTAACTTGATGACTTTCTTGATGATTCTTGAGCATTTTATGTTTAGGAGTGAAGGAGAGGGTTTTGACTCATGAAACTGATATTTTATGCGTTTTGGGACCTTATATAGACCCCCAAAGGCTTTAGGATAAAAGTACCCTCAAAATAAAATAAAGAAACGTCGCTTAGCTTATCCAGAAAGGGTTAGCGATAGGTCCGCATTGCGTCCGCGTCGCGGACCTTTAGACAACTCTGTAGGTCTCCAGTAAAATGGTCATAACTTTCTACTCTGAACTCTGTTTAACGCAAAATAAGATGCGTTGGAAAATGAATTCAAAGATCTTTAATTTGATATATTATGGGTCACCTAACTCATTATAATTTAGGAGGTATGGTCATTTGAAGTTGACCCTTCTATCAACTTATACGAAAACTTAGTCGCTAGAAATTTTTTGGACTTTACTTGATGTAAAAGATCCTTTATAACTCTAAATCACATCTAATATACTTTAAATACTCATAAATTGATCTTATCATATGAAGGATGACTCAATCTTAGTTAAAAAAAAGTTGGGGTGTTACAAATTCATTGATGTATGCTTTCAAAATAGTCTTGTAGGGTTATGCAATTTCTCATGAAAATAGTCAACTCAAGAAAAAAAGTTTAAAATGATCACCAACATAGGAAAAATACATGAATTTAATAAGATTTTCAATAAAAAACATCAAGAATTATGCATGTAGACTCATTAGACTTTCAACTCATCTATGACCATCTATGGGGCACACGAGAGGACAATCTCATGCTTTTAGTTTAGCCTTATATACCTGGGATGAAGCTATCAACAATCACCTTCAAGAATCCCTCTTGAATTCCTCAATCTCAAGCTCTTCTCCTCCTTCCTCAAGCCCCAGTCTTCTCCAATTGTTAGAAAAGGACTTAGAATGGGGTTATAGACCTTTTTAATGTCGAAACGACCAAATTAGATCGTGTATTGAGTTCAGGAGAGGTTGGAAATTGACCGAAATGCCCCTCACAAAATTTAAAATTTTTTCAGTCTCGGAATAGCCCAGTCCACGACGCGGACTGGTTGTATACAGAGTATTTTCTTTAAAAAGTTTTTGAACGAGTTTTTCCAATCCCGTCGAAATTGTTTAGAAAAACATAAGTGTGTGTCCGCTACAGAGGCGCGACACGCCTCCGTCGCGCACTCTCACTATTTTTTGTTTCGGATCGAAAAATTATTTTTTGATCCGGTCGCTCTAAAAATCGACTGAAACCAATTTCCCACTCAATTTTTCGTGATGATCACAAATTCGGCCTCGAATTTTCCACACGAGCATTGAAAGATGTGTTACGCGCATACCTCTCCTCTAAAGGTAATTTGGTGATTTTACCGGCCGTTACAAGAAAATTCCGAATTAGAAAATCAATTGTATCCCATGTTTACTACTTTTTAAAAGAAAATAATCAAAAAAATAAATTAATTTCTATCTATCTATATATAATAAGAGACACAGAAAAATATCACAGAGCATGAAAATTCTTAATCTACAAGGTAGCATAAAAGGTTAAATTTTTACGTACTTAAAAATAATTTTAAATTATCTAAACTTTTATTTATAGCCAACTTGACACATGATATCACCATAAAATTAAAAATGTCAATGAAAGGTCAATTAAAATAAAATTAATAAAAAAAGAAGAAGATAAAGACCCAAAAAAAAACCACTACCCAAAACCACGCCTAAAATTCCTCATCCACTTGACTAACTTCTTTTCTAAAAGATCAACTATCGTATTCTCCAATAAATTAGACATTATGCATTATTTCTATAAAATATAAAAAGAAAATTTCTCTACATAAATAACTTTTCATACCTCCATCAGTTTTTTCAATGGATTTCCAAGTCTGTATCTATTCTTACAACTCATGAAAAGGTAAATTCTTTGTATATTTAATTTCACTAATGTTCTTCTTTTTTTTTTCCGGATGAAATGCATTTAACTATTTAACATTATGCATTGTTCTACAGGCAATTTATATAGTCGGAGAAAGAGAAACCCTCAAACTATATCTAACAACTAACAACAATCATGTAACTTTTTTTTAAAAAATTCATCTTATGTTTTGTTGCAAAATCAAATTGTGTTGGATATATTTACGTATAATTAATGATTCTTTATTATAGTTGTCATAGTTCTTTTAGTAAGACAGATAACATAAATTTTTTTTTTACTACAGAATGTAATAGTATGGCACATGTATAGCTTTGTACACATAACTTACCTCCTTAAAAAATATTTTATAATTTGATATAAACATAAGAATAAGATGCAGTTAATATAATATTAGGACAATATTTATGCTTATTAATGACATAATACATCAATCACAAATTACATAATTAAGTATTTAAGAGATTAAAAAATAAAAAATTTAATCTAATTAATTGAAATAAGAAAAATTTAAAAATGACAACGGACCTTTTTCCTCTGTATAAATGTGAACGAAAAAATAATGAAATTTTTTAACGGCTTTTATTTTATTTCTAATGCTCCAAATTTCTCTTCATTTTTCCAGTTCAAGAGTTAAATTATTTCAAATATTTTGATTAAGATTATTAGCTACAACGTCTAACTGTATATATCTAAAACAATATAATTAGAGAAAAATTGCTTTGAAAGTTGTAAAATAGATTATTTTTTTTCAATATTTATTTATTTATATATCAAAATCATAAAAAAAAACTCAAAATGATTATTTATTATTTAAATTAAAATTAATCTAAACATTATCTACTCTTACTACATATTAAATGATAATGAAATAGAAAAGGAAACCATAAAACTCTTAATTGCGCATTAACTTCCTAGTACTATCCTAAAACGTTAAAATTTTTAAAATTTCACTTGTGAAATTTTCATTCGGTATATTGTTGTTTGTTTTGTTCTAATCAAAGAGATATATTTAATTATTTCAAACTTCTATAATTATTTTAAAATCACATCACTTAGTTGTTGCTTTTTCAAAAATTTTCATTTAAATCATTGTTATCCATTTAAATGGATTACATATAATTTAAAAAATGAATTAATGATTCTTTTTCTTTTGAAAAATGAAAAAAATGCTTCCAAGTTAATAGGAGTTTAACACTTCCCATTACTAACAAATTCAAAAAGTCTCAAATTGATTAAAAAAATACGGTTTGAAAAGTTACAATTTTACAAATAAATTTATATTTTTTTTAAAATAAATTAATTAGATAAGTTAATTATTATTTTAAAAATATAAAACTGAATTAAATAATAAATAATTAAGAATTATTTTTTTTTTGTTTCTAAGTAAATAGGGAGTTAAAAAATACGGTTTGAAAAGTTACAAATAAATTTATCTTTTTTAAAAATAAATTAATTAGATAAGTTAGTTATTATTTAAATATAAGTGATGTGATTTTAAAAAATAAAATAGGAGGTTATTTATTTATTTATTTACATTTTTAAAATGAGCGATGTGATCTTAATTAGATAAGTTAGTTATACCATTTAAAAAACATATTGAAAAGATTTTAAAATAAATAAAAATTTATGGTTTCAAAAGTCGAAATTTAAAAAATGAATTAATTAATATTTATTTTTAATAAAAATAATAATAATTTATATATCTATAATAAGAGTGACAAAAATTGACATGTATTGGTACTACAAAAATAATATTTATCATTGCATAAAGAAAATAAAAAAATAAAAATTTAAAAATACAAACGCACATAAAAAAAGCGGAAAAGCAGGGACGTTAATATATTTATTTAAGCCAAAAAATGAAAATAAATAAATTAACATCACAATAACCTCTTGCACGTTCCGCTCCCCATTACCCATTTTCTCACATTTTTTGGATCAGTTAAAATTAAATTCCTACTTTTAAAACTGCTTACAATTTACGCATTTTTAGAATTTTAACTATAAAAAAGAAGAACACTATTTATTTTTAAAAGATTACAAAATAAAATAAATTGTACACCCAAGGGTGTTTAAAAACTTCTTATTACTAAACATATGAATGTTTTAAAATTTAAAAAGTTATGAATTAAAAAGTTAAAATTTAAAAAGTTATGAATTAAAAAGTTAAAATTTTAAAAAAAGAATTTATCTTTATTTTTTCTAAAAAATGTGTATCCATGTAAATAGAAATTTGTACAACTTTCCGTTTAACTCCTACTAATTACTCTGGCATTGAAATCATTTTTACTTTCTCAAATTAAAATTTTATTCTAACTGTTAATTAGATAACTTAATAATTATTTTTAAATCATAAAACTGAATCACAAACAAATCGAAACTAAAAAATGAATTTTAAAATTGATTGCCAAAATAATGAATACATCTTATGTCCCTATTTAACACATTGAAAATAATTAATTATGAAATATTACTGTCACGCCCCGGGAGAGTACCCTTGGCATGGCCGGCACTCAGAGGCTATTGCTAGTCCCCGAGCGAACCACTTGGCCTCATCGTCACCTCATACTCAACAGTGGAAGAAACATCCTCAAGGAAAAGACTTTAATGTAATTAACGTAATCAAATCTTTATATAAAATGTTAATTTTCAACAAAGAATAGTTGGAAAAAAAAAACAATACATAACATCCTCTACTCAATGTCTATGAAGCTTCTAACTCAAACATCTAGATGGTACCACGACAGGTTATGGTTACCCAACTCAAGGAAAATAAAGTACTAACTCAAGCTAGATGATAATAATATGGAAATCTTCCGAAAACAAGGAGGTCTCACCGGTCAGCTGAATGTGAATAGATCCTCAACGAAGCGCCTGTCGATGATCTCTAATATCTGCCTCTGCATCATAAAATGATGCAGTCCCAGAAGGGGACATCAGTACGTGAAATGTACTGATATGTAAAATAGCTGAATGAAACAGAAACAAGTAGAATAATATAGGAATAACATCAACTTAACAGTATACTCCATCAGAATGTCAAATGTCTATCTAAAGAAAGAATAAAAAGTAGACAATGACCCATCAACATCTCATCAATACATCATCAATGCATCAACTCACCTCAAGGAAACTTGACTCAACTCAACTCATGGAAACTCGACTCAACTCAACTAAAGAAAACTCAACTCAAGGAAACTCAACTCAACTCAACTCAAAGAAACTCGACTCATACCATCACATCAACATCAATGTCAACATCAACATCAGAGTACTATCAAAGTAAGACCTCACTAGAAAACCTAACTGGGAGTTTCTCTAACCGACAACCATCACCTATGAGCCAGTGATGATACAACGAAGCGATGCCATTGCCACATCCATCCAGTACCCTACCCAGGGTAAAGGACATCAACCTCAGTGGATCCACAAGAAAAACCTCAGTCCTCTATTGGGACAAGAAAGGAGCCATCCGCATTGCAGTTCAATCCTCTCTTCCTACGCGGGCCACGTAGTTAATGGTTTCAAGTGAGACTCACTCTCACCTATTTCGATGCTCAATACTCCTCCCAGAACTCGACATGCTCATAAAACATCAACCTCATCAGTCCCATAGGGATATAATACCTCATTATCAGTCCCATAGGGACATAATACATCACCATCAGTCCCATAGGGACATAGTACCTCAACATCAACATCAACATCAACTCGTCTCATCAACATCAACATCAAAATCAACATCATGGACTCGAAACACTCTTTTTAAAATTCAGTTTCAAGTTTTAAGACTCATGAACATCATTATCATCAACATCATCATCAACAGTCTCATCAATTTGAAACACAATCACAACATCATCATCGTCAAGGCTCTAGACTCATCCCCCTAAGTTCATTATGCATGATTTTCAAATAATCATGTAAGGTTATGCAAAATCTCATGAAAACTGTTAACTTCAAGAAAACAAATAGTATGATGATCATTGAAAGGCCCCGGATCATTGACGTCACTAGAGGTCCACAAACTTGCCCAGAAATTCTGCTAGGCATCACCTCACGGAGAGCCTACACGGTTCGTGTGAAGTCACACAGACCTTGTGGCCTCCCGTGGGGTGACAACAAGGAGAGTGGGGGATAAATGGGCCTGCACACGGTCCGTGTAGAGGTACACGGTCCGTGTGTCCTCCCGTATGGTGGACTACGTAGGGTCGTCTTCACACGGACCAAATCACGGCCCGTGTGACTATAGACGAACCGTGTGGCCTTCTGTTTAAATGTGCAGTGTGAAGGGCTACCAGCTCATGGACGGGGTCACGGTCCGTGTGACTCTAGGTGGTCTGTTTACCGGTATGTGTTGTGATACTTAGTTCGGAAAATCTCGTCTCTGAAAGTTTGAAGTCTAGGTCCACGATACAGTAAACGGTCCGTGTGACACTACACGGATTGTATACCCGACCGTGTGCCCTAGACGGACCAATTTCGGATCCATTTCATCAATAGCATTTTTGAAATATTGGGAATCCCAGACGTGAATCTTGTCTTTTCCCACCCCTCCTAAGCTCCCTATATAAGTTTCTCACTCCCATTTTTAGCCTTTTTACTTCATTTCTCCCACACTCTCTAAAACTTCCTCCTTCAAGCTCTCTAACATTCTCTCTAGGATTATTCAAGCTAAGGCTCTCAATTTGAAGTCTATTTCTCTTAGTGTTGTCTTCAACCAGGTATATGGGTTTTGATTCTTGGTTCCTTTCAACCAAGAAGACCCAAGTTCTTTTCAAACTATTTTATGAACTTGTCTACTCAAAATGTTAATTTTGACTACTTGATCTTGGTTACTTTGAACAATGCATGTGAAGTATATTATTCCGAATTTTAAGTTTTGTTAAGTTCCTTTGTGATGAACCATCTTGAATTATGTAACTATGAACATGCATGTCCCTTCAAATATGTTGTTATGCATGGGTGATATCTACTACCATTTCCTACTAATTTTGTTATGGATTTTCTAGTTTTTACCTTATAATGCTAATTTAAGATATACTCTACGTCACCCATGCTATCCCTACATTATGTGTTGCATCACATTCATGACATTTGTATATGAAAATTTTAGAAATGTGGATTAAGCCCAATTTTGTCCTAAAAAGGAATTATGATATGAATTTGGTAAGACATGGGATATGACAAGAAGGTGATCACAGGTATGTCTATGATTATGGCTGTTGGAGCATCTTGGGTGTTTACACCATCTTGTATCTTGGCTCTTGGAGCATCTTGGTTGCTTGCACCATCTTGTACTTGTAGATGAGCTATTCCTTGCATGAATCATGTCATCTTGATCTTGTGATTTGGCAATTGAGCCTACTTGTGCATCTAACGTTGAAATGGAAATTCGACTCTCTTGAAAGCATATGTATATATATATATATATATATATATAAGTATTCTTGTGGGATGTGTTGACTTAGCACCGATGGATTGGGGGAGTTAGGGATATTCCCAAGGTTCCTCTCCCTCTCGTCAAATTATGTGCCAACATAGGAGCCATTACCGAAATAACTGGGTCGTAAGGAATGGCTATTTGTTTATTATGTCTTGATAAGATTTTTGTAAACCCTTCCGAAATGGGGTTGCCCGTAAGGAAGGTGGCCATCCACCGAAATAGGGTTGCCCGTAAGGTGTGATGTAGATTACCTTTGGCAAGTAATCTTCTCCCTACCGGTGGGAGGTCTCAATTGGTCTAATTCATGTAATAGCTCGCATGGATTTGGTTTGTCGGTTTTAGTCCATCCCCATTATATATATAGGAGCATTATCGCATTTGCACGCATCATGCATTCCATGGCATCTTGTATGTTAAATTCCTTTGCTTATATGATCCTTATATATTATGTGCCCTTGTCATCTAATATCGATATGCAGGTCCGGTAAGTCATATGCATTGCATACCCGCATACTTAGTACATGTCACGCCCCAGGAGGGTACCCTTGGCGTGGCCGGCACTCAGAGACCATTGCTAGTCCCCAAGAGAACCACTTAGCCTCATCACATCATTCAATCAAATAAACTCTAATGAACAGCGGAAAATATAATAAAGTAATGGATACATCTCATCTAAAGTCTCAAAAGAATATATAAAATAATGAAGGCTAGTAGAAAGAACTAGCTCACAATCTCAACATCAATACTCGACCATCGTCTATGAAGCCTCTATCATTAATCATGTGGCGCCAATGACGAATCCATGGCTACCCAAATCAAAATAAAAGAAATAGTCCAATCTAACTCTAAAGCATGATGAAATAAAAGTAGTGGATCCTCCGGAGTAGGGGAGGCTCACCAAATCAACTTCGAATTTCAGATCTTCAACGGAGTGCCTGTCGATGATCTCTAGTACCTGCCTCTACATCATAAAATGATGCAGTCCAGAGTGGACGTCAGTACTTGGAATGTACTGGTATGTAAAATAGCTGAATGAAACAGAAACCAGTAGAAAAATATGGAAAACAACATCAAGTCAAGATAAACATCATAATCACATCAAACCGTCAGCTTGTCTATCTATGAAAGAGTAAAGCGTAGACAAGTGACACATCAATATCTCAGACTCATCATTAGTCTCAACTCATCTCATGGATCATATCAGAGGAGTTCACTCCCCTCTCATCTCATCTCATCTAGACTCGGAGTAAGGTAAGAATTTTCTCGGGAGTTTCTCTTATCCGACAACACTCACTTATGGGCCAGTGAATGTACAACAATCACCCTGATGTTGCCACAGTGGTTCCAAACTTGCCAGGTAAGGAACACTGGATTCCATATCAATATACCCGACATGGAATCAAACCGAACAGATCCTCTATTGCTTTCAGGGACTGTTAGACCTCGAGGGAAACCATATATATATATGTGTGATAGTTTAAGCCTCTCCTACGTTTGGGGACGTAGTTAATGAGTTCGAGTGGGACTCACTCCTACTCATTTCGTTGCTTGATACTCCTCCCGACTCAATGCTCATAAAATCAACCTCAACCAGTCTCATAGGGATCCACTCCCCGTCAACGACTACCAGTCTCATAGGGACTCACTCCCCGTCCACGACTGATATTTCACAGGGACCTTGGCCCTTTCATCAATTATCTCATAAGGACTTTTACCCTATCATCAAACATCTCATAGGGATTTTAACCCTATTATCAACATCTCATAGGGACTTTAACCTATCATCAACATCTCATCAATGACTCAAGATTGTATAACAATCATTAGGAAACAAGTAAATAAACACATCGGTAGAGTTCATTTATGGAGACTCATAAAACAATCAAAATTTCATCAACTCATCATCACAATCAACAATCTCAGCTCAAGGCTCTAGACTCAAGTCTCAAGTGCATTATGCATGCTTTTCAAATTAGTCATCAAGATTCCGTCAACTCATCATCACAATTAACAATCTCAATTCAAGGCTCTAGACTCAAATCTCAAGTGCAATGTGCATGCTTTGCAAATTAGTCATGAAGGGTTATGCAAATTCTCATGAAAATATCCAATTTAAGAAAATAATAAGTATGATGATCATCAACATAGGAAACATGCAATTTCAAATATAATTTTCAAAAAAATCCATCAAAGAAATCATGCATGTAGACTCTTCAATCATCAATTCATCTATGACCTCTATGGGGCACATGAGAGAATAATCCCATATTTTAGTTTAGCCTTACATACCTGGAAAATTGATATTACAATCGAAATTTGATGAATTACTCGTTTCTTGGAGAAGATACTCGATCTCGGTAGTTCTTTTAGAGTGGAAGAACTTGGGAAGACATTGCTTGAAGGTCTTATCTTTGATTCTTGAATTTTTCACTTAGAATCTTTAGAGTTCTTGATGAAGAACCCTATTTCTTGAAAAGAAGAATCAAGGAATCCTTTATTAGAATTCTTGAATTCATTTTCTTGAAACCCTAAGTTATGATTTGAGATTCTATTAGGGATTCATGAATAGATGAAGAAATTTGGATTGGATAGATTGAAATTCATGAATAGTAGCTTACCTAGATGATGAATCTTGGAAGCTATCCTTAACTTGATGATTTTCTTGATGATTCTTGAGCAATTATGTTTAGGAGTGAAGGAGAGGGTTTTAATTATGAAAACTAACGTTTTATGCATTTTTGGACCTTAAATAGACCCTCAAAGGGTTTAGGATAAAAGTACCCTCAAAATAAAATAAAAGGACCTCGTTTAGCTTATCCACAGAGGGTCCGCGATATGTTCGTGACGCGGAGCGATCGCGGATCTCAGATAGCTCTGCAGGTCTTCAGTAAAATGTTCATAACTCTATACTCCGAACTCCGATTAAGGCGAAATAAGATGAGTTGAAAAGCTAATTCAAAGATCTTTAATTTGATATATTATGGGTTACCTAACTCATTATACGTTAGGAGATATGGTCATTTGAAGTTGACCCTTCTATCAACTCACACAAAAACTTAGCCGGTAGAAATTCTTTGGACTCGACTTCATGTAAAAAATCATTTATCAACTCCAATTTTATTCCCACTCTAAGAAATTAACTTTAACATCTATGCTCAATTAAGAATCATCAAGTAAATCCTATATCATATGAAGGATGACTCGGTCTTAACTTAGAAAAAAACTGGGGTGTTACAGTACATTCCAATGTACTAATGCATACTCTATGCCTATATGATTTCACCATGTAGGGACTGAGCAGTTTGAGTACCAGTCGCCTGACGAATAGTCCTCCTTGAATATATTTTTGCAGTGAGCCCATCTTCCGAGGGCAAGCTTTGTTCTTATGCTTCTTATGTATATTATTTTGTTGAGGGTGAGCCCGGAACTTGTCCTGGCCCCCGTTTCTTACTTAGAGGCATGTGTTGGGTGCTTTGTACAAACCTTGTCACTTCGCGCCATGTATAAGAAATCCTCCTTTTGGGACTTAAATTTCCGTTATTTAATTTACTTATCTTTAAAGGCTCTTGAATCAAGATTCGTAGATTCCGAAATTTTGAGACATGTTTGGGGACTCTCAGGTCCCCATTCGCCGTGTCACATCAAGGCCCCGACCCCAGGTCGTGACAATCATCAACATAGAAAATATATAATTTCAAATCAAATTTTCAATGAAAAACTCTCAAGAATTCATGCATGTAGCCTCTTCAATCATCAACTTATCTATGACCTCTATGGGGAACATGAGAGAATAATCTCATGCTTTTAGTTTAGTCTTACATATCTGGAAATTTGATATTACAATCAAAATTTGATGAATACTGTTGACACCCAATTTTGGCCCAACTTTTTAAAATTCGTACTTTTATATCGTTATTTTTTAGTTCTTGTTAAATTCATTATTTTGTGTTAAATTACATGTTTTTGTGTATTTTATTATTTTATCTACTGTTGATTATATTTATTTTATTCGTTTTATTATTTTTAACGTAGCAATTTTTGTTCAAATATAATTATACATATATGTTTAATAGGCCCACAATTTGGGCCCATATTTTCTTCACCCTTTGGCTCCATCAACCCAAAAACCATAACCATAGCCAAAACCTAGAAAAATATTTTTTTAGGTTTCTTTTTTGATCCTTTCTCTTCCCACCCAAAAGCCCCATTTTCAGCCCCCAACTCCTCCCTGTCCAGCCCCCCAAAACCCCATTTTTGACACCAAAACCAGCCCCCAAAACCACCCAAATCAGCCCCTTAAACGACCCCCTTCCCGTCACCAAAACCCCAAACAAGAGCTACCGAAAATGCCACCCACAGCTCCACCACGAAACGTCCATGGCTGCCAGCAAAACGCCACCCGAGTCACCCAAAAACACACCCAAACAACCACCAAATCTCCGCCACTACAGCAGCCCCAAACTTCGAGAAGTACCAGCGAACATCGGCAAAACCACGAGCTTCAAGTTCCAACCTCTAACGAACCGCGACAGACTAACCATGTCATCGTTTGGTAACACAAATCTCTCTCGACTTCTTTTTTGTCTCTGTTTTTCTTTTAGTCACTTTTTGTCTATTATTTTGGTTTGTTCATCAGATTTTGTGGGATATATATATTACTCATTTCAAATCTAACTGAAGGGCTTCTTTTGTTATACTTGCCGTAATGATTTAGTTGTCTCAATTTTCTTTTAGTTGTATGTTATTGTTTTTCTTGTATCTGCTACATGTATTTTTGTGGTAAGTTTAAATTATTATTGCTTTGTTATTTTTATTAGTTTATACTTTACATTTGCTTGAAATATTTTATATTTATTGTTTACTGCCCTACACTTCTTTTCTTTATTTTGATTATTGCTATTGGATGTTGAAATACAAGGTAACATGAAACGTTCTTGTCTATTATTGATTGTTATTCCTTCAGGAATTAATTTTAAATAATTTTTTGCTATTTTACTCTTTGTGGGTATCTTTAATCGATATTGAATATTTCTTTTATCAAACATTGGCCGAGGAAAAATCTATCCGTCGGATTTTGAGGCCTCCCTATTTGAAAAGACGAAAAAAATTAGTTTATGTTAATATTGGTTACATGTTGAAATTCGTAAATTTTAGTTTAAACTCACATATACATTACTTGTTAAAATTGGCCAATGACGAAACTTCTCCATCGGTTTTCGAGGCCTCCCCATTTGAAAAGACGGAATAATTTTAGTTTATTCTTTATTTATTAATTATTGCGTATATTGTCGACGTTGGATAAATATTAGGACATTCTTTATATTATTATTTATTTCATTATTTATGTATATTTTGTGATTATTATACTTATGTTATATTGTGTATCTCCTCCTTGATTTGAAAAAATGAGTTCAGCCGGGACCCACAGTTGTGGATTCCGAAGGGTGCTAATACCTTCCCTTTGGAATAACTTGAACCCTTACCTCGAATTTTTGGTTCGCAGACTAGTTTTGTAAATGATTAATTGGTTTCCTAATTATCCTTAAAATTAGGTGGCGACTCTAAATTAAAATATATTATTTTAAATATTCTTTTATTTAATTATTTCGCGAGTTGCCACGACGTTGCGCCTTCGGGATGTCAACAGAATGGCGACTCCGCTGGGGATTTTCAAGGTTCTAACCATTATGAATTCATTTTTTTTTTCAAATTGAGGAGATTTTATTTTTATCATGTGATATATATTTTCTTGTATATTTGTTGTTTATTTATAAATTATTGTTATCATTTATTGTATTATCTATACACTGTCATTACATTCATAGCATATCTTTCTTGGCAATTTTTTTTATTTGTTACTTAAATTACGGTTATGCGGGTCGCAGCCGTTGAATCCAATTTATTTATTGGGGTACCCTGACGAAATGAGTTGATCTCGAGGGGTCAACGGTCGTTATTTTCCCCAACCCGAGTAGTCCGCTTGGGTTACTGGTCCAGTTAAATAAAGCTCACTCTTAGTAAACCTAGGTTAGTGCGAACCAGATCTTTCATTTAGGTGCATTTCCTAGGTTGGCCCGATATTTATGACGTAGGTCTATTAGAACACAACGCTCCATCTAATTGAAAGAATGTGTATGTAAGGTTATAGGTATCATTGCCCTTGGGATTTTATTTTATTTTTTGTTTGTTGTTTAGTTATTTTATTGTAAATAAATAGTTTAGAGTTTACTGTTGCGTGGGAATTGTATTTTTGTTTGTACACCTTTTTTTTCTCTCATTTTGTATCCCTATTTATTCGTGTAATTTGTACAATATATTTTTTGAAGGGTAGTAGGACGTACACACGACATATACATTCTTCAACAGTTAGGTTTCCTTTAGTTTGATTAGTTATATGTATATTAGGGTGCGTCATACGTTATTTATGTACAAACATTGCATAATTTTTTCACTCATGTTTAGTTAATTTTGTGTAAATATATATATTTCGTTTGAAATGTAAATTTTGCCAGTTACAATTTATGAACTACGTTTGACCTGATTCTCATTTTAACGGGATACGTAGGCGCCAAAATAGTTCGGTCGTATTCCCTGTAAACTTTCATTTTATTACTTGAGAAACAGGGACATTTTTTTTTAGGTTAAAAAAAATAATACTTTTGAACACCAGAGTTTCTTGAGGTTGAAACAGGAAAAGAATTTTTGAGGACTCATTTTTTAGAAGTCCTCAAAAATTCTACCAAATCGTACTCAAATGCCAAATTTGCAAGGCACCACTTTTAGCTTGTGTATATTTTAATTTTTGTATGTATATTCAATAGATATCTTTCATTTTGTTTATCGTACATTTTTTAAAAAAAGAAATGTGTTTAATATTTATTCAAATAGTTTGTCCTTTAGTATGATTCATTGACTATTTTAGTTATGTTATTTTTCTTTTAAAAAATACATTTACTTATTTATTTAAAAAATACATTCCATATTATATTCTCACGAACTATGCGTACCTGATTCTCATATTCATGAGATACGTAGACAACCACTTTTGGGTTCGGTAATTATTTTTTTTCAAAATGTATAAAAATAGCGTATATATTTTAAGAGACAATTTTCGACTCAATTGGGACCGGTACAGTTAGACGCATGTAAATATTTGACAAAATGAAGATGATTGATTTTGTGGTAAACCATAGATTCTTTTGGTACCTCAATATATTTTTTATGCTTGAGAATATTCTTGCACGCATTCAAGATAAGAATAAAACTAACCTAATTGTTTCAAGTGCATTGTGTGGTGAGCTTTAGATTAAAATTCAATTGTGTTGCATTGTTGATCTAGAACTTGGCTTGAATGTTTGTTGAAGCGAAATCCTGAGTTATGTTTGATTTGAGAAAGGATCGTAGGCCTTCTTTGACCCGTTTGTGCCTTTCAAAGCCTACCAAATGACATTAATCCCTGGTTTTTCCCCACTTTGAGCCTAAAGCCTTTTCTTTGGACAACCACATTTTACCCATTACCCTTTTGAGTGCTTGTCGCGCCCCATTTTTTCCTCGCGGAGAAATGGGTACCTGGACGACGTCGTGGCAATGACTCGTTTGGGATTTTTAATTTCTAGAGTCGCCACCTAATGAATTAAGGTGCATTAGGACACCATTCTAGCCTAAGGGTCAAAGGTCAACCAGAGAGGGGGTTCGGGCTCAAATTACCTCGAAGGGAAGGTGTTAAGCACCCTTCGAGGTCCGCAAAGGCGGGTCCCGACCGTGTCTCGTATTTATTAAGTGGGGGTGAAAACACAAGTAAAGGTCTCAATTAATATTTTTTAAATTAATCCTAAGTGCCAAAAGTTTGAGCAAAATACAAGTAATAAATGAGTTAACTAAGTTTGGTTATTAAATTCTCGGATCAGACGCACTTGGTTTTATTACCAAGCCCCAGGACGAAAACAAAGGTTTCATCCTATTGGGGTTAAGCGTATGTCATCCTTTCCGAGTCCTATCTACCCCTACCCCCCTCCTAAGTTCGTTTTATTAATTTAACATAGAGGCGCATTAAATAAAATGAGAAAATCTAACGTTTCCTAAAAATGCCTATCGTCCCTCCTAATGTCCAAGAGGCGTTGGACTTCTATTTAGGTGGTTCTAGACTCACTTAGGTTTTTCCTATTAGACTCAGCGTAACAAAACAAAAGACATTTATGAAGACAACAGTTAGCACGTATGGTTTCACATAGCCTCAAAAATGATATATTAAAACATAAATAATTTATTTTTTCTTTAAAGACAAATGTACCATATGCTCTTTAGAAAAATGCATTTTTTAAATGTCCTACAGGCATGTTTTCTAGAAAGAAAAAAAATCCTATAGGCATGATCTCTAGAAAATAGCACATGTTAAAGCATGAAATTAATGCTAAAAGTAACATCCTAAAATACGATTTCTAATAAAGCATATAATCAACTTAAACATGATGCTAGTGCCAAGAAGAGAAAAAAAAAAAAAAATAATATCCTAAAACATGATCTCTAACAAGACTTTAAACATGATATTAGTGCTAAGAATGAAAATAACATCCTAGAACATATATTCTAAGCTTAGTTTTGAACATGGACATTTAAGGAAAGAAACAAAAGCGTCCTAAAGCATGATTTAAAACAAAAACTTAAACATAATACTAGTGCCAAAAGTGAAAATAACATCCTCAAACATATATGCTAATTTAGTTTTGAACATGGAAATTTAAGGAAAGAAACAAAAGCGTCCTAAAGCATGATTTCTAATAAAACAAAAACTTAAACATAATACTAGTGCCAAGAGTGAAAATAACATACTCAAACATATATGCTAATTTAGTTAAGGAAAGAAACAAAAGCGTCCTAAAGCATGATATCTAATAAAACAAAAATTTAAACATAATACTAGTGCCAAGAGTGAAAATAACATCCTCAAACATATATGCTAATTTAGTTTTCTCGTGCGGAAACCAATCTGAAGATAACGTCCTAAAGACATGCCTACCACAAATTTTATTTTGTTTCAACATCGTGACAAAAAACAACGGTTTGTTTAATCTTTTCTTTTGATTCCTATATTGAGTTTGCCTAGGTGAAGCAGATAGAAAATACGAGATTCCCCCTTCCCCCTTTTCACTAGATCCCCGGTTTTCACTACATTTTCCTTACAAGGCGAGCATAACAAACAGAAAAATAAAAATAAATATACAACAACAGCATGAAGGAAGTAATGAATAAAAGGTCTTCAAAGGTTCTCCAAGTTCATCCGCTCCCTAAGGAGATTCTTCATACCTTATCTTGAATTCCAAGACCTGTTGAACAAGGAAATGAAGAAGTAATACGTGTAAATAAAATAAAAGATACTAACCAAATAAAGGTAATGACAACTTAAGCCTCGAGTGATTTCCGATGATCTTCCTCGGGGTGGAAGGGTATAAGAATGGGAGAAGAGTAGCAATGGATATTTTTCGGAATGTATGTAAAATCTCAAGGAGTTCTCTTCTGTTTTTCTATTTTCTCCCTCCTCAGAATGAACAAGGCTCCTTTGCTTTTATAGGAGTTAAAAATAGCCGATTAAGGTAACGAAATAATTAAGGGAGGTGATGAGGATCCTTACCAAAAATAAAAGATTTTACCATATAACCAGAGAGTAAGAATCAGTATACGGCATTATTTAAGGCAATATTTTTTAATTAAAATCTGCACAAAAATAAATAAGCTATTCCAAAAAAAGAACATGAATCAACAGTGTATATTAGCTAATTCTTTGGTACTGAATAGTGAGAAAGGAAAGATACTTCAGAATTTAAATTAAGGAAATAAGAATCATCTTCAAAACATAATGGACATGAATCATGCATGTGATTTGCTAGAAAGTACCAGAATATTCTTTTTGCCAAATATGAAATAAATAAAAAACTATAGGGAGAAATTGACAGCAAAATTTATCACAACTATGCCACAATCACAGGGAAAACTACATACTCAAAAGTTCAATTTCATCCTTAACAAAGTCCATTATTTCAGCCAAGTTATTAACAAGTCATAATAATATTCAAACTAATTGATGCGACCCAAAAGCATACTTCACCATTCCCACATAACTTCAAAATCATAGATGAACACAGCAAGCCCAGCAAATATTAGAACGGAGAGGAATGTTAACATATCGGCTTTTTAATGTATCTATTTTAAAGAAAAAGAGTTAAATATATATTAATAACAAATAAAGGGTCGGAAAACGTATCTGGCCGGATCTGAGGAGATTCATTTCGACTATTTTGAAGTTCCGATAAATCCAATGAGATTACCGAACCCTTTCTTGTTGGCTCTTTCCGAGGCTGTGGCGGTTGTCGGCAATGAGGGTAGCGAAAATGCAGAGGGGAGGTCGCGCGGGGGTCGTTTGGTGGCTGTTGGGAGGAGAAAAGAGAGATGGAGGTGGCGCGGTGGTTGAGACTGCCGCTGGCAGTCGCGAGGGGAGAGGCGGAGGAGAGATGAGCGCCGGCGAGGGGTTGCGGGGAGTGGTGGCAGCCGCCGTGGCTGCTGGCAGCGGAGCTGCGCCTGCTGGAGAGGCGGCGTCGCTGTGGGAGAGGGTTTGGCGCGGTGGGAAGAGGGAGATGGAGGAGAGAGTGGCGGCAGCCATGGAAGAGGGGGAAGGAGAGAGGCGCAGTCGCCGGAAAAAGGGAGAGAGGGAGAGAGGATGTGGGGCGGCGCTGGTTGGGAGGAGAAGAGGGGAAAAATGAAAGTGGGGTTAGGGTTTTGTGTATTAGGATTAAAAGTGGGTCGGTTCGGGTCGGATAAATGGGTGCCCGAATTTGAGTAATAGCCAAAAATTGCGCATTTAGCCGTGAATTGGTAATTTTAATTTAAAAACCAGCCCCAAGATTGTAAAATGTTAAAAATTGGGCCATAAATTGGTAATTCGAGTTTAAAAACTAGCCAAGATTTAAAATTGAGCCATAAATTGGCTCAATTTTGGTTTAAAAATGCAAAGCTTATAAATAAATGACCGTAATTGAAATGAGTTCATGGGATTTTAAGGATTTAGCTTAGATTAACATAAAATTTATTTAAAACCCACAAATCGAACCAATGTAAAGTATAAGTAAATCACGTAATTACCACAATTCTTATGAAAATGTATTTGAAAGTTGTTTTGGATAACAGGATTCCGAAGATGTTTATAAACAAATACGATATGCGTCTAACATTAAAATAGCAATTGTTTGTTGCTTATTTTTGTAGACAATAATAAATATAAAATCGTTTATTTTGCCAATTTTCGTAAAGTACGTTAAGGGTCGGTCAAAATCGGGTGTCAACAGCTGCCCCTTCTTTGCTCGGGAATGAAGGATGAATTGTTGAGCAAAGAAAGTTGACGGAGTAGCCGATTTTGTCCGACCGATGGAACTTTATAGGAAAAGGAGGGTACGATAGTACGAAAACTAAAACAGTTGATGCGGTTAGAATGGTAGAAGAAGAGTAAAAGCATAGTACGGAATGTGAAAAAAATGTCAGGGGTATATTGCGAGAGACTTGCATCCGAACCGAATGCTATGTAGAACTCCATAAGAATTCAAAATCTGTAACCTTTAAAACACTAGGTAAAATGGTTAGAACATGTATATTAAATAGTGCCATAAATTCATAAACATGATGCAAGTTCCCATTTAGACCATGAGATTTGCCATAAAACGGTAAGGATGACGTTTTAGGCTATGATGTCTTGGGCCATGCTAATTGTAAATTATATCCTCAGGTTATGAAATGATGTCCGTAGGCCATGAAGGATGATGCCTTTGGACGATGATACCTTCGGATTATGATAAACATAAATTAAATCCCCAGGCCATGAAATGATGTCCTTAGGCTATGAGAATGATGCCTTTGGACTATGACGCCTTAAGGGTATGCCATTTTCATGCGATTTTTCAGGCCAATGTAAAGTTTTCAAAAGGAGGCCATGCAATTTCAGTAGGCAAGATGTAGTGTCAGAAGGCCGTATAAAAGGAATTTTCTTATTTAAAATATAAATGTGATTTCAGTAGGCCATGCAAAGTTTTCAAAGAAGGCCACGTAGTAGGCCAAAAGTGATATTTTAGTAGGCCATGCCATTTTAAGTAAGTTTAGTAGGCCAGTGCAAAATACTCGATTTCCAATAGGTTTAGTAGGCCAATGCAATTTTAAGTAAGTTTAATAGGCCGGTGCAAAATATGCGATTTTCAGTAATATTAGTAGGTCGGTGCAAGAGTGCAATTTTCAATAATTTAGTAGGCTAATGCGAGAGTGTAATTAGTAGGCCCATGCAAAAATGTAATTTCAATGTGAATTTAGTAGGCCGATGCACTTTCATGCAAATAGTAGGCCAAATGCAAAAACGCACTTTTCAGTAGGCCAATGCAAAAATGTGATTTTCATGTGAATCTAGCAGGCCAATAAAATTTCATGCAATCAGTAGGCCAATGCAAAATGTGATTTCATGCAAATTTAGTAGGCCAAAATGAAATTTCATGCAAATAGTAGGCCAAATGCAAAATGTACTTTTCAATAGGCCCATGTAAAATGTGATTTCATGCAAATTTAGTAGGCCAAAATGAAATTTCATGCAAATAGTAGGCCAAATGCAAAATGTACTTTTCAGTAGGCCAATGCAAAATGTGATTTCATGCAAATTTAGTAGGCCAAAATGAAATTTCATGCAAATAGTAGGCCAATGTAGAATGTACTTTCCAGTAGGCCAATGTAAAATGTGATTTCATGCAAATTTAGTAGGCCAAGATGAAATTTCATGCAAATAGTAGGCCAAATGCAAAATGTACTTTTCGGTAGGCCAAGTACGATTTCGGAGGCAACAAGAAGTAGATTGATATAAAAGGAAATAAGATAATCTGACCTTCGCCCATTGTGAGAAAACGTCAATTGCTTTGTATGATACGAAGAGGATTTTCCAAGCATGTATGCCAGTCTACACTCAAAGAAAAAATCGTTAGTTTGAAAAAGGGGAGGTTGATCTGTAGCCATGCCTCGACCCACACATCTCTTGCCTTTCGCCTTAATGTCCTTGTTATCGGTTTTCAGTTCGAAATTTTTGAGAGCTGCTCAAAAATTTCTGCCCCAGTTTGTAGAAAATGATCTAAAAGAATTTTTGAGATCCTCTCAAAAATTCTGCCCCAGTTGTCTTGTCTACTTATGCTCTTTTCCGAAAGAATTTTTGAGATCCTCTCAAAAATTCTGCCCCAGTCTGCGGTCAGGTGGGGAAATAAGATTTTTATTATGGTAAGACCGAACTCCAAAGGAGCGCCTACGTATCCCTCTTAAACGGGAATCAGGTCTGACGTAGTTCCAAATACAAGGATGAAAGAGCATTAAATAAAATACTTGAAATAGATGAGGCCAAATTCCTGGTTTATTCTGTTGATGTAGATGTTTTCTCCTGCAATTCAAGCGAGGCAACCCTTTCCTTAGATGGCGCACCTTAAGATGGAACTTCAACATGCTCACTGAGGATTTGGTAATGGATTGTGGGATGTGTTTGGCGTAGGGTCCTTCAGATGTATGACCTTAGTATCGATCAAGTTTTGGACCTTATCCTTCAATGCGCGACATGCATCAGTTGTGTGTCCCTTCATTCCTGAGTGGTATGCGCAAACTTTATTTGGATCATACCATTTGGATTGAGTGTCTGGATTCAAAGCAGGAATAGGAGTGATATAGCCAGCCTCTTTCAGTCTCTCGTAGAGTTGGGCTATGGGTTCAGCCAGAGGAGTGTAGTTCTTGGTAGGTTTTCTTTCGAAGTTGGGACGATTTCTATAATTCGGTCGTTGAGGAGGTGGAGGTGGAGGTGTTTGAAAGTATCCAGGTTGGGTATGATAAACGGGGTATGTAGGTTGTTGATATGGAGTGGGAGGAGTTTGATAAGGGGTAGGTGGTGGATAAAAGGGGGGAGGTGCGGTGTATGAAGACGTAGGATAGTGGGGAAGTGGCGGAGCCCAGATTTGGTGTCTGATAGGAGTTTTATGTGCCATCATGACTGAACCCACCTCTTTCTTCTTTCGAATATCGGGCATACCTCCGGACTGCAAGGCTTTGTTAGTGGCCTGTAATGCTTCTAGGTTGATAATTGTGCCATTTTTTATGCCCTCTTCAATTCTTTCACCCAATTTGATGATGTCTGCGAAGCTCTTTTCTGCCACAAGCATCATTCTATCATAATATTGAGGCTCTTGGGCGCGAATGAAATAGTCTTTCATTTGAGATTCCTCCATAGGGGGTTTAGCTCTAGCAGCTTCAGACCTCCACCTTATAGCGTAATCTCGGAATGACTCACTTGGCTTCTTCTTTAGGTTTTGAATATAGAACCAGTCTGGTGCGTTCTCAATGTTGAACCCAAACCTATTCATGAAATCGAAAGCCAAATCCTCCCACCTCGTCCATTTTTGTGAGTCTTGTTCTAAATACCATGTCAAAGCTTCCCCTGTAAGGCTTCTTATGAACAACTTCATCCTGATCTTTTCATTCTTTCCCACTCCTACCAGTTTATCACAGTACATACGCAGATGAGCCCTTGGATCTCCGATGCCATTGTACAGTTCAAATTTTGGAGGTTTGTATCCTTCTGGTAACTCGACGTCTGGGTGCATGCATAGCTCTTCATAGCTCAAACCAATTACCCCCTTATTTTCCTCTACATGTTGCATGCGATTGCTCAGACTATCCAATCTTTCAGTCAGGGATTTAATCAGCATATCCTTTTGAGAGGATTCTGACTCATGGTAATTATGGATGAAAGGGGATGTCTCGACATATATAGGATTATGAGTATGAGTTCCAGAGGCATGGGCCTTTAAGATGTTGGCAGTGGACTTGGAGGGCATATCTTGAACGTAGGTAGGGTTTTGCGGATACCATGTTGGTTCAGGAATGCTTAGTTGATGTGGGTTTGGATGATTGCTTAAAGGGGGTATATAAGTGGGGTTGGACTGGTTTTGGGGGGTTGGATGAGTTGAGAAGGTGGTTTGAATTGTAGTGACTGGGTCATCCATGTGTGCTCCGAAAGGAGTGCCAAGAGAAATGGATAGTCTGGCCCAGTTGCGCATGCTGGCCATTTCATCCTCCAACTCTTGAATTTTCCTCTCCAGTCTTAGAGTTAAATCATCCGGTTGGACCCCTCTTTCAGAAGACTCCACTCTCTCAATGGCATTATTGTCATTCATTTTATCCCTTCTTTGATGACTCAAACTTGGAGGAGTAGGCGGAGGACCTTTCGACCGTGTATGGTAGGCCAGGGTGCGCACACAGATCAACCTAGGGAGGGGAAAACAAAGCAACAAAACCAGCAAAGCCTTGTTAGAGGTTAGGGTAATAATAATGGTAAATATGTAATTTGACAAATAATCGTCCTAAAATGCAAGGGACCTCATTGAGCCAGAGGTAGGCCTAACGCGACAAGCAAGTGATTCTCGATAATTAATCCAAGCCTTAGATTATTAGTTGGAGTTTTAGAGTTAGAGATGAATAAATAATAAAAACATACTATTTTATTCCTTAAATAAATAACGAAACAAAAGGAAAGCCAGAATATCCAACACTTTTAATGAAGAAAAACAAAGATAAGCCTAAGGGAAAATGAGGGAAACAAGCTTTTAAAAGAGAAAAAAAAAGGATAAGCCCTCTAGGGATGGTGGTCGTCGTGATCCATCTCCTCAGCATCTCTTGTAATCCACTCGGAGTACTCTAGCGTGATGTGAGGCTCATGCCTGAAAATGCTGATGACGATAGATCTCACCCACCTCCTCATTATGCCACGAACTTGTGGGACTCCTGGCCCAAAATCATACTCGGAGGCCCTCATGTCATCGGTTGGTGGAACCCTTTGGATCTGCCCGAACTGTCGAAGGACTCGCAGTGGAGCATATGGTTGGACACCAGTCAGACCAATGAGCTCAAGATAGCCCAATTCCTCTCCTCTTGTCATGGCGTGATATATGTCTAACCAGGGGTACACCCACTGAACGTGAAGAGCAGAAAGATCTCTCAAGAAAGCATACCATTCCTCAGTTCCTTTAGGAGCAACAAACCCTACCATTCTTCTTGAGTGACTGTGAATTTTGTTCTGCAGCCCGCCTTGAATATTATTTTGATGGAAGTGTTCGATGGCCCATAATTGGAGTAGCATGTTGCATCCTTCAAAGAACGTTCCACCTCTGACACACTTGGAGGATGCCCTCATTATTTCTGCGACGATCATGGGCACCAGAGTTACATTGCTTCGCTTTCTAGCTAATACCTGAACCACATGACCCAAGGAAGTGTCTATTTTTCCGTCCTTTTTGGGGAAGACTAGGGTGCCCAATAATGCAATGGCAAAAGCATTTACGCGATGTTTTTCCCATGCTTCCGCTGAACACAAGAAGTCTTCGCTAAAATTTCTGTATCCGTCTTGATGTCCAAATCGGGAATACAGAAAATCCATCGAAACCCAATTGTGACTCAAAGTAATCACCCCTGGTATGTACTTCAGTCCTAAAGCTCTCAGGAACCTGTTTGGCGTCTGTTGGTGAGGTATAATCATGCTTCCCCCATAATATTTCAAGTCAGTAAAACCCCCAATTTCCTCGATAGTTGGGGTCAGCTCAAAGTGTTCAAACTTGAAGACTGCTCTAATGGGGTTCCAGAACTTCAGCAGGGCCTTGATAAGATGTCGGTCTGGGAGGACATAGATGAGGAAAGTCAATCCGCCCACCAATCGGGCTATCTCGGTAGCATAATCCTGCCTCATATTTTCCCACCAACGTTGAAGGCTGGGGTTGACATCTGCCACCATCTGAATGTCGGGAGAGTCTGGGGGGGGCCATTTCAGTTCTGCACACAAGAGAGACAAAAACATGTTCTAAAACTCCAATTTGACAATAATTAGGCTTGGATTAATTACGGTAATCACATAGGCACATAATATGCAGTATTGTGTCTTGGAGGGTGATTGGACCCTCTAGACTTAACAGGGTGGCTATTATTATGTAGGTTGACCCTCATGGGGCCAAACTACCTAGGGCTTATGCATGCATGACCCTAATTTTGGGGTGGATAGCTCTATCCTAAGTTTTCTAAAGAGTGGGTTTAGACACGGACTGGGTATTCTTATGCGAGAAGCACGTGGTCCAACGGTAGTAAGACTATCCGCCATTCACCACGCAAGCGCTTACTCTCTAAATTTGGGTTTGAAAAGAGTAGGGAGAAGTGCAAAGGCACGACATCACCTTAAAGAGAAATTAAGAGGGTCCCAAGTGGGGGGAGTTTATGAACGGAATGCCAGTTTAATAATAAATGCAAACAATTAGCAAATAGATGAAAGTAGTAAATAAGGAAAAGGGAGGGGAAAGGGACTAAAGGGAAAGAGGGAGGGAGTTAGAGGGAATAGGGGAAAGGAATTAGCGGGATAGGGGAAGGGAAATTAGAGGGGATAAGGGAAGGGGAGTTAGCGGGATAGGGGAAGGGAAATTAGCGGGGCAGGGGAAGGGAGTTAGAGGGAATAAGGGAGGGAGTTAGAGGGATAAGGAAGGGGTTTAAAGAGGGAAAAAAAGTAAACAAGTCAGTAAGGATTAAACAAATAAATAAAGAAAGAAAATTGCGAAAAATAAACACGAGACGCGTTATGGTAAGAGCCTAAGTCCCCAGCAGAGTCGCCATTCTGTCGCGCCCCATTTTTTCCTCGCGGAGAAATGGGTACCTGGACGACGTCGTGGCAATGACTCGTTTGGGATTTTTAATTTCTAGAGTCGCCACCTAATGAATTAAGGTGCATTAGGACACCATTCTAGCCTAAGGGTCAAAGGTCAACCAGAGAGGGGGTTCGGGCTCAAATTACCTCGAAGGGAAGGTGTTAAGCACCCTTCGAGGTCCGCAAAGGCGGGTCCCGACCGTGTCTCGTATTTATTAAGTGGGGGTGAAAACACAAGTAAAGGTCTCAATTAATATTTTTTAAATTAATCCTAAGTGCCAAAAGTTTGAGCAAAATACAAGTAATAAATGAGTTAACTAAGTTTGGTTATTAAATTCTCGGATCAGACGCACTTGGTTTTATTACCAAGCCCCAGGACGAAAACAAAGGTTTCATCCTATTGGGGTTAAGCGTATGTCATCCTTTCCGAGTCCTATCTACCCCTACCCCCCTCCTAAGTTCGTTTTATTAATTTAACATAGAGGCGCATTAAATAAAATGAGAAAATCTAACGTTTCCTAAAAATGCCTATCGTCCCTCCTAATGTCCAAGAGGCGTTGGACTTCTATTTAGGTGGTTCTAGACTCACTTAGGTTTTTCCTATTAGACTCAGCGTAACAAAACAAAAGACACTTATGAAGACAACAGTTAGCACGTATGGTTTCACATAGCCTCAAAAATGATATATTAAAACATAAATAATTTATTTTTTCTTTAAAGACAAATGTACCATATGCTCTTTAGAAAAATGCATTTTTTAAATGTCCTACAGGCATGTTTTCTAGAAAGAAAAAAAATCCTATAGGCATGATCTCTAGAAAATAGCACATGTTAAAGCATGAAATTAATGCTAAAAGTAACATCCTAAAATACGATTTCTAATAAAGCATATAATCAACTTAAACATGATGCTAGTGCCAAGAAGAGAAAAAAAAAAAAAAAAAAAAATATCCTAAAACATGATCTCTAACAAGACTTTAAACATGATATTAGTGCTAAGAATGAAAATAACATCCTAGAACATATATTCTAAGCTTAGTTTTGAACATGGACATTTAAGGAAAGAAACAAAAGCGTCCTAAAGCATGATTTAAAACAAAAACTTAAACATAATACTAGTGCCAAAAGTGAAAATAACATCCTCAAACATATATGCTAATTTAGTTTTGAACATGGAAATTTAAGGAAAGAAACAAAAGCGTCCTAAAGCATGATTTCTAATAAAACAAAAACTTAAACATAATACTAGTGCCAAGAGTGAAAATAACATACTCAAACATATATGCTAATTTAGTTAAGGAAAGAAACAAAAGCGTCCTAAAGCATGATATCTAATAAAACAAAAATTTAAACATAATACTAGTGCCAAGAGTGAAAATAACATCCTCAAACATATATGCTAATTTAGTTTTCTCGTGCGGAAACCAATCTGAAGATAACGTCCTAAAGACATGCCTACCACAAATTTTATTTTGTTTCAACATCGTGACAAAAAACAACGGTTTGTTTAATCTTTTCTTTTGATTCCTATATTGAGTTTGCCTAGGTGAAGCAGATAGAAAATACGAGATTCCCCCTTCCCCCTTTTCACTAGATCCCCGGTTTTCACTACATTTTCCTTACAAGGCGAGCATAACAAACAGAAAAATAAAAATAAATATACAACAACAGCATGAAGGAAGTAATGAATAAAAGGTCTTCAAAGGTTCTCCAAGTTCATCCGCTCCCTAAGGAGATTCTTCATACCTTATCTTGAATTCCAAGACCTGTTGAACAAGGAAATGAAGAAGTAATACGTGTAAATAAAATAAAAGATACTAACCAAATAAAGGTAATGACAACTTAAGCCTCGAGTGATTTCCGATGATCTTCCTCGGGGTGGAAGGGTATAAGAATGGGAGAAGAGTAGCAATGGATATTTTTCGGAGTGTATGTAAAATCTCAAGGAGTTCTCTTCTGTTTTTCTATTTTCTCCCTCCTCAGAATGAACAAGGCTCCTTTGCTTTTATAGGAGTTAAAAATAGCCGATTAAGGTAACGAAATAATTAAGGGAGGTGATGAGGATCCTTACCAAAAATAAAAGATTTTACCATATAACCAGAGAGTAAGAATCAGTATACGGCATTATTTAAGGCAATATTTTTTAATTAAAATCTGCACAAAAATAAATAAGCTATTCCAAAAAAAGAACATGAATCAACAGTGTATATTAGCTAATTCTTTGGTACTGAATAGTGAGAAAGGAAAGATACTTCAGAATTTAAATTAAGGAAATAAGAATCATCTTCAAAACATAATGGACATGAATCATGCATGTGATTTGCTAGAAAGTACCAGAATATTCTTTTTGCCAAATATGAAATAAATAAAAAACTATAGGGAGAAATTGACAGCAAAATTTATCACAACTATGCCACAATCACAGGGAAAACTACATACTCAAAAGTTCAATTTCATCCTTAACAAAGTCCATTATTTCAGCCAAGTTATTAACAAGTCATAATAATATTCAAACTAATTGATGCGACCCAAAAGCATACTTCACCATTCCCACATAACTTCAAAATCATAGATGAACACAGCAAGCCCAGCAAATATTAGAACGGAGAGGAATGTTAACATATCGGCTTTTTAATGTATCTATTTTAAAGAAAAAGAGTTAAATATATATTAATAACAAATAAAGGGTCGGAAAACGTATCTGGCCGGATCTGAGGAGATTCATTTCGACTATTTTGAAGTTCCGATAAATCCAATGAGATTACCGAACCCTTTCTTGTTGGCTCTTTCCGAGGCTGTGGCGGTTGTCGGCAATGAGGGTAGCGAAAATGCAGAGGGGAGGTCGCGCGGGGGTCGTTTGGTGGCTGTTGGGAGGAGAAAAGAGAGATGGAGGTGGCGCGGTGGTTGAGACTGCCGCTGGCAGTCGCGAGGGGAGAGGCGGAGGAGAGATGAGCGCCGGCGAGGGGTTGCGGGGAGTGGTGGCAGCCGCCGTGGCTGCTGGCAGCGGAGCTGCGCCTGCTGGAGAGGCGGCGTCGCTGTGGGAGAGGGTTTGGCGCGGTGGGAAGAGGGAGATGGAGGAGAGAGTGGCGGCAGCCATGGAAGAGGGGGAAGGAGAGAGGCGCAGTCGCCGGAAAAAGGGAGAGAGGGAGAGAGGATGTGGGGCGGCGCTGGTTGGGAGGAGAAGAGGGGAAAAATGAAAGTGGGGTTAGGGTTTTGTGTATTAGGATTAAAAGTGGGTCGGTTCGGGTCGGATAAATGGGTGCCCGAATTTGAGTAATAGCCAAAAATTGCGCATTTAGCCGTGAATTGGTAATTTTAATTTAAAAACCAGCCCCAAGATTGTAAAATGTTAAAAATTGGGCCATAAATTGGTAATTCGAGTTTAAAAACTAGCCAAGATTTAAAATTGAGCCATAAATTGGCTCAATTTTGGTTTAAAAATGCAAAGCTTATAAATAAATGACCGTAATTGAAATGAGTTCATGGGATTTTAAGGATTTAGCTTAGATTAACATAAAATTTATTTAAAACCCACAAATCGAACCAATGTAAAGTATAAGTAAATCACGTAATTACCACAATTCTTATGAAAATGTATTTGAAAGTTGTTTTGGATAATAGGATTCCGAAGATGTTTATAAACAAATACGATATGCGTCTAACATTAAAATAGCAATTGTTTGTTGCTTATTTTTGTAGACAATAATAAATATAAAATCGTTTATTTTGCCAATTTTCGTAAAGTACGTTAAGGGTCGGTCAAAATCGGGTGTCAACAGTGCTTACATGCACTATCCCTCTCTTGGCCCATCCTCCTTGAGCGCACAAAAAATGTGTAAATGATAAAAGGAAGATTCAAGTTTGAAATTTCTATGAAATGCAAAGTCTCAAAATTAAGGAAACAAAATGATTTCGAGAAAAAAAAGTGAAAAGAAAAGGATGTTGAAAAAAAACAAGAAAAGACAAAATACCCCTGCAAGGTTAAAGGAAGATAAAAAGAGAATTTGTTCTTACAAAAGAGAAAAACTTCCAAAAAGGGGGGCAAAATAAAGAAAATTCTCAATGAGTAATATCTCTATGAAGTCGAAAAAATAAAGAGACAACAAAGAGGATCAAACGTTAAATGAGTATCAATTGTTAAACGCACAAGTTCAGTGTGACACTCAAGGAGAGATTTAGTCACTTTTATCCCAGATAAATATCCTACCAGTCCCCGAGCCTACATTACAAGCCAATCACAAGTCCTACATGATCTCATTTCACATATTCTCACATTAGTGAAGGCTTACATGAAGTCCAAGCATATGGTATCACAATTGCATTCATTGAATATCTTTCTGAGTGTGAGCGTATTTTGCAAAATGTCCTTAAATTAAATGTTTCCTACATGTGTGAAATATGACTTTCTTTGTTGTGAGAGCACTTGACACATGAGGGTTGTCAAAAATCTTTGTTTGAATCAAGTTGAACAGATCTTGTTGATATTTAAATATGTTTGAGGTACCATTTGAAACTATAGGAGTTACTTTGAAATTCAATCTCAGTTGAACAAGAATTGTGAGATATTTTCTAACTGTTGGTACCAATTGGAGTTAAGGTTTAATCATTCCTTTATATTCTTTATTTTTGAAAAAAAAAAGGGGTCAAGCATTTTTGGGATCCTTTTTATATATATACTTTTAAAGATATTCTTGAATTATTTTTCTTATAAATTGCATCTTTTTCTTCTGATATATGATTGTTTGTTTAAAATAATGTGACATTAGGCTAATCCCATCAGCATGTGATGCCTATTTTATTTCATTGAGTTGTGCATTCCAAAATGGAGCGTATCTTTTATTTTTATTTATTTTTCTTTAAAAAAAAGAAAGGAAAATAAAGAGTTAAACAATTTTGGAGCGTCACTTGCCTTTAACGTGACAAGTTAAATTATTATTGGAGTGTCACTGCCTTCAGTGTGACAAGTTAAGCTATTTTGGAGAGTCACTTCCTTCAGTGTAACAAGTTAAGCTATTTTGGAGCGTTACTTGCCTTCAACGTGACAAGTTAAATATTTATTGGAATGTCACTGCCTTCAGTGTGACAAATTAAGCTATTGTTGGAGTGTCACTGCCTTCAGTGTGACAAGTTAAGCTATTTTGGAGCGTCACTGCCTTTAGTGTGACAAGTTAAATTATTATTGGAGTGTCACTACCTTCAGTGTGACAAGTTAAATCATCATTGGAGCGTCACTTGCCTTCAACGTGACAAGTTAAGCTATTTTGGAGTGTCACTGCCTTCAGTGTGACAAGTTAAGCTATTTTGGAGAGTCACTTCCTTCATGTGACAAGTTAAGCTACTTTGGAGAGTCACGTCCTTCGACGTGACAAGTTAAACTATTGTTGGAGCGTCACTTGCCCTCAACATGACAAGTTAAACCATTTTGGAGTGTCACTGTCTTCAGTGTGACAAGTTAAACTATTTTGGAGCGTCACAAGTTAAGTTATTTTGGAGTGTTACTGCCTTCAGTGTGACAAGTTAAATAATTTGGAGTGTCACTTGCCTTCAACGTGACAAGTTAAATAATTTGGAGTGTCACTTGCCTTCAACGTGACAAGTTAAATCATTATTGGAGTGTCACTACCTTCAGTGTGACAAATTAAACTATTTTGAAGTGTTACTACCTTCAGTGTGACAAGTTAAATAATTTTGGAGTGTCACTAGCCTTCAACGTGACAAGTTAAATCATTATTAGATTGTCACTACCTTAAGTGTGACAAGTTAAATAATTTTGGAGCGTCACTTCCTTCAACGTGACAAATTAAGTTATTATTGGAGCGTCACTTTCATCAATGTGACATGTGAAAATTGGAGCAAAGTTAAATTGTTATTGGAATGTCACTTCCTTCAACGTGACATGTTAAGTTAGAACACTTCCTTTGATGTGATTAACGTGCTACTTTGGATCATCTTTTCCTTCATGAGTAGTACACCTGAAATGGATCGTCATCTCCTTCAGTATGACATGTTAAACTAGGTTTGCATGAATTATACTCTTGTTCGTAATCTTTTCGCTACTAATAAGTTTTCTCAGTTATTACAATACAGAAGTGTGCACTACTTTAGCCGGGACGTAGCAAGTCCAGAATGGAGATCATGCTAGTGCATATAACTGGGACAAAATTTTTGAGGAAGACCTAAAAAATTTTTGCAACTTCCACCGCAATCAAGACACTCCTATTTAAAGGTTATGTGTTTGGTCAAAATTGGTTTCGTCAATTTTTTTTGTCCACGATCTCTTTCATCGATCATATCCAAAGAAAGGGACAACTGTTGACACCCAATTTTGGCCCAACTTTTTAAAATTTGTACTTTTATATCGTTATTTTTTAGTTCTTGTTAAATTCATTATTTTGTGTTAAATTACATGTTTTTGTGTATTTTATTATTTTATCTACTGTTGATTATATTTATTTTATTCGTTTTAATATTTTTAACATAGCAATTTTTGTTCAAATATAATTATACATATATGTTTAATGGGCCCACAATTTGGGCCCATATTTTCTTCACCCTTTGGCTCCATCAACCCAAAAACCATAACCATAGCCAAAACCTAGAAAAATATTTTTTTAGGTTTCTTTTTTGATCCTTTCTCTTCCCACCCAAAAGCCCCATTTTCAGCCCCCAACTCCTCCCTGTCCAGCCCCCCAAAACCCCATTTTTGACACCAAAACCAGCCCCCAAAACCACCCAAATCAGCCCCTTAAACGACCCCCTTCCCGTCACCAAAACCCCGAATAAGAGCTACCGAAATGCCACCCACAGCTCCACCACGAAACGTCCATGGCTGCCAGCAAAACGCCACCCGAGTCACCCAAAAACACACCCAAACAACCACCAAATCTCCGCCACTACAGCAGCCCCAAACTTCGAAAAGTACCAGCGAACATCGGCAAAACCACGAGCTTCAAGTTCCAACCTCTAACGAACCGCGACAGACTAACCATGTCATCGTTTGGTAACACAAATCTCTCTCGACTTCTTTTTTGTCTCTGTTTTTCTTTTAGTCACTTTTTGTCTATTATTTTGGTTTGTTCATCAGATTTTGTGGGATTTATATATTACTCATTTCAAATCTAACTGAAGGGCTTCTTTTGTTATACTTGCCGTAATGATTTAGTTGTCTCAATTTTCTTTTAGTTGTATGTTATTGTTTTTCTTGTATCTGCTACATGTATTTTTGTGGTAAGTTTAAATTATTATTGCTTTGTTATTTTTATTAGTTTATACTTTACATTTGCTTGAAATATTTTATATTTATTGTTTACTGCCCTATACTTCTTTTCTTTATTTTGATTATTGCTATTGGATGTTGAAATACAAGGTAACATGAAACGTTCTTGTCTATTATTGATTGTTATTCCTTCAGGAATTAATTTTAAATAATTTTTTGCTATTTTACTCTTTGTGGGTATCTTTAATCGATATTGAATATTTCTTTTATCAAACATTGGCCGAGGAAAAATCTATCCGTCGGATTTTGAGGCCTCCCTATTTGAAAAGACGGAAAAAATTAGTTTATGTTAATATTGGTTACATGTTGAAATTCGTAAATTTTAGTTTAAACTCACATATACATTACTTGTTAAAATTGGCCAATGACGAAACTTCTCCGTCGGTTTTCGAGGCCTCCCCATTTGAAAAGACGGAATAATTTTAGTTTATTCTTTATTTATTAATTATTGCGTATATTGTCGACGTTGGATAAATATTAGGACATTCTTTATATTATTATTTATTTCATTATTTATGTATAATTTGTGATTATTATACTTATGTTATATTGTGTATCTCCTCCTTGATTTGAAAAAATGAGTTCAGCCGGGACCCACAGTTGTGGATTCCGAAGGGTTAACCTTCCCTTTGGAATAACTTGAACCCTTACCTAGAATTTTTGGTTCGCAGACTATTTTTGTAAATAATTAATTGGTTTCCTAATTATCCTTAAAATTAGGTGGCGACTTTAAATTAAAATATATTCTTTTAAATATTCTTTTATTTAATTATTTCGCGAGTTGCCACGACGTTGCGCCTTCGGGATGTCAACAAATACTTGTTTCTTGGAGAAAATCCTCGATCTCGGTAGTTCTTTTATAGTGGAAGAACTTGGAAAGATATTATTTGAAGAGCTTCTTTTTTATTCTTGAATTCTTGACTTAGTATCTTTAGAGTTCTTGATGAAGAACCCTAATTCATGGAAAGAGGAATCAAGGAATCCTTTCTTGGGATTCTTGAATTCGCTTTCTTGAAACCCTAGGTTATAATTTAAGATTCTATTAGGGATTCATGAATAGATAGAGAAATTATCTTAAAGCTTATGAAGAATAACTCACCTCGATGATGAATCTTAAAATTTAATCCTAACTTGATGACTTTCTTCATAATTCTTGAGCAATTTTATGTTTAGGAGTGAAGGAGAGGGTTTTCACACATGAAACTGACGTTTTATGCGTTTTGGGACCTTAAATAGACCCCCCCAAAGGCTTTAGGATAAAAGTACCCTCAAAATAAATAAAGGAACGTCACTTAGATTATCCAGAAAGGGGTCGCGATAGGTCCGCGTCGCGGAGCCGTCACAGACCTTCACACAGCTCTGCAGGTCTTCAGTAAAATGGTCATAACTTTCTACTCCGAACTCTGATTAAGGTGAAATAAGATGCGTTGGAAAGCTAACTCAAGAATCTTTAATTTGATACATTATGGGTCACCTAAATCATTATACTTTCGGAGATATGGTCTTTTGAAGTTGACCCTTCTATCAACTCATACGAAAACTTAGTCGGTAGAAATTCTTTGGACTTGACTTGTTGTAAAAGATCCTTTATAACTCTAAATCACATCTAATATACTTTAAATACTTAGGAATTGATCCTATCATATGAAGGATGACTCAAATTTTAAAAAAAAAAGTTGGGGTGTTACATTTACGAATTAATATTTTTAAAATGTTAATTTTTAAAAATACAAGTATTTTGAAACTTATTGCCAAAAAAAATTAAATAATAAATGTTATGTTTTAAATAAATGCATCTTTAGATGAATTTATTTTTAATTTTAATATTCAGCGTGTATCCCATTAAATAGGAGTTTTACAACTTCCCATAGAGCTTTTACTTATAAATAAATTTAAAAAGTTTTAAGTTGAAAATATTTTCTTAAAAAGATATACATACTAAATAAATTATTACATTAAGACATGAATTGATTTTATAAGTATCCAAGTAACTATTTCTTATTTGTTATAATTTTCTCACACTAAAATTTTAATTTGACAATAAATTAGATAACTTTGTTATTGCTCTTAAATTAAAAAACTAAATGATAAACAATTAAAATTAAAAAAACTACGTTAAAAAAATATCTGAATACATCTTTTTTCCCACTTTTACACCTTGCTAGGAATTAATTATGAAATAATTTTTTAAAAAGAAAAATGTGTCCAAGTGAATAGGAGTATTAAAACTTCCCATAACAGTCCTAGTAGCCATGAATTATGGAACTACAAGAAATTTGTTGATTTTAATTTTATTTTTTATTAACATTTACCTTTAAAATACATTAATGAATATATGTCAAGCCACTTGAATTAAAGAAAAACACTATAAAATAAGATTAAAAATATCCAATATTGAATCATTTAAAACAGAGCATTTCAATTGAACAAAATACAAAATTATTATAGGAAGTTAAAAGTTAAATCAATCAAAAAGGTAAAGACGACGATATCAAGTCTAAATTATCCCTAAATTTCTCAACGACTTGCCTGACTTTCTATCTCTTCAAATCTAAAGTATATTATGAGTAAAAAAAGTAACTCCAGTTCTTTCAAAAATTATTTTATTAGTAACTACATCACAACTTACGCTAGGTGGTTTTATTTTTAAAGAAAAAAAGGTATTGGTAGAATATTGAAAAAATGGTTTTTTTTAAGAAGTTAAACAATTTCATTGGTACTAAACTTCTCTACAGAGTAGAACACATATTACCATACGAAATTCTGAAAAACATTTCCAAGCCAATGCCTAAAATAATGCTCAGCAATTTTTTAAGTAAATTAATTCTCACTTTAAATATTAAATTAAAAAGTATGCATTTTTAAAGTAAAATAGAAAAAAATGGTAGTTTTAAAAAAAATTAAGTTACTATTACTATATACTAACTTAAAAAAAACCATTAAGGCTTAAATAATTAAAAAAATGTTTGAAAACTTGGAAGTTTATAAAAATTAAATTACTCTTACTAGCTTTAAAATACAACTATTAAGGCTTAAATAACTAAAAAAGGTGACATTAAAAAAATTACTATACTAACTTAAAAGGCCAACCATTAAGGCTTAAATAATTAAAAAATGTTTGAAAACTTAGAAAAAAAATTAAATAACTATTACTAGCTTAAAAAACCAACTATTAAGGCTTAAATAACTAAAAAAGGTGACATTAAAAAAAAATTGAAAAATGTAATTTTAAAGTAAAAAACTGCTTTTTACAAAATGTCAGTTACAAATATTCATTTTTTTTTATAAAAAGAACTATTACTAACTTGAAAACACTGTTAAAACTAAGATAACTTAAAAATTATGTCATGCCCCGGGAGAGGACTCCAGACGTGGCCGGCACTCAGAGAATATTGCTAGTCCCCGAGCGAACCGCGTAGCCTCATCACATCATTCACCATCAACATAGCGGAAACATCATAAAAGGAGTACCTCAGATAAGGGCCAAATGACCAAACATCAGTCTCAACATCAATTAAGTAGGTATAATACAACTCAGTTCATAAGGAAAACATCTCCATCAACCTCGACATCCTGTCTACGAAGCTTCTAACCTGACTCAACTGTCTAGAAGGTGCCATGACATGCCATGGCTACCAGACTCAATGAAATAAGGGAAAACATCTAATAGAAGGGTCTCCTCCGAATAGCAAGGAGGCTCACCAAAATCTGAACTCGAATTTATGGCTTCAACGGTGCGTCTGCTGAAGTCCTCTAACTCTTGTATCTGCATCATGAAATGATGCAGCGCCAAATGGCGTCAGTACGTGGAATGTACTGGCATGTAAAATAGCTGAAATAACAGGATAATTACACAGTATAAAGAATATCAACTCAACATCGTACTCCATCAGGATGTCAAAAGTCTACCTAAGACAGGAGATTAGATTAGACAATCGACTCATCAACCTCTCATCAGTCATCTACATTATATCAAGCTCATCTCAAGGAACCTCGACATCTACTCACATCAAAATGACATCACATCGGCTCAAGGGAATGTCATATTGACTCAACGACTCGACTCAACACGCATCAACATCAACATCAGAGTTCTATCAAATGGAACCTAACTGGGAGTTTCTCTAACTGACAACCATCACTTATGAGCCAGTGATGATACAACGAAGCGATGTCGTTGCCACATCCATCCAATACCCTGCCCGGGGTAAAGGACATCAACATCAGTGGATCCACAAGAAAAACATCAGTCCTCTTTTGGGACAAGATAGGAGCCATCCGCATTGCGGTTCAATCCTCTCTTCCAACGCAGACCACGTAGTTAATGGGTTTGAGTGGGACTCACTCTCTACCTATTTTGGTGCTCAATACTCCTCCCAGAACTCGACATGCTCATTAGCATCATCCTCATCAGTCCCATAGGGACATAATACATCATCATCAGTCACATAAGGACATGGTATAATGATTAATACCTCAACATCAACATCGGTCCCAGAGGGACATAGTATAAAACCTCAACATCAACATCAGTCCTATAGGGACATAACATAATACTTCAACATCAACATCACCTCACCTCATAACCTCAACATCAAAACTCAAGATACTCATTTAGCAATTAAATATTAAATGCTAGGACATCATAAAACATCATTCTCATCAACATCTTCATAACATCATCATAACATCATCATCGTCAAGACTCTAGACATATCCCCTAATTTCATTAAGCATGCTCTTTCCAAAAAAGAAATAATTAAATGAATTAAAATGTATAACAAAATAGTGAAGATCATCAACTCATGTCAGAAAACTATTTATACATAAAATTCATAAATTTTACATGCATCAACTCTTCACATTAACCTCTTCACATCAGGATACAATACTCAATACATCAGAAGGGCACATGGGAGAACAGCCCCATGCTTTAGGTTAGCCTTACATACTTGGAAAGTTTTTCTAACACGAAGTTGCGCAATCTCCTCTTGATCTCCTCAACCTCACCTTCCTTCAAGCCCTAACTTTATTGACCCTTAGGAAGAACGCTTTAGAATTTGGGATTTGAAACCCTTTTTCTTGGAAACTGACCTTAATTAGTCGTAGGAAAACGTTTAAGATAATTAGGAATAGACCAAATTGCCCTCCGTAATTTAAAAGAATTTATCCCCGTCCTAAAATAACACAGTCCGCGACGCGGACCTGTCGCGGACAGTGTATTTTCGAAAATTCAACTCCGTCGAAAAATTTACAGAAAACATAAGTGTGGTTCCGCGACCGGTCCGCGACGCGGTCCTGTCGCGCAGGCACACTGTTTTTTATTTTGGAACGAAAAATTATCTTTCGACTCGATCGCTCTAAAAATCGACCGAGACCTTCTTCCCAAGTGCTGATCACGAATCCACTCTCGGATTTTCAATCCGAGCATCGGAAGACGCATTTTACGCACACCTCTTCCCTAGGGGTATTTAGTAATTTGCCAGATGTTACATTATCTCCCCCTTGGGATCATTCGTCCTAGAATGATGAGTAGGAATGGTAATTTGGCACGAATAGACTCAAGACTCACTCGATACTCACTCAGTAACATCCCCATTTTGACTTCTCATCGACCTCATTAACATATACTCAGACATCAATACTATAAACATCACATCATGGTAGAAACATCAATTTACATAAAAGTAAGAATGTTACCTTCAACACTCTCATCAACCTCGAGCACGAACAGATGCAGGTATTTCGCCTTCATCTTTTCCTCAGCTTCCTATGTGGCTTCCTCAACGAATTGATTCCTCCACAGGACTTTGACAGAGGCTATCTCTTTGTTCCTCAGTCTGCGAACCTGTTGATCAAGGATCTGGACTGGGATTTCCTCATTGGACAAACTGTCTCTGACTCCCGTGCTCTCCACAGGAATTACCAAGGCAGGATCTCCCAAATATTTCTTTAACATCGAAATATGGAACACCAGATGGATTCCATCTAACTCGGAAGGTAATTCTAGCTCGTAGGCGACCTTCCCAATTCTCTGCACAATCTGGTACGGACCAATGTAACGAGGACTTAATTTCCCCTTTTTCCCAAACCTCATGACACCCTTCATGGGTGATACCTTTAAGTAAACCCAATCGCTCACCTCAATCTCTAAGTCTCTTTTCCTCACATCTGTGTAAGATTTCTGACAGCTTTGGGCGGTCTTCAATCTTTCTCGAATAATCTTCACTTTCTCCAAGGACTGGTGGACAAGGTCAGGACCTATCAACTCAGCCTCTCCAACCACAAACCACCCTATGGGTGATCTACATCTCCTCCCATACAAGGCCTCATAAGGAGCCATTTGAATGCTTGCATGATAACTATTGTTATATGCGAATTCAATCAATGGTAAATGATCATCCCAATTTCCTTTGAAACCAAGGACGCATGCTCTCAACATATCTTCCACCGTCTGAATAGTGTGCTCTGCCTGACCATCTGTCTGTGGATGAAAAGTTGTGCTCAAATTCACTTTGGTACCCAATCCTTTCTGGAAAGACTTCCAGAAATGAGAAGTAAATTGGGCTCCTCTGTCCGAGATAATGGACAAGGGAACTCCATGCAACTTCACAATCTCTTGGATATACATCTTGGTATAATCCTCTGCAGTGTTGGTCGTCTTGACTGCCAGGAAATGCGTCGAATTCGTCATTCTGTCCACAATCACCCATATGGAATCATGCTGCCTCAGGGATCTCGGTAGGCCAGTGATGAAATCCATGTTAATCGTCTCCCACTTCCATTCTGGAATCTCAAAGTTTTGGGCCAAGCCAATTGGCCTTTGATGCTCAAATTTTACTTGTTGGCAATTTGGGCACCTTGAAACAAACTCCGCGATATCCCGCTTCATTCCACTCCACCAATAGACCTCTCTCAGGTCGTGATACATCTTGGTGGAGCCCGGATGAATGGAATATCTAGTGTTATCGGCCTCAGCCAGAATCCTCTCTTTGACACCATCAACATCAGGGACACATAGCCTATTCTGGTACCTCAATACCCCATCTCCTCCTTTGGAGAAGACCATCCCTTTTTGCTTCTGAACATCCTCCTTCAATTGGAGTATAACAGGATCTCGGTCCTGCTTCTCTTTTACCTCAGTCACTAGGGACGATGCAGACCCATTCTGAACATTAATTCCTCCCTCGTCGTTCTCCTCAAGCTGGACTCTCAATCGAGCCAACCTATGCACTTCCTTTACTAACTCCTTCTTCTCTTCCTCAACATGAGTTGTACTACCCATAGACAACCTGCTAAGAGCATCAACAACAACATTAGCTTTACCTGGGTGGTACATGATGCACATGTCGTAGTTCTTGAGCAATTCCAACCACCTCCTCTGTTGCAGGTTGAGCTCTCTCTGACTGAAGACATACTGTAAACGCTTGTGATTCGTAAACACGTCCACATGCACTCCATACAAGTAGTGGCGCCAGATTTTAAGTGCGAACACCACTGCCGCCAACTCAAGATCATGGGTCGGATAGTTCTTCTCATGAACTTTAAGCTGCCTGGAAGCATATGCCACTACTTTACCTCTTTGCATTAACACACATCCCAATCCAACTCTTGACGCGCCACAGTATATTACAAAACCTTCCGTCCCGTCAAGCAAGGTCAATACAGGTGCAGTAGTCAACCTAGCCTTTAGCTCTTGGAAGCTCTTCTCATATTCTTCAGACCACTCAAACTTGACCTTTTTCTGGGTCAGTTTTGTCAATGGGGCGGATAGGAAAGAAAATCCCTCAAAATATTTACGGTAGTAGCCTGCCAACCCCAAGAAACTCCTGATGTTAGTTGGAGAGGTCGGTCTTGGCCAGCTAGCAACCGCTTCAATCTTCTGACCATCTACTCGAATCTCGTCACTTGAAACTACATTGTCTAGGAAGGCCACTGACTTGAGCCAAAACTCACATTTGGAGAACTTCGCATACAACTCCTGGTCCTTAAAAGTTTGAAGTACAACTGTAAGATGTTTAGCATGCTCTTACTCATTCCTCGAATATACCAAGATATCATCAATGAACACGATTACGAACATATCAAGGTAGGGCTTGAATACCCTATTCATCAAATCCATAAAAGCTGCAGGTGCATTTGTCAACCCAAAGGACATGACCAAGAACTCAAAGTGACCATATCTTGTCCTGAAAGCTGTCTTTGGAATATCACATTCTCTCACCTTCAACTGGTGGTAACCTGATCTGAGGTCTATCTTTGAAAAGTATGAGGCACCTTAAAGTTGGTCAAACAAGTCATCTATCCTGGGAAGAGGATATTTATTCTTGATTGTGACCTTGTTCAGTTGCCTGTAATCTATGCACATTCTCAGTGACCCATCCTTCCTTCGTACAAACAGAACGGGAGCACCCCAAGGAGAAACACTGGGTCTAATAAATCCCTTCTCTAACAGATCCTTCAACTGTTCCTTCAACTCTTTCAACTCAGCAGGGGCCATCCTATATGGTGGGATCGAAATAGACTGCGTCTTAGGAAGTACATCAATGCCGAAGTTGATCTCCCTATCAGGAGGGACTCCAGGTAAATCCTCAGGAAACACCTCAGGAAACTTATTTACAATCGGGACTGACTCTAGAGTAGGGGACTCAACATCATCAGATTTAACTCGTACAAGGTGATAGATACACCCCTTAGAGATTAACCTCCTTGCCCTCAGGTAAGAAATAAATTTACCCTTGGGTGCAACATAACCTCCCTTCCACTCTAGGACCGGTTCATTAGGAAATCGAAACTTAACAACTCGGGTCCTATAATCTATGGATGCATGGCACACATGGAGCCAATCCATACCAAGAATCACATCAAAGTCAACCATCTCCAACTCTACCAAATTGGCCAAAGTATCCCTATGACAGATGGACACTATACAGTCTCTATAGATTCTCTTAGCCATAATTGACTCACCAGTAGGAGTCGAAATAGTGAAAGGCTCAAGCAAACACTCAGGAAGGATCTCAAACTTATTGGCCATATAGGGCGTCACAAAATATAAGGTGGCACCTGGGTCAAGTAATGCATAACAATCATAAGAAAAGATTCGGAGCATACCCGTAACAACATCTGGAGCAACCTCTTGATCTTGTCGATTACCCATCGCATACAGGCGATTCGTCCCGCCTCCTGCATTAGCAGTAGTTGTCTTCTGCCGACTACCCTCGGGGGGCGCTGTAGAGGACTGAGCTCTATTACCTCTATCACTCCACCTCTGATTCCTCATAGGGCACTCACTCTGGAAATGGCCAGGCCGTCCACACGTAAAGCAATTATTGGTGCCCTCACGGCACGCGCCAAGATACAGTTTGCCACACCTGCCACAAGGTGGCATTCCCCTCGGATCTTGAGCAACACTGGCTTGGGACTGAGGTCCCTGTGCTCTAAAGTTCTGATGACCATAAGATCTCTGATCATACCTGTTTTGCTGAACAGGTGCACTCGCCATCGAAGGTGCATGGCTAGAAGACTTCTTTTGAAAGAAGGTTCTATCACCTTTATTCTGCTTCTGCTGATTGGGCTCATGCCCTGCCGATTTGGCTTTCTTCTTCTGCTGCTCTTCTCTGTCCCTCTTTTTGTCCTCCTCAGTCTGTTGGGCATAGACCATAAGTCTAGCAATATCCATGTCTGGAATCAGCAATGCTGCTTTACGCTCCCTCTTCACATACCTACCCAGCCCAGACACATACTTCCTCATTCTTGCCCTCATATCAAGAACCATCTCTGGAGCATATCCGGACAGCTGGATGAACTTCAAGCTGTACTCTTTGACCGTCAACTCCTCTTGCTTCAGATTCACGAACTCCTCGACCTTTGCCTCTCTCAACTCTTGGGGAAAGAAGTGATCGAGAAAAGCACTCTCAAACTCCTCCCAGTCAGCAAGCTCTGCATCCTCACCTTTACCATCCTCCCACTGGTTATACTAGACATTGGCAACATCCTTAAGCTGATAAGAGACCAGCTCGACTCCCTCCACCTCATTTGCATACATAGCCCTCAAGATCTTACGCATCTCATCAATGAAGTTATGTGGGTCCTCCTCAACCTTTGACCCCGTATAAACTGGCGGGTTCATCCTCAGGAAATCTCTGAGCCTGGTTGCAGCTGTAGGCTCTTGGGAGCTAGAGCTAGGGGCCTGGGGACTGCGACTGCTACTCTGAGAGGCCATTAACTGGGTGAGCATAGCAATAGCTCCCCTGAAGTCTTCTTCCGAAGTGGAGGCTGACTGAACAGGAGGTGCTGGTGGAGCCTCAGCAGCTCTAGCAGGTCGTCCCTGTCTCCTTGTCCCATGCTGATGAGGAGCCTCTGGTAGGGGATTCTCAGTGTTAGGGACTGAGGCATCTCTTTGGGCAGCTATACGTTTTGGAGGCATTATCTGCAAGCGCGTAATGCACAAATTAGAAGGGGGGGGGGGGGGTTATAGAGCCAAGCTCTATCGCACGAACTCAGAACATCAAAGAAGGGTAACCATTTCCTAAATGCCCTGTAGCACCCTGTTTATGAAGTGTGGTGCACAACACACGCATAAACAAGACTCTACTAGACACGGCTTCATAGACTCCCTAGGACTCTTGAACTCTGTGCTCTGATACCAAGTTTGTCACGCCCCGGGAGAGTACCTGAGACGTGGCCGGCACTCAAAGACTATTGCTAGTCCCCGAGCGAACCACTTAGCCTCATCACATCATTCACCATCAACATAGCAAAAAAATCATAAAAAGAGTACCTCAGATAAGGGCCAAATGGCCAAACATCAGTCTCAACATCAACTAAGTAGGTATAGTACAACTCAGTTCATAAGGAAAACATCCCCATCAACCTCGACATCCTATCTACGAAGCCTCTAACCTGACTCAACTGTCTAGAAGGGTGCCATGACATGCCATGGCTACCAGATTCAATGAAATAAGGGAAAACATCTAATAGAAGGGTCTCCTCCGGATAGCAAGGAGGCTCACCAAAATCTAAACTCGAATCTCTGGCTTCAGGTGCGCCTGCTAAAGTCCTCTAACTCCTGTATCTGCATCATGAAATGATGCAGCGCCAAATGGCGTCAGTATGTGGAATGTACTAGCATGTAAAATAGCTGAAATAACAGGATAATTACACAATATAAAGAATATCAACTCAACATCGTACTCCATCAGGATGTCAAAAGTCTATCTAAGGTAGGAGATTAGATTAGACAATCGACTCATCAACCTCTCATCAGTCATCAACATCACATCAAGCTCATCTCAAGGAACCTTGACATCGACTCACATCAAAAGGACATCACATCGGCTCAAGGGAATGTCACATCGACTCAAGGACTCGACTCAACATCAACATCAGACTTCTATCAAATGGAACCTAACTGGGAGTTTCTCTAACCGACAACCATCACTTATGAGCCAGTGATGATACAACGAAGCGATGTCGTTGCCACATCCATCCAATACCCTGCCCGGGGTAAAGGACACCAACATCAGTGGATCTACAAGAAAAACATCAATCCTCTTTTGGGACAAGATAGGAGCCATCCGCATTGCGGTTCAATCCTCTCTTCCTACGCGGGCCACGTAGTTAATGGGTTTGAGTGGGACTCACTCTCTACCAATTTTGGTGCTCAATACTCCTCCCAGAACTCGACGTGCTCATAAGCATCATCCTCATCAGTCCCATAGGGACATAATACATCATCATCAATCACATAAGGACATGGTATAATGATTAATACCTCAACATCAACATCAGTACCAGAGGGACATAGTATAAAACCTTAACATCAACATCAGTCCCATAGGGACATAACATAATACTTCAACATCAACATCACCTCATCTCATAACCTCAACATCAAAACTCAAGATACTCATTTAGCAATTAAAGCTTAAATGCTAGGACATCATAAAACATCATTCTCATCAACATCTTCATAACATCATCATAACATCATCATCGTCAAGTCTCTAGACATATCCCCTAATTTCATTAGGCATGCTCTTTCCAAAAAACAATAATTAAATGAATTAAAATGTATAATAAAATAGCGATGATCATCAACTCATGTCGGAAAACTATTTATACATAAAATCCGTAAATTTTACATGCATCAACTCTTCACATTAACCTCTTCACATCAGGATACAATACTCAATACATCAGAAGGGCACATGGGAGAACAGCCCCATGCTTTAGGTTAGCCTTACATACCTAGAAAGTTTTGCTAACACGAAGTTGCACAATCTCCTCTTGATCTCCTCAACCTTACCTTCCTTCAAGCCCTAACTTTAGTGACCCTTAGGAAGAACGCTTTAGAATTTGGATTTTGAAACCCTTTTTCTTGGAAACCGACCTTAATTAGTCGTAGGGAAACGTTTAAGATAATTAGGAATGGACCAAATTGCCCTCCGTAATTTAAAAGAATTTATCCCCGTTCTGAAATAACACAGTCCGCGACGCGGACCTGTCGCGGACAGTGTATTTTCGAAAATTCAACTCCGTCGAAAAATTTACAGAAAACATAAGTGTGGCTTCGCAATCGGTCCGCGACGCGGTCCTGTCGCGCAGGCACACCATTTTTCGTTTTGGAACGAAAAATTATCTTTCGACTCGATCGCTCTAAAAATCGACCGAGACCTTCTTCCCACTCCATTTTCAGTGCTCATCACGAATCCACTCTCGGATTTTCAATCCGAGCATCGAAAGACGCGTTTTACGCACAACTCTTCCCTAGGGGTATTTTAGTAATTTGCCAGGTGTTACAAATTAGATTTATATAATAATAAATTGTTCCACTTAAACAAGAATACAATACTTTTCTATAAAACAAATTGAATGTTTAAATAAATACATAAACCAAATAACCATTTGACCTTAAATATCTCAATAAATTCGCCATATTAATTTTTAATATATGATCTTCATCCATCAATATTATCTTTTATTCCTAATTATAAGTACCACAAATCTTTTAAAATTTAAACACAAGCAATCAATTTCAAGATCATACATTTTCATTAAAATTTGATACCTTAAATAAAAGTACAAATTAAAAGTAAAACTTTCCACTTCTACATTCTAATAATTTATACTTGTAGATTTTTTCAACAAATGTTTTATATTTTTTAATATAAAAGTTTGTTTATATTTTGTTAAATTATAATAATAGTAGAAATATAGAATGATTCTCTTTTTGAGATATTTTTTAGTTTTCAAAAAATGGTCTTTTTATAGATTGATAGAGTAACCATAGTAGTATATTTTTTTTTTACACTTTACCATGAAAACATTATTTGTAAAATTCCTATTTTATAAATTATTATACCATGAAAGGTAAAGTTCTCTTTATTCATTTGATATTTTATAAATAAGTACTTATATTTTTTAAGTTATACTTACAAAAAAATTCACATGAAACTATTCGTTTGTATATTAAGTATTTTTTGGTATGCTTATTTTTAACTTTTCTCTTTATTAGTTTAGTAGTATAATTTTTATTTTGATAATTTTTAAAAAAATTAAATTCAATAAATAGTGATCTTTGATTCCTTAGGACGACTTAATTTCTATTGCAATAATGAGATGTTGCAAAAGTTTAATAAATTAATATTATGATCAATATAAAATAAATTGGTTAATTGTTATTTCAAGTGTACAAGCAAAAGAGAGAGATGGCTAAGCATAAGAACTTAAATTGTTAGTTATTTTATTTTTCTGATAATTAATTATGCATATATTATTTTGACTCTGTAAAAGCAATGATAATACGTCAAACTACATCAGAAGAAGGTATTAAACTATTCATTACAATGTTTGGGATTTTGATGGAGCTTTTTAAATTTAAAAATATCCACTCAACGGCGGGCATATATACTTGTAGAATGTCTAAAACCATAAAAATAAAATAATATTTTGATACATTGAATAAATCTTTTTTTTTTAAATCACAAAATCTAGAATCTTTTTTATTTTCTTAAACTACTCGTCTATTCAAAATCGGACAAATAAATTAGAAGATTGTACAATTTATAATTATTTTTGTATAATTTTTATATATTTTATTTTAAAATATAAAAAAAAATTTGATCTAATTGATTATTTTTATAACTTCAAATATGAGTTAAATTGATTTTTTATGAAAAATAAAAAATACCACATAAATTTAACAAAAGGGAGTAATGAATTTCAATTTAAGACCGTTAAAAGGTGAAAGTTTGGATGGGATTTAACTTGTTTAATTCTTCACCTTATAATTTTTTTTCCTAACCCTGATATAATAAAAATATTTTTCTTGAGGATCATTTCGTACGGTATATAAAAATAATACTTGTTTTGAATGGCATAGGCAACAAATGTGACGAGAGGTAATTGAGAATGATACCCTCTTTATATTATTATTGACACCGTCCTAGTTTAGGTCATTTGAATTGTTCAATTACTATCTATATTCAGGCAAAATACTCAAAATGAATAACGGTAAATGTGATGTATACTTGCTTAAGAATAAACAATATCATAGATAAAAGAAAAACAAATGAAAGAAAACAAATGTGTTTTAATTGTGGTTCAGTTTGTTTAATAGTTAAGAGTCGTTTTGTAGGAGGTATTAGGGGAAAATAGCCCTTTGGTAGGAGGTATTAGGGCGAAATAACCATTTGATTATGTTTGGTAGAAATTTGGACTCATGTATAACTAATCCATGTATTAGTTAACACCCATACATGATATTAACTAATACCTTTCATGGGTTTAATACCATGAGATTATATATAAAGACAAAAATATCCATCAAATTCTTTTACACTTTTTTTATTCTCTTGATTTTATGTTTTATATATGTAGTTTTGTACTAGTAAATTTATTTAAATAAACTATCTTACAAAATTTATTTATTTCCGGGTTCATATTTTCATAATATAAAAAATAAATTTACCATGTCAAATTTTTAAATTTTATTTATTTGTGGTTTCATATTTACATAATAGATAAAAAAATATTTTTCCATGTCAATTTTATTTTTTTTATAATTAATTTAGTTGAGTGATTTTATTGATACAAAACAAAGTCCAATGATGTTAGATATATTCACAAAGTTGAGTGACCTTGTAAAATATAAACACTATATTAAAAAAACTACAACTTTCAAATTTTTATGTATAAATATAGATGGTTTATTTTACAATTGTTTACCATTTTTTCGATTTCAATAATAGATGACCTATCTTTATTAAATTAAAAGTTGACGTTTTATTGGTGATGAATTTATTAAGATTACAATTATTTATTCTCAAATAATACAAGTGAGAAAATAGTAAATATGATGACAAAATTATTGTTCTCTTAACTAGTTAGAAGCCACAAAAAAATCTACTTTAATCAAATTACATGAAATAGAAAATTCTATAATACTTTAAGGGTATAATTGGAAAGAAGTTCTTTTGTATAGTTTTAAACTAAGCACAAGATAAATTGGAAGAAATGAACCAAACACTTAATAAAAAATTATTTATGCATTACTAATCCCTTCGTTATTTATTTTCGTACCAAACAACTCCCGTGGAAAATTATGATAGAACATGGATGTTGACTTGAGGTCAACCAGAAAGATTAGAAAGAAATGAATTGGAAAAAGTTTGACACATGTCGCGTCATTTATTGTCCTAACAAAGACAATTGTGTTACTGTCTCGATTCATGGAAAGAGAAACCACATTTTTTAGATATACCAGAAATCTGTGTCAATTCATATAATTTTAATTGATATTTTAAATAAATAATTTTTATTATATTAATATGAAAAAATTATTATTATTATTTTTTATTTATCTTTTTTTTGTTATTTATTTTTTTAAAAAGTACCACTATATTTTTAATAACTTTTTAACTCTAACTTTACCCATAGAATGTCTAAAACCACAAAAATAAAATAATATTTTGATACATTCAATAATTTTTTTTTAAAATCAACAAATTTAAAATCTTTTTTATTTTCTTAAACTATATGTCTATTCAAAATCGGACAAATAAATTAAAAGAGTGTACAATTTATCATTATTTTTGTATAATTTTTATATGTTTTAATTTTAAAATATCAAAAAAGTTGATCTAATCGATTTATTTTTGTAACTTCAAATACGAGTTAAATTGACTTATGAAAAATAAAAAATACCACATAAATTTAACAAAAGGGAGTAATGAATTTCAATTTAAGATCATGAAAAAGTGGAAGTTTGGATGAGAGTTCTTAGTCACTCAGTTGGTTGGCTACCTGAATTTTTAACTTGTTTAATTCTTCACCTTGTAATTTCTTCTCCTAACCCTGATGTAATAAAAATAATTTTCTTAGGGATCGTTTGGTACAGTGTATAAGAATAATATTTAGAGAAGTGTTTTGGACGGCGAAAGGTGACAAGCGTAGCGAGGGGCACTCGACTTTTTGAATTGAGGCATCAATTTATACCAAAATCTTTAAATATTTAATTGATATATAAATATTCAAAATCTCAATAGCAATAACACATATTAACTTTTATTTCAATCCAAAAAGACAAAAATTAATAATAGATACTAAAAGTCTAGAACTTGACTGACTCAATAATTCATAGGAGAATTCACAAACAATACTATAACTCTAAAAGTCTATTCTTCTTCAAGATTATTAAAATCTTGAAGATCAACAACCATTTCATTTTGATTATATTGCTTCTCATCTTCCTCCTCTTCGGATTCTTCATCAATTAGTGTACACGTTCTACTTGAACTTGAAGATGTAGTTTGTACTCCTTTGCCCTTCTCAAGTGCCCATGCTCTTGGAGGAATTCCCCTAAGACCATAGATGCTCTCGTCAACTCCAATTGTCGTAGCAACTATAACCCAAGTAAGATCACTTTCGTCATATGCTAGTTCATCTTCTTGATCTTCGGGGCCTTCAATCAACCATTCATTTGACTCATCAATATAATCCAAGGCAATTGCATATATGGTTTCACGAGCATCATAACAATGTCTCAATGTTCTATTGTACGTAATGTATACTAGATCATTGAGACACGATAGCGCAAGCCTATTATTTTTTTTAGAATGAATCTGCACATAAGTAGTAGATATTAACTAACAAGTACTAATAATAATATAATATGAATATTAGGATATAAAATATTCTTCTAACGTGTTCAAACACACTCCAAATTCGCTCACATCCAGATGAGCTACGAGTTAGACTTAATACTTTCATGGCAAATTTTTGCAAGTTTAGAGTTTGACTACCAAATAGTGACCACCATTCAACTATAAAAAAATAAATTTAAAGGTTAATAATTAGTATAAGTAAGTAAAATAAATTAAGTAAAGCTATCTTATAAATATAAAGAACTAAATCAACTCACTTATCGGGTGACCTTATGTCTTTGGGTCCTTGAGCCTAACCACAAATGATGTCGCCCAAACTACTCATCTTACTGAAGGTATAAGCGGTCGTTGTCAAAATATATAACCTAGCCAAGGTGAGGATCGAACCCACAAGGAATATGATCTAGACCCGGAGCAATTCGAATGAATTAACCTACTTATCTCCCAAAAAGGGGGCTTTGCAATTGCAATAAGTAAACCTAAACTAGAAGCACGTTATCAAGAGCAAGTGTTGTGAAATCACTGAGAGAAGTAACTAGGTGTGGCGACCCAAAAATAGACGTGATGGCACTCATCTTATCCCACCAAGACAAGTCAAACAAAACTCAATTATAACAATAAATTGCGGAAGGATAATACAAATAAAGGTTTAACTACGGATAATAGGTCAACTTAATAAAAATTTTCCAAAACCTGGTTGTCATGTGCACAAGCCTCTAATATGTTACAATAGATTTGAAAGAAAAATATAATTCTCAAATAATATTGTCCATAAAGTAGAACAAAAATTATAAATAGGAGTGAGAAGTCCACTGGGATGGCCAACAACTACCTCACACAATCTCCACAAGAAGCCTCAAACAAGGAAGAATAGAGGGTATCACAAAAATCCGGGCTCATAACCTACAAAAATATAATAGCAAAGGGTAAATATCAAACACACGGTACCCAGCAAGTGAACTCCTAAATACAAAGTCAAGAAATATAGAATACGGGTATTCCCAACTCTCCAACCAAACCTCCACAACTACAACTTAACAATTCACAATGTACATGGCATATAACTCAATAACTACATATCAATAATTATAGACCCAACACAAGGATCAAATTCATCCATCACAAGTTCCACAAAAAGGCACTCAAAAGTTCATAAATGATAAAGATGTGTAATGCAATGCAATGCAATGTCAAGTATAATGATGCATGTCTAATCTGATGATACGCACCCGCTGTCTCTCAGTACAGGACCTATGGGGGACTTCTAGTCCATGCATCCGTCGCGATGCGTGATACGATCCTCGAATCATAGTATCCATCGCGGCATGCGACACAATCCTCGAAATATAGTATCCGTCGTGGCATGCGATACGACCCTCGAAATGTAGTATCCATAGCAATGTGTGACACGACTCTCAAAATATAGTATCCTTCGCCGCATACAGCACGTTCCTCGAAATATAGTATCCATCGCGGCGTATGACACGTCTCTCGAAATGGTACTTCCTCTTTATTCTTATTCTTTCTCGGTTCGCATAACCCTTGTCCCAAAATTTATGCAAATAGGCATGTTTACAGCATAATGAGGAGATGACTAACTTTAATACAATGCACAATTCACTACAACACAGTCTTGATACAACATCAACATTAACTCAACAATTCAAAATCATTCTCAACACCTCACACAAGGAAGCACGAGATTCTATATACTTAATAAAGGTTGAGAAATTCACTTGCCTTAGCTGAAGTCATGATAAATCAAGCACTAGAGTATTCCCCTTCCAAATAGAATTCGTAGCACCACAATCTAATTGAATCAATAACAACAATAAGGTGTTAAAACTGACAACACCAAATCTGTAATGAAGTCCTAAATATCAAGTCTAGGGTTAGGTCTTAATTCCTCCCAATAGTATAACTTTGATAGCATTTACAAAATATGATACATCTAATATCTAATTAACCTATTACTATCATTAATTGCTAAAAAGATAAGAGAATATATATATATATAATATATGTATGTATGAATTAGAAGAGGACGCAACATTTCAACCCTCAAGTACGCCCCTCTGTTAACATATATATCATATCAAACTACCAATTGCAGTGTGCCACGTTCCATTATAATGTTCACTTCTCCAATTCCTTGCTTGTGGCCACTAACAGAACAAAAAAACATATATTTTCCCTTGATTAAAACCCTTAAGGAAACCATATTTAAAGTAACAATCATTAATGTTGTCCACTAACTTAAAAATACAAGCAAAATTCATCAATATGCCACCCAAATTCCTACTTCTTTCAACCACATACACTACACGAGCACCACTTTAAAGAGATTGAAATATCGGTACCTGAAAACGCACGTTGTCGTCCTCTTCTGCCATTCCTTTCTTTCTTTTCAAATTTAATTAGGTTATAATAAAAGAATTAAATCCTATTAACTGATTTTAATATATGTGCTAAGTAATATAGGATATTTAATAAGTTATCAATTTAGTCCTCCAATTAAACGAGTTATCTAAATTTACCCAAAACTTAAAAATAATCATAGCTACTGAATATTTTGAAGTACCCATTTAAAATTTATGATAAGGATATATTAGAAATTTAAGAGGACTAATTTTCAAAATAACATAACGGGTCATTACACTAGGGTATTGTGTTCTCAATGAATTTCTAACTCAGTATAGCCAGATAATCGTAATCTTTTCTAGTGTGTAGCATGCAGAACTGGTAGGTTATGTTTACCTAACCCTTTGATCCAGGCGAGAGGAAAATTTTACTACTTCATTTGATCCATCCCCGCAATGTGACATTACTAATCCTTACCTTTTGTTCCATTACAACCACCCCTTGATCTGATTAGGTGAATTAGATGAGAAGAATCACATCGAATTCTATTAATTGTCCTTTATCCCTTTCATTACCCCTTTGATCCAGTAAGTAAGAATTAGGTGAGTTCTAACATTAGCCACCGTTGAAAAACATTCTAAACAAAGAGACAATTAACACACACATACACACTTTCTAAGAATTATGAATTATTCGATTTTACTTTGTTAGTTCTTTATGGTTCCCACAACCCTAGTTGTGGATTTAGCTATGCATGATCATTGCAGATGAAAGAATTGTAAAATGGAATAGCATAACTAAACACTTACAATGATGAATTGAAGAACAAGAAATCCAAAATACTCAACAAGAAATCACAATATAATAATCCCAATGTAAAATCAAAGTAATCACAAAGTATGACTTCTCAAGTCTCTCTACTCGTTCCTAGACATTTATGTCCATTTTTTTCTAAGAAAAAAAATAAAAAACCTATTTATAATAAGTAAAATACAAATCCAAAATAGAATAGGAAAACTAATTCGACAACTCAGACGAACAGGGTCACGGGTCGTAGATGATATCATGGTCCATACCTGGACTTCATTGTAACGACTTGACCCAACACTGTGAAGTATTGTATAGCCAAGGTACAGCCAGTTCAATCCACCCTTCGCGCTGCAGCGCTTTGTGGGATTCGAACCCGGAACCTCTGGCCCTTTATATTCTCTCAAGGAGAATCGCCTTTCACCAATTGAGCCATTACTTGGCCCAACACTGTGAAGTATTGTATAGCCAGGGTACATCCAGTTCAATCCACCCTTCTCGCTGCATCGCTTCGTGGGATTCAAACCCGGAACCTCTGGCCCTTTATATTCTCTCAAGAAGAATTGCCTTTCACCAATTGAGCTGCAGCGCGAAGGGTGGATTGAACTGGTTGTACCCTGGCTATACAATACTTCATTGTGTTGGGCCAAGTCGTTACTTTCGTACTCTGCACTTTCTAAAAACTGTCTTCAACCTTCGAGACCTTCTTACGGGTCATCTTCTGACTTATGACCCCTAAAGGATCTCATCTGCTAACTCTTCAAAAACTCTTTACAATGTTGATTCTCTAGGAATGATCTTATCCACGACCTTTCGTCCAACTTATGAATCGTAAGTGACTTCATTTGATAACACTTCAACATTCATCATATTGTTTTATCTTTCACCTACAAACTCACCTACGGGCCGTGAAGCGTTCTACAACTCATTTGACAACTCGTAGTTTTCAACATCTGAAAGTCGGCCATTCACTAGACTTGACTCAAGAATCATCCTATGGCTCGTGGAATAAACCACAACCCATAGAGTATTTTGTAAATTACCAAAAACTTGAATTTTGCAGTACTTTGCCCAAAATCATCCCAAATCATGTAATCTTGCAAAATAAACATAAAAATACATCAAACCTACTAACATCGCTTTGAGAACACACAAATTTTTAGTTTTAAGCATCAAAAGTATTGTATTTTAGCAGCACATCGACACCCTTGACTTAAAATTGTTGCTTGTACTTTAGGTGATGTGCTCAATCTACATAAGAAATATAGCAACACACATACCTCAATCTAATGGCATGCATTATCTCTAAATCAATTACAGATATCCAATCTAACACATCAGTGCATATTAGATAACTATCAAACAACACACGATCAATATGTGACAGTGCAATTATGACAAGCAAGGTAATCACAGATAAGCCACAATCACTAAAATAACCTAGAATCAACAATGTAACTCAAGTGCCCTCACAAAAAGAAGTCTCATATCTCACTCATGATGGTATATTCAAATTCAATACTTGAGATTGGCAAATTCACTCACACTCACAACATTGTGTGCACGATACCATATACTTGCCCCTATACTCATGACCATGACCTTCGACTACTTAGACTAGGATTATTATAGAACTTTCTTAGCTTGTAACATAGGCTTAGGGGGATTTGATATGATATTTTTGGAATATAATGACTAATGGACCTACTTGAAACTATGTTATTTCACACTTTTTGCCCTTCCAACACTGTTTTTTACAACTTTTACTTCCCTCCTCCTATTTCAAACCTTTCTGGGTGCCCTATTCAAGTTTTTTTTAGCTCATTTCCTTTTATTTTTCACATTCTTTTTCTTTTTAGCTCACAATTTAGGCATCTATACATTTTTCTTGCACCTTTTCAAATTTTCCCTTTTTTATGCATCACTAGCTTCCATCCCCGTTTAGTGTGATTTTCCTTAAACCACCCCAACTTAGGCTTTTCGCCTAAGTTGAGGTGCACAATATCCAACCTATGGACTAGGGAAACTTTTGGTAGCCACCCTCAACTTAGGTTTTTAGCTTGGATTGACATACATAATATTCAAGAAAGGACCAAGGCAGATTTCAAGATTACACATTCAAAAAGGCTTGGTCACTTAAGTATTAACAAAGAAAAGGGTATATATAAAGCTCAAACATTAGGACCAAAGAATACATCAAGCATTTGGTTGGTTATTTTAGGCCAAGTGGGATAGTATGAACAATGTCCTAAGATCCTTTCCTAACTAACTAACCTACGGTCTTAGTCTAAGTAACAGGGAAAGTTCTGAATTGAAACACAGTATAAGAATCTTGCAAAGAAGCTCACACACACTTGACACTGATTACACTATTAACACAGACTCTCAGATCATGTTTTTCATTAGAATTACACCTCAACTTATCAGAACAAACACTGTTAATCACTGACTTCACATGGTTATTTATCAAAACTACCTAACAAAAATTTGATGGATATCATTTTTCAACAAAACTAATATATGCTATAGACTTTAGTATAATATGCTACTAGTACTATTTACACATTCTAAACATGTCAGTTCAACAAAAAATAAATGTCTTTAGGGAAAGAACACAGGTTAGAAAACCCCACGGACTCAAAAATTAGGATAGTTATAGGCCATGGTTACTCAGACTTCACTGAGGCCTATCACTCCCACATCCCATAAAAAACGATTTGCAACAAGATATAACTAAAGAAAAGGATAGGGGTCAAAAAGAACATACCTGGGCCTAAGTACCAGTCTTCGACTGTGTCTAACCACCCTCAACCTGCCTAGTGGTCTCCTTAATGCCGACAACATATCCAGAGGGTCCAATAGCCCTCATCCTCTCAAGCTCACATGACTACCGGGCCATCTCATATGTAATAGAGCCTCGTCTGGAGGAATGTTCCACACCGTGGAGCTGGTAGGAGGCATCGAGCCAAAGCCATGGTACAGTCAGAAGGTCCTGAGCATGTTGTTATGGCTAGGCTACAAACCAGGCAAGGGATTGGGGGCCAAACTCCAAGGTATTCCCGACCCAATTTCTCTTCCTTCTAAAAATGATACTATGGGTTTGGGGTATGAAGGAGAAATGCCCATGCAGAGAGAAAGGCTGGAACGTCCCATCCTGTCATTATATCAGAATTTTCAGTCCGCCGGGTTTCTCAAGAGCGACCTAGAGAGGAAAGAGGAAGAATTGCTAGAAAGTGTGAGGAATTTATTCATCACAGAAGACTTTTCTTCTGGGGAGAGAGGAGATCCGATAGAGGTAGACATGGAAGAAGAAGAAGAAGTGAGGGTGATGGATGTGATGAGCATAATGCGGAGCTCGGGTTCTGAACCAGGAAAGGGCTTAGGAGCCAAGTTACAAAGGATCACGGAGCCCATACAGCCTTTGCACCACTCAACCACATTTGGCCTGGGATACGCTTACACTATAGAAGAGTATCTTGACTAGGAGCCACTGACAGTAGGGTGCTACTATCCTTTACCAAGTCCCTTACCACTGTTGAGCCAGAATTTCCAATCCGCCGGGTTTTTGAATGATGATAAGGGCTTGCTGAATGGGTTTCAAGGTTTGTCCCTATCAGAAAACGAGGAAGGAAGCTGCAACGTCATAATCCACGAGGAGGAGGAGAAATCCCCAGTGCAGAAGGGAGCTACAGAGGACTTCATCAGCCGTTGGACCACTACCCCATCCAGACCGCGTCGGGCATTTGGGTAGAAACGGAAATTGTCACCAACTCATTATGTTTTCAAATAAAGACTTTTTAATTAAGATTTCAATATTTTACTTATGCCATTATTATGACAAATTTTGATTATGAATAAAACTTTCATTCATTTCACGATGATGTCATTTTATGTTTACTTTGTTGTTTTCTTTCAGAAAAATTACTTTTAATAATGTTGAAACTGAGATTGTGGCACATAATGAGACTATCCAACATGACATAGCTGAGACAGAGGCAACAAATGAAAATTGTGAAGAGGTTGCTAGGAAGATCAAAGAATTTGAGGAAAAGCCGAAAGCAAATTTAGAAGAAACAGAAACAGTGAACCTGGTGATGATGAAACGATCCAAGAGACAAGAATCAACGTTCACATGACTGAGGAAAAGAAAAGGGAATACATCAGATTCTTGAAAAAGAACAAGGATGTCTTTGCTTGGTCCTACGCTGATATGACAGGTTTGAGCACTTCAATAGTGGCCCATCGATTGCCTACCGATCCGTCTTGCCCGCCAGTGAAGCAGAAGCTCAGAAAATACAAGCCTGATTTGAGTCTTAAATCAAGGAAGAAGTATCAAAACAGTTGGAAGCCGAAATTCTGGAAGTAACCAAGTATCCGACCTGGATCGCCAACATTGTGCCCGTGCCTAAGAAAGATGGTAAGGTCAGGGTTTGCGTGGATTACCGGGACCTCAACAAGGACAGCCCTAAGGATGACTTTTCGCTCCCGAACATCCACATTTTGATAGACAATTGCGCTAAGCATGAAACATAGTCATTTGTGGATTGCTTTGCTGGGTATCATCAAATCAAGATGCATGAGGATGACGCAGAGAAAACGGCTTTCATCACACCTTGGGGTGTCTACAATTACAAGGTAATGCCGTTTGGACTAAAGAATGTTGGGGCCACCTACATAAGAGCCATGACCACTTTGTTCCATGACATGAACCACAAAGAAATTGAGGTTTACGTGGACGACATCATCATCAAGTCGAAGAAAGGGTGTGACCATCTAGTTGATCTTCAAAAATTCTTTGATAGGCAACGAAGGTACAACTTGAAGCTAAACCCTGCAAAGTGTGCTTTTGGGGTCCCTGCCGGTAAATTATTGGGTTTTATTGTCAGCTGTCGGGGGATAGAGTTGGATCCAACAAAAATCAAGGCTATTCGTGAGCTTCCCCCTCCGAAGAGCAAGAAAGAAGTGATGAGCTTCTTGGGCAGGCTCAACTATATCAGTCGTTTCATTGCCCAATCTACCGTCATTTGTGAACCAATCCTCAAGCTACTAAAGAAAGACGCCTGTATCAAATGGACTCAGATGCAAGTCTCTTCTCAAGGGTGGCCACAAAGTGTGACTGTATGCACACCTTATCCTCTGAAATGGCCTGGCGAACCGAAGGCCTAATCTTCTATAGAAACTAAGTAAACTAGGACTCGGTGCGAGCCTTTCACTATGCCAGAGTCCAAATCAACGTCGCAGACACGTATACCATGCTGACAGTGGAAGGCTGTGTGGGCACGACCTCTGGTGCAGGAGTAGAAATAGTAGTGGGCCCCATCTCTCTCTTAGTATCTATCTGTAAGGGCACCTCGGTCTCTAGAGTAGTAGTAGTAAAAGATAAAGGAGGCTCAGACTATGGTGCTGTGACGAACATCTCTGGTAGACGAACTAGTGGCTATGGTGCTCGGTGGCGGGCCACAGGATTCTCATCAACCTTTATCATGCTAGCTTCCAGGGTCCTCTGAACCTCGATCATAGTGTCCACGGTGTGCAAAATCTCCACTTCGCCGCTATACATAGTTGATAGATCAAACATGAGAAGGGGATGGAGGTGGACCTCTTTAGGGCTCTCTCATGTATCTCCTCAGCTAAGCCCAATCGATATCATATCCAGCAATGATGTTGGCAACCAAAACTACATGGTCCGGAGTCAAAGTATTATCAGCCTAAATTGTTGGATCCGCGAACAAACTATAACCCACCAAACCTTGCAGGTGAAGCTGAGTAATGCCTTCACAATCACTGCCGAAGTAGACATCCAGTCAGGATCCTGGCCCTGCTCAGATATATGGTATCTCATCGGAACGACCTTTTGGGCCATATCTCTTGTCAAACCCCAGTCCCTAGTCTGACTCAATCGGTAGTCATGGAGGCCTGATACTCGGGACCAAATAAAGGTCCACAGATGGTGGCCTCGGAGATATCAATTAGAACTTCTATCACCATCGTCTGAGTAATACGCGGCTGTACAAGAAATCTATTCCCTTTTAGGGTCGACTCTATGATGGTAGCAGCGTAGGATACGTAGAACTCTCAAACAAGTGCCGGGGAGTATTTCCTCAACATGGCTGCTAACTACTCTAAATGATATCGGGCCATGGTTTTCTAGAGTGTAGGATCACTATCAAGCCCCGATATCATGATCCGCGGCTCCTTAAATATAGTCCGGGCTTGTTGACCCCTATCTTCATACTAGATGTCCTTGCAATATATGAATTGCATGCATCGAACACACCAATGTATCATCAATGAATCCAGTGGGGCCGAAGGTACTGCTGGTGTTGGGGTAGACTTAGTAGACTTAGACTTGGACTTGTCTCCTGAATCAGAGTCATCTCCATCATCTCTATCTACTCAAGACCCCTCTTTGGAGTCTGACATCTATATGGAGCTGCTCCGCTAGGCATCTCTCTCTTCAAATTGGGAAGGTGGGAAAACTATAGCCTGTGTCACGACCCGAGGTTGGGGCCTAGATGTGACACGGCGATTAGGGACCCAAGAGCTCCCAAACAAGCCTCAAGTGTTCATAACCACATCATTGGTTCAAGATTAGCATACAAACATACACAATCATAGCCATGTCCAAATTCAGGAATCACATAAGGAATACGAAATCAATACAATAGTCATAACAAACAGATCCGGAGAGAATTTACATAGTGCCCAACATTGCCTCTAGTAAAAGGAACGGGGGCCAGGACAAATTCCGGGCTCACCCTCAATAAAGAGAAACATCCGTAGATAACAATTAAGTAGATAGCTGGCTTGCCCTCGGAAGATAGGACTTACCTATAATACTCCAAGAATGGACTACTCATCAACAGGCTGGTATTCAAAGTGCTCGGTCCCTACATGATAAAATCATGTATGCATAGAGTATGCGTTACTACATTTGAATGTACTAAGTATGCGGGCATGCAATGCATATGACTTATCAACCTGCATTTCAATGTCAGATGACAAGGGCACGTAATATAGAAAGAATCATATATCCAACAAAAGGTAATATACAAGATGCCATGAAATTCGTGATGCATGCAATGCGATAATGCTTCTTTATAATGGGGATGGACTATAGCCAAAAAATCAAACTCATACGAGCTATTACATGGATTAGACTGATTGGGACCTCCCAACAGTAGGAAAACAATTACTGGCCAAAGGTAATCTACATCACACCTTACGACCACGCTTTTCTGTGGATGGTCACCTTCCTTACGGGAATCACTTTTTTGAAGGGTTTGCATAATCATAATCATAAGCATATATGTATAAAAGTCCCTATGTTGGCACATAGTTCAAAGAAAGAGAGAGGGACCTTGGGGATATCTGTGACGCCCCCAATCCATCGGTGCTAAGTCAACAACATCCCACATGAATACTTACATATATACGTGCTTTCAAAGATCTAATATCTATTTCAAAACGTTCAATGCACATTTAGGCTCAAATACCAAATCATAAGATCATAATCATAATGCTCAAGTGAGGAATAACTCATCTACATATACACATAATAGTTCAAGCACCCATAATGCTCAAAGAGCCATAATCATAGACATACTGGTGATCACCTTCTTGTCATAACCAACGTCTTACCAAAATCATATCATAAGCATTTTATAAAACATAATTGGGCTTAACCCACTTCATAATTTACACATATCAATGCTCATGAATGCAATGCAATGCATGATGTGAGGATAGCATGGATAACATAGATTCAAGTTAAAATCAACCACATAAAAATGAAATTAAGGAAATCCATGATTAAATTCACATGTAAATCGTAATGTAGATCACCCATGCATAAATCAACTTTAAAGGGATATGCATGACCATAACTTCATAACCCAATGTAAATCATCATAATAGTAGTCCAAAATGAATTGAATTAGTAGGTAAAATACAGCCCATACACTAATTAGATTTAATAAAATCAAATCATGAAATTTCATATTTGAAGTAACTAAAATTCATGAAATTAGATCGAAAGATTTTTGGGTCTTCTTGGTTGAAAGGAACCAAGAATCAATCCTACATACCTTGATTGGAGAAGCAGAAATTAGGTTTGAATTGACTCCAATTGGAACCCTAGCTTGAATCCTTGAGAATGGAGAATTAGAAAGAATAGGGAAGTGATCTTGAGAGGGGGTAGAGTGATTTAGGTGAAAGAATGAAGAGGGGAGGGGTTTTCAACTGAATTAAGGGTTTAGAATGGGTAAAAAGTCCTAATTCTCAATTAAAACAAACCAGAATTACATAAATGCCATTAATGAAACGGACGTAAATTTGGTTTGTCTGGGTCACACAATTCGCTACACGGTCTGTGTAACATCACACGGACCGTGAACAACGACCATGACCCAACACTTAGAGTCTCGTAGAGGGAAAGATTTACGGAACTAAGTGGTACCACACGAACGACTTCGCGGACCATCTAATGCCACACAGGCAGTGACATCCTTCACTTGGCCAAATTTTCCTTTGTCCCAAGTTTGACCCAACCATGAACTAGCCTAAGTGTCACTCCTATGGGAGGCCACACGGTCCATGTGGCTTCACACGGCCCGTGCAGGCTCCTCCGTGGAGTGGTGCCTGGCAGTTCACTGGGGAGAATTTCAGGACATTTAGGCAATGCCACTAGGAAAAAATATATGGGTCCTTACAGCCTGAGTCTGGGGCAGCATTGTCTATCTGGCTGCAGCCCTGGTGTGTTGACGCTTGATGCCCAAATCTGGCTAGACCTCAAGCTCCTTTAAAGATCCACCAGCCTCAAGAGCGGCTATGGTGTTTGAAGGCTCGTTCTATAATCAGGTCTTCAGGGCTCGAATCTCACTCTTTTTTTAGGAGCAATCATACCTAAAATCAACACAATGCAACTAGTTAGTAGTCCTATGATAACTAGAAAGAAGAACAAAAAAATTACAAAATTATTCGAAAGGGGACCTACGAAGGCTCACCTACCAATCGTAAAGTCAATTACGGGTCATAAAAGGCCTTCGTAGGAAATAGGATACAATAACTTTGATTACTGAAAATGACTTACGAGGCCATTTATGAATCGTAGCATGAAATACGGGTCGTAGAATTCATCGTAAGTACACTGCCAACCTCTCAATGATTCAAGTGGAGAACCTATGAACCCTACTTACGGGCTATAGTATAGGATACACCCATAAGCGGATTCGTCTGACGACTTTCAAGAAAGAAAACATTGCTGATTTCAATTTACGAGGGACAACTACGGTCCGTATACTAATCTACGACCCACAGAAGGTCCTCGTGCTGTTGAAGGATATTAACTTCAGTTTTTTGAGTTCACCAAAGATTCCATCAATCATTAGTCAACCAAAAATCACAACGAACTCCCAGTCACTTTGACTTTGACAAGCTTACAAGTATGATGCCTAGATTTCAACAGCAGGGTACACAAATTTGAACAATATCGAAGCAATCATACTCAAAACCAAGTAAACACTTTTATTCCAAATTCAAAACATATGCAATTTCCAAAAATCACCCATCTAATAAGATACATGCAAACCGTATGAAAACCACCATTTAATTAATTCATTGGTATGCCATCATTTACTTTACACAATCACTCGGTCGATTTTAACATGGTAATTCAATATGATCCAAACGACAAGTGATTTTCTTAGTGTTATAAAATGACACACACCCACAATCATTTTCATGGCCAATTTTTTCAGTTTCATCAACTTTCTTATTGACTTTTACTAATATAAATAATTCGGACTTAGTCGACAAGGTATTTCACAAGTTCAAGCAATTTTTTTCACAAGCATATATATGGTTCAAGTTTGATATGATCAATCAAAGAGTGTCAGCCACATAATATATTACATTACAAGAAACACCAAATACTAGGTCAAGGATATCACAGAATTATTCTCAATACTGTCTTAGACCAATGACATAATTTTTCAGCAAAAATAAAGTTACAATAAAATCATATACCAAAATAGTGATCAAATGGGACGAGAAATAGCAAGAACAACCCCAAGAGTATATTCATACAATATCCCCACAGGCTTCTTCACTGCCTTATCAACCATCAACAGCTGCATGCTTGTTGGAGCAGGGACTCCCAAGACTAACTTCTTGAATATTGTAAGAGGAATTAAATTGATGTTTGTACCTAAATCACATAACGCCTTTGCAACTTCCACATCTCCGATGGTGCAGGGTATGGTAAATGCTCCGGGATCTTCTTTTTTCTGCACCAAGGACCTTGTTGCAATAGCACTGCAATACTGAAGCTCTTGGGAGAGCTCTTGGCTCACATTCCTCTTCTTTGTCACTACCTCCTTTACAAATTTTGCATATCCAGGCATTTTTTTCAATGCCTCAATGAGAGGAATGTTGATTGTTAACTGCTTTAACATGGACATGAAATGCTGAAACTTACCTTCCTCCTTTGTCTTTTTGAGTCTCTGAGGGACAGGAGGTGGAGGTCTAGGTATGGGTTTCAATTTCTTTGGCATTACTACCTCATCACTTACCCCATCCTTGGCGTTAGTATCCCTCTTCTCTACATCTTTCTTATCTACTATCTCCTCACGAACCTCATCGTCATCTACTGGCATTGGTGGGTCAATAGTCTGCTTGCCACCCCATGTTGTTACTGCTATGCATTGCCCATCATTCTTTAGATTTTCCACTGTTTTGCTTGGCAATGTACCTTGACGCTGGTACAACTAAGTAGACATCTGACCAAACTATTGCTCCAGCTGCTTGATACCCACCGAATGAGATTTGATCTTCTGATTAATACTTGAGATGTCAATTTTTATCCCCTTCAAGGTCTTATCCTAAGCGCCAACCTTCTTAAACAATCTATCGAACATCTCCTTAATCATTGAACTACCAGCCCCAGAATCACGATTATATGCTGGCACATACGGACCATTCCTATAACCATCTCTCTGTCCCCAATCACCATCTCTGTCTTGGCCCCTGTTTCTATGATAGTAGTAACCTCGGTTGTTATCTCTGAAAGCACCGTCTCTGTTGAAGTTCCGACCTTGATTCCCTTGACTTTGGTGCCAATAATCCTGATTGGACCATTGGGAATTAGTCCAGAAACCCCCCATCTAATCAGTTATAAAGCAAGTATCCTCCTTATAGTAGGGCTCCTTATACATGGGTGCTCATGGAGACCGATGGACTGAATTTACGCGCTTTTGACTCTGCTTCATCAACAACCCCACATTAGTACTGATTCGATCCAACGATTGCATCATCTCTTCATTTATCTCAGCTTATTTTGTATTGGTACTAAACTACGAGAGCTTTTAGTCGTTGACTTGTCTCTTGAGCCCCATGCACGGTTTGTCTTTGCAATCTTTTCCAGTCATGCAGCTACAACCGAAAATGGACAATCTAAGAATGAGCTGCTAGTGATTGTGTCGACTACCGCTTTGCAATTATCATCAAGTGCCCGATAGAAGATCTCCATCAAAGAATCATTAACGATCTTATGGTCTGAAACACTTCTCAAACACTTTGTAAATCTATCCCATGTGGTACTGATTGAATCATCGGGACACTACTCGAAGTTGTTGATTTGATCCTTCAACTTCAGCTTCTTTGACCTCGAAAAGAACCTTTCCAAAAAGTCCTTCTGCATTTTTGCCCAAGTGGTGATTGAACTCTATGGGAGTTTGGATAACCATACTATCGCTTTGCCTGTAAGAGACAATGGGAAGAGACGAAGCCTAATGACATCCATGGACAGATTTTGGTTTCCTATCCTACTTTTGCAGACAAGAATGACATAGTATAGATGGTTATGCGGATCTTATGATAGTATGCTAATAAACAACCCTCTATTCTACAATATTTGTAACAACCCACTCAAAAAAATAAATTTTGTACCATCTAGTAAAGGAGGTAACACAATAGCTCCGGTGACATCTACCGCCATAAGGTTAAGCTTGTATTGAAACCATGTATTAGTAGTAGCTTGAAGATCCTATAATGGTGGATTTGCATCTTTAAGTGGTGGTGGGTTATCATTATTTGGATTCAATTCTACATTTGCAGCATTATTCGCAAGTTGTTCGTGTTTTCTTGAGTCATTCTTCTCAGTCTTCTCTGTATCTCTAGGTCAAAAGAAGTCAAGGGATTGCCTCGAATACGAATGTTGGGAATACACTACACCTATATGTTGAAAGAAAATAACAAGAAATGTAAAATAAGGATTAGTTGTCAAATTACCCAAATTAAACGAGTATAAAGCCGTATTACTCCGCAACAACACCAAAACTTTGATGCCGCCCAAACTACACCTCTCACTAAAGGTAAAAGCGTTCGTTGTCAAAATATATAACCTAACCAAGGTTATGGTCGAACCCACGGAGAATATGGTCTAGACCTGGAGTAATTACGAGCAATTTGGATGAATTAACCTACTTATCTCCCGAAAAAAGGGGGTTCACAATTGCAATAAGTAAACCTAAACTAGAAACAAGTTATCAAGAGTAAGTGTCGTGAAATCAATGAGAGAAGTAACTAGGGTATTATGTTCCCCATGAATTCCTAACTCAGTATAGCCACATAATCGTAATCTTTTCTAGTGTGTAACATGTAGAACTAGTAAGTTATGTTTACCTAACCCTTTGATCTAGGCTAGAGGCAAATTTTACTACATGATTTGATCCATCCTCGCAATGTGGCATTACTTACCCTTACATTTTATTTTAGTACAACCACCCGTGATCTGGTTAGGTTGATTAGACGAGAGGAATCACATCTAATCCTGTTAATTATCCTTTATCCCATTCATTACCCCCTTGATGCAGTAAGTAAGAATTAAGAGTTCTAACATTGTCCACCATTAAAAAACATTCTAAATGAAGAAAAAATTAATACACACATGCACACTTTCCAAGAATTATGCATGGTTCCCATAACACTAGTTGTGGATTTAGCTATGCCTGATCATTGTAGATGAAATAATCATGTTATGAAATAACATAATTAAACACTTAAAATGATGAATTGAAGAACAAGAAATTCAAAATTCTCCACAAGAAATCACAATGTAATAATCCTAATGTAAAATCAAAGTAATCATAAAGTATGAGTTCTCAAGTCTCTCTACTCATTACTAGACGTTTCTGTCCTTTTTGTAAAACTAAAGAACCTATTTATAATAAATAAAGTATAAATCCAAAACAAAATAGGAAAGCTAGTGTTGCTAACTCAAACGAGTAGGGTTACGGGTCGTAGATGAAATCGCGGCCCGTACTTAGGCTTCGTACTCTACAGTTTCTAAATTTTGTCTTCAACGTACGAGACCTTCCTACGGGACATCTTCTAACTTATAGCTCGTAAAGGGTCTCGTTTTCTAACTCTTCTGAAACTTTTCACAATCTTGATCCTCCACGTACGATCTTATCCATCACTCGTCCTCCACCTTACTACTCGTAATTGACCTCGTCTGATAAGGTTTCAGCATTCATCATTGATACGCCCAAATTTACACTCCAAACGAAAGAGTAAAGCGGTCGTTGGTCAAATATAAAACTCAACCAGAGTTGAGGCGATCCCACAGGGAACACGTAAGAATGAATCTATTAGTACCGGCTTTCATATGTAAATGCTATTCCCAAGATAAAATTGCTTAAAGTAAATAGGGGGTTGCGTTGTTCAATTTAAATTCCTACGTAACGTAACTAATAGGGACATTGATACTGGGTATCAAACAAGTAGAGAGACGCTAGGGTGTGTTCCCCATGACATCTAATACGATAATTAAACTGGATTGGTAAACTCGTTCTTGATTGTGCATACAAGATCAAACAACTGAGCTAATACCTAGTTCACCTTTCGGTCCTTCCTAGCTATATTTCACTCTTTTCTTTTCGGTCTCAGAGTGTATGTAATGTAGACCTTTGTTTTCGATCTCAGAATACCCTCACCTTTCGGTCTTAGGTACTTAGACTAAGTTAAGAACCCCGAATTTCTGTTGTAGAACCCTTTTCCTAATTACTACATCCCTCTCGGGCATGTAACAAATACGGGCTTGCCCTAATGTGTTGACTCATTAAGGAGAAGTTGAAGCGAAGAATCTGTAATGAATGCAACGATCAATCCCTCAGATTTACCCCAGTTTGTGTTATCTTATTGAATCATCATGGTTTCCACAACCCTAGTTGTGGGTTTAGACTAGCGTGTTCAATATAATTTGCCCACAACAATGTAATGAATTCATAGTAATTGACTTACAATTGAAAGAACAATGAATCCATGTTACGATCTTCAAAGAGTTGATCACAATCCACGAATCGAACGTAAAATAAAGTCAAACTGTTGATTTCTCTCTTGTTCTCTGACTCCAATCGTCAACAACGTACTAAACGAAATAAAATAAAATACTATACATACAAGGAAAAACTAATCCAATTAAAAATAGGAAAAATAGACTTCGGCATGGGTACAGTTCATTACACGGTCCGTTTGCCATTGCCTTCTGCTTCCTCACGGGCATTGACACAGCCCGTGTTGTGTCTCATGGTCTGTTTAATGGTCTGTGAGTGTTCACTTGCACACTTTCTCTTATTTTCGACAATGCCCCTTCTAGTTCACATCAACTTCACGGTGCATGATACGGTCTGTGGCCTCTTTGACGGTTCGTGCATCTTCACTTGGCGTGAGTTCTATTATTTTCGACGGTGAACCTTCTACTTCAAGTCAACTTCATTGTACCTGGAACAGTCCGTGGCAGCTTTGATGATCCATTTATCGGTTCGTGCAACTTGCCTTGGCTCGTTCTAGTTTAATGCCCAAGTGCGGGGTCACGGTTGGTCACACGGTCCGTGTACTGCGGCATGGCCCGTGAAGACCTCTGTGGTCCCTCACTTGGCTCCATTTTCCAGCTTCTCTGCGTTGGCCATTTCACGCACCCTCTCACAGTCCGTGTGATGTTACACGACCCGTGAGATGGTCCGTATGTCACCACTTCGCCGCAGTTTTTATTCTTTTTCTCTCAATTTCTCCGTCAGTCCATGCCTTCGTCATTTTTCTATAAAGTACCAAAATACACATATCAAACCGACACATTTGCTTGAGAACGTGCAAAAATCCTTTGCTCAAAGCATCGTAAGAGTCGTATTTCTACGACTCATCAACACCCTCAACTTAGAACATTTGCTTGTCCTCAAGCAATGAAAACACACACAAACAACTTATAAATACAAGTGCCTCATTAATCTTATGGGTAACCCTTTCATTTTACGATGTATGCTCAAAACCTTGCCCTACATATGCTCACACCCCACCCCGACCTGCATAGATTCAGGTAGGCAGCCTGCATGTATAGTCAGTTCCCATATGATCCAGAACAAAGATGAACCGGTTGTATAAGAGACCAATTAGTGCAAAGCTAGTGCCCTCACAACAAAGAAGTCTCACACACAGTGTACAAATGCAATTAAAGAGACTGGAATGTAGACACTCGCACTCAGAACAAAGCTTTTCAACGAAGCACAAGTATGGACCATATGCTTGCCCTTATTTTTACCAGCGTACTCTCGAATGACCTTTTTAGGACTTTTACGGCTTGTAATGTAGGCTCGAGCTAGGGTGAGGTAAATTTAGGATCGAAGTGGCTACTTTTCCTCTCCTAGACACTGTTGTGACTTCAACTCTCTTTTTCGGCCTCCAAACGTTTCTATTGCTCCTATCTTTCCACTTTCTATGCAGTTGGGGGGTTTTGTGACCTTACTGCTTTTTTTTTTAATTTCTTGTCACACCCCCAAACTTCCCTTTTCCTTACGTCACTTGACTCGTTCCCATACTTACTTTCCTGTTTTTGTTACGATAGCCACCCTCAACTTAGGCTTTTGGCCCGAGTTAAGGTTCACAATGTCTTTTTAAAGGGCCAATGTAAGCCACCCTCAACTTAGGCTTTTGGCCTAGATTAAGGTTCACAATGTCCTTAGAGAGACCAGGGCCAAAGTAAAGATCTACAGATAGGTTAGGACGATAAGTTGGGTGATTAGAAAGAAAAGGTCCATTAAGGCTCAACTTTTGGTTCAACGGAAGCAATTTCATTTGGTTGGTTGATTTCAGGATGAGTGACTTCACAAAAGATGGCCTAAGATCCCATCCTAATCCAATAATTCAATTATTCTAGTGGGACTAACTCGGCAAGTTCTAGCATACAAGTGCGCCGCTAGATGTTTCACAAATACACTCACACACACACGGCACATCCCTTACGCTAATTGGAGCAAATCAACCTAGTCACACTTAATTCGTCAATGAGCAACCATACCATGTATAACATGCTTTCCCCAATGCATAACAGTTTGTCAGGATGGGAATATAGCCTTTTTTTTTCAACATTGATAATGCTAATATTCAAAACAAGGATTACCCTAAACAAATGCAAGCACATGTATTTACAGAAACGTAAAACATTACAACCTAAACATGCTAGTTATACTAGATAATACACCTTCAGAGAAAAGAAACATGGCAAGAAAAACTCCTCGGGGTTCAGGATGCCCCACCCCCTTCACAAATACTGTGCAATGCCCTCATTGCACCATAAGTAACACCAAAGCAAAAACTAGAGGCAGAACATACCTGGAACGCTCTAGGCGTTAGTCGGCCCGTCGGAGTCGGATCCACCAGGTGGGTCCGTGTTGGCAACATTTTCATCCGGTCCGATGGCGCTCCCGGAGGCTCCTGCCCGAGCTGCCTCATAGGCTAGTCGCTCTCGTTCTTCCTGGGATGCAGCTTCTCGGCGCTGGGCTCGCATGGCCTTTCTCAATCTCCTTGCTTCCTCACGCTGCGAATCCTCTAGAGGGCTATTGCGATGGCTGCGGCGCTTCCCTTTTTCTTTTCCTTTGGGGGCTTCTGAGGGTTGCACCTGAACAGCAGCTGGCACGAGCGGGACACCCCAACCCTCGGTTAGACTCGGCTCTACTGGGGCAGCAAAAAGTGACATCAAAGTATCTGGCGGTGGAGCCGAATCCGGCACCGTACTGTTATACTAGGCTGTCAGCTCGGCAATTTTAGCTTTCATATCTTGCACAGTCTACACCAAATGTGTCATCTCATCGCCGGACATACTTCCAAACATGCTATGGAAGTAGCCCTCCATGGTGTTGACCTGTTCTTGCAAGCTGCTTATTTGGCCCAATAAGTCTGCGCGGAGACGATCCTCTGCTTCCTGAACGTGAGCCTGCACCACCTGAGGCACCCGTACTACCATCTGGTCAACAATCGCCCGTGTTTGCCGCAGTTCTATCACCACTCGAGCTAAAAAGTCATAAGGGACATCAGTGTACCCTTGATGCATCTGGGGAGCTATACCACTACCGCTGGGCTGCTCAGAAGCCATACCTGACTGTGGGGCGGTGGTGTGCTCCTCAAATGACAAGGGTTGCTGCGGAGGTGCCCGAGGAAGCTGTGTAGGCAGTCCAAGCTAGCGTGCTTTACTCTGGAATAGCGGGTTATCAATATCCTTGATCTTAGCAATGTTAACCACACCCGTTGGAGCCATCTTTCGATCCAGGAAATAGGTGGTGTGGCCACGGGCCTGCCTGCAAAGTGCCCGAATCAGGCATGGAAATGACATACCTGCTCTGTCCGATAAGGCGCGGTCCTTTATCTCCATGGCGATGATCCGACCCATATTGATACCATATCGTGCGACCAAGCACGCTACCAACGAAGCATGAGAGGGTTGGAGCGTGTTGTCATTAGCGGTGGGTCGTAGTCGTGCCCGCACCACCGACCACTAGAACTTTGCGACAAAACTAAGTGAGGCCTTGGTAATGGGAATTTTGGGGTTAGACACCGTAGCTGTCTCCGCTCCTTGCACTGCGATGTGCTCCGCGACCCACTTTAACTGAGTGGCCCGTGAAGTGGGGTCAGACATTTGGACCTCATCAGTAATGTTCACAAACTTGGAGATAAATAACCCATCCGGTGGGGCGCGGTAGTCTAGGCCAAATAAGAACCTGTTGATGGTGTCCGTTGAAATATCCACCTCTGTTTCACGAATGGTGACATAGTCCCGTGGGGACAACTTATATGCCAGCTGCTTTTTTACTCTCTTGGACAGGTTACCCTCGATGGAAGCGAGCAGGCTGGCAGCATAACTGGAGTAGAATTCAGCAATCATGTCTGGCCCGTAGTAGCCGGGATGGCTCGCCATCCACCTAAACTGGTATGCCTCAAATGCATTTCGTATTTCTGGGATTGCATCCAGTTTTTCAGTCAGGACCCGCATTTCAAGAATGATTGGCCTCCCCTGGTACCCCCGGAGCCTTAAGTAATGCCGTTCACATAGATTTCCTTCGCCCTGGGGACTATCCGTCATCTGCACAGGAACACGAGAAGCCACTTGGCAGTTTCAAGGTCAGACATCCGAGCAACCGCTTGATGTGTGGCTTCGTCGTCGTTGTCTCGGAGGATCAGGATGTCATCCTCATCTCCTGCATTATGCTCAGCGGTGTCCGGAGTCCGACCTCTTCCTCCTGTTCCAGGGCTGCATCTCCCCCTCGATGCCAGCTGCTTTTTTACTCTCTTGGACAGGTTACCCTCGATGGAAGCGAGCAGGCTGGCAGCATAACTGGAGTAGAATTCAGCAATCATGTCTGGCCCGTAGTAGCCGGGATGGCTCGCCATCCACCTAAACTGGTATGCCTCAAATGCATTTCGTATTTCTGGGATTGCATCCAGTTTTTCAGTCAGGACCCGCATTTCAAGAATGATTGGCCTCCCTGGTACCCCCGGAGCCTTAAGTAATGCCGTTCACATAGATTTCCTTCGCCCTGGGGACTATCCGTCATCTGCACAGGAACACGAGAAGCCACTTGGCAGTTTCAGGGTCAGACATCCGAGCAACCGCTTGATGTGTGGCTTCGTCGTCGTTGTCTCGGAGGATCAGGATGTCATCCTCATCTCCTGCATTATGCTCAGCGGTGTCCGGAGTCCGACCACTTCCTCCTGTTCCAGGGCTGCATCTTCCCCCTCCATTCCCACCTCAGGAACTCCCTCCTTAGACTCGGGAGCTATATGGTGGCTCACTGCACGAGCTCATGTAGTATGAGGGGAGTAGGGGGAGACATTGCCGTTGAACTGCACATCAGACCCTCCCGAGGAGTCATCACCTGAGTCATTCTCCTGGTGCCGAAGACGTGACTCATGCTCGTCCCTAGGCTGGCATGATCATAGACGGGGACCCATTTTTACCTGCGAATACCACAAAGAATAAAACAGTTAGTTATGTCGGAATACGCAGGACGACACACAAACGGGTACTCAGACTTCCCCTATGTTCTCAAAGTGACAAAAACCCTTAAGAGTGGCGTCACCCGGTCTATCATAGGGAGTTTTTGCACTAGGATTCATATCATAATTAACGAGGATAAATACAGTAAAGCACATTAGGGCCAAGTAGTCTGAAACGGAGGTCACACACGGGCTGTGTACCGTAACACGGTCCGTGATATGGTCCGTGTGAGTGCCCTTGGGGATTTGGCAATATCAAGTGACCTGACACGGACGGCCACACGACCCGTGTAGAGTCACACGGTCCGTGTGGACGGTCCATGAGAGGTGCCTCCGCTCGGGATAATAAGTGATTCCACACGGACCACTACACGGCCCGTGTAGTATCACACGGTCCGTGTAATAGACCGTGAACCTACTCGTCATCCCCAGTCAGCCCCAAAGTCATAGAAACCTACACACCTACAAGAGATTCGACATATACACACTAGATCTCCCATTACGCTTTGCTTACCGCACACAAGACATCATTAATCTAACTCTAGAAACCCTAAAATCACCAAACTACTATGTGCAAGAATCAAGGGTTTAACAATGGTGATTTAAGATAACCCAACACCAAATCTTCAAGAAACCCTACACCTAAGTGTCATATGGCACTCAATGAACCAAGGGGGAATCATAAATTCACATATAGACTCAAAACTAGAGACGATTTAAAACTAAAAAGAGAAAGGAAAAGATAAACAACCAACTTACTTGATAGAGGAGAGTTGAAATTAGAATAAGAAAATTGCCCAAGGAAAGTGCTACGGATTGTGAGAGCGTTACTCAAATCGTGCAAAAAGAGAGAGAAATTTCGTTGTTGTGAAAGGGAGAAAAACGTGTGAAGGATGTTAGAGAGATAAAGTGAATGTAAAAGTGAAAGTGGGACAGAGCGTATAAATACCCGTCCACACGCGTCCCAAGACAGTCAGGGAAACGGTCTGTGTCACGAGACACGGTACGTGAAGCGTGTCATCTACTCATCCTTGGGCACTTAGCTGGGGCAACGCGCCAAATGGACCACTAAACGGTTCGTCTGGTGTCACACAGGCCGTGTAGGTCACCGTGTAACTCTCCGTGGGAACCAATCTGTCACGGCCCTTAGACGGTTGGGTAAACGGTCCGTGTAATTTGACACGGTCCGTGGACCCTACCGTGTGATCAGCCTTCGAATTTTGGCGAACTCTTACTTGGGCCATGCACCACACACGGACCATTAAATGGTCCGTCTGGTAGTTCACGGGCCATTTTGGGCTCCGTGTGACTCCCCTTTGACAATTGATTGTTGTGTGTTTGTGCCTCACCCTTCACCAGTACGCATGCTCACGCCTCTCGTCACAATGCTCATCCTTTCCTGGGCCAAAAATACAAAACAATGTAATGCATAAAATAAACATATATATATATATATATATATATATATATCAATTTTTTTTTATTTGATGGGTTGCCTCCCATTAAGCGCTTGGTTTAATGTCATGGCTCGACGTGGTTGACTACTCAGACTTTGTCAAGATGTAAGACCTCAATCACAGAGGTTTCATCTGCAGCACCCAAATACTTTTTCACTCGCTGCCCACTAACCTTGAAACGATGCCCTTCGTCCGTTTCCAACTCGACTGCACCATGAGCGAACACCTGAGTGATCTTGTATGGACTAAACCACCTCGATTTCAGCTTTCCTGGAAACAACCTCAACCTTGAGTTGTACAGCAGAACCTTGTCACCCATATCAAAACTCCTTGGTACAATAAGCTTATCATGGTGGGACTTCATTTTGTCTATGTACAGTGCTGCACTCTCATAAGCCTGGAGGCGAAATTCATCCACCTCATTTAACTGATCTAGCCTTATATTGTCTGCCTTATTCCACTTCATGTTCAGGGCCTTAAGAGCCCAGAGCGCCTTGTGCTCCAATTCTACCGTCAGATGACAGGCCTTACCAAACACCAACTGTAAGCCCATAGTGCATCATCTAGCTTCCGAGCCTAGTTCGTTCTTGTGGCATTCACAGACTTAGTCAGGATCTCTTTGATTTCTCTGTTGAACACTTCAACCTGCCCACTTGTCTGCGGATGATAAGGCGTGGCGACCTTGTGTTGTCGCACCCCGTACTTAGCAAGTACAGCCTAGAAGGATTTGTTGCAGAAGTGGGAACCCCCATCACTAATGATAGTTCTGGGTGTCCCAAACCTGGCGAAAATGTTCCGCCTCAAGAACTGTACCACGCTCTTGCTCTCGTTGTTTAGCAATGCTATTGCCTCCACCCATTTGGAGAAGTAGTCCACTGCCACCAAGATGTACTTCATCCCAAAGAAGCTCACTCGAACGGGCCCATAAAATCAATGCCCCATACATCGAACAATTCAATTTCAAGGATAGGGGTCATTGGTAACTCTTGGCACCTCGAAATGTTGCCTTGGCGCTGACACTTATCACACCCGCTCACCATGTCATGGGCATCTTTGTAGATGGTGGGCCAGTAGTATCCACATTGCAGGATCTTCTTCGCTGTTCTGGCACCACCATGATGCCCCCCCGGGGAAGAGTGGCAGGCTTCTAGGATGCTCAATATCTCTGCCTCCAGTATGCATCGTCTGATGACCCCATCTGCACATGTTCTGAACAAGTATGGGTCATCCCAAAAGTACCTGCGCACATCATGAAGAAACTTCTTTCTCTGGTGAGGGTTAAGGCTTTCAGGCATAATATCGCATACCAGAAAGTTAGCAAAATCAGCAAACCAAAGGATTAAGTCAGCAAAAGCTGCCAATACCTGTTTATCGAGAAATGAATCATCGATGCTCAACCAATCATTGGCTCTGCCCGCATCTTCCAGCCTTGACAAGTGGTCTGCCACTTGGTTCTCCGTGCCTTTTCGGTCTTGCACCTCGAAGTCAAACTCTTGCAGCAAAAGCACTCATCGAATTAGCCTTGGCTTAGCATCCTTCTTGGCCATGAGGTGCCGTAGTGCCGCATGGTCACAGTGTAATTTTGTAGCGCGTCATTTAGAGTCTTACTGCATAATAGATAGGATAAAAGATCTTGTTGTGCTTCTGGCCCAGCACAACACCCACAGCAACTCCGCTCGCGTCACACATCACCTCAAATGGGGCACCCCAGTCTGGTGCGACTACTATGGGTGCAGAAATCAACTTCTGCTTCAAAGTCTCGAAGGCCTGCCGGCATGCATCATCAAACTTGAATTTCACATCCTTCTCCAACAGCTTGCATAATGGGTGTGCAATCTTAGAGAAGTCCTTGATAAACCTGCGGTAGAAGCCTGCATGCCCCAGAAAACTGCGGACCCCCTTCACTGAAATGGGCGGTGGCAACTTCTCAATGACCTCAATTTTTGCCTTATCCACCTCAATGCCCTTATCTGAAACCTTGTGGCTAAGGACTATCCCCTCCTTGACCATGATATGGCATTTCTCCCATCTTAACACCAACTGAGCCTCTTCAAAACATTAAAGTGCCCTGCTTAGATTAAACAGACAGTCGTCAAAGGAGTCACCCATTATAGAAAAATCATCCATAAATACCTCGAGGGTGTCTTCGACCATGTCCAAAAAGATGGACATCATGCAATGCTGGAAAGTGTCCGGGGCATTGCAGAGCCCAAATGGCATCTGCCTGAAGGCAAATCTCCCATAGTGGCAAGTGAAGGTAGTCTTCTCCTAATCTTCCGGGGCGATGGAAATCTGGTTGTAACCCGAATACCCATCTAAGAAGCAATAGCACCCTCGACCTGCTAACCTGTCAAGCATCTGATCCATGAAGGGCATGGGGAAGTGATCCTTCAGAGTCCATCTGTTCAGCTTCCTGTAGTCCATGCACACTCGGCATCCGGTGACAGGTCTCAAAGGGACAAGCTCATTCTTGTCATTAGCCACCACTGTCATGCCCCCCTTCTTTGGGACACACTGCACTGGGCTCACCCATTTGCTATCCGAGATGGGGTACACCACCCCAGCATCGAGCCACTTGATGATCTCCTTTTTCACCACCTCCTGCATGGGTGGATTCAACCTTCTCTGATGCTCAATGTTGGGCACACAATCGTCCTCCAACTTGATTTTGTGAGTGCAGATTCCTGGAGGAATTTTGAGGATGTCAGCAATGGTCCAACCAAAAGCTCTCTTGAACTTTTGGAGGACCCCCAACAGTGCCTTCACCTGGTTCTCCTGAAGATCTGCGGCCACAATTACAGGGAGAGTGTTATTATCGCCCAAGAATGCATACCTGAGGTGCTGAGGTAACTCCTTGAGCTCCACAGCAGGAGGCTCCTCGATAGATAGTTTTGCTGGTGGTGTTGGCCTATTCTTCAAATCCAAGTCCAGCTTCCGGGGAACAAATGGTCTGGTTCCCATGCCTGTAGTGCATATACGGTGTCGTTGTACCCATCGACACCATCTCCTAGGAAGTTCATCAGCACTACAGCCAGTGTGTCTACTGTCATCTCTTCCTCTAGCGGAATCTCTGAGAAACCGTCGTCATCAACATCCATGACAGACATCACAGACAGTTCCTTAGGCCTCTTTATGGCAACACACACACTGAATTTCACCTCCTCGGTGTTCAATCGAAAATTGAGTTCTCCACGCTCTACATCCACTAGTGCCCTGCCAGTTGCTAGAAATGGTCTTCCGAGGATGATGGGCACCTCGAAATCCACCTTACAATCAAGGATCACAAAATCTATAGGGAAGATGAACCTGCCAACCCAAACCAATACATCGCACAGAATCCCCACGGGCCTCTTCAATGATCTGTTTGCTATTAGTATCCACATGGTAGTGGGTGTGGGGGCTCCCAAGCCCAACTGCTGATACACTTCTAACGGCATTAAATTTATGCTGGCACCCAGGTCGCAGAGGGCCCGTGCAAAATCATAGGCCCCAATAGTGCACGGGATGGTGAAGGCTCCCGGATCTCCCTTCTTTTCAACCAAGGACCTAGTAGCAATGGCGCTACAGTGGTGTAGATTGTCAGCTGGCTCAATCGTGGTTGTCCTCTTTTTGGTGACTAAATCTTTCATGAACTTAGCGTAGCCTGGCATCTGCTCTAGTGCTTCCACTAAAGGTATGTTCATGGATAGCTCCTTCAATATGGACATAAACTTTTGAAACTTTCCATCCTCAGCCTTCTTTTTCAACCTTTGTGGGAATGGCAGTAGTGGCTTCAGGATGGCTGGCAGGCTTGGAGTAGTGGGAGAAGCTACATATATTGCTTGTTTGGCAAGCTCTGGCTCTGCTGGTGCTGCATCAAGCTCATTATCTGCATCATTCACAGGCACCCCCATGGGGCTAGGCATCTTTCCACTTGTTTTATCCTGACCTGCATCATTGGCAACAACAGGGTTAGAAAGTACCTTACCACTTCTCGTGGTGATCGCCATGCAGTGGCCATCGTTCTTCGGGTTCTGCACAGTATCACTGGGAAGTGACCCATCTTTCCTTTGATTCAATGAGACTGAAAGTTGCCCCAATTGCTACTCTAGTTGCTTGATCGAGGAGGAGTGCGAGTCTACCATTTACCTCACACTGGACATTTCGCCTTTCACGTCTCGCACCCCTGCCTCTGTGGCCTCCACCTTACTAAGAACCTTTGCCATCATCTCCTCTAGCCTAGAGTTGCCGCCACCCTCATTTTGGCGTTCTCGATTTCTATATCCATCTCTGTTCTGCCAGTTCCCATGGTAGTTATCACGACCATAGTTCCAACCTTGGTTACCAGAGTTAAAGCCCCGGTAACCCCCCTGACTACCCAAAAACTGAGCCTCCTCATAATAGTCGCCGCCTTAGTCATCATACCTAGGGATTGTGTCCATCGCTTTTACCTTCTCAGTGCCCCCACCAAGGAACCTCTTAGACAGCAAATCTATCTGTGTCCGCATATGGGCCATATCTTGGTCCCTCTCTTCCTCCTTTTTGCGTTGCTCCGTACTCATCTCAAAGACCATTCCAGAGCAGTCTGCATCTCTGGTGTAACATGCCCTGTTGTTCTTTGCCACCTGATCCAAGATGACCACTATGTCCGGGAACGTCCTAGACATGTACGACCCTCCATAAGCTGCATCTATGATTGGCTTGGTAACAAAGTTGCAGGACCTGTAAAAGACTGCCTTCAAGTGTTCGTCAGTGAGATGATGGTTTGGGCACTGCTTGAGCTTCTGCCGGAATCTCTCCCAAGACTGATACAGTGCTTCATTCGGCATTTGCTTGTGAGACCCGATCTCATCTTTGAGCTTCGGTTGCCTTGAAACAGGGAAGAATCTCTCTAAGAAGACCTCCTTTAGTTCTTCCCACGTACGGATGGAATCATGCGGGAGCTTATTCAGCCACCTTATCGCCTCCCCAAACAGAGACAACGAAAATAATCTCAATTGCAGGGCTTGCTGACTAACTCCTGGGACCTCGGACTACTAGCAGGTCGCCAAGAAATTCATCGGATGCTGGTTTGCGTCCTTGATAGCAGCTCCGTTGTTCAACTGTAGCATTTGCAGCATCGTGCTAGTGATAATGAACTTGACACCAGCAGGCAAAGGTAGCAGCACTATTGCCCAGTGGTCCTAGCACCCTCATCATCATCGTTTACTGCTAGGGGGTACTTAGGTCCTTGAGGTCTCAACGGGGGTTGGTGTTGCTGTGGCGGTACAAGTGGCACCTGGAGAAGTGGTGTCGCTGGTGGTATCACATTACCGGCGAGATCATCCTCACCCAACCCATCGTGCTGTCTGTCAACAGGCGTCACTGCTAACTCCCTCTGCCTTGCTGCTTCGCAGTCCTGGGCATTCATTTTGTGAACTGATTTCGTGAGTTTGGGGTCGTAGGGAATAAGTGTTTCACCCTTACTTCAAGTACTTGGCATGCAATGCAGGTTCCCTACAAAGACAAAAACAAGAAATAAAAGTAAAATTGGGGACTAGACTTACAAACTGAAAGTAGCAACGAATAGACTATTTCTTCGCGCGTTCCCCGGCAATGGAGCCAAAATTTGATACGCCAAATTTACACTCCAAACGGAAGAGTAAAGCGGTCGTTGGTCAAATATAGAACTCAACCAGAGTTGAGGTCGATCCCACAGGGAACACGTAAGAATGAATCTATTAGTACCGTCTTTCAGATGTAAATGTTATTCCCAAGATAAAATTGCATAAAGTAAATAGTGGGTTGCGTTGTTCAATTTAAATTCCTACGTAACGTAACTAATAGGGACGTTGATACTAGTTTTCAAACAAGTAGAGAGACGCTAGGGTTGTGTTCCCCATGACATCTAATACGATAATTAAACTGGATTGGTAAACTCGTTCTTGATTGTGCATACAAGATCAAACAACTGAGCTAATACCTAGTTCACCTTTCGGTCCTTACTAGCTATATTTTACTCATCTCCTTTCGGTCTCATAGTGTATGTAATGTAGACCTTTGTTTTCGATCTCAGAATACCCTCACCTTTCGGTCTCAGGTACTTAGACTAGGCTAAGAACCCCGAATTTCTGTTGTAGAACCCTTTTCCTAATTGCTTCATCCCGCTCGAGCATGTAACAAATACGAGCTTGCCCTAATGTGTCGACTCATTAAGGAGAAGTTGAAGCAAAGAATTCTGCAATAAATGCAATGATCAATCCCTCAGATTTACCCCAGTTTGTGTTGTCTTATTGAATCGTCATGGTTCCCACAACCCTAGTTGTGGGTTTGGTCTAGCATGTTCAATATAATTTGCCCACAACAATGTAATGAATTCATAGTAATTGGCTTACTATTGAAAGAACAATGAATCTGTGTTACGATCTTCAAAGAGTTGATCACAATCCACGAATCGAACATAAAATAAAGTCAAACTATTGTTTTCTCTCTTGTTCTTTGACTCCAGTTGTCAACAACGTACTAAACGAAATAAAATAAAATACTATATATACAAGGAAAAACTAATCCAATTAAAAATAGGAAAAATAGACTTCGGCATGGGTATGGTTCATTACACGGTCCGTGTGAGTCCAGACGGACCATCACACGGTCCATCTGCCATTGCCTTCTGCTTCCTCACGGGCATTGACATGGCCCGTGTTGTGTCTCATGGTCCTTTTAACGGTCCATGAGTCTTCACTTGCACACTTTCTCTTATTTTTTACGATGCCCCTTCTAGTTCACGTCAACTTCACGGTGCATGTTACGGTCCGTGGCCTCTTTGATGGTCCATTTATCAGTCTGTGCATCTTCACTTGGCGTGAGTTCTATTATTTTCGACGGTGAACCTTCTACTTCAAGTCAACTTCACGATACCTGGCACGGTCCGTGGCAGCTTTGACGATTCGTTTATCGATCCGTGCGACTTGCCTTGGCTCGTTCCAGTTTCACGCCCAAGTGCGGGGTCACGGTTGTTCACACGCTCCGTGTACTGCAGCACGGCCCATGAAGACCTCCTGGTCCCTCACTTGGCTCCATTTTCCAGCTTCTCTGCGTTGGCCATTTCACGCACCCTCTCACGGTCCGTGTGATGTTACAGGGCCCATAAAATGGTCCGTATGTCACCACTTCGCCGCAATTTTTATTCTTTTTCTCTCAATTTCTCCGTCAGTCCATGCCTTCATCATTTTCCTGCAAAGTACTAAAATACACACATCAAACTGACACATTTGCTTGAGAACGTGCGAAAATCCTTTGCTCAAAGCATCGTTAGAGTCATATTTCTACGACTCATCAATCATATTTTTTGATCTTCAACCTATGAACTCACATATGGGCCATGAAGCATTCTACAACTCGTCTTACAACTCATATTTTTCAATATCTGAAAATCGGCCTTTCCCTGGATTTGACCCACGAATCATCCTACGGCTCGTGGAATAAACCACGGCCTATAGAGTGCTCCATAAATCACGAAAAACTTGAATTCTACAGTTATTTGCCAAAAATCATCCTGAATCCAGTAATCCTACTAAATCAAAATAAAAATACATCATAACTACTAACATCGCTTTGAGAACACATAAAATTACAAGTTGTAAGCATCAAGAGTGTTGTATTTTGGTGATGTCGCCCAAGCTACACCTTCTTTTTAGGCTAAAGCGGTCGTTTTCAAGATATATAACTTAACAAAGGTTAGGATCGAATCCCAAATGGAATATGGTGGACTTAGAAAAATTCAGTGCAATTTGGGTTATTTAACCAACTTATCTCCCCAAAGGGGAGTAGTTGTGACAAGTATAAAAAGTAATCCTAAACTAAGACAAGTGTTAAACTGGTATGAAGAGTAACTAGGGTATTGTGTTCAACATGATTCCCTAACTTAGAATTACTAGATAATTAAATTTTTTGCCAATTTGTAGCATGCAGAATGGTAAGTTAAGTTCACCAAACCCTTTGACCCAATCGAGAGACGAATTTTACTACGTGATTTGGTCGACCCCGTAATGTGTCATTACTAACCCTTACCTGTTGTTCCAGTACAACCTCCTCTTGGCCCAGTTCAGTTTATTAGACAAGAAATATCAATCGAATATTGTTAATTAATCCCTTTTCCTATTCATTACTACCTTGATCCAGTCAGTAATACTAGGTGAGTTCTAAAATTGGCCACCATTAGAAAGGATTCAATACGAAGAGAATTGATTAATACATGCATGCACACTTTTCAAGAATTATGAATTATTCAGTTTTACCTTATTAGTTTTTCATGGTTCCCACAACCCTAGTTGTGGATTTAGCTACTCATGATCAGTGTAAATGCAAGACTTATGAATTTTAATAACATAATTAAGCACTTACACAAGAGAATTAAGCACAAGAAATCCAAACGCACTGACAAAAATCACAAGATTGAGATCAATAAAATTTTACAAGTCTTTCTCAAGCTCTCTAATGTTCTATCACGTCCCCTTACTGTTCCCCTTAAAAATAACCTATAAAACCTATTTATAGTGTTTAAAATACAATACCAAAAGGGAATAGGATAGTTGGGTCGGTAGACTCTACAACAGGTTCTATAGGTCGTATAACATCTTACGGCCCGTAAACGGGCTTTCGTGGATTCCTTCTTCAAAATTGGGGCTGACTTCTACAACACCCTTCTACGACCCGTATAAAGTTCTACAGCCCGTAGGTGGTTTCGTCCGATGATCTTTTAGCAACTCCCCACTTTTTGATTCTCAAGACACGACACCAAGTTTGTGGCTCGTAAAGTCTTCCACAACTCGTCTACATATTCGTAGACTTAACTTCAGAAATTCACCCTTCACTGGAATTGTCTACAAAACCATCTTTACGGCTCGTAGAATTCTCTACGGCCCGTAAAAGGTCTCGTGGAACCTTTGCTTCAGCAAATCCTGCACACTTAGCCCAATGTGCCAACCCTGTAATATTGCAAAACAAACATAAAAACACATCAAATCTACTAGCACCGCATTGAGAACACCCAAAATTCCATGTTTTAAGCATCAAAAGTGTTGTATTTTGACAACACATCAACACCCTCTACTTAAAATTGTTTCTTGTCCTCAAGCGACGGACTCAATCTACATAAGCAGCACAGTAACACGTAGACTTAATCTAATGGCATACATCACATCAAACTCAAGCGTAGATACCCACACCATATTTAAAAACACATCAAATAGCCAATATAGCAAACCAATATAGGTCAACATATGTGACAATGCAACTATGACAAGCAAGGTAATTATCAACAAGCCACAATCACTAAGCTAATCTAAAGTTGACAATGCAATGCAAGTGCCCTTACAGAAAGAAGTCCCATATCTCACTCACAATGATATTTTCAGGTATAATCTTGGGACTATGCAAAATCACTCAATATCACAAAAGACATTCAAATATCATACTCAATACCATATGTTTGCGGTTATACTCATGACTATGACCTTTGACTACTTGGACTAGGATCACTTTAGGACTTTACTGGCTTGTAACGTAGGCTCAGGGGGCTTTGGTATGATGTTTTAGGAACATAGATGCCCTCTATGAGACAATATTTTTATACACTTAAGCCCTACCAACACTATTATTTTTCATGTCATTCTCCCTTTTTTCTATTTCAAGCTTTTTTGGATGCTTTATTCTCATTTTTCAACTTTTTGCCTTGTATTTTCACATCATTTTTCTTTTCAGTTCATTGATAAGGCATCACTCATTTTTCTTGCACCCAGAATAAATCTTTATCCCCCTTTCCATAGATCACTAATTTTTCCCCCTAATTCTGTGTTTACCCTTACACCAGCCACCCTCAACTTAGGCTTTTGGCATGAGTCGAGGTGCACAATATCCAACCTAGGAACCAGGGACACTTTTGGTAGCCACACTCAACTTAGGCTTTTGCCACATTCAAGGTGCACAATGTTTAAGGAAGGATCAGGGCTGATTTAAGGATTTTACATCTAATAAATCTAGGTCACTTAGGTTTTTACAAAGAAAAGGTACACGTAAGGCTCAAACATTAGGATCAAAGGGTTTTTCACACATTTGGTTTGTTATTTAGGCTAAGTGAACTATTATGAACGACCTAAAATCCTTTCCTAACCAACTAACCATAGTCTAAGTCATAGTAACAGGGCAAGTTCTGAATTGAAACACAATACATGAATTTAGCAAAGTAAGCTCACATTCACATGACACTTATTATACTATCAACACAAACTCTCAGATCATGCTTTTCATCTCAATTTTATCCTCGCTTATAAGAACAAGCATTGTCGACACAATTAAACATGCATGGTTGCTATCTAGACTAACTAACAAAAATTTTGTGGGTATCAATTTTCACACAAAAGCACAAAAACACATATATGCCATAGACATTAGTAGTAAAAGCTACCAATACTACCTACGCATCCTAAACATTCTGATTCAACAGAATTAAATATCCATAAGGAAAAAAAACACAGGCAAGAAAACCCCTAAGATTCAAAATTTAGGATAGTTATAGGACAAGGCTACTCAAACTTTACTGAGGCTTATAACTACCCACACCCCATAAAAAAGAGGTGCGTTGTCCTTAATGCATACCAAAAATGTAAAATAAAGTGCAGGGGTCAAACGGAACATACCTGGGTGCCTAAGCGACAGTCTCTACCTTGGGTTGCTTCCCAAGTAGCGCCTGATTTATTATTGCGACACGACATAGACAACTTGGGTACTCAGACTTCACCAAATGCCCATGCTTCCACTATTTTTATTTCCTCCACATTGCCAAGGTATGTCTTAACTCTTTGACCATTTACTTTGAATGTCCCATCGTTTCTTTTCTCCAACTCGATGGCCCCACGATCAAAGACATGTGCTCTTTGGTGTGAATTGGTGGTTCTCTATGCGACGATCACGTTGCAGCTTCATCCTTTATTTGTATAGGGCTGAGCTCTCATATGCCCTCAAACAAAATTCATCAAGCTTATTGAGTTGGCTCAACCTAGAGTTTTCTGCATCATTCCAGTCTAGATTCAACTTTTTTAGCGCCCACATCGCCTTATGCTCAAGCTCCACGGGCAAATGACAAGTTTTTGCAAAGATAAGTTGGTAGAGAGACATGCCTATAGGGGTCTTAAATGTTTTCCGGTATACACATAATGCGTCATCAAGCTTCCGCAACCAATCTGTCCAGTTTGCATTCACAGTCTTGGATAGAATCTGTTTAATTTCCCTATTAGACATCTCTACTTACCCGCTTATCCTAGAATGGTTAGGGGATGCCACCCGATGCTTTACCCCATATTTTTCAAGTATGCCCTTGAATAATATGTTGCAAAAGTGAGAGCCTCCATTGCTAATGATCATCCGAGGGGTGCTAAATCTTGAGAAGATATTCCTTTTCAGAAACGTTGTGACACTTTTGCCTTCATTGTTGGGGAGAGTAACTGCCTCCACCCATTTTGATACATAGTCCACAACAACCAAGATGTATTTGTTTCTATGCAAACTAACGAAGGGACATATGAAGTCCATCCCCCATACATTAAATAATTCAATCACCATAATAGGGTTTAGAGGGACGTCGTGCTTGCGAGAAACACCACCTTCTCTCTGACATCTAACATATCTTTGACATAGTCGTGAGCATCTTGGTGGATGGTTGGCCAATAGTAACCATACTGCAAGATCTTATGTAATGTACGAACTCTACTATGATGCCCATCTACCAAAGGCGAGTGATATGCCTTAAGGATAATCATCATCTCGACCTTAGGAACACAACGAGGAATAATCCCATATGCGCATACATGAAATAAGTATGGATCATCCCAAAAGAATTTTCTCACATCTGACATGAACTTGCGGTGCTAGCCGGTATTTAGGTAAGGCGGCATAATATCACTAACCAAATAGTTTGCATAGTCTACAAACCATGGTATCAAATCATGAGATTCTACCAACACTCACTTATCTGGGAATGAATCGTTGATATCCAACCCATCATCAAACTTTATCATGGCTTCATCTTCTAATCTGAAGAGATGATCTGCAACCTGATTTTCGGTCCCTTTTCTGTCGATGACATCAAAGTCAAATTCTTAAAGAATGAATACCCATTAAATTAACCTCGATTTTGCATCCTTCTTTTCCATCACGTACTCAGTGCCGAGTGATCCATGTGCACCACGACTTTGGTCCCCAACAAGTATGATCTGAATTTCTCGAATGCAAAAAAAGAAGAGAAAGAAAGGAGAAGAGAACTTCGTATTTTGGTAACTCTCTAGGAGTCATCTTTAACCTTGAATGCTATTAATAGATTCTATAGCATCGTAAGTAGCTCCTGTTTAGTGATAGTGTAGTTCTTCTGTGCTGCATTTAGGGCTTTTCTAGCGTAGTATATGGGATGTAATATCTTCTTTTGGCGTTGTCCCAATACTACACCAAGCGCGACCCCGTTTGCATCACACATGATTTTAAAGGGCTTTGACCAGTCTGGAGCTACAATGATAGGAGCCAAAATTAGTTTCTACTTTAATCCTTTAAAGGTTTTCAGGCATGCATCATTAACATAAACTTGGCATCCTTCTCAAGAAGCTTGCACAATGGATGTGCAATTTTAGAGAAGCCCTTTATGAAGCGTCTGTAGAACCCTGCATGCCGTAGGAAGCTCCTCACACCTTTCATAGAGATAGGTGTGGGACGCTTCTAATCACCTCCACTTTGGATCTATCTACCTCAATTCCCTTGATGGAATTTTTATGCCCCAACACAATGCCCTCCTTCACCATGAAGTAACATTTTTCCCAATTTAGCACCAAATAGCATTCCTCACACCTTATAAGCATAGCATGCAAGTGTTTCAAGCAATCCTTGAATGAGTCACCAACCACACCAAAATCATCCATGAAGACCTCAATGGTGTCCTCCACCCTGTCTGAGAAGATAGACATCATGCATCATTGGAATATTGCTGGTGTGTTGCATAACCTAAATGGCATCCTCTTGAATGTGAAGGTTCCATAGAGGCATGTGAACGTTGTCTCTTCCTGATCCTCCAGAGCAATGATGATTTTGTTGTAGCCTGAATAACCATCCATAAAGCAGTGCCAGTCTTTTCCAGCCAATCCGTCTAGCATTCGGTCTATGAACGACAATGGGAAGTGGTCATTTTCTGTTGACGCGTTGAACTTCCTATAATCCATGCACACTCTCCACCCAGTAACTGGCTGCATGGGATCAACTTGTTGTTGGGATTTGGGACCGCAGTGATACCTCCCTTCTTCGGAACACACTGAACTGGGCTTACCTATTCACTGTCACCGATTGGATAGATCATCCTGCATCCAACCACTTGATGATTTCCTTGCGCATGGCCTCTTATATAGGGGGGTTGAGATGCCTTAGGTGTTCAATGCCTAGGTTATAGTCCTTGACCAATTGAATTTTGTGAGTAGATATCCTCAAAGGGATACCAATGATATCTGTAATCGTCCACCAAATGCCCTTCTCAAACTGCTTAAGTATCGCTACAAGAGCATTCACCTATTCATCATTCATCATTCATCATTCAGGTCTGTAGCGACTAAGACTGGTAAAGTGTTGTTGACGCTCAAAAATGCATATCTCAAATGAGATGGAAGAGCCTTCAACTCTAGCACTGGTGGCTTATCCATGGATGGTTTGGTAGATGGCGACTCTCTATTTTGTAAGTCCAACTCCAACTTGGTTTGACACCTAGGGGCATAAAATACCATTAACGCCTTCACTGTCTCCTTATACTCTAGAATATCATCACGCTCAAAATCCATCAATACAACTTCCAGAGGGTCGATGCCCAGTCTCTCCTCAAGTGGTACATCTAGCTCTGCATCATCAACACTCTCAATAAAATAGACTACCATCAAATCATCCTCTTTGTTTGCACGTTGGCAGACATTGAACACGACCTCATCTTTTCCCAATCTGAACTTGAGTTGGCCCCTCCCCATGTACACCAAGGTGAATCTAGTGTCTAAGAAGGGCCTCTCCAAGATGATAGGGACTTCGAAGTCAACCTCACAGCCCAGGATCACAAAATCTACAGGGAATATAAATATATCCACTTTGACAAGCACATCATAAAGTATCCCCACAGGCTTCTTCACTATATGGTCAACCATCAACAACCGCATGCTTGTTGGAGTAGAAGCTCCCAGTCCTAGCTTCTTGAAGACCGCAAGGGGCATTAGATTTATGCTGGCACCAAAATCACACAATGCCTTTGCGAACTCCACATCTCCAATAGTGCAGGGTATAGTAAAAGCATCAGGATCTTTTCGCTTTTGCACCAAGGACCTTGTGGCAATTATACTGCAATATTGAAGCTCTTGGGAGAGCTCATGACTCAGTGTGTGTCTTTGTAACCAGGTACTTAATAAACTTCGCATACCCTGGCATCTTCTCCAATGCCTCGATGAGAGGGATGTTGATGGAAAGTTATTTCAACATGGAAAGAAAGTACTTGAACTTGCCCTCCTCCTCTTTCTTTTTGATTTTTTGAGGGATGGGAGGAGGAGGCCTAAGAATGGGCTTCAACTTCTATGGTGCCTTCGCAGCATCACTTACCCCATCCTTGACACGATCATCTCTGGTATCAGCATCTTTGACCTCAACTGTCTCCTCTCGAACATCATCATCATCTATGGCATGGGAGGATCAATGGTACTCTTGCCACCACAAGAAGTAAACGCCATGCACTGCCCCTCATTCTTTGGGTTTTGAACTGTGTTGCTAGGTAGTGTACCTCTTTGATGCTGGTTGAATTGAGTTGACACTTGGCCAAATTGTTACTCAAGTTGTTTGATAGAAACAAAATAAGACTCGATTTTCTAATTTATGCTGGAGATGTCAGACTTCATCCCCCTTAAGGTCTCATCCCGTGGCTTAGCTTTCTTCAATAGGCGGTCAAACATCTCCTCAACTCTGGAACTAGTATCACCAGTATCACGATTGTGTAATGGCACATAAGGACCATTTCTGTAGCCATCTCTATGGCTCCAATCTGCATCTCTGTCTTGGCCCCGATTCATGTCATAGTAATCTCCATGATTGTCTCTGAAAGCACCCTCTCTGTTATAGTTCCAACCTTGGTTTCTTTAACATTAGCGCCAATAGTCATAATTTAACCCTTGGGTGTTGGTCCCAAATCCCCCTGTCTGATTAGCAATGAAGCAAGTGCCCTCCTTGTAGTAGGGTTCATCGTACATGGGTGCTGACGAAGGTTGACGAACAACTACATTAACTCATTCTTGATTCTGTTTCATCATCACCTCTATACCTCTATGGATTTGGGCAAGCTCTTCCATTATCTCCTCATTTATTTTAGATTGCTTCGAACCAATACTAAAAGTGCATGAACGTTTGGTAGATGACCTGACTCTTTGCCCCCATGCACGATTTGTCTTAACCACCCTTTCAATCCTTTCAATGATCCTTGCAAATGGTTGATCTAAGGACATGCCCCCATGATGGTATCAGCACATGCTTGACTATTCTCGTCCAGGGCACGGTAGAATATCTCCACCAAGGCATCATCAACAATTTTATGGTCTATGACACTCCTTAAGCACTTTGTGAATCGCTCTTATATAGTACTGATCGAGTCACTAGGAAGTTGCCCAAAATTCAAGTTGAACTTCTTCGATCTCAGGAAGTACCTCTCCAAGAAGACCTTCTGCAACTTAGCCCAACTGGTGATCAAACTCTGCAGGAGCTCGGATAGCCATAGCGTTGCATTACCTATCAGAGATAATGGGAAAATACGAAGTCCTACAACATCCATAGACAAATTTTGTGTTCTGATCACACTCTTGCAGACAAATGCAATGTTGTGTAGATGACTATGCAGATCTTCTGATGGTAGGCCCACGAACAATCCACGGTTTTGCAGCATTTGAAGCAGCCCACTCAAGATCACGAACTTTATGTCAGTAAGTAGTGGTGGTAACACAATGGCTCCAGTAACCTCTATAGCCATAGGATTTAACCGATATTGGTTCCACTAATAAGCTTCGGCATTGAAGTCCTGTGGCTATGGAGCAATGTCCTCAAAAGGAGGGGGTTGTCATTATTCGTATTCTTATTTTCATTCTGGTTCAGAGCTGCATTTGTAGCATTTTTTGCATTATCTTGGGCCATCCTTCATAGTCTTCTCTGGATCTCTAGGTCAAAAGGAGACAAGGGAATGGCTCGACTTTGCGTATTGCGCATACACTACACCTGTACCCTGAAATAAATCAAAGATAATAACAAAAAGGTAAAATGAGGGAAATAAGGATTAATTTCTAAACTGCTTGAATTAGACAAGTATAGCTGTATTCCCTGGTAACGACGCCAAAATCTTGATGTCACCCAAACTACACCTCCTTTTTCAGGCTAAAGAGATCGTTGTCAAGATATATAACTAACCAAGATTAGGGTCGAATCCCACAGGGAATATGGTAGACTTAGAAGAATTCAATGCAATTCGGGTTGATTAACCAACTTATCTCCCCAAGGGGGGATTTGTGACAACTATAAAAAGTAATCCTAAACTAAGACAAGTGTTAAACCAGTATGAAGATTAACTAGGGCATTGTGTTCCCCACGATTCCTTAACTTAGTATTACCAGATAATCGAATTATTTTCTAGTGTGTAGCATGCAGAATGGTAAGTTAAGTTCACCAAACTCTTTGTCCCAGGCAAGAGGAAAATTTTACTACGTGATTTGGTCCATCCCCGCAGTGTGACATTACTAACTCTTACCTATTATTCTAGTACAACCTCCCCTTGGCCCAGTTCGGTTGATTAGACGAGAAACATCAATCGAATCCTGTTAATTAATCTCTTTTCCTATTCATTGTTATCTTGATCCAGTCAGTAACAATAGGCGAGTTTTAATGTTGATCACCATTAGAAAACATTTAATACAAAGAGAATTAATTAATACATGCAAGCACACTTTTCAAAAATTATGAATTATTCGATTTTATCTTTGCAAATCTTGTATTGTTATATTGAGGTTCATCTTCTCAACACATGCATGATAAATTGTCCACACATTTTGATATATGATGTCATCATTATGAGCTTTATAAAATAAATCTGGATTCAAAATATAGCTTGCAATATGCAAAGGCCAATGGAGTTGGTTAATCCACCTTGCATTAATGATTTCAAACACATCCTAAAATTTCATTTTTAACCTGCCAAAGGCCCGCTCAATAGCTTCCTTAGCTATTTCCATTGCTTCATAAATATAGCCTATTGGGGGTTTTTCTCCCCATCCACCAAACAAAGCACTGTTGTTAAAGGATCACAAACTTTGAGTGCCCGAACAACATCATTCCAAAGGTGGGTTGAAATAAGAAGACAGGTAACATTTTTGCCCAAAGTTTCCTTTGCAAATCTACTTGAAGTTCATTCAGTTCAGAGGACTAGCATTCTCAATTTTTTTGTAATTGTACGTAGCTCTCATAGTCAAGTAGGTTGTTGTGAATCTTGTGTTGGCAAATTTCACCAAATTTCATTCATTGGTGAATTTTCTCATCAAGTTCAACAACAATGGCCTTTGACTAATGTAGGAATGGATCTTGATGACCTTCTTCAAAACTGTTAAAGCAATATTATGGTCATTAGTATCTAATAAGTATTAAATATTAACTATAACGAAAGTTAGAGGATAGGAGAATGATATTACCTGAAGCATATGAGTTAATCTTGAATATGTCACCAAACATCAAGTTAATGTAGTAAACGATACATGATCAGTGACAACTTGTACAAAAATTTTCGGTCTGATTCTTTTAATAGTGTTCTCAAATAAGTTGTATATTTTGATAGAATTAGTAGATTCATTGCCAGCATCAATAGAATTAAGTTTGGAGAATTTGCCAAAATATTAATGATCATTTTGTCATTTTGTGCCGTCATTGTCCATTATAATGGAACATCGAAACTTTGTCCATTGCAATTTATGCTCATCAACATCTTGTCTACTTTCTTCACCTCTTTTTCAAGGTGAGTAACTCTTACTTCTTGAGAGGTAGGAGGCTTCATTCAGGGGCCATGTTGTCCTACTGCCTCAATAAATTTGTCAAATGATTTGTGATTAACATAATTAAAAGGGAGCCTTGCATCATACAACCATATTGCAAAAGCACTTACCGCACACTCCCTTAGAATTTTCTTGATTTAATCAAAATCTGCTCCCTTTGTAAAGCCTTCCTTTTGTTGTGATTTTTGTGAAAAATAGAGGCCTTTCGTCACATTTCGCCCTGTGGATGATGCACTTCCACTAGAAGACATCTTTTGATTTTTTGAGGGAGGCATCGCTTCATCATATTCATCCATATCATCGTCATAATCAATATTAACCACTGGTTCTTCTTGCTGCCTCATTTGATATTTTGAATTATTCGCCATTTTATTTTCCACATATTCCCTTATTTCTTCTCTAACTTCGGTCGGGCAACTTGAACATTATTTTATATTTCTATATTTACCCATCAAATGTTGTTTGTGTCGAGTAATATCACCATTATAAGTAACCTAACAAAACATACAAATAACTAAATCTTTTATTGGTCCTTGTATACCATAATTCCATTCAATGTCCTTTTTGCTAGCATCAGATGCCATTGAAATCACTATTCATGGACAAACTAATATCATATTAATTAGTATAAAACTAAATTGTATAGGGCAGAAATTAAAAAGAAGGATTACAATTTATTTCTAAATATAGGTAGAACAATAATAGTAGCTACACTGCTTCAGTGAATGAAAAGTAAAACGGAGTTGCAGAGCATAAAACAGAACAAAACAGAAAAGCTCACAACTTACTTCATATGAAAGAAGAAGAAAAGAATTGAAGAAGGAAAAAAGAAGCTATTAAGTACTACTTCTCGAAGTCGAATGGAGTCGCTACAATTGGAGAAAAAGAAAGAAGAACGAAGAAAGAAGAAGTTATCTAAGTCGCTAGCCTAGCTGCAACCCGAGAAAAGAGTTGGAGAAGAAGTCATTGCCTCGCTGCAACTAGAGAAAGAGTCGCATAATCCTTTTTCAAAATAAATCCTAGAAGTTCTTTTTAATTATTAAATTAGAGGTATTTTTAAAATAAAAATAAAAAGGCATCAGCTATGGCGCCTTGCCTTGCCCGTCACCTCTCGCCTTTCTATTGCCTTATGTCTCCTTTTGGAATTGCACCTCTCCATGGATGTAATAGGCGAGAAGGCTTCGTCTTGAATCTCTATTCACCAAAGGCGCAAAGGCGAGCACTTTTGATAACACCGACTTAGAGATTATTAATAATGTTTGCATTAGTAATGCATGTATTAGTTACAGTTGCATTACAACAACAACAACAACAACATACCCAGTGAAATCCCACAAGTGGGGTCTGGGGAGGGTAAGATGTACGCAGACCTTACCACTACCACATAGGTAGAGAGGCTGTTTCCTGGAAACCCTCGTCACAAAAACCCATCAGCAGAACACGCTAGATACGATACACAGGCAAAAAGAGAAGAGCACATAATAATACCTAGATACAAGATAGTAAACATATAAAGGCAGATAAATAACATATAAAAGACAGACAATTACCACTCCTTCCTATCCTCCCTATTAGCCTGCTACTCTAATTCTCGACCTCCACTCCTTCCTATCTAAGGTCATGTCCTTGGTGAGATCAAGTTTCACCATATCGTTTCTAATCACCTCCCCCCAATATTACAGTTGCATTAATTATACATAAAATATTTTATGCATCATTTGGTTTGATGCATTTAGCATAACATGCATTACGTAAAAATTTGTTTACAAAAATACCCTCCATATTTATGGTAGAAAAGATGTAAAAAAAGGTTTTAAGGAGCAATCGGACCTTTAACCATACTAACGCATTGTCACGTCCCGGGGTTGGGGCCTAGATGTGACACGGCGAATGGAGATCCGAGAGTCCACAAACAAGCCTCAAGTACCGTAACCACATCATCGGTGCGAGAATAGCATTCAAACACACATAACTATATAGCCAAATCAGATCTCAGGAATCATTCTAATAATAAAAAAGCAATATGATAGTCATAGCACCCAGATCTAATTAGAGTTCACATAGTGCCAAACAATGCCTCTAGTCAAGGAATGGGGGCCAGGACAAGTCCCGGGCTCACCCTCAATAAAAGAGGACATCCGAAATAATAATAAAGAGGATAGTTGGCTCACCCTCAGAAGATGGGACTCACTGCATTAACTCCAAGAATGGACTACTCGTCAAACGGCTAGTATTCAAAGTGCTCGGCCCCTACACGGTAAAGTCATGTAGGCATATAGTATGCGTTAGTACGTTTGAATGTACTAAGTATGCGGGCATGCAATGCATATAACTTATCAACCTGCATTTCAATGTTAGATGACAAGGGCACATAATATAGAAAGAACCATTTATCCAAACGGGGAAGTATACAAGATTCCATAAAATTCATGATGCAAGCAACGCGATAACGCTCCTATATAGCAGGGATGGACTATAACTGAAAAATCAAATCCATGCAAGCTATTACATGAATTAGTCTAATAAAGACCTCCCATCGGTAAGAGAAGATTACTTGCCAAAGGTAATCTACATCACACCTTATGGAACATACCATTTCGGTGAATGGTCACCTTCCTTACGGAACTCACCATTTTGGAAGGATTTTTCATAAACATATCATAAATATAATAAATGAATAACCATTCCTTATGACTTGGTCATTTCGGTAATGGTGATCGTTCCTATGTTGGCACATAGTTCAAGGAAAGGGAGAGGGCCCTTGGGGATAGCCCTAACGCCCCTAATCCATCGATGCTAAGTCAACAACATCCCATATGAATACTTATATATATATATATATATATATATATATATATATATATATATATGTAGACGTGCTTTCAAGAGATTCGATATTTATTTCAAATCGTTCGATGCATATTTAGGCTCAAATGCCAAACCACAAAATCATAATCATAATGCTCATGCAAGGAATAACTCATCTACATATACAAGATGGTGCAAGCACCCATAATGCTCAAAGAGCCATAATCATAGGCATACCAATGATCACCTTCTTGTCATAACCAATGTCTTACCAAGATCATATCATAATCATTTCGTAAAACATAATTGGGCTTAACCTACTTCATAATTTCCATATACCAATGCTCATGAATGTAATGCAATGCACATGGGCAACATAGATTCAAGTTAAAATCAATATCATAATATGAAATTGAATAAATCCGTAATTAAATCAACATCTAAATCATAGTAATAGTCATCCATGCACAAACCAATTTTTAAGGGGACATGCATGTTCATAATTCCATAACTCAATGTAAATCATCATAATAGTAATCAAAATAAATTGAAATAATAGGTAAAAATACAGCTCATACACTAATTAGATTTAATAAAATCAAATAATGAAATTTCATATTTAAAGTGACTAAAATTCATGAAATAGATTGAAAGGAATTTTGGGTCTTCTTGGTTAAAAGAGACCAAGAATCAATCCCACATACCTTGATTGAGGAGCTGAATTTGAGGGATGAATTGGGCTTGAATTTGATTCCAATGGAACCCTAGCTTTGATCCTTGAGAGAGGAGTGTAGAGAGGAGTAAGGAGGTGATTTACTGATGGGTAGAATGTTGTAGAAGAATGAATTAAGAGGGGAGGGTTTCAGCTGAATTAGGGGTTTAGGATAGGTAAAAGATCATAATTCATGATTAAAACAAATCGAAATTACATAAATGCCAATAATGAAATGGACCAAAATTAGTCCCTTCAAGCTCACACGGTCCGTGTAACGTCACACGGACCGTGAACAGTGGCTGTGATCCCCTACTTAGACTATCATGGAGGAGAATTTAACGGAGGTAAGTGGTATCACACGGACGGCTACACGGTCCGTGTGACTTCACACGGGTCGTGACACCGACCGTGTAACGGTACTTGAAATATTTTCCGCATGTCTAAGTTACGAGACAATACTTCCATACTTAGAATAAATTTTACGTAGTGAGCTACACGGAGAGCCACACGGGTTGTGTCACATCACACGGACTGTGTGAGTGTCCATGTGCCTTCACTTGGCAACAATTCCCTTCTGTCCCAAAGTTGTCCCAACCATGAATTGGAACTAGTGCCTCCTCACGGGAGGCCACATGGTCCGTGTGGCTTCACACGGGCCGTGTAGGCTCCTCCGTGGAGGGGTGCCTGGCAGTTCCCCTGGGAAAATTCTAGGACACTTGGGCAATGCCACTCGAAAAATCCGGGTCCTTACATCATCTCCGCCTTGGAAACATTCGTCCCCAAATGTACAAAAACAAGGCTTGAAAGGCTTGACTAAGAGCATGAAACACCCAACATAAGATACAATGCATAATTCATTATTCAAAATCGTACCAAAAACATTATTCAAAACCATTGTTCAAGACCTTTAAGCTCATATCAAAAATCGTATTCAAGTCACTCAAAATATTATCAAAATCCTTTTAGTGCACATGTATGCATGTTATGTCATGAGACTCAAGAGGGCAAGAAATGACACCATTAGATAAGGAAGAATCCTAATACCTTAGGCTTGAGTAGATTGGAAAAGATGAGGGTATCGCTTCACCATGTCCAGCTTCGCCTCCCAAGTAGCACTCTCCACTTGTTGATTTCTCCAAAGTACCTTCACCGAATCCACGTCCTTGTTACGAAGCCACTTTACTTGCCTATCCAAGATTTCTATCGGAATTTCCTCATAAGACAAGTTTTCTTCAACCTCAATTCCTTCCAAAGGCACAATGGTGCTAGGATCACCAATTATCTTCCTCAACATAGACACATGGAAGACCGGTTGAATGGAGCTCATATCCGGAGGTAACTCCAACTTATAAGTCACACCTCCAATTCGCTCAACAATCTCATAAGGGCCAACATATCGGTGGCTTAGCTTGCTCTTCTTACCAAAATGCATGACACCCTTCATAGGAGAAACCTTCACATACATCCAATCACCGACATGAAATTCAAGGTCCCTTCTCCTAACATCCGAATAAGACTTTAAACGACTTAGGGACATTTTCAACCTTTCCCTAATCACCTTCACCTTATCCATGGCCTCCATCACCAAATCTGGACCAACTAGAGCCATCTCTTCCAACGCAAACCACCCCACCAGCGATCTACACCTTCTCCCATACAAAGCTTCAAACGGCATCATACCAATGCTAGCATGGAAGCTATTATTATAAGCAAACTCAATGAGTGGAAGATGGTCATCCCAATTTTCCTTAAACTCTAACTCAAAGGCCCTCAACATGTCCTCCAAGGTCTGAATAGTCCTTTCTGCTTGGCCATCGGTTTGAGGGTGAAAAACGGCGGTCAACTTAATCTTAGTCCCAAGTCCCTTCTAAAAAGACCTCTATAAGTGGAAAGTGAATTGGGTACCTCGATCTGATATAATGGACCTAGGTATACCACACAACCTCACCAACTGTTGGATATACAACCTTGCGTAATCCTCGGAGCTCAAAGTAGTCTTGACCAGTAGGAAATGAGCCAACTTCGTCATCCGATCCACGATGACCCAAATGGAATCAAATTGCCTTTAGGTCCGAGGCAACCCAGCTACAAAATCCATGTTCACATCTTCCCATTTCCATGTGGGAATTTCAATGTCTTGGGCCAAACTGTCACAACCCGGGGTTAGGGTCTAGATGTGACACGGCGAATGGGGACCCGAGAGTCCCCAAACAAGCCTCATATATCAAAATCCACTAAAAACTTGTAACAAAATGACAGAAAATGAAGCTCAGGATTCCATTCATTTATAGATAAGCAAACGAGAAAGGTTTACAAAGTGCCCAATATTTGCCTCTTGTCAAGGAACGGGGGCCAGGACAAGTTTCGGCTCACCCTCAAAAGAAGAGAACACACAAAATACATACAAGAAATAACTAGCTCGCCCACGGAAGATGGGGGCTCACCACAAAAGAAGTCTTCAAGAACGGACTATTCGTCCAGTGGCTGGTATCCAAACTGCTCGGTCCCTACATGGTAAAATCATGTAGGCACAGAGTATGCGTTAGTATGTTTGAATGTACTAAGTATGCAGGCATGCAATACATATGACTTACCGGACCTGCATACCAATGTTAGATGACAAGGGCACATAATATACAAGGATCATATAGGCAATGGAATTAAATATACAAGATGCCATGAGATTAGTGATGCGTGTAATGCGATAATGCACCTATATAACGGGGATGAACTATAACCGACAAACCAAATCCATGCGAGCTATTACACGAATTGGACCGATTGAGACCTCCCACCGGTAGGGAGAAGATTACTTGCCAAGGGTAATCTACATCACACCTTATGGAACACACCATTTCGGGGATAGTCACCTTCCTTATAGGAATCACCATTTCGGAAGAATTTTACAAGAATCAGATCAAAATGTCAAGACATAAGCAAGATAGACGAATATCATCCGTCCCGATATAGGCACATAGTTCAAGGAAAGGGAAAGGCCCCCAATCCATCGGTGCTAAGTCAACAACATCCCACTAGAATACTTATATATATATATGTAAGTGCTTTCAAGAGAGTCAAGTATCCAATTCAAAACGTTCAATGCACATTTAGGCTCAACGCCAAATTACAATATCATAATCAAGATTTTCATGCAAGAAATAGCTCATCTACATGTTCAAGATGGTGCAAGCACCCAAGATGCTCCAAGAGCCAATATACAAGGTGGTGCAACCAACCAAGATGCTCCAAGAGCCAAAGCACAAGTCATATATGTGATCACATTTTGTCAAAACCCATAACTTACCAAAATCATATGATAAGACATAATTGGGTCTATCCCAATTCAAAATTTCCATGTAGACCGATGATCGTAAGTGCAATGCACTGAGAACATAACCTTTGATAGAAAGGAATGAAGTAGGATGTTGTCTTGCCTTTTATTGTAGTAGGTTAGTAGGATTAGTCGCGTCTTTATATATTATGTTGTTACTACCCGTCATCTATTATTTTTCTCCTTGGAGTTGATATATTTGAGAGAGGAGTTTTCTGGAAACAACCCCTCTATCTCTATGGGATAGTGGTAAGGTATGTGTACACTCTTCCCTACTATACCCTGCTTGTGAGATTTCACTGGATATATTGTTGTTGTTGTAAAATATTTAATTTCAACTGTATTTATGGAAACATACATTTCAAATATCTTCGTTATTTCATCAAGAATCTTATCCAAATAAAAATTCAATTTTGATATTCACTCCATCAACAGCGAAATTATCGAATTTGTCTCATTCACTACTGTGTTGAATCGAAATTGAAATTTCTTTTTCTATAATAGAAATTTAAACATGACAAATATGAGAAAGAAAATATACTTCAGTTCACAATCATTACATTATATTTATAGAGCGAAAGAAATGTCAATATAAAGATTATGAATGCATTTTTGATGAAGTATTTTAAACTAAAAAAAGAACAAAAATGTTTGTGATGACATAAATCTTTACCATCTTTCACACACGATATATTCTGTAAAAATCATAAAATTCAATATTATATATGCAGTAATTGATATTGATTGAATACGTTCATTTATATATAAATAGATGAACAACGCCAGTGCTGCACACAGGCCCAACAATTTGAATAGATCATTTGATGTTTTTGAGTTTTTTTTATGGGCCTACTATTTATTTTTATCTCAATTTATGTGTATTAAATTTTAATATAATTTTTAGATATTTTTATAGTAATTTTTAATATATTTTAAATAATATACATTACTTTTTCTTGTCTCAATTTACATGATGCTAATAAAATCTTAAAAAATTTAATTGTTGTGATTTATATAATTTTTAAATCATTTTCTAATAATACATGTTATTTATGCGGCACTGTTTGGAGAGTCAATTGAATTTTTTATACGTGTTTTAAAAAATTTAAATTATTAATTATTATGATTTGTAATATTTTATTTAAGTAGTTTTGAAAAATTATATATATATATATGTTGAGATTTATAATATTTTTATTTATTAGGGGTAATATTGTAAAATCAACAAGCCGAAGTAGGCACGTCAATTGGCAGTTGTCTTAAAAAAAACTAAATAATTAATAAAAATGATATAATAAAATCAACCAGCTGAAACAGGGACATCAAAGAGCAGCTGCCTACTTAAGCAAGCAGCTGAAGTAGGCATGTGATACCGATATGGGGTAATATTGTAATTCATAGCTGAAACAACAAAAGAAATAATTAATAAAAATGATGTAGCAAAATTAAGTAGTTGAAGCAGACACGTTAATCAACAACTCTTTTAAAAAAATTAATCAGGGGCAATATCGTAAATTCATAGCTATATCAATTGAAGAAATGATTAATAAAATGATATAATAAAAATCAAGTAGTTGAAGCAGACACGCCAACGGACAATTGTCTGCTTAAGTAAGCAGCTGAAGCAGACATGTCGATACCTAGTTGTATGCTACTCGCTCTTCTTTATAGTTAGAAAGAAAGAAAGAAAATAAATTTTATTGAAGTGTCTAGTTATGTTTTTTGCAATAACTAGTTTAGTGTTTATGCTTTATACGTATGTGTCGTGTCAATTTAAAAATTATATATAAATAGTAATTGTCATTAAAATAAATATAATATTCATATAAACAAAATTAAACAAATGTTATTAATTTGATACAATAATTTAATCTATTATGAATGAGTAAAGATGAGAAAATCAATTCAATTACTTATAATATAACGATATGTTAATAGTTTAAGAATACATAAAGTAATAATTTGGAGTTGAATAGTTGAAAGTTAAATAATTAATTGATTAAGGAGTAGTTTAATGTTTCAACATAATTTTAATTGCTATTTGTCTTTTTAAATTTGCTATATTAGGTACTTTTATTAACAAAATATTTGATAATCAAAAGTTTTGTTAATTTCAAAGTCTTAAATATTAGAAAAACAATAATATTTTTCCTACAATGATTTATATCAAACAATTCCAAGAGTGATTTCTAAATATAAAGAAATTCTAATTCAAAATGAATCTTAAAACTAAATAAATAAAAGATATAATACTAAATTAATAAAAATAGTGAGAAGAAAATTTTATCTAAAGATAAGTCTTTTAATATTGGATAAAAAATTCAAACAATATTTCAAAATATCTTCACACTTTTATAATATTTTTAAGGATATTCACACTTTTAATATAGTATAGATATATGGATGGATAAACTTGGATACCTTTTATATTGATCTGGGCTTTGAACCATCCGAGACCCAATAGCACTTACCAAGGGCCCATCTCAAACGCCCTAAAGCTATTTACCCCTTTACTCCATTTCTCTTTCCTCCAAAAAATAAACAACCTGTTCTATCTGTACAGAAGAAATGTCTAGAAGGTTCGGAAAGAGAAAGGAAGAAAATGAGTACGCTTCTGAAGGCGACAATCCTCCTAAGAAATCTTCTAGAACCGATGATTCTGACGATGAAGATGGCATCGTCGTCTGTGAGGTCTCCTTTTTTTTCGCTTCCTACTAGCGTTTTTCTTTTTTTTTTTTTTTGAAAAAAAACACTTTCCTACTGTTTTCTGATTTTTGAGGTGTATCTTCTTTCAGATTTCTAAGAATCGAAGAGTATCCGTTAGGAGCTTTGGAGGCAAGATAATGGTGGATATTCGAGAGTTTTATGTTAAGGATGGCAAGCAAATGCCCGGCAGAAAAGGTAAGTGCTGCTAGTTATTTTCATTTTGTTTTGTTGCCAAGTTTAATTTTTCTTATGGTTTTGGTTTCTGTGTTTTTAGTAGTTCTCGTTGTCTCATTCCGTTGCTGTTTGTGATTTGGGCGATGATTCTATCTATGTTGCATTTAGGGTTTTTATTATTTTAGGGCTTATGATGACGAGACGTGGGGGTAAATTATAATTTCTGTTTTTTCTTTTCTTTGTTTTTTTCCGGTTGGTCGTAAAGAGTTAGAAGTGACTTTTTAGTTGTTAGCTGAGACATGGGAGTAATACAAGTTTTTTAGGTTTCTCAGCATCTTTTGTTATCTTCTCTCTGGTTTCCTCAGGTTTCATTTTAGGAATTGTGTTTCTGTGTGTTCATCTTGGTATTATTCCTTTTTATTTAATGCAAAGGATAAATAACATCTACATGAACATTGCTAAGTAGTAAGTGTATAAGGGATGGGAGAGTTACTTTTTCACAAATGGTTCACATTCAAGTGGCAATTAATAGTAATTTGCAATGAAAGGATATGCGCTTTTCAGAAGACTCGGATGTACTTTGCACTATGATGATTTTGTCATTAAAGCAAAAGTAATATTTCATTACATTAATTTTATTTTTGCTTCTTACGTTCTTTTGATGAATGAAAGCATAAATGATGTACCTATTGAGGAGCATCATTTGTGAACTGAATATACAAAAGAGAAACAAATAAACCTCTGTTTCATTTTCTCCCTTGTTAATTAATTCTCTTACTATCTCAAATAGTCATTCTTCCTGTTGTGAATTTCTGGGTGATTGTATGTGTGCAACTCCAAACTTCTAGCCATGAGTGCACATATTTGTGGGAGTTGTGGAACCTAGGGGAGTGATCAGCCTTAATAATTTGCATTAGAGTTGGGCCGAAATTGCTTTCAACGTAGTGACTAGCCATAACACAGTGTTTATGATATTCAATTCCTGTCTGTTATCAATATTGTAGTATTTTTCTTAACAATTTGAAGCGCCTTTTTTACAACAATCGGTACTAAGAATTGTCTTGAGGTGGCCTGGTTGATTATAAAGTGGGAGGGGTACTCAGTTGCTGCGTTGGTGGGAAGTAGTAATAGGTATTCGGTGAAATAATTGAGATGTGTACAAGCTAACTCAGATACCACGTGCATTAGAAAGAACATGACAATTCTCATTGTTCCTATATGAAATTGGTTTATGGAAGGAACATTTATATATGTACATGAACCAATTATTATACTCTCTCGGGAGGTGTCATCATTAGCTTAGTTAATGACACATGAACTATTGGTAATGTGCGCAAAGAAAATTGCTGATTGAACGATCTAGGTGTTTCTTGTTGCCCAAGACCGATGCTTGTTCACATGGTGTTGTATGAACTGGCATGGTTATTATCGTAATCAGACAACTCAACTAAAATCATATCTTACTGGGTTGACTCTGGCAATTCTAGGCGAATGAAGAATCTACAACATCATATAGCTCTAGAGATATTTTGAAGTCTACTCCATTCTGTAGAAATCAACATATGCATTAAGTATGGCTTTTATGGTGAGAAGAGGAGGTTGTGCCTATGCTAGTATTTGGGTAAACAATAGGGAGTTCCCTTTCATTGATTTGGAAACTATTGACGTTTTTATCTATGCCTTGGTGACTCTGCCCTTCCTAACATTAGCTTTCTTATCCGAAGCTATTTACTTTTCCCTATAAGGTCTACCCCTTGTACAATCTAAAATAAATGATAATCGGTGAAATTGGAGGTTGGGAGACAGGCTTTGGAATCCAAGGAGTTCAAATTGAGCAGGAGCAAAACAAAATACTTGACGTGCAAATAGAGTGTTGTGAGGATGAGGCAGATATTGAAGTGACGCTTGACACTTAATCCGTTCCCAAGAGAGAACTTCAAATATCTTGGGTTCTTTATCTAGAGTTTAGTGGCGATATCGATGATGATGTCACACATCGTATTGAGGCAGTATGGAAAAAATTGAGGCTTGCCTCTGGAGTATTGTGTGATAAGAAGATACCATATAAACTTAAAGGTAAGTTTTACAGAATAGTGGTTAGACCGTCTTTGTTGTATGGGGTAGAGTGCTGGCCAATCAAAAACTCACATGTTCAGAAGATGCAAGTCACGGGGATGAGGATGTTGAGATGGATGTGTAGACATACCAGGAGTGATAAGGTTAGGAATGAGACCATTCGGGAGGAGTTAGAGGTGGCCCCTGTGGCTGATAGGACGAGGGAAGCGAGTGCGTTGGTTTGGACATGTGCAGAGAAGAAGTATCGATGCTCCTGTTAGGAGGTGTGAAAGGTTGGAGTTAGGGGTTTCACGGAGGGGTAGAGGTAGATAGAAGAAGTATCGGGAGGAGGTGATCAGACAAGATATGGCGAAACTTCATCTCACCGAGGAGATGGCCTTAGACAGAAAGGAGTGGAGGTTGCGTATTAGGGTAGCAGACTAATATGCTAGTAAGGGTAGATTGATGTCTGGCCTTGTGTTATAGTAGGTTGGTAGGAGTAGTCGTGTTTTATATCATGTGTAGTCATTATCCATCTTATATTTGTTACATTTTCATATGTTCTTTGCTTTTCATTATTAGTTGTTCTTTTTTCCCCTTTTATTCCATATTTAATATATTCTGCTTATGGGGCTTGATTCTTGAGATGAGGGTTTCCCGGAAACAACATATCTATCTCTATGAGGTAGTGGTAAGGTCTGCGGACATTTTACCCTTCCCAGACCCCACTCGTGGGCTTTCACTGGGTATGTTGTCGGTGGTGGTGAAATTGGAGGATGTGGATTTGTTTCGCAAGGTCGGTAGTTATATCTTTAATTTGAAAAGGGAGGAGTTATTACCTTTTAGTGCTGTTTAGTCACACTTACTAATGTTAACTGCAGTACTCAGCATTTCTCAAGCCTTTTCATACTTTGAGATGCATTAATAGTGATGGATACCGTACACTGTCTCTTTAGCATTGCTCCTATTTATGTTACAAATGAGAATTGTAAATTGAGCTGAAGTGGATCCTAGGGGATCTTGTAGATAGAGAGAACTAGCTGGTTTATCCAAAGCTAGATTGAACGAGCTTATAGCCGAAGTCAGGCGTATTGAACAAATTTGTGTTGTATGTAAGATATTATGCAGATCTGAGAAAACTTATTTGTGTTGCTTCTTTGGTTTAGAATCCTCAGCATGTCCTGGAATCTGCTCTTGTACTGCATCGCCTTTGGTGCTTCATACTTGTAATATAACATCAAACAACTCCTGCACTTAATCAAAAGAAATAAGTAGAAAGGTGAGGGAGGGAGGGTGAGTACTTACCCACTGCCCATTTTTGTTTATTTATTTATTTTGAAACTGGTAATGTTGCTTACCCACAAACCAGTTAACTGCTTTAGTGTTATATGTTCTGTTCTCAGCACAAGTTTATTTATATTTTCATTCGTCTTCTATCTTTTCTTCAAATCTTTTATCATAGCTCGTATTTCAAACCATTTTTCCTGAAAAAGACCTTTCTTGAGCCAAGGGTCTATTGTAAACCCACCTCTCTACCCCACAAAGTTAGGGTAAGGTCTTGCTCTCCTCACTCCCCACTTATAGGAATATTTTGGGTATGTGGTTGTATTCATCTTCCATCTTTTTGTGACTATTTTTCATCCATATATTTGCAGGAGTTGGAAACCAAAACTAACTGTTGTGTTTTGCATTTTTCAGGCATCTCATTGAGTCTGGATCAATGGAATGTACTGAGAGATCATGCCGATGAAATTGATGAGGCTGTTGCTGAGAACAGTTAGATGTTAACAGTGTCCATCATGTAGTTGGTGTAAAATGTTATTTTGGAATTGGACCCTAAGAGATTTTTTTCCTTGGTACTGTTGTAGATAAGGTTAGGGATAAAACAAACTCTGATTGAACATGTCGTGCCAGTTTGGGTGTCCTCTATGCATGTGCTCTTTTCCCGACTCACTTTCTAGAATTTGCAGGTGGGCACAAAATCCAACAGGGGGAGGGCTGTGTAATTTATATTACCCCTCTGATAGAGAAGGAATATTCAACTTGAATTGCTTCCTTATGGTCATTGATGATCCCCCATTTATCTTCTGCAGTTGGAAGAACTAGATAACTCCGTTGTCAATTCCTTCCTCCCGAATTTAGCTCACTTGAGGAATATTTGGAAGACCTTAAAAGCAAGTATAGAACTCTTGCAGCACTTAAGAGAGTTTTTAGCTTTCCAAATTTTGGGCAACGTTTTGTTTCACAATTAATTACAGCAGATGCATTAGCTCTTTCATAATTATGGAACTCCAGGCTAAAAAAAACAGATTGCAGCTGACCACTTAGTCAATTCCCTCATCAATGCATTGTTAAGCTGAAATTGAACAATATTTATAATCCAGATTGCAGCTGACCACTTAGTCAATTCCCTCATCAATGCATTGTTAAGCTGAAATTGAACAATATTTATAATCAGGTTATGCACATGATATCCTTTCTTATGAAGTTACCCTTATAATTTCTTGTGTTAACATTTAGGGGTTGTTTGGCTGGGAACATCTTATCTTGGGATAATTAATTTCAATATAAGTTATCTTGGGATAAGTTATTTTATCAGGGTAATTTATTCCATCACTATGGCAAAAAATGGTAGGTAGGATGATTCAAAGATTAACTAATATTTCCATCCAAACATGAGATGAAATAATTCTATATTTTATCTTGGAATAGTTATGCTTTATACATCACAATGAATAACCCGTTACTCCTAAATGTTTGGGGCTGTGATCACTTGCTATTAGCTAAAGAAGACTGGCTCTGACCCCCGCAATAATTTTGCAAGCTAGCTACTTGAAAATAGATGTTACTTTTGCCCTAGGCATATTGAGAGCAGGTCATTTCTACCAGTTCTTTACCTACTCTCTCCCATTCAAAGCTGAATGAGTGATCCTAAAACCTCCAAGGACACACCCATCCGAAGACTCGAAAAGGAGCAGCTGGGCATTATATTTATACAATACTTAAATTATTGGAGAAAAAAAAAACTGACCATAATCGATTTGATTTGATTTTAAATAAATGAATAAAAAAAGGTTAAATTGATACTCGCAAACATTTAGCAACTCAAATAAAGCTAAAACCACATCATGTACATTTTCATTATCTCTTATTAATTATACTTATTTTATGGGTCTTCGTTATATTGGAGATGACACTATGCATGACTTAATTTCACATTGTTTTCTTTTCTTCAGAAGCATTGTCTAATTATTTGCATCTTAGTAGACAAGAAATATTTGGAACTATTACTTACATGTTTTTTATTGTAGAGACTTCACTGGATTATTTTTGTGAAAAAGTCAAATCAAACTAAAAAATCGACACTTGTTGATTTGATTTGATTTAAAGATAAGTATAAAAAATATATTTAAGCTATTCTTTTTTTAGTTTCATACCTAAACTATCACCAGTGTGAGTTTCATATCTAAACTATCACTTATTAGTTTAAGAAACACACCTAAGTGGTGAGTGTAATACATTCTCTTTTATCGGAGAAAACCTTGCCACATGGCATGCCACATTAACAAGAATTAAATAAAATATTAATATTAGTTAAAAGTAAAAGATTAAAATATAAATATTCTTCCAAAAAAATTATTTTTTGAAAAATAAAATTTAAAATATTTTTCTCATCTACTCCACTACCCACACCCCCACGTACCCACCCAACCCACCCCCAACAATTCCCGCTTTTTTTAAATCTCTTTTATAAAATATTTTTTAAAAGTTCAAACTTCAGGTCCTACTCCAATCCTACCTAAAAAACTGATATTTTTTAAAATAAATAAAGTTCTATTCCACCAGCATCTAATTCTCCGCTTCTAATTTATTTTTATCTTTTTAATTTTTTTTTATAGATATGTACACATATTTTTAGAAAAATATTTTTTTCTACTTATTTATCGAATATAACAAAAATAAAAAAGTTATTTTAAAAAAATCTTGCGACAAATAAAAAATAATTAAAAAACAAAAGCGGAGGATTAAGTGGGTAGCGTAAGATTATTTTTTCTAAAAATTATTATTTTAAGAGAGAGATGAATTAAGAATTTTTTTTAAAAAAAAATTGGGGGGGGGGGGGGGAGGGGGCGGGGGTTATATGGTGAGAGGAAGTGGTGGGGATGGGGTAAGAAAAATATTTTATATTTTATGTTATAATATTTTTTTGAAATAATAATACTTTAATATTTAATTTAACTAATACTATAATTTATTTATTTTTTACAAAGGTGGAATATATTTGTCCATGTAGAGTATGGTGTGACATTTTTTAAGAAATAAAAGAGAGTATATTACATACATCATCGTGAGAGTGAAATAAAAGATAGAGGCGTGTTAGTTTAGGTATGAAATTTACACTTCAAATAGTTTAGATATGAAATGCGAAAAAAAGATAGTTCAGTGCGTTTTTAATATTTATCTCTTTGATTTATAGATTCAATTTTTTTTTAATTCTACGATATACTTAAAGACCGACACCACCTCTTCTATGAGGAAAAAGTATGTGGTGCCAAACTTGACATATAAAAATTTTACCCGTCATAAAATATAGTTATTTAAATCCTCCTAACACAACTAATTACAGAGGAAAAGACGACTTTGATTTGTATATCGGGTAAAATGATATATCAATTTTTAAAAAGAATATTTTGGTAAAATTAACTTTTAATTTTGGAAAGTTCTCAATGATAATGGAGTATGTGAATATACATGTGATGTTTAATATCGTTTTCTTTAATTATCAAAATATTTGTTTCAGAACAACAACCCTGATGTGAACTATGAAAAATTCGCATTCGATAACAGATTAATAGAATTAGTAACGGTCAGGATCTAGATGTTTAGTATTAATTAGGCGTAATACATAAATTAACTATTTAATTTGGCTTCAAATTATAAGTATGACTTTCAATTTTCAAATTGTATAAACAAGTAATTTAAATATCCAGTTCTTAAACAAATAAACACGCGAATTCAGCAGCCTAATTGCGTAAAATACAAACTCGCTGATGCGTAATTTTCATGGTCAATCCGTCGCTGTCATATCTTTAAAATTATTTCACCTATTTATAATTTTAAAAAGAAAAGAAGGTAAAAGAAACATTTGTGATTGGTCAAAATAAATTTATTTTACAAAAAAATAATTTTTTTAAATTTTAATTTTTTACGGGCCCTCATCTCCCCCCCCCAACCCCATATAAAAATATTAATTTTTTACTCCACCTCGGGTCCCCGTCGACCCACCCCATACAAAAAGAATTAAAAAAATTAATTTACAAAAAAATTAAAAATTTAATTTACAAAAAAATTAAAATTTTATAAATTTAAATATTTTACTCCACCCTGGGCTATATTTCCCCCACCCAGCCCCCCCTACCCTCACCCCACCTCCAACCCCCATACAAAAAGATTTAAAATTTACTTTTACTAAAAATTCAAATTTTAAAAATTTAAATTTTTACTCCACCTTGAGCCCCCCTCCCCCCCCCCCCCCACACCCATCCCCTCGGCCCCCACCCCTAAACTCATACAAAAAAATTAAAAATTAATTGAAAATTTTAATTTTTTACTCCATCCCACCCCACCCCCACCTCTACCCCCTACCCACCTCCCCAAAAAGAATTTAAATATTTATTTTTAAAAAATATTTCATGTCAAAAATTAGAAAAAAAATTCTTGAAGATTAGTAAAAAATTCATTAAGGGTAAGATTGTCATTTTACTTATTTTTTTCAAGAAAGACCATTTTGGGCCTAAAAAAAACGTCCGACACGATTAAACTTTGTATATTTCAGGTGTTATGCCAGCTATGACTCGCGTGTTTAAATGATTAAAAATGGGTTAGTTGGAGTGCATGTTTGTGCATTTTGAAAGTTTGATGTTCAACTTGTAATTTGAAGCCAAGTTAAAGAGTTAATTTATGTATTCTGCCAATTCTTAAAGGAGTGACATAAATTAGCCTTTTAACCTCCAAATCACAAGTTGGACCTCCAACTTTCAAATCGCATAAACAAACACTTTAAGTATCTGGATCTTAAACAAATAAACACACGAATTCAGCAGCCTAATTGCGTGAAATACAAACGTGCTGACATGTAACTTATGGTCAATCCGTCGCTGCCACGTCATTAAAATTATTCCACCTATTTATAATTAAAAAAAGAAAAGTAAAAGAAATATTTGTGATTGACCAAATTAAATTTATTTAACAAAAAATTCAAATTTTGTAAATTTTAGTTTTTTTAACTCCACCTTGGGCCCTAATCCCTACTCCCCCACCCCTACGCTCACACCGCATACAAAAAAAATTACTTTTACAAAAAATTCAAATTTTGAAAATTTTAATTTTTTTACTCCATCTCGAGCCCCCTGTAACACCCCACATCTTACATGTACTAGTTCAATGCATATGAAACATGATATGACAGTGTAAAACCAGCACACATTTTTTTAAAAGTGCTTGAATTGCAGATTAGAGGGCTATATGTACGTCTAACGCTTAAGATGACCGAGTGTATATAAAGTTTAAGTCAAATTGAGGAGAGCGCGACCTTAAACAAAGTGAAAGAAAGTGAGGTGCTTGTGAGACTTAGGAAGCTAACAGGTGAGTCACCTACATGCTTAACTTAAATAGGCTAGGTAGACAGAGACGAGGCCCAACACCAAATTTGTTCAAGTCCGATAAAGAATAAACCCCGAGGTAAGAATGTCATTTGGGCCCATGGTTTAGAATCATAAAAAGACAACATTTTCTCCCCAAGATGAATAGGAAAGGGCCAAATTACATTAACAACCTAATTCACAAATAGGGCCCAAACTAAGTGGGTGTAAGGGAGAAATATTTGCAGCAAAGCCCATCCAATTGAAGCCCAATAAGGCCCAAGTGAAAAGACCAAGTTGCTGCATCTTCACCTTAATAAAATAAGGCTTGAAATACAAAAGGAATTCGGCCAAAACTTGCCCTTTAAAAGGGGCTAAAATCCAGCAACTTTTAGTTATTTTCTCAAAGCCAAAAATCATATTTTCTTCAAAGTTTCTCCTTGCTCTCTCTTCATTTTGTAAAGCAGCCAAGGCACACCTCTAGGGTTCTTGAAGAGAACCTGATCCTTGAGATCTAAGGTGTGTAAAAATACCTATGGTTTGGCATAATTTTTCCATGAAAACATGAAGAGTATGTTGGTTGTACTTGTGCAGGAATTTGGGACAGCATGTGTTCCAAAGATTGTTGTCCACTTTTCTTATTTATTAAGAGGTTTTTCTCTTATTGGTTGGCTGGATTATGAAGTAATACTTATATTTTTAACATGGTTTGGTTCTGTAGTGATGTAAGAAGGCTGCTGCACCATTTTTATCTTCCCGAAAATGAGTTCTTATGTGATATCTTAATTGCACTCTTAGTAAGAATTTGTGGACTGAATATTGAGAATTGTTGTCTCATGTTTTCCATCTACCTGGGGACTGTTTGTGGACTATTTTGGAACTGTTTATGCGTGTAAATATGCTGTGGACAGTTTGGTTGAGGTTGAAACAGATTTGGAATGGTTGACGCTGAAATGTAGCGAAAGGACGTAATATTACGTTGCCTACTTGCATGTTGTGTAGAATTGTTGTATGTTGTACTTTATGAGCTGTTGTAACATTGTTATGGGACTAAAACAAGCTATATATGATATGTATATAAGAATGTGTATTAGAAAATACGATTAGAAGAGGAAATGTTGGAAGAATACTCTTGGGTTGCTAATTACGAGCTTGCTGCCCGAATGTTATTTTTGGGTGAAATTGGATTACGAAAATGTGTTTATTAGCTGCTAATACTAGTTTTATCATCTACTATATTGTAGATAAGTATTTGGAGGAAAGGGATACTACTCCGAGGTAATGACGACATAGTACAATGAGGTATGTAAGGCTACTTGATTTCCTATTATTTGGCATGAAATCTAGGTTCTTCCTTGGAACATAAAGGCACTTACCAACTCCAGCATAATTAATAACTGTGTCTCCACTCCTTATCATGATCATATGTTCCCATACATAGCCATTGTCAAATCTGCATACGTACTTGGGTACCAAAGATACATGCGTTCCTTTTTACCAAATAAAGTCCATGTGTTGTTTAATCTCCTACACGTTTCATTAGTTGTGTAACTCTCTTTACATTGTGGTATTATCTTGTGTAGTTGTTTATATGTCACCTGTCATGTCTATATTCCTACAACTCTAAATGTTATGACCACCAAAAGAATCATCTCAAAAGTAAATAAAAGATAACTCAAAGTTGCTTATTAATTGGTGGTATCCCAGGGGTGGAAGAATCACCTAGCATGGGTCGATCCCATATTGTGGGGGGTATCCCAGGGGTGACAGGAAAGCCTAGCATGGATCGATCCCGATATTGATTTACCACTGATCAGCTGGTCATTTACATGATATATTGTGCACAGATTATACAGTAAAGAAAGGTAAAGTAATAAAAAGACATAAAGTATATGATTCCACAGTATGACTAAAGGTGGTCTTTTTATCCTTACACACCAGCGTGCGATTTCATTTGAGTTCTTATTCCATATACAGTATTTCCTGCCTTATATATTTCAGTACATTATCCCGTACTGACGTCCCTTACGGGGGACCTGCATTTCAAGCTGCAGGTACAAGAGCTACTAGATCTCCCCAGTAGGAGTACATGACTTTCAGCTGCTGTTATGGAGCTCCAGGTTGCTTAGGGGCTTTGTGTGTCTAGAGCTTACATTTGGTATTGTATAGTTGGTCATGAGGCGGGGCCTGTCCTGACCCATATGGATATTGTTCCCTACCTAGAGGCTTTGTAGACTATGTAAATTAAAGTGTGGTCAAGTAGAATACTGTAGACATGGTGGCTCCAACGACCCAATCTTATGCATTTACTTTTGGCTTGTTAATACAGTTTACTTTCTTTTGACAGCATGTTGAATATGAAAACCTCTTAAATGTTCATAACAGGTGCATTGTTATATATTTGTTCTCCCGAGCCTTGTCGGCAACGGGTGCCAGTCCTCCTTAATGGGACTTAGGGCGTGACAGAAGTGGTATCAGAGCGGGTCATCCTAGGAAGTCTACAAAGCCGTGTCTATGTAGAGTTTTTTTTATGGATGTGTTGTGCACCACATTTATAAGCAGGAGGCTACGTGACATTTAGGAGTTGTCACTTTTCTTTTCATTCTTTAGATCGTGCCATAGAGCCAAGTGTTGTAGGTTGATTATTTCTAACCTATAAATTATTTTTTATAACAAGTATGCCTGAAACAAGGAAAAGTAAAGGCAAAGGGAAGGAAGTGGAAGTAGTAGTTGGTGTGCCCAGTGGTGAGACGACGAAATGAGGCCTAAGATGAGTCTCTGTCACAAACATCTCCAACTCCTCCAGTTCCTGCCGAACCAGGAAGTAGTGAAACTCCCCCAGAACCACCTACCGATGCTACCGTGCAGGATCTGAGAAATGCGGTCCAATTATTGACTCGAATAGTTGCTGGCCAAAGTCAAAGACAAGAAGGTCCAGTTATAGGTGTAGGTGGTGCGAATAGGGCAGCTAGCACGAGGATATGTGACTTCCTTAATTTGGACCCTCCATATTTTACCAGGTCAGATCCTAATGAAGATCCACAAGACTTCATCGATCAGATCCAACGCACTTTGGATGTTATGCACATAAGCGGCACAAAAGCTGTGGAGCTGGCAATATATAGATTGAAGGGTGTGGCTATATTGTGGTATAAAGCTTGGAAGCAATCTAAGGGTATAGATGCACCTCCAACTACCTAGAAGGAGTTCAAAGAGGCCTTTCTTGACCACTACTTGCCATTAGAGATCCTAGAGGCCCGTGCAGATCAGTTTCTGAATCTCCACCAAGGGAATATGAGCGTGAGGGAGTATAGCCTTCAGTTGAATTCCCTGGCCAGGTATGCTCCTAATGTAGTCGCTACTATGACAGATAGAGTTCATCGATATGTAGATAGGCTGGATTCGTATCTGGTCAAAGAATGTGCCATTTCTTCTTTGAATAAATATATGGATATAGCGAGGATGCAACACAAAAACTGGAGGATCAGTTCCAAAGAAGAAGGACACAAGAGTTAGAAAGGGGGAAGTCCAAGAGGGCCAGATCTACAGGGCAGTTTGTACTGTCCCAACGTGAGTTTAGGCCCCGATTTCTTAATAAATCACCTAGGCCATCATCCTCCTATTCTGCAGTCAGTGCTCCACCGCAACTTTAAGGGCCTAGAGGTAATCAGTTTAGTCAAAGAAGTGAGGGCCAAGGTGCACGGACAATAGGATATTCGGCCAGCCAGCAAATCCCTCCTAGGTAGCCATACAAACAATGTGGGAGGAACCATTTAGGTACATGTCGTGTTGGGATAGATGCTTGCTATTTGTGTGGTGTACCAGGGCATATGATGAGAGATTGCCCAAGAAGATGTATAGGTGATATAGCACAACCTACTGGGTTAGCCGTGGCATCATCATTGTCAGTTCCTCCATTAGGTGGGGTCAACAAACACCTGCAGGCCGTGGTAGAGGTAGTAGAGGGGCAGCTAGCTCCAACGGAGCCTAGAATCACACTTATGCTCTGAGGAGTCGGCGAAATTCAGAAGCTTCACCCGATGTGGACACAGGTACATTATCCATCTTTTCACATAATGTGTATGCATTAATTGACCCTGGTTCTACATTATCATATATCACTCCACTAGTGGCTGGGAAGCTTAAAAGAACACCTAAATTATTGAACGAGCCATTTGAAGTGTCTACACCAACCGGTGAATCTATTATAGCTAGAAAGGTCTATTATAACTGTGTAGTAACTGTTTGTGAACGTGACACGTTGGCTGACCTTGTTGAGTTAGAAATGGCGGAATTTGATGCTATAATGGGTATGGATTGGTTAGCTTCTTGCTATGCTACTGTGGATTGCCGAACTAAGAGAGTGTATTTCCACTTTCCAAATGAGGTGGTCATTGAATGGGAAGGCAATGTTGGGCACCAAAGAGTAAGTTTATTTCTTATTTTAAGTTGAGAAAGTTGATGTCAAAGGGATATATATGTCATCTAGTTAGAGTAAAGGATATGGAGGAAGACTCATCAACTCTTTAATCTGTTCCCGTAGTGAATGAATTTGTTGATGTGTTTCCCGAAGAGCTTCCAGGTTTACCTCTAGAACGAGAAATAAATTTTGGCATTGACTTACTTCCAGGCACTCAACCTATTTCTATCCCCCCATATAGAATGGCCCTGACAGATTTACGTGAATTAAAGGAGCAATTAAAAGATTTGCTAGAGAAGGGTTTTATAAGACCTAGTATGTCCCCTTAGGGTGCACCAGTGTTATTTGTACGTAAAAAGGATGGCACCTTGAGAATGTGTATTGACTACCGACAATTGAATAGGGTGATAATTAAAAACAAATACCCCCTCCCCAGGATTGATGATTTATTTGATCAGTTACAGGGTGCCAAATGCTTTTCCAAAATTGATTTGAGGTCAGGTTATCATCAAGTGAGGGTAAAGGAGAAAGATATACCCAAGATAGCCTTTAGGACACGCTATGGTCACTTTGAATTTCTTGTTATGTCATTTGGGCTGACCAATACACCAACAGTTTTTATGGACTTAATGAACGGGTATTCATTCTTGGATGTATTTGTAATAGTATTTATAGATGAAATTTTGGTGTATTCAAGATCAGAAGAGGACCATGCAAATCACTTACGGTAGGTATTACAAGTTCTTTGTGATCGACAATTGTATGCCAAGTTTTTCAAATGTGAATTTTGGTTAAGATCAGTGGCATTCTTGGAACATATTGTATCTGATGAAGGAATAAGGGTTGATTCACAAAAGATAGAGGCAGTGAAAGATTGGCCAAGGCCACAACACCTACAGAAGTTCAAAGCTTCCTAGGGTTGGCAGGTTATTACAGAAGATTTGTTGAAGGTTTTTCTTCTATTTCTGTACCTCTAACAAAGTTGACACATAAGATGATCAAATTTCAATGGAATGATCCATGTGAAAGAAGCTTTCAAGAGTTGAAAAGCAGGCTAACTTCTGCACCTGTACTAGTGCTTCCAGAAGGCACAGAGGGGTATGCGGTGTATTGTGATGCTTCAGGGGTTGGCTTAGGGTGTGTACTAACACAATATGGTAGGTTAATTGCTTATGCCTCGAGACAATTGCGGCCACATGAGAGAAACTACCCAACACATGACCTTGAGCTAGCGGCTGTTGTGTTTGCCTTAAAAATATGGCGCCACTATTTGTATGGAGTTCATGTTGACATATATACTGATCATAAGAGCCTATAGTACATCTTTAAGCAGAAAGACCTAAACTTAAGGCAGTGGAGGTGGCTGGAGCTAATAAAGGATTACAACGTTGATATACTATACCATCCAGGGAAAGCAAATGTGGTAGTCGATGCTCTGAGTCATAAGGCAATTATGAATATTGATGATCAGGCCGTGGTAAGTCAAGGAATCACTAAGGATCTACATCAACTAGCCAATCTGGGAGTTCGCCTTATTGAAACTCCAAAAGAAGGGGTTTTTGTGCATAATGCTGCAAAGTCTTCATTGGTAACGGAGGTAAGAGAAAAATAGTTTAAGGATGCTATTCTACGACGACTTAAGGAGAAGGTGAGCCAAGGCACGATGAAGGGCTTTGAACTTGCACAAAATGGAGTACTTTATTGCCAAAATAGATTATGCATTCCTAATATAAATGGACTAAGAAGGAGGATAATGGAAAAAGCCCATCATTCAAGATATTCGATCCATCCAGGATCAACTAAGATGTATCATGACCTGAAGGGAATATTCTGGTGAGGAGGCATGAAATGTAGATCACCAATAGGATGGTTTGAAGTGGGTGAAACCACCTTGCTTGGTCCAGGTCTAGTCCAACAAGCCATGGAAAAAGTCAAGGTAATACGACAACGGCTAGAAACAGCCCAAAGTCGTCACAAATCATATGCGGATGCTAGAAGAAGAGGGCTGAAATTCTTAGTAGGAGATTGGGTATTCTTAAAGGTGTCCCCAATGAAAAGTGTTATGAGATTTGGTAAGGAAGGAAAACTAAGCCCACGTTACATAGGGCCATATAAGATTATTAAAAGGTTTGGACAGATTGCGTATGAATTAGAGCTACCCCAGGGGCTTTCAATGGTTCATCCGATTTTTCATGTCTCAATGCTTCGAAATTGCATAGGTGACCCATCTCGTATCACTCCAATTAAAGATATGCAGGTTACAGAAGATCTCACTTATGAAGAGCTACCTATTGCTATCCTAGATCGTCAAGTTAGAAAGCTAAGGAATAAGGAAATACCTTCAGTAAAGGTACTTTGGAGGAACCAACAAGTAGAAGAGATAACGTGGGAGGCTGAGGAAGCAATGAGATCCAAATACCCTTATTTATTTGAAGCTATAGAGCAAGTCCAAGATGCAGAATTGAGGGATTTGTAGGTACGTGAATTTGAAGTCTTATTATGTTGTTATAAGTTTGTTTACATGAAAGTTTAAACTTGCATGACCTATCCTAGTTTTAACTTGTATGACCTATCCCATTTATGCTAACATTCAGGGATGAATGTTCCTGGGGGGGGGGGGGGGGAGGATGTAAGACCCCACATCTTACATGTACTAGTTCAATACATATGAAACATGATACGGCGAGGTCAAACCAACACACTTTTTTTTAAAAGTGCTTGAATTGCATATTAGAGGGCTATATGTACGTCTAACGCTTAAGATGACTGAGTGTATATAAGTTTTAAGTCAAATTGAGGAGAACGCAACCTTAAACAAAGTGAAAGGAAGTGAGGTGCTTGTGAGACTTAGGAAGCTAACAGATGAGTCACCTACGTGCTTAACTTAAATAGGCTAGGTAGACGGAGACGAGGCCCAACACCGAATTTGTTCAAGTCCGATAAAGAATAAACCCCGAGGTAAGGATGTCATTTGGGCCCATGGTTTAGCATCATAAAAGGAAAACATTTTCAGCCCAATATGAATAGGAAAGGGCCAAATTACATTCACAACCCAATTCACAAATAGGGCCCAAACTAAGTGGGTGTAAGGGAGAAATATTTGCAGCAAAGCCCATCCGATTGAAGCCCAATAAGGCCCAAGTGAAAAGGCCAAGTTGCTGCATCATCACCTTAATAAAATAAGGCTTGAAATACAAAATAAAGTCATCCAAAAGTGGCCCTTTAAAAGGGGCTAAAATCCAGCAACTTTTAGTCATTTTCTCAAAGCCAAAAATCAGATTTTCTTCAAAGTTTCTCCTTGCTCTCTCTTCATTTTGTAAAGCAGCCAAGGCACATCTCTAGTATTCTTGAAGAGAACCTGATCCTTGAGGTCTAAGGTAAGTAAAAATACCTATGGTTTGGTATAATTTTTCCATGAAAAACATTGAAGAGTATGCTGGTTGTACTTGTGCAGGAATTTGGGATAACATGTGTTTCAAAGATTGTTGTCCACTTTTCTAGTTTATTAAGAGGCTTTTCTCTTATTGGTTGGCTGGATTATGAAGTAATACTTATATTTTTAACATGGTTTGGTTCTGTAATGATGTAAGAAGGCTGCTGCACTATTTTTATCTTTTGAGAAAATGAGTTCTTATGTGATATCTTAATTGCACTCTTAGTAAGAATTTATGGACTGAATATTGGGAATTGTTGTCTCATGTTTTCCATCTTCTTGGGGACTATTTTTGGACTGTTTATGTGTGTAAATATATTGAAGACAGTTTGGTTGAGGTTGAAACAGATTTGGAATGGTTGACGCTGAAATATAGCGAAAGGACGTAATGTTACGTTGCCTACTTGCATGTTGTGTAGAATTATTGTATGTTGTACTTTATGAGTTGTTGTAACACTGTTATGGGATTAAAACAAGCTGGATATGATATGTATATGAGAATGTGTATTAGAAAATACGATTAGAAGAGAAAATGTTGAAAGAATACTCTTTGGTTGCTAATTACGGGCTTGCTGCCGGGATATTATTTTTGGGTGAAATTGGATTACCAAGATGTGTTTATTAGCTGCTAATACTAGTTTTATCACCTGCTATATTGTAGATAAGTATTTGGAGGGAAGGGATACTACTCCGAGGTAATAATGACATAGCACAACGAGGTACGTAAGGCTACTTGATTTCCTATTATTTGGCATGAAATCTAGGTTCTTCCTTGGAACATAAAGGCACTTACCAACTCCGGCATAATTAATAACTGTGTCTCCACTCCTCATCATGATTATATGTTCCCATACATAGCCATTGTCAAATCTGCATACGTACTTGGGTACCAAAGATACATGCATTCCTTTTTACCAAATAAAGTCCATGTGCTGTTTTATTTCCTACACGTTTCATTAGTTGTGTAACTCTCTTTACATTGTGGTATTATCTTGTGTAGTTGTTTATATGTCACATGTCATGTCTATATTCCTACAGCTCTAAATGTTATGACCACCAAAAGAATCATCTCAAAAGTAAATAAAAGATAACTTAAAGTTGCTTATTAATGGGTGGTATCCCAGGGGTGGAAGAATCACCGAGCATGGGTCGATCCCATATTACGGAGGGTATCCCAAGATTGAAAGGAAGCCTAGCATGGGTCGATCCCGATATTGATTCACCACTGATCAGCTGGTCATTACATGATATATTATGCACAGATTATACAGTAAAGAAAGTTAAAGTAATAAAAAAACATAAAGTACATGATTCCACAGTATGACTGAAGGTGGTCTTTTTATCCTTACACACCAGTATGTGATTTCATTTGAGTTCTTATTCCATATACAATATTTCCTGCCTTACATATTCAATACATTATCCCGTACTGACGTCCCTTACGGGGACCTGCATTTCATGCTGCAGGTACAAGAGCTACTAGATCTCCCCAGTAGGAGTACAAGACTTTCAACTGCTATTACCGAGCTCCAGGTCCTTCGGGGCTTTGTGTGTCTAGAGCTTACATTTTGTATTGTATAGTTGGTCATGAGGCGGGGCCTGTCCCGACCCATATGGATATTGTTCCCTACCTAGAGGCTTTGTAGACTATGTAAATTAAAGTGTAGTCAAGTAGCATACTGTAGACATCGTGGCTCCAACGGCCTAGTATTATGCATTTACTTTTGGCTTGTTAATACAGTTTACTTTCTTTTGACAGCATGTTGAATATGGAAACCTCTTAAATGTTCATAGCAGGTGCATAGTTATATGTTGGTTTTTTCGAGCCTTATCGGCAACGAGCGCCAGTCGCCTTAATGGGACTAAGGGCGTGACACCCCCTTCCCCCCTCCATAGCCCCACCCAGCCCCACCCCCATGCAAAAAAAAAATTAAAATTTTATTTTACAAAAAAAATTTACATTTTATAAATTTTTTAATTTTTTAATTTTTTACTCCACCTCGGGCTCTCAACCCCCCATCGCCCCACTCTACCCCACCTCTAACCCTCTACCCCTACCCCCACCTTCCAAAAATGAATTTAAATATTTTTTTAAAAAAAAATATTTCAAATTATGAAATATTTTCATGTAAAAAACTAGAAAAAATAATTGTTGAAGATTAGTAAAAGAAAGAAGAAGAAATATGGACGCGTTATGCCAACTAAGATTCACATGTTTGAATGTTTAAGAATTGGTTAGTTAAAGTGTTTGTTTATGCAATTTGAAAGTTAGAGGTCCAACTTGTGATTTGGAGCCATATTAAAGGGCTAATTTATGTATTATGTCTTTTGTTTGCAACATATTTTAAAATGACGAAAAATAAATTGCTATCACAAATAAAATATGAATAGTTTAGGTATGAAACTTACACTCTCAATAGTTTAGTTATGAAACTCAAAAAAAGAAATAGTTTAGATGTTTTTTTTTTTATACTTATCTCTAAATAATTAGTGCTTTAAAAGATAAATTTTAGATGTGCAAACGGAGCATAAAAAACGCTTTGAGGTTCACGTGTGGAGTCTGAACACACGTTTAATGTTCAACATTTGGAGTTTACTTGACACTTTTTCCACAAAATAATTGTGTTGAATTTTCTAATGTTCAACATTTGGAGTTTGCTTGACATTTCTTACACAAATAAATATGTGTTGAATTTTTTCAAGTTCAACGTTTGGGGTTTGTTGAATTTACGTTTTTAATAAGTTCATCATGTTTTTGTTTAATATTTTAAAATTATTATATTTTTATTTAAGAAGTGATCTTATTTTTATTCATAAAAAGAAATGTTTTAATTATAGTATTGAAATAAATTATTAATTTTTATAATGAGATTAGACATCAGTGCCCGTGTCAGCGTGGACCCAATATCTGTTATTTTTGTGTTCCAATAAATGTGATATAGATAGAATCTAGAAAGTCAATTAAATTTTAATATGATTCTTAAATATTTTAAATAATTAATTATTTTGAACTATAGCGCTTTTTTACATAATTTTTAAATAAAATATGTTATTTCTCTTGTCCCAATTTATGTGGTATTCACAAAATTTCAAAAGTCAATTTTTTATGTCTTTACTTTTTCATTTTTTTAATTAGTATGATATATATTACGTTTATGTCATTTTTACATAACATATGTTATCCATTTATCCTTATCTATGCAACACTGATTCGAGTGTTAATTGAACCTTTGTATGTCTTTTAAATATTTTAAATTGTTAACTCTTGTGATTTATATTTTTTTTTAAAATTCAATTTTCATATATAGATATATTACTATTGTTAATTATCTAGATTTACGGTAATGTTTACGTAGTTTCCTAATTAAATAATACATGTTATTTCTTTTGTCCCCCTTTTATGTGACGTCGATAGATTAATTTCAATAATCAATTGAATTTTATTTTGTTTTTAAGAAATTTGAAATCGTCAAATATCATGATTTATAGTATTTTTTTTATACTTATCTAAATTCATGGTAATTTTTACCTAATTACCTAATTAAATGATATGTTATTTCTTCTGTCCCCTTTTATATGACGTCGATAGATTAATTTCAACAATCAATTGAATTTTTTTATTTGTTTTTAAAAAATTTGAAGTTATCAAATATCATGATTTATAGTATATTTTATAATTTTACGTAACATGTTGTAATCATATAAAATTTATTAAAATACAAATTTTATAAAATGATTCAAATTATATTAAATTCAAGATATATTAGTCCGAAATGAATATAGTGGATTAATATAATTGGATTAATAAATTAAGTCCAATAAAATATATATTTAATTAAAAGCTCAAATTCATTTATTTGGGATATAAAAGATGACCCACTTTATTACGCTCAATATCCTCTCATCCTAGAGGCCCACTTGATGCCACGTGTCATATGACATGGCATGCCAAGTCAAACTAAGAACTCAATAGGATCACGACATTTGTCAAAATGACGTGGCATTTCTATCTCAATCAAAGGCCAATAAAAATGCACCACATGTACAAGTGATGTGTTCCAACCAATCAAATATCGCCATGTCACTTGAAAGGAAAATTCCTATCACTTTTTTCGCGCCATGTCACCTTAAATTTGATTGGCCAGAAATAAGCTTGATTCCATCATAACTCCTCTATTCTACAACTATATATAGGGGTACTCATAATTCAGAATTCACATCAAGAATTCTAACAAGAAGCCAGAGAGAGCTCGTGGATCAAACGCCGCAGATTTCTCTACAAGAATTCAAGAAATCAAGCATTCAAGTTCAAGAATGCATCAAGAACAAATCCATATCAAGATCAAGTTCAAGAACAAATCCATATCAAGTTCAAGTTCAAGATCATCAAATCCATAAATCAAGATCAAGATCCCTGAATTCAAGATCAAGCCCAAAAGCCCTTGAAGTCAAATACAAGTTAAGATTAAATTCATCAAGTTTTATAAGATTCAAGACCAAGCTAAAGAGCCTTGAATTTATATTTGAAAAGGTGAATCAGAGGATTCATAGAGATTGTAGAACTCACTCCTTGAAATAAAATACTACGATTGCTGCAATATTTTTCGTTCCTTGATTATTATTTTCTTGACACGAATTTTATTGTCATACAAATTCTAGCATGCTCAGTGGGACAATCTCTACCTCTCATCTCAACTTTTTAAGCATCAAAGAATACTAAAATGGCTTCTAAAAAGATTTCCCAATCAACTTCCTCTAAGACTACTGATTCCAAGATCTCTGCTGAAGTGGAGGGGATCCTTGGTGTTACTTTTGGAAGTGCCAGAGCGGTTCCAAGGAGCAAAGCTACTATGCTAGGATAACAAACACTTGTGAGTATCATCCACACCAACTCCTGATTTTGGATCTTCAACCCTAAAGGAAGCGAGGTCCTCCACAAACACTTCAGAAGGAGGAAGTAGTGTTGCTGAGAAGATCAAGCAGACTTTATCTCTACTTGAGGTCTCTGGTTCCACGAACTCCATCGCAAAGAAAGACCGTGACTCATCCAATGAATCTTCACCATATGCATCACATAGTGTGAGCCTTCTAAAGATTAACTTTCACAATAATCCATGCTACTCTTCAATGCCTCTAACAGTCATGCAAGCGATGACAACTAATGCTTCACCCATGGAGGAACAACTTGCAAATCTAGTAAAGATGATTGAAGGATTGACTAAGCATGTGCAACACCAAGAGTCTTGCATTGATAAGTTGATGGATAGAGGAGATGACTTACTATATGGGGAATCTAGTCATGCACCTGGGGAGGGTATTGAAATTCAAGCGATTGAAAATCTTGTGAAGCAAGCATTGTCTATCAAGGAGATGCCAGTTTCTGCCGAAGGGATGATCCCACTTGATTAATTAAAGGAGTTCATCGGAGGGACCATTAAAAATAAGTATGAGGTCTCTGCCATGTCTTCCCATATGTATGTTAAGCCTTACATTGCGAGGATTGATAGCCTTAAAATGCCTGCTGGTTATTAACCTCTCAAATTCCAACAGTTCGAGGGAAAGGGAAATTCAAAGTAGCATGTTGCACACTTTGTGGAAACATGTAATAATGTTGGGACCTATGGAGACTATCTCATCGAGCAGTTCATCTGCTCCTTGAAAGGAAATGCCTTTGACTGGTACACATATCTTGAGTCTCATTCCATTGATAGTTGGGAGCAACTAGAACATGAGTTTCTTAATTGCTTCTGTAGCACAAGGTGAACAGTGAGCATGGTAGAACTCACAAACACCCGCCAAAGAAAAGATGAACCAGTCATCGACTTCATAAATTGATGGAGGAATGCGAGCCTTAATTGCAAAGACAAACTTAGTGAAGCTTCTGCTATAGAAATGTGTATCCTACAGATGCACTAGGGGCTTTTCTACATCTTACAAGGGATCAAACCTAAGTGTTTTGAAGATCTAGCTACTCGTGCTCATGATATGGAGTTGAGCATGTCTTCTGCAGGAAAAGATAGGATCTTGTTCATGACCCTCGCAAAGGAAAGGACAAACAGGAAACCCAAGAAATGGAGCAAATTTGTGCTAAAAAATGACAACAAGGAATCCATGAATGTCAATGCATTGCCCGTGAAGTTCACTACAAAGGAAAGCCGGAAGCAAAGTGTGAAGACGACTTTTCAAGGGCGTCCAAATCGAAAGTTGACTTTAAAGGAGATGCAAGAAAAAGAATACCCTTTTCTGGATTATGATGTTTCTCCAATATTTGATGAATTAGTTGAGCTAAAGCTCATCGAATTGCCAGATATGAAGCGGCCCGATGAAGCTGGAAAGACTGATGACCCAAACTACTGCAAATATCATAGGCTTTGGACTGGTCCTCTCGAAAAGTGCTTCGTCTTCAAGGACAAAGTCATGTAATTGGCTAGGGAAGTTTAGAAGATCGTCCTTGATGATGAGAAAACTAGTTCTAATCAAATCTCTATCACTTTTGCCTCACTTGACCCAGTTCAAATATATACCTCCGAAAAAGAGAAGTCATTAAATCCAAATAAAATCCAAACTGATAGAGATAATGATTAAGGTTGGATTCTCGTGACTAGGCAGAGACGTAACAAGACAAGTTCACGAAGAGAGTCATCTAAGAAACCGACAAGAGGAAGGATGGTGAGGAGACCAAAGAAGCAAAAGCTAGTCACACATCCAAAGAAGGAAAGGTGGAAGTGCATCACCACCCAAAGCCACGATGTCTTGTGGAGAAGAGGTATTATTAGTATCTCGCCTCCTAGAATAAACCTGAACAACAGGCGGTCTTGTTAGAATAGATGGAACTTGTGTTGATTGGTGCTCAATTGAAGAACTAGACGGTCTATGTGAAACATCATCTGATCGTTCTGGTGTGGCCCTAATAACTGTTGTAAAAATGGTTCTAGAATTTCAAAAGGAAGTATTCATCAAATTATCTAAATTCATATTTCTTGAGATCTTAATTAATAGTCATTAATTAATTTATTCTCTCCATAAATAGCCTTCGATTGACGATTATTTCTAATCCAAATATAACGTTTGTTTCCATCCAAATAATCATTATTGTTGAGAAGATTGTTAGACCGTTTCTTTGACCTCTTAATTGCTCCTATTATTTACTCTTAATTGGACTTTACTACTGGCACTTAAACTTCAACCATATCTTTCTAGCTTATATATTTCTATGTGCTCTTCACTTGAAATATAGATAAAAACAGTGATGTATACAAATATTTTATTCCTCCAATATTCTTATGATGGATTCATATTATGAAATCTTTGTTAGATTCTGGCTCCCAATTTTGTACTAAAAGAGCTTGTTGAATCTTAGGGTTTATATCCATATTGGGTGAAATATCTTTAAGGACAGTGTCTATTGGCATGTCTCAAGCTATGTGAATTTCTTATAAGAGTTCATAATAAAGTGTTCATGTCCGTGTTCGTGATGAAGTGTTCGTGATAATGGAGTATTTTTCGTAAGATTTCCAATAATCTTAAGAATAATTATATTTTATTTTTACGAAAAATCATTCCAATTTCGTTGGCCAATGAAAATTGTGTTCATCCAAACTTTTGGACACTGCTAGTTTGCTGAAATTTGAAATTTTGAGGTTAAGTGAGATGGTCGATGGGTATATGGTGGTTACGTAAAATAGTCATTTTGGGTTTGACTAGTGGAGGAAAAGAATATATAATGGAGAACTTGGTGAAAACACGAACAATATAAAATTGATTTTAGGCAATAAACACAAAATGATACTATGTGGCATGAGGGATATTCAACAGACATGCAACTAATGTGGGAGTGGCATGGGAAAACGAACAATTAAAAGGTAGTATATACTATATAGGCATGCTATGATTTTAATGAAAAAAACTAATTGAAAAATAGATTGGAGAAGATCCAATTTTTTTTTTTGAGAAAATGACTATTATTTTTGTGTAGTAAATCAAAACATCATATCTCAGTATAGAAGAAGATTCAGAGAAATGATAATCCCGCTAAGAAAGTTAAATTTGTGCTAGCGAATGATATAAATTATTGTGGTCATTTTTCAAGTGAATCTTGTGGCTAATATGTGGAATGAAAAATTGGGTGTTAGACTTTAACACATTTTTGTGAACTAATTTTTTTTTTCCTACACCCAAATGGGAGAAGAGAAACATTTATATATGTTGGTGATTCTAGAACTACTCAAGTTCTTAAAATGAAAAATTCTTCATAAATTTCCACATCTATTGGCATTATCTGAGGAGGTATATGATATAAATATTAGTGCAAGTTAATTCTTGTGAAATTTGTGAGAAAAGATTGAATGAATATTTTATTTGAATTTGATAGTGTGTTAACAAATGTTATTATGCGTGAGTGTTTTAAGCATGATTTTGTTTGTACTTAATCTTTCAAGTTATAGATGAAAATGCTAGTGTGCGTATTGTTTGATGAATTCATATATTTTCTCGCACTTTTCAGTGAATATGTTCGTGATTTACTTATATTAAATAAATATAAGATAATTAGACTTTTCTTATATAGGAAAAATAATAATTAGAATATCTAATTTACTGCTTAATATTAGACTGTTTTAGTTCAAATTAGTTTATTGTTTAAAATGGTCAGATTTGTAAATAGCTATTATAAGGTCTTTAAAATAAAATTATTATTTATATTTAAGGTGATTGAAGGTCATTAACTTGGTGAGATTTATTGTTGCTAATTGAGTAATTAGTTTTTGAACGTTATTTCATGAATCTAATTGTGAATTGTATTTATTATATTGAATAGAAATTAATGTTTTTAGTTATGTTTTATTATTGAAACATTAAAATGGTAAGATGAGTTTTTCATATACTTGGTTTTTCCATTTTGGTGAGATAGATTAAAGAAATTCTTCTTGAATCTTCTTCTCAGTTTTATTTTTGCAATGTTTTGATGTATATATTTTATGACAAATAAAAATAGGATATTTTAAAAGTTGGAGAAATTTATTGATTGTGAAAAATTTATCCCTCTATTATGAAATATTTGAAAATGTAGGGGTGACTTGTTATGATTATATATTTTAACTGTTTACATGTTGTAAATACATATTTGTGATAATATATTATGATGTGATTGAATGCAATATTATAATAATTTGAGTTTGTTAAAAATATTATTTTTTTATGGAGTGATTATATTTATCATATTAGTGTTGTTGAAATTTTTTTGAAATGACAATGTCAAAGAGAGAAAACAATAATGACAAGTTTTACACCTTGTTGAAAATGGTATTATTTATATTTTAAAAAGAAGTGATTGATGATACATGAGAGGTACCATATGTAAAGTACCTAATAAATTGAATATTTGATTATATTAGAGGAGTACAATAATAGTAAGTGGATTTAAAAATTCATATGTGGTTGCCAAACAATAATAAAACTCTTGAGAAAAATAATTTTTGCAATGGCAAAAGATAAATATATGTGTTTGAGACACAGTGTAATAAAGCAGCTGCTATGAGATTAAAATAATTATATAAATTATGTATAGTCAGAGGTGAATTTGATCAATTCACAGACTAAAATAAACATCGAAGGGAGTGAGACTTCATTAGTCAACTTGAGAAGATTAACATATACAATGATGGTAACCCAACCTATGAGATTGGAGATCCCATGAATTAGGTTCATATGGGTAATAACAAGCCATTAGTTGATCAAGTAAGCACTATGCAATTATGTCCCTCCTATAATACGTGAATATAGTGCAACAATCTGCAAGGCAAAATGAGGATTGAGTCAAACTCTTAATACAAATTATATCCTTTATAGGTGGTGTATTGCTCTGCAGAATACACTTGATGATTGACCTATATGAGTGTAAAGTGGTGACGCTTCTATGAAATTGTGACAGATTTCTAGAGCACTCATGAATGCCAGGACATGCGCATTGCCTCTTAGCGCAAAACCATGATAACGACAAAGATTGTGTGATAAAATAAAACATTAAGCTAACAAAAGAATTCTTGGTTCATATAAGTTCTGAACATTACGATTGATTCTGTAAGTTTAATCTTGTTTTATCTAGGTCTGGTTCATAGTCTACGGATATCAGATTTCATGCATTGTGCTCATATGTGAAAATCTAGCAAAACTTATCATTCGATCTATTGATATTTCTTTTGAGATATGTAGGAGATTATTTGAAAAATAATTCTAATATCTCAAAAGAAAGTATTCATATAATTGTCTAAGTTCATACGTTTTGATATCTTGATTAATAGTCATTAGTTAATTTATTCTCTCCCCAGATAGCTTTTAATTGAAAATTATTTCTAATCCAAATATAATGTTTGTTTCCATCCAAATAATCATTACTGAAGACTGTTAGACCGTTTCTTTGACCTGTTAATTGCTCCTATTATTTACTCTTAATTGGACTTTACTACTGCCACTTAAAGTCCAACCATATAGAAGAGATCTTTCTATCCTATATATTTCTATGTGCTAATATCGAGAAAAACAGTGATGTATACAAATATTTTATTCCTCCAATATTCTTATGCTGGATTCATATCATGAACTCTTTGTTAGATTTTGGATTTTTTACTAGAAAAGTTTGTTGGATTTTAAGGATACATTCTATATCGAATAAAATATCCTTAAGAAAAATATTTATTGACATATTTCAAGTTATGTGAATTTCTTATAAGTGTTCATAATAAAATATCCTTTCTGAAGGCAATAATATCCCAAGAAAACACACTTGTGTAAGTAAATATATTTGTATTTCAAAAGAATGTCATTTCTTATGCCACTTGTTCCTTTGTATGTAAAGAGTTTGGACAAGTGTCTTGACACTTGTTGTAACAAGGCACTCCTATTGGCCTATAAAAGAAGCCATATTGTCCCTTGAAAGATGCAGTAAAAAGAAAAAAACTTATGCTCTCTCTCCCACATTCTCTATCGCTTTCTCTTCCAATTAATTTTCTTTTAAGTTATGATTCTGACTTTGTCAATTTTATTAATTTAAATCATTTTGCTGATGTTATTTAATTTGTTAATTCTTGTATACTCTATTTAAATGGAGAAGACTTGTTTAATCCTGAAAAACATTTTACATCATTGAAATAGTTCTTAGAACAGTGTCCAGCATGATTGAAGTATTAATTTAATCTACTTAAAAATATCATAATGGTAGTAAGTTTTATTTAAATATTGTTCTAATAATGTCTATTTAATTTTTAGTATTTTATATTTTGTTAAATATAAAATTATATTATTACTGTGATTTTATAATTATTCACAGTTTCCCTAATAATCTAAGAAACTATTGCAAAAAATATATATTTTGAAACTGTTGATAATATTGATACTGGTGCTACCTTGACTGCTCCTGATTCCGTCATTCTATCGGTGGCTTATAATATACAAAATTACAGGTATGTAAATATACATGGTTACAAGTCCAATGCTAATAGTAAATCCTTCATTAAAAATATTCCTCAATGCAAAGGAATATTGAAAAGAAATGACAATTCCGTTAAGCTAAAAATAAATTCGGTTGAAACGGATGATATAATTATTGCAGTCATTTCAGAAATAAATTTTGAAGCTAATGTGAGAAACTGGGTGATAGACTTTGGTGCTATGAGGCACATTTGTATAAATAAAAATGATTTTGTGTCATACACCCACATTGAGAAAGGAAAAGAAATTATTTATTTTGGTTCGAGGACAACTAAAGTTTTTGGAAAAGAAAAAGTTCTTCTCAAACTCACATCTAGTAAAATTTTGGCGTTGAGCAATGTATTGCATGTTCCTAATATTCGAATTAATTTGATTTCTGTGGGATTATTAGGAAAAAGTGGGGTGAAGGTATCTTTCAAAAATAATGAGGTCATTTTGACCAAAAATAATAATTTTTGTGGGCAATGGACTTTGTAATCATAGTTTATTTGTCCTTAATATTTGTAGTGATTTCAATAAAAATGTATCTACTTCTGCTTATATGACTGAGTCTATTTCCTTGTGGCATGCTAGATTAGGACATATTAATACTTCATATATAAAGAAAATGCAGTTCTTGGTTTAATATCTGGTTTAGCTTCAAATAAATTTGATAAATGTGAAATATGTGATGAATCTAAAATCACTAAGAAGCCATGTTATTCAGTAAACACAGTAAACAGAGAAAATAATGTATTATCTTTGATTCATACTGATTTGGGTGATTGAAACAGACTATGTCTAGAGGTATTACAAAATATTATGTGACTTTTATTGATGATTTTTTTAGATGTACTAAACTGTACTTGCTTAGAAATAAAGATGAATGCTTTTGTTTCTTATAAATTTGAGGTTGAAAATCAACTTGGTAGAAAAATCAAGAGGCAATAAAAGTTGAAATTGATTCAATTATAAAAAATAATACATGGATTTTGACTAATTTACCTCCTAGTGCAAAACCTATTGGTTGTTAATGGATTTTCAAAAGGAAACTTAATCTTGATGGATCTGTAGATAAATATAAAGCTCGATTAGTAGTAAAAATATTTTCTCAAATGCAAAACATTGATTATTTTGATACATTTGCACCAGTGACTAGAATTTCCTCCATCCGAATTTTTAATTGCCTTAACATCAATTCACAGGTTTTTTTATTAATCAAATGGATAAAAAAACAATATTTTTAAATGGTAATTTTGAAGAAGAAATTTATATGGTTCAACCTGAGGGATGTATTATTCCTGGACAAGAAAATAAAGTTTGTAAACTTCATAAATCTCTTTATGGCCTTAAACAAGCTCCTAAATGATGGCATGAAAAATTAGATCAAGTCTTATTGAGAGACAATTTTTGTTCTGTTGAAGTGGATAAAATGTGTTTATACTAAGATGATAGACAATTATTATGTGATAATTTGCTTGTATGTTGATGACATGCTCATATTTGGTACAAGTTTAAATGTTGTGTAGCGTACTAAATTATTTTTGTTTACTAATTTTGATAAGAAAGATTTGGGTGAAGTAAATATGATATTGGGAGTTAACGTTATGAGGAGTGAAGATGGTATAATATTGTCACAAGAACATTATTTGGAAAGACTTCTTAAAAAGTCTGAATGTTTTGAGGTGACACCTGTAGCCACTCCTTATGATACTAAGCCTCAATTGAAAAAGAATATTGGTGACCCAGTTGCTCAGTCTAAATATGCTCAGAATATTGAGAGTCTGATGCATTTGATGAATTTTACCAAGCTTGATATAGCCTATGCTGTGTGTATACTGAGTAGGTATACTTATAATCCCAACAAAGAGCATTGGTCTGCATTAATAAGACTGATGAAATATTTGAGAGGAACTATGAATTATGGTATCTACATTAGAAAGGTACTGTGATGCAAACTAGATCTCTGATTCAGTTGAGACAAAATCCACTATTGAATATGTATTCACCTTAAATGGTGGTGCAGTATCATGGAAATCAGCTAAGCAAACGATTATTTCTAGATCGACTATGGAATCAGAGTTTGTAGCTTTGGAGCTAGCTGGTTCTGAGGTTGAGTGGCTAAAAGTATCCCTTTGATAAAGGATGTGTTTCCTTTTGTGCCTATACACTGTGATTTTCAAGCCATAATTACTATTGTGAATAGTAAGTCTTACAATTGTAAGAGTATACACATGAAAATGAGGCATAATGTCATAAAATAGCTGTTGAAAGATGGAATAATTTCCATTGATTATGTGAAGTCAGAATTGAATTCGGTCGATTCACTGACTAAACCCGTGGGAAGAAAATTAATTCTTCAAAGCTCAAAAGAGATGGGTTTAATGCCAATATGATTGTCAATAGAGATAGTAACTCAACCTATGTGATTGAAGATCCAATGAAGTAGGTTTATATAGGTAATAACAAGTCGATATTGACACTGCGCATTAATTGAGAGTGCTTGAACTGCTATTAACTATAAGAGATGAGTTATTAGCTTTTAATGAATTCATAGTCCTTAATTAAGGATGATGTATTTAAAGCAGCGTACACTTGATGAATTTACCTATATGAGAAGTGGAGTGAGGCTGCTCCTATGAGACTTTGGTCTAGTCTCTAAATCTCTCATGAATAAACAGGCACTCGCATGGCCTATTGGCGCAAAACCATGTTGAATAACAAAATTACTGAGGTCAAAATGTGATTGTTAAAATCTCTAACTTACAATAAGAATTAATGGTTCATAGAAATACCATATTTCACCAGTAATTCTAGTTCAAGCACGAGGATCGGTTGAAGTTTGATTGTTTCTCCTATTTTCAGGTATGTAAGGCTTACTAAAGTGTTGAACTACGTTTGTTCACACAATCTTTCCTCTGACTGAGTCGAAATTGAGAAATAGAGTTGAGTCATGAAAATCCTATAACCTAAATATCGAATTTTCTGCAATTACTTTGAGTCCTCATGATTATGAACTGAATAATTGATGCATTACACTTTCATTGATATGAGATTGAGACATAAATTTTATGCATTGACATCTTGAACTCCAAGTTGCATAATTTTATGAAATTTTGTGCATGAATTGAATTGAGGCTTGAGTTTGATTATTTGACTTGAGTAAATTGAGCATAATTAAGCATGTGGAGCATATTGCTTTTTAAGCATAAGTACATTATGCCTTTTACTTGCATTACATGATGAGTCCAATTGGGTGAGTCTAAATGATTATTGGAGTTCGAGTTGAGTCTGATTAATTTCCTTGATTGACTGAGTTGATGAGAAACTAAGATGAATTGAGTTGAATTGAGATAACCTAATGAGGTTGAGATTTAAGTTGATTGATTGAGTATTACTAAGATTTGAGTTGATTGACGAGTTGAACATGTTTTAGCCTTGGGAGGAGTATCAAGCACCAAGCTGGGAGTGAGTAAATAACTACTCTAACTCATAGAACTACGTTGCCAACGTAGGATAGTCGTGCAACATGTTTTTGTGACTCTTGTCACAAAAGATGGACATTTATTATGGATACATGAGAGAGTTGATCGTCCTTTACCTCCCCAAGTTTAGGACGGTGTGGCAACAATGTCACTTTCGTTGTGCATCACCAAACTAAAGGTGGTGGAATTGGATGTCGGTTAAGAGAAACTCGTACGCAAACACTCATTGAGCACAATATTTCTAAACTGAATTTATTTCTACTGAGTCTATTTTAAAAAGCACGATTTACTCTAAACTTGCATATTTATTGAGATGAGTTGTGAGTCATTTGAGTTGAGATAAGTGAGTTAAACTTTACTTTCTTGAGCTATTTTACATACCAGTATATTCCATATACTGACATTCATTTGGACTTGCATTGTTTCATGATGCAGATACAGGTAATAGAGGACTTCAACCCGCGCATCGTTGAGGTCCAGTTCAGTGCATTCTCAGAGTTGGTGAGCCCTCCCTACTTTCTGAAAGGGCCCCTTTTCCTTGATTTTGATTGAGTACTATTTTATTTCTTTGATTTGGGGAATCCATGACCTGTCATGGAACCATTTAGATTGTTGAGCAGAGCTTCATAGATATTAAGTAAAGGATTTGTTGAGTACTATTTATTTTCAAATCTAATCATTGAAAACTATATTTTAGTAGAGCTATATTCATTCATATGATGTTTTACTTTATTTAAGTATTTCTTCCGCTGTTGAGTTGATGTAACGATGAGGTCAGGTGGTTCTCTTGGGGAATCAACAATAGTTCTGCAAGTGCCGCCCACACCAAAGATACCCTCCCGGGGCATGTCAAAAATGACATGCATTAGAAGTATAAGTACCAAAACACAGGTAATCCATAAGGCACAACATAATTGAACTAGTGATATTAGCCATCCAATAGCAAAAGAAACACAAAAAATAGGGAGACAACAAGAATATCAGCATTCAATCACCAGGCAAGCCCAAAGCTTGCAAATATCATCCAAAGCAAAAGAAAATATACAACCCAAGTAAAAAATGTCTGTGGGGCAAAACAAAGTACAGAGCCAACAAAAAGAGCAGAACAAAGGAGCACTAGGGTTTAGGGGATAAGGAGGAGAGAGCGAATCCTAGCAACTTAAGCAGCACATCTACTCGCATATTATAGTCCACGTGTTGTTGAAGGAGCCGATCCTTAAGCCTCGGGACCTGGGAGTCACTCAGTTAATCCTTAAGCTCATCCACTTGTGCCTGGAGACAAGCTTTCTCAGTTCTGGCCATCTGAAGATCACCCATCATCTGGGACATAGGCCCAACAGCCTTAGGAGAAGCAAGTGCAGGTATAGCAACAATAGTAGAAGCAGGGGAAGGGGGGCAGTACATTCCAGGACAATGTTATGATCAATCATTTCCTTCTTCGTCACTGCCCTTCCTACTCCAAGAGGAACTTGGTGAGCTTTGAAGATGTAGGTGAGCAGGTTCCCAAAAGCCAATTGGTGGAGACCAGGTCAGGATTTATTACCCGCACTATATGGCGAATTATCAGAGAAGGCCAGTCCGCTGGTTCTTGTAGGTTGATAGCATGTGCTATCCCATGCCGTGAAATATTGCCTCATGGCGACACTCTCCCCTAGGTAGAACCCTTTTATGGATGACCTCAAACAACAACATAAGAAACGGAGGAATCTTCCCCTTTATCACTTTCCTCGGATTGTCAGTCACCCTTTTATTTGTGAACTTTGAGGTTAACACACAACCGACATTCTCCCTCCATACATACTCAGTCAGGCCCACAGACGGAATCCTTAAAATATATCCCAATTTTATCTTGTCAAACACTATTTCAACCCCATGAACCCGAGAAGTAGCGACACTACCCTCCGACACTGATAGGTTTTCATAGAACTCAATTACCTCAGGCATGAACTGTAGTTTTGTATCAAAGAACATATTGACCCACCCCTGAGAGGCTTAACTTCACGCACAATTTCTCAACAAAGTGATATGCGCGTACCTATGGGTGAACGACCCTCCCTCGCAGAATGTCCTTGGACCTAAAGTATAACTATTTCCCCGTAAGGCAAAATTTCTCCACATGTTTATTATTTTTTTGGAGGGGGGCAGGGGTTGCAGTTGGAGACCCTGGTGTAGGTGTCCCTTCAAGGAGGAAGGGATTCTCGCAGGAGAGAAACATGTGGCAGGAGACTTACCGGTGTGGATCCATTTCTGACTTAAAGATGGCCCAGTAGAGTCAAAAGTCCTTCATTTGTTCCGAGTGATTATCCCCCGTGTACAAGGAGCAGTGGCCTTAGGAGAAGAGGACGCTTGGGAAAACCACTGCACGATGCCTTTGTGGACCTGAACCAAAGGTACATCATCCATGAAATCTGAGTTCTCCTATACAGGGTCGTGCAGAGAGGGGGGGTGGTGGTAGGGAGGCTAGAGGAATTGGAGAAGGCGGTGGGGTGGTAGTGGATGGTGATGGGTTAGGGTTTTGAGAAAAGAGTGAACGGGAGGAGTATCAGTTGAGGAGGTGGAGGGTGAAGACGGTTAGTCAACAAGATGATGGTGGGTAGGATGATGAAGTTTAACATTAGTCCGGTAGGGTTTGAAAACTATGAAGGGGGAGCGGGGTGAAGAGTATGGTAAATCTGGTGACGGAGAAGGAGAGAAGTGGGGTGGAGGATAACTGGTGGTGGGCGGTTTGAAGACGTGGTGGGTGGCAGGGATGGTGGAAGCGATTGGTTGTGAGTGGAGGGTGATGAAGGAAGTTCCCCTTAAGAAAGTTCTTGGGGTGGCGAGGGGGCGGTGGCGGTGGCGTTGGAGTCAAAATCTGAGTATGAAACAAGAGAAACCATTGTTTTTTTCTTGGTTTCTTGAGAGAAATGTGTATTTTTTATTTTGGAGATAGTGATTTTAATTGGGCGCATGGATGGGTTTTAAAAGATGGTCTTGGGAGTATGAAAGGTTGCCAAGAATTGATTGAAAGGATGTCTCTGACACTGCAACCAACACTTAAGATCCCGAGAGAAGGTGATCATTAGACTTTTTGAGTAAGCAAACTTCCCGCCAAAAAGTTGGACTAAGAATGAGGGATGAGGTTCATATAAAGAAGCTACAGACATCTTCACTTAAGGCATGCATACATATAACAATAGAGATAGTAGGGCAAGGGCATACTTGATGGTTTAATTTTGAGAACCAGTTTCCCCCTATCTCAATGTGATGCTCCTGCTTGGAAAGTAAGGGTAATATCAGCAGTTCCTAGTAAGGGAGTCCAAGTGTAATTTCCTGGTTCAAGTGCTTGTGCAAAAGAGACAAAGTCAATTATCCTTTACAAACTTAGAAATCAAATTGAAAATGGAAGAGAGAAGGCGTATGTTCCCCTGATCAAACCAAGATGGAGTCGATTAAGCTTAAAATGTTCTTGACTTAAGGCTTTGGTGAAGATATTAGCCACCTGGTCCTTAGTTTTTCAGAAGACCATCTCAATAAACCCCTTTTATATATTGTCCTGCAAGAAATGATGTATGATATTAATATGCTTGATACGCTTATGAAGAACCGAGTTCTTGTCTATATTCATGACACTTGTGTTATCATACTTGATGGGGATGCAGTCAACTTTCATGCCAAAGTCCAAAAGTTGCTGCTTGATCCAGAGAAGTTGAGCACAATAAGAAGCAACCGCGACATACTCAGCTTTAATAGTGGATAGGGCAACTGAGTTTTGTTTCTTTGTATCCTAGGAGACTAGACATGGTCCCAAGAAGTGTGCCATTTCTTGAGTTAGTCGCCATGGGGGTGTTACTGGTTTTGGCATCGCGCATCCCAAAATTGTGAGCAATTCTTTGATATATTTCTGTTGATGGATGAAGGTTCCCTCCTTTGTCTGATGAATCTGTAGACCCAGAAAGAATTTTAGTTCCTCCATCATGCTCATCTCAAATTTACTTCAAATGAGTTTTGCAAACTCTACTCCAAAGGCCTCATCAGTTCTTCCAAAGATGACATCATCATCATAAACTTGAACTATAAGGACATGGATGCCTTTCTTCTTAAGAAATAGAGTATTTACAGTCTTACCCCTAGAGTACCTATGACTTAGTAGAAAGCTAGAAAGTCTATCATATTAGGCTCTAGGTGTATGCTTTAGTCTATACAAAGCTTTATCTAGCTTATATACATAGTCAGAATGTTCATGATCTTTAAAACCAGGTGGTTTCTTGACATAAACCTCCTCCTACAGGTACCCATTGAGAAATGCGCTCTTAACATCCATTTGGTATAGCTTGAACTCCATGTGTGTTGTGACGGCTATGAGCATTCTAATAGCCACAATGGTACCACAGGAGCGCAGGTCTCGTCGTAGTCAATTCCTTTCTCTTGATTGACTTGCACCATAAGCCTGGCTTTATTCCTAGTGACTGCACCCTGCTCATCCAACTTGTTTTTGAAGATCCATTTAGTGCCAATGATGGAGAGATGTTCAGGAGGTGGAACCAAGCGCCGCACTTTATTGCACTCAAATTGAAGGAGCTCTTCTTGCATAATCAAGATCCACTCGTCATCCAGCAGGGCCTCCTTGACATTTTTGGGTTCCACCAGAGATACATAGATAGAGAACACACATATGTTTTTAAGTTTTGACCTAGTAGATATCCCTGACTCCAGAGGGGTCAACAAATTTTCTAGTGAATGAGATCTCTTGTGCTTCCAGTTATGGCCATGGTCCCCAGGTGCTGCACTAGCGTGTGCATTATTTAAGGGACCCACTCCATCAGATGTTGATGTCCTTGCTCCATCAGAGGAGCTTTTCCCAGATGCCTCCCTTCCTTCCTCATTGTTTGGGGTGGAAGTGGGAGGTGGAGCTAGTGAAGTTGGAGAAGCAGGTCCATTGGAATTTCCCCCTTCTTCATCATCAGAGTCTCTTCTAGATTTGACATCCCCAGTTCGTGTACCTATTCCTGCAAAACTTTCTTGGTCACAGATCTGGACTCATCAAATATAACATGTGCACTTTCTTCCACACACTTTGTTCTTTTATTGTAAACGTTATACACTTTCCTTTGTGCAGAATACCCTAGGCAAAATTCCCTCATCACTTTTGGCATCAAACTTCCCCAGTGTATCCTTCCTGTTGTTGTGTAGATAGCATACACAACCAAAGGAGCGGAGGTAAGCTAGGTTGGGTTTCCGCCTTTAAGTAGTTCATAGGGAGTTTTATTCAAGAGGGGTCTAATCATGCATATATTGATGAGATAACTGGCAGTGTTCAAAGCTTCCGCCCATTAGCTCTGTGGAAGGTTGCTGGCTATTAGCATCGTTCTTGCAATATCTTCTATAGATCCATTCTTTCTTTCGACCACCCAATTTTGTTGAGGTGTTCTAGGGGATAAGAAATTATATGTCACGCTATTGTCAGCCCAGAAACTTAAGAACTTGGAGTTCTCAAATTCTCTAACATCATTCGTTCTCAAGCTCATCATATGGTAGATCAATTTCTTTTGCACCATTTTAACAAACACAGTGAACACATCAAACATTTTATCCTTTGATCTCAGGAAAAAATGTCCATGTGGACCTAGAATAGTCATCCACAAGTACAAAGACATACGTGTTACCTCCTTGGCTCTGCACTCATATTGGACCACACAGGTCCATGTGAAATAGTTCCAGAGGACTGTGAGTGCTCACCATACCTACTGGTTGAAAGCTACTTCTGACGTGTTTACCTTGAGCACAAGCACCACAAACTTGATCCTTATTCACCCTGCCTTTCGGTAGGCTCAAAACTAATTCCTTAGATATCAGTTTATTGATCATCGAGAAGCTAGCATGACCCAGTCTTTTGTGCCAAGTAAAAGATTCATTGCTCATGGGACTAAGGCATTTCAGCTCAGGTTTTTCAGGATCGCTAATATCAACCTTGTACACATTTTTGTGTTCCCCCCGAGTATGAGCCTCCTAGAGGAGGAATTAGTCACTCTGCACTCAGAGGCAGTAAAGAGCACATCATTTCCCTCATCGCACATTTGAGAGACACTCAGCAGGTTGTGCTTCAGTCCCTCCACATAGTACACATTGTCAATACATTGAGACGCTGATAGTACCACTTTTCCAATTCTTTTAATCTCCCCTCATTTTCCATTTCCAAAGCCTATACTTCCGCCTTGGAAATGATTCAGTAAATGAAAGTTGCGTTTGTCTCCTGTCATATGTCTGGAGCATGTGCTGTGTAAGTGCCACTGCTTCAGCTTTCCTTATACTGGTTTCTACACAAATTAACAAGGGTTAGTTTTGGGTACCCATATCCTCTTGGGTCCCTTTTGATTGTAGAAAGGATGAATAAGATCCCTCTTGGCCCAACTAGGTAGGTCCCTTTTTCTCTTCCTAGTCTTTAGAACTCTTTTTTCCATAGGTCTTATTTAAATAGGTGAAGCTATTATTAAAAGCCTTCATATTTCTATTACACCTATCCCTTTTGTGACTTCTCTTACCATACAAGGTGCATAGGATGCCACGGTCAACCACACACTCTTTGGGTTCCTTTCTTTTGAACCCGATTACGTACTTGGTGGTAGATTGACCTTGCTGTATATCATCGAGCATGGTAGAGGACCTGGTCCACTTCATGTTATGTTCTAACTTTGCTTTGGTCTGGTCAAGTTCCTTGAGAAGAGCTTTATTTCTTTTAGACAAGTTAATTAGCTCATTCTCTAAAGCTTTTGCCTTCTCTTCCACGGCTAACTGAGCCTGACTCATCACATTTTTTTCTTTTCTGGAGATCTTGAAGCTGTCAATCTCCATTTGGAGTTTTTGGTTGACATTTTCAAGGTTTACATTCTCAGTTCTCAACTGAGCGTAATCCTCCAGGTGATATTTAGAATCACAGATGGTCAGATATGCACAATTAGGACCTGTGATAACGATTCAAGCTTTTTCTTGTGAATGTTAATTTTGACCTGTTCGAAGCTTACCTTGGTGTCCAGTAGAGCATTATCTTTGTCATAGGAATCTGCTCCCACCATCAGTGCCACATGCTTTTCATTACACCCAGCCTTGCAGTTATCTGGTTCAGCATCAATCAATGTTGCCACCTTGTCCTTGCTGTTTCTATCATCAGATTCTTCTACAACAATAAGAGCAAGGAAGTCATACTTCTCAGGATCTTCAATCACCATGAAAGATTGGTTATCAGGAGCTTCATCATTAGATTCTTCACCAGAGTTGTTAGCTAATCCGCGAGATCCCTTTGCAAGGACACATCTACCTCTTGGTTTGTCATCCTTCTATCCTTGCGAACTTATGATTAAGGTCTAGGATCCTTGGGCTTTTCTTTACTTTTGTTATTCAGCCCTTTTTTCGGGTTCATTTTTAGTTCATAAGTTACCAGTGTTCCTACTAATTCATCCATAGTCATAGTATCTAGGTCCTTAGCTTCAATGATGGCTTCCACCTTACTTTCCCAGGATTCGGGCAAGACACTCAGCAGCTTCCGGATGGCCTTTCTAGTAGGAATGATTTCCCCCTGTGAGTAAATCTCATTCACTATAGCAGTGAATTTGGTGTACATGTCCTGTATGGTTTCACCGTCGTACATTCTGAATGTCACGCCCCAAGTTTACACCCCGAACGTGGCTGGCACCCAGAACCATTTCTGGTCCCAAGCGAACAACTTGGCGTGGCTACTTTACTCAGTGGAAGACTCAAATAAGAAATCATAGGCGTAGATATAATGTACTAAAGAAACTACAATAGTCTAAACAATCTAAACAAATAGAATATCTCAATAACAACTAAAAATAAGAACTGAAACTCCTATCATATAGTCTATGGAACCTCTAACTAGAATGGTCTGAAACAACTACGTCACAGGTCCACGGTAACCACAACTGAAAATAAATGCTAAAAACATGGATAAAGACTCCAAAGACTCTAACTGGCAAAATGCCTCAACAATAGATGAATGAATAGCTGGTCCTCAATGGAGCATCTGCTGAAGAACTCTATCACCATAAAATGATGCAATCCAAAGGACATCAATACGTGGAATGTACAGTATGTATAATAGCCAAAATCGTAAACTTAGGATAGGGCAATATACTTAAAGTAACTAAAACATGTCTCAAAATAGGATAGCATAAGTAATAAGTAAAGTGCATGCTGAAAGTAAAAACATATATTGAAACTCTATATGTAGAAACTAGTTTACTTTAGCTTGGGAGTTTCTCTAACCGATAACCATCACTATGAGCTTCGTGATGATACAACATCTTGCCTACACTACTAGAACCGTCCCACACTTTGCCAGGGTAACGGACAAAAACCAGGGGAGTGGATCCATCCCAAAACTAGGCCATCTCAGTGGTAATAAGGAATTGTACTTTTGGTACAATCCTATCCTACACTAGCTACGTAGTTTATGAGTTCGAGTGATTATTACTCTCACTCATATCGGGTGCTCAATACTACTCCCAACATAACTTTTATAATGCTCATAACCTTAAGAGTAAGAGTTCTCAAAATGCCTTTTTAATCTTTTGAAGCTGAGCCCAACTTTAGCTTTTCTTAAACTTTTCTCAACTTATCTTTTCTCTTTGATTGAATTTTTATCAATGCAAAGTGTTTCAAAAACATACTTTTATTACTTAGCTATCTTGTAAATACATAAGGTTTAAGTACTCCTTAAACTCAACTCAATACTATGAATGTAATGGTTTTCATGAAATATCTAGGGTTCTTATAATTGCAACCTTAACCATGAAACCTTAATTTAATATCTTGACTTAGTAGTGAAATTAGTAAATACCATGACTTTTACCAAGAAAAATACATAAACAAGTATTTCAATGAAATTAACTATTAATGAGGAAACTTGATCTCAACTCATAAACATGATCTTGGGTAGAGATAGGTAGTTAAAGATACTAAAATAATAGCAGGATAACTTTTGGAGGGCCTTACATACCTGGAGAATTAGTTTCTTGAAGAAATTGAAGAAGGTTCTTGAAAGCCCTAGATTTTGCCCTTTTGAAACTACGTTATGAGTTTTGAGAGTGTTTGAATGTTAATGATATGAAGAATCACGTTTTAGGTTAGGCTTAAAGGGTGAGAAAAGACAAAAGTACCCCTCTTTAAAATCACTGATCGGGTCGTCCACGAGTCCATCTATGGCCCATAGGGACCCTTTCGTAAACTCTTGAGCGAACTTTGAGGTCTCTAGATCACTTTCACAAGCCCATTCTATGGCCTGTAGAAGTTTCTTCGACCCGTAGATTCGTCTGTAAAGTTTGGGGCCAAAAATTAGAGTTTCAGGACTTTTTTCCACGAGTTAGCTGACGGGCCGTACTTTAATCTACGACCCATAAAGGGGTTCTGTAGAAGCAACTCTGCTCAGGTAGTTTTCAGTAAAACGACCATAACTTTTGACAACTTCAAATGAGGTGAAATAAGTTGCTTTGGAAAGCTAATTCAGAGGGATTTCATTTGGTATCATGGGACATCTAATTCTCTGTGTTGCTAAGATTTTTATCATTCAAAGTTGACCCTTGCATAATCTAAGACTAGAAACTCAGTTTATAGGATAGTTTTGAACTCGACTAAGTACTAGAGGCCTTTTATGACCTTAGTACACTTCCCACATATAAGAGTGAGGCTTGAAACATAGGTACATGTGAGGATAAAGTTATGGGGTGTCACAATATCTCCCCCTTAGGATCATTCGTACTCGAATGAAGATGAAATTAGGTAATATAAGCATGTTTGCTACTCATGAACTAGTTTGTCAACTGGAAGCTTTTCCAGATATCCTGTTACTCATATTTAAGGATGTGTCTCAAATCAATGATATAAATAAGGAATATTACCTTCATGCTCGTCATTGGAAGGAATGAATAGGTGAGGATATCTAGATCTCATATCTTCCTTACCTTCTCAAGTGGCTTTCTCAATGAACTGGTTCCTCCACAATACGTTAACAGAAGCAATTTCCTTGGTCCTCAGTTTGCGAACCTGGCAATCTAGTATCTGAACTGGGATCTCTTCATATGACAAACTGTCTTTGACTCTAATACTCTATGTAGATTCTAACTCTGGTGGATATTCTAATTAGTATGCCACATTACCAGTCCTCCTAATAATCTTGTATGGGCCAATATATCGAGGATTGAGCTTCCTTTTTTCCCAAATCTCACAACTCCCTTCATTGGCGAAACCTTTAAGTACACCCAATCACTTACCTCAAATTCCAAATCTCTCCTTCTAGCATCGGTATAAGGCTTCTGTCGGCTTGGGGCTATCTTCAGTCTCTCTTCAATAACTTTCACCTTCTACATAGCTTGATGTACTAAGTCATATCCTATCAATCTTGCCTCGCCAACTTCAAACCACCCAATGGGTGACCTGTACCTCCTCCCATAAAGGGCCTCATATGGTGCCATTTGTATACTAGCTTGGAAACTTTTGTTATAGGAAAATTCAATCAAGGGTAAGTGATCATCCCAGTTACCTTTAAAGTCTATAACACATGCCCTCAACATATCTTAAAGGGTCTGTATGGTCCTCTCTGCTTGCCTGCCTATCTGGGGATGGAAGGCTGTACTTAGAGTCATCTTTGTACCTAGTCCTTTTTGAAAGGACTTCCGAAATTGTTCTGTTAATTGGGCTCCTCTATCTAAAATAATGGATATGGGAACCCCATGTAATCTAACGATCTCCTTAATGTAAAGTCTAGCATAGTCCTTGGTTGAATGTAGAAAGTGAGCTGACTTGGTCATTCTGCCTACTATTACCATATCGAATCATGCTGTCTACGAGATGGAGGTAAGCCTATTATGAAATCCATGTTAATTATCTCCCACTTCCACTCTAGAATTTTAAGATTTTGGGCCACACCACAAGGCTTTTGGTGCTCCACTTTGACATGCTGGCAATTCGGGCACCTGAACACGAACTCTACAATGTCCTTCTTTATGCTGCCCTACCAGTAAATCTCTCGTAAATCTCTATAAATTTTTGTTCCACCTGGGTGAATAGAGTATCTGGCATTGTGAGCCTCAGCTAGAATCCTGTCTCTAAGGCCATCAACACTTGGTAGACATAGCCTGCCTTGGTATCTCAGGACTCCATCTCCCCCGTTTGCAAACACTCATACCTTTTGCTTCTGAACATCTTCTTTCAAGTGAAGGAGGATAGGGTCCCCGTCTTGTTTTTCTTTCACCTCCACCACTAAGGATGACTTTGCCCCATTTTCGATAATTGCACCATCTTTGTCAGAATCTTCAATCTATACTCCCAAGCGTGCCTATCTGTGCACCTCCTTAGCTAGTTCTTTCTTTCCATCCTTAATGTTTGTGGTGCTCCCCATGGTCAACCTTCTAAGAGCATCAAAAACTACATTAGCTTTACCTGGGTGATAGACGAGCTCATATCATATTCCTTCAACAACTCCAACCATCTCCTCTGCCTCAAGTTTAGCTCCTTCTAGCTGAATACATACTGCAAGCTCTTGTGTCAGTAAATACATCCACATGCCCATTGCAAAGATAGTGTCTCCAGATTTTGAGAGTAAACACTACAACTGCAAGCTCAAGATCATGAGTTGGGTAGTTCTTCTCATGTGTCTTAAGCTGTATGGAGGCATATGCTATCACCTTGCCTCTTTGCATCAATACACATCCTAGGTGAACTCTGGAAGCATCACAGTACACAACAAAGACATTAGCTCCCTCGGGTAAGGATAAGACCGGAGCTATAGTCAACCTAGTTTTCAACTCTTGGAAACTCTTCTCACAAGCTTCCGACCATACGAACTTAACCTTTTTCTGATTAGCTTAGTCAAGGGAGTTGAGATAGAAGAAAACCCCTCTACAAAATGCCTGTAATAACCTGCCAAACCCAAGAAACTCTTTATCTCTGTTGAGGTTGTCGGCCTTGGCCAATTCTTTACCGCCTCAATCTTTTGAGAATCAACTTGAATGCCCTCACCAGAAACAATATGACCCAAAAATGCCACGAATGCTAACTAGAACTCACTTTTGAAAAATGTGGCATACAACTGTTGGTCCTTAAGGGTATGAAGGATAATTCTAAGATGGTTGGCATGCTCCTCCTTATTATGAGAGTAGATCAGGATGTCATCTATAAACACAATGATGAACATATCTAGGTACGACCTCAACACCCTGTTCATAAGATCCATGAAAGCCGCTAGTGCATTTGTCAGTTCAAATGACATGACCGAGAACTCATAATGACCATAGCGAGTTTCGAAAGCAGTCTTAGGGATGTCACTCTCTCTAACTTTGAGCTGATGGTACCCAGATTTAAGGTCTATTTTGGAGAAACAAGTATCACCATGGAGTCAGTCAAGCAGGTCATTGATTTTGGGAAGAGGATACTTATTCTTTATGGTGACCTTATTTAACTAAAGGTAATCTATGCACATTCTAAGAGAACCATCCTTTTGATTCATGGAGAGAATTGGAGCACCCCAAGGTGAGATGCTCGATCTAATGAAACCCTTATCTAGAAGGTCCTTCAGCTGCGTTTTCAACTCTTTTAACTCTGAAGGAGCCATATGATGAAGTGGAACAGATATAGGTTGAGTATTTGGGAGGATGTCTTTCCCAAATTCTATCTCCATGTCAGGAGGGAGATATAGGTTGAGTATTTGGGAGGATGTCTTTCCCAAATTCTATCTCCATGTCAGGAGGGACTCTAGGTAGATCATCTAGAAAGACTTCTGGGAACTCATTCACGACTAGAACAGACTGGAGGGATGGTATCTCGGCATAAGAATCTTTGACTTTGACTAGATAGTATATACACCCTTTAGAAATTAAGTTTCTGGCTTTGAGGTATGAGACAAATTTATCCTTAGGAAGAACTGAGCTACCCCTCCACTCTAAGACTGGCTCATTAGGAAACTGAAACTTGACCACCCTAGTTCTACAGTCTATAGAGGCAAAACAAGCATGAAGCCAGTCCATGCCTAGAATGATGTTAAAATCTACCGTGTCTAACTCAACCAGATCAGCTAAGGTATCTTTATGGTAAACAAAAACTGGACAATCCCTATAGACTCTTTGGGCTAGAATAGATTCCCCAATAGGAGTTAAAACACTAAAAGGCTCAAGAAGACATTCTGGACTGATCCGAAACTTCATGGCTACATAGGGAGTCATAACTGACAATGTGGCACCTGGGTCTAACAATGCACAGACATCATAAGTAAAAACTTAGAGTATGCCTGTAACCACATCTGGTGAGTTCTCCTGCTCTTTTCTGGTGGCCATGGCATATAGTTGGTTTGTGCCCCCACCCGTCCCTGATGTAGCACCCCTCTGAATTAGCTTACCGTGTGGTGCTGAAGAAACCGATTGAGATTTTTTATCCCTAATGTTCTGCCTCCTCATATGAAAATCCTTCAAAGGGTGCCCCACCTGACCACATCTAAAACAACCATTTGTGCCCACAAGGTACTCTCTTAGATGAGACCTGCCACACTTACCACAAACTGGATAACGAGTCAATTCTTGAGCCACACTCCCTTGTGACTGGCTGCCCTGAAATTTGCAGTTCTGTGATCCCTACTCATTCCTAACCCTCGGTGCAGGTGCACTAGTAGACGAAGGTGTTGGTCCAGATGTCCTAGGCTGAAAAGATGAATTATTTGCACCTCCAACCCCCTTCTTACCTGTTTCATGGCCTGATATCTTGGCCCTTTTGTTTCTGAACTCCTCCCTGTCCTACATTTTCTCCTCCTCCACTTTATGCACATAAGTCATTAAGCAAGTTATGTCCATATCCCCAATTAGCATAGCATCACTGCCCTCTCTCTTAGTCATCTGAAAGAGACATGACACAAATAGATCCATCCTATTACGCATGTCTGCCACCATAGTTGGAGCATAACTGGACAGCTGAGTGAATTTGAGGTTGTACTCCAGCACACTCATAACTTCCTACTTCAGATTTAGAACTCCCTCACTTTAGCCTGCCTCAACTCTCTAGGAAAATACTATCCTAGGAAGGCCTCCTCGAACATTGCCCAACTTAAAGCTGGCGCCCTTTCTGCTCTACCTCCCTTCTACTGATCTAACCAGAGTCTAGCCACTCCCTTGAACTGGTAGGCAGCCAACTCAACCCGCTCAGCATCACTTGTGTGCATAACCCAAAATACTTTCTGGAGCTCCTCAATAAAGTTTTGATCATCGTTAACATCAGACCCCATGAGTTCAAGTGGGTTCATCCTTAGAAATTCACGAACCCTGGTGGTATTTGAACAATCATGTCGATAATCATCATGTCGACCTCCCTATGTAGTGACTGTCTGTGCCAAAGTTTGGATGAACTAGCGGAGCTCAGCATTAGAGATATCCACTTGCAGTGGCTGCTCATTAGGCATAACTGGACCTCTAGGTCCCTCAGGAATTGGTGGATTAGGCTGGTTTGCATTCTGTCTGGCTGGGTGCCCTCTACCCTAGCTGGTTCAGCGGCTCTACGTGGAGGCATGATCTAAAAAATAAGGTGTGAATGCACGAATTAGAATGGACTTAAGAGGTAAACTCTGCAGCACGAAAGGGAATAACAATTGATAGTGATACTTCCTAATGCCCTGTAGCCTCCCGATTATGGATGTGGCGCGCTTCATACCAATAACATAAACTCTACTAGACACGGTTCCATAGACACCCTAAGACACTTGAACTCTGTGCTCTGATACCAAGTTTGTCATGCCCCAAGTTTACACCCTGGACGTGACCGACACCCACAACCATTTCTGGTCCCAAGTGAATCACTTGGCCTGGCTACTTTACTCAGCGGAAGACTCAAATAATAAATCATAGGCATATATATAATATACTAAAGAAACAACAATAATGTTAACAATCTAAACAGAGAGAATAACTCAATAACAACTTAAACTCCTATCATATAGTCTATGGAACCTCTAACTAGAATGGTCTGAAACAACTACCGTGATAGGCCCACGGTAACCACAATTGAAAAAAATGCTAAAAACATAAATAAAGACTCCAAAGCCTCTGACTTGTATGAGGCTTCTCCAATAGCTGAATGAATAACTGGTCCTCGATGGAGCGTCTACTGAGGAACCTTGTTACCTGTGTCTGCATCATAAAATGATACAGATCCAAAAGACGTCAGTACGGGAAATATATAGTATGTAAAATAGCCAAAATCAAAAACTTAGGATAAGACACTATACTCAAAGTAACTAAAGCATGTCTCAGAATAAGATAACATAAGTAATAAGTAAAGTGCATGTTGAAAGTAAAAACATATGTTGAAACTATGTGCGTAGAAACTAGTTTACTTTAGCTTAGGGAGTTTCTCTAACCGATAACCATCACTATGAGCTTCGTGATGATACAACGTCTTGCCCATGCTGCCAGAGCCGTCCCACGCTTTGCCAGGATAAGGGACAAAAACTAGGGGAGTGGATCCATCCCAAAACTAGGCCATGTCAGTGGCGATGAGGGGTTGTACTTTTGGTACAATCCTATACTATGTCAGCTACGTAGTTTATGAGCTCAAGTTATTATTACTCACACTCATATCGGTGTTTAATACTACTCCCAAAATAACTTTTATAATGCTCAAACCTTAAGAGCAAGAGTTCTCAAAATGCCTTTTTAATCTTTTGAGGCTGAGCCCAACTTTAGCTTTTCTTAAACTTTTCTAACATATCTCTTCTCTTTGACTAAATTTGCACCAATGCAAAGTGTCTCCAAAACATACTTTTGTCAATCAACTATCTTTTAAATACAGAAGCTTTAAGTACTCCTTAAACTCAACTCAAAATTGTGAACATAATGGTTTTAATATAATATCAAGGGTTTGCAACCTTAACCATGAAACCTTAATTTAATATCTTAACTTAGGAGTGAAATCAGAAAACACCGTGACTTTTACCAAGAAAAATATATGAATAAGTATTTCAATGAAATTAACTAGTAATGGGAAACTTGATCTCAATTCATAAACATGATCTTGGATAGAGATTAGTAGTTAAAGATACTAAAATAATAGCAGGATAACTTTTGGAGGGCCTTACATACCTGGGGAATTACTTTCTTGAAGAAATTGAAGAATGTTCTTGAAAGCCCTAGCTTTTTCCCTTTTGAATCTACATTATGCGTTTTGAGAGTATTTGAACGTTAATGATGTAAAAAATCACGTTTTAGGGATTTAATCAGGAATCTACTCTAGGATCCAACCTGCCAGCTTTCTTCTCTTATGATATAGGTGAAAACTGACACGTTTAGCCTTAAAAGGTGAGAAAAGATGAAAATATCCCTATTTAAAATCACTGATCGGGTAGTCCATGAGTCCATCTACGACCTGCAGGGACCCTTCTGTAAACTCTTGGATGAATTTCGGGGTCTCTGGATCACTTTCACGAGCCTATTCTATTGTCCGTAGAAGTTTCTACAACTCATAGACTGGTCCGTAAAGTCTAGGGCCAAAAATTAGAGGTTCAAGACTTTTTTCCACGAGTTAGTAGATGGGGCGTACTTTAATCTATCACCCATAAAGAGTTTTCATAGAAGAAACTCTGCTCAGGCCATCTTCTAGTAAAACAACCATAACCTTTGACTCAAACTCTAAACAAGGTGAAATCAGTTGTGTTGGAAATATAATTCAAAGGGCTTTCATTTGGTAGGTCATGGGACATCTAATTCTTCGTGTGCTAAAAGTTGTAATCATTTAAAGTTCACCCTTGCATAATCTAAGACTAGAAACTCAATTTATAGGAAAGTTTTGAACTCGACTAAGTACTAGAGGTCTCTTATGACCTTAGTGCACTTCCCACATATAAGAGTGAAGCTTGAAATATGGGGTGTCATATTGAAGAGCTCGGTTGAGATTGTCAATCTTAGCCTTCTTGACTTAAGTTGTTCCTTCATGAGCAGTTTGAAGGGTATCCCAAATCACTTTCGCATTTTGGCATGCAGAGACTCTATTCTACTCATCAAGGCCGATGCCACAAATCAGAATCTTTTTCGCTTTAGCATTGTTTTAGATTGCCAACTTGTTAGCGGCATCCCATTTAGTACGTTCTTTAGGCACTCGGAAGTTGGGAGTGGGGCCATCCTTCATTGGGATAGTTGGTCCATCTAGAATAACGTTCAAGAGATCAGGGCTTTCTCTGACTATGTGATCCATTATGCAGTTTTTCCACCATCCGCAGTAGTTTCCATTGAATAGTGGAGGTCTGGGTTTTGAGGCACCCTCTTGAGAAGTGGGTGGGGCTGCCATTGAGCTTTTCGGAGGTGATTAGCCTTTAATAGAAAAGATCCACTCTTATACCAATTGAAAAGATGGCTACCCCTAACCAACTAGTGAACCTAGTTCAATAGTAGTACTAGACAATATGTAAGAACGTAACAGTAATGCAGACACACAACTTATAGTGAAAAAACTTCTTGCTCAATGGAGAAAAAACCACTACCTATACTAGTAGGATTTCAACAATTCTTATTACTTCAAACTCGAGCAATGTCAACTTACAAACTCACACCTCACAACTCACCAAACATATACACTCCATACTCACTAAGATTGAGAGCCAAACCCACTCTCAACAATAACTCTCACAAAGAAAACAATCTCTTACAATATTTGTCCCTAAAAAGAGATTCTAAGAGAATTGCAAAACTACTCGAACAATCAAGAAAAACCTAACTCTAGATCTTGGTTGAGTGCTCTCGCTCTTGTGCCGGTGCTCTTGCATGAAGTCTTCTCTCTTTTCAGAATTTCAAAAGCTATGACTTCTAGGGTTAAGAATTGTTTATATAGTCGACCCTAGAGCCATTCCATATAAGACCCCTATTTTGAGTAGATCACACAATCTTTTCCTTGTAGGAGTATTACTTCAATGTTGTTGCCTTTTCAAGTCCCTTTCTGATTCCGATTCCTTATTTGGCAATCCTTTTTCAAGTGGGATTCTACTTCGCGACTCTAGGTACATCTGACTGGACATGGTTCCGTTTGTCATCATCAAAACAACAAAGTTGTACCTATAAAGGTCCTAACAATCTCTTTCTCCTCCAATTAATTTTCTTTTAAGTTATGATTCTGACTGTGTCACTATTTTAATTTAATCATCTTGCTGATGTTATTTAATTTGCTGATTCATGTAACCTCTATTTAAATAGAGAAGGCTTGTTTAATCCTGGGACAACATTTCACATTGTTGAAATAGTTTCTTAGGACAATGCCTAACACGACTCAAGTATAAATTTAATCTACTTAAATATTATAATGGTAGTAATTTTTATTTAAATATTGTTCTAATAATGTCTATTTAATTTTTTGTATTTTATATTTTGTTAAATATAAAATTATATTATTATTGTGATTTTATAATTATTCACAGTTTCCCCAATAACTTCAAGGCCTAGGGATCCAACTTGGTAACAGATGGTCAACCATCTCGAACATAACAAGTGCTTCCAAACACCTTAGGTTCCACCAAGAATAGTGGCTTGTTTGAAAAAAAGAACACTATAGGGCACATTACCAACAAGCACAGTAGATGATATGCGATTGATCGGAAAACAAGTTATGGAAAATGCATCTGCTCTAAACTGTATGAACTTTCATTTGGAACAAAAGTGCTTCAGCTGTCTCAAGTAGATACCTATTCTTCCTTTCAACAACTTCGTTTTGAGAAGGTGTATCAATACATGAAGACCGATGAAGAATACCATATTGTCTCATATATGATTGAAACAATTCTGAAATATATTCTTTAGCATTATCACTTCTTAAAATATGCACAGAAGCATTGAACTGAGTTTTAATTTTAGCATATAAGACAAAAAAGTAAGTGAATACTTCAGAACCACTCTTTATAAAATAAATCCAAGTTATTCGAGAGAAATCATCTACAAAATTGATGAAATACTTGTATGTAATTTTAGAGATGACCGGACATAGTCCCCAAACATTAGAGCTAACTAACTCAAAAGGCGACTCAGCCCGCTGATTAATTCTTGGACTTGATGAGTTACGATAATGTTTTGCAAATCGACATGACTCACATTCCAATGAAGAAATATTCTAAAAATGAAGATATAACTTCTTTAATACAGGTAAAGAAGGATGTCCCAATTGACAATGTGCTTCAAATGGAGATATAATACTAGAACACGTAATAAATCGAGGCTCTCAGTAATCAAGGATATAGAGATCATCAGATACATGTCCTTTACCAATAACTTGATTCATCTTAAGATCACGAAAAAATAATAGTTGGAAAAGAATGAAATGTAACAATTAAGATCTTTGGTGACTTTGCTAACATAAATCAAATTAAAGGCCAACTTTGGTAAACTCAATACAAATGATAGGGTAATAGAAGATGTTGGTTAATTTCATAGTCCTAAATTTAACAATGCTACAAGTTGATCCATCAGCTACAGTAACAGGAGAGGGCACTTTGTGTGACTGAAAGCTAGAAAATATATTAGTATTACCCGTCATGTGATTTGTTGCACCTGAATCAATCACTATTTATATAAAGACGTCATAAGACATATGGGTGTTTACACCACTATGTTTAAGGGAACATCGATTGAGGTTTGAGGCAGGGCGCACTATCCCCAAGGTTCCATACTCATCTCTCAAGAAGGTGCTCCATAGGAGCTAATCCTATGCATAGAAAGTACTACATAAAGGATGTTTTGGCTTTTTAGCCTATTATGCATGATTACGAAGGATGTGATTTGGCCTTTAAGCCTAAGAATGCATGTAAACGATTCGAAAGTACTATGTCTCTTTTATAAGCATGTATGTATATATTTATTCGAGTTGAATGATGACCTAGTACCAAAGAATTGGAGGCAGGGTGAGCTATCCCCAAGGGCCCATGTTCCCATCCTTGAACTATGTGCCTAACATAGGTATATGTTTATGTCCCAAGGGGGAAAGAATGTTAAGGATCTACCTTTGGCAAGTAGGTCACCTCTTATCCATTGTGGGGGAGACAACAAGGTTCCAAGACATAGCTCACTTGGTCTCATGTCGATTATGGTCCCATCCTTAATATACATATGAAGTACTTTCGCATTCATGCATAACGTATCTCATGGCATATTGATATATTATTCTCTTGATATATGATTCTTTCTATATATATGCACTTGCCATCTAACATTAAATGCAGGTTATGATAAGTCATATGCATTGTATGCCCTCATACTTAGTACATTCAAATGTACTAAGGCATAGCTTTTCCTACATGATCTAACTATATAGGGATCAAAGAATACATTCATCCTCCGCACGATGTCTAGCTGGGATCTTGAGATTGTCTTGTTGTGGTGAGTCATATCTTCTAAGGACAACCTACCTTTCCTCTACCTATGGTGCTTGTCTTATATTATTTACTTTGAGGGTGAGCCTGGGACATGTCTTTGCCCCGGTCCTATCTTATGATTAGAGGCATTGTTGGACATCTTGTAGACCTCCTTACACTTATGTGATAAGTGTTATATTTGGAGAATTATGTTATGGATGTGGCTATGTCATTATGGTTTGATTATAAACTTACGTTATGGATTCATGTTATGTTGTGAAAGATTCCAAGTCTCGTATAGCCCCCATAGAGTGAGTCCTACTTACTCGCCACTTAGTCCTATATGCTTTGTTCTATGTGAGTCCATGTTAATCCCTATTCCCCATGATATTCCCATAGCATGAGTCCTACTTTCCCGTCTCTTATAATTATATATTTACCATTCATATGCATTTCTAAATCGATGATGTGCGAATGGAGGCTATGAGACTTGTTTGGGTACTCTCGAGTTCCCATTTGCCATGTCACTCCTAGACCCTAGGTCTAGGTCATGACAAGCTTAGTATCACATCACTAGGTTTGTGAATGATCCTTAGAGTCTAACATGCCACGTCAAGTAGAGTCCTATTCATTGGTGTGAAGTGCACCATGCCTGTGAGTGGGAGGCCATGATGAATTTCTAGAAATTATCTCACTTCTTCATGGCTTGTGTCATGCTATGGGTCGTATGTTTGAATTATTCATCTTGATGGTGTCCTTGCTCTATCACAGAAGATACCTCGAGGAAGAGCTCTCCTACCAAGACTGGCCACGGTTAATGAGGGTCAAGCACCTCAAGGGCTTATGGAAGAGCCTATCTCTAATAGTGAATTCTATATGGTCTCTTCCATACTTTCCCAGGTGATGACTTCTCATATTAGGTAGGCTAATCTTCCTCGAGATCCCACTTCGGCCTCTAGGATAAGAGACTTCCCCCGGATGAATCCTCTGGAGTTCTATGCGTCAAAGGTTGATGAGGATGCTCACCAAGGTGTTGAATGTTATGGCTATCACTTCTGCGGAGAAGGCTGAGTTGGCTGCTTATCAGTTGAAAGATGTGGCTCAAGTGTGGTACACCCAATGGTTAATGAAGAGGGTTTGTAGTAATGCTGTTAACTAGGAAAAGTTTAAGTTTGTCTTTCAAGATCGTTTCTTCCCACTTGAGCTTAGGGAAGCCAAGATGATTGAGTTTATCAACCTTCGACCGGGTGGTATGAGTGTGAGGGATTATGCCCTCAAGTTCACTAAGCTCTCCAAGTATGCTCCTACACTTGTGGCTGACCCTCATGCAAGAATGCTCAAGTTCATTTCTGGTATCTCTGACTTGCTTGTGAAAGAGTTTCATACATCTATGATTATTCAGGATATAGATATATCTATACTCATGGTATATGCGGGTACATTAAAAGGGAGAAACTCAAGGAGAAGAGGGTGCATGATCCTAAGAGAGCTCATTACGATGGTGGGTTCTCCAACTCCAAGGGTAGTGATTTTGGTTGCTTCCAACAGGGTCAAGGTTCTAATGCTCGGGTTGCTAATGTAGGGTGCCTTCTCCTAGGGCACCGATTGTTGGTGGATCATTACCTCCATGATGTGACAAGTATGGGGGAAATCACCCCGGAAGGTGCTTGTGGGGTTCAGGTGCTTGCTTTGGTTATGGAGAGACAGGGTACAAGTTTGTTGACTGTCCAAAGGCACCAAATAAGGGTCAAATGACTCAAGGTAATCCAATCCTACTAAGAGCTCCACAGGTGGTGCCCTCAGAAACAACAGGTTCTATGCTTTGCATGCTCGACAAGATTTGGAAGAAGCCCAGATGTTGTCACGGGTATGTTATAAGTCTTTGATCTTGATGCGTATGCTTTGCTTGATCTGAGTACAAATTTGTCTTTTGTGACTCCTTTGTTTTCTGTTAAGTTTGGTTTGAGTCCAGAAATTTTGAGGGACCCCTTTTCAATTTATACCCTCGTAGGTGAATCTGTTGTTGCTCATAGAGTTTATCGGGGTCGCCCTATTTTTGTGTTGCATAAAGTCTTCCTGTGTGATCTTGTGGAACTTGAGATGTTTGATTTTGATATGATTATTGGGATGGATTGGTTGCATACATCATATGCCACTATAGATTGTAGAATCCGGAAGGTCAAGTTCCAACTTCCAAATGAGCCCGTTCTTGAACGGAAGGGTAGTGACTCCGCTATCAAAAGTTGGTTTATTTCCTACCTTAAGGCCCTAAAGATAATCTCTAAGGGGTGTATTTATCATATTGTGAGGGTCAAGAATGTGGAGTCCGAGTCGCCTATTTTTGAGTCAGTCCCTGTGGTGAATGTGTTTCTGGATATGTTCACCGAAGACTTGCCCAGTATTCCTCCCAAAAGGGAAGTAGACTTTGGCCTAGATCTTCTCCCAAATACTCAACCTATCTCTATTCCTCCTTATCATATGGAACCAGTTGAGTTGAAGGAGTTGAAGGATTTGTTGGAGAAGGGTTTCATTAGGCCAAGTATATCTCTATGGGGTGCTCCGGTATTATTTGTAAGAAAGAAAGATGGATATCTTTAGATGTTCATCGATTATACGCAATTGAATAAAGTGACCATCAAGAATAAGTATTTGTTGCCTAGAATAGATGACTCGTTTGATCAACTTCAAGGGGCTACCCACTTCTCAAAGATTGACCTCCATTTTGGTTACCATCAGTTGAAGGTTTGGGAGTGTGATATTTCTAAGATGGCTTTTCGAACTAGATATGGGCATTTTGAATTTTTGGTGATGTCGTTTGGCCTAACTAATGCTTTGGTTGTGTTCATGGATCTTATGAATTAGGTGTTCAAGCCATTCCTCGATAGTTTTGTGGTTATCTTCATTGATGATATTCTCATTTACTCCTGAAATGAGTAAGAACATATGGACCATTTGAGGTTGGTTCTTCAAACCTTGAGGGAAAAAAAATTGTATGCTATGTTTAGAAAATGTGAGTTTTGCTTGGGTGAAGTAGTTTTTCTTTGTCATGTGGTGTCCGGTGATGGTATTAAAGTTGTCTCGAAGAAGACTAAGGTTGTAAAGAATTGGCCTAGACAATTGACTCCTTCGGATATCCAGAGTTTTCTTGGGTTGGATGGATATTATCGGAGGTTTGTTGAAGGGTTCTCATCTATTGCATCTCTGTTGACTAAGTTGACCCAAAAGAAGGTTAAGTTTGTGTGGTTGGATGAATGTGAGAAGAGTTTTCAGACCTTGAAGGATCGACTTACATCACCTCTGTTAAGGCTTTAACAAATAGCTTTGATGAGTTTGTGGTGTATTGTGATACTTCTCGGATTGGGTTGTGTACTTATGCAACATGATAAGGTGATAGCTTATGCATCAAGGAAACTGAAATTGCATGAGCGTAATTACCTGACTCATGATCTTGAATTAGCGGCGGTGGTATTTGCTTTGAAAATTTGGAGGCACTATTTGTATGGGGTGCATGTTGATGTTTTCGTCGATCACAAGAGTTTACAATATGTTTTCACTCAAAAGGATCTCAACTTAAGGTAAAGGAGATGGTTGGAACTCCTTAAGGACTACAACATGATTGTACAATATCATCCCAGCTTGACAAATATTGTAGCTGATGCTCTTAGTAGGCTGTCTATGGGAAGTGTGGCTCATGTTGATGAAGGGAAGAAAGAGTTGGCAAGAGATGTTCACCGTTTGGCTAGATTGGGTGTTATCTTGGCCGACTCTAATGATAGTGGTATTCATGTTTAGAATGGGGCCGAATCTTTGGTCGTTGCAAGACCTAGATCCATCATTGGTTGGATTAATGAAATTGGTTGCCGAAAAGAATATAGAGGTTTTCTCCCAAGGGGTAGTGGTGTACTTCAGTATTAAGACCAGTTATGTGTTCCGGACGTGGATGATCTTAAGAAGGTGATCATGAGTGAAGCCCATAACCTCATTATTCTATTCATCCAGGATCTACTAAGATGTATCAGGATTTGAGGGAGGTGTATTGGTGGTATGGTATGAAGAAGGATATAACCAAGTTCATATCCGAATGCCCTAATTGACAACAAGTGAAGGTAGAGCACCAACGGCCTGGTGGGTTGACTCAAGACATTGAGATTCCTACGTGGAAGTGTAAGGATGTGAAAATGGATTTTGTGGTTGGGTTACCTCGGACCTGAAAGCAATTTGACTCCATTTGGGTTATCGTTGATCGAATGACCAAGTCAGATCACTTTCTACCGGTCAAGACTACTTTTTGGTGCTGAAGATTATGCAAGGTTGTACATCCAGGAGTTAGTGAGGTTGCATGGTGTGCCCAAGTCTATCATATCTGATTGTGGTACGCAATTTACCTCTCACTTTTGGAGGTCATTTCAAAGAGCACTTAGTACTGAGGGTTAAATTGAGCACCACCTTTTATCCTCAAACCGATGGACAAGCTGACAGGACAATCCAAACCTTAGAGGACATATTGAGGGCCTGTGTGTTAAAATTTAAGGGTAATTGGGATGACCATCTTGCGCTCATCGAGTTTGCCTGTAATAATAGCTTTGATGCTAGCATTGGTATGACTTCGTATGAGGCCATGTACGATAGGAGGTGTAGGTCTCTGGCGAGATGGTTTGAGTTAGGAGAAATGGCTTTGGTTGGCCCAGATTTAGTGTTGGAGGCTATGGAGAAGGTGACGTTGATTAGGAAGAGGTTAAAGATGGCCCAAAGTAACCAAAAGTCCCATTCGGATGTTGGGAAGAGGGACCTTGAGTTTCATGTCAGTAATTGAGTGTATATGAAGGTCTCACCTATGAAGGGTGTGATGTATTTTGGCAATAAGGGTAAGCTAAGTCCCGTGTATGTAGGCCCTTATGAGATTGTGGAGCGAATTGGGAATGTGGCATATAGGTTGGAGTTGCCTCCGAATTTAGCTCTATTCATTCGGTCTTCCATATGTCTATGTTAAGAAAATTGGTTGGTGATCCTAATACTATTGTGCCTTTGAAAAGTGTTGAGGTTGAGGAGAACTTATCTTATGAGAAAATTTTGATTGAGATTTAGCATAGGCAAGTGAAGCGACTTTGTAACAAAGATGTGGCTTTGGTTAAGGTGCTTTGGAGAAATCAACATGTGGAAAGTGCTACATGGGAGGCGGAGTTGGATATGATGAAATGATATCCTCATCTTTTCCAATCTACTTAAGCCTAAGGTATTAGGTTCTTCCTTTTTTCAAGTAGTCCTAATTGTCACTCTTGAGTTTCATGACATCACATGCATACATGTGCACCAAAATGATTTTCATGATGTTTGAATGATTCGAATACGTTTTAATATGAGTTTTAATGACTTTATGATTTTCAAGTGATGAAAATATATTGTATCTTATGTTTGGATGTTTCGTGTCCTAAGTCATGCCTTTCAAGCCTTGTCCTAGCACATTTGAGGATGAATGTTCCCAAGGCAGAGATGATGTAAGGACCCAGACATTGTACGACCTTGTTGGAGCTTGAAATTTCAGTTTGGGGAAGTTTTGGACCAAGGTGACGCTCCATGGGAGCTCTCATGGTCTGTGTGAGGTTACACGGCCCGTGTAAGCCTCCATGAAGTAGCCCTTGGCCTAGTGAGGGTTTTTACCTCTTAAATGTGAAGTTCCAAACTAAGGCACGCCACACATGGACCCCTCAAGGCCCGTGAGATACCTCACAGACTGTGTGGTGGGCCGTATGGTGGCCCTTGTTTAATATTCACAGTTTTGGGCCAAGTGAAATTTTTGTAAGTGTTGAATCACCATCTCGGAATTTTATCATGAGAATTTTTCTAAGGAGGGGGACACAGATGGGTACACGACCCGTGTGGCTTCATACAACTCGTGTGACTCCCCGTATAGATGATTTCGTTAAATTCTTTTAAGTATGGAATTATCATTTCGGACCTTTGTCAAGCATAATTTTTCTAAGTGTTGGCTCACGGACGAGTATACGGTCCGTGTGATTGTGATGTATCGCGGACCGTATAGCCTCCCTTGAAGTGATGACATTCAATTTTTTAACTCGTTTTATTAATGGCGTTATCGTAATTTTGGTTTATTCTAAGGATCTCTTGTGACTTCATATGCTACCTAAAGGCTTCCTAATGACCTAAACTCTATTCCTAACATTCAAATTCATTCCTTACATTTGAAATTTCTCTCAAGCCTATCTCAAAGAACTCTTGTGGGTCTTAAGCTTGGGGATCAAGGAAGGGCTCTTTCTTCACCAAATTTCTTCTTGAATCTTGTTCATTGGCTAAGGTATGTGTGATTGATTCTTGATCCCTTTCAACCAAGAAGACCCAAACTCCTTTACACTCAACTTCATGGAATTTTAGCTACTTTAAATATGGGTTTTAAGAATTACTGTTTAACAAATTCAATTGATCAATGGGCTATGTCTATTTATTGATTTTAAAGTGATTTAAGCCCTAATATGACGAAATACATTGAAGTTATGAAAGTACATGTACCCTTTAAAGCTTGATTTGTGCATGGGTAATCTGTATCATGATTTAAATGTGAATTTTACTATGTCTTTACTTGACTTTCATAATGTATTATTGATTTTCGTTTAAATCTCTACTACCTATGCTAATCTCATCTCATTCATGGAATTTGCATACATGACTATGATTTTTATGAAGTTTATAAAGTGGGTCAAGACCTAATGATGTTTATGTATATGATTTTGAGAAGATTATGGCTATGAGAAGAATGTGATCACATATATGTCTAAGATTATGGCTCAAGGAGCAATTATGGGTGTTTACACCACTATGTTTAAGGGAGCATCGATTGAGGTTTGAGGTTGGGTAGGCTATCCCCAAGGGTCCATACTCATCTCTCAAGAAGATGCTCGAGAGGAGCTAATCTTATGCGTGGAAAGTATTACATGAAGAATGTTTTGGCTTTGTTGCCTGTTATGCATGATTATGAAGGATGTGATTGCCTAAGAATGTATGTACATGATTTAAAAGTCCTATGTGTCTTTTACAAGCATGTGTGTGTGTGTGTGTGTGTGTATATATATATATATATATATATATATATATATTATATATATATATATATATATATATATATATATATATATATATATATATAATATATATATATATATATATATATATATGTATGTATGTATTCTAGTGGGATAACGACCTAGCACTGAAGGATTGGAGGCAGGATGGGCTATCCCCAATGGTCCATACTCCTTTCCTTGAACTATGTGCCTCACATATGTATATGTTTATTCCCCAAGGGAGAAAGACTGTTAAGGATCTACCTTTGGCAAGTAGGTCAACTCTTATCCGTTGTGGGGGAGAAACGGGGTTCCAAGGCATAGCTCACATTGCCTCATGTCGGTTATGGTCCCATCCTCAATATATGTACAAAGTACTTTCGCATTTATGCATCACGTATGTCATGGAGTATTGATATATTGTTCTCTTGACATATGATTCTTTTTATATATGTGCTCTTGTCATCTAACATTGAAATACAAGTTTGAGAAGTCATATGCATTGCATGCCCTCATGCTTAGTACATTCAAACGTACTAACACATACTTTTGCCAACATAATCTAACCATGTAGGGACCGAAGAGTACATTCATCTAACGTACGACGGCTAGCTGGGATCTTGAGATTGGCTTGTTGTGGGTGAGTCCCATCTTCTAAGGATAACCCATTTTTACTGTACATATGGTACTTGGTTTACATTATTTACTTTGAGGGTGAGCCCGAGACATGTCTTGGCCCCCGTCCTATCTTATGATTAGAGGCGTTGTTGGACATCTAGTAGACCTCTTTACACTTATGTGTTAAGTGTTGCATTCAGAGAATTATGTTATCAATATAACTATGTCATTATGGTTGGATTATGAGCTTACGTTATGGATTCATATTATGTTGTGAAACATTCTATGTCCCGTATTACCCCCATAAAGTGAGTCCTGCTTACCCGCCCTTTAATGCTATATGCTATGTGCTATGTGAATCCATGTTAATCCCTATTCCCTATGATTACCCTATAGCGTGAGTCCTACTTTTCCATCCCTTAGAATTATATGTTTACCATTCATATGCACTTCCAAACCGATGATGTGTGAATGGATGCTACGAGGCTTGTTTAGGACTCTCGGATTCTCATTCGCCATATCACTCCTGGACCCTATGTCCGGATCGTGACAATCTAGAAGGTGAGAGTGTAGACTAGTGTTTGGTTGTGTTGCTCATGTCTTATAACTATGTTGCACGTGTGAATGATGGGAGAGGGAGGCAAATAAATCATGTATGTTGTATTTGATTACTTTGCTTATTCATTTAGTGGACTTTGGATTTTGGAAATCCTGTTGGATAGGTCGTGGTTGTTCCTCTCTTGAGCAAAGTGTTTTTCCACGTTAAATCTTATGTGTTTTATTCCTTGCTGTTCTTCTTTATTTAGTTTTGTGTTTTTACTTCTTCAAGGGACCTGGTCACTGACTGTTGTGGAGGCATATTATTCAAAAAAAGGACAAGAGAGATGAGGTGGGCGTACTTGCTGACAAGTTAATGAAAAGCTTAATGGGAAAGAGATATCTCATTGTATTGGATGATATGTGGGATTCTATGGCATGTGATGAGTTAAGGCTTTGTTTCCAGATGTTGGAAATAGAAGTAGAATAGTAATAACAACACGACTTGAGAATTTGGGTAAGCAAGCAAAGTACCACACCGATCCTTATTATCTTCCATTCCTCATAACAGATGAGCATTATGAATTGTTGCATAAAAAGTGTTTCAATAGGAAAGTTTATACCTAATCTACAAGCTATGGGTTAAGCAATTGCAGAAAGAGTCAAAGGGTTGCCTCTAGCTATTGTCTTAGCAGCTGGAATAATAAAAACGAGGAGAATGGAAGAATCTTGGTGGCAAGATATTAGTAAAACGTTGTTTTCCTATCTTGATTGTGAGGCTAAAGACTATAGATGGGCAAGTGTTCTTTTAAGTTATGATAACTTACCTGATTATTTAAAGCCTTGTCTTCTATACATGGGGATGTTTCCAGAGGATGCTAGAATTCGAGTGTCTAAACTGATAAATTTATGGATTACGGAAGGATTCATGCAAAATAGTGAATCTAGAAGATTGATGGAAGAGGCAGCTGAATGTTACTTGATGGATCTCATTAGCAGTAATGTGGTAATGGTTTCAAAGAGATAATATAATGGTAAAGTCAAATACTGCTAGGTTCATGATATAGTTCATCACTTTTTCTTAGAGAGGGGTAGAGAAGAAAAGTTTATGCTTGCAGTGAATGGGCATCATACTCATACCCAATTTCAACCTTTAGATTGGAAGGTAAGTCGAGTGAGATTTAGTTTCAGTGAAGAGCTTTCGAAGTTTGCATCTATGGACTCCAAAATGCGGAAGCCTTTCCACTTATAGTTGAGGTCACTGATAACAACCAATCGAGAAAGATTTTATAATTGGAATCCCTTCGCTCAGGTTAGTGGAATGAGATTTCTCAAGCTCTTGGATTTGAGTCCCCTTGATGTGGATCATTTGTCGTCAGCTACATTAGAATCACTAATTTACCAGAAGTACCTCTCCCTTCGAACATATAGATTTGATTTTCATCTAGAATCACTTCTGCCCTATCTTGAAACTTTAATCGATCATGGTTTATCCGTGTTTAGATATTTTTTGGAAAATGGAGAAACTAAGGCATATTGAGTTTACTTCAGCTGGATTTTATTTCGAAAACAATGAGCATCAGATCTTTGAAGAATCCTCGAAATTAGAAAATTTGAGGATATTAAAGAAGGTTAAAACTGATAACGTGGATATGTTATTACGGAGGTGTCCTAATCTTCAAGAACTCTACATCACTTTAAAGGACTATCAATGTTCTCATGAGATTTGTGTCACATGGGAGCATCTTACCCAACTTCAGATACTTCATCTTTCCATTGACTCATCTATAGATGTATCCAGGTTACACTTGCCTTTGAATTTAAGGAAGTTGGAACTAAGCAATACTTGTTTAGAAGCTATAATTTGCTTTATTATAGGAATGCTAAATCTAGAGTATCTCCAATTAAGTGTTCTATGCTTTATTAAATTAGAAGAGTGATGCCTTAGAGACATCACATTCCATAAACTCAAGTTCTTGAAATTGGGGTGGTTAGGTATCTTGAGGTGGGATGCCTCGCCACATCGAAAAACTTATTATAAAAGGGTGTCACAAGCTCAGGAGATCCTCCTTAGCTTTCCAACACTGAAACATATTAAGTTGATTGATTACAAAAAAAATCTCTAGAGGCTTTAACTGTGAAAATTAAGGAAGAAGTCAACCGTATTGACATCACTATCGGAGTAAGTAGAAACAAGCCCTTTTGTGCTATTTTTTAGTATCTACATGCATCTAATTTGCAAACAAATTCTTCAATACTGTATTTGTGGGGAAATCTAAAGAATCTATGAGATGTGTGTAGCGCAACAACCCCTTGTTTTATTATTTCAATTAGATGCTTGCTTTCTCTTAGTTTGACTATTACTTTGATAACAACAGCAAAGCACATGCTAATTGTTGTAACCATGCTCATACTGAAGTATATTATGCGGCTCATCCTCTTATATTGTAACACTAAGATTGATTGGTAAGTTTGTTTTGATTGATAAACTCCTATTCTGTATGTTTTAGATGATTCGAGGACAATATATTTCATTGTGATTTCTTGCTGCCTTCTATAAAGTTGTCTTATAACCCTTTCATCTTATAAATGTTAGTTCTTGGTTGAAACTATTTTTATATATTCTACAATAATTTATGTTTTCGATATGCAAACACAACAATATCATCTAATTTTTCGTCATTTGTTTGCAAAATAGGAAACGTTGAAATAGGTGAAGCTAACTAATTAACATAATATAACATGTAATGGTATGTAATAAATTTCTGCTCTAAATTTAAGAATAAAAGAGTTAATAATATTTTGGGGATATATATCAGAGTTGCTAGCATAGAATTAGTGTAATATTTATTAAATAAAAGGAAGAATGCTTAAATACCCCCTTGAACTTGAAGCTTTTTATTCAGTGAAGACTCAAACTATTACCCGTTTTAAATACCCCTTGCACTCCATCAAAGCTTGATTGCGACCCCCTCCAACATCCACCTCTGTCTGTCGTGTATGCACGCGCATGACATGGTGGAAGTGAAGCTGACATGGATATCCATCTGGCTTAAAAATATGCTCCATGTAGATAAATACACCCACGTAAATAATGGACCCATTTTTAATTTTAATTGACCTGCCAAATTGGCCAATCAAAAAGTCATTTCCTTCCAAAAGTCATTTTCATTTTCTAGACTTTTCATTTCCTTCCAAAAGTCTCTCTCATCTTTCATACTTCTCTGAGAAGTGTAAATGATTACTTCTCACTTTCAACATTTTGGGACTAATAAAAGGATAGAATTTGAAGGGTTTTGACTCATTAAGAAAAGGGTAATACCAATTTGGGTGAAGATTTTTCTTGATTTGGGAATGTTTTGCTTGATTTTCGAAGGTGACAGTTGGTGAAGCTTTTGCTGGTTTAGATTTGGCTGAAATTCTTATCAAGTGATTGTCCACTATTTCTTTGTGTTATTGCTTGTTTTCTTTGCTGATTTTTCGACTAGGGTTTTGTCACATTTTCTTGCCCTTATTTTCCATCAAGCAGAGCTTTGATTTCGCCTTTACTTTGTGTTATTGTTTTTATTTTGGCTGATTTTTTACTAGGTTTGGTCACATTTATTTGCCGATATTTCTTTCGACTAGGGCTTAGATTTCGTCTTAGTTATCAACTTACTGCATGTATTATTGTTAACTTGTTCAGTTTATGCATGCATGGGTACTAAGGTTTCTGGTAATTAGTTCAAAAAATTAGGACTTTTTAGTAATATTGAGATTCTAGGGTTTTGATTCCACTTCTATGAGGTAGTGGTAAGGTCTGCGTACTTTCTGCCCTTCCCACATGTAGGATTCCACTGGGTATGTTATTGTTGTTGTAGGGTTTTTATTCCAATATTTTATTTTGGTATTGTTGTACGTTGGGGTATTTTTGTAAAATTTCTTTATATAGTTGAAAGCTTTGAGTAAAATCATTTTTAGTCTTCTAATTCATATAATATTATGGTACTGTTTTGTAAATTTCCTTATTGTGAATATGACTGCGATTATAGGTTGACACGTGGCTTCAAAGTTCTCTAACTTGAGGTTCAAATTTAAGGGTATGTTGGAGAGTAAGGTAGGTCCAATATATGTTGGGGGTAGAATTAAACATGTGTTCAATGTGGAAGAAGATCATTTGTGTAAAACCCCCTAATTCCTTCTACCTAATATGGAGTAGATGCACAGAGGATGTTGAGAAAAGCCTGAGAACAATGGCTGTAAAGAGAATCCACGAGGGCATCTATGACCAATAAAACAGGTCTCGTAAGCCCTAGTTGACTTGGTGAAATTATCTAAGTCTGAGGCCTATATACGAGACAACCTATGCCCCGTAAAGTATTCCACGACCTGTAGATTGGTTTTGTGAATTGGAGGCCCAAAAATCAAATTTCTATATCTTGAGTTACGAGTTAACAGGAGATCCGTAGAATGTTTTACGGCTCATAGAGGAGGTTTTATGCCAAATTTCAGTAAATCAAATTTCAGGACCCCTTGTTTACGAGAAGTCATCTACGACACGTAGACGGGGTCTGTAGACCCAGGTGGCAATTTTAAGAGGCGTAATTTTGTCTGTTCCTACCCCTTTTAATTAAACCCTTGGACATTTTAGACTTAATTAAAGTCCTAAAACAAACCCTAAGCATAGTTTTACCATTCTTAACCCTTAGGGATTTTCTTAAAGAAACACTAGAGGAGGGAGAATACCAAGGCTTTCAATTGTAACACGAAGTTTGACTGTAGTTTGACAGTTTCTTCTATTTCCAGGTATGTAAGACTTACTAAAGTATCAAACTACTTTCGTTTACACACCCCTTTCACCGACTTGAGTCGAAAATGAGAACAAGAGTTGAGTTTTAAAATTTTACCATCCAATTATTGAATTTCCTGCATCTATTATGAGTTTCTTATGATGATCTATGAGATAATTGTTGTATTGCATGACCATTGATATGAAATTGACACGTATACATGTATACTTGACATTATGAACCTTAAATTGAATGATTTTACAAAAATCTATGCAAGAATTGAGTTGAGATTCGAGTTTGATTGTCTGAATTGAGTAAGTCGAGCATGATTGAGCATGAGGAGCATATAGTATCGTGAATGCATGTCCATTGATGCATTTCGCATGCATTCTATGATGATTCTAATTGATGAGTCCTAATGACCATTTGAGTCTTATTGATTTCTCTTGATTGATTGAGTTGATGACATATAAGATGAATTGAGCGGAGATAACCCCATGAAGTTGAGATTTGAGTTCTTTGACTAAGTACTATTGAGATTTGAGTTGATTGATGAGTTGAGCATATTTTAGTCGTGGGAGGAGTATCGAGCACCGAGCTAGGAGCGAGTAAATATCTTCTCTAAACTACAGAGCTACGTCGCCAGCGTAGGATAGTCGTACAACCCATTCTAGCAACTCATGTCCCAAAAGATGGACATTTACTATGTATCCATGAGAGAGTTGATCATCCTTTACCTTGGAAAGTTTAGGATAGGCATGGCAACAATGTCATCTTCGTTGTGCATCACCAAACTAAAGGTGATGGGATTGGATGTTGGTTAAGAGGAACTCCTAAGCGAACACTGATTGAGTATTTATTTTAAACTGAGTTTATTTCTACTGACCCTATTTTAAAAGCATGATTTACTTTAAACTTGCATATATTGAGATGAACACGAGTTGTTTGAGTCGAGGTGAGTGAGTTGAGCTTTACATTCTTGAGCTATTTTACATACCATTATATTCCATGTACTGACGTCCATTTGGACCTGCATCATTTCATGATGCAGATACAGGCGATAGAGGACTTCAGTGCGCGTATCGTTGTGGTCCAGTTCAGTGCACTTTCAGAGTTAGTGAACCCTCTTTGCATCCCAGAGGAGCCCTTTTATCTTTTACTTAGATTGAGTAGTTCGTTTCTTTGATTGGGGTGTCATGGCCTGTCATGGCACCATCTAGACTGTTGAGTAGAGGCTTCATAGACGTGAGTAGATGATTGTTGAGCATTTTGTAATTCCAAACTTATTCATTGGAAACTATGAGTTAGTAGAGTTATATTTATTCTAATTGAGTGATTTCTTCTGCTGTTGAGGTGATGTGATGATGAGGCCAAGTGGTTCTCTTGGAGAATCAACAATAGTTCTTCAAGTGCCAGCCACACTAAGGGTACCCTCTCGGGGCATGACAAACTTGATATCAGAGCATCAAGTTCAAGAGTTATAGGAATTCTATGAAGCCGTGTCTAGTAGAGTCTTGATTATCGGTGTTTTGTGCACCGCACTTCATAAGCGGGAGGCTATAGAACATTAGAAATTGTTACACTTTCTTGTATTCTAAGTCCGTGCGATAGTGTCAAAACTCTACAAAGCTTTCTAACTCGTGCGTTATGTGTTTGCATATCATGCCTCCTAAACGTACCGTGACTCAGACAAATGCTTCAGCCAACAATGCTAAGAACCCAACTTCAGAGGTGCCTCCTCAGGTAGAAACGAGGGGTCGTGGACGATCGGCTAGAGCCATTGGTGTTTTCGAGACACCTACCACTCCACTTGCTCCTACCACAGAGGCTGACTTCACAGGAGCTATCACTATGCTTACACAGTTGGTAGCTTCCCAAAGTGGGAACCAGGGTTCACAAACTCCTAGCTCTAGCTCTCAAGAGCCAACGGCTACCACAAGACTAAGGGACTTTCTGACGATGAACCCACAGTCTTCACCGGGTCAAAGGTTGAGGAGGACCCTCAGAACTTCATTGATGAGATGTGAAAGGTGCTTAAAACTATGCATGTGACTAAGACTGAGGGAGTTGAGCTTGCTGCCTATCAGCTCAAGGATGTGGCTAATGTTTGGTACAATCATTGGGAAGAAAGTTGAGGTGAGGAGGCTGAGCTCGCGGCTTGGGATGCGTTCGAGAGTGCCTTTCTCGATTACTTCTTTCCTCATGAGTTGAGAGAGGCAAAGGTTGAGGAGTTCGTGAATCTGAAACAAGAGGGGTTGATTGTTAAAGAGTATAGCCTGAAATTCATCCAATTGTCCAGGTATGCCCTAGAGATGGTGCAGGATATGAGAGCGAGGATGAGGAAATTTGTATCTGGGTAAGGTAGGCATGTGAAGAGGGAGTGCATGGCGGCGTTGCTGATCCCAGGCATAGATATGTCTTGAATTATGGTTTATGCCCAGCAAACTGAGGAGGATAAGAAGAAAGACAAAGAGGAGCATCTGAGCAAGAAGGCTAAGTCAGCAGGGCTTGAGCCCAATCAGACCAAGCAGGGTAAGGGACATAAGTCTTACTTCCAGAAGATGTCCTCTAGCTATACACCATCTTCGGCCAGTGCACCAGCCCCGAGCCATAAGTATGATCAGAGGTCCCAAGGTCAGCCAAACTTTATGGCATAGGGCGCACAGTCTCAAGAAAGTGTGACACTTGGCTTTAGAAGGAAGCCACCTTGTGGAAAATGTAGCAGGATGTATTTGGGAGAATATAAGGATGGAGGAAATGGTTGATACAAGTGTGGCCAACTGGGCCATTTCCAGAGGGAATGTCCAATGTGGGGCAATAAGGCCCAGTTTTCTATCACAACACCACCTGTGAGGGGTAACTAGGGAGATTCTGCACTAGGGGTAGGCGATAGGCAACCATCTATATGCGATGGGGAATCGATAGGACCAAGAGGTTGAACTAGATGTTGTGATGAGTATGCTTCGAGTATTTACTTTTGATTGTTATGCTTTACTTGATCAGGGTGAAACTTGTTCTTTTGTGATGCCATATGTGGTTGTAGATTTGAGATTCTTCCTAAGTGCTTACTTGAGCCATTTTCTATTTTTTCTCTTGTTGGTGAGTCCATTCGAGGCGAGGGGATCTATAGAGACTGTGTGGTGTCAATCTATCATAGGGATACTTTTGTTGATTTGATTAAGTTAGAGATGGTCGATTTTGATTTGATATTTGGTATAGACTGGCTTCACGCCTGCTGTGCCTTTGTTAATTGTCGAACTCGGACTATCAAATTCCAATTTTTGAATGAGCCTATTATTGAGTGGAAGGGAGATTCTATTGCGTCGAATGATAAGTTTATTTCTTACCTCAAGTCTAGATGACTGATCTATAAGGGATGCATCTATCACCTCATGTGAATCAAGTCTGATGATGTTGAGCCTCCTACTCTTGAGTCTATTGGATTGTGAGCAAGTTTCTTGATTTCCTAGGGATCTGCCCGAAGTTCCTCCTAATAAGGAGATAGACTTTGGAATTGATATTCTTCCCGATACCCAACCTATTTCTATTCTGCCATATAGAATGGCCCCTGTAGAGTTGAAAGAGTTAAAGGAGCAGTTGAGGGACTTGTTAGAGAAGGGATTTATTAGGCTGAGTGTCTCACCATGGGGTGTTATGGTCTTATTCATGCGAAAGAAGGATGGTTCTCTCTGAATGTGTATTGATTATCATCAGTTGAATAAGGTGACATTCAAGAATAAGTATCCCCTTCTGAGAATCGACATCTTGTTTAACCAACTTTAGGGTGCCACTATTTCTCTAAGATAGAACTCAAATCAGGCTATCACCAATTGAAAGTGAGGGAGTGTGACATCCCAAAGATGGATTTTTGAACCGATATGCTCACTTTGAGTTCTTGGTGATGTCCTTTGGGTTGACAAATGCACCACAACCTTTATGGACTTGATGAAAAGAGTATTCAGGCAGTATCTTGATATGTTCGTGATTGTGTTTATTGATGACCTTTTGGTGTATTCCAAAGATGAGGAGGAACATGCTAATCACCTTAGAATTTCCTTGTAGATGATCAGGGATAATGAGTTATATGCAAAGTTTTCGAAGTGTGAGGATTGGTTTGATATGTTGATTATTTATTTGTTTTACTTGTTGAGTCCCTTGATTGATTATTTGCATGAGTGAGGTGAGAGCTATTTGATTGTTAGAGTCCATGGGGAGATTCGTTCCTTGACCTAATCCCTAGTTTCTCTTCATTCGAGGACGAATGATCCCAAGGGAGAGCTAATATAACACCCCCTAATTCCTTCTACTTAATCTGGAGTAGATGCACAAAGGATGCTGAGAAAATACTAAGAAAAATAGCTGAAAAGAGAATCCATGAGGGCATTTACGGGCCCTAAAATAGGTCTCGTAAACCCCAGTTGACTTGGTGAAATAATTTAAGTCTGAGGCCTATATACAAGACAACCTACGACCCGTAAAGTATTCCATGGCCCATAGATTTGTTTCATAAATTGGAGGCCCAAAAATCAACTTTCTGTATCTAGAGTTACAAGTTAGCAGATGACCTGTAGAAAGTTTTATGGCTCGTAGAGGAGATTTGTGCCAAAATCCAGTAACTTAAATTTCAGGACTCCTTGTTTATGAGAGGTCATCTATGACTCTTAGAATGGTTTACGGCCCGTAGATGGGGTCTCGTAGACCTAGGCGACAGTTTTTAATAGGGGTAATTTTTTCTATTCCTACCCCTTTTAATTAAACCCTTGGATGTTTTAGACTTAATTAAAGTCCTAAAACAAACCCTAAGCGTAGTTTCACCATTCTTCACACTTAGGGTTTTTCTTGATTAACCCAAAGGAGGGAGAATAGTAAGGGTTATAGTTCTAACATGAAGATTGACTGGAGATTGATTGTTTCTTCCATTTCTAGGTATGTAAGGCTTACTAAAGTGTGCAACCGCCTTCGTTCACACTCCCCTTCTACCAGCTTGAGTCAAAATTGAGAACAAGAGTTGAGTTTTGAAATTCTATCATCCAATTATCAAATTTTCTGCATCTATTATGAGCTTCTTATGATGATCTATGACATAATTGTTGTATTCCATGACCACTGATATGAAATTGACACGTATACACGTATACTTGACATCATAAACCTTAAATTGAATGATTTTACAAATATTTACGCATGAATTGAGTTTAGATTTGAGTTTGATTGTCTGAGTTGAGTAAGTCAAGTATGATTAAGCATGAGGAGCATATAGTATCATGATTGCATATCCATTGATGCATTTTTCATGCATTCCATGATGGTTTTAATTGATGAGTCCTAATGACCATTGAGTCTCATCGATTTCTCTTAATTGATTGAGTTGATGAAACACTGAGCTAAGCTGAGCTAAGATAACCCAATGAGGTTGAGATTTGAGTTGATTGATGAGCTGAGCATGTTTTATTCTTGGGAAGAGTATCGAGCACCGAGCTGGGAGTGAGTAAATATCTGGTCTAAACCGCAGAAGTATGTTGTCAACGTAGGATAGTCATACAACCCGTTCTGGTGACTCATGGCCCAAAAGATTGACATTTATTATAGATCCATGTGAGAGTTGATCGTCCTTTATCGTGGCAATTTTATGATGGGTGTGGCAACAACGTCGCATTCGTTGTGCATCACCCAACTAAAGGTGATAAGATTGATTGTCGGTTAAGAGAAACTCCTAAGAAAACACTGAGTAAGCGTGATATTTTAAACTGAGTTTATTTCTATTGAGCCTATTTTAAAAGCATGATTTACTTTAAACTTTCATATATTAAGATGAACATGAGTTGTTTGAGTCGAGGTGAGTGGCTGAGCTTTATATTCTTGATCTATTTTACATACCAGTATATTCCATGTACTGACGTCCATTTGGACCTGCATTATTTTATGATGCAGATATAGGTGATAGAGTACTTCAGCCCACGCTTCATTATGGTCCAGTTCAGTGCACTTCCAGAGTTGGTGAGCCCTTATTGCATCCCGAAGGAGCCTTTTTATCATTTACTTAGATTGAGTAGTTCAATTTTTTAATTTGGGGTATCATGACCTGTCATGGCACCATCTAGACTGTTGAGTAGAGGCTTCATAGACGCGAGTAGAGGATTATTGAGCATTTTGTAATACCAAACATATTCATTGGAAACTATGAGTTAGTAGAGTTATATTTATTCGGATAATGTTTTATTCTAGTTAAGTAATTTCTTCCAGTGTCAAGGCGATGTGATGATGAGGCCAGGTGGTTCACTTGGAAAATCAGTAATGGTTCTTCAAGTGCTGGCCATACCAAGGGTACCCTCTTGGGGCATGGCAATTTATCAATTCCTAAACTTGCAGATTATGCTAAATTTTTTTTAGAATTACTAAGTTAGGAAGGACTTATGCAGTCCCATCTGTAGGGGGAGATCAGATCTGCTTGAATTGAAAAAAGATAAGGATATTTATGACATTGCATTGTTTTTGCATGATGGGGACACTATTGATATATATATGTATGTGATGATTCAGTTATAGAAGATATGAGTCCCTCTAAAGGGCAAATTAGTCAATGTCTAAGTCAAGTTGGTGAGTCTTTTAATGCCCTTGGAGATTGTACAAGGGAATCTGGTGGTTCTTTGACTGTCCAATAAAAAAACCAAGATATAAGGTTAGGTTCTTCTTCTACTTCAATAGATTGGACTGATTTTGCAGATGAAGTTGAACTTTCTATCCCACAAGAAAATCAACCTTCTGTTCTACAAAAAGTTGAACCTTCTGACAATGATGATGAAGATTCTGACCATTTTATTGACTATGGCAATGATGTACATGAGGAGTTGAGGGTTGTGAAGGAAGATGTGAGAAATTTTAATAGAGAAAATAGGAGGAATAAGAAGAAGGAAAAAACAAAGGTTTTTTTGGGTGAAGTGGGACTAGATAAAGAGCATGAGGATATTGATAAGGGAAAGAAAAATTTCAAGGGTAAGATAACAGAGGATGCACCATACTGTGATAGCTCTGATTATGATAGTTTTCAAAGTGATGATGAGTTATTGCTTGCTTCTGATGATGAACTTGAAGGAGGGAGTTTAAGGTGAAGAAAAAGGAGTAATAGAGTGATTTATGATTCTACTTGTAATGTTGTAATATCCAGTGTGGTTTGGTATTTGAAAGTGTAAAGGAATTTAGAGAGGCACTTACAAAATATGCTATAAAGAAGGGGGTTGAGTTAGACAACTATGTGAATGAGAGTAACAGGGTAAGAGTGAAATGTAAAGATAGTTGTCCATGGTTGTTGTATGCTAGCAAAGAAGGAAGAAGTGAGAATTTCACTATCAAGACATACAACCCTAGGCACAAATGTACCAGAACCAGTACTAATTTTTATGTTATTCAAAATTTTTAGCAAAGCATGTGAAAGATAGGATCATCTCTCAACCTAGAATCAAAGGGTAGGAAATTCAAGATTGGGTGAGGAAAGAATTGAAGGCTTATGTAGGCAAGGTAGTGCATTTAAATACAAGGAAATTAGTTTTGCAAAAAGTTATGGGGGGACCATATGGCAGAATTTAACAGAATCTTAGAAAACAGGGATGTGTTACTCCAAACAAATCCTAGTAGCACTTGTATTGTGAAGCTTATAGATTCTGAGAATGGGATGAAACAATTTCACTCTTTCTATATATGTTTTGATGCTATGAAAAAGGTTTTCCAACAGGGATGCAGAAAATATATAAGGCTGGATGGATGTTTTTTAAAAGGAATTCGTAAAGGTCAACCGTTGGTGGATGTTGCTAAGGATGGAAACAATGAAATGTTTCCAATAGCATGAGCAGTGGTTGGTACTGAAAGCAAGGATACTTGGAGATGGTTCATGACCATTTTACAAGATGATCTTAATTTAGGAGATGGCTCCTAGATCACTATCATTAGTGATATGCAAAAGGTAACTCAATTCATTAACTTAACAAGTAGGATCATTTTGTTTTGAAACTATAGGGACTAGTAGCTGATGATGATGAAATATTTCAAGAATGTGAGCATAGAATGTGTGCTAGGAACATATTAACTAACTGGTCACAAAACTGGAGAGGCATAGAGAAGGAAGAAATTTTGGGCTTGTGCTAGTTCCACTTTTGAGGCACAACTGAAGCAGAATATAGATGGATAGCCAAGCTTGGAAAAGGAATTATTGAAGATCTTATCAAATACAACAAGGAGAAATGGTGCAAAGAATATTTCAAGACTTTTTCCAAATGTGATAGTGCAGATAACAACATGGCAGAAAGCTTCAATTGCTTGGATCTTGGGACCTAGAAACAAGACTATTGTTTCTATGTTGGAAGAAATTAGAATTAAGATGATGACTAGGGTAAGTTAAGAGCATTTACTGATTCTTGGATAGATAATATATCTCCAATAGCAATAATGGTATTCAATACCAATGTAATAAAATCAATGTTGTGCAACGTTGAATGAAATGGTGATGAAAGATTTGAAGTGTTAGAAGGAGCATTCAAGCATACTGTGAACTTGGCTCAAAAGAAACGTACTTGTAGATCTTGGGAATTAAAAGGCATTCCATGTGCACATGCCAAGTAGCAATGAACCATTTGAACAGGGATGCATCACAAGAAATTTCAAGCTGGTACAGAAAAGAGACATATGTGAAGGTTTATTCTCATTTTATTCAACCTGTTCCAAACATGAAAATGTGTCCAGAAAGTACAAACCTAATTGTTGACCCACCTGAGGTAATGCCAGGTAGGCCACCAAAGAACAGAAGAAAAGTGATTGGTAAAGTGAGAAAAGCTTGGAAGTTACCAAAACTAGGGATATCAATGACATGTTCAATCTGCAAAGGAGCAAATCACAATAAGAGAAATCGTCTAAAAAATCTTAAACCCAAATCCACACCAACAGCAACACAAGAGGTATAATCCTGTTAACTTATACTTTTATCAACTTAGTCTCTTATCAACTTAGTCTCTTATTTTATTCCACTGGAGAAAAGAGGAGTCGAGCTACTGATGAAAGAGCAAGTAGCAGCAATACTTATAAAAGAAGGGATGCAGGAAGTGGTTATAGGAAGAAGCCAAGAATAGTGGGGCAAGGTGTATTTGTTTCTGAAATTGGATATACTTGTGTTAATGTAAGTATTTCATATACATTGTTGTATTTTATACTTGTATCATTATTGTATTGTATAATGTGAGTTGAAAAATAACCAAGTTGGTAATATTTTAGTAAGGATTGGCTAGTAGTAGGAGGGTGGTTAAAACTATTGTACAGAGTTCAACACAAGTGACAGGTGACATTGGTTATCAACCTACCAAGGGACTGAAGTGAAATGGTAAAGAAGCTATTACACAAAGGAAAATTCAAGTCCAAACCAGATCAAGAGCTGTTGAAATTCTGACGAGGGAAAAAGCCAAGGGAAAATCTCCCTTAAAGAATACTTCTTAGTACTGCTGGTTGTTCAACCAAACACAATTACTGCTGGATGTTATTTTAGTACTGTTGGTTGTTTAACCAAACATAATTTAGTTACTATTTTTTGTGTTTTGCTTGTGAAGATTTAAGTATTGTGACGGTTGAAACATGAAGCACTATGAATTTTAAGTATGTTGTAGTCGGTTGAAACAATTGGTGACTCTATTTATGTTATTATTATGTATGCCTTCCTGGAAATGGAGGTTTTGTATGCTTTTCTGTCTATATTAAATTGGAAGATTATGTTGGGCAAAATACACATTATATATAGCTTTAATTAGAAGAAAATTATATCCCTAGTCAAACAAAACATATACCAACACATACAAAAAAGTATCTTTTCAACGTCACATTAATTGAAAGAACATTATTACATTACATATGAAACTAATCCACAAAATCATTTTTAACATCATTCTCCACTTCAGCTGCTTTTGTTGATTGTTGGTCTTCTTCAATAAGCCAAAAAATACAACATTTGCTTGGTTTGGAAATTCGGGATCATACCACTCAAAAAACTTACAAAGAGTTTGAAATAAGAACTGCATTCCATGAAATAAAAGTTAAAAAAAAATACATAATACGATATTAAAAGAAAAAAAATAGTACATACCCCATAGTGCCGACAACCGAGGAATCTACGTCCAGAGTTGTCATTTGTCCAAGAAATTCTTTTGATTAAATACAAATCAATAACATAAATAAATAAGTAAACTTGAGATGGCCAAATTTACTCAGAAATCAGAGACTTTTCTTCTTCCCTGAAGATGGTGACTTGGTACCAAAGTAATTTGCAAATCCTTTTATAAATTTCTATCTGTAGGTATCACTACGACAATAAAGGATGTTGCGGAAGGAACATAATTTTCCTATATTATATTAAGAAGCAATAATAAACATGAATATCTATAACCAACCCTTTACATAAATGCGGTAAAAGTTTTAGTAACTTTAGATATAATGACATTAACTCAACTATATCCAAAGGAAAATCTATTGTCACAATGTCTTTTTTGTTGTCTTCCTGTCAAAGCTCATCAACACGAAAACTACTTAAAATTTTAAAAAAATTTGTTGTTGTTTTGTTTGGTTGCTACTGAAATATTTCTTTTTCACTATTGTTCCACATGTATTGTCCTTTTCTTCTTTCATTTACTTTATATTGTTGCATCCATCATGATATTTCTTACTTGACGACAAGATTGCAAGACTTCACTTGTGATCTGTAAGTCTAACTTCTTCATGAATTATTAGAACAACTACTTTACCTTGATAACAATAAATGCTACTCTCCGGGTCCCCTTTTATGTGACATCCTTTTCTTTTTGGTCCGTCCCACGAAGAATTATGTTATAACAAGTTAAAACCTAAGAAAGACACAAATAAAGATGTTGCTCTTAATGAAACTAGCAAATCAGATATAATTTTGGAGGATTTTCCTAAGGAATCATTTAGTATAAGATATAAGATATAAGAATCTCAGGATAAACTATAGAATTATCCTATCATGCATTTGGTTGAAGATATAAAATAGTCCTTAAATATTTATCCCATTATTATGATAGATAAATTATTTCATATACATAATAAAATAACTATTCCAAAATAATTACTTTATTTGTTCCCAACCAACCAAGAAAAGGCAAGTAATGTAGCTGTATTATATTGACCCACTTAACAGCTACCACCTAAAGCTACATGTTGCTACTATTCATCTCTTGTTAGGCATAAGAATTATAAGAGAGAGAGAGGGACGTTCTTCCTTTTTCCTTCAAACTTCCAAATCTTAATCCATTTCATTCAATAAACTCTTTTCTAATTTCTACTTTACCTCCATAATGTTTGTTTTTCCTCTTGATGAAACCTGCTTTCAATATGCATTAAGATCTCTTTTTATGATTGGATCAGAAATTGAAGATACTTGTTAACTAACTGTAAGTCATCTTCTTCATCAATTACTTTTTTTGCCATGGATACAGAATTACAAAGTTGATTTCTCAGAAAATTAAAAACAAGAAGAAAGGCAATTTTCTGAATTAACAACTACTGTATTAGTTAAGTGACAATATGAAAAGGGTAAATAAGATGTATGATGGTAGACAAAATGGTACATAAGATGTATAACTTTTCACAAGCAATAACACAGCTTCAATTTTCAAACACTAGATATTGAAAGACGTGAACCTAATTCCAAGATTTGGTGAACTTGCAGGAATTTTTCCAAGAAAATGGCTCAAAATGAAATTGAGAAAATGTTACATCACATGAGAAGGACAACGAGTGGAGGTAATCCGAGTGACCTCAATTTTTATCAAATTAAGGAACTTGAAATGGTGCTAAGAGTTTTTAGAACCTTTATGAAGTATCATCATGTTCTTTTGCCTGATTCCTTTGTCAAACTCAGAAAGAATGCCAAACAGATTGTGCAAAGACTTCAGTGGGTATTTTATGGGATTAAAGATGAATCTAAAACTAACCTTAATCTGGAAAGCCTAGAATCACATTTATTGGAATTCTTTGAAGCTAATACAAGGTTAAGTTACAGCTATGAGTTGAATGATTCTGATTTGTCAAAATATATGGATTGCCTCGGAAAAATTCTAAATGGTGTACTGATGATGTGTCTGGAAAGGGGTAGGTCCTGCCATCCCAAAGAAAAAGAAGAGGGAGATGTGCTAATTTCGGATTGAGGAGAATGTCCTCTCCGAGTCTTTATTTATAAACAAAAATTTACAACGTGTTACTATTCATGAACAGTACCGCGGGCTCATGAACAGTAACCGACACTTACTACTATTTGTCACTATTCATGAACAGTATCACTATTCATAAACAGTAACCGACACTTACTTTTACAATTTTTTTTTTTACTTACTTACTTTTACATACTAACCTATTTATAAGAAAATAAGAAAATAATTTACAAAACAAGTCCCTACTTATTTACATTCTGATAACTTTTCCTTCTTTTGTCTTTTGCGGCTGCTACGTATTTTCTTCTTTCACTTTTCTGCTATATGTCATTTTTTGGTTAATTTTGTTCGTCCACTTGTCTTCTTATTCTAACCTGACATCTGGTATGTAATTGTTTACTCCACTGCATCTGCTGCATATGTGTTCCGTATATTTTTTCCCAATTATTTTGCAATATTGGTCTAAGCTGTCTTCTGAAATAAATCCTTTTCTGATAGCATTGGTTATTGGGTCTTGTTCCGGTTTAAGTAGTGATAATGCCCATTTTTTTACTTCTAACTTGTCCATGGGCTTATATTCTTTTGCTGTTGAATAAATTAATAAGTGATTCCTCGAATAATACTTCCATATGTATTTTGTTTCGTCATATACGTTGGCTAGTTCTGCTAATATTGTGCTGAGTCCGATAATTCTCTTGTTGGCATAAAAGTCTGGTAATTCCTGTTTTGGAATAATTGGTTGCTCCGTAATTTCTTCTGGAATAATATAATCTTTTGTCATTCCTATTTTTATAACTGTAACAACTGGTTTAATTTCGTCAAATAGTATCTCCGCTGGTGCTGAATAAAATCTGATGTAAAATAATTGTCCTTTAGTAACTCTTTTGTAATTCATAAATGCTTGGTATAATTCCGGTATTTGGCTAATTTCGTCTCCCGTAGCTGTGTATGCTGTTGAAATAAGTCCATAAGCATAGCAAGTTGCTACTAAGTTTGGTTTGGTTCCTGGTAAAGCAATTAATTTATTATAATTTTGTAGTTTATTGGTGATATATCCTTGGTGATTTTTTAGTTTTTCGGGATTTTCAATAGGTTTGGTATTTAAGAGGTTTTGGATTTTTTCTATATTGTTGATGTAGGTACGGGTTATATGGTTGTATGTTTTCTTTTCTTGTCTTAGTGATGTGGCATATGTATGTATTTGAGGTGGTATGAATAATTCATTTTTTGGGATGTGAGATGGGGCATAAGGTTTTTCAAATACCTTATTCAAATTGTAATTTTTCTTTTTCATAATCGGTGTAAATTCTTCTGATGTACCTGCAATAATATTTGAACTGTTAGTAGCTTGGGTTTTTAGGTGTTTCCCAACGTCACCTTCTAGATCTAGTTTTTTAGAGTGCTCCGACTGCACTACTAGCTCTGGTTTTTTACCGTGGTCCGCCTCCACATATTTTGTTTCCATAATTGATACTCTATTGTTGAGCATCTTAATTTGTTCCAGTAGTTCTTTCATAAGTATTGTGTTTGTAATTTCTTCCTCAAAGTCCGTTTGCACGGCTTTGTCTTGATAAGTAGTCTGGTGCGTTTTTATATCCAAATGGTAATACATTCCATTCATAAAATCCTTGTGGTACGGTAAATGTTGTTAGTTGTTTTGATTGTTCTTCTAGCTTTAGATGGTAAAATCCTGACTTGCAGTCAAATTTACTAAAATAATTGTATCCTTGTATCTGTCTTACTTTTAATATTTTGTTTGGTATTGGGTAGTTATATGTTTTAGTTTTTGCATTTAAATTTCTATAATCTATAACCATTCTGCTTTTTCCTCTTTTTTGTTCATTATGTTTATTTACTATAAATGCTGGACTATTATGTTTACTATTACTTTCTTGTATATAATTGTTTTCTAGTAATTCTTTTATATGCATTTGAAATTCTTTTTGGTCTTCAAAATTATATCTCAGTGGTTTCTGTGTTATTATGCTATTTTCATCTATTAATTCAATTTTTATTTTTGTTTTATGTTTTTCCCATCCTTGTAACGGATTTTCATTATATAATGAATTTAACTTATATAATGAATTTAACTATATTTCGAATAAGTTATAAAATAAGTTAAATTCATTATATAATGAAAATCCGTTACAAGGATGGGAAAAACATAAAACAAAAATAAAAACTGAATTAATAGATGAAAATAGCATAATAACACAGAAACCACTGAGATATAATTTTGAAGACCAAAAAGAATTTCAAATGCATATAAAAGAATTACTAGAAAACAATTATATACAAGAAAGTAATAGTAAACATAATAGTCCAGCATTTATAGTAAATAAACATAATGAACAAAAAAGAGGAAAAAGCAGAATGGTTATAGATTATAGAAATTTAAATGCAAAAACTAAAACATATAACTACCCAATACCAAACAAAATATTAAAAGTAAGACAGATACAAGGATACAATTATTTTAGTAAATTTGACTGCAAGTCAGGATTTTACCATCTAAAGCTAGAAGAACAATCAAAACAACTAACAGCATTTACCGTACCACAAGGATTTTATGAATGGAAAATGGTTATAAAAACGCACCAGACTACTTATCAAGACGAAGCCGTGCAAACGGACTTTGAGGAAGAAATTACAAACACAATACTTATGAAAGAACTACTGGAACAAACTAAGATGCTCAACAATAGAGTATCAATTATGGAAACAAAATATGTGGAGGCGGACCACGGTAAAAAATCAAAGCTAGTAGTGCAGTCGGAGCACTCTAAAAAACCAGATCTAGAAGGTGACGTTGGGAAACACCTAAAAACCCAAGCTACTAACAGTTCAAATATTATTGCAGGTACATCAGAAGAATTTACACCGATTATGAAAAAGAAAAATTACAATTTGAATAAGGTATTTTAAAAACCTTATGCCCCATCTCACATACCAAAAAATGAATTATTCATACCACCTCAAATACATACATATGCCACATCACTAAGACAAGAAAAGAAAACATGCAACCATATAACCCGTACCTACATCAACAATATAGAAAAAATCCAAAACCTCTTAAATACCAAACCTATTGAAAATCCCGAAAAACTAAAAAATCACCAAGGATATATCACCAATAAACTACAAAATTATAATAAATTAATTGCTTTACCAGGAACCAAACCAAACTTAGCAGCAACTTGCTATGCTTATGGACTTATTTCAACAGCATACACAGCTACGGGAGACGAAATTAGCCAAATACCGGAATTATACCAAGCATTTATGAATTACAAAAGAGTTACTAAAGGACAATTATTTTACATCAGATTTTATTCAGCACCAGCGGAGATACTATTTGACGAAATTAAACCAGTTGTTACAGCTATAAAAATAGGAATGACAAAAGATTATATTATTCCAGAAGAAATTACGGAGCAACCAATTATTCCAAAACAGGAATTACCAGACTTTTATGCCAACAAGAGAATTATCGGACTCAGCACAATATTAGCAGAACTAGCCAACGTATATGACGAAACAAATTACATATGGAAGTATTATTCGAGGAATCACTTATTAATTTATTCAACAGCAAAAGAATATAGGCCCATGGACAAGTTAGAAGTAAAAAATTGGGCATTATCACTACTTAAACCGGAACAAGACCCAATAACCAATGCTATCAGAAAAGGATTTATTTCAGAAGACAGCTTAGACTAATATTGCAAAATAAATGGGAAAAAATATACAGAATACATATGCAGCAGATGTAGTGGAGTAAACAATTACATACCAGATGTCAGGTTAGAATAAGAAGACAAGTGGACGAACAAAATTAACCAAAAAATGACATATAGCAGAAAAGTGAAAGAAGAAAAGACATAGCAGCCGCAAAAGACAAAAGAAGGAAAAGTTATCAGAATGTAAATAAGTAGGGACTTGTTTTGTAAATTATTTTCTTATTTTCTTATAAATAGGTTAGTATGTAAAAGTAAGTAAAAAAAAATTGTAAAAGTAAGTGTCGGTTACTGTTTATGATAGTGATACTGTTCATGAATAGTGACAAATAGTAGTAAGTGTCGGTTACTGTTCATGAGCCCCCGGTATGCCACAGAGATAAAGGGTAACGTCAACCATGAAAAGCTGCAATGTTTGGAGACTCGAATTCAGTTCATGGCTAACAATGTGGAACACTTTTGTCTTTCTGTATTTGATTATCTTGCTGCAATTGAAGTTGAGGATGAAATTGATATCTTCAATAAACCTCCTTATCTATTAGCATTGATTGTGTTTGTGGAGCTGGAAATGAAGAAGATTTTTCTTGGTCAACTAAAGGCTTCAATATTTACTCAATCAAAAACTTTCAAGAAATTACCAGGAGGATTTTCACATCATCTACACAGTCTACTGATGTATCTCAGAAACAAAAAGCTCGAGAACTTTCCTAATAATATATCTGCTCAAAATATTGATGTTGCAATAGACTTCTTGTTGGTTTTCCTTGATGCTGATATGTCAAATCATGCTATTAATGGTAACTGGTTGACTGAGGTTATGGAAAAGGTTGGAGCTATAGCAGGTGATATTATATATGTAATTCAAAAGCTTCTTCCTAGCTCAATAAACAAAGATGACACCAGCAAAATAAGTCTTTTCTCGATACAGATATTGGAGAAAACGAAAGATCTGAAGGTACAAGTGGAGACGTACTACAAATCCTTAAAATTCACTCCATCTCAATTCCCCACCTTTGGTGGATTGAGCTTTCTGGATTCTCTTTTAAGGAAACTGAATGAGATGTTGAAATCTAAATCTGGTTTAGATTTCTTGATGAAACCTCTTTTAGGGAACTTGGAGAAAGAACTATCAGCTCTTACATCCATTTTAGAGAAGGAGCTGTCATCCATTTTCAGAGATGTCGCTAAGGTGCACCATGAACATAAAATTCTTAAAGATCTTCAGAGATGTACCCTCAATTTGGCATATGAAGCTGAGGTGGCCATCGACTCTATTCTTGCTCAGTATAATGCTTTTTTGCATATCTTTTGCTCACTTCCTACAATCTTAAAAGAGATCAAGCAAACTAATGCAGAGGTGACAAAGATATGGTCGGTGGAAGTTGCTCTTAAGCCTCACTATGTGGTAGAGCCATCTAAACATCTGCCAACTCGACATAGCAATCCAGTGCCTGATGAGGAGATAGTGGTTTTTGGGAATGACACAGAAAAGCTGATTCAATATCTAATTAGAGGTACAAATGAGCTAGATGTCGTCCCAATTGTAGGCATGGGGGGACAAGGGAAAACGAAAATTGCTAGAAAGGTGTACAATAGTGATAACATTGTTACTCATTTTGATGTTCGAGCATGGTGCATTGTTTTCCAAACATATAACCGGAGGGATCTATTACAAGATATTTTTAGTGAAGTTACCGGTTCCAAGGACAAGGAAGATAGGGATGAAGACGTTCTTGCCGACATGTTGAGGAAAAGACTAATGGGAAAGAGGTATCTCATTGTTTTGGATGATATGTGGGATGGTATGGCATGGGATGACTTAAGGATTTGTTTTCCAGATGTTGGAAATAGAAGCAGAATAATCATAACGACTCGACTTGAGAAAGTGGGTGAGCAAGTCAAGTACCAAACTGATCCTTATTCTCTTCCATTCCTCACAACAGAAGAGTGTTGCCAATTGTTGCAGAAGAAAAAATTTCAAAAGGAATATTTCCCGCCTGAACTACAAGTTGTGAGTCTAGCAGTTGCAGAAAAATGCAAAGGACTGCCCCTAGTGGTTGTCTTGGTAGCTGGAATAATCAATAAAAGGAAAACGGAAGAATCTTGGTGGAATGAGGTGAAAGATACTTTATTTGACTATCTTGATCGTGAGTCAGATGACTATGAAGTTGAGTTTTGATAACTTACCCCATTGTTTAAAGCCTTGTCTTCTTTATATGGGGATGTTTCCGGAGGACACAAGAATTCCAGCATCTAAATTGATAAGTTTATGGATTGCAGAAGGATTTGTGGAGAACACTGAATCTGGGAGATTATTGGAAGAGGAAGCTGAAGGTTACTTGATATATCTCATTAGCAGTAATGTGGTAATGGTTACAAAGAGAAGTTATAATGGTAAAGTCAAATACTGTCAAATTCATGATGTTGTGCATCATTTTTGCTTGGAGAAGAGTAGAGAAGAAAAGTTTATGCTGGCAGTGAGGGGTCAATATATACAGTTTCAACCTTTGGATTGGAAGGGAAGTCGAGTGAGGTTCAGTTTCTGTAAAGAGCTTTCCAAGTTTGCATCTCTAGGCTCCAAAACACAAAAGCCTTTCCACCAACACTTGAGGTCACTGATAACCAATCGAGGAGAATCTACTTATTTGATTCCCTTCTGTCCGATAAGTGAATTGCGACTTCTTAAGGTCTTGGATTTGAGTTCTCACTATGTGGAATTTCTGTCGTTAGCTACATTCAAATAACTAAATCACCTGAAGTACCTCGCAGTTTCAGCAGATAAATTCTATTTTCATCCAGAAACACATCTTCCCCATCTAGAAAATTTAATTGTGAAGAATTTTCCTTATATAGTAGTGTTACCAACATCTTTTTGGGAAATGGAAAAATTAAGGCATGTTCATTTTGGTAGGGCTGTTTTTGATTTGGAAGAGGATAAGAAGGGGATGTTTGAAGAATCCTCTAAATTGGAAAACTTGAGGATATTAAGGAATGCTATATTCGAATTTGCAATGCCGATAGGGTGGATGTGTTATTAAGGAGGTGTCCTAATATTCAACAACTTGAAATTACTTTTGAGGACAATAAAGATTCTGCAGAGTCTTTTTGTCTCACACTGGAGAATCTTACCCAGCTTCAAAAACTTCAACTTTCCTTTCGGTGTCCCCACATTCTATCCGGGTTATGGTTGCCTTCAAATTTAAAGAAGTTGGTACTATTCATATAGAAAGCGCGATTCCCTTCATCGCAAGACTACCAAGTTTGGAGCATCTACATTTATGGTACTCAGATTATTTTGAATTCCAAGAGTGGCGCATTGGAGATATCACGTTCCATAAACTTAAGTTGTTGAAACTGGTGCAGTTATGTATCTCAAGGTGGGATGCCTCAGAGGAATCCTTTCCCCTGCTTGAAACACTCGTTATAAAAAAGTGCAATGAGCTTGAGGAGATCCCCCTTAGCTTTGCAGATATTCCAACTCTGGAACAGATTAAGTTGATTGGGTCCTGGAAAGAATCTCTGGAGGCTTCAGCTATGAGAATTAAGGAAGAAGTCGAAGCCATTGGAGGATGTGACTGTCTTAACCTCATCAAAGAACAGTGATTGGGGATAGTTTCGTTAGCTAATTGTTGCAGCCATTCCCATGCTCAAATCTATTTTGTACCTAGCTGAAACGTCCATCCTCTTATGTTGCAACACTACTATTGATTGTTAAGTTTGTTTTGATTGATCAAAGCTTAAGGTTTAACTGCTTCTTGTTGCTGGAGGTGCAATGTTTTTCTAAATTTGGAAAAATCCTTCTTTGTTCCCTTTTGATATAAAGTCATCAAGGAGATTCACTAATCATGAAATAGACCAAGAATGAGTATAAAATTATAGGCAAACATGTCCAAAGGTAAAGAATTCTCATGAAAATCCTCTATTTTTATTAAAAAGAAATCATTTTTAGAACAGAATTCTCTTATATGGTAGTTGGTTTGTGTTCAACTAACATGCACAATCATTTCACTCCTGAGTTGTCCTTCTAGGACCCGAGAATCGAGATTAAGACACCAATTCTAATCCACCTAACATAGATCGAAATCAAAACTTTTTATTAAGTACAACTTTTTGAAGTGACAATTTCTGATTTTTTTTTTACATCTTCTAGCGTATGATATAGTTCTTTTTATGATTTTTGGAGGCTTTGTTGATGTTTACAAGATAAAATCTTTTATTTTCATTATTTCCATCAAATTTTTATAAATATAAAAATTATTGTGGTTGATTCACATGCAATAGGTGGTTGATTCAAGAGAGCTTTCATGTTTTTTTTCTATGCCGATCAATGTGATAGTTTTTAGGACTAACTCGAAAAAGCTAGGACGATTTTGTCACTCAATCATGTGAAGTAAGTCCATTTATGAGTTTCTATGCCTATTATTGTTAATTTCCCCTTTAAATATAGTGTTTATTTTGTATATTTATTAATATGCGATAAAGTTTGAATTTTTGTGGTTTTCCTTGTTAGTAACTATCAGGCATGTTTTGAATTTTTTCGGGGAATCTTATGGATATCATTATAATAACTCGCTTTTACTATGGTGGTAAACTTGTCCAAGGTAAATCTGATGAAGGTCCAGCTTATATCGAGGAAAGAGAAGTCGAATTTGTCAATATCGATAAGGACCACTTTTCAATAATGGAGTTGCTTTATTATACTAGAGATTTCGGGTATGGTAATGTGGATGGGTTTTATATTAAAGACCCTATAACCAAAGACTTTGTAATGTGGATGGGTTTTATATTAAAGACCCTATAACCAAAGACTTTGTCTTAGTTGAATCTGATTTTGACTTAGTAAATCTTGTGAAAGACCTAACTGATGGTGACTTTTTAGACTTGTATGTCCAACATGTTGTGGATGAAGCAGAGATTGATGATGGGGTCCAACGGGCTATCTCTGTGGGCCAACAGTTGATGAAAATGTTAATGAGTGTGAGGTAGAAAACTCACATATGGAGGTAGAAAGCTTATATGATATTAATGTGGGTGAAGAGTTATAAGAAGAAGCTATCCAATTTGAGAATATTAATGTTGAAGCTGATATAAATGATGCATCAGATCGTGAAGGTAATGAAACAAATTGGGAAAACAGTGATGACTCATAGGAGTTTGTTATTCCAAAAGAAGATGACTCAGAGATTGATGAAGAATTGAGAATACTTAGAAATGAAAAGAGAACCAAAGTACAGAGGAAAAAACCTCTTCCTGTAGAGGAAATAAGTCTTGGAGCAACTGGTGTTGGTAGAGGATTTGAAAACATTGGAAGGAACAAGGTTGCTAGATGTGTAGGAAGATTGGGGGGGGGGGGGGGGATGAACAATATGTAGACAGTTCAGATCTAGATAGTGAAGACACTGGGGATGCATTAGACCCTGAAGCTGTGAGTGGTGTTGATTTACCAGCAAGAAGAAAAAGTAAAAAAGTAAGATTTGATCCTGATTGTGTAGTTGCTATATTTGAGCTTGGTATGATATTTGAAAAATACCAAAAAAAATTCGAAAAATTGTAGCAGAATATGTTGTTGAATATTAGGCGCAATTAAAATTGAGGCCTCATAAAAACGATAGAGTTAGAGTTAAATGTAAGGATAAGAAATGCAAGTGGTTGTTATATGCTAGTCTACACAAAGACTTTGGTGATTTTATGGTAAAAAATTACTATCCTATTCATCAGTGCCTTAGTTCAATGAAGAACAAGTTATGTATATCTAAGTTTATTGCAAATAAGTTTAAGGACATAATAATTATTCAACTCACATAAAGTTATGGGAAATTCAGGAGTTGGTGAGAAAGAAGACAAGATTGTATGTTGGAAGTACTATTTTTCATAGGGCTAGATTGATGATTTTGAAGGAGTTCATGGGTGATTGGAAGATGGAGTTTGCAAGATTGTGTAATTAGGTAGACATGATAAAACAAACTAATCCTGGTAATTCATGTTGGGTGAGGACAGACAGGGAATCTACTCCAGGAAAGAATATGTTTGTTACTTTTATGTTCGTTTTCATGCATTAAAGAGAGATTGGTTAGAAGGATGTAGAAAAATCATTAGTTTTGATGGATGCTTTTTGAAGGGTGCTTGCAAGGGTGAATTATTAGTTGTAGTTGGTAGGAATGCAAATCAACAAATATTTTCAGTTGCCTGGACAATTGTTGATGAAGAAACAAAGCACAGTTGGAGTTTCTTCATCAACTACCTGATACAAGATCTAAACTTAGGCATTGGACATGGATTGACTGTGATGTTAGATATGCAAAAGGTTAGACTAATGTAATTCTTCAATTTTAAAATTACAAGTCTAACGTTAATCTAATGTACTTTTGCTTATATGTAGAAATTTACAAGTCTAATGTTAATTTACTTTGACCACTATTATGATGATTTACATTGAGATATGAAGTTATGAACATGCAGGTCCCTTTTTAAAGTTGATTTATGCATGGGTGATTTACATTATGATTTAGATGTTGATTTAATTATGAATTTATTCAATTTCATACTATGATGTTGATTTTAACTTGAATCTATATTACCCATGCTATTCTCACATCTTGCATTACACTTGCATTCATGAACATTGATCTTTATGGAAATTATGAAGTGGGTTAAGCCCAATTACGTTTTATGAAATGATTTTGATAAGATATTGGTTATGACAAAAATGTGATCACATACATGTCAAATGATTATGCCTCTTTGAGCATGTCGGGTGTTTGCACCATCTTGTATATGTGAATGAGCTATTCCTTGTATGAGCATCATGATTATGACCTATGATTTGACATTTGAGCCTAAAATATGCATTGAATGGTTTAAAAATGAATTACGATTTTGAAATGAACACTGTATCTTTTGGAAGCACGTATGTGTATAAGTATTTATATGGGATGATTTGACTTAGCATTGATGGATTGGGGGCGTTAGGGATATCCCCAAGGGTCCTCTCCCTTTCCTCAAACTATGTGCCAGCATAGGAACGGTAGCCATTATCGAAATGACCGGGTCGTAAGGAATGACTATTCGTTTTTAATTATGATATGATATGATATGATTTTGGAAATTCCTTCTGAAATAGTGTGTTCCGTAAGGAAGGTGTGTTGACACCCAATTTTGACCGACCCATAACGTATTTTACATCGTCATTTGATTAAATGGGTATTTTTAAAACTTTGAGTTTATTTTCAATTTTATCAGAGTAACAGCATATTTTATAAAATTCTTGAGTTTTCAAAATATTAATATATATTTTTTAATTATTTTTATCAACTTTCAAAATACTATTATTATTATTATCATCATTAGTTATTATTATTATTATTTTATTCAGTAAAGAATGCTAAACCATAATTGTAATATTTCTTATTTTAATATTATTATATTATTATTTAATTTCATTATCTACATACTAAGTATTATTATTATTATTATTATTATTATATATATATATATATATATATATATATATATCTTGAAATGCATAATATTTTACTTTATCCATTTTTTTTTACAAGCTTAATACGTTCGAATATTTTTACGGGATAATCTTAGCTTTTTATTTCAAAATATTTCGCATTTTATTTGTGTGTGCATTATAGTTATTAAATTTTATCCCTATTTGTTCAATTCGTAGCCTTTTAAATAAAATTTATTTCAATCTTAATCAAATCGTTGCAATTCATTTCAATTTTAGCCAATTTCCTTGAAAATCATTTCAATTCTAGCTAATTTCTTACAATTTCTTTCATTCCTAGCCTAAAGTGAGTCAATTTGTGGCTCAATTTTAAATTTCTATAATTATAGGCTAATTTTTAAATTTGGGTTACCCATTTTTTAGCCCGGGTCCGACCCAAACCCGTTTTTCTATTTCTTAATTCCCAATACCCCTAAATCCTAAAACTCATTCAGTTTTCCCCTTCTTCATCAAAGGGAGGCAGCCATGGCTGCCGCCTCCCTCTTCTTCCACTCTCTCCTCTCTACAAGACCACCACTATGGCAGCCCATACACAGCCCAGAACCACCCCATTCAGCCCCAAACCAGCAACAAAACTCGCCGGAAAAACACCCCAAAAATGCAGCCAAAAATTAGCCACCTTCCATTTGAGGTAATTTAAGCCCTTACCCTATCTCTGGTTAACTTTGACCCTTAGGCTAGAATGGTGTCCTAATGCACCCAATCATTAGGTGGCAACTCTTCATTAACTTTCAAAAATCCCAAAAGAGTCGTTGTCACAATGTCGTCTAGGTTTCCGTTTTTTCCCGAGAAAAATGGGGCGCGACAGATTGGCGACTCTGCTGGGGACTTTAGGTTCTAACCATTACGTGTCTATTATTTTTGTGGGTTATACGCTTTCCTTAGTTATTTTACCTATTTTATTTGTTTGTTACTACTAACTTGTTTTCCTTTTCTTTTTCCCTTTAATCTCCCTCTAACCTCCCCTCCCTTATTCCCTCTAACTCCCTTTCCTTGCTTCCCTTTTTATTCATTTACTGCTTTAAATTATCTGTTTAAATTTGCCTTAATTGCTAATTGTTACCGCTTTAAAATAACTGGCATACCGCTCATATATCCCCCATTTGGGACCCTCTCTTCTTTTTCTTTTAAAGGTGATGTCATGCCTTTGCACTTCTCCCGCTTTCTTTTCAAATCCAATTGTTAGAGAGTAAGTGCATGCGTGGTGAATGGCAGATAGTTTTACTACCGTTGGACCACCTGCGTCTCGCATAGGAATACCCAGTCCATGTCTAAACCCACTCTTCAAAAACCTAGGATAGACTATCCGCCCCAAAGTTAAGATCATGTATGCATAAACCCTAGTTAGTTTGACCCCATAGGGTTAATCTACAAAGTAGTAGCCACCCTGTTAAGTCTAGAGGGTCCAATCACCCTCCAAGATTAAATATTGTATATTATGTGTCTATGTGATCATGATAGTTTAATGCTAGCCCAAAAGTTTGTTAAAATGGAGTTTAGAATTTCTTCCTTTAACTCTAAACTCTAATTTACAATTTAAGGTTTGGATTAACTATCATGAATCACTTGCTTGTCGTATTAGGCCTACCTCTGGCTTAACGAGGCTCCTTGCATTTTAGAGCGTTTATTTATTTACTTATTTTTAATTTAAATCTATATTTTTGTGTTATCGCATCACTAACTTGATTTTTTCTCTCTTCTTATCCCTTATTTTTTATTTTTTTAATTTGTTTTTCATGTCTTCCCTTTCCCAAAGGTTGATCTGTGTGTGCATTCTGGCCTACCATACACGATCTAAAGGTCCTCTGCCTACTCCCCCAAGTTTGAGTCGTTAGAGAAAAGACAAAATGACTGACAATAAGGCTATTAAAAGAGTGGAGACTTCTGAAAGGAGATTCCAATCTGATGATTTGACTCTAAGGTTAGAAAGGAAAATTCAAGAATTGGAGGATGAAATGGACAACATGCGCAACTTGGCAAGACTATCCATTTCTCTCGGCACCCCTTTTGGGGAAAACATGGATGACCCAATTACTACAACTCAAACCACCCTCTCAAATCATCTTCCACCAATTCATCCAACCTCCCAAATCCAGTCCAATCCCACTTATATACCATCTTTGAGCACTCAATTTTCAAATTGCAGTCATCAAAACCCATATCAACTAAGCACTTATGAACCAACATTATACCCACAAAGTCCTACCCATATTCAAGATATGTCTCCCAAGTCCGCTGCCAACATCTTAAAAGCCCACGCCTCAGGAACTCACGCCCATATATCGAGACATCTCCTTTTATCCACAATTACCATGAATCAGAATCCTCTCAAAAGGATATGTTGATTAAATCCCTGACTGAGAGATTGGATAGTCTGAGAAATCGAATGCGACATGTAGAAGAAAGTAAAGGGGTAATTAGCTTGAGCTATGAAGATCTGTGTATGCACCCAGATTTTGAATTACCTGAAGGATACAAACGTTCGAAATTTGGACTATACAATGGTATCGGAGATCCCAAGGCCCATCTACACATGTATTGTGATAAATTGGTAGGGGTTGCAAAAAATGAGAAGATTAGAATGAAGTTGTTCATAAGAAGCCTCACAGGGGGAGCTCTGACATGGTATATAGAACAAGATTCACGAAAGTGGACAAAATGGGAGGATTTGGCTTCAGATTTCATGGATAGGTTTGGGTTCAACATTGAAAATGCAATAGACTGGTTCTATATTCAAAACCTAAAGAAAAAGCCAAGTGAGTCATTTCGAGATTACGCTATAAGATGGAGGTCTGAAGCTGCTAGAGCTAAACCTCCCATGGAGAAATCTCAAATGAAAGACTATTTCATTAGCGCCCAAGAGCCTCAATATTATGATAGAATGATGCTCGTGGCAGAAAAGAGTTTCGCAGACATCATCAAGTTAGGTGAAAGAATTGAAGATGGCATAAAAAATGGCACAATTATCAACCTAGAGGCCTTACAAGCTACTAACAAAGCCTTGCAGTCCGGAGGTATGCCTGAAATTAGAAAGAAGAAAGAGGTGGGTTTGGTAATGATGGCACATAAATCTCCCACAAGACACCAAATCTGGACTCCGCCACTATCCTACGTCACCTTACATCACACCTCCCCCTTTATCCATCACTTACCCCCTATCAAACTCCTCTCACTCCATATCAACAACCTACATACCCCATTTATCATACCCAACCAGGATACTTTCAAACACCCCCACCTCTACCTCCTCAACGATTGAATTATAGAAATCGTCTCAACTTTGAAAGAAAACCCACCAAAAGCTATACTCCTCTGGCTGAACCCATAGCTCAACTCTACGAGAGATTGAAAGAGGATGGCTTTATCACTCCTATTCCTACTTTGAATCCAGACACTCAATCCAAATGATATGATCCAAATAAAGTTTACGCATATCACTCAGGAATAAAGGGACACACAACTGATGTATGTCGCGCGTTGAAGAATAAGGTTCAAAACCTGATCGATACTAAGGGAATACATTTAAAGGACCCTACACCAAGTACATCTAACAATCCACTACCAAATCATTCACGAGCATGTTGAAGTTCGATCTTGAATTGCGTCGTCTAAAAAAAGTTATCTTGCATGAGTTCTATGAAAGAAACATCTACACTAGCAGAATAAATGATAAGGGCTGGCCTGAGTTCTTTTTACGAACAATGTTTACTTAGTTCTCTTTCATCTTGTATCTGGAACTACGTCAGAGCTGATTCCCGTTTAAAAGGGATACGTAGGCGCTCCTTTGGAGTTCGGTCTTACCATAATAAAAATCTTTATCCCCTCTTTTGATCAGAAACTGGGGCAGAATTTTTCAGAGGATCTCAAAAATTCTTTTAGATCATTTTCTACAAACTGGGGCAGAAATTTTTGAATAGCTCTCAAAAATTTTAAATTCAGAACTGAAGACTAACCGCTAAGACATCAGGATGAAAGGTTAGATATCAAAGACAAGGCATACAGGTCGAGGCAGAGCTACAGTTCAACCTCCTCTTTTTCAAACTAATGATTTTTCTTTGAATGTAGACAGGTATACATGCTTGGAGTGGCCTCTTCGCGTCATACGAGCAATCATCATTTTTCTTACAATGGGCGAAGGTTAATCTATCTTATTCACTTTTATATCAGTCTACTTCTTGTTGCTTACTGAAATTGTACTTGGCCTACCAAAATTGCATGCAATTGAATTTGCATTCGGCCTACTTAAATAAAAATTGCATGAATTTGAATTATCCATGATTTGGCCTACCAAAATTGCAAAAAAGTAAATAAATATGGGTTACCCATTTTTTAAGCCCGGATCCGACCCAAACCCATTTTTCTATTTTTTAATTCCTAATACCCCCTAAACCCTAAAACTCATTCATTTTCCCCCTTCTTCATCAAAGGGAGGCAGCCATGGTTGCCGCCTCCCTCTCCTTCTCTCCCTTCTTCCACTCTCTCCTCTCCACAAGACCACCACTATGGCAGCCCAAACACAGCCCAGAACCACCCCATTCAGCCCCGAACCAGCAGCAAAACTCGCCGGAAAAACACCCCAAAATGCAGCCAAAAATTAGCCACCTTCCCTTCGAGGTAATTTGAGCCCTTACCCTATCTCTGGTTAACTTTGACCCTTAGGCTAGAATGGTGTCCTAATGCACCCAATCATTAGGTGGCGACTCTTTATTAACTTTCAAAAATCCCAAAAGAGTCGTTGTCACGACGTCGTCCAGGTTTCCATCTTTTCGCGAGAAAAATAGGGCGCGACAAGGTGACCATCCACCGAAATGGTGTGTTCCATAAGGTGTGATATAGATTACCTTTGGCAAGTAATCTTCTCCTACAGATGGAAGGTCTTTATCGGACTAATTCATGTAATAGCTCACATGAGTTTGATTTGTCGGTTATAGTCCATCCCTGATATATATGAGCATCATCTCATTCATGCATCATGAGTTTCATGGCATCTTGTATATTTCTTCCTTGAATATATGATTCTTTCTATATATGTGCCCTTGTTATCTAACATTGAAATGCACGTTTGATAAGTCATATGCATTGCATACCCGCATACTTAGTACATTCAAACGTGCTAACGCATACTCTATGCCTACATGATTTTACCATGTAGGGGCCGAGTATTTAGATTGCCCACCGTTTGACGAGTAATCCGAACTAGAAGAGTACTTGTGGTGAGTCCCATCCTCCAAGGACAAGCCATCTTCCTTTACCTATGCTATCTCCGATTTCCTTTCTTATTTGAGGGTGATCCCGAAACATGTCCTGGCCCCCGTTCCATCTTGATTAGAGGCATTTGTTGGACAACGTGTAGTCTCTTCAAAATCTTTATGTTATGCATGATATTTGGTTTATGTATTCGTTTGGATTGATTTATGGAAAATCCATATTTGGCTATATGCATATTTAATATGGAAATGTGGTAAGTCCCAAGCCCCGTATTGCCCCATAGCGTGAGTCCTACTCTCCTGTCCCCTAGAACTATGTGTTATAATTGGAATGTTCTTTCGGAACCGATGATGTGGATTTAGATACTTAAGGCTTGTTTGGGGACTCTCGGGTTCCCATTCGCCGTGTTACATCTAAACCCTAGTCCTGGGTCGTGACAACCAGAGACTCAGAGAACTTGTCAAATGGTTACAACCTGTATCAAGGATTAATGCTTAGCCCATTTTACTTGCTTTAGTGATAAATGAATTGGCAGGGAGAATTATAGATAAGGTGTCATTATGTATGTTATTTGTAGATAACATAATCCTAATTAACACTCCTTGTGATAGAATTAATGATAAATTAGAGAGTTTAATACAAAGCCTAATGACTAAAGGATTTGATTTTAGTAAAATCAAGTCATAATATTTGGAGTGAATTTCAACGACGTAAAACCTTCAGTGACGTAAACCCTATGGCTAGCATATAGAAGTGAGGCTTAAGGTGATCCAAAAAAAAAAAGTTAGTATGTTGATCTATGATGTGACACATTATATTGGTCTAGGGTGTAAGAAATAGAAGATTGCATACAAAGCATTACGTGATAAGAAAGTTTAATCAAAACTTAAAGACAAATTCTACAAAGTGGCAGTTAGACAATAATATTATATGGGGAAGAATGTGAGTCGGTCAATAATTCTCATGTTTAGAGAATAAAAGTTGAGGAGATGAGGATGGTAACGATAGATGTGTGGATATACTAGGAGAGATAGGATTAGAAATGAAGGCATCTGAGAAAAGGTGGGAGTGGCTCTGGTAAAGGACAAGATACAGAAAGTGAGACTAAGATGATTCAAGTATGTGAATAGGAGATGCATGGATACCCCAATGTAGACATGTGAGAAGTTGATTATGGTTGGTTTAAGAAGAGGTAGAGGCAGGCCAAAAAAGTACTTGGTAGAGATGATTAGATAGTACATGATACAATTGCAGCTTACCAAGGATTAAGATTGTGGACACAAATTAAGGCAAAAGGTTAGTAGATAGTAGAATGTTGTCTTGCTTATCTTTCCATACTAGTAGTCATGGTATTTCTCGGTAGTTTATAGTCATCTGGTGCAATGAAATTGACTTAATACATATTTAAATTTGCCACTTAATTTTAGTTAGATACTCAAACTACGGTATGTTCTAAATGAACATCTGAACACATAATAAGGGGTTCCTATCAGACACTTTGGATTCACATCCCGTGTCCTCAAACATATGTTAGATAGTTAAATTAACCATATGAGTATTTTGAGAAGACATAATTTTTTTCAAAATTCGAGTTGAATGTATTTAGTTGAAATATTTCATCATATGCGCAAGTGCTCAATATAAACGTGATGTAGTTCAAGTGTTCAAATAAAATTCACTAATAAATTTAAAAAGGTTGTTAATTAGTTTGCCTTTTTTAGTTAATTCATTCCTCGAATGCATAAAAGGGTACTAAAACATATGATTTTTTAGTTAGTTGTTATAATTTTTAAAAGATGAATGTTTATTTTAGTTTAAAAGTTTCCAAAGCATAGTTTTCTATTTCTTTAATCCGTTTCATATTTGTAAGTTTAGGTGACATTCAATTATTTTAGCCTCGATAAAACAAATCACCATATAATAATGCAGTCATTCACAAGAAAGTTATATTTTTTTCTTTGATATAGAGTTAGTTACCCAAAATTTTATTTTAGTAAAATTGATATTACATTATAAAAAACTAAACTACATAACATAACATGCACATGCAACACACGTTCTGAAGAACTAGTATTACCAAAAGCGAGAACAAAAAGAGTTGAAAGTTGAAATACCAAAATATCCCTACAAAGTTAAGTTACTACAACAATACCATTAAAAAAATTAAATCCTTAATACACTCTAAAAATAAAAAAAAAATAGTCAGAAAATGGGTATAAATACGATTAAGTTCCTATAATTACTGCAACCTATTCAATGTCATAAATTGTTTTTTTTCATCTTCCTAAACTTGTTATTTAATATTTTTGTTGCTTTTCAACTTCCCGAAAATTCTTTCATCCTATACATGCATATTTAATGTCTTGGTGCTCTTTTCAACTTCTACAACTTTTAACTTTTAAAAATCTTATAAATTATCAAACTCTATTGAACTATTGCATATTCCTTGGTGTTGTCCCCAGGTTCTGGGAGTTTTAATACATCTTTTCTTCTTCTTTTCTATCACGTCACATGTAATATGATGTTGTATAATATTTTAGATCAAAGAAAGATTGTAAGATCAATATTATTAGTTTATCTTTGATGCACTCCAATATTCAAATATCTGTGGGAAAGAGGCAAGTGAGTATGAAAATTTATTTTTTTTCTGGCTTGATCTTCTTTCTTTTTTTTTTTTTTTTAAATTTGAAGATTTATGAGGTGGCTAGAGATTTATCCAGGATGAGATTGACTCGGACGAAAAGATTTCTAGAGTCACACCTACTTGTTGTCACCACCCGGGACCAGGGTCTAGGAGTGACACGGCGAATGGGATCCTGAGAGTCCCCAAACAAGCCTCAAATATCCAAATCAACATCATCGGTTTGAAGGAACATACAAATAATAACACATAGTGCTAAGGGATGGGAGAATAGGACTCACGCTATGAGGGCAATACGGGGTTTGGGACTCTCCACACTTCCACACCAGATATGCATATAGCCAAATACAAATTTTTCATAAATCAATCCAAACGAATACATAAACCAAATACCACGCATAGCATAAAGATTTTAAAAGAGTCTACATATTGTCCAACAAATGCCTCTAGTCAAGATGGAATGGGGGCCAGGACATGTTTCGGGCTCACCCTCAAATAAGAAAGGAAATCTAAGATAGTATAAGTAGAGGGGAGATGGATTATCCTTGGAGGATGGGACTCACCCCAAGTACTCTTCTGGATCGGACTACTCGTCAAACAGTTGGTAATTAAAATGCTTGTCCCCTACATGATAAAATCATGTAGGCATAAAGTATGCATTAGTACGTTTGAATGTACTAAGTATACGAGCATGCAATGCATATGACTTGTTAATCCTGCACGTAGATGTTAGATGACAAGGGCACATATTATAAAAAGAATTATATAATCAATGGAGAAATATACAAGATGCCATGAAATTCATGATACATGAATGAAATGATGCTCATATATAACAAGGATGTTACCTCAACCGACATGTGTAAGACCAAGTGAGCTATAACTTGGAATCCCAATGAATATCCCTAACTGGTACAGAGGTGATATACTTGCCAAAGGTAAACCATACTTTACCTTACGGGAATATATCCTATTTTCTATGAAGCAACCCCCTTACGGGAACATATCCCATTTCGGTAAGGATTTTTCATATCATAATAGTACTTTACCTTACGAGAACATATCCCATTTCGGATAGGATTCTCATAATTTATGCTAGGCACATAGTTCGAGGAAAGGGAGAGGGCCCTTGGGATAGCCTTGATGCCCCCAATCCATCGGTGCTAAGTCGGCATCCCACGAGATTACTTATACATATACGTGCTTTCAAGAGATACAATAGTCATTTCAAACCATAATTTATTTCAAAACCGTTCAATGCACATTTAGGCTCAAATATCAAATTATATGTCATAATCATGATACTCATGCAAGGGATAGCTCATCTACCCATACAAGATGGTGCAAACACTTGAGATGCCCAAAGAGCCATAATCATAAGACATGTATGTGATCACATTCTTGTCATGACTCTTATCATAATTATATCAAAATCATTTCATAAAACATAATTGGGCTAAACCCACTTCATAGTTTCGATAATGATAAATGTTTATGAATGCAAATGCAATGCATGATGTGAGGATAACATAGATAATATAGATTCAAGTTTAAATCAACATCATAATATGAAATTGAATAAATCCATAATTAAATCAACATCTAAATCATAATATAAATCACCCATACGTAAATCAACTTTAAAGGGGACATGCATGTTCATAACTTCATACCTCAATGTAAATCATCATAATAGTGATCAAAGTAAATTAAAATTATGGGTAAGGTACAACCCATATATCAATTGGATTTAATAAAATCAAATAATGAAAACTCACATTTGAAGTAAACTAAATTCATGAAATCAATTGAAAGGAATTTTGGGTCTTCTTGGTTGAAAGGGACAAAGAATCAATCCCACATACCTTGATTGAGGATCTGAATTTGGGGAAGGACCTAGTTTAAATTTGAACTCCAATTAAACCCTAAGTTTGAATCTTGATAGGAGAGAGTAAAAAGTATTTGGGGGTGATCTTATAAGGGGTAGAGTGTTTAAAAGGAATGAATTAAGGGGGGAGGGTTATTAGCTGAGTTAGGGGGTTTAAAATAAATTGAAATTACATAAACGACATTAATGAAATGGGCAAAATTTGAATCGTCGGGTCCATACGGTCCCCTACACGGACCGTGAATAGTGACCGTGAACCATCACTTAGACAATTTGCATGGTGCCAACACTTGGAATTTATCCAAGGCTAAGGGGTACCATAAGGAGGGCTAGACGGCCCGTGTGACGCTACACGGGTCATGTCAAGGGCCGTGTGTGGACACTTGGAAAATTTTCGCATGAAAAAGTTATGAGACAGTAATTTCATACTTAGAAAAATTTTACGTGGCGAGCCACACGGCCCATGACACACCACACGGACCGTGTGGGTGGCCGTGTGCCCTCACATGGTCCAAAATCCTCCGTCGCATTTCACTCCGTCGAAACCTTGGCGAAGTTCCCCTCCACAGGAGGCCATATGGTTTGTGTGGCTTCACACGGCCCGTGAGGGCCTTCCATGGAGCAACGCTGGGCAAATTTTTCGCTCGGGGCGATATTAAGAGGTCTGCCAAAGCCGCTCGAAAATCCAGGTCCTTACATCATCTCCCCCTTAGGAATATTCGTACCCGAATGTGCAACAACACGGCTTGAAAGCTTGACTTGGGACATGAAACATCTGAACACAAGGTATAATGCATAGTTCATTAAATCATGAAGTCTTTAGAATCCATTTCAAATGTATTCGAATCATTTAAACATCATAAAAATCATTTTCATTCCTATGTATGCATATCAGGTCATGAGACTCGAGAGTGAAATAACTAGGACTATTTAGAAGAGGATTGACCGAGAACCTTAGGCTTGAGTAGACTGGAAAAGATGGGGATATCATTTCATCACGTCCTCCGCCTCCCATGTAGCACTCTCCACATGTTGATTTCTCCAAAGCACCTTCACCGAAGCCACGTCCTTGTTATGAAGCCGCTTCACTTGCCTATCCAAGATCTCTATGGAATTTCTTCATAAAATAAGTTTTTTTCAACCCCAGTTCCTTCCAAAGGCACAATGGTGCTAGAATCACCAACTAACTTCCTCAACATGGACGCATGAAAGACCGGGTGAATGGAACTCCAGTCTTGAGGCAACTCCAACCTATAAGCCATGCCCCCTATCCACTCAATGATCTCATAAGGGCCAACATACCAGAGGCTTAGCTTGTCCTTACCAAATCGCATCACACCCTTCATAGGTGAAACCTTCACATATATCCAACCACCAACATGAAACTTAAAGGTCCCTCCTCCTAACATCAGAATAGGACTTTTGGCGACTTTGTGCCATTTTCGACCTTTCTCTGATTACTTTCACTTTTTCCATAGCCTCTATCACTAAATCTGGGCCAATCAGTTCCACCTCTCCCAATCAAATCATCCCACCGGTGACCTATACCTTCTCCCATACAAGGCCTCAAATGGTGCCATACCAATACTAGCATGAAAGCTATTATTATAAGCAAACTCAATGAGTGGAAGGTGATCATCCCAGTTACTCTTAAACTCCAACACATAATCCCTCAACATATCCTCCAAGGTTTGAATAGTCCTCTCCGCTTGTCTATCGGTTTGAGTGTGAAAAGTGGTGCTCAACTTAATCCTAGTTCCAAGTCCCTTCTAAAATGACCTACAAAAGTGGGAGGTAAATTGGGCGCCACGATCCGATATGATAGATCTAGGAACACCATGCAGTCTCACCAACTCTTGGATGTAAAAACTTGTATACTCCTCGGTGCTATAGGTAGCCTTGACCGGTAGGAAATGAGCCGACTTGGTCATCCAGTCAACAATAAACCAGATGGAGTCGTATTGCCTTTGGTTCCGAGGCAATCCAACCACAAAGTTCGTTCACATCCTCCCACTTCCATGTGGGATCTCAATATCTTGATCCACGCTACCGGCCTTTGGTGCTCTACTTTCACTTGTTACCAACTTGGACATTCTGATACGAACTTAGCGATATCCTTCTTCATACCATGCCACCAATATACTTCCTTCAAATCCTGATACATTTTAGTAGACCCGAGTGAATAGAATAATGAGAGTTGTGAGCCTCACTCATGATCACTCTCCTAAGATCACCCACATCTGGAACACAATGTCGGTCTTGGTACCGGACCACACTATCTCCCCCTTGGGAGAACATCTCGATCTCCTTTTCTGTAGCCAACTTCTTCAATTCAAGTAGCGATGGGTCTAAATCTTGCTTAGCTTTTACATCAACCACCACGGAAGATTCTGCCCCACCTTGAACACGGATACCACCATCGCTCGAATTAGTCAACCTGAAACCCAACCTCGCCAACCGGTGAACATCCCTTGCTAACTCCTTCCATTCCTCTCCAACATGCGCCACACTTCCCATAAATATTCTACTGAGAGCATCGACCACCACATTGGCCTTATCGAGATGATATTGAACACTCATGTCGTAATCCTTTAGGAGTTCCAACCATCTTTTTTGCCTCAAATTGAGATCTCTTTGAGTGAACACATATTGTAAACTCTTGTGATCGGTGAACATATCGACATGAACCCCATACAAATAATGCCTCCAAATCTTCAAGGCGAAGACCACCGCCGCCAACTCAAGATCATGCATTGGGTAATTATGTTCATGCACCTTGAACTGCCTTGATTCATACGCTATTACCTTATCGTGTTGCATAAGTACACAACCCAACCAAATCTGCGAGGCATCATAATACACCACGAATCCCTCCAAACCGTTTGGTAAAGTCAGGATGGGAGCCAATGTAAGATGATCCTTTAAAGTTTGGAAACTCCTCTCGCATTTATGTGACCATACAAACTTAGCCTTTTTTGGGGTCAATTTAGTCAACGGAGATGCAATAGATGAGAACCCTTCAACGAGTCTTCTATTATACCTACCAACCCCAGAAAGCTTTGAATATCTGAAGGATTCAACGGTCTGGGCCAATTCTTCACGGCCTTGGTCTTCTTTGGATGCACCTTGATACCATCACTAGACACCACATGTCCAAAGAAAGCCACTTCACCCAACCAAAATTCATATTTGCTAAACTTGGCATACAATTTCTTCTCTCTCAAGGTTTGGTGAACCACTCTCAAATGATCCCCGTGCTCCTGCTCAATTCGGGAGTAAATAAGGATGTCATCAATGATGACAACCACAAAACTATCAAGGAATGGCTTAAACACTCGATTTATTAGGTCCATGAACACGGCCGGAGAATTGGTTAAACTGAACGATATCACCACGAACTCAAAGTTCCCATACCTAGTTTGAAAGGCTATTTTAGGAATGTCACACTCCCTAACCTTCAACTGATGATACCCAAAACGAAGGTCAATCTTTGAGAAATAAGTAGCCCCTTGAAGCTGGTCGAATAAGTCATCAATCCTGGGCAACGGGTACTTATTCTTAATGGTCACCTTATTCAGTTGCCCATAATCAATACATATCCAAAGAGATTCGTCCTTCTTTCTTACAAATAACACTGGAGCACCCCACGGCGATATATTGGGCCGCAAGAAGCCTTTCTCCAATAAATCTTTTAATTGCTTTTTTAACTCTTCCAACTCCGCCGATGCCATACGATAAGGAGGAATAGAGATAGGCTGAGTATCCGAAAAAATATCTATGCTGAAGTCTACCTCCCTTTCGGGAGGGATACCGAGCAAGTCTTTGGGGAACACATCAGAAAACGCATTCACCACGGGAACCGACTCAAGAGTAGGCACTTCGAACTCTATATCCTTGACTCTCACAATATGATAAATGCACCCCTTAGATATCATTTTCCGTGCCTTGAGGTAGGAGATAAACTGACCTTTAACAGAGGAGTCACTATCCTTCCATTTAAGAATGGGCTCACTGGGAGGTTGGAACTTGACATTTCTGGTTCTACAATCTATAGAGGCATATGATTCATGTAGCTAATCCATCCCAAGAATCACGTCAAAGTCAAACATCTTAAGTTCCACAAGATCACACGAAAATATTTTGTGCAACATAGAAACAAGGCAACCATGATAGACTCTATGTGCAATAACAAACTCACCCACGGGAGTATAAATTGAGAAGGGATCCTTAAAAATCTTGGGACTCAAACCAAATTTAATAGCCAACAGAAGAGTCACAAAGGATAAATTTGCACCCAAGTCAAGCAAAACATAAGCATCAAAATCAAAGACTTTTAACATACCAATCATGACATCCCGAGCTTCCTCGACATCGTAGCGAGCATGGAGGGCATAAAACCTGTTGTTCCTTGGGAAAACACCTTGGGGAGCTCTTTGTTAGCCTTGCTCGCCTTGAGCCACCTGAACTTGGCCTCTACGAGCATTCCTAGGACAATCAACAACCTTGTGGTTTTTATCACCACACTGATAACAAACACCCAAATCTCTCAAACAAACTCCCTTGTGGGGCTTCCCACATTTGTTACATAGAGGATACTCCTGTCCACTACCAACCAGTGCCCTAGGAGGAGGTACCCGAGCATTAGCGACCCAAGCACCAGAACCTTGGCCCTGCTGGAAGCGACCTGTAATACCCTGCAAGTTGTGCGCTCAGAATAGAACCTTCAAGAAAAACTAAGTTAACTCTCAATCCTTCAATACAAACTTATTTGTGTGTTTTAGAGTCATCATGAGTCTCCAACATCAAGCCAAGTTCAAATTCGTTCCATTTCTAAGTTTTCTTATATGATTCAGTGGAAGGGTCAAATTTAACTGGTCATATATCTTAGCACAAAACAAACTGGTGGTCTAAAACCTACCAAATGGAAGATCTTTGAACTATCTTTTCAACGCACCGAGTTTCACCTGATTCCAAGTTCGAATCACGACGTTATGCCCATTTTTGTAAAGCCCTCCCGTGCTGTGTTCCTTCCTTTTTTCTAAGGCAAGCCACACGGGCACCCATACGGACCGTGTGACTTCTCACAAACTGTGTGGGTGGTATATCACGAAATCTCTTTGGAAAATTATATTCTAAGTGTGAAATCACGTCTTGTAGCCGTGTACCTTCATACGGACTCTTGTACGGCCCGTGAATCTTCACACGGTCCGTAAGACCTTCATTAAAGCACCCTTGCCTTAAAGAAAACTTGCTACAATTTGCCTAAGTATGGCTTCATAGGAACTTACATGGATAGTGAAGTGCTTCATGGGCACTTACACGGATAATGAAGCGCTTCACGGGCTGTGTAAGGGCCTGTGAAGTCTGGACGAGTCAATTTTCACTCATTTCATTAATGACATTTTCGTAATTATGGTTTATCCTAAGGGTCTTTTGTGATTTTCTATGCTACCTAAAGACCTCCTGATGACCTAAAATTCATCCCTCTCATTCAAAATTCATCCCTCACATTTAAAAATTCTCTCAAGACTCTCTCAAAGGACTCTAGTGGGAATTAAGCTTGGGGATCAAGGAAGAACTCTTTCTTCACCAAATTTATTCTTGAATCTTCTCTATTAGCTAAGGTATGTGGGATTGATTCTTGGTCCCCTTCAACCAAGAAGACCCAAACTCTTTTCACTTGAATCTCAAGAATTTTAGCTTACTTTGGATATGAGTTTTCATTATTTTGATTTCATAAATTCAAACTAAAGTATGGCTTATGCTTATTTGATGATTTTAAGTTGATTTAAGCCCTTATATTATTGTTGCATTGAGATGATAAAATTTTGCATGCTCATGACCCCTTTAAAGCTTGTTTTGTGCATGTGTGATCTATATTACGATTTAAATGTGGATTTAATTATGGATTTACTTCAATTCATATTACATTAATGATTTTAGATTGAATCTATATTACCCATGCTATTCTCACATCACTCATGGCATATGCATTCATGGACATTGGTTTTTATGAAAATTATGAAGTGGGTTAAAATCCAAACATGTTTATGTATACAATTTGGATGAAATTATGGTTATGAACAAGAATTTAGTAAGAATCTATGAACATGAGATATAAGTTGAACACCATTATGATATGAATCGATAGTAATATGAACTTGACTTCAACATAAATACGAATTATATGGGTGTACATATGATATGACATCTTGTATGAGTATGTAATCACATGTGTGTATTGATGAGGACAGGCACAACCCTCCCTTTACACCATGCATAGATGAGGATAGGTACAACCTTCCCTATGCACATGTATGTATGAGCTAAGTGTGTATTGATGAGGACGGGCACAACCCTCCTTTTACAAAATGCATAGATGAGGATAGGTACAACCTTCCTATGCACATGTATGTATGAGCTAAGTGTGTATTGGTGAGGACGGGAACAACCCTCCCTTTATACAATCCATAGATGAGGATAGGTACAACCTTCCCTATGAACATATATGTATGAGCTAAGTGTGTATTGATGAGGATGGGCACAACCTTCCCTTTACACAAGGCATAGATGAGGATAGGTACAACCTTCCCTGTGCACATGGTTATATGAGCTAAGCGTGTATTGATGAGGATGGGTACAACCCTACCTTTACACAATGTATAGATGAGGACAGGTATAACCTTCCCTATACAAAGTCATGTCAAGATCTACATGTGTATTGATGAGGATGGGTACAACCCCCCTTTACACAATTCAAGCAAGGAGTGACTCTTTGAGTGCTGGTATATGTCGGTGATGGCTACTCTATGGTTTTCATATGGCATATTGTGCAGGTTAACATCACCTTTCTTTCATGTTGCATGCCCGCCTACTAGTACATTTAAACGTACTAACCCATATTCTATGCCTACATGATTTTACCATGTAAGGATCGTATGTTATGATCATCCACCACTTGACGAGCAGCTCGAATTCGGAGAGTTGATATTGTGGTGAGTTCTATATTCCAAGGACAAACCACCTTCTTTCCACCTATGTTGTTCTTTATCTATCTTCTTGATTGAGGGTGAGCCAGGACATGTCTTAGCCCCCATCCCATCTTATGACTAGAGGTATTGTTGGACATCTTGTAGAATCTTATTGGATCTATATGTTATTTGCTGTATTTGGAGCTTATGATTATGGTTATTTGATATGGCTATCACGGATTGATTATGAGAATATGACATGTATGTATGTTTGATGTGGAAATGTGGAAGGTCCTAAGTCCCAAATTGCCCCCATAGAGTGAGTCATACTTACCCGCCCTTTAGTTCTTATGTGTTATATAATATGTGAATCCATGAAAATCCCTTTCCCTTCGATATCCCCATAGCATGAGTCCTTCTTTCCCATACCTTAGAACTATGTGTTTACTATTTGAATGTGTTTCCAAACTGATGATGTGGATTTGGATACTTTGAGGCTTGTTTGGGAACTCTCGGGTTCCCGTTCATCGTGTCACTTCTAGTCCCTAGGTCGGTTCGCGACAAAGATGGTATTAGAGCACTAGGTTTATAAATGGTCCTCGAGTCCAACATGCCACGTCAAGTAGAGTCTTATCTATGGGTATGAAAGGCACCACATCTATGAGTAGGGAGCTACAAGGTGTTTTAGGAAATGTTTCACTTTCCATGATTCTTATCGTGCCATGATGCGTATCTTAAGATTTCTTATCTTTATCCCTCCCTATCGAATAGGGAGAGTTACTTTGAGCTCATAATGGAATCCAGGGAAAGAAGATGTTGTAGCGATCTTATAGATGAGGTCAAAATGGGAGTTGGTGAAGGATGTGCATTGTTTGACATGCTTGCTCATTTGGATATTCGAAGTTTTCTTGGGTTGGCTGGTTATGATGGAAGGTTCATTGAAGGTTTCTCATCTATTGCATATGTTGATCAAGTTGACTAGAAAGAAGGCCAAGTTGTATGGTCGGATGAGTGTGAGGTGAGTTCTCAGACCTTGAAAGGTCGGCTTACATCGGCTTTGATTTTGGCATTGGTGATGGTTTAGATAGATTGGTGGTGTATTGTAATGCTTCTTGGTTTGGGTTAGGGTTATGTACTTATGAAAAATATTAGGGTGATAGCTTATACATCAAGGCAATTGGAGGTGCACGAGTGTAACTACCCGACTCATGATCTTGAGTTAGCGGAAGTAGTGTTTGCCTTGAGGATTTGGAGACATTATTTGTATGGGGTGCATTTGATGTTTTCACCAACTACAAGATTTGCAATATGTGTTCACTTAAAAATATCTTAGCTTGAGACTAAGAAGAGGGGTGGAACTCCTTAAGGGCTATGACATGAGTGTACAATATAATTTTGGCAAGGCAAGTGTTATAACCAATGCTCTTAGTAGGATATCTATGGGTAGTATGGCTCATCTTGATGAAGGGAAGAAAGAGTCGACAAAAGATGTTCACCGTATGGCTAGATTGGTTGTTAGGTTGACCGACTCTAGTAATGCTGGTATTCATGTTCGGAATGGGGCCAAATCTTTTTTGTGGTTGTTGATGTTAAGGCTAAGCAAGACCTAGACCCATCATTGGTTGTGTACCATCATTGGTTGTGTTGAAAGGGTTGGTTGCCAATAGGATAGAGGTTTCCTCTCGGCGGGAGATGGTGTGCTTTGGTATCAAGGTCAGTCATGTGTTCTGGATGTAGTTGGTAAGGTTGCATGGTGTGTCTAGGTCTATCATATCGGATCGCGGTACCCAATTTACTCCTTACTTTTGGATTTTCATTTCGAGGAGGACTTGGTATTAAGGTAAAGTGGAGCACTGCCATTTATCCTAAAATCGATGGATAAACCAAGAGGATAGTTCAAACTTTGGAGGACATGTTGAGGGCTTTTGTGTTATAATTCAAAGGTAATTATGATGATCACCTACCACTTTTTGAGTTTGCTTACTATAATTTCCTTCATGCTAGCATTGGTATAACTCTGTTTGGGGCTTTATAGAGTGAAATATGTAGATCTCCGGTGGGGTGGTTGAGTTGGGCGCGCATTGATTGGCCCGAATTTTGTGTTAGAGGCTATGGAGAAGGTGAAGTTGATTAGGGAAAGGTTGAAGGTGGTTCGAAATCATCAAAAGTCCAATTTGGATATTTGAGAGAGAGATCTTGAGTTTTGAACTGGTAATCGGGTGTATGTGAAGGTCTCACTTATGAAGGGCGTGGTGCAATTTGGGAAGGAGGGAAAGCTAAGTTACCAGTATGTAGGTCCTTATGATATTGTTGGAACAGATTGGGAATATAGCTTATAGGTTGGATTTGCCTCCGGAATTGAGCTCTAATAACTGAGTTTTGCATATATGTATGTTGAGGAAGTTGTTGGTGATACTAGTGTTATTTTGCCATTGGAAGGTGTTGAGGTTGAGAAGAACTTGTCTTATGGAGGAAGCTCCAGTTGAGATTTTTGATAAGACAAGTGAAGCGGTTTCGTAACAAGGATGTGGCTTCGATTAACATACTTTAGAGGAATCAATATGTGGAAGGTGCTATGTGGGGAGTGGAATCAAGTATTATGTGACGATACCTCTATCCTTTCAAATCTACTCAAGCCTATGGTATTAGGTCCTTCCTATTCTTGATAGTCCTAATTCTTTCACTCTTGAGTTTCATGACATGACATGCATACATATGCACAAAAATGATTTTTATGGTGATTTGAATATGTTTTAGTATGGGTTTTAAAGTCCATGTGATTTTCAAACGATGAACTATGCATTGTACCGGCTGTTTAGACGTTTCATGTTCTAAGTCAAGACTTTCAAGCTAACCCATTTCTCATTCGAGGACAAATGATCCTAAAGGAGGGAGAATGTAATACCCCACAAGTTGTGCACTCAGAATAGAACCTTCAAGCTCAAGCTAAGTTCACTTTCAAGCCTTCAATACAAATTAGTTATGTGTTTTAGGGTCATCATGAGTCTCCTACATCAAGCCAAGTTCAAATTTGTTCCATTTCTAAGTTTTTTTATATGATTTGGTGGAAGGATCAACTTCAAATGGTCATATCTATTAGCACAAAATGAACTGGGTGGCCTACAACCTACTAAATTGAACCTCTTTGAATTAGCTTTCCAACGCACCTGGTTTCACCTAATTCCAAGTTTGGATCAAGAAGTTATGCATGTTTTTATAAAGCCCTCAGGTGTTGTGTTCCTTCCTTTTTTCTAGGGCAAGCCACACGAGTACCCATACGGGCCATGTGGCTTCTCACGAACTGTGTGGGTGGTATATCACGAAATTTCTTTAGAAAATTATATTTTAAGTGTGAAATCACGTCTCTTAGCTGGTACCTTCATATGGACTCTTGTACGGCCCGTGAATCTTCACACGATTCGTACGACCTTCATTAGAAGCACCCTTGCCTTAAAGAAAACTTGTTGAAATTTGTCCAAGTATGGCTTCATGGGCACTTACACGGCCAGTGAAGTGCTTCATGGGCTGTGTAAGGGCCAGTGAAGTTCTTCACGGGCCGTGTAAGGGCCAGTGAAGTCGTGACGACTTAATTTTTCACTCGTTTTATTAATGACATTTTCGTAATTATGGTTTATTCTAAGGGTCTTTTGTGATTTTCTATGCTACCTAAAGACCTCCTAATGACCTAAACTTCATCCCTTTCATTCAAAATTTATTCCTCACATTTAAAAATTCACTCAAGTCTCTCTCAAATAACTCTAGTGGGAATTAAGCTTGGGATCAAGAAAGAACACTTTCTTCACCAAATTTATTCTTGCATCTTCTCTATTAGCTAAGGTATGTGGGATTGATTCTTGGTCCCCTTCAACCAAGAAGACCCAAACTCTTTTCACTTGAATCTTATGAATTTTAGCTAACTTTAAATATGAGTTTTCATTATTTTGATTTCATAAATTCAATTAAAGTATGGGCTATGCTTATTTGATGATTTTAAGTTGATTTAAGCCCTCATATTATTGATGCATTGAGATGATAAAATTTTGCATGCGCATGTCCCTTTTAAAGCTTGTTTTGTGCATGGCTGATCTATATTACTATTTAAATGTGGAATTATGGATTTACTTCAATTCATATTACATTGATGATTTTAGATTGAATCTATATTACCCATGCTATTCTCACATCACTCATGGCATATGCATTCATGGACGTTTGTCTTTATGGAAATTATGAAATGGGTTAAAATCCAAACATGTCTAAGTATACGATTTGGATGAAATTATGGTTATGAACAAGAATTGAGTAATAATCTATGAACATGAGCATGATATGAGTTGAACACCATTATGATATGAATTGATAGTAATATAAACTTGACTTCTACATAAATACGAATTATATGGGAGTGCATATGATATGACATCTTGCATGAGTATGTGTCACATGGATGTATTGATGAGGATGGGCACAACCCTCCCTTTACACCATGCATAGAGAGGATAGGTACAACCTTCCCTATGCACATGTATGTATGAGCTAAGTGTGTATTGTTGAGGATGGGCACAACCCTCCCTTTACACAATGCATGGATGAGGATATGTACATCATTCCCTATGCACATGTATGTATAAGCTAACAGTGTATTGATGAGGATGGGCACAAACCTCCCTTTACACAATGCATAGATGAGGATAGGTACAACCTTCCCTATGCACATGTATGTATGAGCTAAGTGTGTATTGATGAGGATGGGCACAACCCTCACTTTAGACAAGGAATAGATGAGAATAGGTATAACCTTCCCTATGCACATGGTTATATGAGCTAAGCGTGTATTGATGAGGATGGGTACAACCCTCCCTTTACACAATGTATAGATGAGGACAGGTACAACCTTCCCTATACAAATTCATGTCATGAGCTACATGTGTATTGATGAGGATTGATACAACCCTCCCTTTACACAATTCAAGCAAGGAGTGACTCTTTGAGTGCTAGTATATGTGGGTTATGGCTACTTTGTGGTTTTCATATGGCATATTGTGCAGGTTAACATCATCTTTCTTTCATGTTGCATGCCCGCATACTAGTATATTCAGACTTACTAACGCATACTCTATGCCTACATGATTTTACTATGTAGGGATTGTGTGTTACGATCATCCACCGCTTGACGAGTAGCTCGAATTCAGAGAGTTGATATTGTGGTGAGTCCTATCTTCCAAGGACAAACCACCTTCCTTCTAATATGTTGTTTTCTATCTATTTTCTTGATTTAGGGTGAGCCCGAGACATGTCTTGGCCCCCGTCCCATCTTATGACTAGAGGCATTGTTGGACATCTTGTAGACTCTTGTCGGATCTATATGTTATGTGTTGTATTTGGAGCTTATGATTATGGTTATCTATTTGATATGACTATCATGGATTGATTATGAGAATTATGATATGTATATATGTTTGATGTGGAAGGTTCTAACTCCCAAATCGCCCCCATAGAATGAGTCATACTTACCCGCCCCTTAGTTCTTATGTGCTATGTGCTATGTGCTATGTGCTATGTGCTATGTGCTATGTGCTATGTGAATCCATGTAAATCCCTTTCTCTTCTATATCCCCATAACATGAGTCCTACTTTCCTATCCCTTAGAAGTATGTGTTTACTATTTGAATGCACTTTCGAACCGATGATATGGATTTGGATACTTTGAGGCTTGTTTAGGGACCCTCGAATTCCCATTTGCCGTGTCAGTTCTTGGCCCTAGGTCTGGGTCGTGACACGACCGAAGCCAGAACTTTGAGAACCAGAGAATCCACCATCAAAATGGTCCCTCTTAGGATCGTGAACTCTTTTTGTCTTGAGTTTCCCCCTTTCAATCTGTTCAGCATACACCATGAGTCTAGCAATATCCATATCTCGTATGAGCATAGCAGTACGATATTCCTTCACAAGAAAAACAGAGATACCAGAAACAAACTTGTGCATCCTTGCGCGGGGGTTAGCCACAAGTGACAGAGCATACTTGGAGAGCTTTGTGAATTTGAGGGCATAGTCCCTCACACTGATACCTCCTTGCTTGAGGTTGATAAACTCAGTTATCTTGGCCTCCCTAAGCTCAAGTGGGAAGAAGCGATCCAGGGATGCAAATCTGAACTCTTCCCAATTGACATCACCACCGCAAACCCTCTCCATAGACCATTGGGTATACCATGCCTGAGCTACATCTTTCAGTTTGTAGGCAACTAATTTAGCCTTCTCTTCAAATGTGACACCCTTAATGTTCAGAATCTTAATGAGCTCATCCATGAGCTCTGGAGCATCCTAATCAGCCTTCGACCCATAGAACTCTGAAGGATTCATCTGGGTGAAATCACTCACCCTAGAAGTTGGTGTAGGATCCCGTGGCAGATTAGCCTGCCTTGTCTGAGATGTCACCCCCGAGCAAGCATGGCAAAGGCTGTACGGAACTCACAGTTTGAGATGGGTTCATCCATAGGCTCTTGAGGATCCTGGTCCTCATTATCCGGAGTCGGCCTTAGTGGGAGGGGTCTTCCTCGAGGCATCTTCTGAAACAGAGCAATGATATCATCAAGATGGGAAACCAAAAATAATACGAGTTATAGCACGACATATGGCATGAAGAAGTGAGGCAATTCCTAGAATGCCTTTGTAGACTCCCACTCATAGGCATGGTGCACTTCACACCCATGATTAGGAATCTACTTGACGCGGCATGTTGGACTCCGAGAACCATTTATAAACCTAGGGCTCTGATACCATCTTTTTTCACAACCTGGGACTAGGTTCTAGGAGTGAGACGATGAATGGGAACCCGAGAGTCCCAAGACAAGCCTCAAGTATCCAAATCCACATCATCGGTTCGGAAGGAACATACAAATAATAACACATAGTGCTAAGGGACGGGAGAATAAGACTCACACTATGAAGGCAATACGGGACTTGGGACTCTCCACACTTCCACACCAGATATGCATATAGCCAAATACGAATTTTCTATAAATCAATCCAAACGAATACATAAACCAAATACCACGCATAGCATAAAAATTTTAAAAGAGTCTACACATTGTCCAACAAATGCCTCTAGTCAAGATGGAACGGGGGCCAGGCCATGTTCTGGACTCACCCTCAAATAAGAAAGGAAATCTGAGATAGCATAAGTAGAGGGAAGATGACTTGTCCTTGGAGGATGGGACTCACCACAGGTACTCTTCTAGATCGGACTACCCGTCAAACGGTTGGTAATCGAAATGCTTGGCCGCTACATGGTAAATTCATATAGGCATAGAGTATATGTGTTAGTACATTTGAATGTACTAAGTATGTGGGCATGTAATGCATATGACTTGTTAATCTTGCACTTGGATGCTACATGACAAGGGCATATATTATAGAATAAATCATATAATCAAGGGAGAAATAGACAAGATGACATGAAATTCATGATGCATGAATGAAATAATACTCATATATAACGGGCATGTGACCTCAACCGACATGTGTAAGACCAAGCGATCTATAACTTGGAATCCCGATGAATGGGGTACAAAGGTGATCTACTTACCAAAGGTCAACCATACTTTACCTTACGGGAATATATCCCATTTAGTATGACACAACCCCCTTACGGGAATATAATCCATTTCGGTAAGGATTTTTCATATCATAATAATACTTCTTCTTACGGGAATATATCCCATTTAGTATGAAGCGACCTTCCTTACGGGAACATATCCCATTTCGGATAGGATTCTCATAACATATGTTAAGCACATAGTTCGAGGAAAGAGAGAGGGCCCTTGGGGATAGCCCTGACGCCCTCAATCCATCGGTGCTAAGTTGGCATCCCACGAGAATATTTATACATATAAGTGCTTTTAAGAGATACAAGTCATTTCAAACCATAATTCATTTCAAAACAGTTCAATGCACATTTGGGCTCAAATACCAAATCATATATCATAATCATGATACTCATGCAAGGGATAGCTCATCTACCCATACAAGATGGTGCAAGCACCCGAGATGCCCGAGGAGCCATAATAATAAGACATGTATGTGATTACATTCTTTTCATAACCAATGCTTATCATAATCATATCAAAATTATTTCATAAAACATAATTGGGCTTAACCCACTTCATAGTTTCCATAATGATCAATGTTTATAAATGCAAATGCAATGCATGATGTGAGGATAGCTGGGTAACATAGATTCAAGTTAAAATCAACAACATAATATGAAATTGAATAAATCCATAATTAAATCAACATCTAAATCATAATAAAAATCACCCGTGCATAAATCAACTTTAAAGGGGACATGCATGTTCATAACTTTATACCTCAATGTAAATCATCATAATAGTGATCAAATTAAATTAAAATCATGGGTAAGGTACAACCCATACATCAATTGGATTTAATAAAATCAAATAATGAAAACTCACATTAGAAGTAAACTAATTTCATGAAATCACTTGAAAGGAATTTTGGGTATTCTTGGTTGAAAGGGACCAAGAATCAATCCTACATACCTTAATTGAGGAGCTGAATTTGGGGAAGGACCTAGCTTGAAATTGAACTCCAATTAAACCCAAGCTTTGAATCTTGAGAGGGAAGAGTAAAGAGTATTTGGGGGTGATCTTATGAGGGGTAGAGGGTTCAAAGAGAATGAATTAAGAGGGGAGAGATGTCAGCTGAGTTAGGAGGGTTTAGGATAGGTAAAAGGTCACAATTCATAATTAAAATAAACTGAAATTACAAAAATATCATTAATGAAACGGGAAAATTTTGAATCGTCAGGTCCATACGGTCCCCTACACAGTCCGTGAGTCGTCACACGGACCATGAATAGTCACTTAGACAATTTTCACGATGCCAACACTTGGAATTTATCCAAGGCTAAGGGGTACCATACGGACGGCTACAAGGGTCGTGTCAAGGGCCATGTGAGGACACTTGCAAAATTTCCGCACGAAAAAGTTACGAGACGGTAATTTCATACTTAGAAAAATTTTACGTAGCGAGTCACACGGAGGGCCACACAGCCCGTGACACACCACACGGACCGTGTGGGTGGCCGTGTGCCCTCACTTGGTCTGAAATCCTCCGTCGCGTTCCACTCCGTCGAAACCTTGGCCAAGTGCCCCTCCATGGGAGGCCATACGGTCTGTGTAGCTTCACATGGCCCGTGTGGGCCTTCCATGGAGCGATGCTGGGCAAATTTTTCACTAGGGCGATACTAAGGGGTCCGGCAATGCCGCTCGAAAATTTGGTTCCTTATACTCTTGGAGTAGACAAAGGACGTGGATGACCTTTGTAAAGTCATTCTCCAAGTCGAGGGACCTCAGCAACACAAGGCATTTCTTGCCCGTTGTCATTTTTTCTCTCTGAAATTTAGTGGATAAAGTGTAGGTTTCCACTTGGACCTTTTCTTTTTTTTTCATCCATATAATTGAATTTTTGGTCACTCTTTGAATGTTTTCAAAAATTTTGAATATACCAATTTTTGTATATGTGTAAATTTTTGTGAAGTATATTTGTTTTGTATTAGGAATACATAACTTTTTCCTTCAAACACAAGTGATTTTGTGGATACATTTTTTTTTGTTTATTTATTTTATTTAATGAATAGATTATAATTAGATTGATCCAATTACTATTGTTATAATTAATATGGTTAATAACCCTTGTAATTGAGTTATTAAATGGCAATAGTTAAACATTCAAATACTAAAAATTCAATACAATGTAGAGATTGACAATTAAAATTACTCCATTAATATACCATAATCTTAACATGTCTTTTTTACAAACCAAAAAATAAAGTTGCAACTACCCACAAATGAATTATTATTCCCATTCAAGAAGATCATTAGATAAATACTTAATTTGCTAATTAATTATCTCATTTACTAGGAACAAACTTAATTTATATAGGTGGATAGATATTTTGGTCAAAGTTCACTTTTCATAATTTTAATAATGCTGAAAATAGAATTTTATGAGTCATATAAATTAGTACAAATGTCTCATTTTTTTCCCCTTCCACTGATTCCTCATTTGAATCTGAATTTTCATTGTTTTTATTGATGATTTTTCTGTGTTGGTGAGTTTTTTAAAAAAAAATTTACACAATCTTCATAAACTTTCTTTAACCCACTTTTTCTCAATCATATTTAATTTTAGGTACTTAACGAAGCATAATAATTGGTAATTTATTCTTTCATATTTTTAGTTTTCAGTTGCTACACTAATATTTTTTTAATTTGTTTTCTGTTTTTTTATGCTCTGCAATAATTATCATACAATTATATCCCTTTTCTTCAAATATTCATATATATATATATATAAAAAGTAGCATCAAGTTTGCAAGATTTCCAGAATGATCGTCTTGCTCTTCATCAATTCATCTTTATGTATGTAATTTTTGTAAAAGGCATAGCAATAGTCACAATTCAATGTGCTATACTACTCTATAATGAGTGATTGTCGTCAGGTTTTTTATTCAAAAGATGAATTTGAATGTACCTCAAATTGTTCGAATGAGTTTGGCCATGTTCAGATCTTCGTTGCAATAGCATCAAGTTTGCAAGATTTTCTAACCTCAGTTTACAAGTTGTTAACTTCTTTTTATACATTTTGATTTTTCTATAGCATAGAGAAAATTCAATAATATATGTACCATTTAAAAGTTATCATTTGCAATATAAAATTTGTTTCAAGTATTTGGCATACGTGCAACGCACGTTCTAGAGAACTAGTATATATATATGAATTTTGATAATAGGGGAGTTTTTTATTGTGTACATTAGGTGTTTTTCTTGTAAATGTGGTTTGTAGTGTGACAAATGCAAATGATTTCAAAAATCCAGAGCTTCTTCAATGGCCTTCTAAGGGGAATGATCCTTGTGGTCCTCCTGCATGACCTCATGTATTCTGTTCTAGTGATAGAGTCGTCTAAATTCAAGTAAAAGATTGGGGTTTAAAAGTTCCTTTACCTCAGAACTTACATGAACTAGATAATCTTTAATATCTTGGCCTAGATGAGAATGGTTATAGTAGGAAATTTTCTACTCTGGGTGATCAATCAGATTTGAAATATGCCTACTTGGATGAAAATCAATTCAATTGACACTACCCCTACGGATTTCTTTAATGGTCTTAGCACCATTCAAGTTTTGTCTTTGGATTTGAATTCCTTTAATAAGAGTGGATGGTCTATTCCAACTGAGTTGCAAGATTCAATTGAGTTTTCAATTTTTTCTTGGATCTGTGCCTCATTTCTTCAAAGAACTTCAATATCTCATTATTTTGAAGTTTTCATATAATTGTTTAACCGATAAAAATATTGACTTTTTTTTCTGATTCGAAGCTTTGGATTTCATAGTTGAATAATCGAGATAGTCCTAGAATGTCTAGTTTAATCGACCTAATTGGTACTATACGTTGTTATTGCTTGAAGGCAACAGTCTTTGTGGACAACTTCCTGATGCAGTTGGTTATTTGACTACTTTGAAGGCTCTTAGATTTAATGTTAATCAACTCGTTGGTCTGATTCCACAAGGTTTGACAAATTTAAACTTGACTATGTTAGACTTGAATGATAATATGCTAATGGATCCTATCCCAATGTTTAGAGATGCTAATGCTATATATTCCTCATTCCTCAAATTCTTTGTCAGCCAACTTGTGGAGTTCCTTGTGCTCCTCAAGTTAATGCACTCTTACATCTTCTTAGAGGTTGATATTATCCGATCAATCTTGCTATGTATTGATCTGGTAATGATCCATGTATAGGTCCTTGGTAGGGAGTCAGTTGCAATCCGAAAGGTCAGGTTATAGTTAATCTACACTATAAAAACCTCATAGGTACGCTTACACCTTCATTTGCAAATTTGGATTCGCTGCTTGAATTTCACTTAAAAGGAAACATTTTGCACTGTCCAGTTCTAGCAAACTTAACAGAGCTCAAATTCTTGAGCTATTAGACTTTAACGGGATCCAATTTTGATTCACTATTGCCAAAGTTTCAAGGATAGTGTGAAGTCATTACGTATGGATCGGAAATGCTCATCTTGTTGCTAAAGCAAGTGTGGCGGCAACCAAAGCCATAATCACTATTGCTAGGAGTGCGGTTTTTGTGGTCTTAGTTTCAAGAGCAGGAAAACATGAGAGGATACAGTTACTATTGTCTTAGACGATCCAAAGATGTACACTACAAAGAGTAAAAGCCTTGACAATTCAACCTAAGATCTTGGAGGGTAACCAATAATTTTGCACCAGAGAATGAGCTTGGTCGTGGTGGCTTTGGAGTTGTTTACAAAGATGGCTTGACCTCCAGAAGATGAGGACTTTTTCAAAAGGATAGAGTCATTGTATTCCCGAGTACTTATTCTCTTCTAGGAACTGAAGATGGAATTCAAATTGAAGTGAAGAGAATAGAATCTTCAATCATCAATTGCAAGGCATGAACTTCAGCTAGAAATAGATATGCTTTCCAAGGTTCGGTATCCCCATTTAGTTTCACACTTTTGGACAAAGAGACTTAACACTGCTCTAGATGTTACTCGATGGATGGATTACCTCCATAATCTGACACACCAAAGTTTGATACATCGCGATCTCAAATCATCAAACATTCTCCTAGATGATGATTAGTAAAGGTTTCTGAATTTGGATTAGTGAAATTCGCTCTTGACAAAGAACGGTTTGTTGCAACAAGGCTTATAGGAACATTTGGTTACCTTGCTCTTGAGTATGTTGATAATTATGTATTTTTTGCTATAGATATCTCTCTCATTGGGACTGTTCGATATGTCTAATATTGTCATTTAGCATTAATTGTTTTTTTTAACTCTTTGATAGCATGTTACTTGAACAAATCTTCACCTGGACGGAATTAATACACTTTTATTCTTTTAATCCCTCTAGTTTTACACTAACTAAAATTTTACTTTATCTCTCCAGTGATTCGAAAAGTCACAATGAAAATTGATGTCTTTAGCTTTAGGGTGGTGTTGATGAAACTTGTTACTGGGCTAACTGCCTTTAATGAACATTAATTTGAAGGAACCCAAGTTGTTCTGGTAGATAAAATCAAACAAAGAAAATCTTCTTGCTTCATTGACCCAACTCCTAACGCTAAGTAAGATATTCACAAAAGTATATTTGTATATGGCTGAAATAGTTAGACGTTAACCGATACGCTTGACATGTCACATGCTGTGAATGTGCTTGGCCAACTAGTTGTGTTTTGCATTAATTTCGTTCTACTTTTGTATACCTCACGCAAGTGTGTCTATATGTGTGTCTGATTTTTTAAAGGCCAAATACATAAAGAGACATCTAACCTTGTCCTCATTTTTCACTTAGACACCTAAACTAAGACAAGTTCCTAATAGATACCTCAAATGCTTCGATTTGATCCCATTAAACACTTTTATCCTACTTGGCACTCTCCGGTACTTTTTTTTAATTTTTCAGCCAAAAATAAATAGTTGCGGTCTAAAAAAATTTTTTTTTTCATAAAAGTAGATTCTAAAAATTCTCAGTTAACCATGTGCAAAAAATTTTTATTTAAAATTGTTATAATTCTTTTTCGCATATGGTTAACGGAGAATTTTGAGAACCTACTTTTATGGAAAATTTTTTTTTTGGATAACCTGAGAATTTTGAGAACCTACTTTTATGAAAAAAAAATTTTTTTGGATCGCAACTATTTATTTTTGGCTGAAAAATTAAAAAAAAGTACCGGAGAGTGCGAAGTAGGATAAAAGTGTTTAATGAAATCAAATCTGAGCAGTTGAGGTGTCTATTAGGAACTTGTCTTAGTAAAATTGAGGATAAGTGTGTATTTGGCCTTTTTTAAAATATCTTTTGTACTAATTGATAGGAAATGCACATAAGGAACACAAAATGCACATATGATGCACGATATGTACGTGTGATGCACGCAAACACTTTTAGATCTTCTTAGAGGTTGAAATTATCCAGTCAATCTTGCTTCTAAGTGATCCGGTACTGATCCATGTACAAGTACATGGTTGGGAATCAGTTCAAATCCTAAAGGTTAGGTTTATAGCTAATGTACAAAATAAGAACCTTATGGGTATGCTTACGCCTTCATTCGCACATTTGAGTTTGCTTCTTGAAGTTCAGTTGAAAGGAAATAGTTTGCATGGTCCAGTTCTAGTAAACTTAACAGAGCTCACATTCTTGAGATTGTAGACTTAAGCGACAACAATTTTGATTCACCATTGCCAAAATTTAGGATAGTGTCAAAGTCATATGGGTGAAAATGCTCATCTTGTTGCTGAAGTAACAGTGGTGACTACCAAAGACATAATCATAATTGCTGAGAGTGCAGTTTTCGCAGTCTTAGTTCTTCCCCCCTTTTCAGTTTTCAAGAATAGGAAAAAATGAGAGGACACAGTTACAACTATCTTAGAAGATCCTTTCATTTCGACTGTTCGATATATTGACTATTATCATTTTTAGCATTAGTTGCTTTTGTTTTAACACTCTTATAGCTTGTTACATGAACAAATCTAAACCTAAATGAAACTAATACACGTTTAGTCCTTCTAGTTTTATCCTAACTAAAATTTTATTTTGGCTCTCTCGTTACCGGAAAGGTCACTACTAAAATAGATGTCTTCATCTTTGGGATGGTGTTGATGGAACTTGTGACTGCACTAACTGCCCTTAATCAACATTGATCTAAGGAAACTCGGTATCTAGTTGAGTGGTTCTGGCAGATAAAATTGAATAAAGGAAATCTCTTTGCTTTGTTGGCCCAGATCTTAATACGAAGGAAGATACCCAGAAAAGCATACTTGTGTTATGGCTGAATTAGCTAGACATTGTACTGCTAGAGGCCCTAACCAATAAGCCTGACATGTCACACGCTATGAATGTGCTTGGCCAACTAGTTGAGTCTTGCACTAATTTCTTTCTAATTTTGTTGTATACCTCACACAAATGTATAACAATATATATGTGATTTTTAAAAAATATTATGTATTATTGACATGAGATGCACGTAAGACGCACAAAAGACACATATTACACACAAAATGAACGTGTGATGTACTTAAACACTAATTTTCAATTTTGATAAACTACTTCAGAATTTAGTCTAGGCCACCAATTTCATTGAGTTGCCCTTGGACAAGGCACACAGGCAGGAGAAAAGTTTCAGATCCGTTTATACCAGTAGCCTACAAAGAGTGAAAGTCTTGTCATTTCAACCCAAGATATTAGAGGGTAACCAATAATTTTGCACCAGGGAATGAGCATTGGTCGTGGTGTCTTATGAGTTGTTTACCAAAGTGTAACTGAAGATGGAATTCAAATTGTAGTGAATAGAATAGAATCTTCAACTATCAATGGCAAGGCATGAATTACAAATAGAAATAGATGTGTTTAATTTCCAAGATTCAGACTTTTAGACAGAACTTAGAGCCTTTATCATGGGCAAAGAGACTTAACATTGCTCCAAATGTTGCTCGATGGATGGATTACCTTCATAACCTGGCACACCAAAGTTTGATACATAACGGTCTCAAATCATCAAAAATTCTCCTAGATGATGATTTCAAGTGAAGGTTACGGATTTTGGATTAGCGAGACTCACTCCTGACAAAGAAAGGTCTGTAGCAACAAGGCTTGCAGGAACATTTGGTTGCCTTGATCTTGAGTATGTTGCAAGTATGCATTTTTAGCTATAGATATCTCTTTCATTGAGACTGTTCGATAAGTCTAATATTGTTATTTTAGCATTAATTATTTATTTAACTCTCTAATAGACTGTTACATGAACAAATCTCCACCTAGAAGGAATTAATACACTTTTATTCTTTTAATCTCTCTAGTTTTATACTAACTAAAATTTTACTTTGTCTCTCCGGTGAACCTAAAAGTCACAACTAAAATTGATGTCTTGAGCTTTGGGGTGGTGTTGATGGAACTTGTCTTTAGCTTTAACTTTAATGAACATTGATCTGAAAAAATCCAATGTCTAGTTGAGTTATTGCTCTAGTTGATAAAATAAAATAAAGAAAATCTCCTTGTTTCGTTAATTGAACTCCTAACGTGAAGTAAGATATCCACAAAAGCATGTTTATATTATGGCTGAAATAGTTAGGCATTGCACTCTTTGATATCCTAACCAACACGCCTAATATGTCACACACTGTGAATGTGCTTGGCCAACTAGTTGGATGTTGCACTAATTTCTTTATAATTTTGTTATATACCTCACACAAATGTGTGTGTATATGTGTGTGATTTTTAAAATATCTTATGTACCAATTGATAGGAAATGCATATAAGATGCACAAACTACACATATGATGCACGATATGTACGTGTGATACACGCAAACACTTTTAGATCTTCTTAGAGGTTGAAATTATCCAGTCAATCTTGCTTCTAAGTGATCCGGTAATGATCCATGTACAAGTACATGGTTGGCAATCAGTTCAAATCCTAAAGGTTAGGTTTATAGTTAATCTACAAAATAAGAACCTTATGGGTATGCTTACACCTTCGCTTGCAAATTTGGATTTGCTCCTTGAAGTTCAGTTAAAAGGAAATAGTTTGCAGGGTAAAGTTCTAGTAAACTTAACAGAGCTGGTAAAGTTCTAGTAAACTTAACAGAGCTCACATTCTTCAGATTGTAGACTTAAGCGGGATCTCCATTTGCAAAATTCTAGGCAGTGCCAAAGTTACTACGAATGGCTATGCTCATCTTGTTGCTGAAGTAAAAGTGGCGACTACCAAAGACATAATCATTATTGGTGAGACTGCAGATTTTGTGGTCTTAGTTCTTCTCTTTTTTTCTTTTTTTGGGTTTTTAAGATTAGGAAAAAATGAAGGGACACAATTACTACTGTCTTAGAAGATATCTAAGATGTATACTGCAAAGAATGGAAGCCTTGTCATTTCAACCCAAGGATTTTTAGTGGGTAACCAACAATTTTGCACCAGGAAATGAGCTCATTCGTGGTGGCTATAAATTTTTTACAAAGGTATAACTGAAGATAAATAAAAATTGGAGTGAAGAAAATGAAATCTCAATTATCAATAGCAAGGCATTGGATGAATTTTAGGCAGAAAATAGTTGTGCTTTTTAGTCTTCAATTAACAATAGTTGTGCTTTTAGTCTTCAATGAAATCTTCAATTATCAATAAACTTTTAGTCTTTCTAATTTTATCCTAACTAAAATTTTACTTTGGTTCTCTAGTGGCCGGAAAATTCACTACTGAAATAGATGTCTTCAGCTTTGGGATGGTGTTGATGGAACTTGTGACTGGACTAACTGCCCATAATCAACATCGATCTAAGGAAACTCGATATCTAGTTGAATGGCTCTAGCAAATAAAATCGAATAAAGGAAATCTCTCTGCTTCGTTGGCCCAGCTCTTAACGCGAAGGAAGATATCCACAAAAGTATGTTTGTATCATGGCTAAATTAGCCAACAGGCCTGACGTGTCACACACTGTGAATGTGCTTGGCCAATTAGTTGAGTCTTGCACTAATTTTTTTCTAATTTTGTTGTATACCTCATACAGATGTATAACAATATATATGTGATTTTGAAAAATATCTTATGTACTAATTGACACGAGATGCACATTGACAAAATGCACATATCACACATGAAATTTACAGTGATGCACGCAAACACTAGTTTTCAATATACTTGATAAATTACTTAAGAATTAACTTTAGGCTATCAATTCCATTGAGTTGCATGCCGTTGGACAAGGCACACGGGTCAGCGAAAGATTTCGATCGCCATGTTCCATTGCCATCTGTTTACACCAGTAGCCTAATGTGGTCTTACATTTCAGTCTTTAAGTAAATCTAAACTTGACAATGTTAGACGAGACAATAATATGATAACAGGTCCTATCGCAAACTTTAGATCTGTTAATGCTACATATTTCTCAAATTCTTTTTGTCATCCAACTCCTGTGTTCTTTGTCTCCTCGAGTTAATGCACTTTTAGATCTTCTTGGCGGTTGGAAATATCCAGCCAATCTTGCTCGTTAATGATCCAGCTATAGGTCCTTGGTTGGGAACTAAAGGCCAGATTACAATTGTTAATCTACAAAAGAACGCTTAGCTCTTCACTCGCAAATTTGGATTCACTGGTTGAAGTTCACTTAAGGAAATAGTTTGCACTATCCTGTTCCACCAAACTTAACAGATCTCAAATTCTCGGACTTAACAACTTTGATTGCTAAAATTACGGAATAATGTGGAAGTCATTATGGACAGAAATGCTCATCTTGTTGCTAATATATTAACTCAGATCTTGTATATATAGTTTATGTGATCTTAATTTTTCTTGCTTTTTTTTCATGAGGAAAGGACTAGATTGCTACTATTATCCACCTCAAAGACCCATCTGATCAAGATAACCTATGATTTTGCACCAGAGAATGAACTTAACAAAGGATGTATTTTTACTTTTATTATGGCATTAAAGGCATGAGTTTGCAGGTTACAATAATGTTGTCGAAACCAGTTTTCTAGATCTATTCTGATAATTTGCTAGTATTAGAGTATAACTTATTTCTAGGCCGCATTTTTTTTCTCTTACAGTTAAGAGCTCAAAATATTTAAGTATTTCTTCCATACTATTTGATGAAAAGTGCAGTGAATAAATTTCTTATCCCTGCAAATGTTTGGGGGGGTTAAATCAAGATTCCAACACCATTAGGCAATCCGTTCAAGGAAAAGCAAATGTACGTACGTCCAATTTCATTTCAGGAAAATTTCTTTGCTACGACGTTACTTTAGATAGAGAATACTCATACCATCCGTTAGTTTCTTACTGTTTCAACTTTTTATTCAGTAACAAGTTAAAAAAGACAGCAAGCTCGGTACACCAAAATTTTCATTAGCACATATTTTTTTTTACTTACAAAAAATAGTCAAAGAAGGTCATGCCTCAACGTAACTCAAATAAACCCAAGGTCATTAGGCCTTTTTTGCTCAAATCAGCCCAAGGCTGAGATTTTTACCCTCTTTTTTTTTGCAGCGTTTTTAAAAAATATATTTTATTTTTATTTTGCTGTGACTTTTTATAAAAAAAAATTCAAAAATAAAATTTTTTCATGTAATTATATATATATATATATATATATATATATATATATATATATTCTCCTATTATATAAGAGGTTAGTGTTGAAGCAGGCAGCTCTCCGTCGACGATTGAGCTGTCCACTTCCTCTTATACATTATACGAGATCTATAAAAATATTTCGTAAATTTTTTTATTTTAATCTGTTTGAAGCAGTTGTTTATTTCAACTATGATTTTACAATATTACCCCTAATAAATAATTTTTCCAATCCAGTTGCTTCAATTATGATTTCGCTACATCACCTCGATAAGTTATTTCACGTTAAGTAAATATTGAAATTAGGATAAAACAAATTTCTCTTTAAACTACACAAATAAGATTAAATAACTATTTCTTTCCATGATTATATTTGTGTCAAAAAGGAAGTACTACAAATACATATATACAAATTTAAAATCATTTAATCATTAAATTTAAAATTTTATCAATATTAATAATATTTATTGGATATTAATTTTACACTTAATGAGAAAATTTACTAGCGTTTAATCATATCATTAAAAAATAAATTTATGAATAATTATTGGGCTCGTGCATTGCACGGAATCTTAACTGGTATATATATAAAGAAAATTTTCAAATTATTTTTTTCATTTTTTTAATGTATCGATTTTGTATAAAAGTGTATAAACGTTAGAGGTGGCAAATAGTTGAATTGAATCAGATTTGGATGTATTGAATATAGATTGAGCCAAAATGGATTGGATCACAATTCATCCATATATAATATGGATAAATATAAATTCGGTCAAATATGGTTTAGGTAAAATGGTTCCAACCCACTTTAATCTCCTGAAAAAAAATATCAAATCAAAGTTGAACTAGCTCAATCAACCCCTATCACCCCGATCACACTCCCAGATATTATTTTTAAAGAAATTATTTTTTTCATAAAAAAAATTAAAAAAATTCTATTTCCATACCATATCCCCCACCCAGTCCCACACCCGCACCTTTATGTAACGTCTGGTAACTTACCAAAATACCCCTAGGGAAGAGGTGTGCGTAAAATGCGTCTTCCGATGCTCAGATTGAAAATCCAAGAGTGGATTCGTGATCAACACTGAAAATTGAGTAGGAGAAGGGTCTCGGTCGATTTTTAGAGCGACCGAGTTGAAAGATAATTTTTCGCACCAAAATGAAAAACAGTGTGACTACGCGATGGAACTGCGTCGCGGACCTGTCGCGGAGCCACACTTATGTTTTTCTGTGATTTTTCGACGGAGTTGAATTTTTCGAAAATACACTGTCCGCGACAAGTCCGCATCAAGGACTGTGTTATTTCAGGTTGGGGAAAAAAATTCTTTTAAATTACGGAGGGCATTTTAGTCCATTCCTATCTATCCTAAATGTTCCCCTACGACCAATAAAAGGTCGGTTTCTAAGAAAAAGGGTTTCAAAAACCCCATTCTAAAACGTTCTTCCTAGAAGTCACTAAGTCAGGGTTTGAAGGGAGTTGAGGTTGAGGTGATCAAGAGGAGGTGGTGCATAATTGTGTTAGCAAATACTTCCAGGTATGTAAGGCTAACCTAAAGCATGGGAATGTTTTCCCATGTGCCCTCTTGAGCAAATTAAATTGCGTATTGAACATAATGAGGTTGATGTGAAGAGTTCATGTATTTTGTATTTTACTTTATGCATATACTTTACTTAAACTGATGATCATCGTGAAACTCAATTTACATTCATAAATCCTTTCATGAGTGTTTTCTTTTAAAACCCGATGACTAATTTATTAAAAAGGTGTAAGAATGAACTAAGAGATGAGTCTAGAGCCTAAATGAGAATGATGTTATGATGTTGTGATTGTGTTTCACATTTGATGAGAGTCTTGATGATGATGTTGGTGAGAATGATGTTTTATGATGTCTTAAATTGAAAGTTAATCTCTAAAAGAGTATCTTGAGTCCATGATGCTAATGTTGATGAGATGAGGTGATGTTGATGTTGAGGTACTATGTCCCCAAGGGACTGATGTTGATGTTGAGGTATTATGTCCTTAGGGACTGATGTTGATGTTGAGGTATTATGTCATGTCCCTATGGGACTGATGATGAGGTATTATGTCCCTATGGGACTGATGAGGTTGAGGTTTTATGAGCATGTCGAGTCTGGGAGGAGTATTGAGCACCGAAACGGGTAAGAGTGAGTCCCACTTGAATCCATTAACTACGTGGCCCCCGTAGGAAGAGGGGATTGAACCGCAATGCGGATGGCTCCTTTCTTGTCCCAAATGAGGACTGAGGTTTTTCTTGTGGATCCACTGAGGTTGATGTCCTTTACCCGGGGCAGGGTATTGGATGGATGTGGCAATGACATCGCTTCGTTGTATCATCACTGGCTCATAGGTGATGGTTGTCGATTAGAGAAACTCCCAGTTAGATCCCTTTTGATAGAAATCTGATGTTGATGTTGATGTTGATGTGATGTTCTGAGCCGATGTTCCCTAAGTTGAGTTGATGTTGATGTTGATGTTTCCTTGAGTTGAGTCGATGTTGATGTTCCCTGAGTTGAGGTGGCGTTGAGTCTCTTGAGTGAGTTGAGTCGAGTTTCCTTGAGATGAGTTTGATGTGATGATGATGTTGAGATGAGAGATTGATGGGTCAATTATCTATTCTAATCTCTTGCCTTAGATAGACTCTTGACATTCTGATGGAGTATGATGTTGGGCTGATGTTTTCTTTACGTTGTTATACTTACATTGTTATTCAGCTATTTTATATGCCAGTATATTTCACGTACTGACGCCATTCGGCGCTGCATCGTTTTATGATGCAGATACAGGAGTTAGAGGACTTCAACAGACGCACCGTTGAGGTCAGAGATCGCGAGTTCCAATATTGGTGAGCCTCCTTGCTATCCGGAGGAAACCCTTTATTTGATGTTTCCTTTATTCATTGAGTCCGGTAGCCATGGCATGTCATGGCACCATTCTTAGATAGTTGAGTCAGGTTAGAGGCTTTTGGACATGATGTCGAGGTTGATGTTGATGTTTTCCTTATGAACTGAGTAGTACTTTTACGTACTTAGTTGATGTTGAGACAAATGTAGGCCTTTGTCCTTTTTATTGAAGTAATTCACTGCTTTATTTCTGCTATGTTGATGTTAATTGACTGTCCTGAGAACAAGTGGTTCACTAGGGGGCTAGCAATAGTTTCCGAGTGCCGGCCACGTCTAGGGTACCCTCCCGAGGCGTGACAAACTTGGTATCAGAGCACAGAGTTCAAGAATCCTAGGGAGTCTATGAAGTCATGTCTAGAAGAGTCTTGTTTATGCGTGTGTTGTGCACCACACTTCATAAACAGGAGGCTACAGGGCATTTAGGAAATGGTTACCCTTTTTTGATGTTCTTTGTTCGTGCGATAGAGCTTGACTCTATGAAACCCCCTTTCTGATTCATGCGTTACGCGCTTGCAGATAATGCCTCTTAAATATATTGCTGCCCAAAGAGATGCCTCAGTCCCTAACACTGAGAATCCCTTACCAGAGGCTCCTAACTTGCATGGGACAAGGAGACGGGGACAACCTGCCAGAGCTACTGAGGCTCCACCAGTACCTCCTGCTCAGTCAGCCTCCACTACAAAAGCGGACTTCAGGGGAGTTGTTACTATGCTCACTCAGTTAGTGGCCTCTCAGAGTAGTAGTCGCGGTCCCCAGGCCCCTAGCTCCAGCTCCTGAGAGTCTGTAGTTGCATCCAGGCTCAGAGATTTCCTGAGGAAAAACCCGCCAGTCTATATGGGGTCCAAGGTTGAGGAGGATCCGCTAAATTTCATTGATGAGGTGCGCAAGATCTTAAGGGCTATGCATGCAAACGAGGTTGAAGGAGTCGAGCTGGTCTCGTATCAGCTTAAGGATGTTGCCAATGTCTGGTATAACCAGTGGAAAGATGGTAGAGGTGAGGATGCTGAGCCTGCTGAGTGGGAGGAGTTTGAGAGTGCTTTTCTCGATCACTTCTTTCCCCAAGAGTTGAGGGAGGCAAAGGTCGAGGAGTTCATGAATCTGAAACAAGAGGGTTGACGGTCAAAGAGTACAGCTTGAAGTTCATCCAGCTGTCCAGGTATGCTCTAGAGATGGTCCTTGATATGAGGGAAAAAATAAGGAAGTTTGTGTCTGTGTTGGGCAGGCATGTGAAGAGGGAGTGTAAGGCAGCATTGCTGATTCCAGACATGGATATTGCTAGACTTATGGTCTATGCCCAGCAGACTGAGGAGGATAAGAAGAGGGACAGGGAAGAGGAGCAGAGTAAGAAAGCTAAATTGGCAGGGCATGAGCCTAATCAGCAGAAGCAGAATAAAGGTGACAGGACCTTCTTTCAGAAGAAGTCTTCTAGTCATGCACCTCCGATGGCGAGTGCACCTGTTCAGCAAAACAGGTATGATCAGAAATCCTATGGTCATCAAGACTTCAGAGCACAGGGACCTCAGTCCCAAGCCAATGTTGCTCAAGGTTCGAGGGGAAGGCCACCTTGTGGCAGATGTGGCAGGCTGCATCTTGGTGCGTGCCGTGAGGGCACCAATACTTGTTTTTCATGTGGACAGCCCATCCATTTCCAGGGTGAATGCACTACGAGGAATCAAAGGTGGAGTGATAGAGGTAATAGAGCTCAGTCTTCTACAGTGCCCCCTGCGGGTAGTCATCAGAAGGCTCCTACTGCAAATGTAGGAGACGGGACGAACCGTCTGTATGCGATGGGTAATCAACAAGATCAAGAGGTTGCTCCAGATGTTGTTACGGGTATGCTCCATGTTGACACCCGAATTTGACCGACCCTTAACTTATTTTACGTTTTTATTTACTTAAAAATTGGTATTTTAATTGGCGAAATAAATGATTCTATTTTCCAGAAAACGCTCTTTATATTGATATTTTGTATTATTGTCTACAAAAAATAAACAACAAATAGTCGTTATTTTAATATTAGACGTGTGTCTTTTCGAATCGCGTCATTCAAATATTATTTTTAATACATTTCTCATAGTTTGGTGTGAATTACGCAAGTCTACGATTCGACGTATTATATTTTACCCATAATTTGTTCAATAAATACTATATCAATTTTGGTCAAATCTTTGAAATCCTATCTCATTTTTGACCAATTTACTTGAAGTTATTCCAATTCTAGCCACTTATTGGTAATTTTTTTGCATTTTAATCCAACTTGAGTCAATTTGCGCATCAATTTTAAACGTTTACATTTTTTTGACTAGCATTGACCAATTTGTGGCTCATTTTAAATTCCTACAATTTTTGGCTAGTATTTAAACCCAATTTACTAGTTTGTGGCTCAATTTTTAAACTTTTACAATTTTTTGACTAGTATTTAAACTCAAATTACCAATTTACGACTTAATTTTAAATTTTGGCTAGTCTTTAAATTCGGATTACTAATTTGTGGCCTAATTTTTAAAATTCCTACGATTTTTGGCTAGTATTTAAATCCAGATTATTAATTTATGACTAAGTTTCTAATTTTTCACAATCTATGGCTAATATTTAAATCCGGGTCACCGCATTTTTGACCCGGATCCGACCCGAACCCGTTTTTAATTTTTAATATCCACAAAACCATAAAAGACTTTCATTCTTTCCATTTCAAGGGAGGCAGCCATGGCTGCCGCCTCCCCCCTCCACTGCAAACCCGATGCCACCACCACCCGTACCCCACCGTTGCAACGCCGCTGCCGGCAATGGCCGGCGCAGGCTGCGCCCTTCTCCTCCACTCCTCTCCTCTCGCACGCGCAACGTCTCTCCCCGTTGGCGACCATGGCAGCCCCGCCGCTGCCAGCCCCTCGACGACCGGCAGCCCTCTCCCCTTCTCTCCCTCTCCTCTCCTTTGCAACCCCACCACCTACAACAACCAAGCAAAACAGGCGCCACCCACACCCTCAAAACCACTCGACAGCCCCTTCCTCTCTCTCCCTCTCTTCCGTCTCACATCCCTCTCCGGCAAACCCCACTACCACCACCTCTCCACAGACCAAAACAGCCGCCAACGACCCCCAAAACCTCCATGCAACAACCACCAAGCATCACAGCCCCACCTCCAGAAAATCTTGCCAACAACCGCCACCAAATCGACAGACTCTGGGCCAGCCAATGGCCTTGATGAGCGTGAAGTCAACTCCGGCTAGAAGTCATGAGGAATGTTTAAACCGAAATCGATCTGGGTATTATTGTTTAAACTTATCTTTACTGAGAGTTCACTCATGTATGAATTAATATTCCTCGTCTACCTAGCCAATTTAAGCTAAGCACGTAGGTGACTTCATATAGCTTCCTAAGTCCTACAAGCACCTCATTTTTTTTCACTTTGTTTTAGGCCGCGATCTCCTTAATTTGGCTTACAACTTATATACACTCGCTCATCTTAATCATTAGACATAAATATAGCCTTCTAGTCTAAAATTTAGGCACTTTTAAAGTTGGTGCTCCTTCTACCTAATCATATCATGCTACATATGCATAAGACTAGTACACCTAAGATGTGGGATGTTACATCCTCCCCTTTTTAGGAACATTCATCCCCGAATGTTAGCATAATTAGATAGGTTAAACAAGTTTGAACCTTCATTTAAACAAACTTTTGACAACACAATAAGAATTCAAACTCACATACCTACTAATTCCCCAACTGTGCATCTTGGACTTCCTCTTTAGCTTCAAATAAATAAGGGTATTTAGATCTCATTACTTGCTCAGCCTCCCACGTTATCTCTTCTACTTGCTAGTTCCTCCAAAGTACCTTCGCTGAAGGTATTTCTTTATTCCTTAGCTTTCTAACTTGATGATCTAGGATAGCAATAGGTACCTCTTTATAAGTGAGATCTTTTGTAACCTACACATCTTTAATAGGAATGATACGAGATGGGTCACTTATGCATTTTCGGAGTATTGAGACATGAAAAACTGGATAAACCATTGAAAGCTCCTAGGGTAGCTGTCACACCCCGGGAGGGTACCCTTGGCGTGGCCGGCACTCAGAGACTATTGCTAATCTCTGAGCGAACCACTTAGCCTCATCGTCACCTCATACTCAACAGCGGAAGGAACATTCTCAAGGAAAAGACTGTTTGTAATTAAAGTAATTAAGTCTTTACATAAAAAGATAATTTCCAATAAAGAAGAGTTAGGAAAAGAAGCAATACTCAACATCCTCTACTCAATGTCTATGAAGCCTCTACCTCTAACATCTAGATGGTACCACGACATGCCATGGTTACCCAACTCAAGAAAAATAAAGTGCTGACTCAAGCTAGATGATAATAATATGGAAATCCTCCAAAAACAAGGAGGTCTCACCGATCAGCTGAATGCGAATAGATCCTCAACGAAGCGTATATCGATGGTCTCAAATATTTGCCTCTGCATCATAAAATGATGCACTCCTCGAAGGGAACATCAGTACGTGGAATGTACTGGTATGTGAATAGCTAAGTGAAATAGAAACAGGTAGAATAATATAGGAATAAGATCAATTTAACATCATGCTCCATCAGAATGTCAAATGTCTATCTAAAAAAAAGAATAAAGAGTAGACAAATGACCCATCAACATTTCATCAATACATCATCAATACATCAGACTTACCTCAAGGAAAATCGACTCGACTCAACTCAACTCGAAGGACTCATGCCCGTCTTGGACAAGGATAAAAGGTAGATAATAAAATATCAACATATATCAAGACCCATACCATCACATCAACATCAGAGTTCTATCAGTGAGGATCCTAACTGGGAGTTACTCTAACAGACAACCATCATCTATGAGTCGATGATAATACAACAAAGTGATGCCATTGCCATATCCATCCAGTACCCTGCCCGAGGTAAAGGACATCAACATCAGTGGATCCATAAAAAAAAACATCAGTCTTCTTTTGGGATAAGAAGCCATCCACATTGCGGTTCAATCTTCTCTCTTACGCGGGCCACATAGTTAATGAGTTCGAGTTGGACTCACTCTCACCTATTTTAGTGCTCAATACTCCTCCCAGAACTCGGCATGCTCAAAAAACATCATCATCATCAGTAGTAAAGGGACATACTACATCAACATCAACATCATCATCATCAGTGCCATAGGATCATAGTACATCAACATCAACATCATCATCAACATCAACTCATCAACGTCAATATCAACATCAACATCGTCAAGGCTCTAGACTCATCACCCTAAGTTTATTATACATGATAATTTGAAAATAATGCATAATGAACTTAGGATGATGAGTCTAGAGCCTTAACGATGTTGATGTTGATATTGATGTTGATGATGATGTTGATGTTAATGTACTATGTCCCTTTAGGACCGATGATGATGATGTATGTTGATGTTGATATACTATGTCCCTATGGGACTGATGTTGGTGATGCTTTATGATCATGCCGAGTTCTGAGAGGAGTATTGAGCACCAAAATAGGTGAGAGTGAGTCCCGCTCGAACTCATTAACTATGTAGCCCGCGTAGAAGAGAGGATTGAATTGCAATGCGGATGACTCCATGTCCCAAAAGAGGACTGATGTTATTTTTTGTGGATCCACTAATGTTGATGTCCTTTACCTCGGGCAGGGTACTAAATGGATACGGCAACAACATCGCTTTGTTGTACCATCACCGGCTCATAGATGATGGTTATCGGTTAGAAACTCCCAGTTAGGTTCCTCACTGATAGAACTCCGATGTTGATGTGATGGTATGAGTCTTGATGGATGTTGTTGTTTTATTATCTACCTTTTATCCTTGTCCTAGACGGGTATGAGTCCTTCGAGTTGAGTCGAGTCGAGTCGAGTCGAGTTTCCTTGAGGTGAGTCTGATGTATTAATGATGTATTGATGAGATGTTGATGGGTCATTTGTCTACTCTTTATTCTTTCTTTATATAGACATTTGACATTCTGATGGAGTATAATGTTGAGTTGATGTTATTCCTATATTATTCTACCTGTTTTAGTTTCACTCAGCTATTTTACATACTAGTACATTCCACATACTGATGTCCCCTTTTGAGACTGCATCATTTTATGATGTAGAGGCAGATATTTGAGACCATCGATAGATGCTTCATTGAGGATCTATTTGCATTCAGCTGATCGGTGAGACCTCCTTGTTTCCGGAGGATTTCCATATTAATATCATCTAGCTTGAGTCAACACTTTATTTTCCTTGAGTTGGGTAACCATGGCATGTCGTGGATACATCTAGATGTTAGAGGTAGAGGCTTCATAGACATTAAGTAAAGGATGTTGAGTATTACTTCTTTTCCCAACTCTTCTTTATTGGAAATTAACTTTCTATGTAAAGACTTGATTACTTTAATTACATTACAATCTTTTCCTTGAGAATGTTCCTTCCGTTGTTGAGTATGAGGTGACTATTAGGCCAAGTGGTTCGCTCGGGGATTAGCAATAGTCTCTGAGTGCCGGCCATGCCAAGGGTACCCTCCTGGGGCGGGACAGTAGCTCTAATTCATACGCAACCTGTCCAAATCTTTTAATAATCTTATATAACCCTATGTAACATGGGCTTAGTTTTCATTTCTTACCAAATCTCATAATACCTTTCATTGGGGAAACTTGTAAGAATATTCAATGAATTTCAGTCCTCTTCTTCTAGCACCCGCATATGATTTATGACGACTTTGGGCTGTTTCTAGCCGTGGTCGTATTACCTAGACTTTTTCTATGGATTGTTGGACTAGATCTGGCCCAAGCAAGGTGGCTTCACCCACTTCAAACCATCCTATTGGTGACCTACATTTCCTTCTATACAAAGCTTCATAAGGTGTCATCTTGATGCTTGAATGGTAGCTATTGTTATAGGCAAATTCAATAAGTGGCAAGTGGTCCACCCAACTACCCTTGAAGTCCAATGCACAAACCCGCAACATATCTTCAAGTGTTTGAATGGTGCGTTTTGCTTGACTATCTGTTTGAGGGTGGAAAGTTGTACTCAAATTCATTTGTGTCCCTAAACTCCTTTGGAAGGACTTCTAAAACTTTGTAGTGAATTGAGCTCCCTAATCAGATATAATGGAGATTGGGACTCTATGTAGCCTAACTATCTCTTTGAGGTATAACTTTGCATACTCTTCAGTTGTATAATCACTCTTAATTGGCAAGAAGTGTGCTGATTTTGTGAGTCTACACAATAACCCATATAGAGTTAAACTTCTAAAATGAGCGAGGCAACCTAGTAACAAAATCCATATTAATCATATCCCACTTCCACGTTGGAAGCTCTATACATTGCATATAACCTCTCGGCTTTTGGTGCTCTACCTTGACTTGTTGGCAATTCGAACATTGAGCCACAAATTCTGCAACATCCTTTTTCATACCTCCCCACCAAAGCATCCCCTTTAGGTCATGATACATCTTAGTTGATCCTGAATGGATGAAATATCTTGAATGATGGGCTTCTTCCATTATCCTCCTTCTTAGTCCATTAATATCAGGAACACATAATCTATCTTGGCAATAAAGTACTCCATTTAGTGTAAATTCAATACACCTGAAGCTTCACAATACACCACATACCCCTCCGTGCCCTCTGAAAGCACTGGCATAGGTGTAGAAGTTAGCCTGCTTTTCAACTCTTGGAAGCTCCTTTCACACGTGTCATTCCATTGGAACTTGGTCGCCTTATGTGTTAACTTTGTTAGAGGTGTAGAAATAGAAGAAAAACCCTCAACAAACCTCCTATAATAACTTGCAAACCCAAGGAAGCTTCGAACTTCCATGGGTGTTGTTGGCCTTGGCCAATCTTTCACGACCTTTATCTTTTGTGAATCAACCGTCATCCCTTCATCAGATACAATATGACCCAAGAATGCCACTGATTTTAACCAAAAATCACATCTGGAAAACTTGTCATACAACTGCCGATCATGAAGAACTTGTAATACCTGCCGTAAGTGATTTGCATGGCCCTCTTCTCATCTTGAATGTACTAAAACATCATCTATAAATGCTATCACAGATACATCCAAGAATAGCTTGAATACCTTGTTCATTAAATCCATAAAAAAACTGTTGGTGCATTTGTCAGCCCAAATGACATAACAAGAAATTCAAAGTGATCATAGTGTGTCGTAAAGGTTGTTTTGGGTATATCTTTCTCCTTCACCCTCACTTGGTGATAACCTGATCTCAAATCAATTTTTGAAAAGCATTTGACACCCTGTAACTGATCAAATAAATCATCAATCTTGGGGAGGGGGAATTCGTTCTTAATTTTTACCCTATTCAATTGCTGGTAGTCAATACACATTCTCAAGGTGCCATTCTTTTTACATACAAATAACACTGGTGCACCCCAAGGGGACACACTAGGTCTTATAAAACCCTTCTCTAGAAAATCTTTTAATTGCTCCTTTAATTCACATAATTATGTTGGAGTCATTCTATATGGAGGGATAGAAATAGGTTGAGTGCTTGGAAGTAAGTCAATACCAAAGTCTACTTCTTGTTCTGAAGGTAAACCCGGAAGTTCTTCAGAAAACACATCAATAAATTCATTCAATATGGGAACAAATTGAAGGACTAGTGATTCTGCCTCCATATTATTCACTCTAACTAGATGACATATATATCCTTTGACATCATCTTCCTTGCCTTAGAATAAGAAACAAACTTACCCTTTGGTGCCCCAACATTGCCTCCCCATTCAAGGACCGCCTCATTTGAAAAGTGGAGATATCACGCAAAAATTGGACATTCACGTCATCCACAACATTTACTGGATTGTGAACCTATTTTGAATTAGAGAAATTTTAGAATATTAAAAATACATATAATTGATGTAGAAATACTTAACAGTATTGGGTAACACTTACATATTCTCTAGACCACTCTGAAAATCTAGAATAGACAGCATCATTCCCATATGTACCAACAAAATAACTGTCCGACAAAATAAAACTTTGATTAGTTAAAGGGATGATGAATCTTGTTTGAAAGTAGATAAAACACACACACACACACACCCCTCTATGATAAGGTTGAACCTCAAGACAATTCAATAATACATGTGTTGTAGCTGATTTTAGCTCTGTGTCAGTTAACTTTCACTTTGGAGCATGTTTTGGACCTCCTCTTCCTGGATGATTGAATATGGAAAAGGGTGGTGCCAAAGGATCAGCAATTCCTCCATCATCATATCGATTTGGTCTATTTCTCAAACATGGTACACCATTCTCAAAATGATATGAATCAAAATGAGAAGATTCTCTTGCCAGATATGCTTCACATATCGCCCCCTCTATTCTCCATCTATTTTTTATTGCCCTTTTACATGTGCCAATAAGCCTGTAAAGTATGAATTTTAGATGAAAGGCTTTTTAATTCAAACATACAAAAAAATAAAAAAAATAAGAGAAATGACCTCTCATATGTATACATCCATCTACTTTGAACTGGCCCTCCAAGTCGTGCCTCCCGCACAAGATGAATTGGAAGATGTTCCATTACATCGAAAAAACCAGGAGGAAATATATTTGCCAACTTGTTTAAAGCTAGGCAAATATTACTCTCCATGTAGTTTAGGTTCTCCACCCTTAATATGCTAGAACACAACTCTTTGAGAAAAAGACTTATTTCTGTGATAGGTTTAAATATTCTATCAGGCAAGGTATTAAATGCAATAGGCATCAAAGTTTCCATAAAAACATGACAATCGTGACTTTTCATAAACATCAACTTTCCTTCTTTCATATCAACACATCTAGATAAGTTTGAAACATATCCATCAGGCATCTTTAAATTCTTAACCCAACCACAAATCTCTCTCTTCTCATTCAAAGTGAATGTGTAACAGCTTTAGGCTTCTGAATCTTATTGTTAAGATATGTCAAGTACAACTCACTTCGCCTGCAATATTCTTTTAAGTCTATCCTAGCCTTCAAATTATCTTTTGTCCTGTTGATATCCATCACAGTATTAAACAAGTTGTCAAAAAACAAATTCTCGATATGCATGACATCCAAATTATGCCGAAGAAGGTTATACTTCCAATAGGTTAACTCCTAGAATATGCTTTGTTTTTTCCAATTATGTGTAACACCATAACCAGGTATCTTAAATGATGGAGAATTAGTTACCTTAGGTAGATCTTTAACTCTATGCCAAATTTCTTTAGGCGATAAATTATTGGTGGCTCTTCAAAATCACTTTGATTCTTCATAAATGCACTGGTGTTCCTCCTAAATTCATGATCCATTGACAAAAATCAACGATGGCAGTGGAACCATAAATTCTTACCTCCATATTTCAATGTGAATGCTTTTGTGTCTTCATACAACATGGGCAAGCTAACTTACCAGCAGTTGACCATCCAGACAACATTCCATAAACAGGAAAATGATTTATAGTCCACATCAAGGAAGCACGCAATATAAAGTTTTGTTTCTTGAATGTATCTTATGTTTCCACACCTTGATTCCACAATAACTTTAATTCATCGATCAAAGGCTTCAAGTATATGTCAATCAACTTTTTTGGATTGTCTGGACCTGGAACAATGCAAGTTAGAAATAAATATGGACTTGTCATACATAACTCGGGGGAAAGATTATATGGTGTAACAAACACTTGCCAATATGAACATGGTGCAACAGAGATCGCAAATAGAGTGAATCCATCAGTACATAATCCCAACCTAATATTTATAGGTTTACTAGCAAAGTTGGGAGACACTCTATCCAAATGCTTCCACTCTTCTCCATCTGAGGGATGACATAGAACACCAGGTGGCTTTTTATGTTCATAATGCCATGTCATATGAGGAGCAAAACTCATTGATGCATACAACCTCTTTAACCTAGGTATAAGGGGTAAGTAATGCATTGCCTTCATCGGAACCTTCTTCCTTTTGGCATTCTTGAATTCCTTATAACGAGCTAGATTACAAAATTTGTAATTTTCTAAAGTCGCATCATCTTTATAGAATAACATGCAACCTTTCTCACAACAATCAATTCTCTTTGATGAAAGTCCCAACTTAGAAACCAACTTCTTTGTCATGTAGAAATTTTTGGGTAAGTCCATTTTACTCAGATTAAGCTCATTCATTATCTCAATGATAGAATCTATAACCACTTGAGAAATTGAATAATTTGATTTTATACTTAACAATCTAACAATAACAAACAACTTAGAATACTTTGATCCTTCGTATAATGGACAATTAGCTTCAGCTAACTGTTCATAAAACTGCTTAGCCTCATCATTTGGTTCTGATTGAATCACTGAAAACATCCCAAAAGCATCCTTCAACATTTCACTAAATCGAGAATTTTCAACATTATTATTCTCTATCGGACCATCCTCACCATCAAATTGATTCTGAAAACTAACATTAACTATATTGGCATCATCCTCTCCATGAATTGTCCACACATAATAACTATCCATAAATCCCTCCTTCAAAATATGAAATTCAACTTTATCTGGCTTCAATAACCTGACGCACTCATATTTTGCACAAGGACACCTAATGGTACCTTCTATAAGAAAATCATTTCTAGTTTTCGCCTTCGCAATAAATTCCTTAACCCCATCTATAAACTCCACCTTCAACCCAGCACGATTAGGATGAGTTCTATCATACATCCATTTACGATTTGTAAATTCCATCTACACAAATAAACAAATCTGAAAATTTAACTAAACAAACTAACAACAACTCAATCAAGAACACATAAAAGATAACTTACATTTTAAAGTTAATGTAGAATGAAATCTTAATAATGAAGTTTTTTTAGCTACAAAGAAGTGATTTTTAAAGTTACGTAGCAAACACAAGAAAATAAATAAGAACCCCACTTATTTTTTACCAACCATTTTTAAAATAACTTTTTGAATGGAGAATATTTTTCTTCTTTCCAAACACACCCTAAATCCTACTTGACATATATTTGTAGTACAACAAAATTTCGGGATCAATTTTTCTAATCGATATACATAGATTATACGTTCACCGACTTATTTTAATTTAAGCAATCTGAGTGAGTGACTATTCAAGTTAAAAAAAAATCATTTTCACTAGATTTTATCCCCTTGCCCTCCTCAACATCCCAACCCACCCTGTTAAAATCCTTCCTCTTTCAACATTTCCTACTCTGAACAAAAATTTGCAAATCAATCATAACAAATTTTGTTCAGACATATAATAAGTGCAAAAGAAAGAACATGATGGCTTTTCTTTTAGATTAGAAGGAAATAAAAAAAAAGAACCTTTGGGAATAAAAAGTAAAATCCAGATTAAAACTTGAAGAACACAAATCAAAGTTAGACTAAACTCCACAAATTTTGTTCAAATCTGAAGAAATCCCCTTCTTCTTTGTCGTTATCGTTGTTTCCGTCAAGTTTTTTCTCTGATCTTTGTCTCTCTACAAGTTTTCGTCAAGTTTTTCTCTGATCATTATCTCTCAAATCTGAATCCTCCAAAGATTTTTATTTCTCTCTCTACACTTTCACATAGGCACACAAAAGGTTTTCTAAAAAGAAAAGAAGCTTTAGAAATATATTTTTGGAAAAAATTTTGCTTAGCGCATTTGGAGGGAAATATATTTTGGGGGACAAAAATTTTTTCTGCATTTAATTAAAAAAGAATAATATATGGCCGACTGTTATAGTCGTCATTTAAGTTTATTTATTATTTATTTAAAAAAATTTCCGACTACAACAATTGAAAAATTGGTCAATTATTTTATTAATTTTCTTCCGCAAAATGTTGACTTCAATAGTCGAAAATTGGTTGGTAAATTTAAAAAAAAAATATAATAACATAAAATATAATATTCTGGAAGAATTTGCTTCGAATAAATTTCTTGAGATCCTCTTCCTTTCGAACTACAAACATGACAGTAGTCGGAAAATTATTCAAACTTCCGACTACATGTTTGTAGTCGGCAATCGTAACCAGAAAAATAGCTTATTTCTAGTAGTGTAGGGTCTAGGAGTGACATGGCAAATGAGAACCCGAGAGTTCCCAAACAAGCCTCAAAGTATCCTAATTCACATTATTGGTTCGGAAGCGTATTCAAATGATAAACATATAGGTCTAAGGGATTGGAAAGTAGGACTCGCGCTATGAAGATATCATAGGGGAAAGAGATTAATATGAATTCACATACCACATAGCACATAAAATCTAAGGGGTGGGTAAGTAGGACTCACTCTATGAGGGCGATTCAGGACTTAGGATCTTCCACATTTCCACATCAAACATGCATACATATCATAATCCTCATAATCAATCCATGATAGTCATATCCAATAAATAGCTGTAATCATAAGCTTCAAATACCACACATAACATATAGATCCGATGAGAGTCTATAAGATGTCCAACAATGCATCTAGGCACATAGTTCGAGGAAAGAGAGGAGTCCCTCAATCCATCGTTGCTAAGTCATTATCCCACAATAATACATATATGTATACATGCTTTCAAAGAGGCGATAGTCATTTCCAATTCTTTCAATGCACATTTAGGCTCAAAAGCCAAAACATAATTCATACCCCGTAATAGTCATGCATGGAATAACTCATTCACATATACAGAATGGTACAAACACCCAAAATGCTCAAAGAGCCATAATTATATGACATGTATGTGATTACATTCTTGTCATAACCAATATCTTATCAAAATCATATCATAAAACATAATTGGGCTTAACTCACTTCATAATTTCCATAATGTAATGCCCCATAAAATCACCAAAATACCCCTAGAGTGAGGGTATGCACATAACGCATCTTCTGATGATCACATGGAAAATCTGAGTCCGAATTTATGATCAGCACGCATAATTGAGTGTGAAAATAATCTCGATCGATTTTTAGAGCGACCCGATCAAAAGATAATTTTTTGATTCGAAGCGCAAAATAGTGTTAGTACGCGATAGGGGCACATCGCGCACCCATCGCGGACCAGCACTTATATTCTCTTTTAAATTTTTTACGGGATTGAGAAAACTCGTTCAAAAAAACTTTTTCTGAAAATACATTATGCGCGACCAATCCGCGTCACGGACCGTGTTTTTTCCAAGTTAAGAAATTCTAAATTATTACGAGGGGCATTCCGGTCAATCCCCCACCCCCTCCTAAACTCTCTACATGATATAATAAGGTCATTTTGACGTAAAAAAAGGTCCAAAACCCCCATTCTAAGTCCTATCCCAATACTTTACCAAGGCTAGGGCTTGAGGAGAGAAGAGAAGAGATTGAGTTGAGAGATTCATGAAGAGATCCTTGACGTGCTTGGTTGATAGTTGCATCTCAGGTATGTAAGGTTAAACTAAAAGCATGAGATTGTTCTCTCATGTGCCCCATAGAGTCCATAGATGAGTTGATGATTGAAGAGTCTTCATGCATGAGATTTTAATGGTGTCTCTTGAAAAATTTATTTGAAATTACATATTTTCTATATTGATGATCATCATACTGTTTCTTTTCTTAAATTGAATATTTCATGAGAACTTGCATAATCCTACATGACTAATTTGAAAAACATGCATATTGAACTTGAGAATTGAGTCTAGAGCCTTGAGTTGAGATTGTTTTTTGTGATGAGAATGATGATGAGTTGACATAATTTGATTGTCTTGTGAGTCTCTATAAATGAACTCTACCGATGTGTCTATTCACTTTCTTCCTAAAGATTGTTATAAATATTGAGTCATTCATGAGAAGATTGATGAGAGGGTCAAGGACCTTATGAGATGATTGATAAAAGAGATAAAGTCCCAATGAGATACCAATCGTTGACGGGGTTCGAGTCCTTATGAGATTGATTGAAAATTGAGATGGAGGTTTTATGATTATTGAGTCATGGGAGGAGTATCGAGCACTAAAAGATGGAGAGTTAGTCCGAATCAAACTCGTCAAACTACGTCGCAAAACATAGGTGAGGCATAGAACCATCACATATATTATGGCTCCCTCAAGAGTAACACTCCCTAAAAGCAATAGCGGACTTATTGAGTTTGACTCCATATTGGGTGAGCTGATATGATTTTTGAGCGTTCCCTACCTGGCATGTTTGGAACGGCTGTGGTAACATCAGCATGATTGTTGTACATTCACTGGCTCATAAGTGATTACTGTCGGATAAGAGAAACTCCCATAAATTTCCTACCTTGAGTACTCCGAGTCTAGATGAGATGAGAAGGGATGAGCTCCTCTGAGATGAGATGAGATGAGAGGAGGCGAGATCCTTTGAGGTGATGTTGAGACTTTTGATGAATTTGAGTTATTGATATGTTGCTTGTCTACTCTTTATTCTTTCATAGATACACAATTGACTATTTGATGTGACTTTGATGTTTATTTTTAGTTGATGTATTACCATACTATTCTTTCGGTTTCTGTTTCATTCAGCTATTTTACATACCAGTACATTTCAAGTATTGATGTCCATTCTAGATTGCATCATTTTATGATGCAGAGGCAGGTACTAGAGATCATCAATAAGCGCTCCATTGAAGATCTGAGATTTGCAGCTGATTTGGTGAGTCTCCCCTACTTCGAAGGATTTATTATGATTTATTCATCTTGCTTTAAAGTTAGAGATTGAACTATTTCCTTATGTTGATTTTGGGTAGCCATGGGTCTGTCATTGGTACCACATGAGTAGTAATAGAGTCTTCATAGACGATGGTCGAGCGTTAATTCTGAGACTTGTGAGCTAGTTCTTTCTACTAGCCTTCATTTTTACATATTTATTTTGAGACCTTAGATGAGATGTGTCCATTTACTTACTTATACTTTCCGCTGTTCATCAGAGTTTATTGATTGAATGATGTGATGAGGCTAAGTGGTTCGCTTGGGGACTAGCAATAGTCTTTGAGTGCCGGCCACGCCAAAGGTACCCTCCCGAGTCGTGACACATAAATTCCAATGTTCATGAATTCGTATATCATAAATAATGTGGGAGTAGCATGGGTAATTGAGATTCAATCTAAAATCAATAATATAATATGCAATTGAAGTAAATCCATTATTAAATCCATATTTAAATCATAATATAGATCACTCATGCTTAAATCAAATTTTAAAGGGGACATGCATGTTCATAACTTCATAACCTCAATGTAAATCATCATAATAGGGAGGAAAGTAACTTAAAATTATAGATAAAGTACAACTTATACATCAGTTGAATTAACAAATCATATAATGAAAAAAAACACACATTTTAAAGTAAGCTTAATTTCATGAAAATCAATTGAAAAGAATTTGGGTCTTCTTGGTTGAAAGGGACCAAGAATCAATCCCAAGTACCTTGATTAGGAAGATGAATTTGAGAAGAATTGAGCTTAAAGTTGAACTCCAATTGAATCCTAGCTTGAGTCTTGAAAGAAAAACTTGGAGAGGATTTTGAGAGAGTTAAGATGTGAGGAGTGAATTTAGAGTATTATGAATAGGGTTTAGGGCATTATGGAGTCTTTAGATAAATAGGAAGTCTTAAAAGACCATTAGGGTAAACCGGATTTACAAAAATGTCATTACTAAAATGGATAGAAAAATGGCTTGTCATCACTTCACTGGAGGTTACACGATCCGTGAAGCACTTCAATGGTCGTGAACAGTGCCCGTGAACCAACACATAGCCAAATTTTGCTTGACGGAGGTCCAGAGCCAAAATTCAACTCTTCGAATATTTTGAAGCAAGGTTAGCCGCACAAATGAGCCACACGACCAGTGTGAAGCTACACGGGTCGTGTAGGTGCCCGTATGCCTAGACTTGGAAAAATAATTCTCATGACAAGTTACGAAACAGTGATTCCATACATAGAAGAAAATTCATGCCGGAAGCCTTACGGCCAGCCACACGACCCGTGAAGGTGGTCGTGTGACTTCACTTGGTTTCGATTATTGGCCTTTCAGGCTCAAGGCCATCACGGCCTTCCACACGGTCCGTGAAATGTCACATGGTCTGTGTGGGATCCCGCTGTGACGTGTCTTAACTCGAAATTCCTTGTCAGGTCCCCGTATTAAAAATTAGGCCAAGTATCCCCTCACTAGAGGCCACACGGGCCGTGTGACCTCAACAGGCCGTGTGGGCTTCCCTTGAGGTGACACTTGGTCAAATTTTCTCACGAGGCGGCATTACGAGGTCCGATAAAGACGCTAAAAAATTCTAGGTCCTTACAGAAACATTCCATCTTTTGACCTAATATAGTGAAATCTTTATTCTCCTTATAGAGCTCCATATGATCCAAGATGGCTTACTTGAGTAGATATCCATTCTACTAACAATTTTGAGTCAAAGGTTGTGTTTGGTATATATGTGACGCCCGGTAAATTTACCGAAAGGCCCCTAGAGTGAGGGTACGCGTGTAATGCATCTTCCGGGGTTCGTATGGCAAATCCGAGACCGGATTCGTGATCAGCATGAAAAATGGAGTGAGAAAATGGTCCGGGTCGAGTTTTAGGACGACCCGATCGAAAGATAAATTTTCGATCCAAGTCACAAAACAGTGACTGTCCGCGACAGAGGCGCGACGCGCACCTGCCGCGGAGGGACACTTATATATTTTTCTAGATTTTCGACGGGATGGAGAAAACTCGTTTAAGAATACTTTTTCCAAAAATACACAGTGCGCGATAGGTCCGCGTCGCGGACCGTGTAAATTCCGAACTGAAAATTTCTAATTGATTTCGAGGGGCATTCCGGTCAATCCCTAACCTCTCCTAAACACTAATACACGGCTAGTAAGGTCGTTTCTACACGAAAAGAGCCTAACAAAACCTATTCTAAGTCCTATTCTAAAATCTAACAAGGCTAGGGCTTGAGGAGAGGAGAGAAAGGCTTGGGGTGAGGAACACGAGAAGAGAATCCTCGACATCACCCGGTTGAACAGTGCATCACAGGTATGTAAGGTTAAACTAAAACATGAGATTGTTCTTTCATGTGCCCCATAGAAGTCATAGACGAATTGATGATTGAAGGGTCTACATGCATGATTTCTTTAATGGATTTTCTTGAAAATTATATTTGAAATTACATGTTTTCTATGTTGATGATCATCATACTATTTGTTCTCTTAAATTGAACACTTTCATGGAATTTGCATAACCCTACATGACTATTTTGAAGAGCATGCATACTGAATTTAAGACTTGAACCTAGAGCCTTGCATTGGGATTGTTGACTGTGATGATGAGTTGATGAAATCTTGATTGTTGTATGAGTCTCTATAAATGAACTCTACCGGTGTGTTTATTCACTTGTTTCCTAATGACTGTTATATACTCTTGGGTCATTGAGAAGATGTTGATGATAGGGTTAAAGTCCCTATGAGATATTGATGATAGGGTTAAAGTCCCTATGAGATGTTGATGATAGGGTTAAAATCCCTATGAGATGTTTGATGATAGGCTGAAAGTCCCTATGAGATAATTGATGAAAGGGCCAAGGTCCCGGTGAAATATCAGTCATGGACGGGGAGTGGGTCCCTATGAGACTGGCAGTCGTTGACGGGGAGTGAATCCCTATGAGACTGGTTGAGGTTGATTTTATGAGCATTGAGTCGGGAGGAGTATTGAGCACCGAAATGAGCAGGAGTGAGTCCCACTCGAACTCATTAACTACGTCGCCAAACGTAGGAGAGGCTTAAACCATCACATACATACATATGGTTTCCCTCGAGGTTTAACAGTCCCTGAAAGCAATAGAGGATCTGTTCAGTTTGATTCCATGTCGGGTATATTGATATGGGATCCAGTGTTCCTTACCTGGCAAGTTTGGGACCACTGTGGCAACATCAGGGTAATTGTTGTACATTCACTAGCTCATAAGTGAGTGTTGTCGGTTAAGAGAAACTCCCGGGAAAAATTCGTACCTTATTCTGAGTCTAGATGAGATGTGATGAGAGGGGGGGGTGAACTCCTCTGAGATGATCCATGTGATGAGTTGAGACTTTGATGAGTCTGAGATAATGATGTGTCACTTGCCCACTCTGTACTTTTTCGCAGACAGGCAAGCTGGCGGTTAATGTGATTATGATGTCTATTTTGACTTGATATTATTTTCCATATTTTCTACCGGTTTCTGTTTCATTCAGCTATTTTACATACCAGTACATTCCAAGTACTGACGTCCACTCTGGACTGCATCGTTTTATGATGTAGAGGCAGGTACTAGAGATCCTCAACAGGCGCTCCGTTGAAGATCAGAGATCCGAAGTTGATTTGGTGAGCCTCCCCTACTTCGGAGGAACCATTATTTTATTTCATCATGCTTTAGAGTTAGGATTGGACTATTATCTTATTTTGTTTTTGGGTAGCCATGGGTCTGTCATTGGCACCACATGATTTAGTGATAGAGGCTTCATAGATCGGTGTCGAGCATTGATGTTGATATTGTGAGCTAGTTCTTTCTACTAGCCTTCGTTATTTTGCTTATATTATATTGAGAACTTTAGATGAACTGCGTCCATTGCTTGCATATACTTTCCGCTGATCAGTAGAAGTATGATTGAATGATGTGATGAGACTAGGTGGTTCGCTTGGGGACTAGCAATAGTCTTCGAGTGCCGGCCACGCCAAGGGTACCCTCCCGGGGCGTGACAAACTTGGTATCAGAGCACAGAGTTCAAGTGTCCTAGGGAGTCTATGAAGCCGTGTCTAGTAAAGTCTTGTTTATGGGTGTGTTGAGGGCCACACTTCATAAGCAGGAGGCTATGGGACATTAGGAATGGTTACACTTCTTTCTTATTCTAAATCGTGAGATAGAGTTGAACTCTATGAAAACTATCCTCTAATTCGTGCGTTACACGCGCAGAATCGATAACATGCCTCCCAGAAGAGCTGTCAGAGGAAGGGGACGTCCTGCCAGGCAAGCTGTTAACCCACCTGAGCCTCAAGTACCCGAGGGGCCCGTGGATCCAGCTGTCCCTGTTGGGCAACCTCCTCAAGCTGAGATCTCGAATGCTGAGCTACGCCAAGCCATTCAAACTTTGGCCCAGGCTGTCGCAGCACCTGCTGTGAGGCAAGGTGCGGGTGGGACAGACTCTCATGGCACCTCTAGAGTCCGAGAATTTCTGAGGATGAACCCGCCCGAGTTCATGGGGTCGGTATCTACTGAAGACCCCGAGAACTATATGGAGGAACTTGAGAAGGTGTTCCAAGTGATGCACGTGGCTGATGCTGATAGGGTTGAATTGGCTGCCTATCAACTCAAAGGGGTGGCCAGGCTGTGGTTCGACCAATGGAAGAAGGGCCAAGTGGACGATGCTTCATATGTAACTTGGGCGGTATTTGAGGAGGCTTTCTTGGGACGCTTTTTCCCAAGGGAGAAAAGAGAGGCTAAGGTGAGGGAGTTCCTAAATTTGAAATAGGGCTCCATGACCGTGCAGGAGTATGGATTGAAATTTACGCAACTATCCCGCTGTGCCCCAGACATGGTTGCTAACATGCGGGGAAGGATGGGAATGTATGTAGATGGGTTGAACAGAGGACCCAAGAGAGATGGAAGAGGAGATATGCTTGTGAGTGACATGGACATCGGGCGACTGATGACATTCGTGCAGCAAGCTGACGAAGAAAGACAACAGGACAGGGAAGAGTTCAAGCGCAAGAGAGCTAAGACATCCAGCCACGAAGGTGGAAGGAGGGGTAATGGGAATCGATTTCCAGCACCCTCAGCTGCTAGCGCACCTGTGCCTAAAGGCCCGTATGATCAGAGGTTCCGGAATACAGGGAACCACGGACCTCAATCCCAAGCTAGTGTGGCTCAAGGTTCTCAGAGTAGACCACAGTGTGATAACTGTGGGAAGGTGCATTGGGGGAGATGTCGTGATAAGAATGACGCATGCTTTGGGTGTGGCCAAGTAGGCCACTACAAGAAGGATTGTCCAAAGCGGGCTAGCCAGGCTCAGTCTGCGGCATCGGCCCCACCGGTTAGAGGGAACCCAAGGGCCACTACGTCAGGTGCAGGAGGGGCCACAAACCGCTTGTATAATATGGGGAGTCGCCAAGACCAGGAAAATTCTCCAGACGTCGTGACGGGTATGATCCGAGTCTTTACTCTTGATTGTTATGTTTTGATGGATCCTGGTGCCACATTGTCGTTTGTAACTCCTTATGTGGCCAGTAAATTTGATAAAACCCCCGAGAGTCTTCTTGAACCCTTTGATGTTTCTACTCCGGTGGGTGAGTCGATTCGAGCTGAAAGAGTCTATAGAGCTTGTGTAGTGTCCATCCATCATAGGGACACCATTATTGATTTGATCGAGTTAAAAATGGTTGACTTTGATTTGATCCTCGGCATGGATTGGCTTCACGCCTGTTATGCCTCTGTGGATTGTAGATCCCGAACGGTTCAGTTCCAATTTCCAAATGAACCAGTTCTAGAGTGGAAGGGTGACTCAGTGACACCTAGGGGGAGGTTTATCTCATATCTTAAAGCCCGGAAGTTAATTTCCAAAGGCTGTATCTATCACTTGGTGAGAGTGAAATCTGATGATGTTGAGTCCCCAACTCTTGAGTCAGTTCCGGTTGTCAACGAGTTTCCAGAAGTCTTTCCTGATGATCTGCCCGGAGTCCCTCCTGATAGGGAGATTGACTTTGGGATTGATGTTCTTCCAGATACCCAGCCTATTTCGATCCCACCTTACAGAATGGCCCTCGCTGAGTTAAAAGAATTGAAAGAGCAATTAAAAGATTTGCTGGAAAAGGGCTTCATTAGGCCAAGTGTTTCACCATGGGGTGCCCCTGTTTTATTCGTGAGGAAGAAAGATGGGTCTCTCAGAATGTGTATCGATTATAGGCAACTGAACAAGGTCACGATAAAGAACAAATATCCCCTCCCAAGGATAGATGATTTGTTTGACCAACTTCAGGGCGCCTCTTGCTTCTCTAAGATAGACCTTAGATCTGGCTACCATCAGTTGAAGGTGAGGGAGCGTGACGTTCCAAAGACAGCCTTCAAGACTAGATATGGCCATTTTGAGTTCTTGGTCATGTCCTTCGGACTGACGAATGCACCTGCCGCCTTTATGGACTTGATGAATAGAGTGTTCAAGCCATATCTTGATTTGTTTGTGATTGTGTTCATCGATGACATTCTGGTGTATTCAAGGAGTGAGGAGGAGCATGCTAACCACCTCAGAGTGGTCCTCCAAACTCTTAAGGACCATGAGTTGTATGCAAAGTTCTCTAAATGTGAATTCTGGCGTGAGTCAGCGGCCTTCCTAGGCCACGTGGTTTCCGGTGACGGTATACGAGTGGATGCCCAAAAGATTGAGGCGGTTAAGAACTGGCCCCGACCGACCACTCCAACTGATATCAGAAGTTTCTTGGGGCTGGCAGGCTACTACCGCAGGTTCGTGGAGGGATTTTCTTCCCTATCCGCGCCACTGACCAAATTGACTCAGAAAAAGGTCAAATTCCAGTGGTCCGAAAAATATGAAAGGAGTTTCCAGGAATTGAAAACAAGGTTAACTACTGCACCGGTCCTAACTCTACCCGACGGGACCGAAGACTTCGTAATCTATTGTGATGCCTCGATGGTTGGATTGGGATGTGTATTAATGCAAAGGGGGAAAGTGATAGCTTATGCTTCCAGGCAGCTCAAGGTTCATGAGAGAAACTACCCAACCCACGACCTCGAGTTGGCAGCAGTGGTGTTTGCACTTAAAATTTGGCGGCACTACTTGTATGGAGTGCATGTGGATGTGTTCACTGACCACAAGAGCTTACAGTATGTTTTTAGCCAAAAGGAACTCAACTTGCGACAGAGGAGGTGGTTAGAATTGCTCAAGGATTACGACATGAGCATACATTACCACCCAGGTAAAGCTAACGTCGTGGCTGATGCTCTTAGCAGGTTATCAATGGGTAGCACAGCCCATGTGGAGGAAGGAAAGAAGGAGTTAGCCAAGGACGTGCACCGGTTGGCTCGATTAGGAGTCCGACTCGAAGAGAACAACGAAGGAGGAATTAATGTCCAGGACGGGTCTGCTTCCTCGTTAGTGGTGGAGGTGAAGGAAAAACAAGACCAAGACCCTGTCCTACTCCAATTGAAGGAGGATGTCCAAAATCAAAGGGTGATGGTCTTCTCCAAAGGGGAAGATGGAGTGTTGAGATATCAGAGTCGATTGTGTGTTCCAGATGTTGATGGCATACGAGACAGAATCATGGAAGAAGCTCATAACACTAGATATTCCATTCATCCTGGCTCCACCAAAATGTACCATGACTTAAGGGAGGTCTATTGGTGGAATGGAATGAAGAGAGACATCGCGGAGTTCGTTTCGAAATGCCCAAATTGCCAACAAGTGAAGGTTGAGCATCAAAGGCCATGTGGATTGGCTCAGAACTTTGAAATTTCGGAGTGGAAATGGGAGATGATTAATATGGACTTTATCACTGGGCTTCCAAAGTCTCGAAAGCAACATGATTCGATATGGGTGATAGTGGACAGAATGACTAAATCAGCTCACTTCCTGGCAGTCAAGACAACGAACACTGCCGAAGAGTATGCCAAGTTGTACATCCAGGAGATTGTGAGGTTGCACGGAGTCCCCTTGTCCATCATCACGGACAGAGGAGCTCAATTTACCTCCCAATTCTGGAGGTCATTTCAGAAAAGCTTGGGTACTAAGGTGAACCTGAGTACGACTTTCCACCCACAGACGGATGGTCAGGCGGAGCGTACAATTCAAACACTAGAGGATATGTTGAGAGCTTGCGTCCTTGATTTCAAAAGGAATTGGGATGATCATTTGCCTCTGGCTGAATTTGCATATAACAATAGTTATCATGCGAGCATCCAAATGGCTCCTTATGAAGCCTTGTACGGAAGGAGGTGTAGATCGCCCATTGGGTGGTTTGAGGTTGGAGAAGCGGAGCTCATTGGACCTGATCTTGTTCACCAGTCGATGGAGAAGGTCAAGGTCATTAGAGAGAGGTTAAAGACTGCCCAGAGTCGCCAAAAATCTTACACTGACGTGAGGAGAAGAGATTTGGAGTTCAAAGTAGATGATTGGGTGTACTTGAAGGTGTCACCTATGAAGGGTGTCCTAAGGTTTGGGAAGAAGGGAAAGTTGAGTCCACGTTATGTTGGACCCTATCAAATCGTAAGGAGAATTGGGAAGGTGGCCTACGAGCTAGAGTTGCCTTCCGAGCTAGATGGGGTACACCCGGTGTTCCATGTGTCTATGCTAAAGAAATGCTTGGGAACCCGGCCTTGGTGATCTCTGTTGATAGAATTGGGGTGAAGGATAACCTATCTTACGAAGAGGTTCCGGTTCAAATTCTTGATCGTCAGATTCGTAAACTAAGGAACAAAGAAATAGCCTCAGTCAAAGTCCTGTGGAGGAATCAATTCGTTGAAGAAGCCACATGGGAAGCTGAGGAGGAGATGAAGGCAAAGTATCCGCACCTGTTCGTGCCAACTGATGGTGAAAGCACTGAAGGTAAATCCTTGCTCTTCACTAAGCTAAGTATCCTATTCTTGTATCTGACTTACTATTATTGAATTGAGTGTGGGAATGAGTCGTAAGTCTATTCGTGCCTTAATGCCCACCTCCACTCCTCATTCGAGGACGAATGATCCCAAGGGGGAGATGATGTGACGCCCGGTAAATTTACCGAAAGGCCCCTAGAGTGAGGGTACGCGCGTAATGCATCTTCCGGGGTTCGTATGGCAAATCCGAGACCGGATTCGTGATCAGCATGAAAAATGGAGTGAGAAAATGGTCCGGGTCGAATTTTAGGACGACCCGATCGAAAGATAAATTTTCGATCCAAGTCACAAAACAGTGACTGTCCGCGACAGAGGCGCGACGCGCACCTGCCGCGGAGGGACACTTATATATTTTTCCAGATTTTCGACGGGATGGAGAAAACTCGTTTAAGAATACTTTTTCCAAAAATACACAGTGCGCGATAGGTCCGCGTCGCGGACCATGTAAATTCCGAACTGAAAATTTCTAATTGATTTCGAGGGGCATTCCGGTCAATCCCTAACCTCTCCTAAACACTAATACACGGCTAGTAAGGTCGTTTCTACACGAAAAGAGCCTAACAAAACCTATTCTAAGTCCTATTCTAAAATCTAACAAGGCTAGGGCTTGAGGAGAGGAGAGAAAGGCTTGGGGTGAGGAACACGAGAAGAGAATCCTCGACATCACCCGGTTGAACAGTGCATCACAGGTATGTAAGGCTAAACTAAAACATGAGATTGTTCTTTCATGTGCCCCATAGAGGTCATAGACGAATTGATGATTGAAGGGTCTACATGCATGATTTCTTTAATGGATTTTCTTGAAAATTATATTTGAAATTACATGTTTTCTATGTTGATGATCATCATACTATTTGTTCTCTTAAATTGAACACTTTCGTGGAATTTGCATAACCCTACATGACTATTTTGAAGAGCATGCATACTGAATTTAAGACTTGAACCTAGAGCCTTGCATTGGGATTGTTGACTGTGATGATGAGTTGATGAAATCTTGATTGTTGTATGAGTTTCTATAAATGAACTCTACCGGTGTGTTTATTCACTTGTTTCCTAATGACTGTTATATACTCTTGGGTCATTGAGAAGATGTTGATGATAGGGTTAAAGTCCCTATGAGATATTGATGATAGGGTTAAAGTCCCTATGAGATGTTGATGATAGGGTTAAAATCCCTATGAGATGTTTGATGATAGGGTGAAAGTCCCTATGAGATAATTGATGAAAGGGCCAAGGTCCCGGTGAAATATCAGTCGTGGACGGGGAGTGGGTCCCTATGAGACTGGCAGTCGTTGATGGGGAGTGAATCCCTATGAGACTGGTTGAGGTTGATTTTATGAGCATTGAGTCGGGAGGAGTATTGAGCACCGAAATGAGCAGGAGTGAGTCCCACTCGAACTCATTAACTACGTCGCCAAACGTAGGAGAGGCTTAAACCATCACATACATACATATGGTTTCCCTCGAGGTTTAACAGTCCCTGAAAGCAATAGAGGATCTGTTCAGTTTGATTCCATGTCGGGTATATTGATATGGGATCTAGTGTTCCTTACCTGGCAAGTTTGGGACCACTGTGGCAACATCAGGGTGATTGTTGTACATTCACTAGCTCATAAGTGAGTGTTGTCGGTTAAGAGAAACTCCCGGAAAAAATTCGTACCTTATTCTGAGTCTAGATGAGATGTGATGAGGGGGGGGGGGGTGAACTCCTCTGAGATGATCCATGTGATGAGTTGAGACTTTGATGAGTCTGAGATAATGATGTGTCACTTGCCCACTCTGTACTTTTTCGCAGACAGGCAAGCTGGCGGTTAATGTGATTATGATGTCTATTTTGACTTGATATTATTTTCCATATTTTCTACCGGTTTCTGTTTCATTCAGCTATTTTACATACCAGTACATTCCAAGTACTGACGTCCACTCTGGACTGCATCGTTTTATGATGTAGAGGCAGGTACTAGAGATCCTCAACAGGCGCCCCGTTGAAGATCAGAGATCCGAAGTTGATTTGGTGAGCCTCCCCTACTCCGGAGGAACCATTATTTTATTTCATCATGCTTTAGAGTTAGGATTGGACTATTATCTTATTTTGTTTTTGGGTAGCCATGGGTCTGTCATTGGCACCACATGATTTAGTGATAGAGGCTTCATAGATCGGTGTCGAGCATTGATGTTGATATTGTGAGCTAGTTCTTTCTACTAGCCTTCGTTATTTTGCTTATATTATATTGAGAACTTTAGATGAACTGCGTCCACTGCTTGCATATACTTTCCGCTGATCAGTAGAAGTATGATTGAATGATGTGATGAGACTAGGTGGTTCGCTTGGGGACTAGCAATAGTCTTCGAGTGCCGGCCACACCAAGGGTACCCTCCCGGGGCGTGTCAATATAATCCATCCTACTAACAATTTTTAGTTTTTTCTTGGGGGGGGGGGGGGGAGGGGGGAGGGAGGAGGGAAGGAAGGGGTTGGGTTAGGTGGGTCGGCTTAGAGATGGGGTAAAAAAATGAAACTTTCAAATTGTGAAAAAATTTTCAAAAATAAACTTTTAATTTAATTTTAAAAAAATTAATCTTTATTTTTGTTTTGGGGGGGGGGGGGGGGTCGTGGTTGGAAAGGGGCGAAAAAAATTTAATTTGAGATTGGAAGACTTTTTGAAAAATATTTTCCTTAGTTTTTATAAGGAAGTCATTATCGTTAAATTTGAGGAAAATGAGTTGATTTGGAAAATATTTTTCAAAACATTTAAGCCAACCAAATATGAAAAAAGTGAAAAACATTTTCCGAAAAATGTTTTACTCCATACCAAACACACCCTAAGTGTTTGTTACGAAGGAAAACATTTTTTGGAATATGTTTTCTAATTTTTTCATGTTTGGTTGGCTTAAATGTTTTGAATTTTTTTTTCAAATCAACTTATTTTTCCTCAAATTTAAGAAAAATGACTTACTTCCAAACAATAAGAAAAAGATTTTCCAAAATTCCGCTCCTACCTCAAAATTCAATTTTTTTTACCTCACCCCTATTCCTGCCCCTTCCTCACTCCCTCCCCCCTTCCAAATAGAAATTTTAAATTGTATTTTAAAAAATTCCTATTTTTTTTCTTATTCCACCCCAACATCGACCCCCACTTCTGAATCGATGGTTAGGGGTCGGATCTCGATTGAGAACTGGAGTTGAGTCTTGATTTGGAAGTCGGGTCTTGGATCAAAAGTTTGGGTCGGATCCCGAGTAGGGGGTCGAAGTCTCGAGTTGTGTCCTAGGATCGTGTCCTAGTTCTAATGTCGGATTTCGAGTAGGGGTTAGAGTCCCAAATCGTGTCTCGGGGGCGGGGTCAGGTCCTAGTTTGAATGTCGATCTCGGGTTGAGAAGTCAAGATTGGGTCTTGACTCTTACGGTCGAATCTCGGATCGATTGTCAAAAATATTTCCTAAAAAGTATTTACTATTCTCTAGCAAAACATAAAATATATTTTCTGAAAAAATATTTTTTTCATTCACCAATCAAATATTAAAAAATATTTCACTCACCAACCGAATACGAGACAATAAGTTGGAAATCGACTTATTTTTCAAGAAATTATTTTCTAAGAGAACATTCTCCTTTGCACCATGAGTGAAAGATTTTCCATAGTTACCTTCGTGGAGTCATTTCTCATTTCTGATGACCCTCTTCCTCCACTTTGATCAGGATTTCCCTTAGCACATCCATCTGAATTTAATTCCAATGTACCAGTTTTAAATAAATTTAATTAAGCCTTGCTAAATAAATTTAATTAAGCCTTGCTATTAAAAACTACATAATATTTCTTGATACTTTTGGTGTACAAAAGTTAATTAAGCAATGGTTTCAAATAGCAACATAATATTTTTGCACTATTGATGCACAAAAGCCAATTAAGCACTGATCTAAAATAACCACAATCTTCTTTTGACACAGTTGGTGCACAAAACAGATCTGTTTTTGCACCTAGCCTCCAAATTTGCCTGGTGATTATTCCATGAGGATCTGATTAATAAGTTTCTGCACTGGATTCTTTCCTTTAGTCAGCCACAAAGTTTAGAATTTGATCATGGTGGCTATAAGTTAACTCGAATATTATGTTATCAATAGTGTAAATTATCTTATATAATAATAATAATGTATATAAGTTCAATCCTAAAGAGGAAGAAAAGGAATTCAATTTTTTCTTCATAACGGACAAAAGGGTCATTTAATTTATTGGGACGAAAAACATCATATAATATAATTAAAACTTGCAAACCCCATGATGAGAAAATTTAGAAAAAGATGAAAAGTTCATTTTTATGATATTGTTGGTGTGCAAAAGTTGAGTATCGATTTTAAAGAACTACATAATATTTGACACTGTTGATGTACAAAAGTTAATTAAGCAGTACTAATAAGTAACTATGGTTTTTTTTTTTCCACACTGCTGGTGCACAAACGTTAATTAAGCTCCACTTTTAAGTAGCTACACATCTTTTGGGGCATGTTGGTGCACACAAAAGTTATTTAAGCACCACTTTTAAGTAAATACACATTTCTTGTGACACTATTGATACCCAAAATTAAGCACTGGTTTTAATTAGTACACAATTCTTTTTGACATTGTTGGTTCACAAAAGTTAAATAAGCATAGCTTTTAAATAGTTATATAATTTTTTTTACACGATTGTTGCACAAACGTTCAATAAACACCCCTAATCTCATTTGGGTTGCAATTTTCTTAACGAGGTCTGGGACAAGCAACTTGAGAAGTAGCAACAGAATGACAAAACCAAACCCCAATATTTACAAATGTAAGGTACAGTACTTGTGTCTTAATTTGATACAGTAGTACACTACACACACATGAAAAGAAACATATATACAAAGAGTATTGAAATTTCATCCTTGATTATAAAAATGCAGGTATTCTTTATAGCTATAAGGAGCCCATATCCACTTCATTAATTCGAGATCATCCCAATTTTTAGTATTAACACTCACTGATTATTCACCCCCACCTAATTTGATCTCTTCCGGAGGATTAATTTCCATCTGTTTCTCAGATTTCATAAAGGATGATTCAATTATAGGCAGCACAACAGAAGGATTTAATATATCCTTCTTATCATCATGAAGAAAATTCACTTCCAACATCATTTCTTCATCGTTAGGATAAAAGTCAAAAAACATAGGAAAGAAATCAATAATACCTGGCTTCTTGTAATCCTTAACATCGAGTGCTGGGATTTTCTCTCGAGACTTTCCAACACAAGAATTTTTCAATTTATTCTTCATTTCTTCCTTAGCTATTTTCACCTCGTTCCCCATAACAATAGAGAGAAGAAAAAGAAGAAGAAAGAAACGGAGGAAGAAAGCAAAGTGAAGGAATTGAAAAAGAGAAAGCAAATTGAGTTGGTAAGTGACTAGTGAGTGAATATATAGTATTGAGGGAAGCAACGTAATCCGTTTGGATTATATGCCTTCTTGCTCAACTCAGCACATAACTCACACGCGAAATGTTTCACTCTTAAACCCAATAAAAGAAACGGCAGAGAGGTCTCCAAAAAGAACCGACCTGTTTTTGGAACCGTAATGTACTTTGCAAATGTGAAAGCTTACATTTATTATTTGGTGTTTTGCTAGCTAATTAGATTTTGAGGTTTTGGAGGTGAAATACATGTGTCAATGAGAAGCATCTGGCAGAATGCTATTCTTTTCGTTTTAAAAAAGAATGGTTTACTTTTTTTTAAGTTTCTTTAAAAAAAATACTCTATTTTTTTTTTTTTTGGGCAACACATTAATTTTAACTTTTTATGTGTAAAACTACAATATTAAAGGACATTGAGACTTTAATTTAGGATCATAAGATTAAACTATATATCAAATTACTATAGATCATTTTTTTCAATGGGAGGAAATTAAAGTTTATGCCGATTTTATGCCGATTTGGTTAAGTCATTACATATATGTTAAGAGAGAACGATTTATTTGTATTCAATATGACAATTTTCTCTAAGTATTGCGATTTGATGTGGCGTCAGTCTTTATGGTTTTTCTCTAATGAATACTACAAAGGAGCATCTGACTGTGTGGCAATGCCACTGCTGGTTTAGAATTATTTATGTGTGTTGTAAATAATGCAGTTGTAATTCTGACTGTTGGAACATTAATAATTAAGCATTGCATTTAAACAACTATATATTTTTTTGACACGGTTATTGCACATCTCATAGATTTTTTCTATTCATGCTTTACTTTTTTTTTTTCCTTCTTGGTCTTCATAACGCATTTAAACTTGCAATTTACTCGATAAGGTTTGTGTTGGAGCAGTAAAGTTTTGATGGCTGACAAAAGATAATGAAATAGGTTGGACTACCCGGTTCTTTCAGCGTACTGTCTCCGTGGCAAACTGCACACGCATCACACGATCTGAAGTGGATAAAAGGTGCTGGAGATAAGGTCTATAAAGCAACAATTGGCAAGAAGAAGGATTCAAATTAAAATACAACTCTAATTCAACTTTAAAAAGGAATTCTAGGAAAAGAAGGAGTTCGAGTAAAAGAAGGAGTCCTGGGGAAAAAGGACTCCATTGGCAACTGGAGTCCTTCATTAACGAGACCTAGAGCCACTAAAATTCAGACAAAGGAAGAAGTTATAAAAGGTGAAGGACTGATACAAGAAGCTCAGAGATTGAGGCGCAGAAAAAGAAAGAAGCGAGAGAAAAAAGGGAGATTTGCAGATACAGAAAAAAGAAAAAAAAAACAGAGGCGCTGCAGAGGTACAAAAAGAAGAATCATTAGAGCTAATAAGTTTTGTTCTGCAGCATAGTTTTTTTCTCATTCTTGATAATTGAACACTGTAATCTCTCAGTACTTATAAACTGGGGACATAATCCTTGGGAGGTTTATGTGTAGCAAATAAGCTAGCGAAGTTGAGTTGAAGTTTCGATTACTAGAGATTGTAATCGGTTGTTGAAGGCTCATATTGAAGTAGTGAAGTTGAAGTAAATCCTGTAGTGGTACAGGTCGTGGTTTTTTCACCTTTTGTGAGCCGGGTGTTTCCACGTAAAATTGCTGCGTTCCAGTTTATTTCTGCATCATTGAAACACGTCGATTAACCTGTTCTAACGATTAGGCAAATCCGTAGGGGGTGCAAAACCTAACAGTTTGGGACTAGCAACTTGAGATATAGGATTAGTGTCATAATTCATCTTCAGAAATTAATCGGCCGGAAAATCAATTCAATTTGCATAAGAAAGAAATACAACCGGCAGCAGGGAAAAACAATTCCCCCTTACATAATGAAATAAGCTCCTCGTTTGGAATTTCTTTTTAATCAAATAAGTTTGATTCGATCTGGTTTGATTTGCCATTTTTGTTTGTTTGATTTGACATTATTGGTACAGAAAAATTAATTAAGTACCACTTTTAAATAACTATACAGTTTTTTTTGACATTATAAGTGCACAAAAGTTAATTAAATATTACTTTTAAATAACTATATATATTTTTTTTAACATAGTTGTTGCACATACGTTAATCAAACGCTCCTAATCTCATTGATCTTTTCTATTCTTGCCTTACTTTTTTTGGTTGCTTCTCAGTCTTCATATTCCATTTAGAGTTACAATTACTCAATGAGATTTGGGACAAACAACTTGAGACTCAGGGTTAGTGCCATAATTCATCGTCAAAAATTAATCGATCGAAAAATTGATGCAAATGAAATAGAATTTGAAGCAAGGAAAAGCAATTCTCCCTTAAATAATGAAATAAGCTCCTCATTTGGAAGTTTTTTTTTTTAATTTTCATTAATAAATATTTACTTCTAAAATGACTTGATATTATTGGTGCACAAAAGATATTTAAGCATCACTTTTTAAATAACTATTTTTTTTACATTATTGATGTGTAAAAGCTAATTATGAGCTGCTTGTTTATAGTTACACAAATATTTTTACATGATTGTTGCACAAACATTAATTTTAATTACCTACGGGATCAGAAAACTCGATCTGGGAATTTTCGACGAAAAATCCCAAAATAATACCCAGTCCGCGTTGCGGACTAGGCTTCCCGAGGCAAACATTTTTTCAGTTTTCCTGAGGGGCATTCCAGACCTTTCCCAACCCCTCCTAAACTCAAAACACAATTTAAATAGGTCATTTTGAGTATAAAAAGGGGGTTTTAACCTTATTCCTAAGCCTTTCTAAATTCTTAACAAAGACTAGGGCTAAAGAGAAGAGAAGAGGAGTGAGAATTTGAGGAAATCGAAGAGGGTTTTATGAGATTAAGTGTCAAAGTTTCATACCAGGTATGTAAGACTAAACCAAAGCATGAAATTGCTCTTCCATGTGTCCCCATTGATGGTAATAGAGGAGTTGTGAGTGTCATGAGTCTTCATATATGTTTCTTGAGTATGTTCTTATAAATTATAAATATATATATCTTGTATTTTCATGTGTTGATGATCATCATAAACTTAATTTACTGATTATATGTTTTACTTGAGTTACTTTCATAAACCCTATATGATTACTTGGTAAAAGATTGCATGAATGAACTTAAGGATGGAGTCTAGAGTTTTGACTAGAGCATGTTGATTGAGATTGTGATGTGAACATGATGATGAGTTAATAGAGTTTGATGATCCCATGAGCATTCATTATTGAACTCCTGAATTTTGTCTAATTGACTTCTTCGTAATGATTAATCTAAGCCTTGAGCTATTGAGTGAGAATTGAGCTGATGAGATAATTTGACATGATAGACCAAAAGGCCCAATTGAGTTGAATTAATGAAGTGCTGAGGGTTTCTATGAGACTAATTGAGATGATTGAGCTGAGATGAGAAGTGTTATTAGCATTGAGTCCTGGGAGGAGTATTTAGCACCGAAATGAGTAAGAGTAAGTCCAACTCAAATACAGTAACTACGTCACCAAGCATAGAAGTAGACTAAGTCTGTTAGAGTTGGACAAGTCCCTATTTTGTGAACTAAGTCTGTTAAAGTCGGACCGGTTCCTATTTCTAGGACTAAGTCCGTTAAAGTTGAACATGTCCCTATTCTAATGTCCTGAAATAATAGGATTTGATTGGTTAATTATCCAGATCCATTATGGATTCGATTCGTTCTTTACCTAGCAAGTACGGAACAGTTGTGGCAACATTCGCAGGATTGTTGTACAATTACTGGCTCATAAGTGATTGTTGTCGGATAAGAGAAACTCCCAAATAGGTCCCACACTGATAGTACTCTGAGTCGAGTTGAACTGAGTTGAGTTGAGTTGATTAATGAGGTTTGATTGGTACTGATGGGTCATTTGTCTACTCTTTATTCTTGCTTTAGATAGACATTTAACATCCTGATTGAGTATTGTATGAGTTGATGTTATTCTATATTATTCTACTTATATCTGGCTCATTTAGCCATTTTACATACTCGTACATTCCACATATTGACATCCATTTGGAATGCATCATTTCATGATGCAGAGGCAGGTACTAGAGATCATCAACAGGCGCATCGTTGAGGATCTATTGCAGTCAGCGGAGTTGGTGAGCCTCCTTTGCTTCGGAGGATAATTATTTTATTTTCATCTAGCTTTCTAGAGTTAGACTTGATTAGCTTTATTTTGTTTTGAGGTAGCCATGCGTTTGTCATTGGCACCAATTGATACTGATAGAGGCTTCATAGACTAAAGTCGAGCTGTTGAGCTAGCTTTTTTTAGACTAGCCTGTTTCATTTATATAGTTTTGAGATTTTCGCCATTTATTATCTTTAGGCTTCCGCTAAGTTGCTATGAATCTTGAGTGAATGAACGTGATGAAGACAAGTGGTTCGCTTGGAAACTAGCAATAGTTTTTGGGTGCCGGCCACATCTAGGGTACCCTCCCAATGTGTGACATATTTACTTTTTATTAAATGGGATTTTACTTACTTTACATTCCCAAGAAGAATTGTTGGAAACAATCACAAGGCAATAGTGAAAATATTTTCTTTAACACCAACTTTGATCTACAACATAATTTGTTTCAACAATATTGGTGCACAAAAGTTGATCAAGCACTGTTATAAGAATGTAAACTTTTTTTTATGTTGTTTGCGTAAACAAAGTTAATTAGGCATCTTTAAAGTAACTACACAATTTTTTTTGACGCTCTTGGTTCACACAACTTAATTTAGTACTACTTTAGAGTATCCACATGTGTTTTAACACTAATGATACACAAAAGTTAATTAAAGCATAGCTTTTAAGTAATTTACACAATTTTTTGACAGTATTCATGCACAAATGTTAATTAAGCACCATTTTAAGTAACAATTAATATAATATTGTTGGCGTACAATATTTATTTAAGCATTTCTTTTAAATAACTACACAATTTTTTCACTTCGGTGTATAGAAATTAATTAAGCACGATTTTTAAATAACTAGGCAATTTTGATATTGTTAATGCACAAACGTTAGTTCAGCGTACAATTCTTTTGACACTATTAGAGTACAAAAGTTAAATAAGCACTTCTTTCAAGTTACTATACAATTTTTTTTTATGGTGTTAGTGCACATACATTGTCACGCCTCATGAGGTTACCCTTGGTGTGGCCGGCACTCAGAGACTATTGTTAATCCCCGAGCAAACTACTTGGCCTCATCGTCACCTCATACTCAACAACGAAAGAGAATACTTAAGAAAAGAATGTAAAGTAATTAAATAACCAAGTCTTTATATAAAAAGTAATTTCCAATAACAAGAGTTGGAAAAGAAAGAATACTCAACATCCCCTACTCAATGTCTATGAAGCCTCTACCTTTAACATCTAGTTGGTACCATGAAAGGCCATGGCTACCTAACTCGGGGAAAAAAAAGATCAAATACTCGGTGAAAGTAAAATGGCTCCTCCAAAGGCAAGGAGGGCTAAGGGCTCACCAACTCTGGAAGCACGGATATAACTTCAATGGTGCGTCTGCTAAAGTCTTCTAATATGTGCCTCTGCATCATAAAATGATGCAATTGAAATGGACATCAGTATATGGAATATACTGGTATGTAAAATGGTTGGAAAGGAAAAAGACACAATCAAATCAAGTAACTCAACTCAAAATTTACTCAATTCAACTCAGTAAAACATGCAAGTTTAAGAACTTAGTCATGATTTGAAAATAACTCAATAATATGCAACTCAGTCAAATCAAATATGCAAAATTTGGGAGTTTCTCTAATCGACAGACATCCCACCAACCTCTTTGATGGTGCACAACAAAGACGACGCCGTTGCTCGCTTGTCCATTACTTGCCAAGGTAAGGACATCAACATCAACATCATGGAATCATCATCATACACGTCAATCTTTTTGGGGCAGGGGGTTGCCAGAACGTGCTGCACAACTATCCTACACGGACAACGTAGTTATGGAGTCTGAGTCACTTATACTCTACCCAACTCGGTGCTCAATACTACTCCCAAAACGTCTTATTTACAACTCATCTCAAACATCATCATCATCATCTTTCATCAGTAAATATATTTTGAAAATCATTTACATCAGCATCAAAATACTTCCTCAAAACATCAAGTGCTTTTTTTAAAAAACATATGCTTAAAAAATCATTACATATCATCAAGACTTTTTCTCAAATCAGTATTTGTGCTCAAAACTCGTATTCATGCAGACTCAGTAAAATATGCTAAAAAGTTATCCTTGCTCAATGCATAAAAATAACCATCAAATCCAATTCGAAAAATGCATAAGAAAGGGAATAAAGTATAATCATCAATTAGGGTTTATGTGAAGGAAGACATGAACATGCATCCAAATCAAATACTCAACTCAACATCATCATCAATACATTTTTATGTACAAGGACATCAATAAAATGATAAATAACTCAAAGATTCAAATTAGGAAACTCAAGAAAACTCAAACTCAACTCAACTCAAATCAACGTATGTAAAGGGGCATGTGGACGAACTAAATCCAACGTTGTGTTAGCCTTACATACCTGGAATGAAGTTAGAAAATTGACTTGGCACGAATTCGCTTAAATTCCTCAACTCTTCGCTCTTCTCTCTTCTCATTAACCCTATGTTAGAAGTTTTGAAAGGCTTAAGAATGGGTTAAAAACCCTTTTTATACTTAAAAAGGCTTATTTAGATCGTGTTTTAAGTTTAGGAGGGGTTGGGAAAGGTCGGGCATGCCCCTCACGAATTGAAAAAAAAAGTTCGCCTCGGGAATGCCTAGTCCGTGATGTGGACTGGGTGTCTTTGAGATGGTTTTCATCAAAAATTCTCCGAACGAGTTTTCTAATCCCATAGAAATATTTTGGATAAAATCCAAGTGTAGGTCTTTGGCAGGTGCATGTCGCACACCTGTCACACACTTATTCTCGTTTTCGCATCGAAAAATTATCTTTTGACCCGATTGCTCTAAAAAAATCAACCGAGACCGTTTTCTCACTCAATTTTTCATGTTGATCGCATTTACGCCCTCGGATTTGCCATTGGAGTTTGAAAAGACGCATTATGCACTCATCTCTCATCTAAGAGTATTTTGGTAATTTTACAGTCATTACAAATATTAATTAACATCCCTCTTAAATAACTATATAATAATTTTTTTTGAAAGCATAAAAGTTAGCTAAACATCCCTCTTAAACAATTACATAGTTTTTTTTTTTTTTTTTGAAATCTCTTATGTACGTTTTCAGCTCAGTAAACTTTAAAATGTATGTCATTTTCTACTTGAGATTGATGTGTATACTTTAAAGAAAGAGATATATTTTATGTCATTTACTTAACTATCTAATAGATAAGTTAAAACACATAATTTAGGGTTTTTTTTTCAAAATTTGAATCGAAAATGACTAATTAAAATATTTTTTTAAGTTGAGTTATTTAATTGGAAAAAAGCCTACTTCAACTATCTGAATGAAGAATCCTAACAAATTTAGAAACTGATCATATAAATTTTCTTATATTATATCAATACATATAAGTTAAATTATAAATACTATATTGGATAGTTTAATTGTTAGAGGAGAAAAGGAATTCTTCCTCTTTTTTTTTTCAAAAACGGTATTTAGTTTTGCTTGAATATTAAATATTGTAAGGCGCTAAAACGAAAAAAGGCACAAAATTCTTCAAAAAAATATCAACTACTTTTTTCACCTAGATAAACTGTACAATGTGAATATTTGCTTTTTTATTTTTGGGTGTTTTGTTAAATAGTTTAAAGGTTAAAGATTTTGCATGCATTATACATGTGTCATGAATGGAAATTCTAGTGTACTTAAATTATGTGTCAGAAATGTTACAAATTAAGAGATATTACAGTTTGTATAATGACAGTGCTAATATTGTAAATTATTTGTGAAGCAAATAATGAAGTTGTGATTGTCACATTAATTATAATAGTTTTTTGAAACTAAATTCAAGGAAAGTTAATTAAAGCAAATTATTTGGCCAATAATGGTGCACAAAAGTTAATTATGTGTCGTTTTAAAGTATCTTCACAATTTTTTAACATCATTAATGCACAAAATTTAATTAAAAACTTCTTTGTATTCACTGCATAAATTTTTGACATTGTTGATGCACAAACATTTGTGAAACACTTATTTTAATTAACTACACATTTTTTTATACTGTTGATACATAAAAGTTAATCAAGTACCTTTTTTTAAATAACTTCAAAACAATTTTGACGTTGTTGATGCACAATTTTTAATTAAACAACTCTTTTAAATAACTACATAGTAATTCTTTTGTGAAATTTACTGATTTCAGAAGTAGGAAGAGACTCCTTATTGATATTCATTATTACCTCATTGTCGTAGAAGTTATAATTAAGTAGTGAAGTTCATATATATATATACACTTACTTAAGTAGATTGTGATATTAAAAAACTTTAAAATTGCACATCATAAACACAAAAAGAGAAAAATAAAATTTATTGATAAAGATATATAAAGAAATAATTTTTGGGCCTAAGAGAAGAATTGTTCAAAATCATTTAACAAGAGCAAATTACATAGCAATGTGAAATTCATTACGCAGAAACATAAACCCACATAGATGAATTAATTAGCCGGGGGGTTCATAATAGCAAGGAACTCTTCATAACTGTGAGGCGACCAAATCCATTCCATTTCTTCGAAATCCCAATCCGCTAGAGTAGTTAATGATGATTCTTCACCATCCAAGTTCATCTCATCATCTGGAAAAGGAATTTTCATCATTTTTTCTAAAGAAGGAACAGTTGAAGGCAGCACCACCGGAGGATCAATGTTTTCCTTCTGTTCATCTTTAGGAAAAAGATCAGAAAACATAGCATTAAAATCAATGCCAACATTTTCATCGCTAGGTAATTCCCCCAAATCTATTGTTAACTCGAGTTTCTCGTCATCCTTAACATCTAAGGGTGAAATTTCTTTCTTCGATTTTTCAACTGGAGTACTTTTTTCCTCATAATCCTTAACATCTAAGGGCAAAATTTCCTCTTCTGATTTTTCAATTGAAGTAGTTATTTCCAATTTGTTCTTCATTTCCTTCTCAATATTTTCTATTTCTATTTTCACCTCCTCAGTACCAGCCTCGTAACTAAGAGAGCTCATAATAATGGAGATAGCAAAGCGAAGCAAAGGAAGAAAAAGAGATTGAAAATTATTTGTGCTTGGATTGAGTGGAGAAGTGAGTGAATATATAGTGAGGGAAGCAAGTTTAGCATTTTTGGATTATATGCCAGCAAGCATGAATCAACACATAAGCACTCACATGTTCACACAATTTAATAATCAAGTATCATGTGTTAAATTCAAAATAACTACAACAGAATTAGAGATTAGCTAATGTGAACATATGCTTTTTATTTTTTGGTGTTTTGCTAGTTTAGAGATTAAAAGTACATACCATTTTAATTTGTTTCACACTTAACAATAAGCTAAGTGATACTTAAAGTTTGTTTGTATTTGACAATAAAAATGGTAAATAATTTTATTTGGTGGCTCTCTGTTGACATGACATTAGTGTGATTTGTAATATGATTGTGAGAATTGGAACGTGTAACACCCCAATTTTTTTTACACTAATTGAGTCATCCTTCATATGACATACGATATTAATTGATAATTCTTATTGGGCATAGACGTTAAAATTAATTTCTTAGTGCGGGAATAGAATTAGAGATGATAAAAGGTCACAGTTCTAATGTAAGATTTTAAAGTTAGATTGACCAATGACTTTTAGGTTGTATATACATGCTCGGATCAATTCCTAAATATTTAAAGTATATTAGATGTGATTTAGAGTTATAAAGGATCTTTTACATCAGGTCAAGTCCAAGGAATTTCTACCGACTAAGTTTTCGTACGAGTTGATAGAAGGGTCATATTCAAATAATCATATCTCCTAAAGTATAATAAGTTAGGTGACCCATAATATATCAAATTAAAGATCTTTGAGTTAGCTTCTAACTCATCTTATTTTGCCTTAATCAGAGTTCGGAGTAGAAAGTTATTACTATTTTACTGAAGACCTACAGAGCTGTCTGAAAATCCGAGACGGCTCCGCATCGTGGACCTATCGTGAACCCTTTCTGGATAAGCTAAATGACGTCTTTTTTTTTTATTTTGAGGGTACTTTTATCCTAAAACCTTTGGGGGTCTATTTAAAGTCCCAAAACATATAAAACATCTGTTTTCATAAGTAAAACCCTCCCCTTCACTCCTAAACATAAACGCTCAAGAATCATCAAGAAAGCCATCAAGTTAGGATTAACTTTCAAGATTCATCATCAAGGTGAGTTATTCTTCATAAATTTTAAGCTACCCAACCTAAATTTCTTTATCTATTCACAAATCCCTAATAGAATCTTAAATCATAACCTAGAGTTTCAAGAAAACGAATTCAAGAATCCTGAGAAAGGATTCCTTGATTCTTCTTTTTCAAGAATTAGGATTCTTCATCAAGAAATCTAAATATTTTAAGTCAAGAATTCAAGAATCAAAGAGAAGCCCTTTAAACAATGTCTTTCCAAGTTCTTCCACTCTAATAGAACTACCGAGATCGAGAATTTACTCCAAGAAAATGAGTATTCATCAAATTTTGATTGTAATATCAACTTTCCAAATATGTAAGGCTAACCTAAAGCATGGGAATTTTCTTCCATGTGTCCCCTTTGAGTAAATTGAGTCTATGATTGAAGATGATGAGTTATATGTGAAAGTTCTTGAGTATTCTAATAAGATTCTTCTTAATTCATGTATTTATTTTCTTAAATTGATGATCATCATAAACTTGATTTACTATATAAGTTGTTTTCATGAATAAGTTTTTACAAAGTTCTACGTCTATTTTACTCAAGAATTCAAGAACGAGCTTAGGGGATGAGTCAAGAGCCTTAACGATGATGATGTTTGTGATGTTGTGATTGTGGTCCAAAAATGATGAGATTCTTGATGATGATGTTGATGAGAGTGATGTTCATGAGTATTAAAAGTTGAAACTAAATTCAAAAAGGATTTTTGGAGTCCATGATGTTGATGTTGATGAGATGAGTTGATGTTGATGATGATGATGTTGGTGTTGAAGTACTACGTCCCCATGGAACCAATGATGATGATGTTGATGTACTACGTCCCTATGGGACCGATGATGATGATGTTTTATGAGCATGTCGAGTTCTGAGAGGAGTATTGAGCATCAAAATGGATGAGAGTGAGTCCCACTCGAACTCATTAACTACGTGGCCCGCGTAGGAGAGAGGATCGAACCGCAATGCGGATGTTTCCTTGTCCCAAAAGAGGACTGATGTTTTTTTCTTATCGATCAACTGATGGTGATGTCCTTTGTCCTAGGAAGGGTACTGGATGGATGTGGCAACGGCATCGCTTCGTTGTATCATCACCGGCTCATAGGTGATGGTTGTCGGTTAGAGAAACTCCCAGGTAGGTTCCTCAGTGATAGAACTTTGATGTTCATGTGATGGTATGAGTCTTGATGGATGTTGATGATTTACTGTCTACTCTTTATCCTTGTCCTAGACCGGCATTGGTCCTTCAAGTTGAGTTGGGTCGCGTTTTCCTGAGATGAGTATGATGTATTGATGATGTTGAGATGAGATGTTGATGAGTCATTTGTCTACTCTTTATTCTTGCTTTAGATAGACAATTGACATTCTGATGGAGTATTATGTTGATTTGATGTTATGCCAATATTATTCTACCTGTTTTTGTTTCATTCAGTTATTTTAAATAACAGTACATTCCACGTACTAATGTCCCCTTCTAGGACTGCATCGTTTTATGATGTAGAGGTAGATATTAGAGACCATCGACAGGTGCTTCATTGAGGATCTATTCGCATTCAGCTGATCAGTGAGACCTCCTTATTTTCGAAGGATTTCCATATTATTATCATCTAGCTTGAGTTAGTACTTTATTTTCCTTGAGTTGGGTAACCATGGCCTATCGCGGTTCCATCTAGATGTTAGAGGTAGAGGCTTCATAGACATTGAGTAGAGGATGTTGAGTATTGATTCTTTTCCAACTCTTCTTTATTGGAAATTAACTTTTTATATAAAGACTTGATTGCTTTAATTACATTACAGTCGTTTCCTTGTGAATGTTCCTTCCGCTGTTGAGTATGAGGTGACGATGAGGCCAAGTGGTTCACTCAGGGACTAGCAATAGTCTCTGAGTGCCAGCCACGCCAAGGGTACCCTCCCGTGGCATGAAAAACTTGGTATCAGAGTATATAGTTCAAGCCTCCTAGGGAGTCTATGAAGCCATGTCTAGTAGAACCCTTATTATTGGTGTGAAGCATGCCATATCCATAATAGGGAGGCTATAGGACATTAGAAAAAGTTTCTTTTCTTTCAGATTCTAAATAGTGCAATAGAGCTCTTTCCTAAGAAATCTACAATGACTCGTGTGTTGCTCTAAACCTTTCGACTATGCCTCTTCCACAAAGAGATAGAGACAGTAATTTTCAAACTCTTACCGATAAGGTCCTCTGCGATTAAATAATCAGAACGATAGAGAGACTACACCAGGCTTGAGAGAAGCCGACTAGTGTGCGAAGTTGATTGACTAGAAAGAGTGCACTATTACTCATATGAATCGTGCATTTGGGTTAGCTCTAAATGCACGCAGACCCTCTTTTTTTCAAAACTTTCTTTCGACGTGACCCATGAGAGAGGAACTTATGTCTCTAAAGATTTGAATGTTACCACCTAAGAGTGAGATATGAGGTCTTATAAACCCTAAGTAGAATCGAATCATCCCAGAGTTTGAAGGATTATGATGGAAAGATGGGGTTGAGATAACAAGAGTGATAGCTGATTGAGGCTTGTAATTAGAGTTACGTATTTATTAGGTAAGTAATGAGATGGTTAATCGATTGCCATAAGTTTTATGAAAGAGTCAAAGTACTCTATGATTTTCATCATAAGGTATAGAGGAAGAGTTGTTGTTAGAATGTGGTAGAGCGTGCTCAAACTAGAAGGAAGTTATGTTGATGTGTTGTAGTATTCATACTATTGAGGGTTAAGTGTACAAGAGTGCTTTCAATATGATAGATCTAAATTAGGCTTATGATTTTTAATTGTGAGTTCATAGAGACTCATCGAGTTATGAGCTTAGTCAGATAAGGAGATATGATTGAATAGGTGAGTGGTACTGAGTTGTGAGGAAAGGATGTGTTGTTGAATATTCGTTACGAGATATTAGTGGGCTTATGTTCTCTAAATTTTTACCTAGTAGTTGTAAGTTAGCATTAGAGAGGTATGTGATGCACATGTTAGTGCTAGACCCTAAGCTTGAATTTTGAGGAGTAGTGTTAAAGAGGGGATAACATCATGAGAGTGATAGTCTTAGTTGGAGATTTTCTCTAAGAGGCTTTCCATAGTGAATGTTCGAAGATGAAGATGTTGATTTGTGAGGAAGTGATGCTATGGGCAGGTAAGACGAGAATAGCTCAACGATAAGAAGAGGCTTGAGATATGTATTCATAATTGTGTAAAGATGAATGAAGCTTTAAGTTATGATTGTTATAAGAATCTATATAGCACATTTGAGTTGTTGATATGGAGTAGGCTGAAGTAAATAATCTTAATCATTATGAGTAGCTAAATTGATTTGGGGCTTATCGATAGATGATGACAAGTTTTCAATGATAGACTAATTCTTATGCAATTAAATTTATGGGAGCACAGAAGTTGAGCGCTAGCAGGCAAAAGAAGAGGTTAGATTGTGATAATTGTGGGAAGTGGTTATGTTTGCCATAATAATACAAATATAGAGAGATTTCCTTAGAGACTGGAAGGAGCTAAGAGTCATAGCGCCGAAAAGGGTCTGTGTGGCTAGTTATATGTATGCGAATATAACATAACATAAGAGTTTAAGATATTCTTGTAGGTGGTGATTCCTTGATTGTGTGGAGGTATATTCTTATAGCCTAGTAGAGGAAATCAATTCACACACTTAGAGTAATGACCTTGAGAACTAAGGGAGAGATGATGTAACTCCCGGTAAAATTATCAAAATACCCCTAGAGGAGGGGTATGCGCATAATGCATCTTTCAATGCTCGTATGGCAAATTCGAGGCCAGATTTGTGATAAGCATAAAAAATTGAGTAGAAAAATGATCTCGGTCAATTTTTAGAGCGACCGGATCAAAAGATAATTTTTCGATCCGAGCACCAAAACAGTGTTGATGCATGACAGAGGCCTACCGCGCACCTATAGCGGAGCGACACTTATGTTTTTCTCAAATTTTTCGACGGGATTGGAAAAACTTGTTTAGAAAAGTTTTGAAGAAAAATACACTGGTGCGTGATCAGTCTGCGTTGCGTACTGGATTATTCCGAACCTGAAAAATTTCTTAACTTTGTGAGGGGCATTCTAGTCAATTTCCAACCCCTCCTAAACACAATACACAATCAAATTGGGTCGTTTGAACGTAAAAAGGGTCTGAAACCCCATCTAAGTCCTTTTCTAACAATTGAACAAGACTAGGCTTGAGAGAAGAGGAGAAGAGCTTTAGATGGAAGAATTCAAGAGAGAATGAGAGTTCTTGATTCTAATGTCATCTTACGCGTGCACCGACCTTCAGCCTTTTATGTAATTATTGATAGTAGGATGTAAAGTATCAAGTTTTAGAGTATAATCGTGCTTATTTTGCATAGAGAGGTAGTAATTTGGGGGTTTAATCAAACGGGGAGATGACGAGTTCCTCCACGTCCAAATAATTATGCTGATAATAGTAGACTGAGAGTGAGGGTAGATATGGAGGAGTGAATGTATCCTCATTGTGATATTGGTGTTAAACTTGTGTCATGTAGGGATAAAGATGGGGAGGAGGAAAGAGATGAGATCGTATGATGCACAATAGATAGGTAAGATTATATTGGTGTGACTTTGAGTGGGAGCTCATTGAACGGTGGAGGTAGAAGTGACAAGTTAGCCTTGAAAATATTATTCAAATTGATCGAGTTTCGACGTTCCATTCGTGTCTGATGAAGAGAATGTTGGAGGTAATTTCCTTACTCTTGATTTGAATTGAGTTGTCAATTTCTGATTTGATGTGTCAATTCCTGAATCTGAATAGAGATGTTTTAAGATTGATGAAGAGTCGAGAGTTTGATTGATTGAGCGAATTTTCAGAAGAGTTCTGACTTTTCTTCGTGCCTTGATGCCTACATTTACTCATTATTTGAGGAAGAATGATCATAAGGGGGAGATAATGTAACACCCCATCCTTTTTTTACACTAAGATTGAGTCATCCTTCATATGACATATGATTTTTATTGATAATTCTTAATTGAGCATAGATGTTAAAATTAATTTATTAGTGTGTGAATAGAATTGGAGATGATGAAAGGTCGCAGTTCTAAAGTAAGATCTAATAAAAGTTAGATGGACCAATGACTTTTAGGTTGTATATACATGCTAGGATCAATTCTTAATGATGCACAACAAAGACGACATCGTTGCTCACCCGTCCATTACTTGCCAAGGTAAGTACGTCAACATCAACATCATGGAATCATCATCATCCCCGTCAATCTTTATGGGGTAGGAGTTGCCAGAACGTGCTGCACAACTATCCTACAGGGGCAATGTAGTTACTGTCACGATCCGCGGTTAGGGCCTAGATGTGACACGGGAAATGGGAACCCGAGAGTCCCCAAACAAGCCTCAAGTATCTATATCCACATCATCGGTTCAAGAATAGCATTCAAACACACACACACACACACACATATATATAGTGAAATAGGAGTTTCTCATAAATCATTCCAACAATACAGAAGCAATGCAGTTGTCATAACAAATGGATTTAAGAAGAGTTTACATGATGTCCAACAAATGCCTCTAGTCAAAGGAACGGGGGCCAGGACAAGTTCCGGGATCACCCTCAATAAAGAAGATAGTTCTGAAGTAGCGTAAAGGAAAGATAGTTGGCTTGTCCTCGGCAGACGGGACTCTCCACAGTATACTCCGGGATTGGACTATTCGTCAACCTGTTGATAATCAAAGTGTTCGGCCCCTACATGGTAAATCATGTAGGCACAGAGCATGCATTAGTACGTTTGAATGTACTAAATATGCGGACATGCAATGTATATGACTTACCAAACCTGCATTTTGATGTTTGATGACAAAGGCACATACTATAGAAGAATTGTATATTCAATGGAAATATATATACAAGACGCCATGAAATTTATGATGAATGAAATGCAATAATGCTCATATATAGTGGGATGGACTATAACCAACAAATCAAATCCAAGTGAGCTATTACATGAATTAGTCGGATAAAGGCCTCTCTTCGGTAGGAGAAGACTACTTGCCAAAGGTAATCTACATCACACCTTATGGAAATCACCATTTTGGTGGATGGTCACATTCCTTACGGAACTCACCATTTCGAAAGAATTTTAAAAAACGTACATATCATATTAGAATTTCATATATATATATAACCATTCCTTATGATCCGGTCATTTCGGTAATGGCTTACATTCCTATGTTGGCACATAGTTCAAGGAAAGGGAGAGGGCCCTTGGAATAGCCCTAACACCCCCAATCCATCGGTGAGAAGTCGATAACATCCCACTTGAATAATTATACATATACGTGCTTTCAGGAAATGCAGTGTTCATTTCAAATTGTTTGATACACATTTAGGCTCAAATGTCAAATCATAGTTCATACTTGTAAATGCTCATGCAGGGAATAGCTCATTCATATATACAGAATGGTGCAAGCACCTAGATTGCTCAATGAGCTAGAATCATGGACATACCGGTGATCACCTTTTTGTCATAGCCAATATCTTATCAGAATATATCATAATCATTTCAGAAAACATAGTTGGGCTTAACCCACTTCATAATTTCCATATATCAATGTTCAAATGCAATGCATGATGTGAGGATAGCATGGGTAACATAGATTCAAGTTAAAAATCAACATCACAATATAAAATTTAGTAAATCCATAATTAAATCCACATGAAAATCGTAGTATAGATCACCCACGCATAAATCCACTTTAAAGGGGACATACATGTGCATACTTTATAACTCAATGTAGATCATCATATTAGTAATCAAAATAAATTGAAATCATAGGTAAAATACAGCTCATACACTAATTATATTTAATAAAATCATATAATGAAATCTCATATTAAAAGTAAACTAAATTTATGAAATAGGTTGAAAGATCTTTGGGTCTTCTTGGTTGAAAGGGACCAAGAATCAATCTCATATACCTTGATTGAGAAGCTGAATTTGAGGGAAGAATTAAGCTTGAATTGGACTCCAATAGAACCCTAGTTTTGATCCTTGAGAGAGGAGTGTAGAGAGGAATAGGGAGGTAATATTATGAGGGATAGAAGGTTTTAGGAGAATGAATTAAGAGGAGAGGGGTTTCAGCTGAATTAGGGGGTTTAGGATAGGTAAAAGGTCATAATTCATAATTAAAATAAACCAAAATTATATAAACGACATTAATGAAACGGACCAAAACTGGAACTGTCAGGTCCACGCAGTCCACTACACGGTCTGTGAAATGTCACACGGACCATGAATAGACACTTAGAAACTTCACAGGGGATATTCACACGAAGCTAAAGGTTTCCACATAGACGACTACACGGTCCGTGTGACTCCACACGGGTCGTGACGCCAACCGTGTAGCGGTACTTAAAATTAGTTTCGCATGACAAAGTTACAAGATGGTACTTCTATACTTAGAATAATTTTATGTAGTAAGTCATACGGAGAGCCACACGGTCTGTGACACATCACACGGACCATGTGAGTGGCCATGTACTCTCACTTGGCCAAAATTTCCTTTCGTCTCAAGTCATTTCAATTGTGAACTGGACCAAGTGTCCCTTGATGGGAGGCCACACGGCCTGTGTGGCTTCACACGGCCCGTGTAGGACCTTCGTGGAGTGATGTCTGGTAGTTCACTTGGGACAATTCCAAGAATTTCGGAAATGCCACTCAAAAATTTTAGGTCCTTACATCATCTCCCCTTTGGGAACATTCGTCCCCGAATGTGCAATAACAAGGCTTGAAAGGATTGACTTAGAGCATGAAACACCCAACATAAGATACAATGATATAGTTCATTATCCAAAATCGAATCAAAAACATTATTCAAAACCTTTAGCTCACATCAAAATCATATTCAAGTCACTCAAAGCATTATAAAAACCCTTTTTCGTGCATATGAATGCATGTCATGTCATGAGACGTAAGAGGGAAAGAAACAACACCATTAGATATGGAAGAATACTAATACTTTAGGCCTGAGTAGATTGGAAAATATGAGGGTATCGCTTCACCATGTCTCGCTCCGCCTCCCAAGTAGCACTCTCAACATGTTGATTTCTCCAAAGAACCTTCGAAGCCACTTCCTTGTTACGAAGTTGCTTTAATTGCCTATCCAAGATTTCCACCGGCACTTCATCATAAGACTAATTTTCTTCAAGCTCAATCCCTTTCAAGGGCACAATGGTGCGAGGATCACCAACTAGCTTCCTTAACATAGACACATGGAAGACCAGGTGAATGCAACTCAAATCCGGAGGCAACTCCAACTTATAAGCCACACCTCCAATTCTCTCAACAATCTCATAAGGGCCAACATATGCCCTTCTTACCAAAACGCATTACACCCTTCATAGGTGAAACCTTCACTATACCCAATCACTGATACGAAACTCAAGATCCTTTCTCCTAACATCCGAATAAGAAAGTTGACTGACTTGAGATCCGACCTAGATTGGAGGTGAGGTCTATGTCCCCCTCCATTTTTGTACTTGTTTTATTTCATGTATAATAAAGCTTGGGGGTGATGCTCAACCCCTGACCGTCCAAAGGAGTGGGGACCCTTTGGCATAGGTCGGTTCCCAATAAAAAAAACATCCGAATAAGACTTTTGATGACTTTTGGCCGTTTTCAATATTTCCCTAATCACCTTCACCTTATCCATGGCCTCCATCACCAAATCCGGACCAACTAGTGCCATCTCTCCCAACTCAAATCACCCAACCGGTGATCTGCATATTCTCCCATATAAAGCTTCAAACGGCACCATACCAGTGCAAGCATGGAAGCTATTATTATAAGCAAACTCAATGAGTGGGAGATGGTCATCCCAATTTCCTTTAAAATTCAATACACAAGCCCTTAACATGTCCTCCAAGGTTTGAATAGTCCTTTCCGCTTGGCCATCGATTGAGGATGAAAAGCGGTGCTCAACTTAATCTTAGTTCCAAGCCCCTTCTGAAAAGACCTCCAAAAGTGGGAAGTGAATTGGGTACCACGATCCGATATAATGGACCTAGGCACACCATGCAACCTCACCAACTCTTGGATATACAGCCTTGCGTAATCCTCGGCACTGAAGGTAGTCTTGACAGGTAGGAAATTAGCCGACTTTGTCATCCGATCCATGACAACCCAAATGGAATCAAATTTCCTTCGAGTCTGAGGCAAACCAACCACAAAATCCATGTTTACATCTTCCCGTTTCCATGTGGGAATCTCAATGTCTTGGGCCAAACCACTAGGTCTTTGGTGCTCCCCTTTCACCTGTTAACAACTCGGGAATTCGGATACAAACTTAGCGATGTCTTTCTTTATACCATGTCACCAATACACTTCTTTCAAACTCCGATACATTTTGGTAGACCCCGGGTGAATAGAATAATGAGAGTTGTAAGCCTCACTCATAACCACCCTTCTAAGATTATCCACATCTGGAACACAAAGTCGGTTTTGGTACCGGAGTACACTATCTCTCCCTTGGGAGAACACCTCGATCTCCTTTCCAGTAACCAACTTCTTCAATTCCAGCAACAATGGGTCTAAATCTTGCTTAGCCTTTACATCACTCACCACGGAAGATTTTGCCCCGCTTTGAACACGAGTACCACCATCGCTCGAATCAGCCAACCTGACACCCGACCTAGCTAAATGGTGAACATCACTTGCCAACTCCTTCTCTTCCACGACATGTGCCATTCTCCCTATAGACAACCTGCTGAGAGCATCAACCACAACATTAGCCTTGCCGGGATGATACAGAACACTCATGTCATAGTCCTTTCGGAGTTCCAACCACCTCCTTTGCCTTAAATTGAGATCTCTTTGAGTGAACACATATTGCAAACTCTTGTGATTGGTGAACACTTCAACATGAACCCCATACAAGTAATGTCTCCAAATTTTCAAGGCAAAAACCACTGTTGCCAATTCAAGGTTGTGCGTTAGGTAATTACGTTTATGCATCTTCAACTGCCTTGATGCATACGGTATTACCTTATCATGCTGCATAAGCACACAATCTAATCCAATCTGCGAGACATCACAATACACCACGAATCCCTCCAAACCATTTGGTAAAGTCAAGACGGGAGCTAATGTAAGCCGATCTTTTAAAGTCTGAAAACTCCGCTCACATTCGTCCGACCACACAAACTTAGCCTTCTCCTAGGTCAACTTAGTAAATGGAGATGCAATAGTTGAGAACCCTTCAAAAAACCTTTTGTAATACCCGGCCAACCCAAGGAAACTGTGAATATCTGAAGGAGTCAACGGTTTGGGCTAATTCTTCACGACCTCGGTCTTTTTCAGATCCACCTTTATACCATCACCGGACACCACATGATCAAGGAAAGTCACTTCACCCCAAAAAATTCACATTTGCTAAACTTGACATACAACTTCTTCTCTCTCAAGGTTTGGAGGACCATCCTCAAGTGATCCCCATGCTCCTGCTCATTTCGAGAGTAAATGAGAATATCGTCAATGAAGACCACCACAAAACTGTCAAGGAATGGTTTAAACACCTGGTTCATTAGATCCATAAACACGACCGGAGCATTAGTTAGGCCAAACGACATTGCCACAAACTCAAAGTGCCCATACCTCGTCCGAAAAGCTATTTTGGGAATGTCACACTCCCTAACCTTCAACTGATGATACTCGGAATGAAGATCAATCTTTGAGAAATGAGTAGCCCCTTGAAGCTGGTCAAACAAGTCATCAATCCTGGGCAACGGGTACTTATTCTTCACAGTCACCTTATGCAGTTGCCTGTAATCAATACACATCCGAAGAGTTTCGTCTTTCTTTCTTACAAACAACACTGGAGCACCCCACGGTGATATACTAGGCCGAATGAAATCCTTCTCCAACAAATCCCTTAACTGCTCCTTTAATTCTTTCAACTCTGTCGGTGCCATACGATAAGGGGGAATAGAGATAGGCTGAGTATCTGGATGAGATCTATACCGAAGTCCACCTCTCTTTGGGAGGGATGCCTGGTAACTCTTCGGGGAACACATCCCAAAATTCATTTACCACAAGGACCGACTCAAGAGTAGGCACTTTGGGCTCCATATCCTTGACCCTCACAATATGATAAATGCACCCCTTAGAAATCATTCTCCGCGCCTTGAGGCAGGAAATAAACCGACCCATAATAGAGGAGGCATCACCCTTCCATTCAAGAACGGGCTCCTCGGGAGGTTGGAACTTGACCTTCCAGGTTCTACAATATATTGAGGCATATGATGCATGCAACCAACCCATCCCAAGAATCACGTCAAAGTCGAACATCTCAAGTTCTACAATATCACACGAAAAAAATTGTGTGCAACACAGAAATAGGGCAACCATGATAGACTCTGTGTGCAACAACAAATTCACCCACGGGAGTATAAACTGAGAAAGGGTCCCTCAAAACCTTGGGACTCAAACCAAATTTAACAACTAGCAGAGGAGTCACAAAAGACAAATTTGCACTCGGATCAAGCAAAACATAAGCATCAAATTAAAGACTTTTAACATACCGGTCATAACATCCGAAGCTTCCTCAACATCCTGGCGGGTGTGGAGTGCATAGAATCGATTGTTCCTTGGGGCAACACCTTGAGGAGCTCTTTGTTGGCCTTGCCCGCGGTGGGCCCCCTGGCCTTGGTCTCTACGAGCATTCCTAGGACAATCAGCCATCTATGATCTTTATCACCAGATCTGAAGCAAACACCCAAATCTCTCCAGCAGACTCCTATGTGGGGCTTCCCGCACTTGTCGCATGAAAGATATCCCTGACCGCCACCAATCTATGCCCTGGGAGGAGGCACCTGATCATTAGCAACCCGAGTATCGGAACCTTGGCCTTCTTGGAACCGACCGAAACCACCACTTTGAGAACAATAAAATCCACAATCAAAACGGGTCCTTCACAATGTCCATGTCCCATATAAGCATAGCAGTACGACATTCCTTCAAAAGTAAATCAGAAATACCCGAAACAAACTTGTGAATCCTTGCACGGGGGTCAGCCACCAGTGACAGAGCATGCTTTGAAAGCTTCATGAACTTGAGGGCATAGTCCCTCACACTCATACTTCCTTGCCTGAGATTGATAAACTCAATCATTCTGGTCTCTCTATGCTCAAGTGGAAAGAAACGATCAAGGAAAGCAAATTTGAACTCCTCCCAACTGACATCACCACCATAAACTTTCTCCAAAGACCATTAAGTATACCACACATGAGTCACATCTTTCAATTGATAGGCAGCCAGTTCAACCCTCTCTTCAGAAGTGACACCCATGATGTTCAGTATTTTGGTAAGCTCATCGATGAACTCCTAGGCATCCTCATTGACCTTTGACCCATGGAACTCCGGAGGATTCATCCAGGTGAAATCCCTCACCCTAGAAGCAGGCATAGGATCCCGTGGCAAGTTAGCCTGCCTTGTTTGAGAAGTTAACACCTGAGCGAGCATGGCAAAGGCTGTGCAGAACTCACCGTTTGAGATGGGTTCCTCCATAGGTTCGTGGGGAGCCTGATCCTCGTCAGCCGGAGCCGGCGTTGGTAAAGGGGTCTTCCTCGAGGCATCTTCTGGAATGGATCAACGACACCATCAAGATAAGGGAACTAAATATATTAGCCATAGCACGGCATAAAACATATAGAAGTGAGGCAATTCCTAAAACGTCTTCGTAGCCTCCCACTCATAGGTATGGTGCACTTCACATCCATGAATAGGACTCTACTCAACGCGGCATGTTGGACTTCGAGGATCATTTATAAACCTAGGGCTCAGATACCATCTTTTGTCACTACCCAGGGTTAGGTCCTAGATATGACACAGAGAATGGGAATCTGAGAGTCCCCAAAACCAGCCTCAAGTATCTATATTCATATCATCAGTTCAAGAATAGCATTCAAGCGCACGCGTGCGCACACACACACATATATATAGTTAAATAGGAGTTTCTCATAAATCATTCCAACAATACGAAAGCAATATACTAGTCATAACAAATGGATTTAAGAAGAGTTTACATGATTTCCAACAAATGCCTCTAATCAAAGGAACGGGGGCCAGGATAAGTTCCGAGCTCACCCTTAATAAAGAAGATAGTTCTGAAATAGCGTAAAGGAAAGATAGTTGGTTCGTCCTCGGAATTGGAGTATTCGTTAACCTGTTGATAATCAAAGTGTCCGGCCACTACATGGTAAAATCATGTAGGCATAGAGCATGCGTTAGTACGTTTGAATGTACTAAATATGCGGGCATGCAATGCATATGACTTACCAAACCTGCATTTCGCTGTTAGATGACAAAGACACATACTATAGAAGAATTTTATATTCAATGGAAATATATATATACAACATGCCATAAAATTTATGATGCATGAAATGCAATAATGCTCAAATACAGAGGGGATAGACTATAACCAACAAATCAAATCCATGCGAGCTATTACATGAATTAGTCTGATAAAGAACTCTCATCAGTAGGAGAAGACTACTTGCCAAAGGTAATCTACATCATACCTAATGGAAATCACCATTTTGGTGGATGGTCACCTTCCTTACGAAACTCACCATTTTGGAAGGATTTTCAGAATGGTACATATCATATCAGAATTTCATATACATATAACCATTCCTTACGATCCGATCAGTTCGATAATGAATTACATTCCTATGTTGGCACATAGTTCAAGGAAAGGGAGAGGGCCCTTGGGAATAACCCTAACACCCCCAATCCATCTGTGCTAAGTCGATAACATCCCACTTGAATAATTATACATATACGTGCTTTCAGAAAATTCAATGTTCATTTCAAATCGTTCGATACACATTTAGGCTCAAATGCCAAATCATAGTTCATACTTGTAAATGCTCATGTAGGGAACAACTCATTCACATATACAGAATGGTGCAAGCACCCAGATTGCTAAATGAGCCAGAATCATAGACATACCATTGATCACCTTTTTGTCATAGCCAATATCTTATCAGAATCATATCATAATCATTTCAGAAAACATAGTTGGGCTTAACCCACTTCATAATTTCCATACATCAATGTTCAAATGCAATGCACAATGTGAGGATAGCATGGGTAACATAGATTCAAGTTAAGATCAACATCACAATATAAACTTGAGTAAATTCATAATTAAATCCACATGTAAATCATAGTATAGATCACCCATGCATAAATCAACTTTAAAGGGGACATGTGTGTTCATACTTTATAACTCAATGTAGATCATCATATTAGTAATCAAAATGAATTAAATGATAGGTAAAATACAGCCCATACACTAATTAGATTTAATAAAATCATATATGAAATCTCATATTTAAAGTAAACTAAATTCATGAAATAGGTTGAAAGATCTTTGGGTCGTCTTGGTTGAAAGGGACCAAGAATCAATCCCACATACTTTGATCGAGAAGCTAAATTTGAGGGATGAATTAGGCTTGAATTGGACTCCAATAGAACCCTAGTTTTAATCCTTGAGAGAGGAGTGTAAAGAGGAATAGGGAGGTAATATTATGAGGGATAGAAGGGTTTAGGAGAATGAATTAAGAGGGGAGGGGTTTAGGATAGGTAAAAGGCCATAATTCATAATTAAAATAAACCGAAATTACATAAACACCATTAATGAAACATACCAAAACTAGAACCTTCAGGTCCACACGGTCCACTACACGGCCTGTGAAAGGTCACACAGACCGTGAACAGTGGACGTGACCCAACACTTAGAAACTTCGCAAGGGAAATTCACACGGAGGTAAGGGTTTCCACACGGACGACTACACGGTCCATGTGACTCCACATGAGCCGTGCCGCCGACCGTGTAGCGCTACTTCAAATAATTTTCGCATGACAAAGTTACGAGACGGTACTTTTATACTTGGAATAGTTTTACGTAGTGAGTCATATGTAGAGCCACACGGTCCGTGACACATCACACGGACCATGTGAGTGGCCGTGTACTCTCTCTTGGCCAAAATTTCCTTTTGTCTCAAGTCATCCCATCCGTGAACTGGACCAAGTGTCTCTTCACAGGATGTCACATGGCCCGTGTAGGCCCACCGTGGAGTAATGCCTAGCAATTCACTTGGGACAATTCCAAGACATTTGGGAAACGCCACTCAAAAAATTTGAGTCCTTATAGTTATGGGATTTGAGTCACTTATACTCTAACCAACTCGGTGCTCAATACTATTCCCAAAACATCCTCTTTACGACTCATCTCAAACATCATCATCATCATCATCTTGCATTAATAAATATATTTTTAAAATTCTTTACATCTGCATCAAAATACTTCCTCAAAACATCAAGTGCTTTCTTTTAAAAATATATGCTTCAAAAATCTTTACATATCATCAAGACTCTTTCTCAAATCAGCATTTATGCTCAAAACTCGTATTCATGCAGACTCAGTAAAATATTGTCACGCCCCGGGAGGGTACCCTGGGCGTGGCCGGCACTCAAAGACTATTGCAAGTCCCCAAGCGAACCACTTAGCCTCATCACATCGTTCAACATCAACACAGCGGAAATAACATCAATGGAATATCTTAAATAAGGGCCCAATGGCCAATCATCAACCTCAACATCAACTAAGTAAGATACTACTCAGTTCATAAGGAAAACATCCATATCAACCTCGACATCATGTCTACGAAGCCTCTAACCTGACTCAACAGTCTAAGAACGGTGCCATGACATGCCATGGCTACCGGACTCAATAAAATAAGGAAAAGCATATAATAAATGGGTCTCCTCCGGATAGCAAGGAGGCTCACCAACTTCTGAACTCGAATCTCTGGCTTCAATGGTGCACCTGCTGAAGTCCTTTAACTCCTATATCTGCATCATAAAACGATGCAGCACCAAATGGTGTCAGTACGTGGAATGTACTGGCATGTCAGATAGCTGAATAACAAGGTAAGTACACAACATAAAGAAACATCAACTCAACATCATACTTCATCAGGATGTCAAAGTCTATTTAAGGCAAGCGATTAGAATAGACTATAGACTTGTCAACCTCTCATCAGTCATCAACTTCACATTAAGCTCATCTCAAGGAACTTCAACATCGACTCACATCAGAAGAACATCACATCGGCTCAAGGGAATATCACATCGACTCAAGGACTCGACTCAACATCACATCAACATCAACATCAGAGTTCTATCAAAATGAACCTAACTGGGAGTTTCTCTAACCGAAAACCATCACTTATGAGCTAGTGATGATACAACGAAGCGATGTCGTTGCCACATCCATTCAATACCCTGCCCGGGGTAAAGGACATCAACATCAGTGGATCCACAAGAAAACATCAAACATCAGTCCTCTTTTGGGACAAGATAGGAGCCATCCACATTGCGGTTCAATCCTCTCTTCCTACGCAGGCCACGTAGTTAATGGGTTTGAGTGGGACTCACTCTCTACCCATTTCGGTGCTCAATACTCCTCCCAGAACTCGACATGCTCATAAACATCATCCTCATCAGTCCTATAGGGACATAATACGTCATCATCAGTCACATAAGAACATGGTATAATAATTAATACCTCAACATCAACATCGGTTCCAAGGGGACATAGTATAAACCTCAACAAATCAACATCAGTCCCATAGGGGCACAATATAATACTTTAACATCAACATCACCTCACCTTATAACATCAACATCAACATCATGGACTCAAGATACTCTTTTGAAATTAAACTTCCAACTTTAAGACATCATAAAACATCACTCTCATCAACATCATCATCAAGGCTCTCGTCAAATGTGAAACACAACCACAACATCACAACATCATCGGCATCAAGGCTCTAGACATACCCCTACTTTCATTATGCATGCTCTTTCCAAGACACAATAATTATAGGTTTTTTTTAATGCACTCATGAAAATGAATTAAATGTAAAACAAAATAGTGATGATCATCAATTCCTGTAAGAAAATCATTTATACATAAAATACGTAGATTTTTACATGCATCAACTCTTTACATTAACCTCATCATCAAGATTCTAAACTCAATACTCAGAAGGGCACATGGGAGAACATTCCCATGCTTTAGGTTAGCCTTACATACTTGGAAAGTTTTGCTAACACGAAGTTGCACAACCTCCTCTTGATCTCCTCAATCCTCACCTTCCTTTAAGCCTTAGCTTGGTGACCTTTAGGAAGAACGCTTAGAATTTTGGATTTTGAAACCCTTTTTCTTGAAAACCGACCTTAATTAGGCGTAAGGGAACGTTTAGGATAATTAGGAATGGACCAAATTGCCCTCCATAATTTAAAAGGATTCATCTCCGTCCTGAAATAACATAGTCCGCGATACGGACCTGTCACGGACAGTGTATTTTTGGAAATTCAACTCTGTCGAAAAAACTTTACAGAAAACATAAGTGTAGCTCCACGACTGGTCCGCGTCGCAGTCCTGTCGCACAGGCACACTGTTTTTTATTTTGGAATGAAAAATTATCTTTCGACTCGGTCGCTCTAAAAATCGACCGAGACCCTCTTCCCACTCCATTTTCAGTGCTGATCACGAATCCACTCTCGGATTTTCAATCCGAGCATCGAAAGATGCGTTTTGCGCACACCTCTTCCCTAGGGGCGTTTTAGTAATTTACTAGGTGTTACATTATCTCCTCCTTGGGATCATTCTTACTCGAATGATGAGTAGGAACAGTATTAAGCACGAATAGACTCAAGACTCACCTCGATACTCATTCAACAATATCATTACCTCGACTTCTCATCGACCTCATTAACATATACTCAGACATCAATATTATAAACATCACATCATGGTAATAACATCAATTTACATAAAGGTAAGAATGTTACCTTCAACGCTTTCATCAACCTTGAGCACGAACAGGTGCGGGTATTTTGCCTTCATCTTTTCCTCAGCTTTCCATGTGGCTTCCTCAACAAATTGATTCCTCCACAGGACTTTGACAGAGGCTATCTCCTTGTTCCTCAGTCTGCGAACCTGTCGATCAAGGATCTGGACTTGGGATTTCCTCATAGGACAAACTACCTCTGACTCCGGTGCTCTCCACAGGAACTACCAAGGAAGGATCTCCCAAACACTTCTTCAACATCGAAATATGGAACACCGGATGGATTCCATCTAACTTGGAAGGTAATTCTAGCTCGTAGGCGACCTTCCCAATTCTTCGCATAATCTGGTACGGGCCAATGTAACGAGGACTTAATTTCCCCTTTTTCCAAACCTCATGACACCCTTCATAGGTGATACCTTTAGGTAAACCCAATCGCTCACCTCAAACCCCATATCTCTTCTCCTCACATCTGTGTATAAGATTTCTGACGGCTTTGGGCGCTCTTCAATCTTTCTCGAATAATCTTCACCTTCTCCATGGACTGGTGGATAAGGTCAGGACCAATCAATTTAGCCTCTCCAACTTCAAGCCACCCTATGGGTGATCTACATCTCCTTCCATACAAGGCCTCATAAGGGGCCATTTGAATGCTCGCATGATAACTATTGTTATATGCGAATTCAATCAATGGTAAGTGATCATCCCAATTTCCTTTGAAATCCAGGACGGATGCTCTCAACATGTCCTCTACCGTCTGAATGGTGCGCTCTGCCTGACCATCTGTCTGTGGATGAAAAGTTGTGCTCAAATTCACTTTGGTACCCAATCCTTTCTAGAAAGACTTCCAGAAATGAGAAGTAAATTGGGCTCCTTTGTCCGAGATAATGGACAAGGGAACTCAATGCAACTTCACAATCTCTTGGATATACATCTTGGCATAATCCTCTGCAGTGTTGGTCGTCTTGACTGCCAGGAAATGCGCTGACTTCGTCATTCTGTCCACAATCACCCATATGGAATCATGCTGCCTCCGGAATCGCGGTAGGCCAGTGATGAAATCCATGTTAATCATCTCCCACTTCCATTCTGGAATCTCAAAGTTTTGGGCCAAGCCAATTGGCCTTTGATGCTCAACTTTTACTTGCTGGCAATTTGGACACCTTGAAACAAACTCTGCGATATCCCGCTTCATTCCACTCCACCAATAGACCTCTCTCAGGTTGTGATACATCTTGGTGGAGCCCGGATGAATGGAGTATCTTGCATTATGGGCCTCAGCCAGAATCCTCTCTCGGACACCATCAATATCAGGGACACATAGCCTACTCTGGTACCTCAATACCCCATCTCCCCCTTTGGAGAAGACCATCACTTTTTACTTCTGAACATCCTCCTTCAATTAAAGTATAACAGGATCTCGGTCCTACTTCTCTTTTACCTCTGTCACTAGGGACGATGCACACCCATTCTAAACACTAATTCCTCCCTCGTCGTTCTCCTCAAGCTGGACTCCCAATCGAGCCAACCTATGCACTTCCTTTACTAACTCCTTCTTCCCTTCCTCAACATGGGCTGTGCTACCATGGACAACCTGCTAAGAGCATCAGCAACAACATTAGCTTTACCTGGGTGGTACATGATGCTCATGTCGTAGTCCTTGAGCAATTCCAACCACCTCCTCTATCGCAGGTTGAGCTCTCTCTAACTGAAGACATACTGTAAACTTTTGTGATCCGTAAACACGTCCACATGCACTTCATACAAGTAGTGGCGCTAGATTTTAAGCGCAAACACCACTGCCGCCAATTCAAGATCATGGGTAGGATAGTTCTTCTCATGAACTTTAAGTTGCCTGGAAGCATAGGCCACCACTTTACCTCTTTGCATTAACACACATCCCAATCCAACTCTTGACGCATCACAGTATACTACAAAACCTTCCGTCCTGTCAGGCAAGGTCAATACAGGTGCAGTAGTCAACCTAGCCTTTAGCTCTTGGAAGCTCTTCTCACATTCTTCAGACCACTCAAATTTGACCTTTTTCTGGGTCAGTTTGGTCAATGGGGCGGATAGAGAAGAAAATCCCTCAACAAATCTGCGGTAGTAGCCTGCCAATCCCAAGAAACTCCTTATGTCGGTTGGAGAGGTCGGTCTTGGCCAGCTGGCAACCGCTTCAATCTTCTGACCATCTACTCGAATCCCATCACCTGAAACCACATGGCCTAGGAAAGCCACTGATTTGAGCCAGAACTCACATTTTTAGAACTTCGCATACAACTCCAGGTCCTTAAGAGTTTGAAGGACAACTCTAAGATGTTTAGCATGCTCTTCCTCATCCCTCGAATATACCAAAATATCATCAATGAACACGATTATGAACATATCAAGGTAGGGCTTGAACACCCTATTCATCAAATCCATAAAAGCTGCAGGTGCATTCGTCAACCTAAAGGACATGACCAAGAACTCAAAATGACCATATCTCGTCCTGAAAGCTGCTGTCTTTGGAATATCACATTCTCTCACCTTCAACTGGTGGTAACCTGATCTGAGGTCTATCTTTGAAAATCATGAGGCACCTTGAAGTTGGTCAAACAAGTCATCTATCCTAGGAAGAGGATATTTATTCTTGACTGTGACCTTGTTCAATTGCCTATAATCTATGCACATTCTCAGTGACCCATCCTTCTTTCGTACAAACAGAACGGGAGCACCCCAAGGAGAAACACTGGGCCTAATAAAACCCTTCTCTAACAGATCCTTCAACTGTTCCTTCAACTCTTTCAACTCAGCAGGGGCCATCCTATATGGTGTGATCGAAATAGGCTGCGTCTCAGGAAGCACATCAATACCGAAGTCGATCTCTCTATCAGGAGGGACTCCAGGTAAATCCTCAGGAAACACCTCAGGGAACTCATTTACAATCGGGACTGACTCAAGAGTAGGGGACTCAACATCAGCAGATTTAACTCGCACAAGGTGGTAGATACACCCCTTAGAGATTAACCTCCTCGCCCTCAGGTAAGAAATAAATTTACCCTTGGGTGCAACATAACCTCCCTTCCACTCTAGGACCGGTTCATTAGGAAATCGAAACTTAACAACCCGAATCTATGGATGCATGGCACGCGTGGAGCCAATCTATACCAAGAATCACATCAAAGTCAACCATCTCCAACTCTACCAAATTGGCCAAAGTATCCCTATGACAGATGGACACTATACAGTCTCTATAGATATTCTTAGCCATAATTGACTCACCAGTAGGAGTCGAAACAGTGAAAGGCTCAAGCAAACACTCAGGAAGAATCTCAAACTTATTGGCCACATAGGGCGTCACAAAAGATAAGGTGGCACCTGGGTCAAGTAATGCATAACAATCAGAAGAAAAGATTCGGAGCATACCCGTAACAACATCTGGAGCAACCTATTGATCCTGTCGATTGCCCATCGCATACAGGAGATTTGTCCCGCCTCCTGCATTAGCAGTAGTTGTCTTCTGCCGATTACCCTCGGGGGGCGCTGTAGAAGACTGGGCTCTATTACCTCTATCCCTCCACCTCTGATTCCTCATAGGGCACTCACTCTGGAAATGACCAGGCCGTCCGCAGGTAAAGCAGTTATTGGTGCCCTCACGGCACACGCCAAGATGCAGTTTGCCACACCTCCCCTCGGACCTTGAGCAACACTGGCTTGGGACTGAGGTCCCTGTGTTCTGAAGTTCTGATGACCATAGGACCTCTGATCATACCTGTTTTGCTGAACAGGTGCACTCGCCATTGAAGATGCATGGCTAGAAGATTTCTTTTGAAAGAAGGTTCTATCACCTTTATTCTGCTTCTGCTGATTGGGCTCATGCCCTGCCGATTTGGCTTTCTTCTTCTGCTGCTCTTCTCTGTCCCTCTTTTTGTCCTCCTCAGTTTGTTGGGCATAGACCATCAGTCTAGCAATATCTATGTCTGGGATCAGCAATGCTGCTTTCCACTCCCTCTTCACATGCCTGCCCACCCCAGACACATACTTCCTCATTCTTGCCCTCATATCAAGGACCATCTCTGGAGCATATCTGGACAGCTGGATGAACTTCAAGCTGTACTCTTTGACCGTCAACTCTTCTTGCTTCAGATTCACGAACTCCTCGACCTTTGCGTCCCTCAACTCTTGGGGAAAGAAATGATCGAGAAAGGCACTCTCAAACTCCTCCCACTCAGCAGGCTCTGCATCCTCACCTCTACCATCCTCCCACTGGTTATACCAGATATTGGCAACATCTTTAAGCTAATAAGAGACCAGCTCGACTCCCTCAACCTCATTTGCATGCATAGCCCTCAAGATCTTATGCATCTCATCAATGAAGTTTCGTGGATCCTCCTCAACCTTTGACCCCGTATAAACTGGCAGGTTCTTCCTCAGGAAATCTCTAAGCCTAGTTGCAGCTGTAGGCTCTTGGGAGCTGGAGCTAGGGGCCTGGGGACCACGACTGCTACTCTGAGAGGCCACTAACTGGGTGAGCATAGCAGTAGCTCCCCTGAAGTCTGCTTCCGAAGTGGAGGCTGATTGAACAGGAGGTGCTGGTGGAGCCTCAGCAGCTCTAGCAGGTCGTCCCCGTCTCCTTGTCCCATACTGATGAGGGGCCTCTGGTAAGGGATCCTCAGTGTTAGGGACTGAAGCATCTCTTTGGGCAGCTGTGCATTTTGGAGGCATTATCTGCAAATGCGTAATGCACGAATTAGGAAGGGGGTTTCATAGAGCCAAGCTCTATCGCACGAACTTAGAATCATCAAAGAAGGGTAACTATTTCCTAAATGCCCTGTAGCATCCTTTTTATGAAGTGTGGTGCACAACACACGCATAAACGAGACTCTACTAGACACGGCTTCATAGACTCCCTAGGACTCTTGAACTCTGTGCTCTGATACCAAGTTTATCACGCCCCGGGAGGGTACCCTGGGCGTGGCCGGCACTCAGAGACATCATTCAACATCAATACAGCGGAAATAACATCAATGGAATATCTTAAATAAGGGCCCAATGGCCAATCATCAACCTCAACATCAACTAAGTAAAATACTACTCAGTTCATAAGGAAAACATCCACATCAACCTCGACATCATGTCTATGAAGCCTCTAACCTGACTCAACAGTCTAAGAACGGTGCTATGACATGCTATGGCTACCGGACTCAATGAAATAAGGAAAAGCATATAATAGAAGGGTCTCCTCCGGATAGCAAGGAGACTCACCAACGTCTGAACTCGAATCTCTGGCTTCAACGGTGCGCCTGCTGAAGTCCTCTAACTCCTGTATCAGCATCATAAAATGATGCAGCGCCAAATGGCGTCAGTACTTGGAATGTACTGGCATGTAAAATAGTTGAATAACAAGGTAAGTACACAGCATAAAGAAACATCAACTCAACATCATACTCCATCAGGATGTCAAAGTCTATCTAAGGAAAGAGATTAGAATAGACTATCGACTCGTCAACCTCTCATCAGTCATCAACTTCACATTAAGCTCATCTCAAGGAACTTCAACATCGACTCACATCAAAAGAACATCACATCGGCTCAAGGGAACATCACATCGACTCAAGGACTCGACTCAACATCACATCAACATCAACATCAGAGTTCTATCAAAAGGAACCTAACTGGGAGTTTCTCTAACCGACAACCATCACTTATGAGCTAGTGATGATACAGCGAAGCGATGTCGTTGCCACATCCATCCAATACCCTGCCTGGGGTAAAGGACATCAACATCAGTGGATCCACAAGAAAACATCAAACATCAGTCCTCTTTTAGGACAAGATAGGAGCCATCCGCATTGCGGTTCAATCCTCTCTTCCTACGCGGGCCACGTAGTTAATGGGTTTGAGTGGGACTCACTCTCTACCCATTTCGGTGCTCAATACTCCTCCCAGAACTCGACATGCTCATAAACATCATCCTCATCAGTCCTATAGGGACATAATACGTCATCATCAGTCACATAAGGACATGGTATAATAATTAATACCTCAACATCAACATCGGTTCCAAGGGGACATAGTATAAACCTCAACAAATCAACATCAGTCCCATAGGGGCACAATATAATACTTCAACATCAACATCACCTCACCTCATAACATCAACATCAACATCATGGACTCAAGATACTCTTTTGAAATTAAACTTCCAACTTTAAGACATCATAAAACATCACTCTCATCAACATCATCATCAAGGCTCTCGTCAAATGTGAAACACAACCACAACATCACAACATCATCGGCATCAAGGCTCTAGACATACCCCTACTTTCATTATGCATGCTCTTTCCAAGACACAATAATTATAGGTTTTTTTAATGCACTCATGAAAATGAATTAAATGTAAAACAAAATAGTGATGATCATCAATTCCTGTAAGAAAATCATTTATACATAAAATACGTAGATTTTTACATACATCAACTCTTTACATTAACCTCATCATCAAGATTCTAAACTCAATACTCAGAAGGGCACATGGGAGAATATTCCCATGCTTTAGGTTAGCCTTACATACTTGGAAAGTTTTGCTAACACGAAGTTGCACAACCTCTTCTTGATCTCCTCAATCCTCACCTTCCTTTAAGCCTTAGCTTTGTGACCTTTAGGAAGAACGCTTAGAATTTTGGATTTTGAAACCCTTTTTCTTGAAAACCGACCTTAATTAGGCGTAGGGGAACGTTTAGGATAATTAGGAATGGACCAAATTGCCCTCCATAATTTAAAAGGATTCATCTCCGTCCTGAAATAACATAGTCCGCGACGCGGACCTGTCGCGGACAGTGTATTTTTGGAAATTCAACTCTGTCGAAAAAACTTTACAGAAAACATAAGTGTAGCTCCGCGACCGGTCCGCGTCACGGTCCTGTCGCGCAGGCACACTGTTTTTCATTTTGGAACGAAAAATTATCTTTCGACTCGGTCGCTCTAAAAATCGACCGAGACCCTCTTCCCACTCCATTTTCAGTGTTGATCACGAATCCACTCTCGGATTTTTAATCTGAGCATCGGAAGACGTGTTTTGCGCACACCTCTTCCCTAGGGGCATTTTAGTAATTTATCGGGTGTTACAAATATCCTCTAAAATCATCCTTGCTCAATGCACAAAAATAACCATCAAATTAAATTCAAAAATGCATAAGAAAGGGAATAAAGTATAATCATTAATTAGATTTCATGTGAAGGAAGACATGAACATGAATCCAAATCAAATACTCAACTCAACATCACCATCGATACATTTTTATGTACAAGGACATCAATAAAATGATAAATAACTCAAGGATTCAAATTGGGAAACTCAAGAAAACTCAAACTCAACTCAAATTCAAATCAACGTATGTAAAGGGGCATGTTGATGAACTAAATCCAACGTTGTATTAGCCTTACATACCTGGAATGAAGTTAGAAAATCAACTTGGCACGAATGCGGCTTGAATTCCTCAAAACTTCACTCTTCTCTCTTCTCTTTAGCCCTGGATCTTTTTTTATCCGGAATGCCCCTCACGAAATTGAAAAAAAAAGTTCGCCTCCGGGAGGCCTAGTCCGTGACACGGACTGGGTATTTTTGAGATGGTTTTCATCAAAAATTCTCTTGAACGAGTTTTCTAGTCCCATAGAAAATATTTGGACAAAATCCAAGTGTAGGTCTTCCGCAGGTGCATGTCGCACACCTGTCACGCACTTATTCTAGAAATTTTTTTCGCACTGAAAAATTATCTTTTGATCCGATAGCTCTAAAAATCAATCGAGATCATTCTCCCACTCAATTTTTCATGTTGATCGCATTTACGGCCTCGGATTTGCCATTGGAGTTTGGGAAGACGCATTATGCACTCATCTCTCATCTAGGAGTATTTTGGTAATTTTACGGGGTGTTACAAATATTAATTAACATTCCTCTTAAATAACTACATAATAATTTTTTTGAGAGCATAAAGGTTAGCTAAACATCCCTCTTAAAAAACTACATAGTATTTTTTTAAAAAAAAAAATCTATTATGTTTGTTTTCAGCTCAGTAAAATTTAAAATGTATGACATTTCTACTTGAGATTGATATGTATACTTTAAAGAAGAAGATATATTTTATGTCATTTACTTAACTATCCAATAGATAGTTAAAACACGTAATTTAGGTTTTTTTTTCTCAAAATTTCAATCGAAAGTAACTAATTAGAACATTTTTTTAAGTTGAGTTATTTAATTGGAAAAAAGCCTACTTCAACTGTCTGAATGAATTATCCTAACAAATTTAAGAAACTGATCATATAAATTTTTCATATTATTATCAATACATATAAGTTAAATTATAAGTACTATATTGGATAGTTTAATTGTTAGAGGAGAAAAGGAATTCTTCTTCTTTTTTTTCAAAAACGCTATTTAGTTTTGCTTGAATATTCAATATTGTAACGCTAAAACGAAAAAAGGCACAAAGTTCTTCAAAAAAAATATCAACTACTTTTTTTTCACCTGGATAAACTATACAATGTGAAATTTGCTTTTTTATTTTTTGGTGTTTTGTTAAATAGTTTAAAGGTTAAAGATTTTGCATGCATTATACATGTGTCATGAATGGAGATTCTAGTGTACTTAAATTATGTGTCAGAAATGTTACAAATTAAGAGATAATTACAGTTTATTTGTATTTGAAAATGGAGTTGTAAATAGTTCAATTTGGTGATTCTCTATTAATAAGGCGTCAATCGTTTTTGTTTGAAACAGTGCCAGTACATAATCTGGTATTGTTTAATGATAGTGCTAATACTGTAAATTATTTGTGAAGCAAATAATGAAGTTGTGATTGTCGCATTAATTAGAAGAGTTTTTTTAAACTAAATTCAAGGAAAGTTAATTAAAGCAAATTATTTGGCCAATAATGATGCACAAAAGTTAATTATGTGTCGTTTTAAAGTATCTGCATAATTTTTTAACATCATTGATGCACAAAAATTAATTAAAAACCTCCTTGTATTCACTGCATAATGTTCTTCTTCTGTTCATCTTTAAAAAAAAATCACAAAACATAGCATTAAAATCAGTGCCAACATTTTTATCACTAGGTAATTCCCCCAAATCTATTATTAACTTGAGTTTCTCGTCATCCTTAACATCAAAGGATGAAATTTGTTCCTTCGATTTTTCAACTGAAGTACTTTTTTCCTCGTAATCCTTAACATCTAAGGGCAAAATTTCCTCTTCCGATTCAACTGAAGTAGTTATTTCCAATTTGTTCTTCATTTCCATCTCAACATTTTCTATTTCTACTTTCACCTCCTCAGTACCGGCCTCGTAACTAAGAGAGCCCATAATAATGGAGAAAGCAAAGCGAAGCAAAGGAAGAAAAAGAGATTGAAGATTATTTGTGCTTGGATTGAGTGGAGAAGTGAGTGAATATATAGTGAGGGAAGCAAGTTTAGCGCTTTTTGTATTATATGCCAGCAAGCATGAATCAACACATAATCACTCACACACATTCACACAATTTAAATAATCAAGTATCATGTGTTAAATTCAAAATAACTACAACAAAATTAGAGATTACCTAATGTGGACATATGCTTTTTCTTTTTTGGTGTTTTGCTAGTTTAGAGATTAAAAGTATGTGCTAGTTTAATTTGTTTCACACTTAACAATAAGTTAAGTGATAATTAAATTTTATTTGTATTTGAGAATAAAAATGGTAAGTAATTTTATTTGGTGGCTCTTTGTTGGCATGACATTAGTGTGATTGGTAATATGATTGTGAGAATTGGAATGTTAATTAACAGAGTGTCTTTACACAATGAAACAGGAAATTTATATGAGGAATGTTGATGCAGTCTGGTAGAAATAGGAAAATTTCCTTAAGAACCCTAGAATTAACATACATCAGTTCAATTCATTACACCATGATTGGATGTAAACCTAACTTTCATTTATGTAACAGAAGCGTTCATTTGAACCCACAGGACAAAAAAGATAAACTGGAACAACAACAAAGTTATAAATTACATATACCTTGAAATTAAGAAAACCTTTAACAAATGAAATTGTTGGTTCCTAAATCTACAATTACTTGTAGAATGAGATCCAAAAGTAGCTCTGCGTCGTTTTTGGAATTCAAAAAATGCCGACCATTTTTTGCATCTGGATGAACTTCACAATGTGAAAGTTTTCTTTTATATTTGTTGTTTTACTGGTTTAGACGTTACAAGTTTCTAATGCAGGATACAATGTAAGTGTTTTATATTAGCTTTGTGAATGATAATATCTTATGTAGTACATCTTTTTTAGCTTACTAGTTTGACGCACATGAGTTGCACGTAAACATCAAATTACGCAGTACATTATTTTTTAAAAATAATATCAATATTATTAAATAAAAAATTTAAGTAAATGATTATAAATGAAATCAAAAATTATAAATTTCCATGAATAATGACTTTCTCAGGTGTGCATACTAAAAGTTATAAAATTAATATACAAAATCATATATATCTATTTATATTAAGTTATAAAATTAACATACAAAATCATATATATCTATTTATATTATAAAGCGTGAATATAGATAAGGTGATGTGGCGCATCTCTTTGATCTCCTATTACATTTTTTTCAAATTTTTTCTCATTTTGAAATTTATTAATTGCATCTCCTAAATATACTTTCTCCTCTCTCCCTTTTGATTTATTGCTTAGTTACTGTTGTATTGTTGGAGCTCTTACTTCTGATATAATATAAATATAAATAAATAACTATAAAGTATAAAATATTGAAGATAAATTAAATTAATATTTTAAGGTTTGGTGTACAGAGGCGGCTCAAAGAAATTGGTGGCCTAAAGCCAAATCTCTATAAAATTTATATGTTTCTATTCTAGTTTTTCTTTTTTTTTTAGTTTTTTTATAAAGATAGTATATGGTCATTTTGTACCTATTTTGATTCACTCTATTCTCTCAAATTTAAATAAATATTTATATAAAAAATATACTAACGGTTATGAGATATTTTCATGCATTCACATGATTTAATAATCTCAATTTTATACCATTAAGTAAATGTCAAAAACTAATTTGATACATAAATGTCTAACCAATTTGATACATTTAGAATTATTCAAGTTCATTTTGAAGCAAAACAATGGTAAAATAAATTTAAAAGAGACTTCACTGAAAAATCATAATAGTTCACTTTGTTGACTAACTGTACTTTCGCTTTGTCGTTAGTGATGATTTGATTTCCACCTTGTGATCCTCTTCTGATTTTTCCTTTCCCAAGTAAAAAAAATTAATAAGAGACTTCATATATATGTCATTTTTTTAATAAAAACTAAAAATTTTAAAAATCACATAAATGAAAATGAAAAGAGTATAAAATTTGAATTGATATTTCATCAACTTTTATCACATTTTAAGAAAGAAATATAATATTTAATGTCTTTTTATTCACTCTTTTATAACATAAAAATTAAAATTTTGAGGCCTTCAATTTTGGGGGCCTAAAGCAATTGCTTTACTGGCTTCTCCCTTCAGCTGGCCCTGTGGTGTATAACACTATAACAGTAATTTAACATTGAAATTAAGAAGTATTCAAATTTTACTGAACTTTGAATTCACTCAACTACTACAAATCACACTTTGAGGGCTTTTTTTTTTAATTTATAGAGAGAAGAATAGAAAACTTTGAAATTTATAGTTTAAAAATACGAGGAAACCCTTCCATTTATAGCAAACAAAGAATAGTATGAATAAGTGTTATTGTGCTTCTTTTTAAAAAAAAAGTCAAAATCTTTTGGAAATGTCACAAATCATCAAAAATGTGTCACAAGTTTTTGAAATAATCACATTCTTTTGAAAAATTAAAGTCACAACGTGTAAAAAGATATTTGCTTTAATATAATATAGTATAATGTAATATGAAATATAGAAAATATGTTAGTTTTGGGTATTTTAAGGAGAAGATCAAAATAGAAAACAAAAAGAAATCATAGTTTAAAAATGTGAGAAAATCCCTTTATTTATGTAGTCAATAAAGAAAAGTATGAACTATGAACATGTGGTTATTGTGCCTTATCAGAAAAGTTACAATCTTTCAAAAAAAATGATAACCCTTCAGAAAGTTCACAACTCTTTCAAAAAGTTATGACCCTTCGAAAAAGTCAAAATCCTTCAACGTAAAAAAGTGTTGGCTTTTAATATATAATATAAATAAATGTAATATAAATATAGAAGTGTACTAAATTGAGTGTATTAAAGAAGAGGAATAAGAATAGAAATTTTTTAAAACTTGTGTACTTTAAAAATGTGAGGAGATTACTCTATTTGTAACTAACAAAAAATAATATGAACAAGTGTCAAATGCATAAAAGTTACAATTCCTTAAAAAAGTTACAACCCTTTAAATAGATCATAACTCATCGAAATAGTCAGAACCCTTTGAAAGGGTTGCAACACTTTAAAAAAGTCGCAACCCTTTGAAAAATTTCACAACTCTTTAGAAAAAATTACAATCTTGCAAAAAATCACGATCCTTCAGTATGAAAAGACTAATGCTTTTAACATAACGTAATATAAATAAATAAAGTTTCCTCTCTTCATTTTTACTAGTCCACCATTTTAAAAATATATTTTCAATTTTATTTGTCACTTTTAACATTTACAAAAAAAAAAATTCATATTTTACCTTTAGCATTAATTACTTGTTGCTCAAATTATTTTTTAAGATCTAATACTAAATATCAATTAACAAAATTAATATGATACAATAATCATATAAATTATTATTTTTCTTAATAAATATGCCAACTCCAAATGTGTTAAGTAAAAATGAATGAAGTAAATATTTACTATGGATTTTAAATTAATTATGATATTAAAATTTAAACTAGGTAAGAAAAAAATGAAACACGTCATTTATTTCTCATCTTGATTTAAATATTCAATTTGTGTATCTTTTAATTTTCTGTGAGCCATTCCTCTTCACGTGAATCTTGTATTAGTATTTATTAAAAGCCAATTACAATTTAAATGCGATAACAATTACAACTCAATCTCCAAGAATATAATGTTTTAAAAAATGTAATAGAAAAATAATTATAGTTAATGATAAAAATAAACTAAGAATTATAAGTGCAAAATTAGGTAAATTAAAAATTAAGTGCAAAATTATTTTTTACTTTCATAAATTAGACAAATATTATTGAATATTTATTTTTAATAATGCAAACAACTATTATTGAATAGAGAAGCATCTTTTCACTTCTTTACTTAATCACTTTGATAAATTCAAATTAACAAAATCAAAATTTGAGAAGGAAGTGATTTCTTATGAGTTAGAACTACTTAGAAATGGAATCGGAGAAATAACACTTTTATATGTGAAATTCAAATATTCAGAAAAAAAAACCCATAAAACTGAGAAATAAATCTCAATTTTATAATGGATAAAATATGAATTAAGTAAAAATGGATAAAATACCCAACTTGACTCATATTTTAAATGGGTAAAACTCAGTTACTCAATGGATACTATGGGTAAATATGGATACCCATATTATAATACGAATCATGTTGAAAGTTTTTTAGCCATTCCTCACCCTTTACCCCACTCCGAGCCCCCCCACCCCACCCTTGAGGGCCCCTTACACAAAATAAAATGTAAAAAAAATTAAATTTTTTACCGCCACCCAAGCTCCCTGCTCCCCCTCCCCCACTCCCCTCGGACCCCCCAAAACGAAGTAAAAGAAAAATTATTTATTTTCTTAAAAAAAAATTCTTAATTTTTTTTACCTCTAACTCCGGTGCCCCACTCCCCAAGTGTCTCCTTACCCCTACCTTACCCAAAAAGATATAATTTTTTTAAAAAACATATAATTTTTTTACAACCCCACCCCTACCCCTAAATAAAGGTGTGCAAAAATCGAATCGACCAATAATTGAACCAATAAAAATGTTATTGGTTTACATATAGTTATTGGGTTATTAGGTTATCGGGTTTTAAATAGTTTTGAAAAAAATTATTGGGTTATCGATTCGAAATCAATTTTTATCATTGGGTTATCAATATAATAATTTACTATTTTATACCTTCGTAAATATTAAATATTATTAATTTAATAGTAATAGGACACTATTGACCTATTTTAATCTTTACCGTACTTAAGTGATTAGTTACTGTTGTGTTAAATAAAGTTTTGATGATGGACAAAGGACAATAAAACATGTTGACTTATCAGGTTCTTCAATGCACTGTCTCAGAGAGAAGAAGACACGATACCATAAGAGGCGGAATGGATAAAGCTCCTAGAGATAAGGTTGAAAGCACAAAAGTAGAAAGATGGTTCAGCAATCACAAGTACGAATAAAGAGTTGGTGTGAAAAAAGAGTTCGAAAAGGTGCAGCACTCTAATAAAGCAAGAAGAGGAGTTTGAGCTGAAGAAGAAGTCCTCCTCAAAGTGATATCTAAAGAGTCTAACTACAAGTAGAACTCTTGAAGACAAAAATAAAAAGAGTTCAGAAGACTCAGAAGAGTGACAAAAAGAAAAGAAAATAAAAAGAAAGAAAAGAAAAGAAAAAGAAAGAAGAAAAGGAATCACTAAAGTCTACAGTCAGGAAGGTGGTTTGGTTCTTTATTGAGTCATCATTTAGGAAATTATTTTTCTTTTGATGTTGAGTCTGAATGTTGTTCATATTTCAGTAGTCCATAAACTAAGAGATAGTCTAGTCTTTAAGTTGGGGGCAACTTGAAGACATGGGGAACACAAACCTCGGGAGGTTTTTGTGTAGTTTGGAAGTTCTTGAAGTTTTGTTGAGTCTTAGATTACTAGGATCTTGTAATCCTTTGTGGAGGCTCATGTTGATTTAGTGAAGTTGGGAGAAAATCCTGTAGAGGTACATGTCATGGTTTTTCTCCTTTTGTGAGTCGGGTATTTCCACATAAAAATACTGTGTTCTCGTTTATTTCTACTTTACTGAAACACATTTGAAAACTTGTTTCTTCGATTAGGCAAATCCATAGGTTGTGCAAATCTAACAATTGTTATCAGATCAGGTTTTCTTATTAAAGACTAGTACCTAAAAATTGATCAAGATGAACACTGTACCACCTCTTGGACATGGAGAAAGACAATCATTTGTGGTGCCACCACTTTTCAATAGAACATATTTCGGTTGGTGGAAGGCTAGGATGGAAGATTTTATTCAAGGAGAGGATGACAAATATCATTCCTATGAAAACTGTGGAAGGTCAACAAGTGCCAAAAGAGAGAAGTGAGTTCAATGTTGATGATCTCATAGCATTAAGGAAAAATGCTAAAGCCAAAAAAATTTTGTTCTGTGATCAGGGACCAGATAAATATAACAAAATCTCGAACTGCACTACAGCTAAGAAACTCTGGATGCCCTGACTATTGCACACAAAGGAACTACTCGTGTCCGAAAATGAGTCTCTGCAAGACATAATAGAAAGACTTACACTTCTTATCAATGAACTTGCATCTCTGCGGAAGGTTCTCACTACTGAGGACAAATATACAAGGTGCTGAAAATTTTACCCAAAGCCAAGTGGGATGTGAAAGTCACTGCCATCAGGGAAGCTAAGGACATTGAAACCATGACATTGAATGAGCTGGTTGGAAATCTTAGGACTTATGAGATTAACATGGAAGATCAAAAGAAAGAAGCAACTGTGAATGACAAATCGCTAGCTTTAAAGGAAGCTTCTGATGATGAGGAATCAGATCTAGATGAGGATCAGATAGCCTTTCTAGAAATGAATTTCAAAAAATTCCTCAAAAGTGGGAAGTGGAAAGACAGGAAAGAAACAGGTAGCAGGATATGGTCTAATGACAAGAATCAATCAGGGTGTTATAAGTATGGAAAAATGGATCATCACATCAAACAGTGTTCACTATGGGAAATTGAGTGGAAAAAGGAAAGAGTTGAGAAAGAGATGAAAGAAAAAGTTGCTAAACAAAAGGAGAAGGAAGACTATGCTATGATGGCTGCTTTGGGGTCAGGGATGGAGGATTCAGACACTGAAAACATAGATGAAACTGCTTTCATGGCATTTGAGGATTCACATCTAGAGGATGATGATAAATCTGAGAAAAGTATTCCTGAACTAAAAGAAAAGTTGCATCTCTTTTCAAAAAGAAAGCTAATCTTGCTAATGAATGAGGTGATAGATGATTTTCAAGGGATAGCTAATGAAAAGGATCAACTAATTAAGGACTTTTCAGATAAAAAATTTGAAAGTCTTGAGGTCAAAAACTACCTAAATGAAGTTAATGAAAAGAATCACAAGTTGAAGAAACAGGTTGAACAACTTGATACACTTATGTTGAACTTAAACTCTGAGATTCTAAAACTAATAGTTGCTAAAAAAGGTAAAAGTAAGATGAGTGAAGATCTTCAAAAGTTTGAAACAGAATTGAAGGAATGTAAAATTGAGTTTTTGTGAGAAATAAAAGGTTAGAAAACTGACTCAGGAAATTTTCACCTTAAAATTGGATTTAGAAAGGGCAAACAGATAGACTCAGTCACCAAGAATAGTGAACCATCTAAGAAGCAGGAGTCACAATGAGAAAGCTAGAATAAGTTTCTTGTCACGCCCCCGGGGGGGGGGGGAGGGGGGGAGGGGAGGGATTACCCTAAGCATGGCGACACTATATACTATTGCTAGTTCACAAGCGAACCACTCAATCTCAAGCCAGTCATTCAACATCAAACATAGTGGAAAGTAGTAGGATAAAAGAATAAATGTAGTGAGCCTCTCAGTAAATTCTACATCAATAAAAAGGCCATAGGCCAACAACCTCAGTCTCAACATCTATGATAAGTAAATATTATTACTAACTCAACGCAAGGAGGGGAAAACTCCAACATCAAATCCTCAACTCTAGTCTGTGAAGCCTTTACCTCAACTCAACAGTCTATGATGGTACCATGAAGGAAAAAGGCTCCCCGGATAGCGAGGGCTCACCAATAGCTGGAATTAGAATCCTCAGAACCTCAATGATGCGTCTGCTGAATTCATCTACCTCTTGTATCCGCATCATGAAACGATACAGCACCGAGTATTGTCAGTGCGTGGAATATACGGTATGCAAGATGGTTGAATATAACAACACAGGTAGAATAACATAGGCATAACATCAACTCAACATCATACTCCATCAGCATGTCAAATATCTATCTAAAGCAAGAATAAAGGGTAGACGAATGACTCATCAATATCTCATTTCAATATCATCAATACATCAAACTCATCTTAAAGAACTCGACTCGAAAGACCAGTGCCCGTCTAGGACAAGGACAAAGAGTAGGAAATAAATCATTAACATCTATCAAGACTCATACCATCACATCAACATCAGAGTTCTATCAGTGTGGAACCTAACTAGGAGTTTCTCTAACCAACAACCTGTCACGCCCCAGGAGGGTACCCTAAGCGTGGCCGGCACTCAGAGGCTATTGCTAGCCCCCAAGCGAACCACTTAGCATTCATCACATCATTCATTATAAACATTGTGGACGGAGATAGAAAATAATATCTAAACAAAGTGGGCCAATGGCCAAACATCAAAACTGTTCATTTCACCAAGCAGAGGAATATTGCTCAGGTATCATAACATTCACCTTGACTACACCATTATGTCTACAAAGCCTCTAACATTCCTTAAAACGTCTAGGAAGAGGACCATGACATACCATGGCTACTCGACTCAAAGAACAGGATAACATTCATAAATAAAGGTTTCCTCCGGAAACAAGGAGGCTCACCACAGTCAGAACTTGGAAACACTTGACCTCAACGGGGCGGCTGCTGAAGTCCTCTAGCTCTTGTATCTGCATCATGAAACGATGCAGCGCCAAATGGCGTCAGTACGTGGAATGTACTGGCATGTAAAATAGCTGAAACACATTGCTAGGAATATACGAACATAACGCACATCATCATGAGACCTTAACATTTACATCAGGGAAACCTTAACATTGACCTTTACATTAACATTGACCATTGCATTGGAGTACCCTTAGAGAACCCTTTTCAAGAAGGCCTAACTGGGAGTTTCTTTAACCGACAACCATCACTTATGAGCCAGTGATGATACAACGAAGCAATGCCGTTGCTACATCCGTCCAATACCCTGCCCGGGGCAAAGGACATTCATTAGAAAATATTAGTCCTCATTGGGACAAGAAAGGTGCCATCCGCGTTGCGGTTCAATCCTCTCTTCCTACGCGGGCCACGTAGTTAATGGATTCAGGTGGGACTCACCTTTCTATCCATTTCGGTGCTCAATACTCCTCCCAGGACTCGATATTGCTCATAAAACATTAACATTCATTAGTCCCATAGGGACGCATTTCATCATCATTAGTCCGCATAGGGGCCTAATACATTATCATTGGCATCAACATTCATTTGTCCCATAGGGACACATTACATTATCATTAGCATCTCCTTTACATCAACATTAACATCATTGTCATTCCATCTCATTAACATCAACATCATTGACTTTAGGGACACTCGTTTAGGAACTTTGACTCTCAACTAAGAGACAATCCCACACTCACATTCTCAACATTCATCATTCATTAATTTATCATTACTCTAGACTTTACACACACACCCATGTTCATCATGCATGCTTTTCTAGGATACATATACAATAGATATGGGGTTTTTAACTAAATGCTTTTCAAGAAAATAGTTTAAAAAGGATGCATGAGGGTTTTTATGAGGGTCATCATCAATGCAGGAAAATATGTAGGTTTATGCATAAAATAATGGCATTTGTTCATTACATTACATGAATTAACATGTTTCACTTCATTACCCTAACATCATTCACCATTAGACTTTAATACCTTACTCATGGGGCACATGGGAGGACATTCCCATGTTTTAAGTTTAGCCTTACATACCTGAAAGAAGATAGTCACACTAAAGCACCTTCTTTCCTCTTGCTCTCTTCAACCTCCTTCAAGCCCTAGCCTTAAGAACCTTAGGAAGACTTCTTCAATGGGGTTTTTCAACCCTTTTTCGTGAAAACCAACCTATATAGGTCATAGGGGTACGTTTAGGATAGGTGGGATTGGACCATAATGCCCTTGGAAATTTTAAGAAATTAAATCCCATCCTGAAATAACACAGTCCGCGACGCGGACTGGTCGCGGACAGTGTATTTTCGAAAATTCAACTCCGTCGAAATTTTCAGGAAAAGATAAGTGTGTCTCCGCGACTAGTCCGCGTCGCGGTTCCGTCGCGGAGGCTCACTGTTTTTCGTTTTGGAACGAAAAATTATCTTTTGACTCGGTTGCTCTAAAATTCGACCGAGACCTTTCCCCCACTCCATTTTCAGTGCTGATCATGAATCCGCTCTCGGATTTCCGATCCGAGCATCGGAAGGCACGTTTCTCGCACACCTCTCCTTGAGGGGTATTTCGGTAATTTTGCGGGCGTTACATTATCTCCCCCTTGGGATCATTCGTCCTCGAATGATAAGTAGGGAAGTATTTTAGCACGAATAGGCTCACGACTCACCTCAATATTACTTTGATAACCTACTACCTTCATCTTTCATTGGTCTTTAAGCTCATTTATTCGACATTAACAATTTCACATGGAATTCATGTAATATACATTAATTTACATTAAGTAGGGTCATTACCTTCGATGTTTCCATCGACCTCGGGCACGAACAAGTGCGGGTACTTTGCTTTCATCTCCTCCTCAGCTTCCCATGTGGATCCTTCAACGAATTGATTTCTCCACAGAAGCTATCTCCTTGTTCCTTAGTCTGCGAACCTACCGATCAAGGATTTGGACTGGGGTTTCCTCATAGGACAGGCTGTCCTTGATTCCTGTGCTCTCTACAAGCACTACCAAGGCAGGATCCCCTAAACATTTCTTCAACATTGAGACGTGGAACACTGAATGAATCCCATCTAATTCAGAGGGTAGTTCCAGCTCATAAGCAACCTTTCTAATCCTTCGCACAATTTGGTAGGGACCAATATAGCGAGGACCCAACTTCCCTTTCTTCCCAAACCTCGTGACGCCTTTCATAGGTGATACTTTCAGATAAACCCAGTCATTCACCTCAAACTCTAAATCCCTTCTCCTTACATCTGTGTACGACTTTTGGCGGCTCTGGGCTGCCTTTAACCTTTCTTGTATAGTCTTCACCTTTTCCATGGACTGGTGGACAAGGTCTGGCCCAATCATCTCGGCCTCTCCAACCTCGAACCACCCAATGGGCGATCTACATCTTCTCCCATACAAGGCCTCATAAGGGGCCATTTGGATACTCGCATGATAACTGTTGTTGTATGCGAATTCAATCAAGGGTAAATGGTCGTCCCAATTTCCTTTGAAGTCAAGAACGCATACTCTCAACATGTCTTCCAACATCTGGATAGTGCGTTCTGCCTGGCCATCCGTCTGTGGATGAAAGGCCGTGCTCAAGTTCACCTTAGTACCCAGCCCTTTCTGGAACGACTTCCAGAAGTGAGAGGTAAATTGGGCTCTTCTGTCTGAAATAATAGACCAGGGAACTCCGTGCAATCTCACTATCTCCTGAATATATATTTTGGCATAATCTTCGGCAGTGTTAGTCGTCTTGACTGCTAAGAAATGTGTTGATTTCGTCATTCTGTCTACAATCACCCATATGGAGTCATGTTGCCTCCGGGATTTCGGTAAGCCCGTGACAAAGTCCATGTTCACCATCTCCCACTTCCATTCTGGAATTTCAAAATTCTGAGCCAGACCGCTTGGCCTTTGGTGCTCAACCTTGACTTGCTGGCAGTTGGGGCATCTGGAAACGAATTCTGCGATGTCCCTCTTCATTCCACTCCACCAATAGACTTCTCTCAAGTCGTGATACATCTTGGTGGAACCTGGATGGATGGAGTACTTAGCATTGTGGGCCTCAGCTAAAATCCTTTCTCGAACACCATCAACATTAGGGACACATAATCTGTTCTGGTACCTCAGTACCTCATCTCCCCCTTTGGAGAAGGCCATCACTTTTTGTTTCTGAACATCTTCTTTTAGTTGGAGTATAATGGGATCTCGATCCTGCTTCTCTTTAACTTCAGTCACCAGGGATGATGAAGACCCATTTTGAACACTAACTCCTCCTTCATCATTCTCTTCAAGTTGGACCCCCAATCGGGCCAACCTGTGCACCTCTCTCACCAGTTCTTTCTTTTCTTCCTCAACATGGGCCGTGCTACCCATAGACAACCTGCTAAGAGCATCAGCAACAACGTTAGCTTTACCTGGGTGGTACATGACGCTCATATCATAGTCCTTGAGCAACTCTAACCATCTCCTCTGTCGCAGATTGAGCTCCCTTTGGCTGAATACATACGGTAAGCTCTTATGGTCTGTGAACACATCCACATGCACTCCATACAAGTAGTGGCGCCAGATTTTAAGTGCGAACACAACGGCTGCCAACTCAAGATCATGGGTAGGATAGTTTCGTTCATGAACCTTAAGCTGTCTGGAAGCATAGGCTACCACCTTTCCTCTTTGCATTAACACGCACCCCAACCCAACTCTAGATGCGTCACAGTATACCACGAAGTCATCTGTTCCGTCAGGCAATGTCAAAACAGGTGCAGTGGTTAACCTGGTCTTCAGCTCTTAGAAACTTTTCTCACATTCGTCAGACCATTGGAACTTAGCCCTTTTCTGGGTCAGTTTGGTCAATGGTGCAGATAGGGAAGAAAACCCCTCCACAAACCTCCGGTAGTAGCCTGCCAACCCCAAGAAGCTTCTTATGTCAGTCGGAGAGGTTGGCCTTGGCCAGCTTACCACCGCCTCAATCTTCTGGTTATCCACTCGAATACCATCACCCGAAACCACATGGCCTAGGAAAGCCACTGACTTAAGCCAGAATTCACACTTGGAGAACTTAGCATATAACTCGTGGTCCTTAAGAGTTTGAAGGACAACTCTGAGATGTTTCGTATGCTCTTCCTCATCCTTCGAATATATCAAAATATCATCAATGAAGACGATTACAAACATATCCAAGTAGGGTCTAAATACCCTGTTCATCAAGTCCATAAAGGCTGCTGGTGCATTGGTCAACCCAAAGGACATCACTAAAAATTCAAAATGACCATATCTTGTCCTGAAAGCTGTCTTTGGGATATCACACTCCCTCACCTTTAACTGATGGTAACCCGATCTGAGGTCTATTTTTGAAAAACATGAGGCACCCTGAAGTTGGTCGAACAAGTCGTCAATCCTAGGAAGAGGATATTTGTTCTTGACTGTGACCTTGTTCAGTTGCCTATAATCTATACACATTCGAAGCGTCCCATCTTTCTTTCGCACAAACAAAACTGGAGCACCCCATGGGGAAACACTGGGTCTAATAAAACCCTTCTCTAACAGGTCTTTTAACTGTTCTTTCAGCTCCTTCAGTTCAGCGGGGGCCATCCTATATGGCGGAATTGAAATAGGCTGCGTATCGGGGAGTACATCAATACCGAAGTCAATCTCCCTATCACGAGGGACTCCAGGTAAATCCTCCGGGAACACCTCAGGAAACTCGTTAACAACTGAGACCGACTCAAGAGTAGGGGTCTCAACATTATCAGCTTTAACTCTTACTAGGTGGTAGATACACCCCTTAGAGATCAACTTTCTTGCCCTTAGGTAAGAAATAATTATACCCTTGGGTGCAACATAACCTCCCTTCCATTCTAAGACCGGTTCAAGTGGGAATTGAAACTTAACCACTCGGGTTCTACAGTCTATGGATGCATGACAAGCGTGAAGCCAATCCATCCCAAGGATCACATCAAAATCCACCATCTCTAATTCTACCAAATCAGCCAATGTATCCCTATAATAAATGGATACTACACAGTTTCTATAGACCCTTTTTGCCAGAATAGACTCTCCAGTAGGAGTTGAAAGGGAATATGGCTCACGTAGACATTCTGGGGCAACTTCGAACTTATTAGCCACATAGGGAGTCACAAAGGATAAGGTGGCACCCGGATCAAGTAATGCGTAACAGTTATAAGAGAAGATTTGAAGCATACCCGTTACAACATCTGGGGCAGCCTCTCGGTCCTGCCGATTTCCCATAGCATACAGGCGGTTCGCTCCGCCTCCAGCATTCGTAGCAGTAGCCCTTTGTTGACTGCCCGCAGGGGGCGCTGTAGATGACTGGGCTCTATTACCTCTGTCATTTCCCCTCTGGCTCCTCATAGGACATTTAATCTGGATATGGCCAGGCTGTCCACACGTATAGCATAAATTGGTGCCTTCCCGGCACGCACCAAGATGTTGTTTGCCACATCTGCCACAAGTTGCTTTTTCTCTGGGGCCCTGGGCGACACTGGCCTGGGACTGAGATACCTGTGCTCTGAAATTCTGATGGCCCTGGGTCCTTTGGTCATACCTGTGCTGCTGAACAGGTGCATTCACCAGCAGTGTTGCATGGCGAGGAGGTTTCCTCTGAAAGAAGTTCTTGCTGCCCTTGTCCCCCTTTTGCTGGTTTTGTTCCTGGCCCGCAGCCTTGGTTTTCTTGCTCTGTTGTTCCTCCCTGTCCCTCTTCTTGTCCTCTTCGGTCTGTTGAGCGTAAACCATCAGCCTGGAAATATCCATGTCTGGGATCAGCAATGCTGCCTTGCACTCCCTCTTCACATGTCTGCCCAGTCCAGACACAAATTTTCTCATCCTGGCCCTCATATCAAGAACCATCTCCGGAGCATACCTCGACAGCTGGGTGAACTTTAGGCTATACTCTTTGGCGGTCATACCCTCCTGTTTTAAGTTCACAAACTCTTCGATCTTGGCTTTCCTTAACTCTTGGGGAAAGAAATGATCGAGAAAAGCACTCTCGAACTCTTCCCACTCGGCTGGTTCAGCACTTTCACCTCTGACATCCTCCCATTGGTTGTACCAAATGTTGGCCACATCCTTAAGTTGATATGAGACCAACTCCACTCCTTCAATCTCACTTGCATGCATTGCCCTTAGGATCTTGCGCATTTCATCAATAAAGTTTTGCGGATCCTCCTCAACCTTAGAACCCGTATAGACTGGCGGATTCATCCTCAAAAAATCTCTGAGCCTAGAAGCAGCAGTTGGCTCTTGGGAACTGGAGCTCGGGGCCTGGGGACCACGACTGCCACTTTGCGAGGCCACCAACTGGGTGAGCATGGCAATGGCTCCCCTGAAGTCTGCCTCTGAAGTGGGGGCTGACTGTGCTGGGGGTGCTGGTGGAGCCTCAGCAGCTCTAGCTGGTCGTCCCCGTCTCCTTACCTCACGTTCTGGCAAGGGGTTCTCAGTACTTGGGACAGAACCATCTCTTTGGGCAGCAGTGCGTTTTGGAGGCATTATCTGCAAACGCGTGACGCAAGAGTTAAAGAGATTTGCTTAAAGTCAAGCTCTAGCGCACGACTCAGAACATCAAAGAAGTGGAACCATTTCCTAATGCCCTGTAGCATCCTGTTTATGAAGTGTGGTGCACAACACACGCATAAAAGAGACTCTACTAGACACGGCTTCATAGACTCCCTAGGACTCTTGAACTCTGTGCTCTGATACCAAGTTTGTCACGCCCCGGGAGGGTACCCTAGGCGTGGCCGGCACTCAGAGGCTATTGCTAGCCCCCAAGCGAACCACTTAGCATTCATCACATCATTCATTATAAACATTGCGGACGGAGATAGAAAATAATATCTAAACAAAGTGGGCCAATGGCCAAACATCAAAACTGTTCATTTCACCAAGCAGAGGAATATTGCTCGGTATCATAACATTCACCTTGACTACACCATTATGTCTACAAAGCCTCTAACATTCCTTAAAACGTCTAGGAAGAGGACCATGACATACCATGGCTACTCGACTCAAAGACCAGGATAGCATTCATAAATAAAGGTTTCCTCCGGAAACAAGGAGGCTCACCACAGTCAGAACTTGGAAACACTTGACCTCAACGGGGCGGCTGCTGAAGTCCTCCAGCTCCTGTATCTGCATCATGAAACGATGCAGCGCCAAATGGCGTCAGTACGTGGAATGTACTGGCATGTAAAATAGCTGAAACACATTGCTAGGAATATACGAACATAACGCACATCATCATGAGACCTTAACATTTACATCAGGGAAACCTTAACATTGACCTTTACATTAACATTGACCATTGCATTGGAGTACCCTTAGAGAACCCTTTTCAAGAAGGCCTAACTGGGAGTTTCTTTAACCGACAACCATCACTTATGAGCCAGTGATGATACAACGAAGCGATGCCGTTGCTACATCCATCCAATACCCTGCCCGGGGCAAAGGACATTCATTAGAAAATATTAGTCCTCATTGGGACAAGAAAGGTGCCATCCGCGTTGCGGTTCAATCCTCTCTTCCTACGCGGGCCACGTAGTTAATGGATTCAGGTGGGACTTACCTTTCTATCCATTTCGGTGCTCAATACTCCTCCCAGGACTCGACATTGCTCATAAAACATTAACATTCATTAGTCCCATAGGGACGCATTTCATCATCATTAGTCCCCATAGGGGCCTAATACATTATCATTGGCATCAACATTCATTTGTCCCATAGGGACACATTACATTATCATTAGCATCTCCTTTACATCAACATTAACATCATTGTCATTCCATCTCATTAACATCAACATCATTGACTTTAGGGACACTCGTTTAGGAACTTTGACTCTCAACTAAGAGACAGTCCCACACTCACATTCTCAACATTCATCATTCATTAATTTATCATTACTCTAGACTCTACACACACACTCATGTTCATCATGCATGCTTTTCTAGGATACATATACAATAGATATGGGGTTTTTAACTAAATGCTTTTCAAGAAAATAGTTTAAAAAGGATGCATGAGGGTTTTTATGAGGGTCATCATCAATGCAGGAAAATATGTAGGTTTATGCATAAAATAATGGCATTTGTTCATTACATTACATGAATTAACATGTTTCACTTCATTACCCTAACATCATTCACCATTAGACTTTAATACCTTACTCATGGGGCACACGGGAGGACATTCCCATGTTTTAAGTTTAGCCTTACATACCTGAAAGAAGATAGTCACACTAAAGCACCTTCTTTCCTCTTGCTCTCTTCAACCTCCTTCAAGCCCTAGCCTTAAGAACCTTAGGAAGACTTCTTCAATGGGGTTTTTCAACCCTTTTTCGTGAAAACCAACCTATATAGGTCATAGGGGTACGTTTAGGATAGGTGGGATTGGACCATAATGCCCTTGGAAATTTTAAGAAATTAAATCCCGTCCTGAAATAACACAGTCCGCGACGCGGACTGGTCGCGGACAGTGTATTTTCGAAAATTCAACTCCGTCAAAATTTTCAGGAAAAGATAAGTGTGTCTCCGTGACTAGTCCGCGTCGCGGTTCCGTCGCGGAGGCTCACTGTTTTTCGTTTTGGAACGAAAAATTATCTTTTGACTCGGTTGCTCTAAAATTCGACCGAGACCTTTCCCCCACTCCATTTTCAGTGCTGATCATGAATCCGCTCTCGGATTTTCGATCCGAGCATCGGAAGGCACGTTTCTCGCACACCTCTCCTTGAGGGGTATTTCGGTAATTTCGCGGGCGTTACACAACCATTACCTATGAGTCGGTGATGATACAACAAAGCGATATCGTTGCCACATCCATCCAATACCTTTCCAGGGTAAATGACAGCACATCAGTGGATCCACAGTAAATAACATTAGTCCTCTTTTAGGACAAATGAAGCATCCATTTTATGGTTCAATCCTCTCCTACGCTGGCAACATAGTTAATGAGTTCAAGTGGGACTCACTCTCACCCATTTCAGTGCTCATTACTCCTCCCAGAACTCGACATGCTCATAAAACATTATCATTATGATTTCTCATCATCAGTCCTGTAGCGACATAGTACATCAATTCGTCTCATCAACATCAACTCTTGGACTCGAAACATTTCTTTAAAATCAAGTTTCAAACTTTTAGGACTCAAGGAACATCATTCTTATCAACATCATCATCAACACTCTCAATATTCAGACCACAATCACAAGCATCAAGTACATCATTATTGTCAAGGCTCTAGACTCATCCCCTAAGTTCATTCTTGCAATCTTTGATAAAATACACATAAAGTTTGGTGAAATCATTCATGAAAATCATTTATGCAGTAAATCAAGTTGTGATGATCATCAATTTAAGAAAATACATGAAACAAGTAAAATCTCAGTAGAATACTCAAGGATTTTCATATATAGACTCATTATCTTCGATTAAGGACTCAATTCAATCAAAAGGGAACATGGAAGAACAATTCCATGTTTTAGGTTAGCCTTACATACCTTGGATGGTTGTTAAAAAAAATCTCTCTTGGGATCTCCTCTTGAACTCTTCAATCTCAATTCTCCCCTATTCTACTCAAGCCCTAGCTTGTCAGCGTTGTTAGGAAGAGGATTTAGAATGGAGTTTTAGACTCTTTCTTCGTGAAAATGACTTATATTGGTCGCACATTGAGTTTAGAAAGTGTTAGGAATGGACCGGAATGCCCCTCAAAATTTTTTAGAAATTTTTCAGTCGCGAAGTAACTCAGTTCGCTACGCGGACTGGTCGCAAACAGTACATTTTTGGCAAAAATTTCTAAACGAGCTTCCCTAGTCCTGTTGAAAAATTTTGAAAAAATACAAGTCCTCCTCCGCGATAGGTCTGCGACGCGGCTCTGTCGCAAACCCTCACTGTTTTGCATCTTGGCACGAAAAATTATCTTTTGACTCGGTCACCTAAAAATCGACCGAGACCCTTCCCCCACTTGATTTTTCATGTTGATCACAAATCTAGCCTTGGATTTGCCATACAAGCATTCAAAGATGTATTATGCGCACCTCCCTCCCCTAGGGGTATTTTGGTAATTTTGACGTTACATCATCTCCCCTTGGGATTATTCGTCCTCGAATGATGAGCATGAGTGGTAATATAGCACGAATAGACTCAAGACTCATCTCGAATACTCACTCAATAACTCAAACTCTTGACTCTTCATCAACCTCGTAACTTTACTCAGAACATCGAGAATGGACACATCAACTCAAGATGGAAACATCGAGTTAAGTTAAAGATAGGAACATTACCTTCGATATTGTCATCATCGGGCACAAATAGTTATGGGTATTTGGCTCTCATCTCTTCCATCATCAAGCACAAATAGGTACAAGTATTTGGCTCTCATCTCTTCCTAAGCTTCCCACGTGGCTTCCTCGACAAATTAATTCCTCCACAAAACCTTAACGGAGGCTATCTCTTTGTTTCACAATCTGCGAACCTGTCGATCAAGGATTAGGATTGGAATTTCCTCATAGGAAAAGCTATCTTTTACTCCAGTGCTCTCAACAGGGATTACCAAGGCAGGATCTCCTAAACACTTCTTCAGCATAAAAATGTGGAATACCAGATGGATTCCGTCTAATACAGAAGGCAAGTCTAGCTCATAAGCAACTTTCCCAATCCTCCTCATAATCTGATAAGGGCCAATATAACGAGGACTTAATTTCCCCTTCTTCCCAAACCTTATGACACCCTTTATGGGTGATACCTTCAAGTATACCCAATCGCTCACCTCGAACTCTAAGTCTCTTCTCCTCACATCTGTGTAAGATTTCTGACAACTTTGTGCAGTCTTCAACCTCTCTCTAATGATCTTCACTTTTTCCATGGACTGGTGGACAAGGTCAGGCCTAATCCTCGGCTTCTCCGACCTCAAACCACCTAATGGGTGATCTACACCTCCTCCTATACAAGGCCTCATAGGGGGCCATTTGAATGCTTCCATGATAATTATTGTTATATGCAAATTCAATCAATGGTAGGTGGTCATCCCAATTCCCTTTGAAATCAAGGACACAGACTCTCAACATATCTTCTACCGTCTGAATGGTCCACTCCGCTGACCATTCATCTGTGGATGAAAGGTTGTACTCAAATTTACCTTGGCACCCAATTCCTTCTGGAAAGATCTTCAGAAGTAGGAGGTAAATTAAGCTCTTCTGTCTGAGATGATGGACAAGGGAACTCCATGCAACCTTACAATCTCTTGGATGTACATCTTAGCATACTCCTCCGCAATATTAGTTGTCTTGACTACTAAGAAGTGTGCTGATTTAGTCATCCTATCTACAATTACCCATATAAAATCATGCTACCCCCGGTATCTCGGTAGGCCGGTGATGAAATCCATGTTAACTATCTCCCAGCTCCATTCTGGAATCTTAAAGTTCTAAGGAAAGCCACTTGGCCTTTGGTGCTCAACCTTCACTTGTTGGCAATTCGGGCACTTTGAAATGAACTCAACAATATACATGTTCATCCCACTCCACCAGTAGACTTCTCTAAAGTCGTGGTACATCTTGGTAGAGCCGGATGTATGGAATATCTAGTATTGTGGGCTTCAACCATGATCCTCTCTCGGACACCATCAACATCGGGGACACACAACCTACTCTAGTATCTCAACACCCCATCTCCCCCTTTAGAGAAGACCATCACGTTTTTGTTTGTGGACAACCTCCTTCAATTGGAACATGATAGGATCTCGATCTTGTTTCTCCTTTACCTCTGCTACTAGGGATGATGCAGACCCACTTTGAACATTGATTCCTCCCTTGTCATTCTCCTCGAGTTAAACTCCCAATCGAGCCAATCTATGCACTTCCTTTACTAGCTCTTTCTTCCCTTCCTCAACATGGGTTGTGCTACCAATTGACAACCTGCTAAGAGCGTCAGCAACAATGTTAGCTTTACCTAGGTGGTATAGAATTCTCATGTTATAATCCTTGAGTAACTCCAACCATCTCCCCTGTCGTAAGTTGAGCTCCCTCTGACTGAAAACATATTGCAAGCTCTTGTGGTCATTGAACAAATCTACATGCACTCCATATAAGTATTGGAGTAAGACTTTAAGCACGAACACCACCGCCGTAAACTCGAGATCATGGGTGTCTTTGAGATAATTTTCATCAAAAATTCTCTGAACGAGTTTTTTAGTCCCATAGAAAGTTTTTGGACAAAATCCAAGTGTAGGTCTTCCGCAGGTGCGTGTCGCGCACCTGTCACGCACTTATTCTAGAAATTGTTTTCACATCAAAAAGTTATCTTTTGATCCGATAGCTCTAAAAATCAATTGATACCATTTTCCCACTCAATTTTTCATGTTGATCGCATTTACAGCCTCAGATTTGCCATTGGAGTTTGGGAAGACGCATATGCACTCATCTCTCATCTAGGAGTATTTTGGTAATTTTACGGGGCATTACAAATATTAATTAACATCCCTTTTAAATAACTACATAATAATTTTTTTGAAAGTATAAAGGTTAGCTAAACATCCCTCTATTATGTTTGTTTTCAGCTCAGTAAACTTTAAAATGTATGTCATTTTCTACTTGAGATTGATATGTATACTTTAAAGAAGAAGATATATTTTATGTCATTTACTTAACTATCCAATAGATAAATTAAAACACGTAATTTAGGTTTTTTTTTCAAATTTTGAATAAAAAATAACTAATTAGAACATTGGTTTAAGTTGAGTTATTTAATTGGAAAAAAGCCTACTTCAACTGTCTGAATGAAGTATCCTAACAAATTTAAGAAATAGATCATATTAATTTTCTTATATTATTATCAATACATATAAGTTAAATTATAAGTACTATATTGGATACTTTAATTGTTAGAGGAGAAAAAGAATTCTTCTTCTTCTTTTTTTCAAAAACGCTATTTAGTTTTGCTTGAATATTCAATATAACGCTAAAACAAAAAAAGGCACAAAGTTCTTCAAAAAAATATCAACTACTTTTTTTCACCTCGATAAACTATACAATGTAAATATTTGCTTTTTTATTTTTTGCTGTTTTGTTAAATAGTTTAAAGGTTAAAGATTTTTCATCCATTATACATGTGTCATGAATGGAGATTCTAGTGTACTTAAATTATGTGTCAAAAATGTTACAAATTAAGAGATAATTACAGTTTGTTTGTATTTGAGAATGGAGTTGTAAATAGTTCAATTTGGTGATTCTCTATTAATAAGGCGTCAATCTTTTTTGTTTGAAATAGTACCAGGAGATAATCTGGTATTGTATAATGATAGTGCTAATACTGTAAATTATTTGTGAAGCAAATAATGAAGTTGTGATTGTCACATTAATTAGAAGAGTTTTTTGAAACTAAATTCAAGAAAAGTTAATTAAAGCAAATTATTTGGCCAATAATGGTGCACAAAAGTTAATTATGTGTCGTTTTAAAGTATCTGCATAATTTTTTAACATCATTGATGCACAAAATTTAATTAAAAACTTCTTTGTATTCACTGCATAATTTTTTGACATTGTTGATGCACAAACATTAGTTAAACACTTGTTTTAATTAACGACACATTTTTTTTATACTGTTGATACATAAAAGTTAATCAAACACCTTTTTAAAATAACGTCATAATTTGTTTTAGGTTGTTGATGCACAATTTTTAATTAAACAACCTTTTTAAATAACTACATAGTAAATTTTTTGTGAAATTTACTAATTTCAGAAGTAGGAAGAGACTCCTTATTGATATTCATTAATTTTCTCATTGTCGTAGAAATTATAATTAAGTAGTGAAGTTCATATATATATATATATACACTTACTTAAGTAGGTTGTGTTATTAAAAAACTTTAAAATTGCACATCATAAACACAAAGAGAGAAAAATAAAATTTATTGATAAAGATATATAAAGAAGTAATTTTTGTGCCTAAGAGAAGAATTGTCCAAAATCATTTAACAAGAGCAAATTACAAAGCGATGTGAAATTCATTACGCAGAAACATAAACACAATAGATGAATTAATTAGCTGGGGGAGTTCATAATAGCAAGGAACTCTTCATAACTATGAGGTGACCAAATCCATTCCATTGCTTCGAAATCCCAATCAGCTAGAGTAGTTAATGATGATTCTTCACCATCTAAGTTAATCTCATCATCTGGAGAAGGAATTTCCATCATTTTTCTGAAGAAGGAACAATTGAAGGCAGCACCACTGGAGGATCAATGTTTTTCTTCTGTTCATCTTTAGGGAAAAAATCAGAAAACACAGCATTAAAATCAATGCCAACATTTTCATCACTAGGTAATTCCCCCAAATCTATTGGTAACTCGAGTTTCTCGTCATCCTTAACATCTAAGGGTGAAATTTCTTCCTTCGATTTTTCAACTGAAGTACTTTTTTCCTCATAATCGTTAACATCTAAGAGCAAAATTTCCTCTTCTGATTTTTCAACTGAAGTAGTTATTTCCAATTTATTCTTCATTTCCATCTCAACATTTTCTATTTCTACTTTCACCTCCTCAGTAGCAGCTTCGTAACTAAGAGAGCCCATAATAATGGAGAAAGCAAAGCGAAGCAAAGGAAGAAAAAGAGATTGAAGATTATTTGTGCGTGGATTGAGTGGAGAATTGAGTGAATATATAGTATGAGAAGCAAGTTTAGCGTTTTTGGATTATATGCCAGCAAGCATGAATCAGCACATAATCACTCACACATGTTCACACAATTTAGATAATCAAATATCATGTGTTAAATTCAAAATAACTACAACAGAATTAAAGATTAGCTAATGTGAACATATGCTTTTTCTTTTTTGGTGTTTTGCTAGTTTAGAGATTAAAAGTATGTGCCAGTTTAATTTGTTTCACACTTAACAATAAGCTAAGTGATAATTAAAGTTTGTTTGTATTTGAGAATGAAAACGGTAAGTAATTTTATTTGGTGGCTCTCTCTTGACATGGCATTAGTGTGATTGGTAATATGATTGTGAGAATTGGAACGCTAATTAACAAAGTGTTTTTACACAAAGAAACAGGAAATTTATATGAGGAATGTTGATCTTGTATGATAGAAATAGGAAAATTTCCTTAAGAACCCTATTTTCTTTTTCTGGATTTATTTCTTTTTTTATTCCAGAACGACTAGAATTAATTTAACTCCTCCCTCCTCCCTCCTCCCTCCTCCCATATAGAAATCTATATTCAAATGTCTTACGATGTGGAGATCTCCCTAGAGATGACATGAAAACCTTAAACATACTTTCAAATTGTCAAAAATGATAAAAATCGAGTCGAATGCATTTACAGAAGGCAATAAATAAAAATAATCACTTATATATCAACCCCTTACATAAAACACTGACTTAAGGCATCCATACATAATAAATATATAAGAAAAATTAAAGTTCCAGTTAATTTACATTTCATCAAGAAAAATTCAAAGCCATATCAACTAGATGAGAGATTTGGGCAATCAAAGCCTTCAACCCTAGCTGGTGCTTGAGTTTTTTGCTTTAGAACTCAGCTGAATTGTTTTCCATATAATTTGCGAAGCGCACATCATGACCCATTAAAGAGAGGAGGGGATGATGATGATATGACAGTGCAGCTATACCATCCTGTTACACCACGTACAAAAATGAAAAATTAAAGACAAATTTACACCATATATCAGTTCAATTCATTACACCATGATTGGATGTAAGTCTAACTTTCATTTATGTAACAAAAGCGTTCATTTGAACCCACAGGACAAAAAAGATAAACTGGAACAACAACAAAGTTATAAATTACATATACCTTGAAATTAAGAAAACCTTTAACAAATGAAATTGTTGATTCCTAAATCTACAATTACTTGTAGAATGAGATCCAAAAGTAGCTCTGCGTCGTTTTTGGAATTCAAAAAATGCCAACCAATTTTTGCATCTGGACGAACTTTACAATGTGAAAGTTTTCTTTTATATTTATTGTTTTACTGGTTTAGACGTTACAAGTTTCTAATGCAGGATACAATGTAAGTGTTTTATATTAGCTTTGTGAATGATTAATATCTTATGTCGTACATCTTTTTTAGCTTACTAGTTTGTCGCACGTGAGTTGCACGTAAACATCAAATTACGCAGTACATTATTTTTTAAAAATAATATTAATATTATTAAATAAAAAATTTAAGTAAATGATTATAAATGAAATCAAAAATTATAAATTTCCATGAATAATGACTTTCTCAGGTGTGCATACTAAAAGTTATAAAATTAATATACAAAATCATATATGTCTATTTAAATTATAAAGCTTGAATATAGATAAGGTGATGTGACGCATTTCTTTGATCTCCAATTACATTTTTTCTCATTTTGAAATTAATTGTGATGTGTAAAAACGAAAATTATTTTAAAATTTATTAATTACATCTCCTAAATATACTTTCTCCTCTCTCCCTTTTGATTTATTGCTTAGTTACTGTTGTATTATTGGAGCTCCTACTTCTGATATAATATAAATATAAATATAAATAAATAACTATAAAGTATAAAATATTGAAGATAGATTAAATTAATATTTTAAGGTTTGGTGTACAGAGGCGGCTCAAAGAAATTGGTGGCCTAAAGCCAAATCGCTATAAAATTTTATATGTTTCTATTCTAGTTTTTTTTTTTTTAATAAAAATAGTATATGGTCATTTTGTACCTATTTTGATACACTCTATTATCTCAAATTTAAATAAATATTTATATGAAAAAATATATACTAACGGTTATGAGATATTTTCATGCATTCACATAATTTAATAATCTCAATTTTATACCATTAAGTAAATGTCAAACTAATTTGATACATAAATGTCTAACCAATTTGATACATTTAGAATTATTCAAGTTCATTTTGAAGCAAAACAATGCTAAAATAAATTTTAAAAGAGACTTCATTGAAAAATCATGATAGTTCACTTGGTTGACTATCTGTACTTGTTACTTTTAATATTTCAAGAAAAAATAATATTTTTTCATGTTTTACCTTTAACATTAATTACTTGTTGTTCAAATTATTTTTTAAGAGCTAATACTAAATATCAATTAACAAAATTAATATGATACAATAATCATATCAATTATTATTTTTCTTAGTAAATATGCCAACTCCAAATGTGTTAAGTAAAAATAAATGAAGGAAGTAAATTTTTACTATGGATTTTAAATTAATTATGATATTAAAATTTAAACTAGGTAAGAAAAAAATGAAACACGTCATTTATTTCTCATCTTGATTTGAATATTCAATTTGTGTATCTTTTAATTTTCTGTGAGCCATTCCTCTTCACGTGAATCTTGTATTAGTATTTATTAAAAGCCAATTACAATTTTAATGCGATAACAATTAAAACTCAATCTCTAAGAATATAATGTTTTAAAAAATGTAATAGAAAAATAATTATAGTTAATAATAAAAATAAATTAAGAATTATAAGTGCAAAATTAGGTAAATTAAAAATTAAGTGCAAAATTATTTTTTACTTTCATAAATTAGACAAATATTATTGAATATTTATTTTTAATAATGTAAACGACTATTATTGAACAGAGAAGGTATCTTTTTCACTTCTTTACTTATTCACTTTTAATTCAAATTAACAAAATCAGAATTCGAGAAGGAAATGATCTCTTATGAGCTAGAACTACTTAGAAATGGAATCGGAGAAATAACACTTTTATATCTGAAAATCAAATATTCAGAAAAAAAATCCATAAAACTGAGAAATAAATCTCATTTTTACAATGGATAAAATAAGAATTAAGTAAAAATGGATAAAATATCCAACTTGACTCATATTTTAAATGGGTAAAACTCAGTTACTCAATGGATACTATGGGTAAATATGGATACTCATATTATAGTAGGAATTATGTTGAAAGTTTCAAAAACAAATCCTTTTAGCCATTCCTCACCCTTTACCCCTCCACTCCGAGTCCCCCACCCACCCTCGAGGACCACCTACACAAAATAAAATGTAATTTTTTTTAAAATTAAATTTTGTACCGCCACCCAAGCTCCCTGCTCTCCCCCCCCCCCCCCCGGACCCTACCAATAAAAGTAAAAAAAAAATTATTTATTTTCTTCAAAAAAAAATTCTTAATTTTTTTTACCTTTTAACTCCTGCGCCGCGCGCCCCACCCTCCAAGTGTCTCCTTACCTCTATCCTACCCAAAAAAAATATAATTTTTTTAAAAAAACATATAATTTTTTTTACAACCACACCCCTACCCCCCAAATAGGGGTGTGCGAAAATCGAACCGATAAAAATGTTATTGGTTTATCGTTATTGGGTTATTAGGTTATCGGATTTTTAATAGTTTTGAAAAAAATTATTGGGTTATCGGTTCTACATCGATTTTTATCATTGGGTTATCGATATAATAACTTACTATTTTATCCCTTCGTAAATATTAAATATTAGTAATTTAATAGTAATAGGACACTACAACAGTACTTTACCTATTTTAATCTTTACCGTACTTAAGTAATTAGTTACCCACTTTAGTATTTAATCTTTAGTCTCTAGTTTTTATTCTTTCGTACTTCATCTGCTTTTATTATGTCAAGTTCTCATTATCATTCTTATCGGATAAATAAAAAATCGAACCGTCAAGAACTTAAAACCGATAAATCGAAAATCGATAAAAATATTTTATTGGTGTGCTATTGGTCTAGCATATTTAGAAATAAAAAATTGATAAACCGAATCAATAATGTATAAAATCGAACCAAACGGACCGATCCATACCCCTACCCCCAAATGTTAAAAAGATTAAATTTTTCCCCTCCCAATAAAAAGTTAATTTATTTTTTAGAAAATTCAAAATTTTTTACTTACCCTCACCCACCCCAACTTCTTCCAATAAAAAATTTATTTACATTATGAATGAGCCTCTTTTACCCATATTACCCATTAAATTACCCATCTTTAAATAGGTAAATATGAGTTTTACCCATTTTTTATCCATCTTAAATGGATTAGGTACCCAATTCGTTTAAAATGGATAAATCTAGATAGATACCCAAATAACTTACCCATTTTGTCACTCCTAACAAACGTATATCAATGTTGTAGAGATAGTTATGTAATAAAGCGACATTGTATAATATGTATAAGCATGTATCAATATTATATAAATAGTATGTAAATGTGTATCGATACTGCATAATTGTATACAAACATGTGTTGATATTATATAAATATGTATGTAATGTATCGACATTATATATATAGTGCATAATCGTGTATCAATATTATGTAAATAATTATTTAATGTATCGATATCAATATTTATTTGACTATCATGCATTCCCTATCTTAATAAATAAAAAATAAAAAAAGACGTGATAAAACCACATAAATATTATTTTTTTCACAAAGAAGTGAAACAATGTCAAAAGGGAAAAAGCTTGTAAAAAATAACAAAAAAGAAGTTTGTATATTGAAATTTTTTTATGTTAAAAAAATCAAAAGGAAAAAAGGCCAAATAAAAAATGATATTAATTCACCCATTATTTAAAAAATAACTTTTTAAAAAAAAAAAGAGGAATAGATGCCCAACAATAAGAAAAAAGAGAAGGCACTATAAAAAAAAAAAAAAAGAAAGAGAGTGACTGACCTGGGCAAAATAATCAAAATGGCTACATTCTATACCATTTAATGGCTGAAAGGCCACTTTTAGTGATTAAAAAAACATGGCCTATTTTTTATTTAAAGAATTTTTCTCAATGGTCTATGAGTGTAATTATTCTTTTTCAATTTTCACAAAGAAAAAAAAAAGAATAATTACTTTTTTAATCCCTTTTATAAAATATTTACTATTTTAAATATATTTTTTATTTATTACCTAGATATTCCATATTAAAAGATATTTACAATTTATAACAATTGTATTATGTATAAAAAGTGAATTATATATGTAATATATATGTATTATAAATATATTAATATATTTACCATTTATAACAACTGATCAGATATTTGATAAAAATGTAGTTATGAATTATTTTGATGAAAATGTAATTACGAATTATTTGGCTCAAAAGGAAAATAATTGAATTGAACTAGAAAAAACCGAGAAACTTTTGGGTTCATGTTGTCAATTTTGTTTTCATAAAAGCGTGACTCCTTTAATCTTTAAACTTGAGTGTTAGATGTGTAGAGCTACAATTGGTTTGGTTGCTCAAATTTTATTTCAAAAAAAATTACAGAAGCCACAATAACTTTTGACTTTGGTGGCCAATTAGGCATGAGTTGAGCTCTAAAATATTAGAGTATCGTAATGTAATTTTTTTATAAATTCGTTACAACAATTAAAATTTTATGAGAATAATGAGTAATAATATATGTAATTACAAATAAAATTTTAAAGTGTGACAAAAACATCAGAAAATTATAAAAATGCTCAAAGCAAAAACCTTACATGTACAAACCTGCATTATATTAAAGAGAACATAGTCCAAAGATTATACAACAATTAAAACTGAAATAGAAAAGGCGAATAGATTTCACCTAAGCAATCACAAAAAGATTCACGTAATCATGTTGATCAAATAGCAGCATAATTAACTTACTGCAAGTATAAATATGTGGAGTCTTTGTGAATTTTACAAATCAAAGCAGACCATTCATTAATCTTTAAAGACTTTTTGGAATTGCAAAGAGCATAACGTTCCAAAATTTCAATTACTATTATAAGCATTATGCATTAAATTCCAATAATAAACACTAGTTTACGAAGAAACCAAAGACATAGTACGACATTGCCATTTCATTTTGAAGAATAACTATGAATAAGTTTAATGTTTCCATAATGTCCTTGTACGACATTATTATGGCTGATTCAATATACATTGTACAATATTAATACTCTAGGTAGAAACAATATCTATTGCATGAAGATTTACATTTATATCAAAAAGATTATAAGGTATTAATTGGTTGAAGGGTAAAAAGATCAACTTTTAATGGGCATTTTGATAACTGAAATTTACCGCTGGACAAAGTGATAATTCAACTTTGAGACTTAGATCTTCTCACTTTTAATAATATATGATATGATGATGATATTTGTACTTATTTTAGTCAATTTTTAGAATTTGTACTAGTTAATTTGTTTTACTTTTGTGTTCATAGGTCAAAACTATAACACGTGAACATTGAAGTATGATGAGATTGTTGGTCGAAGAAGATAACTTTTTACATCCACCTAATAAAGTTCACATGTTAGCATTTAACTTTGATGTTTACATTTGCAGGGTCTCTTCAAAAAGGAAAGTTGGAATCACAAACACAAAAAAGGATAGTCAAGAAATCAATATAGAACCAAGAGTATCGAAGAAAGCAAATCAATTGATATCTCCAACCAAGAATCAAGAATGTACCGAAGAGTCATACAAGGAAGAAATTTACAGCTGATATCTCTAGCCAAAAATTAAGGAAGTACCAAAGAGTCATACAAGGAAAAAATCTACTGAGATCCTTCGCCAAAATACAAGGAAGTACCAAGACCTACAGGAAAGGTCAATCAGGGCAGCTGTCTAGCTAGCTGTATACTCAGAACGGCTGATTAGAAGGATTATCAATCAAGGAACTCTATAGATCCTTGATTGAAGAAAATCCCTTAGGCCAAGCAAAGCTCAAAACGTAATTTCCAAGAATTCGTTCATAGAGACTCAACTTAATCTCAATTCAACTAATGAACGAGGTAGGGCACGTGGATAAACTCAATTCACGTTTTAGTTAGCCTTACATACATGTGATGAAGAATAGACACTCAAAAGTAGATGATTTGGTCTGACCCTCTTGAACCGTAATCCCTTCTTTTCTCCTAATTTACCATTCTCAAAGTCTAATAGTGTAAATGATAGGGAAACCCTGTCAAGAACTAATACGGGGTTAAAAACAACTTCAAAATGACATGGATTAAGTATAGGAGGGATGGAGAAAAGATCAGAATGCCTCCCATTAAAAATTAAATTGATAAAAGAATTTGAACTATCACGGATCCAATCCGCATTGCGGAGTTGCTCCCTCACAATACATTCTTCTCGTAAAATTTCGATAGTGAAATTTGAACTAGGATTGATCAAATTTTCGATGCGGACGGGTCGCATACTCTTCTAGTTTATCCATTTCATCCCAAAAAATTATATTTTGATCCGTCTAGCCTAAATATCCACCAAGGCCACTTTTGTGCATGTTTTTGCATCTCTTTTGATATTTCAGCTTGAATTCGGAATAATACATTATGCGAGCGATCATTAGCTAGGGATAATTTGTTGAAAAGTTCTTTCAAAATAAGAAAATGATTGAATTATCTTATTTAATTTGTAAATAAGAAAAGGGCTTGAACTGAAAGCGCTAGTTACAAAGTGGCAGCTATGTAGTATTTCAACATCTCTAATACTCTTATCTTAAACCATTTTTATGTATGAAGATCTTCCCATTAAATTTAACAAAAGGGAATTATATTGAAAATGAGTTAAAGCAATATGGAGTAAATGACCTTGAGATGTCGTTTGATTTATAAGATAAAGAAATCATAATCTCAAGATAAAATATTAAAAAAATTATTATTGCATTTTGTTCAACTTGTAATTTTTGAAATTAATAAGTTCAATATTATTTTTAAGTAAAAATTTCTCCACACATCAATTTAAAGATAATTATTACAAGTTTTAAATGTAATAATTGATAATTACTACTTTTAATACTTAAATTTGAAGTTATAACAAATCAACATTTAATTAAAATATTTATATTTATTTTTAATATATATATACACACACACAAAATTTAAAATACATAAAATTTGATATATACATAATATAACACTACAATTAAGGAGTTATATTATTGTTGGAATATTTATCTTCCTTTTATTATGTCAATTAGCTGCCATTTTCTCCCTCAATCATAATCAACTCTCCTTTCCATGCAAGACTTCCAACGGAAGCTTGACTCTCCATCTTCCATCTTTTGCCACACATTATCCAGTCCGCCATTGTAAAAAAAAAATCGTGTTCATTATAGTCCACACCAAAAGCAAACAACTTCATCATGCACAAAAAGAGTAACACACTAGTTACACCCAGAAAAAGTCCAAGATTAGCGGCGAAATAGGTAGAAATTGAACGGCCAAGTTTTCAAATTTTAACTCAAACCCCGCCCAATGCAAGAACAACCCACTGGAAAATAATGTCCACATTTCACCATCAAGGGCTCGGAAAGGGAAGCAAAAAGTTGGCGCAAACAAAAAAAAGCAAGCAAAATATGCAACGGAGATTCAAAGCTCCAAAAACTGAAAGGCCATGATGGTATCATCGTCTGACAGCTCATACGAGCAAGAGGAAGAATTGAATTCTGATTTTGTTGAGCAACCCAACCCAAAAGAATCGAAGAATGTTTTAAAAGGCGAGTTTTCAAAGCAGAGAAAAGTGAAACCCACTGTTAAGGTACTCAAATTCTGATTTTGTTGAGAAAAGGACAGGTGAACCTGTGATTTTTAGTTTGATTAAACCATGGAATATTTTTTCTTTTTGCCATATATGTGTGATTTTATTTGTGTTTGTTTCAATTTGAAATTGGTATGTGTTTTTTGGTGTGTTTTCGATTTTGAAACTGGTATGTGCCCCTCCCCATCCACCTCCCCACACACCCTACCCCATCAAAATTATGTCACTTTATCATTTCACATATATGCAAATACCAGATATATACATAATGCATATACACAGTCCAATTAGTATATATTTGTGTTTGTTTTAGATCTAAAGTTGGTATGTGATTTATTTGTGTTTGTTTTAAATCTGAAGTTGGTAGGTGTTTTTGGTGTGTTTTCGATTTGAAATTGGTATGTTCCCCTCCCCATCCACACCCCTCCCGTGCACCCTGCCCCACCAAGATTATGTAATTTTATCAATTCACATATATGCAAATACCAGATGATATACATAATGCATACACACAATCATGTTTTTTTTTTTTTTTTTTTTTTTTGTTTCCTGGATTGGAATTTGTTTGTAGTTTTTTATCCTTAATGATGAAATTAATGTACACCAAAATACTCCTAGATAAGAAATGTGTGCATAACGTGTCTTCCCAAATTTCGATTGCAAATCTGAGGATAAAAATATGATTAGCATGAAAAATTATGTGGAAAATGATCTTGGTTGATTTTTAGAGTAATCGGATCAGAAGATAATTTTTTTGATACGAAAACACATTCCAGTAAAAGTGTGAGAGATGATCTCGGACATGTCACGAATTCACATTTAGATGTGATCCTAGTATTTTTTACGAGATTAGAAAACTCGATTAGAGAGTTTTTAGCGAAAAACTCCTAAAAACACCAAGGTCCGCAACGCAGACTAGGTGTCCCGAGCCTAAGTTTTTTTTTAGTTTTTCATGAGGGGCATTCAGACTTTTCTCAACCTCTCCTAAACTTAAAACACGATCAAAATAGGTTATTTTGAGCATAAAAAGGGGTTTTACACCTATTCCTAAGCCCTTCTAAGCTTCTAACAAAGACTAGGATTAACGAAAAGAGAGGAGGAGAGAGAATGCAAGAGGATTGAGGAGAGTTCTTACAAGGTTGACTATCAAAGCTCCATTCTAGTTATGTAAGGCTTAATTAAAACATGGAATTGTTCTTCCATGTGCCCCTATTGATGGAAATAGAATGATTGTAAAGATATTAGGTCTATATGCATATTCTTGAATATTTTCTTGTAAATTATATATATTTTTATGTACTTTCATATATTGATGATCATCATAAACTTGGTTTACTGATTTAATGCTTTTACATGAGTTATTTTATAAACCCTATATGTTACTTTGTAAAAGAATGCATGAATGAACCTAGGGTTTGAGTCTAGAGCTTTGATTTAAGAATATTGATTGTGCTTGTGATGTGAGAAAGATGATAGGTTGATAAAACTTGATGGTACTATGAGTATTCATAATTAAACTCTAGAGATTGGTCTAATTGACTTCCTCCCAATGATTGATCTAAACCCTTGAGATATTGAATGAGAATTGAGTTGATGAGATGATTGATATCATATGCGGGAAGGCCTAATTGAGATAAAGCTAATGAGATGATGAGAGTCTTTATGAGACTAATTGAGATGATTGAGTGAGATGGATGGTCTTATGAGCATTGAGCCTTGGGAGGAGTATTGAGCACTAAAATGGGTAAGAGTAAGTCCAATTTGCACGCATTAACTATGTCGCCAAGCATAGGTGAGGATTGGACCATTACATTAGAGGTTTCCTTTTGAGTTAAAGTCCTTGGAAGCAATAGAGGACTTGAGATCCAGAACCCTTGTAGGTCCAAGTTGTTCTTAACCTGGAAAGTACGGAACGACCGTGGCAATATTAGGTGGTTTGTTGTACAATCATTGGCTCATAAGTGATTGTTGTCGGATAAGATAAACTCCCAGATAGGTTCTGCAATGATAGTACTCTGAGTTGATTTGATTGGATGAGATTGGAGTGGTACAGATGGGTTATTGTTTATTCTTTATTCTTGCTTTCGATAGACACTTGACATTTTGATTGAGTATCTTCTGAGTTAATGTTGTTCTATATTATTTTTCCTATATCTGTTTCATTCAGTCATTTTACATACTCGTACATTCCACGTAGTGATGTCTATTTGGAGTGTATCATTTTATGATGTAAAAGCAGGTACTAGAGATCGTCAACAGACATATCGTTGAGGATCTATTGCAGTCAGCTGAGTTGGTGAGCCTCCGTTACTTCAGAGGATCCTTATTTTATTTTTATCTAGATATTAGAGTCAGACTTTAGACTAGCTTTATTTTTGAGTTGAGGTAGCCATGGGTCTGTCATTGGCACCAACTCATAGTGATAGAGGCTTCATAGACTAGAGTCGAGTTGTTGATTTGGAGCTCTTGTTGAGCTTGTTCTTTTATACTCGCTTATTTTATTTGATATGATTTTTGAGACTTCAATTATCCACCATTTATTATCTTTAGTCTTCCACTAATTGGTTAGTTATGTTGAATGAATGAATGTGATGAGGTCAAGTGGTTCGCTTGGGGACTAGCAATAGTCTCTAAGTACCAGCCATGTCTAGGGTAGCCTCCTGGGGCGTGACAAACTTGGTATTAGAGCATAAAGTTCAAGTGTCTTAGGGAGTCTATGAAGCTGTGTCTAGTAGAGTCTTGTTTATGGATGTGTTATACACCAAACTTTATAACTAGGAGGCTATAGTACATTAGGAATGGTTACACTTCTTTCATATTCTAATTTGTGCGATTGGGTTAAACTCTATGAATGCTCTCTTCTAATTCATGTGTTACACATTTACAGAATTATGATCATGCTTCGAAGAAGAGCTAATAAAGGAAGAGGGCATCTGGCTAGACATAATGTTAACCAACCTGAGCCCCAGAATCAGGATAGACCCATAGGCCCAGCCATCCCTATTGTACAGCCACCACAGGCTGACATCAGCAATGCTGAGCTTTGCCAGGCCATGTAGACTTTGGCCCAGGCTATGACAACACTAGTTATTAGACAGGGAGCAGGCCGGAAGGATTCTCTGAATACATCTAGCGTCCATGAGTCCTTGAGGATGAACCCTCCTGAATTTAAGACGCAGAGGAGGAATAGGAATGGGAATCGCTGTTAAACAGGGCCTCATAACTTTAGAGCTCAGGGATCTCATTCACAGGCTATTAAGGCTCGAGGTTCCCAAGGCAAGCCACCTTGTGGCACGTGTGGCAAATTTCACTTGGGAGAATGTCGTGAAGGGAGTGATGGATGTTACAAGTGTGGCCAAGTGGGTCACTTCCAGAGTAAATGTCCAAAGTGGGCTAAAAAGGCACAAGCTTCTGCACTGGCACCACCAGTTAGAGAAGATCGGAATGGTGCTACTTCTAGCATGAATAGGGCCACAGACCAGCCGTATGCCGTGGGTGGTCGTCAATATTAGGAAGATTCTCCAAATATCTCTCCAAATGTTGTGACGGGTATGATTTGAGTCTTTACTTGCTTTTGATGTTACCATGAGAGAGAAACTTATGTCTCTAAAGAGTTTAATATTTTCACCTAATAGTGTGACTTGAGGTCTTGTAAACCATAAGTAGAGATGTCATCAAGAGCTAGAATGACGACAGCGGAAAGGAAAGGACGAGATAGAGAGAGTGACAGTTGATTGAGGCTTGTAACTAGAGTTATTATCTGCCAGGTAAGTAATGGGGTGATGAGTCGATTGCCATAAGTTTTGTGGAAAAATTAGCAAGTACCCTTTGATGTTCATGATGAGGTGTAGAGAAAGATTTATTGTCTGGATGTGTTAGAGTGTCTTTAAACTAGAAGGAGGTTTATGTTGATATGCCATAGTATTCGTACCATTAAGGGTGAAGTATAGATGTTGAATAGGGGAACAAAGTGCTTTCAATGTGATAGATCTAAATTAGGCTTATGATTCTTAAGTGAGAGTCCATGAGATTCATCGAGTTATGAGCTTAGTCAGATAAGGAGGTATAGTGAATAGGTGAGTGGTATTGAGTTGTGAGGAGGGGATGTGTTGATTGAATACTCGTTGTGATTTTAGTGGGCCTATGTTCTCAAATTTTACCAGTAGTTGTAAGTTGGTGTGATATTAGGGAAGTGTGCCGTGCCCGTGTTAGTACTAGACCCTAAGCTTGAATTTTGAGGAGTAGTGTGAAAGAGGAGATATCATTGTGATAGTGATAGTCTTAGTTAGAGATTTGCTCTAAGAGGCTTGGCATAGTGTATGTATAAGATGAAGATGCTGATTTGTAAGGAGAAGGATGTTATGGGTAGGGCAATGCCCCTTAAATAGAAATCGTGAATTGAGGATGAAACATTTGATATAAGAGGCTTAAGATGTGTATCTGGTAATAGTGCAAAGTTGTATAAAGCTCTAAGTTATGACTGTTATAAGAATCTAGGAATATTTTGAGTTGTCACTGTGGTGTAGGCTAATGTAAGCATTCTCTGTCATCCTGAGTGACTAAGTTGATTGGGGCTTATGGGTAGATGATGATGAGTTTTCTGTTATAGTCTAAGTCTTATACAGATGAATATATGGGAGCACAGAAGTTAAGTGTTAGCATATTAGGTGGTAAGAGTTGTGGAAAGTGGTTACGTACACCATTAAGAGTAGAAATATAGAAAGATTCCCATAGAGAGAAAGCTAAGAGTGGTAACTTTGAAGAGAGTCTTAATGGCTATTATATATATGCGACTATAACATAACAAAAGCGTTTAAGATGTTCTCATGGGTAGTGATTCCCTGACCGTGTAGAGACACGTACTTATAGCTTAGAAAAGAAAATTGATTCGCAAATTTAGAGAGATGACCTTAAGATAAGGGGGAGATGATTAGGTGATAAACCAAAGTAGATCTCGATTCTTGATAGTGATTGGGTTGATCAAGATGAGATGTTAATTTTTGCCATATCATATGTTCCTTATTCTTCAGTGAGGTGATACTGTATTCCCATCTGGTGTATGATAGCGATGCCCATGGCTTAGTCCCATGTACCACTTGTTGATTTTTGCTCATGTTGAGTTTTGAGGATGAGAGATAATGACTTCATTTGGCAATTTTGATCTTACCTCATAGATCTAAGAGTTTCCAGTCCTATGTTGAATGAGATGTGACCTGAGTTTTACACTACATATAGTTCTATGAACTCAGAATGAGTCTTGATAGACGATGGAGATTATACTTCATTATGAATATTTTCAGATAAGATTTTATTGATTGAATCATGCTAATGATCTTTTATTCTAAGCCCTTTGAGTGATCCTGCTTCTTAGTCTTGATAAGAATGTTGATAATAGTGGAAGAGTGATGGTTGATGACAGAGAATGAGTGTTATTGATTCTAATAATGATGTAATACCATGCTTTTTAAGGTTATAGACGTGGAGGAGGAGTTAGAGAAATATCGATGAGTGTAATAGATAGGTAAAAGAGTATTAGTGATGCTCATGATAAGAGTTCATGCGATTAAGGGTGCAGATGTGCTATGGTAGGCTTGAACGTTCTCAAGTGATGTTGAACTTAAAGAAACCATAAAGTGGTTAGAGTGATAGGCTTGAATTTGGGGTTGCTATTATGTAAGTGTATTAAGGTGACGAGAATGAGCAATATTCTCTAAGTAAAGGTCACTATGGAGATATGAAACATCATTTCGAGGGGCTAGATTAGTGTAAGTATGATCATCCTAGGACTAGCACCTTAAGACTTAGAGTTAGTCATGAACAAGATAAGAAGACGTGGTTAGGCAGGGATTTGAATAGGAGCTATAAGCTTGAATCGATGAAGTATAGTATCGTGAAAGGGGGTGTAGTTGAGATAAGGCGCTAAGCTCAAGAGTTATCCATCTAGTCTTATATCATAATGGTTCCATTCTCGATTAGGGTTGATGACTTCCTTCTTGAGTTCGAATGACAGATTGTCGAGGTGTTTAAATGATTTGAATTGATTGAGTTCCGATGTTCCACTCGTGCCTAATAGTGAGAATGTCTAAGAAATACCTCTACTCTTGATCTGAACCGATTTATCTACTCCAAGTAATTTGTGACTGTCCAAATTAGTCAATAAGTATGTTGGTGATTGGTTAATTGTGATTCGTTGATCTGATAGAGTCTCAATTATTTGATCTATGCTGTGAGTCCACTCTTAGTTACCCATCATTCAAGGACGAATGAATTCAAGAGGGAGATAATGTAATATCCAATAAAATTACGAAAATACCCCTAGGAGATGTGCGCATAATGTGTCTTCCTAAACTTCGATGGCAAATCCAAGGAAATGCGATCAACATGAAAAATTGTGTGGAAAAATGATCTTGGTTGATTTTTAGAGTAATCGGATCAAAAGATAATCTTTCGATGCGAAAACACATTCTAGTAAGAGTGTCTAACATGTCCACATCATGGACTTGTCGCACATTCACACTTAGATATAATCCCAATATTTTCTATGAGATTAGAAAACTCGATCGAAGACTTATTAGCGAAAACCCCTGAAAAACGCCAGGGTCCGTGACTTGGTGTCTCAACCCGAAGTTTTTTTCAGTTTTTCATGAGGGACATTCCACAATTTTCTCAACCCCTCCTAAACTTAGAACACAATCAAAATAGATCTTTTTGAGCATTAAAACAGTTTTTACACCTATTCCTACACCCTTCTAATCTTCTAACAAAGACTATGGCTAAAGAGAAGAGAGGAGGAGTAAGGATTCAAGAGAATTGAGGAGAGTTCTTACGAGGTTGACTATTAAATCTGTATACCAGGTATGTAAGACTAAACTAAAATATGGAATTGTGCTTCCATGACCCCTATTGATGGAAATAGAACGATTGTAAAGATATTAAGTCTCTATGCATATTCTTGAATATTTTCTGGTGAATTATATATATTTTTATGTACTTTTATATGTTGATGATCATCATAAACTTGGTTTACTAATTTAATGCTTTTATATGAGTTATTTTATAAACCCTATATGTTGCTTTATAAAAGAATGCATGAATGAACCTAGGGTTTGAGTCTAGAGCTTTGATTTAAGAATATTGATTGTGATTGTGATATGAGCATGATGATAGGTTGATAGAACTTGATGGTCCTATGAGTATTCATAATTGAACTCTACAGATTGGTCTAATTGACTTCCTCCCAATGATTGATCTAAGCCCTTGAGATATTGAATGAGAATTGAGTTGATGAGATGATTGACATCATAGACCAGAAGGCCCAATTGAGATAGAGCTAATGAGATGACGAGAGTATTTATGAGACTAATTGTGATGATTGAGGGAGATGGATGATCTTATGAACATTGAGTCTTGGGAGGAGTATCGAGCACCAAAATGAGGAAGAGTAAGTCCAACTTGTACTCATTAACTATGTCGCCAAGCATAGGTGAGGATTGAATCATTACATCAAAGGTTCCCTCTTGAGTTAAAGTCCATGAAAGCAATAGAGAACTTTAGAGCCAGACCCCTTGTGGGTCCAAGTTGTTCTTTACTTGGCAAGTACGGAACGATTGTGGCAACATCAGTAGGATTGTTGTATAATCACTGGCCCATAAGTGATTGTTGTCGTATAAGAGAAACTCCTAGATAGGTCCCACACCGATAGTACTCTGAGTTGATTTGATTGGATAAGATTAGAGTGGTACATATGGGTCATTATCTATTCTTTATTCTTGCTTTCGATAGACACTTGACACTCTGATTGAGTATCTTCTGAGTTGATGTTGTTCTGTATTATCCTGCCTATATCAGTTTCATTCAGTCATTTTACGTACTTGTACATTTCACTTATTAACGTCCATTCGGAATGTATCATTTTATGATGCAGAGGTAGGTACTAGAGATCGTCAATAGGTGCACCGTTGAGGATCTGTTGTAGTCAGCTGAGTTGGTGAGCCTCCCTTACTTCAAAGGATTCTTATTTTATTTTCATTTAGCTATTAGAGTTAAGACTATAGACTAGCTTTACTTTTGAGTTGAGGTAGCCATAGATATGTCCTTGGCACTAATTGATAGTGATAGAGGCTTAATAGACTAGAGTCGAGTTGTTGATTTGGAGAGCTTGTTGAGCTAGTTTCTTTCATACTAGCTTGTTTTATTTGATATGATTTTTGAGACTTGGATTATCCACCATTTATTATCTTTAATCTTTCACTGGTTGGTTGTTATGTTGAATGAATGAATGTGATGAGGCCGAGTGGTTCGCTTGGGGACTAGAAATAGTCTTTGAGTGTCAGTCATGTCTACGGTACCCTTCCAGGGTGTGACAATAAACATGTGTTTCATATACTAGGCAAGGAAGCCATACCCACACTGGACTTCTTATATAAATACGTGTGTATTTTATGATATCAAGGAACGGCTCAGTAATGAATAGTTCAAGGAGTTTTTAGCAATTCCCCTTGGGTATTTCAATGATATGCCATTTATTAAGGTTCAACCACAACTCATTCACATTCTCTTACTAGATGAAACTCAAAATGATAGGAATGACATGTTTATCATTAACATGAATGGCACCGAACTTCGATTCAAGATAAGAGATTTCGCTGCGATAACTGATCTTAAGTGTGGTGTACACAGTGAGTTTGTGTCAGACCCATCAGTCCCCAGCTTGAGTTGCATTTTCCTAGAAAGCATAGAGTTTCTAAGACAGAGTTCTATAAAGCATTTAAGGCTAAAGATTCCATAAACGAGGAAGACATTGTTAAGATGACAACTATACATTTTATCCATTCATTTACTTTTGGTACGGCGCTAACCAAATCTCATATCAACAAGAAATACGTTGAAGTGGTTGAGACTGGGGAGTATATAAACTATCCATGGGGAGACGACTATTTTCGAAGTTTTCTCCACACATGCCGCCACAAGTTGTATACAAATCCATCATCATTTTTATGGTGGATTTTATTTGGCTACCCAAATTTGGTTTTATGAGTATTGTAACAAGGTTGATACATCGGTGGCAAGGCACGTTCAGACGCGCACATCGCGTATATTGAATTAGACAACATTATCTGAGCTGATAAAATTTGAATACTTTCAGCAATCGATGTTTAGATGTTATGGCAGTGAGGTAAATGTTCTAAATTAATAATTAACATCCCACACATCCCATTTTGTTGGTATGATCAGATATAAATATAATATATATATATATATATATATATATATGTATATATATATATATATATATGTATATATATATATACATATATATATATATATATATATACATATATACATATATATATATATATATATACATATATATATATATATATATATATATATATATATATATATATATATATATTTCTAATATCATTTAGATACACAACACACATATCCTTATATATATCACATTGATATACCCATTTTTTTCTCAATATGCATCATATACCCAAGTCTAACTTGTGAATTTTTTAAAAAAAAAACATATAGTGTAAATTCAAGAACATGGTTCTCATAGAAGATGAGTCAAAACTCATAGATCAGAGTTTCGATGCGGAATCACTGATTGATCAAAACAATGAGAATGAGACAGCAACATCAGTGAATGAGAATATTTCACCAGAGAAATATGTTGAACTCAAGAGTGAACTTGAACAAGTGATTATAGATTGCATGTTATCATCATTATGCCATTATTTTTTTTAAAAATAATCTTATGGATGTCTTTTACTTTTCCACAGGTCCATCAAGAGTTGAAAGTGTTACAAGATAAAATTGTAAAACTTACATATATTTTTTTTAAATATAGTTAATCAATTTACATTATTGGAATTATAATTCCTTATTTGCTTTTTTAAAGGTGGACAATCAATCGAGTGACTTGAAAGCGTATATTGACCAATCAATTTAGTTCCTCCTGCATGAATTGAGGCATTCAATGAATCATCCACATGAAAGTTATCAGAATGAGGTAAACTAACCATTTTATTGAACATTATATTTTATATATTATTTTTTATATAGTGTAATTATTTTTTATAAACTCAGGGTACCACAAATGTTGAACATCATACAAAGGTTGTTGTAGAACATCTATCATCAATATTCAACATAGACGAAGCCGACATTACTGGGGTAGGCATGCATAATGGGATTGAGTAATGACCTGTTTTAGCTGAAATTTAGTTTATGAGTTTATTTTATTATGGGTAAACATAATTTGAATAAAAATTTCAGATTTGAATTCGAGGACTCGGGATGACTTTTTGACCAAAAAATAAATATAGAAATATGGGTGTCATTAGATTCATATTCTTATGTAGATTATGTAGTTGAACAGATTTTGATCATCCGAAAGCGTTATGAAAGACTCAAGTTCAGAAGTGATTGTTTGACTAATTGAGGCAAGCGAACTTTCAAAACTTATAATTCTCGTAGAATCTCCAAATTTTTCTTTATTCTATGTGTGATGCATGGAATATTTGTGATATTATAAAGACGGGATGATTAAATATAAATATGAATTGATGTGGTGTTGTAATACTTGAATTGAAAATATGGTTAAGTGATGAGAATTCTTATTGAAATATACTGTTGTGGCTAGTGATTATGAGTGAATTTGTTCGTAGACTTCATCTCATGTTCATTCATCCTATGTCACACATATTTGCTTTGGTTCTAAATATTAATATTGTGATGTCGAGGTCATTGTCGGCAATATTACGATATTGAGATCTTTGCAAGTGATATTGTGATACCGAGGTCATTGCTGGTGAAATTGTGATACATAGATCGTTGCTTGTGATATTGTGATGTCGAGGTCATTGCCGGCAATATTATGATACTGAGAACTTTGCTAGTGATATTGTGATGCCGAGGTCATTGCCAGTGATATTGTGATACCGAGATCTTTGCTAGTGATATTATGATGCCGAGGTCATTGCCAGAGATATTGTGATACTGAGATTTTCGCTAGTGATATTGTGATACCGAGGTCATTGCCAGCAAATATTGAATGAGCATAGCATCTCATCCTTGCATATTGTTGCATGGCATGATGTTATTCCTGTGATTGACTGTGTTATCACTTGTGAGTTGTAGCTTGTGATTTTGAATTATAATATTATAAAAACTATCTTTATTGTGTACTATGTGTTGTTGGACTGGGCTGATTTTCTATGCAAGTTATAGTTATGGAGGTCGATTGAGATCAAAAAAGTTTGTATATTCTATTGAACTTGCTTTATTTTGTTAGTTTACTTGCTGGGTACCGTGTGGTTGGTACTCACCCCTTGCTTCTACATTTTTGTAGGTTATGCGCTCGAATCTTTGTGATACTCTCTCTTCTCTTTTTATGCGAGGCTTTCGATGGAGATTAGTCAGGTAGAGATTTATCATCTCATCGACCCTCCTATTTATGATCTTGTTTTACTTTATAGACAACATCATTGCAACTTGTATTTTTCTTTTAGATCTATTGTAACACATTAGAGGCTTGTGCACATGACAACCAGGTTTTGAGGGATTTTAATTAAGTTGACTTATTATCCGCATTTTATTGTTATGACTAGGTTTTAGGCTGACTTGTTTTGGTGGGATAAGACGAGTGTCATCACATCCATTTTTGGGTTGTGACACAACCACCCTAAAACTAAATCGATGCACTATTCCATATTGCCTCATGACCTAAACAAGTATATTCTTGTTCTTGTACACTTCTTTCAACTCAAACATCCATATTTTTTGCATTGTTTACCACTGCAATACCTTCATCATCAGTTGTATCATTTCAACAGAACCCATACCAATTAAATGAAGTGACTTGTTCGAACACATTTCTAAGACATTACGTACTGCTTTAACTTGAACATCAATATGTCGCACAATTAGTCCACACTCCAGATTCTCAGCTGCATCAATACTCCTCGAAGTTATGAATAAGGGACGCTTTATGAAGAAATCAATACCAATTCTCCTTTGATCCAAATAAACACGGACACCAACATCATTTCGTATGCACATTGGCAGACATCTATCACTACTAGTGTATTTAATCTCTATTTAATCAAGATTAGTATCAATACACAATTGCAAAGCAATTGCCTTTACAAGATCATAAAGAGTCCACGAATCATAGATAATCCCTTCTATCTGAAAATTTGCATATCTCCCTATTATAATTGAAATATAAAAAAAAAACACACACACACACAAATACGTTAAAAACATACATTTTCGAAACTAAAAAGCAAATTAACACTCAAATATTAAATACACATTCCATACTGAAAAAAGTAAAAAACATCAATAGCTTACCTGAAGTGTTCCATTTTTCGCCATGTTGTATTAAAATTGAAAATATATCATCCATCTTCAACGAAACACAGAAGAAACAAATATGCAAACAAAAATAAAACTAGAAAAAAGAAAAATGAGAAGCAACGGTTTTATGGAAAAAAATTCTCAAATTAATTTGAATATATATAAATAACAAAGTTAAATGATAATGGAGTAAAATTAGGAGCTAAAAAAGGAACAAATAGATTCTGATGCAATGGTTAACAATCCCACTTTAATTGGGATGATTAATCACAGATACAATCTCATTTTAATTGGAATCTAAATCCAAACAATAATATTGACCTTTTTTTTTACATTTTATCAATTTTTTTTAATTTGAAAATTTTATTTTACAACTATCTACTGCTAAAACTTGAAATTCAATATCTACTGCTAAGACCCGTAATAAACTATCTAATATTTGTCATTTTAAAATTTTATTCTTTTATCAATGTGATATATAATTTGTTCATTTGGTAAGATTATATAAAAAATGAAAAACATATTTGATAAATTTTATGTCCAAAAAAATTTTTTAACTTCAAATGGAACCTAACTCAAGGAGAATCATCTTAAATGTTGGCAAGTTTAAGAATCTAGATTATGTGAAATTATTATGACATTCTTTATTTCCAATCTTTCCTATAAATTATTTATTTTCTAGCATAACTTATGTAATGTCAGGATGGCCGAGTGGTCTAAGGCGCCAGACTCAAGTTCTGGTCCTCGTAAGAGGGCGTGGGTTCAAATCCCACTTCTGACATTATTTTTCCCTCTTCATCTTGGATTTATTTTTTTTTCTCTTTTCATCTTGGATTAAAAATGTCGGATATTTTTTCTTTTTCTTTTTTGTAATGACTGGATTTTACTTGCATAGTGAAATTAGAAGGAAATTATATCCTTGTACTTAGAATCAAGAAAAGTAATAATCATAAATAATCCTAGAATCAGAGACAAAGACCGCTAAAAACTCAAAATCATAAAATGATTTACACAGTTTCCATATGTCCTAAAATTGTGTCTAGCAGATAAACGGAAAGTATAATCAATTACCAAGTTGAACTCGATGCATCATATTCAATGAAAAATTCAAAATTTAAAATTTTTAGATGCAAATGCTTAGGGGTGGACTTATATTGATGCCAGGGATTCACTAGAAATTTCTTGATAAAAAATTACACGGTATATATAGAGTAGATTTTCTATATTTTTGTACATATACTTATTCTGAACCACCTAAATCAAAAAGAAGAGATAGCCCATTAGCACTAAACTTTGATGTTCGCATATTATTCTATTGTATCGCATTTGGTGAAATTTTCTTTGCTTCTATAAGTTGCCATTGTATTTAATGAATGCATATCCATCAGTAAGATGAATGACAAATAATCCATACAGCATAACAGGGCATGTCCGTTGGAATGAAGATGATTCCTTTAATGTAATATGAACGCATATCCATTGATAGGACAAATGTAAAATGATCCATTAGGATAAAATGCATGTCTATTAGGTTGATGAATGTAGATGATTCCTTGAATGCAATATGAATGTACGCCCATCGATCGGACAAATGTAAAATGATCCATATAGGATAAAATGCATGTCTACTAGTGGGCCAAACAAAGATGATTCATTGAATACAATATGAATGGCCCTCTCAGCAATACAAAATGCATGAATATGCAAAATGAATGAATGACCCTCTCAGTAATGCAATATGCATAAATGACCCTCTTGATAATGCAATATGCATAAATGGCCCTCTAGCCAATACAATATGCATGAATGGCACTCTCGGTAATGCAAATGAATGAATGGCCCTCTCGACAATGCAATATGAATGAATGCCCTCTCGGCAATGCAATATGAATAAAATATGAATGAATGACCCTCTCAGCAATGCAATATAAATGAATGACCCTCTTGGCAATGCAAATGAATGAATGGCCCCCTCGTCAATGCAATATAAATGAATAGCCCTCTCGGCAATGCAAATGAATGACTGGCACTCTCAGCAATGCAATATGAATGAATGGCCCTCTCGGCAATGCAAATGAATGAATGGCCCTCTCAGTAATGCAAGATGAATGAATGGCTCTCTCGGCAATGCAAGATGAATGAATGACCCTCTCGGCAATGTAAATGAATGAATGGCCCTCTCGGCAATGCAATATGAATGAATGGCCCTCCCGGCAATGCAAATGAATGAATGGCCCTCTCGGCAATGCAATATGAATGAATGACCCTTTTGACAATGCAAATGAATAAATGGCCTTCTCCGCAATGCAATATGAATGAAATAGAAATGAATGACTCTCTTGAAAATGCAATATGAATGAATGGCCCTGTCGGTAATGCAAATGAATAAATGACCTTCTCGGCAATGCATTATGAATGAATGATGCTCTCGGCAATACAAATGATTGAATGACCCTCTAGGCAATGCAATGTGAATTAATGCCCTTTCGGCAATGCAATATGAATGACTGGCCCTCTCGGCAATGCAATATGAATGAAATATGAATATTTCGTTTTATTGTGAAAGCTTACGGGGAATTTGACCTAGCCATTTTGACACCTAAGTATTCCATCAAAATGGAAATCAGGTCAAGCGTAGTTCAAACAGATTATAACTGCAAAAATCACATTTCAAGCAAAATTTATGTATTGACATCAAAAAATCTTTTTTTCTTTTTTTTTTCCAAACAAATTATCACTCTGACAAAATCACATTTCAAACAAAATATATATTTACACAAGAATTTTTTTTTTATATTCTAAAGAAAATTGCCCCCATTTTTATTGTGATGTATAGAAAAATTTACGGGGAATATGACTGAGCCATTATGGTGCCTATGTATCCCGTTGAAATAGGAATCAAGTCAAACATAGTTCAAACAGAATATAACTGGCAAAAATCACGTTTCAGACAAAATCAAATAAATATTAATGAAAAAAATTATGTAATATTTATACAAATAAATAATGTATAATGCATCATAGTAAACCTAACTATTGAAGAATGTGTATGTCTTATTGCCCCCTAAAAATACATTATACAAATTATACGAATAAAATAAATGAGGATACAAAATGAGGGAAAAGGGTGTACAAACAAAAATGATTTCCACACAGGGGTACAACTCTAAACTATTTAGTTTTACAATAAAATGAACTAAACTACAAATAATAAAATTCTAAATCTGAAGGGCAATGGTACATACAATCCGACATACATATTTTTTCAATTAGATGCAAGGCGGTGTTCTAATGGACCCACATCATAAATATCGGGTCAACCTAGACAATTGCACCTAAATGAATGATTTGGTTCTACTCTAGCCTAGGTTTACTAAGAGTGAGCTTTACTTCAAGAGAATTGGTGAACCAAGCGGACTACTCGGGTTGGGGGATATAACGACCGTTGACCCCTCGAGGTCAACTCACTTCGTCAGGGTACTCAAATAAACAATTTGGATTCAACAGTTGCGACCCGCATAACCGTCATTTAGTAAAAAATAAAAAATGGCCAATTGGCGGAATATATGCCAGGCATGAAATGATAAAAATAAAATAAATAATAAATATAATATACAAATAAACAACAAATATACAAAGGAAAAACATCGAGCCAACCTAGACAAATATACCTAAATAGGAGATTTGGCTTCACTTTAACCTAGGTTTTCTAAGAATGGGCTTTTGACAGACTGCGGCCCAAGTGGACGACTTGGGTTGGAACTCATGATAACCATTGGACGCATCACGAACCAATAAATTATCACTTATTCCAAAAAGGGTCAAATGTATAAAAAAAGCTTGGCTGCGGGTTCGCAAAACCGTTCTTTTAAATACATAGAATCAATGTCAATGGAAACATGCTATAAATACAATGATAATGTATATATGAATAAACAAATAATGAATAAATATAAACAATATAGACATATAAATAACAATATATATACACATGTGATATATTACAAGAATAAATAAATAAATGAAATAGAATCCTCCTCGATTTGAAAAAATGAACACATAATAGTTAGAACCTCGAGAAAATACCCAGCAGAGTTTTCATTCTGTTGACATCCCGAAGGCGTCGTGGCAACTCGTAGAAAATGATTAAATAAAAGAATTTAAAAATTATATTATTAGAAAAAATAATTTAATTAGAGTCAGCACCTAATTTTAAGGATAATTAGGAAATCAATTATTTACAAAAATAGCATATGAACCAAATAAACTCCGGGTAAGGGTTCAAGCCCGGCTGAACTCATTTTTTTCAAATTGAGGAGGAGATACAAAATATAACATAAGTATAATGATCACAAAATATACACGAACAATAATATAAATGATGATATGAAGAACGTCCTAGTTTTTGCCTAATGTGAATAATTATACACAACAATAAATAAATATAGAATAAACTAAAATTGTTCCATCTTTTTAAACGGGGAGGCCTCGAAATCCGACGGATAGATTCGTCATTGGCCAAGTTTAACAAAAAATGTATACTTAACTTAAACTAACATTTCTGCAATTTAAAAATATAAAAAATATCAATCTAAACTAAAAACATTTCATCTTTTTGAATGGGGAGGCCTTGAAATCTGATGGATAGATTCGTCATTGGCCAATTTTGAAAAATAATGTACAAAACTTGAACTAAAATTTTCTTGAATTTTAACATGTAACAAATATGAAATATAACTAAATTTCTTCCGTCTTTTTGAATAGGGAGGCCTCGAAATTCGACGGATAGATTCGTCATTGGCTAGGTTTAACTAACAATATATATGTGAACTTAAACAAAAATTTGTCAAGTTTTAACATGTAACAAATATGGAATATAACTAAATTTTTTCATCTTTTTAAAATGGGGAGGCCTGGAAAACCGACGGAGAAGTTTCGTCATTGGCCAATTTTGACAAATAATGTATAAAGCTTAAACTAAAATTTTCTTGAATCTTAACATGTAACAAATATGAAATATAACTAAAATAATTTTCATCTTTTTTAATAGGAAGGCCTCGAAATTTAAATGATGGATTCGTCATTGGACAGGTTTAATAAACAATGTATATACGTGAACTTACACTAAAATTTGTCAAATTTTAATATGTAACAAATATGGAATATAACTAATTTTTTGTCTTTTTTAAATGGGGAGACCTCGAAAACCTACGGAGAAGTTTCGTCATTGGCCAAGTCTATCATCTAATATAAAACATAAAATCATATAAACCAGAATAAATGCAATAGCATGTAAACAATAATTGAATGATAACAACCAAAACAACACCACATATTGCTAGAAACATTTGAGAAAACATATGGAATTAACTTCATAAATTAAAGCAACTAAATATGGACAACACATGGTAGTAATATATTAAATTGAAGACAAACAATGATCTTAAGCCTATTAAAAAAAAATGAACCAATACTAAACAATGAACTTCTATTTACAGCCACATACTATAAGAACACACAAACAAATAAAAGATAGATCATCAAATTTATTATCGGAACTTCGTCGGAATCTCAATTTATCTTTGTCTAGATCTAGAAATAATACTAATGACAATAAACAACTAAATACAAAACAATAAAAATAAAAATAAAAAATCGAGGACAATGAGTCCATAGATACAATCTAAACAGAGATTTAATACTGAGAAAATAATAAGAAATATGGGAAGAAGAGACTGATAGTTTCATTGTTCACTATGGCTAAATTTCAACGGAGTTTTGGCACTTTTGGTAGCTACTTCGGCGTTGAGATTTGCGGTCATTGTTGTTGTTGTGGTGCTTCGCCTCGTCGAAATTGTTGTTGTTAACGATATTTCCCCAAATCCACTAATGCGTGTTGTTTGGAGGTTTTACGACGTGCTTGGTGGCTGGTTTGAAGTGGTTTTCGTGATGGTTTTTTTTTGGGGGGGGGGGGGGGGGAGGGAGGGGGGTTGGGGCTGATTTGTTGGGTGTATTTTTGTGGTTGTTTCTTTCCAGGTTTTGGTGGGGGTTTCTAGGTGGAGAAAATGTGGTTTTCAATGGTTGATTTAGGTGGTTATAATGTTGGGGAAGAAGGGTTTGATGGTGGTGGAAATGGGAGCTGTCATGGGTGTTATTTTTGGCAGATTAAGGGGTGGCGATGAGAGAGGTGGCAGCCATGGTGATTGCTTGGCGGGAAAGGAGAGGTTTAGCTATGACGACTTTTTCTAGTGAGGGGGCCGGATTCTGGATGATGGTGGCTGCCGGAAAGAAGAAGAGGAGATGATATAATTTTTTTAGGGTTTTCTAAAATAAAACAACACTATATCCAATTATTGTAAAAGATAAAGAATTATATCGACCCTTCAAAACCTAATGGGCTAAGAATATGGACCCAAATTGTGTGTCAATTGAACGCAAATGTATAATTATATCTGAACAAGAAAAAATGAATTATTATACTGTGTTAAAATTTAAAATTAAACTAATTAAAATCCTAATTTTAAAAAAACAAGAGCAATTATAAAAAATTAATCTAAAATCGCCCAAAAAGTATTTTAAGTTATTTTAAAATATCAACATAAAAAGTAAGAATGATTTGGAGTGTTGGGTGTCAACAATGATGACTTCTTGAGGAATTGCATAGTTCCTTAAATGGAACAGATCTATTTGATGATGTTTTGACTGTTGATATTATTTTCTTTAAAAGCAATGAAACATCGTAAGAAAGTATTTAAAATGTGCTTGAGAAGTATTGACAACGATCTTTTTTCAGGACTTTGTACTTTGCACTCTAGTTCACACATTTATATATTTATTTTTTAAACTCCGTGAGTGAAAATCTGTCACTACTCAAGTTAGGATCATGACCAGCACTAAGGGGGAGAAACCCAAAGCAAGCCTTACTAGAATACTATAGAAAATCAAGTAGAGTATCCTCTGTTTTAAGCCTATCCAAATTTTTACCTGTCTCAGAAATCAGCAACATATGCATTATCGGTCTATTCACCACGCAATAATAATAATTCATCCCCAAATGGAAGGAAACTTAAAACTCATCACTCATCTGTAATAACAAAGGAATATTCATAACTCAAATAAAATAAATGACTATGCAGTGACTCTAATAATTCAAAAAAGTTCATAACAAGTATATTAGATCATTGCCAAGGCAAACAAGTGTGAGGCTCACCATGAAAAGTTAACTTGCTAGCTTTAGATATCAAAATCCTTACTAATCTAACATGTATGCTCTGTAAAATAATTAGCGGGGTGTGACACACTAGCTCAGTGAGTAATAAAACTTAATCACAACTGTTTTATTAAGGGACAAGCTAAAAAATATGCTAGTATAATAATCAAAATTATATGCATACCCTTTTCAAGGAATAACAATAATAATCAATCTTGTCTATCACATATAAGCAAAATCAAATCAATCATTTAGTAAATAACTTAGTAAAACATATGCATATTAAATCTTATATATTTGGGAGATTATCAAGAATGAATCATGTAATCAGTATATCTATCTTCTTAAAGGAATAGATGGTAACTGTAAATTTTATATCAACAAATCCCTACTCGAGGAATATCAGTAATGGTATGCTAGTTCTACCTTCCCACTAGCGAGGGTTTTATCTATAATCGACAAAAAAAAGGTGCACCAGGTTTAACGAACCCATTGTTAGCTACGGGATCCATCAAGGTCTACTCCTATTTATACTTTTCTTTATAAATCATATAAGCTTTTTTAAAGTAGTACAAGACATTGAAGTCTTAGAATCATATCCTGTCAAAGTAAAAGACTAGTCCCATATTCTAGTTCAAACATTTGATAATACATCAATTTTATGAATCAGATATAAATCATAACAGTTGAAAAACTCAAATTTGTGGTAAGATTGCTACTCAAAGTACTAGTATTGAAAATACCAAACTCGTCACCCAAGTAATTTAAACGGCTTCCTTCGATCAATCTATAAATCATATCATATCAAACTCAAGTTGATTTCCTTTAGACTAATCCCTAAAGAAGTTTTTGAATACCCAACCTTCAACATTTCGTGAAAAGACTCCACAGATGTCCAAATGCCTAACTAGTGCTTTGATTACACAAAAAATGGCCTTATCTCGATTAATTTTCCCTTGCAATAAACCGCATAATATACTGCCCATCTACTTTTATGTCTTATATGTTAAACTACTAAAGTTTACAATTCAAGGATTATGCACTTCCTTTGTTCATGAAATTTAGCAATTTTCTTAATTTCTTTAATCTAATATTTCTTAAACTCTTAACCTCTGTTCTGCATTTATGCAAACAACTTTCAAATTAAGTTCAAAAGCTTACCGACCTCTTAAGGAAAACAACAATCAAAGCTTAACAATTTCTTTTCCTTGCTCCTTTGTACGAAAAGAGAGAAGCGTGAGCTTTAGTTATTGTTTTTTTTTAAGAAGACAACAACTAAAGAGAGTTAAAAGGGCCTGGTAAACCTTGTGTACGTGAAAAGACACTGAAGCTCCTCCTTTCTTTTCTCTCTTTAAATTTTTTCTTAAAAAGAGAAATAAAAATAAAAAGACCAATATGCCCTTAATGATTATAGGTATTAAATTCTCCCCATCTTAAGAAATTTGGTCCCCGAATTTAAACTAGTACGTACCTTTAGTCTAAAACAAATGGGGGTACTTGACTCACCTATCACTCTCGGACTCCCAAGTAGCTTCCTCCATGGAATGATTTCTCCACAAGACCTTTACAGGCACAGTTTCTTTTGATAGTAATCGTCTTACTTTTCTCTTAATAGTAACCATTGGTTCCTCTTCATATGTTTAGTTCTCATTAATCTGTATGGTGTTTCAAGCATATGACAGGAGTCTAGTATATATTTTCCTTAACATAGAGACATAGAACACTGGATGGACAAAGGACATCTCTTGAGGGAGCACCAAATGATACGTTACTCCTCATATTTGGTCAAGTATATCATATGATATTATATACCTCAGACGCAACTTAACCTTTTTTCAAATCGCATTACCCCTTTCATAGGAGCGACTCATAGGAAAACTTTATCCCAAATTGCAAACACTAAATCTCTTCTCCTCTTATCTACATATGACTTTGTGAGCAACCTTTGTCTAATTAACTAGACCTTGTATGTGGCTTCTTGAACCAATTTTGGACCTAACATCTTAGTCTCTCCAACCTCAAACCACCTTATAAGAGGACGACACCGCCTACCGTACATGGCTTCATATAGAACCATCTGAATGCTAGACTGAAAGTTATTGTTGTAAGAATGTTTAACTAAAGGCAAGTAGGCATCCCAAGTACCTCCAAAATCAAGAATGCAAGCTTTCAACATATCCTCTAAGATTTGTATAGTGCACTCAGACTATTCGTCTGTCTGTGGGTGAAATGCAGTACTGAGATCTACTCGCATATCCTGTGCTTCTTGAAAAGATCTCCAAAAGCGTGAAGTGAATTGTGACCCTCTAATATAGATGATAGATATTGGAACTCCAAGAAGTCAAACAATTTCATTCATAAATATCTTGACATATCTCACTCTACTAAAATGTTAGAAGTGTGCTGACTTTATTAGTCGGTCTACAATTACCCATAAAGAGTCATACACTCTAAGAGTTCATGGTAGACCAACCACAAAATCCATAGGAATTCTTTTCCATTTCCACTCAGGAATATGGATCTCTTGTAGTAATCCTGGGGTTCATTGATGCTTGCCTTTAACCTATTGACATGTCAACCAACTAAAAGTAAAGTTAGCAACATCTTTCTTTATACCTTCCCATCAATACAACTGCTTCAGGTCATGATATATTTTTGTGGAACCAGGGTGTATAGTATATCTGGAGTACTGAAATTCCTTAAGAACAACTCATCTTAACCCACCTATATCTGGTACACATAACTAGCTATCTAGTCGAAGCATACCATTACCATCTACATTCATCTTCTTACTTTACCAGCCATGACTTCATCTAGATATCTGCAAAGCTGCTCATCCTCATATTGGGTAACTTTAAACTCTACTAATGAAAATTTGGCTTGCACATAAGCTAACAATGTCTCTAAATTTCCCACACTAAGCCTGACAACTGCACCCTCAAGTTTTTGCATATCTTTCGCAAATTGCCTCTTTTCAGAAGCTATATGTGCTAAACTGTTCATAGATATTTTGCTTACTGCATTGGCCACAACATTGATTTTCCAAGATAATACAAAATAACACAATCATAATCCTTGAGTAACCCCAACCATCGTCGTTGTCGAAGATTGAGATCTATTTACTGAAAATTATACTTTAAGCTCCTATGGTCAGTATCTATCTCGCAAGTTTTACCGTATAGGTAATGCCTCCAAATTTAAAGAGAAAATATCAAAGTGGCCATCTCTAAATCTTGTGTAGGGTAGTTCTGCTCATGCTTCTTCAATTGTCTTGAAGCATAGGCAATAACACGATCATTTTGCATAAAAATATATCCTAAACCTATCTTAAAAGCAACAAAATACCGTGAATCTTCCATGGTAAGGCTAATATTGATGTTGTTGTCAGACATGGTTTGAGTTTTACAAAGCTCTGGTCATATTCTTCTGTCCACTTTTTTCTATGTTAACTTGGTTAAGGGGGTAGCTATTCTAGAAAACTCTTGCACAAAACTCCTATAATAACTTGCCAAAACCAAAAAATTGTGAATCTTTGTAGAAAAAATAGGTCTAGGCCATTTCTGCAGCTTCTATCATCCTAGAATCCACTATAATTCCATCTTTGGGTACAACATGCCCCAGAAATGCTATCGAGTCTAGCCAAAATTTGCACTTTGGGAACTTAGCATATAGCTTATGTTCTCGCAATGTGTATAACACAGTTATCAGGTGATTATTGTGTTCTTCTTGGCTAAGAGAATATATCAGAAAATCATCAATAAACATTATCACGAACTTATTTAAGAATGACCTAAACACCCTATTTATTAAGTCCATGATCAATATAGCTAGACTATTGGTTAATCCAAAAGGCATCACCTGAAACTCATAGTGCCCATCAAGTTCTGAATGCAGTTGGAAATATCTTCCTCTTTGATCCAAAGTTGATAATAACCAGATCGATGATCTACTTTTGAGAAGTGGGAAGCTCCCTGCAATTGATCAAAAAGATCCTCTATAAGAGGCAAAGGATACTTATTATGTATTGTTACCTAATTCAACTACTGTAGTCGATGCACATTCTTAGAGACTCATTTTTCTTCTTTATGAACAATATTGGTGCACCCCTTGCAGATATACTCGATCGGATAAAACTCTTATCGAGTAAGTCTGATAACTATTGTTGTAGCTTCTTCAAATCTGCTGGTGCCATGTGATATGGAGGTATAAATATTGGTAATGTTTCTGGAGCCAAATCAATACCAAAATCTATTTCCAGTACTGGAGGTAACCCTGGCAAATCCTCCGAAAATACATTAGAAAATTCATTCACCACTGGTATCTTTTCCAAACTATGTGTTCCTTCCTTTAATGTCTCTTACCACAGCTAAGAGACCCATGCATCCTTTATTGAGTAATTTTTGAGTTTTCATAAGAGATATAATTTTACCAACTTCTAGAACTTGACATCCTTTTAATGTAAAAATAGACTCATTGAGTATCCTGAACCTGACTATCTTCATATGACAATCTACTGTAGCATAGCAAGGAGATAATCAATTCATTCCCATTAACACATCAAAGTCAATCATGTAAAGTACAATTAGGTTAACTAGAATGTCTCTACCCTCAAATCTAATTAGACAATCATGATACACATATTCAAATAACAGAGAATCTCCCACAGGAGTGGCAATAAGACTTGAATGATTCAATATCTTGGGCTGTCTAGCAAATGTAAGGACCCGAATTCTCAAATGGCTTTACCGGACCTCTTAGTGTAGACCCAAACAAAAATTTACCTAGTTTCGCTCCATGGAAGGCCCACATGGCCCTGTGAAGCCACACAGACCATACGGCCTTCAAAGGAGGGGAACTTGGCCACCTTTTTGATTGCGTGGACTCGACGGAAAATTCCAAGCCAAGTGTAGGCACACGGCCACCCATACGGGTCGTGTGGCGTGTCACTGGCCATGTGGCCCACCGTGGGGCTCACGACATGAATATTTTTCTAAGTATGAAATCACCATCTCGTAAATTATTTATGCAAAATTTTTCTAAGTGATGCTTACGGCTTTTGGCACGATCCGTGTGGTGTTACACGGGCTGTAGGGTCACCCGTTTAAATCCCCTTAGCCTCAGAGAAATTCTAAGTGAGGACACCGTGGAATCTATCTAAGTGTCGCCTCACGGGCACTGTTCACGATATGTGTGATGGCTCACAAACCGCGTAAGCGCCCGTGTGGTCCTGACGGTTCATTTTCCTACCCATTTCATTAATAGTTTTTACGTAAATTCGAATCACTTTAAGTGTGTTTAAGGCATTTCTGCCCAGCTTAAACCCCTAAATCAACTGAGGCAAGTCCATCTTTATTCATTCTCGTTAGAACACTCACCTCCTAAGAAATAAATTCCTAAACCTCCTTTCCAAGCTTCTTTCTCAAGATTCAAGCTAGGGATTCATTGGGGCACTCCTTCAATCTAATTTCCTCTCAAGCTCATCCTCTAGCACTAAGGTATGCACGATTGATTCTTGGTCCCTTTCAACCAAGAAGACCCAAAATCTTTTCAATTGATTTCATGAATTTTAGTTTACTTTAAATGTGGGTTTTCCTTATTTGATTTTATCAAATACAATTGATGTATGGGTTGTACTCTACCTATGATTTTAATTTTCTTTGATCACTATTATGATGATTTACATTTATTTATAAAGTTATAAACTTGCATGTCCCCTTTAAAGTTGATTTATGCATGGGTGATTTACATTATGATTTAGATGTTGATTTAACTATGAATTTACTCAGTTCCATATTATGATGTTGATTTTAACTTGAATCTATGCTACCCATGCTATTATCACATCATGAATTGCACTTTCATTCATGAACATTGATCTTTATGGAAATTATGAAGTAGGTTAAGCCCAATTACATTTTATGAAATCATTTTGATAAGATATTGGTTATGACAAGAATGTGATCACATACATATCGTATAATTTTGGATCTTTGAGCATCTTGGGTGCTTGCATCATCTTGCATATGTAAATGGGCTATTCCTTGCACGAGTATCTTTAGAAAACACGTCTATGTATAAGTATTCATGTGGGATGTTTTGACTTAGCACCAATGGATTGGGGGTGTCAGGGCTATCCCCAAGGTCCTCTACCTTTCCTCAAACTATGTGCCAACATAGAAATGGAAGCCATTACCAAAATGACCGGCTCGTAAGGAATAGTTATTCATTTTTCTTGATATAATATGATTTTGGAAAATTCTTCCTAAATGGTGTGTTCTGTAAGGAAGGTGACCATCCACCGAAATAGGGGTCCGTAAAGTGTGATGTAGATTACCTTTGGCAAGTAATCTTCTCCCTGCCGATGGGAGGTCTCTATCGGACTAACTCATATAATAGCTTGCATGGGTTTGATTTATCGATTATAGTCCATCCCCATTATGTATGAGCATTATTGCACTTCATGCATCATGAATTTCATGGCATTTCGTATACTATTTTCCCCTTGATATATGACTTCTTATATATTATGTGCTCTTGTCATCTAACATTGAAATGTAGGTTTGATAAGCCATGTGCATATCATGCGCGCATACTTAGTACATTCAAATATACTAACGCATACTCTATGCCTATATGATTTTACCATGTAGGGACCGTGTGTTACGATCATCCACCACTTGACGGGTAGCTCAAATTTGGAGAGTTGATATTGTGGTGAGTCCTATCTTTCAAGGACGATCCACCCTTCTTCTATCCATGTTACTTTATGTTTATTTGAGTAATCGAAGGTGAGCCCGGGACATGTCCTAGCCCCCGTCCCATCTTGACTAGAGGCATTGTTGGACACCTTGTAGACTTTTATATTTATGAGATGTCATGTTCGAAGTTTATGATTTGACTATCTTTTGACTATGATTATCTTAGTTGACTATAGAGACTATGTATGCTTATACGTTCTACGTGAAAGCCCTTTTTCCCTTATGATACCCCCATAGCATGAGTCTTGCTTTCCCGCCCCGTAGAACTATATGTTTGTTCCTTGAATGAAATTCTAAATCGATGATATGGTTTTGATTGCTAAGAGACTTGTTTGGGGACTCTCGGGTCCCCATTCACCGTGTCACATCTAGGCCCTAGGTCCGGGACATGACAAAAGATGGTATCAGAGCTCTAGGTCTGTAATGATCCTCGGAGTCCAACATGCTGCGTCCCGTAGATTCATGGGTGTGAAGTGCACCATACCTATAAGTGGGAGGCTACGTAGACGTTCTAGGAATGTCTCACTTCTTCATGTCATGTGTAGTGCCAATAGTTGTATAATTAGTTTTTCCCTGATCATGATGGTATCATTGCTCCATTTCAGGCTATGCCTCGAGGAAGACCCCCTCTACCAAGGCCAGCTCCAGCTAATGACCAGGCACCTCAAGGGCCTATGGATGAACCTATCTCTAATGGTGAATTTCGTACAGCCTTTGCTATGCTTGCTCAGGTGGTGGAAACTAAGGCAAGGCAGGTTGATCTTCTACGGGCTCCTACTCTGACCTCAAGAGTAAGGGATTTCACCCGGATGAATCCTTTTGAGTTTTATGGGTCTAAGGCTGATGAAGACGCTCAGGAGTTCATTAATGAGCTCACCAAAATACTGACAGTCATGGGTGTCACTTCTGAGGAGAGGGTTGAATTAGCTGCTTATCATCTGAAAGATATAGCTCAGGTATGGTGCACCCAGTGGTCTATAGAGAGGGTGTGTGTTGATGATGTTAATTGGGAGGAGTTCAAGGTTACCTTCCTGGATCGTTTCTTCCCACTTGAACATAAGGAGGCCAAGATGATCGAATTTATCAACCTCAAGCAAGGGAGTATGCTCTCAGGTTCACCAAGCTCTCTAAGTATGCTTCAACACTCGTGGCTGACCCTCGTGTAAGGATGCACAAGTTTGTTTCGGGCATCTCTAATCTGCTAGTGAAGGAATGTCGTACAGCCATGCTTATATAGGATATGGATATCTCCAGACTCATGGTATATGCTGAACAAATCGAAGGGGAGAAGCTCAAGGAAAAGAGGATTCATGATCCTAAGAGAGCCCATTTTGATGGTAGGTTCTCCGGTTCTCGAAGTGGTGGTAGTTATGGTTGTTCCCAACAAGGCTAAGGCCAAGCTTCAAGTGCTAGTGTTCTTCCTTCCAAGGCACCAGTTGGTGGTGGACAGGGACACCCACAGTGTGAAAAGTGTGGAAAGAATCACATCGTCCCTTGTAGGAAGAATTTGGGTTTGTGTTATGGGTGTGGTGATAAGAACCATAAGGTTGATGTCTGTCCTAGGAATGGTCAGAGAGGTCAAGGTCAGCGGGCTCAAGGTGGCCAGGGTTAATAAAGAGCTTCCCAAGGTGTTTCCCCAAGAAAGAACAGGTTCTATACACTTCATGCCTGTCAGGAGGCTAAGGAAGCTCCGGATATCGTGACCAGTATGTTAAAAATCTTCAATTTTGATGCTTATGTTTTGCTTGACCCGGGTGAAAATTTGTCTTTTGTGACTCCTCTGTTGGTTGTTAAATTTTATTTGAGTCCCAAGATTTTGAAGGATCTCTTCTTGGTTTATATTCTCATGGGTGAATCTGTTATTGCACATAGTCTACCGTGGTTATACAGTTTCTGTGTTGCACAAAGTTTCCCGTGTGACCATTGGAACTTGAGATTTTCGATTTTGATGTGATTCTTAGGATGGATTGGTTGCATGCATCATATGCCTCTATAGATTGTAGAACCTGGAAGTAAAGTTCCAACATCCCGGTGAGCCCATCCTTGAATGGAAGGGTAGTGACTCCACTATTAAGGGTCGGTTAATTTCCTACCTCAAACCCCAAAAGATGATCTCCAAGGGGTGCATTTATCATATTGTGAGGGTCCAAGATAAGGAGTCTGAATCACCTACTCTTGAGTCGGTTCTGGTGGTAAAGGAGTTCTCGGATGTGTTCCCCGAAGACTTGCCTGGTATTCCTCCCAAAAGGGAAGTGGACTTTGGCATCAATCTGCTTCCGAATACTCAACCCATCTCTATTCCTCCCTGTCGTATGACACCGACCGAGGTGAAAGAGTTGAAAGACCAGTTAAAGGACTTGTTGGAGAAGGGCTTCATCAGGCCAAGTATATCCCCGTGGGGTGCACTGGTGTTGTTTGTGAAGAAGAAAGATGGATCTCTTCGGATGTGTATCAATTATAGGCAACTGAATAAGGTGACCATTAAGAATAAGTATTTGTTGCCTAGGATCGATGATTTATTTGACCAACTTCAAGGGGCTACCCACTTCTCAAAAATTGACCTCCGTTCTAGGTATCATCAGTTGAAGGTTCGAGAGTGTGATATTCCCAAGATGGCCTTTCGGATGAAATATGGGCACTTCGAGTTTGTGGTAATGTCATTTGGCTTGACTAATGCTCCATCCTTGCTTATAGACCTCATGAATTGGGTGTTCAAGCCATTCCTCGACAGTTCTGTGGTTGTCTTCATTGATGATATTCTCATTTATTCCCGTAGTGAGCGGGAGCACATGGAGCATTTGAGGTTGGTTCTATAAACTTTGAGGGAGAAAACGTTTGTATGCCAAATTTAGCAAATGCAAGTTTTGGTCGAGTGAAGTATCTTTCCTTGGTCATGTGGTATCCATTGATGGTATTAAGGTTGATCCGAAGAAGACCGAGGCGGTAAAGAATTGGCCTAGACCGTTGACTCCTTTGGACATTCAAAGCTTTCTAGGATTGGTCGATTATTGTAGGAGGTTCGTTAAAGGTTCTCATCTATTGCGTCTCTATTGAATAAATTGACCCAAAAGAAGGTTAAGTTTGTGTGGTTGGATGAATGCGATAAGAGTTTCCAAATCTTTAAGGATCGGGTTACATTGGCTCTTATCTTGACGCTACCAAATGGCTTAGAGGGGTTTGTGGTGTATTGTGATGCCTCGCGGAATGGGTTGGGTTGTGTGGTTATACAACATGGTAAGTAATAGTGCATGCATCAAGGCAGTTCAAGGTGCATGAGCGTAATTACCCAATGCATGATCTTGAGTTGGCGGCGGTGGCCTTTTCCTTAAAGATTTGGAGGCACTACTTGTATGGGGTTCATGTTGATGTATTCACCGATCACAAGAGCTTGCAGTATGTATTCACCCAAAGGGATCTCAACTTGAGGCAAACAAGATGGTTGGAGCTCCTAAAGGACTATGACATGAGTGTTCAATATCATCCCGACAAAGCCAATGTGGTAGCCGATGCCCTTAGTAGACTATCGATGGGTAGTGTGGTGCATGTTGGGGAAGAGAAGAGGGAGTTGGCAAAGGATGTTCACCAGTAGGCTAGGTTGGGTGTTAGGTTGGCCGACTCTAATGATGGAAGTATTCAAGTTCAAAATGGGGCCGAATCTTCGGTGGTTGTTGATGTAAAAGCTAAACAAGATTTGGATCCATCGTTAATTGAACTGAAAAAACTGGTTGCCAAGAAGAAGATCAAAGTGTTCTCTCAAGGGGGAGATGGTGTACTTCGGTATCAAGACCGATTATGTGTTCCGGATACGGATGGCCTTCGAGGGGTAATTATGAGTGAAGCTCACAGCTCTCATTACTCTATCCATCTGGGATCCACTAAGATGTATCGAGATTTGAAAGAGGTTTATTGGTGGCATGGGATGAATAAGGACATAGCTAAGTTCGTATCTGAATGCCCAAGCTGTCAACAAGTGAAGGTAGAGCACTAAAGGCCTGGTGGCTTGGCTCAAGATATTGAGATTCCCACATGGAAGTAGGAAGATGTGAACATAGACTTTGTGGTTGGTTTTCCTCGGACCCGAAGGCAAATCGATTCCATTTGCATTATCATTGATCAGATGACAAAGTCGGCTTACCTTTTACCGGTCAAAACCACTTTTGGTACCGAGGATTATGCAAGGTTGTACATCGAAGAATTGGTGAGGTTGCATGGTGTTCCTAGGTCCATCATCTCGGATCGTGGTACCCAATTCACTTCTTACTTTTGGAGGTCGTTTCACAAGGGACTTGGTACTAAAATTAAGTTGAGCACCACTTTCATCCTCAAACCGATGGGCAAGCCGAGAGGACAATTCAAACCTTGGAGGAAATGTTGAGGGCGTGTGTGTTGGAGTTCAAAGGTAATTGGGATGACCACCTACCACTCATTGAGTTTGCCTATAATAATAGTTTCCATGCTAGCATTGGTATGGCACCATTTGAGGCCTTGTATAGGAGAAGGTGTAGGTCACCAGTGGGGTGGTTTGAGTCGGGAGAGATAGCATTGATTAGCCCAAATTTAGGATTAGAGTCTATGGAAAAGGTGAAGGTGATTAAAGAAAGGTTAAAGACGGCACAAAGTCGCCAAAAGTCCTATTCGAATGTTGGGAGCAGGGATCTTGAATTTCATATAGTGATTGGGTGTATGTTAAGGTTTCGCCTACGAAGGGTGTGATGTACTTTGGTAAGAAGGGCAAGCTAAGCCCCCGGTATGTTGGGCCTTATGAGATTGTGGAGCGGATTAGAAACATGGCTTATAGGTTGGAGTTGCCTCCGGACTTGAGTTCCATTCAACCTGTCTTCCATGTGTCTATGTTGAGGAAGTTAGTCAGTGATCCTCGTACTATTATGCCTTTGGAAGGGATTGAGGTTGAGGAGAACTTGGCCTATGAGGAAGTCCCTGTGGAGATTTTGGATAGGCAAGTGAAGCAGCTCCATAACAAGGATGTGGCTTCGGTGAAGGTGCATTGGAGAAATTAACACGTGGAAAGCACTACTTGGGAGGCAGAGATATACATGATGAAGCGATATCCCTATCTTTTCCAATCTACTCAAGCCTAAGGTACTAGGTTCTTTCCTTTCCAAATAGTCCTAATTCTTTCACTCTAGAGTTTCATGACATGACATGCATGCATGCGCACAAAAAATGATTTTTCATGATGTTTTGAGTTATATGAATGCATTTTGGTATGGATTCTAAAAGCTTTGTGATTTTCGAATGGTAAACTATGCATTGTACCCCGTGTTCGGATGTTTTATGTCCTAAATCATGTTTTCAAGCCTTATTGTTTCTCATTCGAGGATGAATATTTCCCAAGGGGGAAATGATGTAAGGACTTGGATTCTCGAACGGCTTTACCGGACCTTTTAGTGTTGTCCCAAATGAAAATTTACCTAGTGTCGCTCCATGGAAGGCCCACACGGCCCGTGTGAAGACACACAGACCGTGTGGCCTCCGGAGGAGGGGAATTTGGCCACATTTTCGATGACATGGACTCGACAGGAAATTTCAAGCCAAGTGTGGGCACATGGGCCATGTGGCATGTCATGGGTCGTGTGGCCCACTATGGGGCTCACGACTTGAAAATTTTCTAAGTATGAAATCACCGTCTCGTAACTTTTTCGTGTGAAATTTTTCTAAGTGATGTTTATGGCTTTTGGCACGATCCATGTGGCATTACACGGGCTGTGTGGTTGCCCGTATAAAGACCCTTAACGTTGGAGAAATTCTAAGTGTGGGCACCGTGGAATTCGTCTAAGTGTCGCGTCATGGGCAATGTTCACGGTCCGTGTGACCGCTCACGAACCTTGTAAGCGCCCGTGTGGTCCTGACGGTTCATATTTCTATCCGTTTCATTAAATGGTTTTTACGTAAAGTCGACTCACTTTAAGTGTGTTTAAGGCAATTCTGCCCAGCTTAAACCCCTAAATCAGCTGAGGCAAACCCATCTTTATTCATTCTCTTTAGAACACTCACCTCCTAAGAAATAAATTCCTAAACCTCCTCTCCGAGCTTCCTTCTCAAGACTCAAGCTGGGGATTTATTGGGGCACTCCTTTAAGCTAATTTCCTCTCAAGCTGATCCTCTAGCACTAAGGTATGCAGGATTGATTCTTGGACCCTTTCAACCAAGAAGACCCAAAAATCCTTTCAATTGATTTCATGAATTTCAGTTTACTTTGAACGTGGGTTTTCTTATTTGACTTGATCAAATCCAATTGATGTATGGGTTGTACTCTACGTATGATTTTAATTTGCTTTGATCATTATTATGATGATTTACATTGAGTTATGAAGTTATGAACATGCATGTCCTCTTTAAAGTTGATTTATGCATTGGTGATTTACATTATGATTTAGATGTTGATTTAACTATGGATTTACTCAGTTTCATATTATGATGTTGATTTTAACTTGAATCTATGTTACCCATGTTATTCTCACATCATGCATTGCACTTGCATTCATGAACATTGATCTTTATAGAAATTATGAAATGGGTTAAGCCCAATTACATTTTATGAAATGATTTTGATAAGATATTGGTTATGATAAGAATGTGATCACATACATGTCTTATAATTTTGGATCTTTGAGCATCTTGGGTGCTTGCACCATCTTGCATATGTAAATGAGCTATTCCTTGCATGAGTATCATGATTTTGATTTATGACTTGGATTTTGAGCCTAATTGTGCATTGATCGGATTTGAAAAATGAAAATTATATCTTTTGAAAGCACGTATATGTATAAGTATTCATGTGGGATGTTTTGACTTAGCACTGATGGATAGGGGCCATCTAAGCTATCCCCAAGGGTTCGCTCCCTTTCCTTGAACTATGTGCCAATATAAGAATGGAAATGATATGATATGATTATGAAAAATCCTTCTAAAATGGTGTGCTCCGTAAGGAAGGTGACCATCCACCAAAATGGGGGTCCCGTAGGGTGTGATGTAGATTACCTTTGGTAAGTAATCTTCTCCCTACTGATAGGAGGTCTTTATCGGAATAAATCATGTAATAGCTTGCATGGGTTTGATTTGTTGGTTATAGTCCATCCCCACTATGTATGAGCATTATTGCACTTCATGCATCATGAATTTCATGGCATATCGTATACTATTTTTCCCCTTGATCTATGACTTCTTCCATATTATGTGCTCTTGTCATCTAACATTGAAATGCAGGTTTGATAAGTCATGTGCATATCATGCCCGCGTACTTAGTACATCCAAACGTTCTAACGCATACTCTATGCTACATGATTTTACCATGTAGGGACCGTGTGTTACGATTATCCACCGCTTGACTGGTAGCTTGAATTTGGAGAGTTAATATTGTGGTGAGTCCTATCTTACAAGGACAATCTCGCCTTCTCCTATCCATGTTACTTTATGTTTATTTGAGTAATCGAGGGTGAGCCCGGTACATGTCCTAGCCCCCGTCCTATCTCGACTAGAGGCATTGTTGGACACCTTGTAGACTTTTGTGTACTTATATTTATGAGATGTCATGTTCAGAGTTTATGATTTCGACTATCTTTTGACTGTGATTATCTTGGTTGACTATGGAGACTATGTATGCTTATATGTTCGGCTTGAAAGGCCCCTTTCCCTTATGATACCCCCATAGCGTGAGTCCTACTTTCCCGCCCCCTAGAACTATGTGTTTGTTCCTTGAATGAAATTTTGAACTGATGATATGGTTTTGATGGCTACGAGGCTTGTTTGGGGACTCTCGGGTTCTCATTCGCCGTGTCACATCTATGCCCTAGGTCTGGGTCGTGACAACAACCCTCCAAGCAAAGTATAAGAACACACAGGAGTGAGTAGATCTTGGATAAATTAGAGCTTGTGCATCAAATGAACAAACTAAAACAATGCCTGGAACTATTACATTTGAGCCCCAATCATCCTGTCTAGTAAGTGCAAAAACGCTTGACTGGCCTCTACCAGTATTCTCCTATCCTTGATTTCAGCAACACAATCTCCGGTACCTCAACCTCTGTTTCCTATGCTAGTAGTACTTGAAGCATGACGAGTAGTCTAAGTAGGTATAACCATTTGACTGGAGTTATGGGTGGAGTTATTTTGAGGTAGAGGGCAATCCCTAAGATGATACCCTAATTGACTGCATCAAAAACACCGTCCAGTTAAAATACGACATTGGCCTACGTGTGATCTACCACAACATGATGAAGTAGTGGCATACATTTGACAAAAATTTTGATATCCCTATGATGATGGCGGCCTGTGAATACCCTGTCCATGATGTGGCCTGTATATGGACTGTGACACTGTATCAATCCCTACTTGCGAGCGTTGTTATTGCCTTCCCTAGTTTTTTTACCTTGCTATTTGCACTATAGTTACCATCAAAAGATCCCTCCGTCTTGCCTTTTACAGGCATCAAAGGTTGCACTTTCCTTACGACCCTTCTCTTCAATCTTTCTTGCTAAATCAACTAACTTTGAATATGTCAAATTCTTCATATTTGGGGCTACTACATTAAATAGATGAGCAACAACCCATTAAAAACCTTCGAACTATAGTTTTTTCATTGGGAACTAAAGAAGGAGCATATCTAGCTAATTTACAAAATTTGGTGTTATAAGTTGACACATCCATATCTAGAGTATGTATTAACCTCTCGAACTGATTTGCATATTTCTGCCTCTGACTTTCTGGAAGGAAATGATCTATGAATAATTTAGTGAACTCATCCCACTTTAATGGTGCTTCTCAAGTAAGCCTACCCAGCAATAAGATCTCATACCATGTTTTCGCCATGTCCTCTAGCTCGTATGCTGCAACCTCCACAACTCTTTTACTAGAACATCCTAGAATCCATAATGCCATGAAGGTTCCATCTAAGAAACTTTGAGGATCAGATGAACTATAAGAATCTATGAATTTTAGTGATTTTAGCTTCATGAATTCCTGCAAATATAACTCTTTTATTCTAGAAAGTACAAGCTTGTCTAGGTACCTGAGCAGATACAACAGTATGCTGACACATCCTCTCTTGTTTGTCCATTTTGTCAACTAAACCCTCTATCACTCTCTGCATAGAGGTAAGTTCTTTCATAGTAGCATTATCTTATGATGGTGGAGGGGAGCTTGCACTCATTTTAGGAGTGACCTCTCTTATAGTTCTCAAAGTGGTGCTACAGTTCCCTATGGTGGCTCTACGACCCCCAACCTCGACCAACTCAATGAGCTCCACTTCTTCCCCTACTTGTGAATGTTGGATGCATAACAAAGGTGTCATTAGGTGTTTGAGGAATACCAGTCATAGCCCTACCATTAGACAATTGAGTTCGAGCCATCAAATTAGCAAAAACAAATACTGCTAGATTTATCTAGTTGTCCTAAACATGATACACATAAGTAGGAATTAGAAAGAAGGACACGAAATATCTACCACATCCTCATAGAATCACGATTATAAAAATGGATAACTATAGTTGATATTCTATTACTAATATGTGCTCCATAAGTTGTTAGAATAACCTGGCTCTGATACCAACTTTGTCACGACCTTATTTTGGGATCATGACCGGCGGTAAAGGGGAGAATTCCAAAGAAAGCCTTATTGGAATTCCACAAAAATTGAGCAAAGTTTTGTAATACCCCCTAATTTATTCCACTAAGTTTAAGTTAAATTTCCTCGAAAATTTGAGAAACCAACTTAGAAAGAGTCGCTGGAAGAAACGAAAAAGGGCTATCTACGGTCCATAGAGTGATCTACGGTCCGTAGTTGATGTAGTTGCCAATGTGACTAAGAAAATTTTCTAAGTCTGAGGCCCATATACAAGTCCTTCTATGGACCGTACTTCCTTCCACGAGTTGTGGAATAGGTTTCGTGGTTTGAGGTTTTGAAAATTAATTTTTTTTATCTTGAACCACGAATAACAAGACAGCTCGTGATCTAGATGATTTGGGGTTACTATGGACCCCTTATCAGTATCCTAAGTGTATAATTATTCCTCATTCTACACTTCAAAATCTTGAGAGCATCGAGGAAGGGAGAAAAACTAGGGTTTCGAGCATGTGATTGAAGATTGTTCGATAGTTGATTGTTCTTCGTAATTTCAGGTATGTAAGGCTTCCTAAAGTGTTGTATTGAGTTCGTTCATGCACCTTTTTCAATTATATGATCAATTTGGAGTATAGCAATTGAGTAGTAAAATCCCATAATCCAAAATCTTCAAGTTGCTTACGTTTATTGTTGAGTTTTCATGCATATTTATAAATGAATTGATGAGTTGTACACTGGTTATATAAATATGGAGTACTAAATTGTGTTTGACAGTATGAATCCTAAATTGCATCTTTCTATGTAATCCTTGTTGCATTGGTTGAATTGAGATCATTTTTATGGATGTCTGAGTTAAGTAACTTGAGCATAAGGAACATATTGCTTTATCTATCTCTCTCTCTATATATATATATATCTATAATGAGCATCTTACGTGTTTTATGTGATGAACATGATTGATGGGAGTCTAAATGACTATTTTAGTTAGGGACTTGAACGATTTGATGAGTTTGGTTGTATGCACGATTGATAGTCTTGACAATTGATTTGTTGAGTGATTGAGTGGAGTTTGATTGGATTTAATATGGAGGTAAGAGTAAGTGATAACTCCAACCCATAAACTGTGTTGCTAGCGTATGATTATTGTGCAACTAATTCGAGTGACTCTTGTCCCAAAAAGATGGACATTAATTATGGATCCAAGAGAGGTTTGAAAGTCCCTTACCTTAGCAAGTATTGGACGGGCGAGCAATGGTATCACTTTTGTTGTGCATCACCAATTAAAGATGGTAGGATTATTGTCAGTTAGAGAAACTACCCTAATTATGCATAACTGATTTGATTGAGTTGCATGCTAGAGTTTCTTTTAGGAGCATTGTTTTACTATACAAATCTTGCATTCTTTATTGAGTCAAGTTATGAATGATTGAGTTGATTTGATTGATTCGCACTTGAGCGGACTTATTTTCTTAGCCATTGTGCATATCAATATATTCTATGTACTGACGTTCATTCGGGTCTGCATCATTTAATGATGCAGATACAGGTGATAGAGGCCTTTAGCAAGCGCATCGTTGAGTCCTATTTCATTCTTCCAGATTGTGGTCAACCCTTCTTGATTTCGGAGGAGTCATTTATTTACTTCATTAGCAAAGTATTTCATTTTGAGGTAGAGTCAAGACTTGTCGTGACGCCTTCTAAATTTAGATAGAGGCTTCATAGACATTAAAGATTGATAGTCGATTGTTAATTCTTTTTCAATTCTTGTTCATTGAAAATTATTATTGAAAGAGATTTATTTAATAAATTGTTTGCTTTTCTTGAGTATTCTTTCGCCGTTGAGTGTGATGTGACGATGAGACCATGTGTTGCTCTTGGAGAATCAACAATGGTTCGTCAAGTGACAGCCACGCCGAGGGTCCCTCCTAGGGCGTAACAAGTTTTCTCTGTTTTTAGGCCAATCCAAATTTTTACCTCTCTCAAAAATCAACAACACAACTACTAAATTTCCAAACAAGGCATCATATGCATTATTGGTCTCTTCACCATGCAATAATAACAATTCATCCCCAAATGGAAGGAAACTAAAAACTTGTCACACATCTATAATAACAAAGGAATACTCATAACTCAAATAAAATAAATGGCTATGAAGCGACTCTAAGAATTCAAAAAAGTAGATTAGATCATTCCCCATGCGAACAACTGTGAGGCTCACCATGAAATGTCAACTTGCTAGCTATAGTTATCGAAATACTCACTAATATCACTTGTATGCTCTGTAAAAAAAATTAGCAGGGACTGAGACGCTAGCTCAGTGAGTAATAAAACGTAACCACAGCCGTTCTAGTAAGGGACAAGTAAAAAATACATTCTAGTATAATAACCAAAATTACAAAATAAATGCCCTTTTTCAAGGAACAACAGTAATAATAAATCTTGACTGTCTCATATAAGCAAAATTAACTCAACCATTTTGTAAATAACTTAGTAAAGCACATTCATATCAAATTTTATATATTCGGGAGATTTCCAAGAATAAATCATGTAATTGGTATGTCTATCTTTTTAAAATAATAGACGATAACTATAAATTTTATATCAATAAATCCCTACTCAAGGAATATCGGTAATCATATGCTAGTTCTACATTTCCACTAGTGAGGTCTTTATCTATAATCGGTAAATACAAGGTGCACCAGGTCTAACAAACCCACCGTTAGCTACGGATCATCAAGGTATACTCCCATTTATACTTTTCTTTATAAATCATACAAATAGTACAAGACATTGAAATCTTAGAATCATATCGTGTCAAATTTAATGAAAACACAATAAAAGTACCTATACCCCAAGTAAATGTCAAATTATTTTAATAACAATGATCATCTCAATTATCAAACCAAAGTAAGATCATCTTAAATAACTTTTTCCGTATCAAATCAAGTAAAAGACTAGTCCCATATGCAAGTTCAAACATTTGATAATACATCAATTTTATAAATCAGGTATAAATCATGAAAGTTGAAAAACTCAAATTTTGGTAAGATTACTACTCACAGTACTCGTATTAAAAATACCAAATTCATCACCCAAGTAATTAGGACGGCTTCCTTCGATCAATTTATAAATCATATCATATCAAACTCAAGTTAATTTCTTATTTAGACTAATCCCTAGAGAAGTTTTTGAATACCCAACTCTCAATATTTCGTCAAAAGACTCCAAAGATGTCCAAATGTCTAACTAGTGCTTTGATTACGAAAAAACGACCTTATCTTGATTTAAATTCGCCTGGTAATAAACCGGCATAATATACTGCCCATCTGCTTTTATGTCCTATATATTAAACTACTAAAGTTTACAATTCAAGGATTACGCGCTCTCTCTGTTCATGAAATTTAGCAATTTTCTCAATTTCTTTAATCCAATATTTCTTAAACTCTTAACCTCTTCTCTACAGCCATGAAAGTAATTTACAAATTAAGTTCAGAAACTTACTTTTCTCTTTCACTTTTCTCTTAAGGAAAATAACAATCAAAGCTTAACAATTTCTCTTCCTTGCTCCTTTGTGTGAAAAGAGAGAAGCGGGAACTTTAGTTGTGGTTGTTCTTTTTTGAACAAGAAGACAATTAAAGGGGGTTTAAAGGGTCTAGTAACCCTTATGTACGTAGAAGAGGGGCTGAAGCCCCTTCTTTTCTTTTCCTCTCTTCAAATCCTTTTTTTAAATTAAATAAGAATAAAAAGATCAATATGCCCTTAATGTTTATGGGTATTACAAAATTCTAAATCTGCCACTAATAACTATACTTTGAATAGTAAGATTTTTCGTATTTTGTGAAAGTGATGATAATTTACAATACATAGTATATACCGGGAAGAAGACATGAGGTTTGTCTTAGAAAAATGATCTAAATATCGCCATTTTGAGCTAGAAAATATAGTTGAATCCTTTCCTCTTTCCTGAAGCTTCTCTTTCAATTTTTTTCATAGTTATTTAATGTTGAAAATTATTCTAATTATGAACATCATGAAAAGAAAAAAAATAAAATTAAAAAGGGTCACAATCCTGATCCATCGTGAGTATTACCCACTAATCCTCCGATGAAAAAATCAACTTTAACCCAATGCTTAACATAATTCAATCCATCAACACCAGTTCGAAAACTAAATCATGTGAATAAATGAATAAAACAATTTTAAATATGAAAATGATTGAGACCCATAACTCAATCAAGATTAATAAACATTACGAAAATTAACTCCTGGAACTTGAAAGTCATAGTATCAAAACTTTAAACAAAGTCTAGAATACAAGTAATGCAACATTAACAAAAAGGAAATAAATTAAAGTCTACACGTCTCGACAAAGAACTAAGAAGTATCACAGATGGTACGAACGAGATAGCTCCCCTTGAATTCAAAGTGTGAACGTCTCACAATTGAGGTCTTTTAGAAACTATCTAAATATATATTTTACTCAATAGAAAAAAGTAAAAGCAGTATCAGTGTGTAACCATAGTGTATTAGTAAGCACACGATAATCCAAAATATGAACGTAAACAAGTAACTATCACATAGTAAAATATTCCAACACATATATAACCCATTCACTGCATAATACATATTCTCAATCTCAATATGCTGAGTCAATTAATGCATGAAACATGTCCCACATGATTACAAAATGCACATACCGATTCTCTCATGGAAATCACACACAAACTGTCAATGTATTAGCATAATATTCGAGCCAAGCAGAGTAAGTATTCATACTAGACGTGATATTTGAACTAAACGTTAATATCCTATACTAGCATGGTACTCGAGCTAGCAAACAATCACAAGCAACATGCACAAGCACAATCATGATGAATAATAACACTTGAAACCATGGCATGAGATTATCAGCATGGTGTTATTTCAATATAATAATACTCAAAATAGTAGACATACATGCATGCATAATTTTAAAAATACATAACCATCACCTACCTTGAATTAACTACTAGAATCTCTATTGAACTTGAGTTTTTCCCTTGTTATGATTTCTTGCTTGTTCTTGGTCTAAATGAATAAAACAATTATCAAAGAAGAATGGCCTATAATATTCGGATTATACCCAAATCCTAACTCCAACTCAATTCATGATCATTCTATCCAAATCAGGCTTTTTCCATCATTAAAATAAGTCAAAATCCTCACCCAACGGTAAAATTCTAAATTTTAAGGCTTAAGAATTAATTTATAAGATTGAAGGGAGGTGGTGTGAGGGGTAATGAACTTATCTTTGCTGAAGAATTTTGTGGGAAAACAAGTAAAAATTGCCTTAAATCGCCCTTCTCAATGCAAAAACAAAGTTGCAAAAATAAAATATTTTGGGGACTTTTCTATATAAAAAACCTAACTTAACCCGCTATAGCGATCTTTTTGTGCAATAGTGGCTCCACATAGTGACCTACCCCACTATAGCGCCTGAGAACGTGCTATAGCATCTGCATAAAGCGTCCCTCTAAAGTGATGTGACATCGTTATAGCGGTTCGCACGGAATAAAAAACTTGAAAAGTCCCCCCCCCCAAGGCCCCTATTTCGCAACATACCTTCAACTATAAACATTCCAATCCTTTCACGTCAAGGTCAATTTTTAGTGTTCTACTTATCCGAATTCAATTTTGAAAATTTCTATAGACTCCTTAATGTATTGGCTATTCGAAACTAATTCATACTTAGAATTTTTCCTTACTCCATTCTTGAATTGTTATAAATCTCATTTGACTCAGTTTTCATCTAAGTATGGCCAAGCCTAGTGTCACGCCCCCGGAGAATACCCTTGGCATGGCCAGCACTCAAAGACTATTGCTAGTCCCCAAGCGAACCACTTAGCTTCATCACATTATTCAATCAAATAACTCTACTGAAAAGTGAAAAATATAAGTAAGTAGTGGACACATCTCATCTAAAGTCTCAAAAGAATATATAAGTAATGAAGGCTAGTAAAAAAATTAGCTCACAATCTCAACATCAATGCTCGACCATCGTCTATGAAGCCTCTATCACTAATCATGTGGTGCCAATGACAAATCTATGGCTACCCAAATCAAACAAAAGAAATAGTCCAATCTAACTCTAAAGCATGATGAAATAAAAGAGTGAATCCTCCGGAGAAAGGGAGGCTCACCAATCAGCTGCAAACCTCGGATCCTCAACGAAGCGCCTGTTGACGATCCCTAGTACCTGCCTCTGCATCATAAAACGATGCAGTCTAGAGGGGACATCAGTACTTGGAATGTACTGGTATGTAAAATAGCTGAGTAAAACAGAAACCGGTAGAATAGTATGGAAACAACATCACCTCAAAATAAACATCAAATCACATCAAATAGTCAAATGTCGATCTATAAAAGAATAAAGAGTAGACAAATGGCACATCAATAACTCAGACTCATCAATAGTCTCAAACTCATCTCAAGACTCAACTCAGAGGAGCTCACCTCCTCTCACATTTCAAAACTCATCTCAAAGGAGCTCACCCCCTCTCATCTCATCTCAATACTCATCTCAGAGGAGCTCACCCCCTCTCATCTCATCTAGACTCGGAGTAAGGTAGGAAATTTATGGGAGTTTCTCTTAACCGACAACAATCACTTATGAGCCAGTGATTGTACAAGATCCCGCCGGTGTTGCCACGACCGTTCTGTACTTGCCAGGTAGAGAACGAATCAAAAACCATATCAGCTCACCCAATATGGAGTCAGAAAACTCAACAAGTCCGCTATTGCTTTCAGGGACATATATTCAAGAGGAAAACCTCTTCTACGTTTGGCGACGTAGTTTAATGAGTTCAAGTGGGACTTACTCTTACCCATTTCAGTGCTTGATACTCTTTCCGACTCAATGCTCATAAAACCTCCATCTCAACCAATCTCGTAGGGACTTTAACCTCGTCAATGATCGGTATCTCATAGGGACTTTAACCCTATCATCAATCAAGCTCATAGGGACTTTAACCCTCTCATCAATCAATCTCATAAGGACTTTAAGCCTCTCATCAATCAATCTCATCAATGAATCAAGATCTAGAACAATCATTAGGAATCAAGTGAATAGACACATCGGTAGAGTTCATTTATAGAGACTCATAAGACAATCAAACTCTATCAACATAGGGACTTTAAGCCTCTCATCAATCAATTTCATAAATGACTCAAGATCTAGAACAATCATTAGGAATCAAGTGAATAGACACATCGGTAGAGTTCATTTATAGAGACTCATAAGACAATCAAACTCTATCAACTCATCATCACTCTCTCATCACAATCACAATCACAATCAACAATCACCATCTTAACTCAAGGCTCTAGACTCAATTCTCAAATTCAATGTGCATGCTTTCGAATTAGTCATGTAGGGTTATGCAAATTTTCATGAAAATATTCAACTTAAAAAAACAAATAGTATGATGATCATCAACATAGAAAACATGTAATTTCAAATCAATCTTTCAAGAAAAACCGTCAAGAAATCATGCATGTAGACTCTTCAACCATCAACTCATCTATGACCTCTATGGGGCACATGAGAGAATAATCTCATGTTTTAGTTTAGCCTTACATACCTGTGATGCAGCTAATAACCGAGTACGTCAAGGATCTCTTCCCGAATTTCCTCAACCCAAGCTCTTCTCTTCTCTCCTCAAGCCCTAGCCTTGTTAGTTTAGGGAATAGGACTTAGAATGGGGGTTTTAGACCCTTTTCACGTTGAAACGTTATAATTTGTCGTGTATTAGAGTTTAGGAGGGGTGGGGGATTGACCGGAATGCCCCTCATAATTATTTGGAAATTTCCAGCTCGAAAAATACACGGTCCGCGATGCGGACCGATCACGAACAGGGTATTTTTGGAAAGGTGCTTTTGAACGAGTTTTCTCCATACCGTCGAAAAATTTGAAAAACACACAAGTGCCCCTCCGCGATAGGTCCGCGACATGCCTCTGTCGCGGACCGTCACTGTTTTCTGATTTGGATAAAAAATTTATCTTTTGATCGGGTCATTCTAAAAATCGACCGAGACCATTTTCCCACTCAATTTTTCATGCTGTTTTCAAATTCGGTCTCGGATTTTTCATACGAGCATCGGAAGATGTGTTACGCACATACCCTCACTCTAGGGATATTTTGGTAATTTTACCGAGCGTCACACCTAGTATTTTTCAAAGTCACTATCCAAAAAAACATTTGGTTGAATTCTTTCACCATTGTTCTACTCATAACAATCAAACTGGATCACCACAAAAAGCTTTAATCCTTATTTGAAAAATCACAAAAGTAATTACTTGGCAAAAGAGGAATTAGATATAATTAAAGAGGTGTAATTAGACTCCTCAATTTCCAAGGGAGGACAAGGAATTGGTGCAATTAGACCATGTAATTAAATGAAACATTTTAAAATTCTTTTCTTTCTTTTATTTCTATTTTTATTTTTTATTTATTTTTTACTCTACGTTTTATATTTTTTATTTTATATTATAATTTTTTTATTATTTATTGTTTATATTTTCTTTTCTTTTCTTTTCTTTTCATTCTCAATCATTACTTCTTCATGTGATTTCATGCAATTTTTTGTACTATCTATTTTTTTCTAACTTATGCTAGTTGTTTTTTCTTAAATCAAGATAATATTGTTAATATTCTAATTTTTTAATTAAAGTAGAATTCATTTTTGAATAAGATTATAATCTTATTACCTTTTTTTTAATATTAACATTTATAATATTAACATTTTTGTCAAATATGCATTTCATGATGTTCATCAAAATTTAATATTTTTAATTTTTATGATTAATTTGATTAAGAATATACTAATTTAGAAACAATACATAGAATATTTCTTATAATAGTAGTTAAGAACATATGTTTATTAATTAATATAAATTCAAGAAATCATATATATCTTAAATATTTAATTTAACATTATTTATAATGACCCTTATTTGTCTAATATAAATTTTGATTTTAGATGATAATTTTTAATTTTTAATTTAATATAACTTTATGATTGTACTTGCGTAGCCAAATAGTTTTGTAAGGACTTGGGCCTTGGGAGGCCTTAATATTGCTTAAAAATCAATTTTCAAAAGTGTTTGGCTCAGAGTGCTCACCAAGGAGCACATCATGACTCGTGGTGTACACCACTGGTCGTGGTGTGTCACATGGAGGGTCCCTTGGGGCTGCTTCCAACATGCCTTAAGGTTCCTTGAAGTTTTGGCCAAGGGTCCCCTTAAGGAACCCTTCACGGCCCTTGGTGCGCTCCACAAACCGTGTAGGGTTCCTTGGAGGTGGCCTTGGTCCAAACAAAGGCTGCCTTGAAGGTTTTCAATGAAGGGTTTCACCACGGAATCCTAAATGGTTCGTGGTATACACCATGGACCATGGAGGGTCTCGTGGAGGGAACCCTCCATTTGAAACCCCATAGTTTTCCTAAGTATGCACACCACAAAACTCCTCATGGCCCATGGTGCACACCATGGTCCATATAGGGTGTCGTACAGTGCACTTCGTCAGTTTTAGACTCCATTTCATTAAGAGTATTTTAGGTACTTTGGCCTTAACCCTTGGTCTTTTAAGACTTTTACACCTATCCTAAGATCTCTAAGTCATGACTTAGTCATTTCTTTTACTTCATTCTATTCTCAACACTTATTTCCTAAGAATTCAAGTCTTAAAACTCCATTCAAGCCAAGCTTTGAAAATTTAAGCTAAGGGATTCAAGGGTGCTTCAAGCTCAAGTCTATTCCATCTTAATCTTCCTAAATTAATCAAGGTGTGTGTTGTTTTATTATGATTTCCTTCCAATCATGAAGCCCCAAAAACTATTTCTTCAATTTCATGATTCCTAAGTATGATTTGCAAATGGGTTTTGTAATTTAGATCCAAATTGATGAAATTAAGTTATGGGTTGATTTTAATTGATGATTTTAATATGTTTTAAGTCTTATTATGTCAATTTACATTGATTTTATGAGAATTGAATAGGGATATCCCTTTTTGATGAATTTATGCATGGATAGTTTCAAGCATGTTTCAATTGTTGTTTATGGATTAAATATGATTTCATCTTATTAGGATGTTCGAGGTATGAATTCCAAGCACCCATGCTATTCTCTCATTCTTCATGGCATAATCATCCATGAACATAAAAATTTCATGACATTTATGATGTGTCTTATTACCCAATTATGATTATGATTATGATTTCAAGACAAGTATGGTTATGACATGGCATGTGATCACAAAATATCTATGATATGGTTTTAAGCGCTTATAGTGGTGTATACAGCATCATGTACAAGTATGAATGAGCTATTCCTATATATGTAATCATGGATTAAAGTATGATTTAGTTTTAAGCCCAACTATGTATGATTATGAAGTATGATTTGGCTCTTAAGCCCATGTATGCATGATTATGATTTGAGAAGACTTGTGCTTCTATTTCAAGCATGTATATGTATATATATTTCCGTGGGACGATGACTTAGCACCCAATGAGATTGGAGGTCAGGGCTCGACGCAAGGGGTCCTTAAGTAAAGCCTACCTTTCTCAACTACGTGCCACCATAGGATCACGTTTTTTCCTATATGGATGCTTATGTACATGTAACCTCCTCCCTGAAATGGGTGGTGTTCCTATAAGGTGAAGTACTCTTCAAAATGGGTAGTGTTCCCGTAAGGTAAGTTAGGATCTACCTTTGGCAACTTGATCATTCTTTCTCCGGTGTAGAGGTAACACCGAGATTCTATGTAATAACTCACATGGTCTTCTATATCAGTTGAGGCCGCATCCAAGCTATGGTTACGTATTATGGAATTCATGCATCGTGATTTTAAGGTATATTGTTACGATATTCTTTAATTCATATATACTCCTTTCTATATATATGTGCCCTTGTCATCTAACATTGAAATGCAGGTTATCATGTTCATATGCATTGCATGCCCGCATACTTAGTACATTTAAACATACTAACACATATACTTTTTGCCTACTTGATCTAACCATGTAGGGACCGCACAACTAGATTCAATTTGCAGAAGATTGCTTGTGGTGAGTCCTTTATTCCAAGGACAATACCCACCTTCTATCTACATATACTATGTTATGCTTACTTTATGTTGCTTATGTTGAGGGTGAGCCTGGGACATGTCTTGGCCCCTATCCCACTATGATTAGAGGCATTGTTGGACACTATGCTATGTATGAATCATGTTATGCTATGTATCTATGGAGGCTATCTCCAGGTCCTTATCCGATGTTGTGTTATATGTGATGTATGGCAAATTGATGAAAGTCTTAAGTCCTTACTTCCCCAAAGAGTGTGTTCCATGCTCCATTCCCCTTATACTTAATTGTGGAGGATATGTGATGGAAATTCCATGCCCCTATTCCCAAAGATTACGTCCGGCTTTTCCTATCCCTTAGTATTGATTGCTAATATTTATTTCATGCTTCCTAACCAATGACGTGCTTAAGTATGCTATGAGACTTGTTTGGGGACTTTGGGGTTCTCATTCGCTATGTTACACCTAGGCCCTAGCCTTGGGTAGTGACAAGTACACTTTCAGTTATTGTGTAATTACATTATGATAAATAAACAAATTAAGATAATTATTTGATTGTATAATTATTAGACTAACAATTACTATCTTAACAATTACATCAATGAATTCAATTATCAAGTAACTTTTCAAACAGACCCTTAGAAAAGTGACAAATACATTGTTAGAAAAATTCTATAAGTACCTTAGTGTGATTTCACATATTTTTACCACATAGTATTAGCTAGCAAATTTTACGCTCAATATTTTAAAAATATCCAAATTATTAAAAATGGAATAAATTTTTAAAGTGACAAATATTAGATAGTTTATTATGGGTCTTAGCAGTAGATATGATAGTTTATTACGGGTCTTAGCAGTAGATATTGAGTTTCAGATTTTAGTAGTAGATTAGTTGCAACTTGTAGCAATTTAAGGGGAAAAAATAAAAATTTCAAATAAAAAAAAAGAGAAAATGTAAACAAAATTGTTAATATTATTGTTTGGATTTAGTTTCCAATTAAAATGAGATTGTATCCGTGATTAATTATCCCAATTAAAGTGGGATTGTTAACGATTGCATCAGAATCTGTTTGTTCCCTTTTTAGCTCCTAATTTTACTCCATTATTATTTAAGTTTGTTATTTATATATAGGAAAAATTGCGCAACTGAGTAAACATTTAATACTAATAACAAAATTGAGCTATAGTTTTATATTATTACCTTTCATAACTAACGTTTAATAAATATTCTAGAAGATTTTGTGGGATCCATTGACCTTTTTGTATAAACCTCATCATCTTTTAATGTTACTTTCTCTCTCCTTCTATACAAAAAATCAGATTCTCTTTCCATAAACTTCCCCTAATTTATCTCCAACAGGTTACTAATTTCAAATTCTCTTTTAAGCTCCCTACAAAATAGTGTATCCTTGATTTTAGATTTATTTTTTGGCAGTTTTTGATTTTTTTTCTTAAAAATTTCAGTTGTTGCCTTTCTTATACAATCTTTCTTTTTACAAATCATAGTTGCTTTTGTCAGATCTCCATGTTAGAATTGAAACAGACTCACAAGCTCCAATTCATGATGTGGAACCAGATCTTCATGAAGTAACAAGTATTCTCAAGAGTCCAGAGGTACTATTAACAGTCCTGACGTAATAAGACTCACATACTCCAACTGATGATTGGTTCTTCATTTTTTTGAATATCATACATCTATGATTTTGTCATGAAAAAATTTTGATTGTTGCAACTTTATTTATATGTTTATATTAATTTAATTCCTTAATAGTGAAGTAGAGTATAATCCAGGGAAGTATAAGCTGGCGATATCTCATATATTTTTTTGTATAAAAGAACTTTTATACCCAAATGTGTTTTGATGTATAAATGCGTGATGTGGTGAATAAAAATAGTTGTTGTGTTCACGATCTTGTATGTGTATACAACTGTTGGTTATAAATCTGATTAGTATACAATTATTTTTTGTATTTTTAACTTGTGATTATATATATTTTAATTGTGATTATATACAATTTTTTCATCTGTTATTTTTGCCTAAATACATTAGTTTTAATTGTGAATTATATACAATTTCTCCATATGTACTTACATTTGTATACAACTGTTGATTTTAATTGTAACTAATATACAATTATTTTTAACTAGTGATTATATACAATTAGACTATGTATAATAGAAATGTATATTCGAACAATTAAAAAATTCTTAATTCATACAGATACAACTAGCAAAATTATACATCCACGCAAATAATTATAATCTTTACCATCAATTCGTATACTCTTGTGTGTGTGTGTGTGTGTGTGTATATATATATATATATATATATATATATATATATATATATATATATATATATATAACGCTATAAAACATTTTGTTAAATACAAAAGACACATGTATGTAATCATAATCATCAAAATAACAATTTTATAGAGTTATGTGTGTATATAAACAAATAAAACAAGCTAAAAATATTTGGCTTGAAATAGATATATTATTTATACAAACTAAACATAACCTTTTTTATACAATTGTCTAATAAATTTCACTTATTCATCTTCTTATGCTTCATATCTATCTCAAAAAATATGTAAGCTAACAATCATATACATGTAAACGTGATCATACACCACTGCATTAATTAACATTTTCAACGAAAATACATATACAATAGAATGTATGACGACGACGAACATCACACATATCTACAAATCGACAATATATACAATTTCAGCGTGCCAGACTCCATTGTATATAATATCAATATCAACTCGCACAATATACACTTTCTTCATCGGAAATGCATGTCACACACAAAAAAATAAACCAAACTCACCACAAATTTTTCCTAAAAACCCAGACAAAAATTTTGTTTTCCCGTTTGGAAATTACTCCCCAAGAAACTATAATGGAACCTTTTTTTTTGGACAAACGAGTCACATTAGGAAAGAAATTTTATTTATTATTGACAATAGAACCCTCCCCCCCCCCCTTTTTTTGGACGAATTAGTTTAATTAGGAAAGAAATTCTATTTGTTATTGACTTTCTTCATTTATGGAACCGTTTCCATAATTAACAGCTGAAAAGTCTCTAATTTAATCATCAAAGATTTAAAGTTTTTTTATACATTACAAAAAATACGAATTTATACATATGACTTGGCATGACTAAAGTTAGAAAACGTAGTTTTAGAAACATTAACTATTTTAGCCTATTATGTTTCTCTAGTTTGCTGTTTATGAAAATTCCTTTTATATATATTCAAATTTATTCGACAATTTTTTTTCCATAAAACCGTTTCATTTTTCTTTTTTCTAGTTTTATTTTTGTTTGCATATTTGTTGCTTCTGTGTTTCGTTGAAGATGGATGAGATATTTTCAATTTTAATATAACATGGTGGAAAATGGAACACTTCAGGTAAGCTAAGCTATTGAAGTTTTTTCATTTTTTTAGTATGGAATGTGTGTTTAATATTTGATTGTTAGTTTGCTTTTTAGTTTCGAAATTGTATGTTTTTAGCGCAATTGTGTTTTTTATATATATATATTTCAATTATAACAGGGAAATATGAAGATTTTTAGATGGAGGGGATTATCTATGATTCGCGGACTCTTTATGATGGGTATGTAAAGGCTGCAATTGTGTATTGATACTAATCTTGATGAAATAGAGATTAAATACATCATTAGTGATAGATGTCCGCCAATATGCATAAGAAATGATGTTGGTGCCCGTGTGTATTTGGATCAAAGAAGAATTGGTGTTGATTTCTTCATAAATTGGTTCCATGTGTATTTGGATCAAATGATGTTATTTTAATACTTTTATAGTTGTTTATTTGCATTGAGCAGAGAACATACTTCAAAATATCCTACTGTGATTTGTGTTGAAATTTCCTTATATCGATTGCCTTAGTTCACTTGTGTTTTGGAGGTTCTAATTTAGGATATGTATTGCTTAATCTTGGTGTAGTATATGTATCTTTCTCAAGAAGAGTGTAGACTAGAAGAGCATAACATTATTGACTTTTATGTATTAATCTAAAAGAAGTATTTTATACTTTTCTTCCTTTTACTAAAGGCATAAACTAATTTTATTTAATCTGTGAAATGCTTCGCAGTGATAGAATTTAACTGCTAGATCATTCCATCCCCTAAACTTGAAGGTTTTTTATCATGTGAATTATGTTAAATGAATCAAGGAATGCTTGTCTTTGTAAAGTATAGGACTGTAGTAGAATAAAAAAATGAACGATCATTTGTATTGAATGTAGACTAGTATATATAGATTCTATACAATGCTACTTCAAAGAGATAAACTAAGAAAAGTAAGACTTATCTATAACCTAAATACAAGGAATAAGTTACAACAAAGTCCTAAGGGATGGAACTACTCAATCTGAAAGAGTATCTAATATTATCCGTTATTACGCCCCCGCAAGTTGGTGGTGTCAGCAACACACAACTTGGAAAATTATTGGACAAAGGTAGCTTTGGGAAGTGATTTTGTGAGTATGTCAGCTACTCGATCATCTGAGTGAAGGTGGTTAATTTCAATATCCTTGTTCTGAACTTGTTCACGAACAAAGTGAAAATCAATGGCAACATGCTTCATTCTACTATGGAAAACTAGATTGAACAAACGTAAGTGGTGCTGATGTTGTCACTAGGAAAACTTGTGGAACTCCCTTAAGTGACATGCGAAGTTCACAAAGAAGATTTGTGAGCCAGTTAGTTTCTGCAACAGCCACAACTCTATACTCAGCTTCCGTAGACGATCGAGATACAGACCCTTTTTTTTTATGACCAGGATATTGGTGTGCTGCCTAGGAAAGTAAGATAGCCAGAGGTAGAAGTGCGATCATTCGGATCACCAACCCAATCTGAATCTGAATAAACAACCAGACGAGAATATGGAGCTTTGGAAATCTGTATTCCATATTGGCGGGTATGGCAAAGATAACGAAGTAATTGCTTGACTGCTTTCCAGTGAGAGTGGCGTGGGTTGTGCATAAATTGAGAAAACTTGTTAATTGTGAAGCAATATCAGGACATGTAAAAGATAAGTAGTGCAACTTTCCAATTACCTGTTGATAAAGAGTACTATCAGTCAGAGGATCATCCACTGTAGCAGTCAAAATGGTAGTCGAGGAATAGGCATAAGCATGTCAACATCATCTAAAAAATCCATAATATACTTGTGTTGGGACAAAACAAGACCATCAGGAGAAGTGATAACCTCAACACCCAAAAAATAACTAAGATGTCCAAAGTCTTTCAAGAAGAAACGAGTGGAAAGCCCATCTATGATATGTTGAACCCCATGAATCTGATTTCTAGTGATGATTATATCATCCACATAGATAAGAACATAAACAGTGAAGCCAAACTTATGTAAAATAAATAAAGAAGGATAAGATTGAGACTTAACAAACCCAACAGTTAGCGAGTAATTTTTTAGCTCATTGTATCAAGCTTGGGGAGCCTGTTTCAAGCCATAGTTTGCTTTGTTCAATTTGCATACATAGGTGGAGAGACTTCGATGTTCAAAGCCTGGTGGCTGCCTCATATAAACCTCTTCCTCAAGACGTCCTTGTAAGAATGCATTATTGACATCAATCTGATGAATTGGCCAGTTGTACTACGTCGCAATGGTGAGTACCAATCGAACAGTCACTGGTTTCACTACTGGGCTAAAAGTGGAATGGTAGTCTAAGCCTGGACGCTAGGTAAATCCCTTTGCAATAAGTTGAGCCTTATACCTGTCAATGGAACCATCAGATTTATGTTTTATACGAAACAACTACTTACACTCAACTACGTTAATTGAAAGAGCAACTAGAACAAAATCCCAAGTTTGATTCCTAAAAAGTGCATCAAATTCAGCTTGCATGGCTTCTCTCCAGTGAGGGTGAGGACACGCTTGTTTATAAGTACGAGGAACAAAGGATGAGAAGAGTTGAACATTGACATTAAACTGTTTGGGTTTGAGGCTATTTGTTTTGGAGCGAGTGATCATTGGATGCGTTGAAGTGGTCACCATGGGTGAAGGACCAGATGAAGTCAAAGAAAGTGTGGGTTGGGAAAGATTATTGTTAGGTGAGTGTGAAGATTATAGTAACATGGAGGTGCTTGGTTGTTGGCGATTTCTGCATTGATATGTGATTAATGGCCTGGATGATGGTGGGGGTTGAGTATTATCAGTTGGTGGAGTAGTGATAGGTGGCAATGAAGGAGAGGATAAATTTTGCGAATTACCTGATGCAACAGAGACACTTTCTGATCCAACTGATGTTGAGTTGGGCAGCTGAGAGTGCACGGGCAGAGCATCTGGTAGCGGATAACGAGAATCTGAACTTGATAGTGTAGTAGTCGTAGGTAGATCATCAGAACAAATTTCCCAAGCGATATTATTGGGGATAAGAGATAGTAGAATCTCTTGCACGAATAGCAGCAGATATTTCACAAAATTCAGGTCCAAGTCTAGAGAGGATTTTGACAATCAGTTCCTCATTAGATACAGGAGCTCCAGCAGTGGCAAGTTCATCACAGAGAGATCGAACTTGGTGTAGATAATCAGTAACAGGGAGAGTTTCTTTTGAGAGACGAGCCAGATGATCACGCAAACTAAAGATTCTTGTTTGCGATTTGTTGGCATAGGCAGTGTGCAAAGCATCCCAAGCATCCCTGGAAGACGATGCAGCGGCAATTGTAGCAGTAAGCGTAGGATCAACTGAGGCCAAGATAGAGTTTTTAATTAGCTAATCTTGGCGATACCATGAAGCAAATTCAGGATTGGCGACATCCTTATTGTTTTGAGCCACTGTACGAGTAGGGGCAGTGCGAGAACCGTCGAGATGGCCAAAAAGGTTGTGTCCACGCATAAGCATAGGCACTTGTGCTTTCCAGAGAGAAAAATTATGGCTGCCAGTTAATTTGATTGGCAACTGGGTGACAGGATTAAATTGAACAATTAGTGTAGTAAAATTAGAATTGGTTAGTGATGTTTGTGGCCATTTTGATGGGAAGGGTGGGAGGGTTGTTTGATAGAATTGTACTCGTGAGAGTTAATTGGCCTTGATACCATGTAAAGTATAGGAATGCAGTAGAATATAAAAAAATAACGATCATTTGTATTGATTATAGACTAGTATATATAGATTCTATACAACTCTGCTTCAAATAAATAAACTAAGAAAAGTAAGACTATCTATAACCTAAATACAAGGAATAAGTTACAACAAAGTCCTAAAGGGATGGAACTACTCAATCTGAAAGAGTATCTAATATTATCCGTTATTAATCTTTTTCGCTTCGGTGTCTCCTAAGGGACATCAATGAATGCTTGTGAAAATCATATTTTTTTTCATCGTGTACATCTCTAGTAGGAAACTTTTCTTATTTATGAAGTAAAGTAACTGTAAAAAGGATAACTTGCTTGTTTTTAAGAAGAAAAATTCATTTTGACAAATATTTTGGTAATTCACTGAAGGTGTTTCCTTGTTTGAGTCTAATAATGAAATTTCTTAATTATTTGTCATATTTGTTTAAGGAAAAGTTTTATCCGTGCACTTCAACTAATATATTTTAAAGACTGGTAGGTGTCAACAAACTTGAGCTTAGGTTACAATTCTCTTGAAGTCGCAAGGTATTTTAGTGAACTAATAGAAATTCTCCTAGATTCTATCGTTTGTCTGAATTTTAATTTTTTTCTTTAAGTAACAACTTGTATGTATAGAAAAAGGCAGCACCTGAAAAGTGCTGAAATGAATAATTACAAGCTCATATAAGAGCCAAAAGGAAACAATCTAGAGCTTAGATCTGTTGAATTCTCTGTATCCCCTAAACAGTTTTCTATAATAATATGCAAGATGGGATTGCGGACTTTTTATGATGGTCTTGTAAAGACAATTGCTTTGTAATTATGTATTGGTACTAATTTTGGTGAAATAGAGATTAAATACATTATTAGTGATAGATGTTCGTCAATGTGCATACGAAATGATGTTGGTGTCTGTGTATATTTGGATCAAAAGAGAATTGGCGTTGATTTCTTCATAAAGCATCCCTTATGCATAACTTTGAGGAGTATTGATGCAGCTGAGAATTTGGAGTGTGGATGAATTGTCCGACATACTGATGTTCTGAAATGTGTTCGAACAAGTCAATTCGTTTAATTGGTATGGATTCTGTTGAAAATGATACGACTGATGATGAAGATGTTTCAGTGATAAACAATACAAAAAATGTGGATGTCGAGTTGAAACACATGTACAAGAATAAGAATATACTTGTTGAGGTTATGAGACAATATGGAATAGTTCACCGGTTTAGTTTTAGGATGGTTCGATCAAGTTCGCCGTGGTAAAGTTTTTCATTTTTATATTTTCAATATTATTTAGATTTGTTAGTGTGTTTTATTATATATAAATAACTTTATGGTTTAAAAATTGGAAGTGTATTGAATAAGTGTTGAATTAGTTTGATGCTGTGGGTATACAGTGTGGTATAAATTTAAAATATGAATGGTATATAATTTGTATAATGCTTACAAACTTAGCATGAGTTTGATATGTATTATATATCATATATGTTTGGTATATATTTTTGCTGCATATTTATTTTTTATTTGTGGATGGTAGCTATTACCTTAGTTGTCATTCACAAAAGTGTTCCTAGATGATGAATGTGTCGTGTTTGAAAGGGTCTGGGCTTTTCAAGATAAAGAAATTTTGTAGAAAACACACTTGTTCAGTGAGAGAGAGGGCCTATGCAAGACGTCAAGGGATATTGGACATTATAGCTGTTCTTATACTTGATATTTGCATATATGTAAATTGATAAAATGACATAATCTTGGTGGGGCAAGGTGTGGGGGGAGGGGGTTGTGGATGGGGAGGGGCATATATCAATTTCAAATCGAAAACACACTAAAAAACAAATACCAGCTTCAGATTTAAAACAAACACAAATAAATGACATACCAACTTCAGATCTAAAACAAACACAAATATATACTAATTGGACTGTGTATATGCACTATGTATATATCTGGTATTTGCATATATGTGAAATGATAAAGTGACATAATCTTGGTGGGGCAGGACGTGTGTGGCGGGGGGTGTGGATGGGAGGGGCACAAACCAATTTCAAAATCGTATACAAATACCAATTTCATATCGAAACAAACACAAATAAAATCACACATATATGACAAAAAGAAAGAATATTTCATACTTTAATCAAACTAAAAATCACACATGCACTTGTCCTTTTCTAGAATTTGAGTACTTTAATAGTGGGTTTCGCTTTTCTCTTATTTGAAGACTAGCCTTTTGAAAAATTCTTCAATTTATTTTGGGTTGGGTTGCTCAACAAAATCAGAGTTCGATTCTTCCTCTTACTCGTATGAGCAGTCAGACGATGATACCGTCTTGGCCTTCCGTTTTTTTTGGGCTTTGAATCTTCGTTGCATTTTTTGCTTGGTTTTTTGTGTTCGCGCCAACTTTTTGCTTCCCTTTCCAAGCCCTTGAGGTGAAATTTGGACATTATTTGTCTAGTGGCTTGTTCTTGAGCGGGGTTTGAGTTAAAATCTTGAAACCTGGCGGTTCAATTTCTACCGATTTCGCCGCTAATCTTGGACTTTTTTTTAGTGTAGCTAGTGTGTTACTCTTCTTTTGTATGGTGAAATTGTTTGCTTTTGGTTTGAACGATAATGAACACGAATTTTTTTTTTTTTAACAATGGTGGACACAATGTGTGGCAAAAGGTGGGAGATGGAGAGTCAAGCTTCCATTGGAAGTCTTGTATGTAAAGAAGAGTTGACTATGATGGAAAGAGAAAAGGGCGGCTAATTGATATAATAAAAGGAAGATAAATATTTCAACAATAATATAACTCCTTAATTATAGTGTTATGTTGTTAGTAAATCCATTTTTGATAAATCTTAATTATGTATATATATCATATTTTACGTATTTTAAATTGTGTATATATATTAATTAAAATTAAATATAAATATTTTAATTAAATGTTGATTTGTTATAACTTCAAATTTAAGTGTTAAAAAGTAGTAATTATCAACTATTACATTTAAAACTTGTAATAATTATCTTTAAATTTATATGTGGGGAAATTTTTACTTGATAAAATCACACATCTCCATATTCCTTTAATAAATAAAATTTTGAGATTATAAACTTTCAAAGACGCTTAATTTTATAAAGATTCACCAGTCAATAATAGTAATAACTAGCTATATATTCTATAATATAATCCTTTTGTATAGTACGAATAATCTCTTCACGCCAAATGTAAATCTTGTTTTACAAAATTTCAAATAATGAATATCTTTAAAAATTTATGAATTAAGTTTTACCTTTTAAAACAATTGAAATCTCAAATTCTACTTTTTAAAAAATTTGAGATTTGAAATCAAAATTATATATCTTATTAGTAATTACCAAATGGTTCTCACAGTGTCCTAAAACGGTGCCTAGCAGATTAAAAGTATAATCAATTATAAAGTTGAACTCGATGCACCATGTTCAAAGACATATTCAAAATTTTAAAAATTTAAATGTTACGCTACTTTTAACAATAGGATATGCAACATTTTGTGAAAGTGATGCTATTATTCACAAAGAAAACCTATATTTAATATTTATCACCAACATTTTAGATAAGTTAAAATCATGTCTACTTGATATATTTGATACTATTAGCTTTCAAATACGAGCATCGCACGTATATTTCATATTGATTAATTTTAAAATGATATACGTAGTATTACAATAAGTGTACTCTAAATCATATAAATTTTGAAAGAAAAAAATATAAGTTCACCCTAATGAATAATGAGCCTATAAGATCACCATTTATCGGAAAGACGATCATACCAAACATTATTATGTAATGAAAATTGAAAGGTTATCTTTTTATTTTCAAGGGAGAAAGATATATTTCTTAAGCAGTATTATTTCTATTACTCTGATCACTATTATAATTTATAGTGTATACAATCAATGAATTGATGTAACAAGTTTATATATTAATTGACATTTTACAAATACATAGTTTAAACGTGAAATGTACAATAATGACTATTGTCATGAATGCTTCATGTTTTAAAGTTTGTGCCTTGTTGTTAAGAAATTATTATCTCCGCCTCTTTACAATCACATTCATATCAAGAATTTATTGTCAAATGAAAGTAATATTTTATAGAAATTTTACAAAAATTCAATTAATATATATATATTCATTTGGATGACCAGAGTACATCACTATCCATTTCATGAGGTACAGCTGCAAAAAAGTGATCGTTATTTATCATAGTGATACTTAATATTTATGATGTCAAATCATTAAGTTAATGTATACATAATCATAAAACCATGCACAAATACTCTTCGTTTGTTTCAAATTTATGAGTCCTATCATCTGTGAATTTCACACAAAAATTTATTTGTTATAATATGAAATATAACGTGATGATAAATCATTTTCTTCTTGTGAAAAATAAAGTGTGATCAATTTAAAGGAATAGTAGTAGTATGAGACATGGAACCAAAAATTTTCAAGCACTGGAACGTGTACACAGAGAAATGAAGATATAAGTGAATATACAGAAGTAACAGTAGAAGAGGCAAAAAGTATTTTATATGGTAAAATAAAGCATGTAAAAGGTTGTAACAATAATAATTGTAGAGTGATACATGAAAGCAAATCAGTAACAAAAACTGATTAAGACTAATTATTATAACAAATTTATAGCTGAATGTGGAAGACATGAAAGGGCAAAACTGAAATGGAAATTTGTGTGTTGAAGAACATGAAGGTGTAATTTATTTTAAATATATATACAGTAATCAAATCACAACTGGTTCTGCCGAATCCATAGTCCCAAGTTGTAGCTCCGCCTATGCGTAAATGCGTCATCTAGGCACCATGTGTTAGAGCTGCTTATTGATCGGTTCAGTTCTATTTTGACACAAAGTGACCAACCATAAGCATGATTACACCTTGCTCAGAAGCAAACATTGTCACCTCATAGTCTTTTGCTCCCATGTCGTGTTTGATGTTTTGGTAACAGAGACAAAAAGATGCCCAAGTTCAGCAAGAAGCTTAGAATGACATAAGAACATGATGCGATACATGTCAACTGTTCTTGCCATGAGTTCACTACTCTCTATAGCCATAACTGAACAAAACAGCAGCACCCCCTTTATATACCAAAGGGTCTAACTGTAATCTATTGAAGTTACCATCCAGTTATTGATTAATTGAAAACAATATCCAAACCATTACAAAAATGATAACCCGATTAACCAAAAAAAGAAAGTAATCCATTAAACCAATAATCCAATACCAATAGCATTTTTTTGGTTAGGAGGCTTGGTTTTGAACAGCCATGCATCCATGTCTAAATTACGAAAGGGCGATCCTAAAAGTATGTCAATTTTATACATCACAGCATTTTGGCATGAGAAGACATATTGAATTCCTAAAGAAATGTGAAATGTCGTACATATGATTACCATTCAATGATGTTGATACCAATACCACAAACAAATGCTTGACGAAGATTTTTCATACTGGTTCAATTGATGGATAATTTTGATGTCAAATCACAATTCTCACAGATGCAGCACAACTGATCAACAGCAACACCGACAAGACAAAACATCCGAGCATGTATAGGGTCTCGACTTCTCTTCAAGTTCTTGTGCTGTTGGCAGTGGTTCCATCCTGTACATGCTGCTCCGGGCACAGCAGAACTCATACGAATTTCTGCATACTCCTTTACTAAATGGAAAAACTCTTTCCGGAATGTTCCTGCAAATCAGCCCAAGAGTTAGTTCACGCGTTAATACAGAAAAATCATGATGAGCATACAAGTCTTCATTAGGAATAACTCAAAACCCCAAAGATTGTCCACATCTGCAGTTCATGTTAAGCCACTATATGCTATCATATTATTAAAGCACCACCTCAAAGTAATCATGAGATGCATACATGCTATACATTACAAAAGTATAACATGATACTAGAAATGAGAAATAACCAACCTCAAGTAGAGGATGCGCCGTCGTCGAACAAGTTCATAAGTGGTCTGATTTGTCAAAATAAGATAGCTGTCCAATAAACATGTAAAAGTTCAGTTATTATTCCTGAAGTGGCATTTTAGAAATGTTTTGGAGAGCAAACTTCACAAGTCCAGTTAATGATACTGAAAAGAGCAAGGAACGCTCCTTTTCAATTTTCAAACTGGCAGTTGAAATTTTATGTTCCTACAGTGCAAGATCGACTAAAAGTTAATTGAAAAGACTAACGAAGAACTTCTGATGTTTTTTCTCATCTTGTTGGACCAGCAACTTGGTCCACCGCAAACCAAACTAGAATGGATAGAGCAGCCTCTTCACTCATGAATCCAGCCAACATGTCAAAATTAGCCAAAGTTTGTCCTAGCTTAGTTCGAATGCATGGTCACCTATCTCACAAGATCAATTCAATGTGATAACGAATCTATTTCTCTCATCTTTACATGAGATATCCATTAAATTGTGACAATTAATACATCCCTTTGTCCATGATTTTCTGAATCACCCACAGAAATAGAGGGTTTCCAGAAGCCCACATAACCCAAGTAACATATTCAGGAACCAACACACGGGACAATTAAGAACATAAACTTTTAACACATTTGAAAGAAAACCTAAACTACCAAATACCGCTATGTAACAAGAGTTTACAAACCAGAGATGAGAAATCTTACCTATGGAACAGTAGGAGGAGGAGAAGAAAGAACAGGCAAATAGACAAAGCAGTTAACAGCAAGATCACAATTGCATACAGCCACCTGCACCAAAGCCATCGTCACATTTGACATCTTTAGTTTTTTCTGGATTGCAATACTGTCATGAGAAGACTCGTCTTTTTAGGTAATTGCTCAGATAAATATATATATATATATATACAGAAGTAGTACCAATCATCATGTCAGCAATGCCTTGTCGCATTAGCTTAAGTGTCGTCCTCGTGATGTAGCAACTTCTTTTCCTACTGTTACCACAGTTAATCACTTAAAATTGGTCTAGCAACCTTACGCAATTAAAGTAATGTCATATTCATCTAATGCGACTCAAGGAACCTAAATAAGAACCACACTATTCGCAGATTAATTCAGTCTAGCTATTTTATCATGTTCTTTTTCCAATCTCCCAACTTAGAGTAAATAAATGCAGTGCACATAAGAAAACAAATTTTATCTCCCGCCCTATCAGTCTAAGTTCCTTCATTCCACTCAAATGTAACTTCAAGACAGTTCACTGAAACTGAAATTTCATCTGGATAAAAATGTTTCAGGACATCTGACATCGGGATTAACGTCATTATTGCTTAGTCAAATCTGCACTGTCATTTTATAACTACTGTAAAATTACACCCCCCCCCCCCCATGGTTATTCACACTCCCATGTTTCCTTTGTTTTCTCTTAAGATTGTTCAGTCAGAGTTAACCTTCTGTGATATGTGAAGAAGACAATACCAACAGCGATTAAAGGGTAAGGGTATCGCTTTTTTTTTCCAAGCTTCTTACATCTATAAAGAGGAACAGACATTTCATGCAACAATAGATTCAAATCCACTCTTTTGTGTTCCATCCAACAAAATTTGGAACTTCCTTTTAGGTAACAACAAATGCAAGAATCCGCTTTTAATAAGTTGAATCTTAAAATGCAGAAAAAGATGAGAAGAGTAGTGAATACACTGGTCAACTTTTAGCTTATCTAAGGCAAGTGAAGACAACTATCAAAATCAATCAACTACTATCCCAATACCAAAAACATTTGGGTCCGCTTATGTCTATAGATTCATGGTAATATGACTATTTTTATGCTGATCATTAACCTACTGCAACCTCCTTCCTTTATCAGGATTAGACCGACTATGCAAAGGGCACATGAGTGAAGTTGAACTGAAAACTAACAAACTCCCATTAGAAGTTCAAGAAGCATATGGTATGCACTATTCATATTATTTCTGCTTGACCGGTACCGAACTCCATTTTCACCGAATTTTGGGTCTGGACGCTTAGCAGCCCCTATTTTCACATTAAAATTTCACAGGTTCAATTTAAGTTGGACAGGAATGCAGATTATCCTTCCCTAGTATGCTCCGCCTAAAGCTCCTTCCATATTTTCTTTTTGAATGGTAGGAGTGTATTGTAGGAAAAAAAAAGGAAGACATATATTCTGTGACGAGATCCAAAACTACTATCTTCTTTATGCCAGGAGGCTATTGAAAAAAGAAACCATCAAAATTTAAAGCATTGACGAACAGATACATACCATGGCCTTGATACATGAGACTTCAAATATTGAATATATAAAATGCCAGTCCAAAGAGATAAGGCTGTTTCTGAGCAAATATACCACCTGTTATACTAGGAAAGGTAAATAACTGTAGCAAAGATCAATTACTTAAACCGTGAGAAACAAAGATAAACATTAGTTTCCAATAGAATAAAAGCACCATATGTACATGCAATATAAACTAACAGCTACAAAAAAGACCTGTAAACTAATGGCTATAGCCAGTTGAAAGCTCAGAAATCATGTCTGGTTGCATGTTATAGAATATAACCACATATGCCTATTGCTTTGAAAATCAGATAACAATGACTTAGACATTTTAAAGAGCGTCTTCCAAGAAGGCAACAAGCCCAACCACCAATCTCTCCAAGTTGATTCTAAAGAGCGTCTTCCAAGAAGGCGACAAGCCCAACCACCAATCTCTCCATGTTGTGCTGCACTCTGTAAAATGACCCAATATATTCTTACAGGTGTTTCAAACTTACTGAACTCTGGCCAATTTATGACCTATCCAACTTGCCATGGAAAATACCACTTTCTTTGAAGATATAATCTTAAAATACATTTTAAAATTGTCAACTAAATCACAAGGGCACAGGATAATCTTGTGTTCCCAATTAATGACAGCAACCGGGAAAAAGGAATAAAGCTAAAAGAGAGGATTGCTGATAAATATATTTACATATGTATGTATTGTTTTCCAGAAACAAGGATTGCGTCTAAAACATACATCTTAAAGCTTAAATGTATTTATGTTAAATCCATTGGGCACATGCCCAAATGGAGGGTACGTTCAGATTAATAGTCTACGTAAAACTATCTTATTTTTGATGAAAAATCTTAGTAGATATTTAAATTGGAGAAGTGCTACCAGAGGTATGTGGGAGGATATCTATCAAAGTGAAACATAAGTTTTATAAAGTGATTGTAAGACCAAAAATGTTTTCCTGGAGTGATGTAGAGCCTCTAACTGGCATATCCACAAGCATCGCGAAAATACAGATGTCAAGATGAATGTGCAACCACAAAAAAGATAGTATAATATTAAAAATGATCACATTTGACAGGAGTTGGAAGTTGCACATGTAAATGATAAAAAAACAAGAGTTCACTTGAGACAGGTTAGTTGTTTTATGTCAACCTCTGAATACACCACTCCGTATGTGCGAAACAAGGCATTGAAGGTATTGAAAAGGATGAGGTAGACCTATAATCACATGGAAGGAAGTTGTCTCGAAAAATCTAAACATCTTTACCGGTGGTTATTGTTGTTGGTGGTGGGGTGTGTGTGTGTTTTGGGGGGAGGGATGGTTGTTAAAATGGGTTGGATAGTGCACTTAAATGTCTTCAACTAAATCAGAAAAATGCTTTTTCCTAAACAGCAAGCAACAAAAATACAAAATAACACGAGCGTATCAAATTGGGAACGCTTGCTCACCAAAACCAGCAATGATTGCGCAGTCCTACGCATGTGCCAAGCCAGACACAATGATGATCAAACTGGAGAATGCATTTATCACAATCATGACAGTGTTTAGCTCGTGGAGGCTGTAATTCAAGTAGAATAAAGATTTATAAGTCTGAAAATATTGTTAGCAAAACTATAACAACAAAACAGGAGAAGATAAAAGTACTTAACAAGACAAATAATCAATGGGAAGCCTCATTGATTAACCCACTTTTTCTTTTAACTATAAACTTGACCTCTTTGATCTTTCCCAGTGGGAAATGTTTTTGTGCTTGTCAAAAGCGATAATCTATTTAGGCAGGATAATGTGCAGATATATGGACTATGATGTGTAATTTGGCAGGAGTATTATATTTCAAAAGCATATGACAAAACTTTGACATATAAAGTTACTTGAATAGAAAGAAAACAGAAGCAGTTTGATGTTTCGAGCTAGCACCAGACACAAGATCACAAAATCCCCAAACATAGTCCAATCCAAAATACAGCACTAAGACAAAGAATGTTGGAAATTACATGACACCATGCCATGCTCTGACATAGTTGAAAAGAAAAGAAGAGAAAAAGGCATAGTCATATAGACATGGTGTCCAACTAATGAGAATTAGCCAAGATCCTTTCACAAAGATCACACAAGATAGGACAAAGTTCGACTTCACCAATTCCAAAAGCAAGAGAGACTCAAAGTTCCATTTATCTCACACAACCAGCTGCAAATGTATTGAGGGATGCATATATAGTAGAGTAAGTATCAATGAAAGTGTAGCATGTGTGGTTGGAATATGTTGGTTAAACAAGTAATGTTACGAGAGAGAAAAACATGGGCAATGCATTTAAGGTCCAAAATTCAGCTCATTTCATGCCAAAACCTATCTGAGGCTCATAGCATTTGGCTCTCATATCATGTAAATAATTTGGCTAATGCAAAGATATTCCCAATCATTAAGATCACCAGCAAGTATTTGAAATATTTGCTCTGTATGCAAATAGAAGACAGAGATAGGAATTTTTACCTGCATTATCTTACAGTAAGTGCAAGTCACACTTCTGGAAAAGAGAAGAAGAATTAGTTAGCAAGGGAACTTGACGGGAACACTAAGCAAATTATGCAATCCATAACCAAACATTTCTATCTAAAAATGTGGAATGGAAAGACCATAGAAAAGAAATAGTTTGGCAGATTTTAGTTGTATCATAAATATCCAACCACCAACTAAGAAAATCATTATTAGAATATATATTTTAATATTTTTTTGATAACTTTGGTGCCCTAGCCAGTTTGCACGCACCTTGACTAATTCCACGGAGTACTTGCCTCCTCCCACCAATGAGAAGCACCAAATCATTATTAGAATTTAATATGTCATGAAGCTCCAAGACAAAACAAACTTCATCATCAAAGAGAGACAAGAAGAATTTACAGTGGCAAAGCTAATGGCAATATTTCTTCGTTTTATTGATGCAGTTATATCACCATTTAACAATGGCTAGGCATTCAGTATTGTATAGTCCATCTTTAACTGCTTCTGAAAGCAATGAACAAGAAAGAGTGGGTTAATCACACAAATTATGCACATATCTGATGAGATATTAGGAGTTACATCAGTTTCCTGAACAAACTCAACTAATAGTGCGTCAAGATCCGTTGGTGTAAAGAATCTTGAGAGGAAAATCGCCATCCTTGACAATGCAAGCAGCTGTACCTAATTCCTATCAGTTAAACCTTTAAACAATGATTTGCTCATATAGATATTTCTTAACCATGTCTTGATTTCCTAATAAATGCAAGATTAAGCTTCCCCTGCTTCACATAAAGGGCTTCACTTGCATGCCATACTGCAGTTTTGCTTCTTCATAGGATTATGCAGTTTACGAGTGGACTACCTCGCCATAGCATTTAAATCTGAAAGCATAAATATGTTCACCAACAGCAGATCTTATGGCCAAGCAAGCAAGCACCATGTTGTTTGAAATGGATAGTGCGGTTAAATATATTTGCCACTATAAGCTTTTTAATTTAAGAACACAGCAGACTCTTGGTCCAACTAGCAACGTGAAATATATAGTTCATCAAGCACATTCCACAGGCTCAAATCAGGCTGCATAATAGGTAGAAAACACTCAAACTGCTTTAAAAATAATAAGAAAAGAATAAACATGCTGATTTTCAAGTCATCCTTACCTAACAGATGTTCCTGGAGGATACATATCCATCACTAGCTTTTCCCAAGAAGTTGTACCACTCCCTAGAAGATTCTTTCCTAACTGGTCTCTGTCGATTGCAATAACTACACTGCTGTTTTTGCTTGAAGCAGGCTGTCTTTGCTTGATCATATAACATCACAAAAGCCGAAAACAACAGAAATTAGATGAACCCCTTTTCCACTTGATTTTCACGGAATAATAATTGTTCTCCAATTACTTATTTTGCAGGTAAAGAACCAGAAAGGAAAATGTCTTACGTAGAGGTAATTGTTTCCCTATTACGCAATGCATCTGTCTCATTCATAGCTCTCATTGCATCAAGAACATAGCTACATGTTCATGAAAAAATAACTTTTTAAGACCCTTCATCAATGTAGTAGGTGAAGCTAATAAAGACTCCGTATAGCTTACTTAAAACAAAATTCCAGCCTAATTACCCAGGAGAAGAACCAGAGGTGATGAAATATTGAGCCAGTGTAGCAACAAGCAGCAGCAAATACACTACCGTGTACCTTGAAGCCAAAAAGAAGGGTGGTCAGCAATTTCATCAAAAGCGCCAAAAACAACGTGAAACATTTTAGAATAATAATACAGCAAAATAGTCAAAGATATGAGAACTATAAATTTACATTGGAAATTAATTCAAGTATGATCCCTTTGGTATCCTATATTTACAAAGTTCTAAGAGTTTATCTTGATGGGCATTAAACGTAGATCTCTACTCCTGAATTAAAAATATCTCTCCGCTTGAGCACCATCATGGACTTTTAGATTCCGAAAAGGAAAAAGAGAGAGAGAAGGTTCTAATTAAACACAGGACTGAGAGTTAAAAGAACATTTCATTCCTACATACACTCTCACAATGAATTGTGTCTAGAACTCGTTGCTTTCTACCACATCAATAAAATATGGTTTTCATATTTTAAATCTGGAGGGGGGAAAGCAATATTATCATATGCAAGTCAAACTCTTACAATTATAGTTGTTCATACCTCAGTACCAACCACAAAAATTTAGGCCTGATTGTAACTCACCTGAAAGTTCAATCCTGAATTTCAAAAGAGTTGCTGATTCAAATGCCTTATTAACCACACACGATCTATAGTGTCCAATGCCTGATGAGGTACTTTAAGTCCCATGAATCTCTAACTCACAACTTGATTGTCACTCAACTAAAGTTTAAACCTAAATTTCAGAAGAGAATGGACTCCCTTTAAGAGTTAAAAGACCCTGTCTCCTTCTCTTTCATTACACGCAGACCCCAACCAACTCTGGAAGTCCACTATTTTCTTTAATATATCCTCAGAACCCAAATTTATTCTCTTGAGATGGAAAAATGAGTTCAGCCACCTACTCTTTCTAACATGTGTATCCGCCAACATTACTGTTCTCTCAGAATTATTGCTAAAGCAGTTTAATTGAAGGACTGATACAGAACCCCCTGGCATCTGAATTATGCCGAAGTTTTCCTTTCAAGGTTGCATCTTCCAAACAATTCCATGTCAATCATTTCCTTCACATATTAGCCTCAACTTATTTTTAGTACTAATAAAGGTATAAGGATAATGTTTTCATGACATTTGCAGCACTAACAAAGGTGATAAAAATTGTTGAAATTCATTTTTCTTCTGCTCTATGATCTATATTAATGGTAGAATATTTTCACTTTCTCTTTTTAGCCTAAAAATGTTCTATAGTATTTACTTTTTTTTTCAACTCTGGTTACATTAGTTTTGCAAAATAATTAATTTCCTTTTAGATCGGTATTTATAAGGAAAGTAACATATTCTCCTCATTTTATTCTTTTTAATTACACTTATAGACAGTGATATACTCTTCTATTTGAATCAATACAAATAGTTATCACTCATTCTCTCTTTAATAACTTTTCTAGTTTTTGCGATTCCAGAAAACAATGAGATATTACAAAAATTGAAAGGAATAATAGTAGAATTGAGTATATTCGTTACCATGATCCTTGTTTGGTTTGGTGAATGAATTCTTTGTCAAAACCAAATAGAACAGCGACATAGATCAGATGCAGTATCACCAACGCTAATTTCAAGCAAAACGTCGATCTCCGAGCTAAAATCAATCAAAAATTGACGAAAGAGTTTATACTAAAAGATAGATGTATACAAAATGAAAATGAAAGGTATAAGGAAAGGAAGGGTTACCGGGATCGGAGAGGCAGGGGAAGAAGGAGAAACCGCCACATAATGCTACCATTATCTTACTCACTTAAATTAATCAGTGGGAATTCATGATGACAGATTTAAGCAAGATCTTCAGAATTTGCTGGTTGGTGGTAAAATTGAAGCAGCGTTGAATAACAGCTTGTTGGATGTGGTTTGCTGGTATGAATAGGGTTATGTATTATTGTATGGGTTACTATGGTTTAATTGATATTTTGTTGTTTGATAATCATAACTTGAAATTTTATAAAAATATCCTTAATTATTATATATATTAATTTTTTTAATAATTTTTAAAATAAAAATTAATACTAGAAAAAACAATTCATACAAACAACACAAAAAATTAAAAAATAAGAACTTTTAGAAAAACGAATCTCAAAAAATAGACTAAAACGTGAAAGAAAAGACGGGAAGTGGAAAAGAAGTTTCAAAAATTGAGATGGGAAAATAATTTATAAAAATAGTACATATATTAGAATAAAGTTTAATAAAGAATAAATGATAAATTAAAATTATTTAAAAACTTTAAGTAAGGGTATAATTGAAAAAAAAATAAAGGATACCACTAAATTGGTGATTTCAAAAAATAAGGATTTTCATGATTACAGAATTATGAAACAAAATCATATCATACCATATAATTAAAGAAACAATCAAAACAAATATAATTCTCTTGTTAATCGTACCATACCATACCACCAAAAATCACCGTGCAGTAACACTGGATGGGGAGAGAGAAACATAAAATAAGTTGACATTCAAACGTGCCATGTGATAATTTAATGCTGCTTAAAAGATTGGGGTTTTTTAAATTTTTTATTTTTAATTTTATGAGAGAGTTTATTTTTATCTCCCAACATTTTTTTCTCTCATTTTAATTATTTTGAATTTTCGGGCCTTATTGGGAAAGTGCTTAGAATCAAATTAAAGGGAAGTACAATATCATTCACTGTATCATATGGTACAATACATATGGTTATAAATGCTATGGAAAAAAGTAAAACTTGTAAGGGAGAAGTTGTTGTAAGGGAGAAGTTGAAGACGGCTCAAAGTCGATAAAAGTCATACTTCGATGTTAGGAGAAGGGACCTTCAGTTCAATGTCAATGATTGGGTCTATTTAAAAGTGTCACCCATGAAGGGTATGGTCTGGTTTGACAAGAAAGGGAAATTGAGCCCTAGATATATAGGGTTTTGTAAAATTGTTAGCAAGGTTGACAAAGGGCTTATGAATTGAAGTTGTCATTAGAGATGAATATGATTCATCAAGTGTATCATGTGTCTATGTTGAGAAAATTCGTGGGCGACCTAAACTCCATTGTTCAGTTGGAGGATATGAGTATTGAAGACAATTTGACTTATGAAAAGTACAAGTTGAGATCCTAAACTGCCAAGTAAAGAGGTTGAGAAACAACGAAGTTACATCCGTCAAGGTTTTTTGGAGGAGTCAACAAGTTGAAAGTGCAACATGGGAAGGGGAAGCGGACATGGTGAGTGATACTCTTATCTCTTTCACTTCACTCAAGCCCAAGGTATTATGTTCTTCTTGCCCAAAGACCTCAAAATTCCTTGCATTTCAGTTGTTCATGCATATTCACGTACTAATGGGATTGTTTTTTACTGATGTTTGAAAGATGAGCTTCAAATTTTTATGAAAAGATGTTTAAATTGCATTTTTGCATTTCATGATTGGTTGCTAGCTGCTTCCTAAATTCCTTAGAGCATACGTTTAATACATTCAAGGACGAATGTTTCCAAGGGGGAGATATTGTAAGGCCCCGCAAGCTAGGAAGTCGAAAAGTGCAAAAGAGCAGAAGAAGGGGGAGATTGTGATGACCCGTATGGCCAAAAATTATATTTTCATGTTTTATTTCATATTTAGAGCGTATATACAATTGCCCCAGGTCGTATACGACCTGCTGGGATCGGTAGTCTGGTGCCCCGGTGACTAAATTCATAAATATCTTATTTTCCTCATTTTTGGAACTTTAGCTTAAGTTAAGTGCACCAAAAAGTGAAATCTTAGCAAACGATGTCAGAATCGAGCTCTGACAGTTCCGTTAGCTCCGAAATATCGAATATGACTTAGGTGAAGTCTCGGTTTGGTTCCCGGAACCTCACGGAAGATCTTGAGCTAAAATACGGAAATTTAGTTCTTAAGGCTTAAGGAAATGGCCCAAAAGGGAGCACTTATTGATCGGAGCGTCAAAACTCATTTTCATCACTTCCATTAGCTCTGTAACGTCGAAAATAGTCAAGATAGACTATTGGTTTGCTTCCGGATGAGTTCGGCTTGATTTTAGGCTCGATTTTGTAAGTTTTGAAGTTTACCGGTAAAAGTGGAGCCATATTGCATTTCCCGTCAAACGGTGCGTCCTATTGCATTTTCGTCGATTCCTAACAGTTTTAAATGATGATTTTAGGCTAGGGGAGGTGTCGTTTTGATTCCCGGGGTTTTCGTTGTGATTTTGCCCCCCCTCCCCCCGAGTTCCTTATTCGTTAAAGGAACTCAATGACTCTTTTTGAGCAAACGACCTCCGATCGCGATTTCGTCGGTTCCATTGGATCCGGAACGCCGAAAAACGTATAAGTGCATATAAAGTTTGTTAAAATCGGACTCCATTTGAGTTTCGAAATAACTGACGAAATTCCAAGAAAATTGATAAAAAGTTGTTTCCAGCTGCTGTTTTTCTGCTATTTCAGCCATATCGGAGCGTCGTATAAAAAAATGGATGGTTCCGTTGGATCCGGAACATCAAAAAACATACAAGTTTGTTAAAATTGGACTCCGTTTGAGTTTCGAAATAACCGACGAAATTCCAAGGAAATTGACAAGAAGTTGTTTTCAGCTACTGTTACAAATGAAAGAAAAAATTTATAAAAGGGTGCTGCTAGTGGGGTTCAAACCTGGCCCACGTTGGAGGATAGTTTGGCCCAAGGCCACTTGGGCTGCTGATTCATTTATGCCATATGTGTTTTTTTTTAGTTAATAAGGGTAAACAATTGGGTCCAGCTTATTTAATCCTCCAAAACAGCCCCTTAGCCCCCCATGTCTCATTATTTCGATTTTTGAAAGAAAACAAGGGTTAGGGTGGCGATTTCTTGGTGGATTTTGAGTGAAAATTCGTGGGTGTCGATATTGGAATGTGTGGGGTCGATTGTTATCACAGTATTAAGGTAATTTCTTCGCCCTTAACTCGTTTTTAGTGATTTTGAGGGTGTTTACTAACTATAATTAAACCCAATGATTTTTGCTAGCTTCTTGGGTGTTTGAGGATATATTCTTGGTCTTGGAGCTAGTGTGATCACCGCGGGTAAGTCTCGAAATTTTTGAACGTCGTATTGTCAATTCGCGCTAATTAGTTTGTGTAATTTGAGCATTTGAGGACCTTTTGGTGGTCCGTTGGAGCTCAAATTCGAACCATGAGTCCCATAAATCATGAGGGACGACCCGGTGTGTTCGAAATATTTTTCGGAGCTTCGGGCTCGGGGGCTCGTTTTTAGGCCCGCTTGACCCGGCAATTTTTGTATTGCAATATGGGTATTAAAACGCTCCTATTGATGTCTAGAATATATATTTGATAGGTATTCGTTGATTTGTGAGCCAGTTTGCAACGTTGGGGCTATTCTTGCTCGTTTTGGCTATCGTCGGCGCCCAGGTAGGCTCGGTTTACCTCGTAGCAATGTGAGACTGGTTTGAATAAATGTAAGATGATAGTGGCTAGTGAATGGGATGATCTTTAGGTTGATTTGACCTCGTTTATATTGTTACCTCTCACTAGTGAACTTAGGGTCCCGTCGCGGGACGTAGACGGGACGATTTGAGTTGTGTCCGGTAGGCTTGTGGTGCCGGGGGGAGGGGGGGTACGTAGAGTATGGGATGTATGGATATAATCTATTGTGAGAGTTGCATTGTGAGATCCTTAGTAGTAGGATTCCAATATTTTTGAGATTTGTTGTTGATGTTGTTTTGTATAGCGGTCATAGCGGTTGACGCGCACGCCTACTTAGCTCGCATTTTTCATAGAGGTTGAGCTATGCTGAGCCTTTGCTCGTGTCGTCGTAGAGGTCGACCTACACTGATCATGTTCGCGCATATTGCCATAGAGGTTGGTTTATAAGGATTGTGGCTCGCGTCATCCTAGGGGTGGGTGTTTCGCTCGAGCGGGTGTTGTTTTAGTTGACAGATTTGGTTCTACTTACTTACTTTCCGCCCCCATTTCCTTGCTTATATTCTTGTTGTGTCCACCAGGCTTACGGGGGAAGTCACGGTGGGTTTTTCTTTGACTGTCTATACTTGCCGGTGGTATGGGATGCCAGGTAAGTTTTGCTTGTTATATTCGTTTTTACTTTCCGCATTTACTTACTTACTTGCTTATTATTCCTGCGTTTCGGCATTCGATACTATATTGGTTCGGGCTGTGATAGAGGTATGGTATTATTTGCCTAGCGGTGGCTTCGAGATTTTCTTATTATTCGGGCTAGGGGTGCCCAAGGTTGTTACTATTGTTGTCCATTGGGTATTTACATTATGTCATGTTGGTACTTGTTTTCTCACTGATATTGCCTGTTTTACTTACCTCGTTATTACTATGTTATATTTATTGATCCTAGTCGGCCTAGCCTACTGGGTATCACTTTATTGTGGTACTCATGCTACACTTGTTGTGCCTTCTCGTGGTGCAGAGCCAGGTGTGGGTCAGCATAGGCATCGCGATCGTGCGGACTGAGGAGTCACATTTTGGAGGATTCGGTGAGTCTGCCGCCCCGCTGATCGAGTCTTTTATTCAGGAGTTGTTTATTTTGTCATTTATTTCTTGACAGGCTTTAGACCCATTTATATTCAGTTTGATCATCTGTATATGTCTGGGTCTATTTTGGATACTGTATTTATTTAGCTCCTGTTTTTGCCACATCATTATTCTCGGGTCGGGATATAACTTTTGTATCTACTTATGTCATGATTTGCTTCCGCATTTCTTATTTATTCCTCCTTTATTTATTATTATTTATTGTGAGTGTTGTATGGCCCACCGCGTATGCTACGGGCCATAGGGTTTCGGCTTGTCTACGTGGGGTTAGTAGATGCCATCAGGGTTTGAGAAATCGGGTCTTGACAGAGTGGTATCAGAGCTTAGATTCTTATAGTTTTGTGGTAAATAGGAGCGGTGTCGGTAGAGTCTTGTGAATAGTTTCGGGGACGCCTGGAATTTCATTCACGAGAAGCTACATGGCGCTTTAGGAAAGTAGTTGATCTTTCTAATCTCTTCGTGTGAATGGGTTGAGTCAGTTTCTTGAATATAGCTTATCGGCTTCACTCTTGTCGCAGATGGCACGCACGCGAGCTACCCAGGGAGAGGATACTCCTCCACCGGCTACGGAGGGAGTTGAGAGGACTGATATACCAGTTCAGGATCCTCCGCCTACCACTACTACTACTACAGCACCTGCGGGAGTGGCAGACCCACCTATAGTGCCCCAGTCGACATCAGCCGCCTCACCGGTTGCGCCGTCTTTATTCCAGTCTCTTGCATTTCAGACACTATTCCTGCAGATGATGCAGATGATTGACGGGGCAGCCCCCCCAACTACATCTACTCCGGAGTCTTCTTCTCAGGGTGCAGCACGAGCTGTATTGCATACCGCTGAGGCTCCACCTACTGAGCCGCCACCAGAGAGGGTTCAGGCGCCTATTCCAGATGACAATGTCACCGCAACCACTACTTCTACTGTTCTCCCGACGTCTGAGGTCGGGAAGGCCTTGGACAGGTTTTTGAGGATTGCCACTGTACGGTTTTCTGGAGCTCCATCTCAGGATGCCACCGAGTTCATCACCGTTGTTGAGAGTAGACTGAGGACTCTGCAGGTATTAGAGTCGCATGGATCGGACTTTGTCTCTTACCTCCTGGATAAGGAGGCGGGTTACTGGTATCATTCGTACATGGATTCTAGGCCTATGGGATCGCCCTCTCCTACTTGGGGGCAGTTTAGAGATGCATTCTTAGACCAATATGTACCCCGCAGTGTCAGAGAGTCCTTTCGTTCTTAGTTCCTACAGTTACAGCAGGGGCCGATGTTGGTTTCCGAGTACGAGGCCCAGTTCACAAGATTGGCCCGCTATGCTCCTGATCTTCTACCTACTGAGCAGGCCAGAGTTAGATTCTTTGTTGACCAGTTGACTTTGGAGAGGCAGAGGCAGGTTGACCGTACTGTTACGCGAGGTGGTACCCTCGCTGAGATCATTGAGGAGGTTCGCCAGCAGGAGCTCTTTGATCGTCGGGCCCGGGAGGCCGGTGATAAGAGGGCACGACATCAGGGTAGTTTTTCGGGTACCCGGTCAGCGAGTGGTGGTCACAGAAGTGGTGGTTCGAGGTCTCGTCAGTCACAGGGTCGTCAAGGCCAGAGTTATCATGCTGCACTACATACTTCCGAGCAGGGTCAGTCCAGCCAGCCCGCCAGGGGCCAGAGTTCCGGTTCTGGTACTTCAGCTGAGGGTTCTCGAGGTATAGCCCCAGAGAGAGGGGCTTGCTATAGTTGTGGGGAGGTTGGTCACTACTCTAGAGATTGTCCTAGTGAGATTGGGGGTCGTCGTGGTCGTGGTTGCTTTGAGTGTGGTGATCCTGGTCATCACGTGAGAGACTGTCCTCGTCGTAGGCCACAGCGTACTGCCGCACTACCTGCACAGCCTATTCAGGCAGTACCGCGGGCCAGAGATGAACCACAGGTAGCTGAGGGAGCTAGGGGTGGTGGTCAGAGGGGACGTTAGAGGGGCCGAAGTGGTCAAAGACAGGACGGAGCAACGCAGCAGCTTTATGCCATTCCTGACAGGGCTGAGGCCGAGGTGCTGATGATGTCGTCACTGGTATGTTATCTGTTTATGGGCATTCCGCATTTACACTATTTGACCCGAGTTCCACTCTATCTTATGTGTCTGTGTACTTGGCTTCTCGTTTGGGTTTGACTAGTGAGCCGTTATCTATTCCCTTGAGTGTATCTACTCCTGTTGGGGCGGCCCTCGTGGTGGACCGTGTATATAGATCGTGTATTGTGACTATTCGGGGTTGTGACACTCGGGCAGACTTGATAGAGTCAGACATGCTTGATTTTGATGTGATTCTGGGCATGGATTGGTTATCTTATTATCGTGTGGTCTTGGATTGTTATGCCAAGACGGTGACCTTTTCTATGCCTGGTGTGCCCCCGGTGATGTGGTATGGACCCACTAGTCATACATCGGTGAGGGTGATATCATGTTGTCGGGATCGTAGACTTGTTGCTAGTGGTTGTCTTGCTTACTTAGCGCATGCCCGTGATACTAGTGTCGATGTATTGTCTCCTGCTTCTGTTCCTATTGTTTGTGAGTATGTTGATGTGTTTCCTGCTGACCTTCCTGGTTTGCCTCCCGCGCGTGATATAGATTTGGTATTGACCTTGAGCCGGGTACTCGACCTATTTCTATTCCTCCGTATCGTATGGCTCCTGCTGAGCTTCGTGAGTTGAGTACCCAGCTTCAGGATCTACTTGATAGAGGTTTTATTCGTCCTAGTATATCTCCTCGGGGTGCTCCGGTTTTGTTTGTGAAAATGAAGGACGGATCTTTGCGTATGTGTGTTGATTACAGGCAGCTGAACAAAGTGACCATAAAGAACAAATATCCCTTGCCTCGAGTGGATGATTTGTTTAATCAGTTGCAGGGAGCCACCGTGTTCTCTAAGATTGACTTGCGGTCCGGTTACCACCAGTTGAGGATTCGGGCTGAGGATGTCCCGAAGACAGCCTTTAGGACCCGCTATGGTCACTACGAGTTTCTAGTCATGTCCTTTGGGTTGACTAATGCTCCTGCCGCATTTATGGACTTGATGACTCGGGTATTCAGGCTTTACCTTGACTCCTTCGTGATTGTGTTCATTGATGACATTCTGGTGTATTCGCGGAGTCGAGCAGAGCACGAGCAGCACCTACGAATTGTGTTGGAGACTCTGAGGACTGAGCGACTTTATGCTAAGTTCTCAAAGTGTGAGTTTTGGTTGGAGTCTATTGCTTTCTCAAAGTGTAAGTTCAGGCGTTACCTTGACTCCTTCGTGATTGTGTTCATTGATGACATTCTGGTGTATTCGCGGAGTCGAGCAGAGCACGAGCGGCACCTACGAATTGTGTTGGAGACTTTGAGGACTGAGCGACTTTATGCTAAGTTCTCAAAGTGTGAGTTTTGGTTGGAGTCTGTTGCTTTCCTTGGCCATGTCGTATCGGGTGCTGGGCTTAGTGACGTTGATCCAGCCAAGGTGGCTGCCGTTCGTGAGTGGCCTAGACCTACTACTCTTACCGAGATTCGTAGCTTCTTGGGTCTAGCCGGGTATTACCGTCGATTTGTTCAGGGTTTCTCGTCTATTGTTGCACCCCTCACTAGATTGACGAAGAAGGAGGTGTCTTTCCAGTGGTTCGCGGAGTGTGAGTCCAGTTTTCTAAAGCTAAAGGAGTTATTGACTACAGCCCCAGTGTTAGCATTACCGGTCGAGGGTCAGCCGTATGCCGTATATTGTGATGCCTCAGGTATTGGGTTGGGTTGTGTCTTGATGCAGGAGGTCCACGTGATTGCTTATGCCTCTCGCCAGCTGAAGACTCACGAGTGTAACTACCCCACTCATGACTTAGAGTTGGCGGCGGTAGTATTTGCGCTCAAGATCTGGAGACACTACCTATATGGAGTGCATTGTGATATCTACACTGACCACCGCAACCTACAGTACATTCTTAGTCAGAGGGAGCTTAACCTTAGACAACGGAGATAGGTTGAGCTTCTGAAGGACTATGATTTGAGTATTCTTTATCATCCGGGCAGGGCTAATATGGTAGCGAATGCCTTGATAGGAGAGCTGTCAGCTTGGGTAGTTTGGCAGCCTTACCAGCTTCGGAGAGACCTTTAGCTCGGGATGTCCAGTCCTTGGCTAACAGCTTGGTTAGGTTGGATCTTTCGTCTCCAGATAGAGTTACAGCTCATGTTGAGTCTAGCTCGGCCTTATATGATCAGATTTGTCGTCGCCAGTTCGAGGATCCTAGTTTGGTTGAGTTGAGAGAGCGGGTTGCTAGTGGTGAGTTCGAGTGGGCTAAGATTGATTCTGACGGGGTACTTTGGGTTCATGGTAGACTTGCGGTTCCTAAGGTTGGTGATTTGATCCAGGCCTTGTTGAGAGAGGCCCATAGTACCAGGTACTCAGTTCATCCTGGCACGGCTCGTATGTATAGGGATCTTCGACAATTGTATTGGTGGTGGGGTATGAAGAGCTCGATAGCTACTTTTGTGTCTAGGTGCTTGACCTGTCAGCAGGTTAAGGTTGAGCATCGCAGACCGGCCGGTGAGTTGCAGCGCCTCCCTATTCCTTTATGGAAATGGGAGAACATTACTATGGACTTCATCACAGGTCTTCCTCATTCGCCTAGGGGTCATGATCAGATTTGGGTCATCGTGGATCGATTGACCAAGTCCGCACACTTACTAGCTACTCAGACGACTTGGACAACGGAGAGGTTGGCGGAGTTGTATGTTTCTGAGGTGGTGAGATTGCATGGGGTGCCTGTTTCTATCATTTCAGATCGTGGTACTCAGTTCACTTCTCGATTTTGGAGGGCATTTCAGCGTGAGTTGGGCACTGATGTCTTGTTGAGCACAACATTTCACCCCCAGACAGATGGCCAGTCCGAGCGGACTATTCAGGTACTACAGAATATGTTGTGGGCTTGTGTATTTGATTTTGGCGGTAGTTGGAGCAGGTACTTGGCATTAGCGGAGTTTTCTTATAATAATAGTTACCACTCCAGCATTGGCATGGCTCATTTTGAGGCATTGTATGGTAGACGTTGCAGGTCGCCGATTGGTTGGTTTAGCGGTCACGAGATGACGCACCAGAGTTCTGAGCTGCTTCAGGATACCGTTGATAGGGTCCGTGTGATTCAGGATAGACTTCGTGAGGCCCAGAGTAGGCAGAAGTCTTATGCAGATCGTAGGCGTCGACCGTTGGAATTTAGCGTGGGTGATAGGGTGTTTCTGCGTGTCTCACCCATGAAGGGCGTACGGAGGTTCGGCCGGAGAGGCAAACTTAGTCCGAGGTACATTGGGTCATATGAGATACTTGAGAGGATTGGGGAGGTTGCCTACAGACTAGCCTTACCACCTGAGTTGTCAGCAGTACATCCTGTATTTCATGTCTCCATGCTTCAACAGTATGTATCGGACCCGTCACATATGCTTCGACAGGATACAACTGAGGTGGAGGTTGATGACCAGCTTTCAGTCATTGAGCAGCCTGAGGCTATTATTGCTAGAGATGTGAGAAAGCTCAGGACTAAGGAGATTCCGGCTGTGAAGGTTCGCTGGGCACGCAGACCAATCGAGGAGGCTACCTGGGAGATAGAGCGGGACATGCGGACTCAGTATCCACACTTGTTCGATACTCCAGGTACCTTTCTCACTTTGACTTTTGAGGGCAAAAGTCCCATTTAGTGGGGGATATTGTGATGGCCCGTATGGCCAAAAATTATATTTTCATGTTTTTTTTCATATTTAGAGCGTATATACAGTTACCCTAGGTCGTATACGACCTGCTGGGACCGGTAGTCCGGTGCCCCGGTGACTAAAATCATAAATATCTCATTTTTCTCATTTTTGGAACTTAAGCTTAAGTTAAGTGCACCAAAAAGTGAAATCTTAGCAAACGATGTCAGAATCGAGCTCTGACAGTTCCGTTAGCTCCGAAATATCGAATATGACTTAGTTGAAGTCTCAGTTTGGTTCCCGGAACCTCACGGAAGATTTTGAGCTAAAATATGGAAATTTAGTTCTTAAGGCTTAAGGAAATGGCCCAAAAGGGAGCACTTATTGATCGGAGCGTCAAAACCCATTTTCGTCAATTTCATTAGCTCTGTAACGTCGAAAATAGTCAACATAGACTATTGGTTTGCTTCCGGATGAGTTCGGCTTGATTTTAGGCTCGATTTTGTAAGTTTTGAAGTTTACCGGTAAAAGTGGAGCCATATTGCATTTTCCGTCAAACGGTGCGTCCTATTGCATTTTCATCGATTCCTAACAGTTTTAAATGATGATTTTAGGCTAGGGGAGGTGTCGTTTCGATTCCCGGGGGTTTTCGTTGTGATTTCCCCCCCCCCCCCCCCCCCCCCGAGTTCCTTATTCGTTAAAGGAACTTAATGACTCTTTTTGAGCAAACGACCTCCGATCGCAATTTCGTCGGTTCCGTTGGATCCGGAACGTCGAAAAACATATAAGTGCATATAAAGTTTGTTAAAATCGGACTCCGTTTGAGTTTCGAAATAACTGACGAAATTCCAAGAAAATTAATAAAAAGTTGTTTCCAGCTGTTGTCGTTGGATCCGGAATGTCGAAAAACATACAAGTTTGTTAAAATCGGACTCCGTTTGAGTTTCGAAATAACCGACGAAATTCCAAGGAAATTGATTAAAAGTTGTTTTCAGCTGCTGTTAAAAATGAAAGAAAAATTTTATAAAAGGGCGCTGCTAGTGGGGTTCGAACCCAGCCCACGTTGGAGGATAGTTTGTCCCAAGGCCACTTGGGCTGCTGATTCATTTATGCCATATGTGTTTTTTTTTTAGTTAATAAGGGTAAACAATTGGGCCTAGCTTATTTAATCCTCCAAAACAGCCCCTTAGCCCCCCATGTCTCATTATTTTGATTTTTGAAAGAAAACAAGGGTTAGGGTGGCGATTTCTTGGTGGATTTTGAGTGAAAATTCGTGGGTGTCGATATTGGAACGTGTGGGGTCGATTGTTATCGCGGTATTAAGGTAATTTCTTCGCCCTTAACTCGTTTTTAGTGATTTTGAGGGTGTTTACTAACTATGATTAAACCCAATGATTTTTGCTAGCTTCTTGGGTGTTTGAGGATGGATTCTTGGTCTTGGAGCTAGTGTGATCACCGCGGGTAAGTCTCAAAATTTTTGAACGCCGTATTGTCAATTCGCGCTAATTAGTTTGTGTAATTTGAGCGTTTGAGGACCTTTTGGTGGTCCATTGGAGCTCAAATTCGAACCATGAGTCCCATAAATCATGAGGGACGACCCGGTGTGTTCGAAATATTTTTCAAAGCTTCGGGCTCGGGGGCTCGTTTTTAGGCCCGCTTGACCCGGCAATTTTTGTATTGCAATATGGGTATCAAAACGCTCTCATTGATGTCTAGAATATATATTTTATAGGTATTCATTGATTTGTGAGCCGGTTTGCGACGTTGGGGCTATTCTTGCTCGTTTTGGCTATCGTCGGTGCCCAGGTAGGCTCGATTTACCTCGTAGCAATGTGAGACTGGTTTGAATAAATGTAAGATGATAGTGGCTAGTGAATGGGATGATCTTTAGGTTGATTTGACCTCGTTTATATTGTTACCCCTCACTAGTGAACTTGGGGTCCCGTCTCGGGACGTAGACGGGACGATTTGAGTTGTGTTCGGTAGGCTTGTGGTGCCCTGGGAGGGGGGGCGTACATAGAGTATAGGATGTATGGATATAATCTATTGTGAGAGTTTCATCGTGAGATCCTTAGTAGTAGGATTCCAATATTTTTGAGATTTGTTGTTGATGTTGTTTTGTATAGCGGTCATAGCGGTTGACGCGCACGCCCTACTTAGCTCGCATTTTTCATAGGGGTTGAGCTATGCTGAGCCTTTGCTCGTGTCGTCGTAGAGGTCGACCTACACTGAGCATGTTCGCGCATATTGCCATAGAGGTTGGTTTATATGGATTGTGGCTCGCGCCATCCTAGGGGTGGGTGTTTCGCTCGAGCGGGTGTTATTTTAGTTGACAGATTTGGTTCTACTTACTTACTTTCCGCCCCCATTTCCTTGCTTATATTCTTGTTGTGTCCACCGGGCTTACAGGGGAAGTCACGGTGGGTTTGCTTTGACTGTTTGTACTTGCCGGTGGTATGGGACGCCAGGTAAGTTTTGCTTGTTATATTCGTTTTTACTTTCTGCATTTATTTACTTACTTGCTTATTATTCCTGCGTTTCGGTATTTGATACTATATTGGTTCGGGTTGTGATAGAGGTATGGTATTATTTGCCTAGTGGTGGCTTCGAGATTTTCTTATTATTCGGGCTAGGGGTGCCCAAGGTTGTTACTATTGTTGTCCATTGGGTATTTACATTATGTCATGTTGGTACTTGTTTTCTCACTGATATTGCTGTTTTACTTACCTCGTTATTATTATGTTATATTTATTGATCCTAGTCGGCGTAGCCTACTGGGTATCACTTTATTGTGGTACTCATGCTACGCTTGTTGTGCCTTCTCGTGGTGCAGAGCCAGGTGTGGGTCAGCGTAGGCATCACGATTGTGCGGACTGAGGAGTCACATTTTGGAGGATTCGGTGAGCCTGTCGCCCCGCTGATCGAGTCTTTTATTCAGGAGTTGTTTATTCTGTCATTTATTTCTTGACAGACTTTAGACCCATTTATATTCAGTTTGATCATCTGTATATGTCTGGTCTATTTTGGATACTGTATTTATTTAGCTCCTGTTTTTGCCACATTACTATTCTTGGGTCGGGATTTAACTTTTGTATCTACTTATGTCATGATTTGCTTCCACATTTCTTATTTATTCCTCCTTTATTTATTATTATTTATTGTGAGTGTTGTATGGCCCGCCGCGTATGCTACGGGCCGTAGGGTTTCGGCTTGTCTACGTGGAGTTAGTAGACGCCATCAGGGTTCGAGAAATCGGGCCTTGACAGAGATATTATAAGGTCCTGCAAGCTTGAAGCGTGAAGGATGTGTTTAACATCTCCGCCTTGAGATCACCAATTCGAAGCTTTACAATATTCTAAATGCTTAAACATAAGGCGTGGAGGGATGTGTTTAACGTCCCCACCTTAAGATCACCAATTCGAGGTTTTAAAATATTCCAAATAATTAAAGATAAGGCATAAAGGGATGTGTTTAACGTCCCCGCTTTGAGATCACCAATTCAAGGCTTTACAATATTTCAAATGCTCAAACATAAGGCATGAAGGGACCAATTTAAGGAGCAAAGGGATAATTTTTTGTCCACCTTAAGGCATGAAAATTTACAGATCCTTTTAAGGATAAGCCTGCGAAAAGGCCAACTAAAGGTGCAAAGGGACAATTTTATCCACCTTAAGGCATGAAAATTTAGAGATCCTTTTTAAGAATAAATCTGTGAAAGGCCAGCTTAAGGTGTAAAGGGACAAATTTTGTCCACCATAAGGCATGACAATTTAGAAATATTCTTACGTCGTAAAGGATGGATACTCGTCTCTACACCAAGAAAGGTAATTTGAGAGAGCCCTCACAATGCAAAGAGATAGTTACTCATTCTCACCTTAAAGGGTGTAAATCTAAAGGTTAAGGTTTGAAAGCTTCAACTTTCAGACTCAACAACTTTAAAAAAATTGACTTATAAACATGGTGGAGTTGATACTTCATCTTTAAGAAGAAGAGAATTTGAAGACTTCAAATCGCACATTTGGAGGATTTAAAGACTTCAATATGTATACTTGATCGATTTGAGACCCAAATTGCATACTTGATGAATTTGCAGACTTTAACCTACAACCTTGAGGAATTTGAAAACTTCAACTCGTAAACTTGGCCATATTGATGAAGACCTCAAGCTTGCTATTGAAGAAACTCACATTCCATAAGGATTTGTCCCCATAAGGAATCAGGAAAGAACACATGGTTTTTTTACACTCATGCAACTGAACTTAGAGTACGACTCTAAGCGCCTACGTAGCTCAATGAAGAGGGTCAAGTCACAATGTAGTTCTAGGGGAGTGTTCTTTTAATTTGCCTAAGTCGCCCATTTCGAGATTTTTAACCTAACTGACATTTTTGGTGTCCTAACTTTTACCTAGGTTGCCTTTTTCCAAATTTTCAACCTAGTTGACATTTTTTAGGGTATCGTGCACAATTTATACTCTTGTAGGCCAAGAGTATCTTGACTTGAAGATTTTTCTCAAATTTGATGAGCTTTGAAACTTATCTCAAATATGAGGAGCTTTGGAACTTGATTCTTAGCTCAAATTTGATTAGATGCATTTTAGACTCGTGCCTCAAGGAGCATTTTGACTTGAAGAGTTTGCTCGAATTTGAGGAGCTTTGTGACTTGAAGATTTAGCTCGAATTTAAAGAGTTTCATGATTTAAAAATTTCACTCATAACTTTATGATCTTTCAATTTGGAGGTTAAACTCAAAATTAAAGAGCTTCAAAATATGAAGGTTAGCTTAAATTTGATGAGCTTTCTGACTTAGATTTGAGCTCAAATTTGAAAAGCTTTGTGGCATACAGTTTAGGCTCATACGTCTAGGAGTACTATACCTTGCAGTTTAAGCTCATGCGATGAGGAGCATTTTAACTTGCAGTTTATCCTCATGCGTTAAAGAGCGTCGAGATATGCATAGACTCTTCAAAGTTGCCAACTCTTCAAATTATTAGGCTTCAATCTTTGCAAGATATAGTAAAGATCCCATTTCATGCCTTGGGTGCACATTTTAATGCTAGAAGTTTCACCTAAAAGGCGATCTTTGCAATTGAGACTTAAATTTCTCCAGCGATTGATAAAGTCAACAACTAGCTCATCTTTACATTGCCTAACCTTTGTAAGTTCGATCATACTAACGACACATCTTGTGATATAGAAACGATTGAGAAACTCTTTCTCTAACTGTTTTCAACAATTTATAGAACCAGGTTCTAGATTTGTATGCCAATCAAAGGCATTTTCTTTGAGAGATCAAATAATTGTTTGACGAGATAATCACCATATGTTCTAGCATCTTCGCAAGTTTCAATAAAGTGTATTATATATTATTTCAGATTTCCTTTGCCATCAAATTGTTGAAGCTTAGAAGGTTGATAGCCCTCAGGCGTTATCAATCCTTTGTGTGTATGGCTTTGCATACGTAAGGAAAAACTTAGATAAGGATTTAGATTTATCTTCCGAATGAAGAATGAAAAGTGTCCTGCTCTAGCAAGCACCTACTCCTATCAAAAAGCAAGAAAATTTACTAAACAAGCAAGAAAGGCTTTTTCTATCTTATTAGTCAAGCGCTAACGAGCAAGAAAAAGGATGCGCTAAGAAGCAAGGGCTTTCGTGCAGCTGCTGCGCCCTTGCTTCTTGCCTTATCTTACTTAGTAAAGCAACCTTTCGCACTAGGCGCTCACCTTTTCCCTAAAATAGAATATTTGGAAGTTGGTAAAGACCCGTCCCTTGTTTCAGTCAGAATGAATCCCCGAGAATATCTATGATTAATTCTTCCATTGATCAATACGAATCAAACCTTCAGTGGAGGGATAAATCTCTTTGGTCTTTGTTTGCTTTATGCAAGACTCTCCTTTATCTTGAATTCTAGGAAGCTTCATAGGTGTTTGATTTGATCCTCTCTCAATCATGTTATCCATCTGGTTTGTCAACTAGAAACTTTTAGCATCTTGTTCATGCACGCATTTTGTCAAGCCTTCAATTGCTTTAGTCAAGCGTACTAGTTGCTCCTCTATAGATGAAGCATCAGTTAACATAACTTGTATGATCATTAATGATGTTGGAGAGTAGCATGAGTTCTTATGCAAGTCGATCTTCAAAGGGCTCACATCATGCAAGTCTTTCTTTGCAATGGAGTTCTTGGATCCAGAAGCTCAAGCAAAGCTAAAACCATTTCAATCCTTTCGGCAATACTACTTCCTCCATCTAAAGCACTTGTGGAGGATCTTGCTCCTTTTGGAGTTGAGGAATAAAAAATTGGAATTGATGTGGATGATGCTTGAAGTGTTTGTTGTCTTAGAATGGTGGCCTTGCTCCTCGTAACAATTTCAAAACTTTCAAAAGTAACACCAAGAATTTCATCTACTTCAACAGAGAACTAGGAGTCAGCAGCCTTAGAGAAAGTTGATTGGGAGTTGATTTTCTTGGAAGCCATTTGAATATTCTTTGATGATTGAAAAGTTGAGATGAGAGGTAGAGTTTTTCCCACTGGACGTGCCAGAGTTTTTAGACAACAAAATTCACGTCGAGAAAATAATAATCAAGGAAGAAAATACCATAATCATTTGTAGTATTTAATATCAGTATGTGAATGTTACAATCTCTATAAATCTTCTGATTCACCTTTTCAAATATAATTTCAAGGACTCTCTAGCTTGATTTTGGATATTACGAAACTTGATGGATTTGATCTTGACTTGTACTTGAATTCAAGGACTTTTGGGTTTAATCTTGAATCTTTTGGTCTTGATCTTGATTTGTGGATTTGATGAGCTTGATATGGACTTGAACTTGATATACACTTGTTCTTGATCTTGATCTTGAATTTTGAATTTTGAATTCTTAAACTTGTAGAGAAATTTGTGGCGTTTGATCCACGAGTTCTCTCTGGCCTTTTGTTAGAATTCTTATGTTCTTTTTGAATTATAAAACCCCTATTTCTAGTTGTAGAATAGAGGAGTTATAATAGGAAAACCTTCCCTTCAGCCATTAAGATTTAAGTGACATGACATATTGAGCTTTAATGAAGTGAGCTTGTCATTTTGACATATGATATGATCTTACTGGCTTCTTTATTTGACTTGGTATGCGACGTCATTTGACACGTGGGACTCCAAGATGAAATGATATTTGGCTTATTAAATTAGACTCACCTAACATAGCCCAAATCAATTAACTTAGATTTTAATTAAATCCACATTTATTGGACTTAAATAATTAACTCAAGTATATTAATTCATAACATTTATTTGGACCAATATATTCATGAATTTGAATCATTTTAAAATTTATATTTAATAAATTTTATATAATTACAATTTTATTTTTTTAACTCAATTCATTTTAACAAGCCCACTTTCAATTCAACTCACCCAATGTATACCCCTAAATCTAAATATTAAAACATTGTACTAAAAGAAGGAACTATCTATCCATTTTTACAGTGTAATTTTTTTTTAAGAATATGTTAAGTTCCTTAAGAGCCTCATGGGATGACTATTATAGTTTCGACTTCAGTTTTTCAGAAGTTAGGTTTGAGCATTAATTAATACTAATAAATATAATGGAATTAAACTATTAACTTGGAAATTAGTATAATCGATCACGTGGAAGCATGGAGTCAAGAAATGAGGACTACATGATTATTAATGCTCAAACCTAACTTCTGAGGCAATGACGCTGCTAGTGAGGTTTCAAAAAATCCATCTCATGTAATTTTGAGTATACCTCATCCCTTACGGGTCGTTTAGTGTGAAGGATTAGCGCATTTAAACCCGTGATATAATTATAGTGGCCTTTAAATTGGTGTTGGTTGGCAAACTCGGGATACCTTAAGTTATCCTTTTTCTTGGGGGTATACTAATTCCGGGATAACTTATCCCCGTATAAAAAGGATAAATGACAAAGGTACCCTTTTAAACCTTTTTTATATCTCATTTTGAATATTTATGCGTATTTACATTATTTTTAATACAATATACAATAACATTCACAACCTTCACTCCTTATTTTTATTATGTTCTTCATATTTATCCATTAAAGAATTACACTATATAATATAATTTTTATGACTAATTTTTTTTTTTAATTTTCATAATTTTTTTACTTTAATAAAATTAAAAATGGAAGTTCTATTTTTAAATTAAATAAGAAGAAAGTTTTATTTAAAATGCATACCATGCACCCATAAAAATATTTAAGCTATATAAGATGAAAGGTTTATTTCAAAAATGGAAATTGAATAACTAAAGCAAGAAAAGAAAATACATAAAAAACTAATAAAGTGAAGGGTATTTTTGTAAACACACAACATATTCTTAAAATTTATGCAAGGCTAAACAGACACCTCAACTTGTACCCATTTTTCACTTAGACACCTAAACTAAGACAAGTTCCTAATAGACTCCTCAATTGGTCAAAATTTGAACCCCATAAACATTTTCATCCTACATGGCACTGTGCGTGAGCCTCATGCAAAAAGGGAGCGTGAGAGCTCTATCTCGCCATTGTTACCGTTGTGCCCTTTCCATTGCATGAGAGCTCTCCACTTTTAAGAACGACAACCTTAAGAACGGAGGTCTTCACTCTTAATCCCAATTTCTCCAAGTTTCTCCAAAGTCTCCACTCTTAATCTCGATTCTTGGTCTCCTTCTTCACTGTATTTTTGCAACGTGTTCACTATATTTGCAGCGTGGTCTCCTTCTTCACTTTATTTTTGTAACGTGTTCACTGTACTCTTAATCCAATTTTTTTGTGGTCTCTTTTTCTCAAGCGTGTTCACTGTATTTTCGACAGCATTGTTGATACCTAATGTTCACGTCGACAATCGAAAGTTGGCACTTGTTGCCAGCGCCAGTGAAGTATATATATATATCAATTTGGAATTTGTTGTCAGCGCCAGTGAAGTGAAAGAGATGAACGCGAATTCTTAATTTCGAGTTCCCACACTTCTTTAACGCTAGCACCACCACACTTCTTTAACGCAAATGTTCGAAAGTACCCAACAACTACGAATTTTTTAACACGAATTCTTAACTGTGATCATTTGAGTGACAGAGAACGATGCATCACGTGACTTCATATGAATTTAATTAGCTTAATGAATTGTTAAGTTCTTATAGAAGTTCATGGGTATAACCAAACATCCTCTTCAAGTTTCATTTTGTCCATGATTTATCAATTGTACTGGAGCTATCAGGATTTTGTTGATAGTACCTATAAGATGAATACAAAGCTCATTTTGCTATCTCGAAGTTTGAACTTCTCAAACAATGTATGAATTTTGACATATGATAACCAGTATAAGACTTTAGCTAGAATTATCTTCAGTAGTTTAACCTTAAATATAGTTGACTTGGATGAGGTTAAACAATTGTTCTTGAAAGCTTGAATCACTTGTTTCGGGGGAATAAGTTGGTATTTCCTTTGGATTCAGGTAGATTGAACACCTGAACTACACAAGAAGTTTGTTCAAGCAGTAGAGCAACTCGATATAGATCAAGCCATTCCTTCTCGTATAGTGAACCTGATAAAAGTAGAGGGCTTAACTAGACATAATGTAGCTAGCCATCTCAAGGTTTGTGGATTCTGTACTTTCATATCGAAATGAATATTTTTGGCTATGTTACGCGGCAGCATCAGAAGCATGGCTGAAAGATGTTTTGATATAAATCTTCTAAAATTTGGGAAACAAAATAGCACTAAATCTTGACCATTTTCAGTCTGTTGGCACCGCAAGTTAGATAAATGTTCATTTGATATTTTCATGTTCTACAAGGGGGTGTATTATTACAGTTGTGCTACAGTGAAGTTGGACGTTGACATGTCTTTTTGCTTCACCATAGTATTGCCTTTCAATTTTCAAGCAGAAATACAAAATGCATCGGCGACAACTTTTGCGAAAGGAAATGGAAAGGAAATGGCCTCATCCACAACCTAGAGATTCAGTACAAAGGAGTTACTATCCTCGTAAACCTATCATGACATTCCCACCATATCATTTTAATTATGTCACCTCAGGTGGTCAATGTTGTCCTGCTTGATTGCCACCAGCTAGTTGTCCTAGTGGTTTACAAGTATGGGGTTCACCATACTATCTGGGATGGAATAAGTTATCTGATATCGATGAGGTATCCAAACCAGAGAAAGCATCCACTTCCACCATCTCGAACATCAAGATTTTAGTAAGATATACAGTTATAATCAACCAGTCACAATTTCTCACATCCCTCTAGTCTAATGCTCTCATTAAACCATGATTTCTAAGTGTCAAGCACTTCAATCCGGGTAAATTTCCTAAATCCATCTTGATGACATGCCGACGGAGTCTTCCTAACACAACCACCAGACCAGTCTGCTGCATCCCATTCTTGTGGATGTTTAGCTCAAAACCACTCAGACAGTCACACAAGGGTGAGTTGTTAATGACACATCTTGCAAAGGACCATACAATGCAAAACGATCACAGTTATTAAACTATGTTGTCAAATAAAGGAACCAACCTTTTATCCAATAATATATTGGCATTAATATTTCTCAATGTATTTGATTAGCAATGTTACAAGTAATGAAGTTTTCCTTGTTTAGTCATAACACGGTGTTGTCAAATTCATGTCCATCAAGTATGTGAAAAGTCGTACGAAGCTATTTAGTCATATTGTATATCACAAAGATACAGTAGCATTAATACAAGTTGGTCAAAACAAATTATGCAAGTTCAAAAGTGAACAAAAATAACATATTGAATTCAAAAGTAAATTAAAGTATTAATATTACATTGTTCAAAAACCTTTCTAACATAGCCAAAATCCTAATAGCTTTCCAGGTAAACTACTTCTTGGAGGTTTCACAAGTTGTTGCCGCTTTATTTTTCTTATTTTCTCTCATTTATTGCAACCCTGAGGTGCTGATTGCATCTTTTCCATTCCATTTTAGGCCACAGAATTTAAAACCAATATCTACATTGGTTGGTGAAGCACTCTTCAAATTTGTTGGCCTATGTAGAACCTTCTCACTTGATGTACCAGGTTGTAATAAAAGAAAGATTAAAATTAGTAAAGAAGCAATTATGATTAGTAAATAGGACAAAAATAAGTGAACATACATCAAACACTTGGGTTCCAGTAGTAGGATCAGAGTACACACCAAAACCACAAGTAGGCCTTTGGTTTCTTCCAGTAGTAGCAACAAATAAGGCAAAATTGTATGGTCTCTTGTGGCTTGATTTAGGTAGCACTTGACGAAAAGAATCACTTGTCTCTAACAAATGGAGTTCCTATTGCATTATCTTTTTTCCTCCCCAATCCTCTTCCTAACCCAGCATGCCCCTTTTCTTGAAGAGGTCTTGGTATAGATGTGGTGTCATTACAAACAAAATCGTAGTTTTCATATACCTGATGTTGCAGCAAAGTTAAACAATCCATCAAGAAAAGTCAAAACTCAGCCAAGGCAAACTCAAAACAGAAGAAAGTTAGAACTTTTTTGTAGGTTACATGATTTTTTGTTATGGATAATGTAAGGTTTTGTAATTGAAGTCAAGAACTCCTCATAAAAATGGTTATCAAAGTCGAGAACTATCTTGTTTTGTTATTCCAAGTATCAGATATATGGAGTTTGTACTAGAAAAATCAATGTCTGGTACAGAATTTTGTATTAAAAACAAAATGTTATTTTAGAAATGCAAAGTGTACTGCCAAGTTTACTTTCTCAGAAGAATAGATGGGTCCTTTTATGGTTCCCTGCTAGGCTTCAATTTTCATCTCTTTTAAATGTGAATATCATCTTGAATACACGATCTCATTAGTTCTTCATAATTTGCAGATTTATCAATAAGGAGCATAGTGAAGAAAAAGATTCAAAAGATCTAGCCAAAAGCACTCGAAAAGCTCATGCATCCCAGTAAATATACACATTCTTGTTGCTGCACTGATTGTCTCACTTCTTAATTTGTCAAAGTTGTACCACCAGCTCCATTTTAGTTATCACTTGAAAACATATGTAGTATCATTTGACAACACTCTCTTCTTTGTTGTGTAAAATTTGTTTACTTGTGATGCTTGGAAAAATTTGTACTTGGAGCTTTAACTTAAATTAGAAACAAGAGGCGGACTAGAAAGAGATGAACACACTCTTACCAAAAGACACCAATAATGTTAAAAATGTGGGGAAGTCTTGGAATAACAGCTGAGTTGTTTCCATGTGACATATAGGTTACAGGTTCGAGTCATGGGGGCAATCACTTACGCTTGCATTAGTATGGGCTCTTTCCCGAATCTTACGTGAACGCAAGATGCTTTGTGCATTAGGCTGCCTTTATTGAAAGTTTTAACATAAATCATATAATTAATTATGTCATTTTCTACTGATAATCTATTTCTTTTAATATTTTTACCTGATTATTCTTAATAAAAATTAATAGAAGGAATTTTATAACACCCAACTACTTATCCCCAATTGTGGAGGAGAAATATCTATTGATTGTTGAAGATCAGGTAGATACCCACATATATAATGGTAGATAATAATCACATTGGATTCAACCAACCTACCTTTCCTCACATGGGATATTATAGTTCCCTGCTAGACTTCAGTTTCCATCTGTTTTAAATGTGAATATCATCTTTGAATACACGACCTCATTAGTTCTTCATAATTTGCAGATACACTTGAATTTGAGCTAAACTACAACAACAACTAAACTACGACAACTACTCAAAAAGAAATTGACACAACAACTAAAGAGACTCAACACCAAAGAGTAGAACTGATGCAGCAGCAAACTCCATCCAACTACTCACTGATGCAGCAGCAAACTCCAGCCAACTACTCACTGATGCAGCAACAAACTTAGAAATTAAACTCCAATAGCAAGCCAAGAAACTAGTAAACAAACTGATGCAACAACAACTAAACTCAATTCAAACTAATTCAAGAACTAAATACAACAACTAACTAGTAAACAAAACTCACAGACCAGTAAACTAAACTCAATTCAAACTAATTCAGGAACTAAACACAACAATTAACTAGTAAATAAAACTCACAAACTAGTAAACTAAACTCAATTCATGAACTAAACGCAATAGCTAACTAACCAAAAACACAACAACCAAGAAACTCAATTCACAAATCAGTAAACTAAATTCAATTCATGAAACTCACAAACCAGCAAGCCAATAAATAGATATAAACACAACAGTAAAACTATACAACAACAACCAAGAAACCAAACAAACCAGTAAACAAAATTAGGGCAAAAAGTCGGGGAGAGAGAAAATGAATGGGGACGACGATGAAAGCAAAAAGTCTAAATTAGGGCTTTTTGCCCTTTTTGAATTCTGACATGGAAGTCCAACTCAGCCGCATGAGGCTCACGCAAGGATACCATTTCTCAAAATAGGATAAAAATGTTTATGGGTTCAAATCTCGACCAGTTGAGGTGTCTATTAGGAACTTGTCTTAGTTTAGGTGTCTAAGTAAAAATGGATACAAGTTGAGGTGTTTGTTGATGACTTTAACCTTTATGCAACAAACTAAACACCCAATAAGAAATAATCTCAACATAACTTATCTCATCGTTACTAATCCCCATGTGATGAGTCGACATCAAGGTGCCAAACAACTCCGTCGATAAGAGCTCTTGGGAGTCATTAGCCCATAACTTATCCCATCATAACTTATATTCAAACCAAATAACCCCTTATAGTTTTCATCTGCCATAGTTTAACACCTACAGATCGATTCATCTGTAGGTTAATGCAGGATGACCAAACAATTCCCGACGAGTCTTTAATAGCTATTTTACTTATAGTGACGGAGTCAAAATTTTCAATTAGATGATTCAAAATCTGAAGAAATACATATTTACTAGCAAAAAGGGGTTTGACATCGACTATTTATATATAAAAATTATTTTAACCATGTATGAATAATATAATTTTCTACCCGAGACCAAAGGGCCCTACCTACTTGAACCTTTTGATGAATATGGTCATTTTGATTTTTATTCAACTTAGTATGACAACATATCCATCTTAGTGTACACATTTTGCAACACTCTATGTGAACACTCCGTCAATACTTGATTTCAACCATCGTGTTTAAATTCCAAAAGTAAAATGTTTATCTATCATTCAAGTTTATCTATCATTCAATTCTCTTGCAATAAACATAAATACCAAAATTATTTTTATTGTTTACAACACAACCAATCTCGTCTAGTATCACCATAACCACACTCTTCTCATGCTGACTATATTTACAATACAAACATTCAATCTCACTTATGTTTAAAGCCTTGCTTCCTTAAATGTTTCCCTATAGTTCAAGTTTTCGATTGACATCCTTACGATTTCACAAAATAATATTAATATCGCCAACAAATAATATACACAATGAGACCTCATCTTGTATTATGTTAGCTTATCATACACAATGACGGGTCCTTTATACATGTCCATAGCATTAATATATTCGACATGAAATCATTTCTTATCTATCACCCATTCAAGAACCTTATATAGTTCTATCATGATGCGGTCAATGAACACTATATATACTCCATTTCACAAACCACATATGTACTTAGCCTTACAGTTTGAACTTTGTTTTGCACAGTCCTTTATCAACTGCAGAGGTGTTTTTAGAAATTAATCATCAGCTTCTTCACATGAAATATTAGATACACGCTCTATGGAGATGCTTCCAACAATTTGTAACCCACCTTGCAGCAAAAACTGATCTTTCATTAATCTCTGCAGTTACAGTCAAGGACACATCCCTTTTACTGGTGATCTTTTGTAAAACATCAATCAAGCCAAAGCGGTTCCCTTTGCTGTGTTAACCAGATAGACAGCTCATAAAGAAAATGATTTTCAATTTTAAACTAACCACATAGTTTATTAAAGGAAATTTTGCACAAATATACAAAATATTAATGGTATTTACATGCCCTTAGCAATTTTTTTTTATTACAACTAAAGTAGCAAATTAATTACATAAGTAGGAAAGAGAGTGTTTTGAAAAAATGATTGGTGTTGTGATTGATTTGAAATGATAGTGTTGGGGAATTAAGAAAATGGAAAAAGAAAAATAAAAACCAATTATTGTGCAGATTTTTCATGGCTGAAGAGTATACCAGTTCAAATACCAATATACCAATGTAAGTACCGTAAAGTGGCAGATATATCAATCCAGAAGGAAAAAAAACACCAACACGCACACAACAAAATGTAAAATGGCAGCATACTTAGAAACTGACCATTTAAAATACCAACATACCAATGTGCATACCATAAACTGGCACATATACCATTGCAGACAACCAAAAAAAACCCAATCAGCACACAAAAATGTAGAAACTGACCATTTAAAACACAAATATACCAATGTGCATACCATAAAACTGGCACATATTGCAATAGTGTATTTGTACATATGGGGGGACGCGCCGGCTGATTTAACCGGCGCGTCAGTCGAGACTGACAGGGGTCTCATCGCAATAAATGACGCCCACAGGAAATTTAAAAAAAAATTATATATATATATAAAAGTTGACCGGGAATTAAAGAAATGGGGGAATTGTTCCCCTAATTAATGCATGGTCAGAGACCGCATTAATGGTGATAAGAAGTGGCATCACTCCACAATTAATGCTGACGGCGCTATTAAAAAAAAATTCAGCACACATTAAATGCAGTGCAGAGACAAAAATGGCCATTTTTATAATTATGCTGCTATTTTTGTAAATAAAATGAAAGTTGTAAATGTTGCACCAATAATTGCTATTTGTGTAAAAATTTCTTTATTAAATTTGCCTACCCTTCTTATTCTAACAAGACATTGTTGACATGCTATATAGAATAACAGCATTTCTGTTAAAGTCTGGTTGATTTAACTACATAGATTTGAAATTGTACTCCCACGGGCCATGGCAGTAGTCCCACGAGCCGCGCTTGAGACCAGTTTCTAACTCTGAATATGCAAAATAGAGAAAAAAAGTTAGCAATTAGAACTTCAGCACATTCAAAAGTGTCTTACAGAGTTCCCAAAATTTTCCTAACCATTGTGCACCTAGAATATGACGGAAAGAAAGAAAACATGCTAAGCAGAAATTTTGATAGAGCTCATGATTTTCAAAAGTAAAGTTAACTTGGATCAACCTTGGACGCCTCAAATTCTATACATTGTGATGGATCTTAAAGTCCCTGCACCAGCATCTCTTTGAAAAGGATGTCAGTGATGACCCTTTTTACGAGCTGGGTAAAAGCCACAAATTGATTTGTCCTCCACATCACGACCAACCTGTTTTTGTAGCATATAAAACTAAGCTAAAAAAATGAACTTCAACAGAACCAAGTTTACTGGTGCAAATATCATACCTCTTTGATTAGATGATTGAGAATATCCAAAATTGCTGAAAAATCAAGTCTCTGAGTGGGATCTTGCTGCCAGCATTTCTCAAGAAGTTCCACAAGCTTTGGATGAGCATGTTCCGGAATTCTTGGCCGTAGACCCTGGTAATTATCATTCTAATCAGGAATGATAGCTCAAAAGAGAGTATCTCACTAGAAGTTCACAATGACAACAACACACATATTACCTGTCGCACAACACCTATTGCTGCTTGTACAGGTGTTAAGTGGGCATATGGTATCTGGATTGTCGTAGACATAACATAAGTCTGGGTGATAAAGAAATATTAGGTGACATTCACTAGCAGTAAAACTTACTTCTCCACTCAGAAGTTCCCATAGCACTATACCAAAGCTGAAAACATCAGCCTTGTGATCATATGGTCTGTGCTCGATTACCTTTCAACAGAGAGAAACCATTTTAGGTTGAAGTAAACCTTTTTATTTTATGATAAATAAGGTGGAAGTAAACTACCTTGCTAACAAATGGTTAAGCACAAGATAGGCTTCTTCAATATTACCGAAATACAATGGTGGAGTGGGATGATATAAAACGTTACTGAAAGTGACCTAGAAACTCAGTAAAACATTATTGAAAGTGGCCTAAAAACTCAGTAAAATGTTATTGAAAGTGACAACATGAAGAGGAAAATCATATTTCATTAAGTCAATCAATCAATCAACTAACTTCAGCCCCCAACTAATTGGGGTCAGTTTTATCAACAATCTACTCATTCTACCCTATTTGAATCCCTTTTATTCAAATGTCCAACCACCAATAACACTATGTAAAATTGGATCTACCTTGTCCCGTTTAACATTTTTAATCATCATAGTATAGTACATCTATATCTATCTGTCTAAATTTATATATCTATATACTATTCTAAAATTGGGAAAAATCAAAGTGTAATGTTGAATTACTAAAATATTCCATTAACAACTATCACAAAAAAGTAACCATTAATGCCTGAGCAACTATTTTACCTCACTTAAACACTATTTTTATAGTACTTCTTGTACCAAAAATTTACCATTTAACAAAAAATAAAGTTGCACAATAATGATAGGGACAGTTAATTTCCTTACAATTACCACTTACCACAGCTATCCTACTTAATTTTATGAACAAGAAAATTACATATCAGAATCATGACTTCAAAATGGATTCAAGATACTGTAATAAGTAATGATGGGTAAAATATGAAATTTACATCTTGCACACCTCAGGAGCCATCCATCTATATGTTCCAGTTTCTGCAGTCATCACCCCAGTTTGAGCTTGCACTCTGGCGACCCCAAAATCACCAACCTTAACAACCTATACAGGAGAGAAATGCATCTTAAAATCAAGGAGAATACACAGCTAAAAAAGAAGGGGGAACGTCCTTTGGAGGGAAGAGGACTGATGCCAGACAACTTAGACCAGCACTAAGTTGAAAGAGAATAGGGATGATTAAAGGAAATTTTTTTGTTTTATTTCCTTAGAATGCAGGGACGAATGTAATATAGACATGATCAAGATTATTAGTACAGTTACAGTCTGGTACTTTTGGAGTGCAACATTTGCACCTTTTTGTAATCATGACGTAATTTGAGTTATCTACTGATCAAACTCTCATTCTGTTAATAGTACTCATCAAAAATATAAAGAGGAATATAATAGTGAGTACAGCGCATGTGATTTGATATTTAGATCTTGTTTGCTTCTTCTTTGTCCTTAAGAGTTTGTCTTGTAGTCTATCAACAGCTCTTGTTTCACCAACAACTACGCCTCAATACTGACCAAGTTAGATAAAATTTCTGAATTAGTTCATCATCTTTGTCGGTAAGGTATTTGAGGATATGAATTCCATATTGAGGTACCTATGCACTTCAAAAACTTGATGCAACTATCATAAGATAGCATTTCCCATTTTTCCTTCAATACTCCTGGATAGCCTAATTATTCAATAAAGTTTTACTCCACATTTTTAATGGTATTGAAGTTCTAACCTTGATAAGCCCAACATCTGTCCTTATTTAGAAATTCCCAACAATGGGATACAGTAATCTGAATAACTTAGTAAGCAGTGAAATGATATCCAAAACTTCAAAAAGTACCCACATTAAGACTACATGACCAGCGTTGCTCATTTTGTATAGATAGTAGATACATCTCTGACTTACTCCATGTTCATCCATTAGAAGATTGGCAGTCTTCAGATCCCGATGAATTATGTTATTCTGGTGCAGATAATTCATTCCCTTAGAGACATCAGCCGCAACCTTGAGGAGAGTAGGAAGTTTAAAGGCACCTTTTTGCTTGTGCAGAAAGTTGTGAATACTTCCTCTCGACATGAACTCTGATAAAGAATAATCAAAATGGAGCTTTTAATTAATATGATGGAGATGGACAGATACCCATAGCCCATAGGTTCTAGAAATAATTTTATGATAGAATGTGGTATCAGTAGCTAAGAGGTATGGTTCAAAATTTGGCAAATTCAACTGTTGCACCCCACCAGCTAGTAACATAATGAAAATATAGAGCTGTTGGTGAAAAACTAACAAAAATCAACATAGACCCAGCATTTCTCCAATACTAAATAGCATATACTTCAAGCTTAACAGATAGAAATCTCAGAATTATACCAGTCACGATACATAGGTTTGGAGGTTGTGTGCATGCCCCTATAAATTGAACAACATTTTTGTGCCGAATTTTCCTACAACAGGAAATAACAAACATCTTAACGAAGAAATTATAACTTAGATACTGGAAATTCAAATACACAAGTACAGTTCGTCATTATTCCTCAGGCCAAAGGGAGGTTTAATCATGTCCATGACGAAGTGACTGCCATATGCAAAGAAGGTTGGTGTTTGATGACTTAATCCAAAAAGATGATTTGTCAATTGCAAGAGAATCATTTATCTTACCAGACCATTTTCAGATGAGATCAAGTTTTGGAAAATAATAGAATCATGGAAGCTTAATCCTTCACTTTGTGTATGATGTTTGTTACTGTGAATAGACAAATGCCCGTTACCGAAACAGTCATCACACCTAGTTTCCATATTCATGTATTAAAGAGATCACCAAATAAACTAATAAAGTAAAAAAAAAAAAGTTACTCCCTACATCCCAAATTGGATGTCCTATTTCACGTTTCATAGTCGTTTAGTTGACTATACTATTTTGTTCTACTTTATATGAAAAAGTTCTAAATCAAAATCTTATTTTTCGAAGAAATAGTCAACCATCTTTTATTTCCACTCCAGGTAGTGGATGAATTGACACTTGATAAACAGGACATAAATTGGGAAAAAGAAGTGAAAATTACAAGAACATTCTCTACTGGCACAGAATAATTTTTTTCATATAAAGAAGTCAAAATCACAAGAAGCATTAAAACAATTTGATCTCGATTACTCTGTAAAATCATGGACAGAGACATTTTACATGAATGAACATAAGTGAGGTTGTAAATCCTAAAGAGCTGCTCATCGAATGAACATGAACATATAACTGACACACCTCATAATGAAGACCTCTTGTGAGAACTCTTTTAACATATCCATATTCAACTGCTCTGGCTTCAGAATTTTTATAGCTACTTCCTGGCAACAATATGTGCCTTTATACCTGAAAGCAACGGTGTAAATACTTTGACTACAACCCAACTAGAGATCAGAAATAGATGATTAGATCATACAGATCTCCAGATGATCCATAAGCAACTCCATTTTCCAACTTCAACAAACGAAGATCAATTTCCCAGTCGTCAGTTCCATCAGTAGGTATTTTAATACAGTTAGAACCTGATTCAGATACTGTTTGACCTTCCTCGTTCATAGCAACCAAAGAATGTTGTGGTTTCTCCTGAAATACCACTGGAAGATCACAAGTTTGCCACCAATAAAATGTCCAATATAAAACCCCACTGTGAGTATCCAATAACGGAGAAAACGTGTGCTGAGAAAAGTAATAGAGAATTTCATCAGCTTTTATTTTCTGACTAATTGGTAGCTCATCACCTTTAAGTTCTAGGAAATTGTTATGATGCCATGTTACAAGAAAAAGGAGAGAAACAGGGAGTGGAGAAAATATCAAACACATCAAAGAGGACTATGGAGTAAAGACAGAATATGGTGAGTGTGTATGGACACAGGCTACCTAACATGTTTTTTCCGTTTATAAAGACGTGTGATATATCCTTTTATCATTCTCATAACCAAAATCACATGCATATTGCACATAATTATCTAAGGGGAGTTCTATACACAACACTTTTCAATAGAATGTCCTACAGATAGCCATAAATGGGAAATTGAAAAAACCGAGCTGGTCAGAGAAACCTAACATAGTTAAAATGTGTAGAAATAATTTCTCTTCCTCACATGTTCATTAAAAATTAATCTTTTCAGAAGTTTTGGGGAAAAAAAATAGAGTTCCAGAATGGTAGATTAGTGACTGGATAAGTATCTTCTTTAGACACAAGAATCCTACCAACCTATGATTGCATCAACCATCATTGCTCTATCATAGATGTAAGCCCATGCTTTCAATAAAAAAATAAGTCAAGGATTATATGTTCTTTTAGAGAAGTACTGTCAAGATCTATCTGGTATTATGTGCGAGAAATTAGAGTCCATATCACTTAGCAGGACATCCAATGCCATATCATGATTTAAAATTGTGGTTTTGAATCAGCATCCAAACATGTGATTTGAAATCATAATTCCATATCACAAGTCAAAAAACATGATTTGGGATTCCAAATCATGATTTCAATATTTTTTTAATGTAAAACTTGAACCATAAGTTTATATTTTTTAAAAGTTAAAGATCCATCATTTTAAATTTTGCAAACAAAGACCCATACTAGGCGTGAAGAGATTGTCCACACTATGTGGAAGGATTATATTAAAGAATACCGTCCGTACACCGGAAACCACCGTTCTTCTCGGAATCCGGCAATTTTAATCTAGATCTTTCCGTCGAACTCACTCGCCTCCTTTCTTTCTCCTCTCCACAGAAACGTTTTTCTTTTTCATTTTTTTCCAGTGATATCTTCAAAACTAGGGATTAAAAAATATTCGGATCCTATCACGAAGAAATATAATTTCCAGAAAAACCAAAGAGCGCAGCATTGGTGAAGAGACGGGGAGATCCGGTGAAGAGCGACAGCGAACGAGGAGCTTCCTCCAGTGGTCTTCATCGGAGGCATTAAAGCGTGTTGACTTTGAAACGAAATTGAGTAAAACGAAATCGTCTTGGCATTCTCTTTACATTTCTTGGAATATCCCCACCGACCCAGATCGGATTCTTGATACCCATTTCAGATTTTGTTGGCAATTGAGAGTGACGACTGAGTAGAGTGTTTCAAGGAAGGAGGAAAGATTTATTGAAGAAGACGAATCAGAACCGCGGCGACCACATAGCAAGCCAGGAACTCTCCGGCGGAGCACCCATTGTTTCCGGCGAAAGTAACTGTCCGATCAACATCTTGCAGCAGTCAGATTCCAACCACTCTCCGGCGACCAGGTTCTATCATTCCTCATTTTTCTACTTCTTGACTACACTAATTCATTTGCGAATTTCCTTCATAAACATTTCCTAGACTCTGTTCTATTATTCTAGACTCTTGCTTCATTCCTCACTGTTCTAGAATCTTGTTTCCGTTTTTTTGCTGTCTATTGTTGCTCTTGAATTCTGTGTTGGCTACTGTTTTTGCTTGAATACTCTTTGACTCTGTGATACTTTGATTCTTTGCTTTATACTATTGCTGTTACATTTACTTCTTTATATTAGTGACTACATTATTGCTGTTGCTATTGTATTGTGTGACATTGTACTGCTGGGTTGTATTGTTGTTGTATTAGTTCGTAGTTGGTGGCGTCCGGATCTGATGGTAGGGTAAGGTCATGTCGTTGGTCGGGGTCGGGGGTAAGAGGTGGGGGTGGTAGGAAGGGCACGGGCTATTCTAAATTAAGGGTAGGATCGTGGAATATAGGTACACTTACAGGGAAATCCATAGAGCTAGTAAAGTGTCTTAATAGGAGACAAATTAATATAGCGTGTGTTCAGGAGACTAGATGGGTAGGGACCAAAGCTCGGGATGTAGACGGGTTCAAGTTATGGTACTCGGGGGGTTCTAGGGACAGAAATGGTGTAGGTATACTAGTAGATGAGGACCTTAGGGATTATGTGGTGGAGGTTAGGAGGTTTAACGATAGGATGATGTCTATTAAACTGGTGGTGGGTAAGCATGTAGTGACTGTAGTTAGTGCCTATGCGCCCCAAGCAGGTCTAGAGGAGGAAGTCAAGAGGCTCTTTTGGGAAGAATTGGATGAGGTGGTGAGGGGCATACCAATGACGGAAAAGCTTTTCATTGGGGGAGACTTTAACGGACAGATTGGGGCTACCAGTAGTGGGTTTGAAGATGTCCATGGAGGCTTTGGTTTTGGGGAAAGGAATGGAGGGGGGACGTCTCTCTTGGATTTTGGCAAAGCCTTTGAGTTAGTTATTGCTAACTCATGTTTCCAGAAGAGGGAAAGTCACTTGATAACCTTTCAGAGTGCGGTAGCTAAAACTCAAATTGATTACCTACTTCTACGAAAAGGTGATAGAAGCCTTTGTAAGAATTGCAAAGTTATTCCGAGTGAGAGTATTTCCACTCAACATAGGCTTCTAGTGATGGACATAGAGATTAAGAGAGAAAAGAAGAGGAAGATTGTCTATGCCCAACCGAGGATTAGATGGGGGGGTCTAACTCCTGCCCTCTCGCTTGAGATGGAAGGAAAGTTGAGAGATTTAGAGGCCTGGAGTAGTAGTGGAGATGTGAATAATATGTGGGACAATACTGCTGGTTACATTCGAAAGGTAGCCTCTGAGGTACTAGGGGTTTCGAGAGGAACCTTTCGGGGACGTCGAGGTGATTGGTGGTGGAATGAAGAAGTTCAAGACAAAGTAAAAGCTAAGAAGGTGGCCTATACAAGGTGGTTGGAGTGTAGGGAGGAGGATGAAAAACAAAGGCTTAAGGAGATTTATAAGACGGCTAAGTCAGAAGCAAAGATGGCGGTGACGAGTGCTAAGACAGCAGCGTTTGAGCGCCTATATGAGGAGTTAAGTGATAAAGGCGCGGACAAGCGAATGTATAGGCTTGCTAAAGCGAGAGAAAGGAAAGCTCGCGACTTGGATCAAGTGAAGTGCATTAAGGATGAGGAGGGGGAAGTGTTAGTGGATGTGACTTCTATTAAACAAAGGTGGCAAGCTTACTTTTATAAACTTTTAAATGAAAAAGGAGATAGTGATATTGAGCTGGGCGAGTTAGCATATTTCGAGAGTCATCGAGACTTTGGTTATTGCAGGCGGTTCAGAGTTGAGGAGGTTAGAAGGGCTATTAGTAGGATGAAGAGAGGGAGGGCGCTCGGACCGGATGAGATTCCGATAGATTTTTGGAAGAGCATGGTCAAGGATGGCATAGAGTGGCTGACTAGACTGTTCAATACTATCATGAAGACGGCTAAGATGCCGGAGGAATGGAGGAGGAGTACAATGGTCCCACTGTACAAGAACAAAGGTGATATTCAAAGTTGTAATAATTACAGGGGTATCAAGTTGTTGAGTCATACTATGAAGGCATGGGAGAGAGTGGTGGAGATGAGGGTGAGAAAAGTAGTTTCTATCTCAGAAAACCAGTTTGGATTCATGCCAGGATGGTCGACTACTGAAGCGATCCACCTTGTTCGGAGATTAGTGGAGAAATACAGGGAAAGTAAGAAGGACCTTCATATGGTGTTCATTGATCTTGAGAAGGCCTATGACAAAGTCCCGAGGGATGTCCTATGGAGGTGTTTGGAGATGAAAGGCGTCCCAATGGCATATATTAGAGTGATAAAGGACATGTATGACGGGGCCATAACTCGGGTAAGAACGGTGGGAGGAGATTCTGAATATTTTCCTGTTCAGATGGGACTTCACCAAGGATCTGTGCTAAGCCCTTTTTTATTTTCCTTGGTGTTGGATGAGCTGACGCGATCTATCCAGGAGGGAGTCCCATGGTGTATGTTGTTTGCAGACGACATAGTACTGATTGATGAGACCCGGACCAAAGTTAATGATAGGTTGGAGGTTTGGAGACACGCTTTGGAGACTAAAGGATTTAAACTGAGCAGGACCAAAACAGAATACTTGGAGTGCAAATTCAGTGTAGCGAGGGAGGAAGCAGACATTGATGTGAGACTTGCAGCTCACCTTATCCCCAAGAAGGAAAGCTTCAAGTATCTGGGGTCTATCATCCAGAGTAGTGGGGATATCGACGACGATGTCACACATCGTATTGGGGCGGCTTGGACAAAATGGAGGTTGGCCTCTGGAGTATTGTGTGATAAGAAGATACCATCTAAACTCAAAGGTAAGTTCTACAGAATGGTGGTTAGACCTGCTTTGTTGTATGGGGTGGAGTGTTGGCCAATAAAGAATGTACATGTTCAGAAAATGCAGGTCGCAGAAATGAGGATGTTACGATGGATGTGTGGTCACACCAGGAGCGACAAGATTAGGAACGAGGTCATTCGGGAGAAGCTAGAGGTGGCCCCTGTAGCTGACAAGATGAGGGAAGCGAGACTGCGATGGTTTGGACATGTACAGAGAAGGAGTACTGATGCCCCTGTTAGAAGGTGTGAGAGATTAGATTTGGGAGCTATACGTAAGGGTAGAGGTAGACCAAAAAAGTATTGGGGGGAGGTGATTAGAAACGATATGGTGAAACTTGATCTCACCAAGGACATGACCTTAGATAGGAAGGAGTGGAGGTCGAGAATTAGAGTAGCAGGCTAATAGGGAGGATAGGAAGGAGTGGTAATTGTCTGTCTTTTATATGTTATTTATCTGCCTTTATATGTTTACTATCTTGTATCTAGGTATTATTATGTGCTCTTCTCTTTTTGCCTGTGTATCGTATCTAGCGTGTTCTGCTGACGGGTTTTTGTGACGAGGGTTTCCAGGAAACAGCCTCTCTACCTATGTGGTAGTGGTAAGGTCTGCGTACATCTTACCCTCCCCAGACCCCACTTGTGGGATTTCACTGGGTATGTTGTTGTTGTTGTTGTAGTTCCTACTATTGTTGACAAGTGAATCTTTATAAAATTAAAGCTTGTAATTACAAACACTTATAAAAAAACCATGGAGATATGTCGATTATCAATGCGGCACTTTAGGACATTCTATATTTTGTTTATGAACTATGATTTGCTCATTGGTAAGATTGTAAAAGAATTGAGAAAATTTTGACAGTTTTGGCCTAAGTTGCTCGGACTCTTCAAAAATGTTTCCGCACCCGTGTCGGATCTTTCAAAAATACACTATTTTTGGTGGATCCGACACGCACCTATCGACATTTTTGAAGAGTCCGAGCAATATAGGTTTTGGCAACTTGTGGGTTTTCATGTTTAGGTGCAAAAATACAACTTAAGGAATCTAAATTGCACATCCAAACAAAACTTCAACTTTAAATCAATCTGATTCAAATCATGATTCCATATCGCATATGTCCAAACGGGCCCTTACAGTCCTTCTATTTCCTCCCATTAATACATACAAGCACAAGTTCCATTTATGGTAATTTTCTTTTGGGTGTGTCATGATTTAGTTTACATTAATTTGTAGCTCTATCCATGAACTGAGATCAATTTGAGGACAACTAGCAACAAAGTTACTGTATGATTACTCTGCTGGAGATCACCCTATACCTTTGTCCTAAATCAAGGGAAAGCTTCCTAAGGGCTAAGCAACACTTTTCACTTTACTAAAGTGAGAATGACAAAAAGCATCCGAGATGCACAGGCAAGACCTTATGTTCACAAGTCATACAATTCTTCTTATTACTAATAACTTCCAATGGTTTTCAGCCTACTTATGATCTCATGAATCAAATAAACAAGCATGAAACTCTTCCCACCAGACATTGTTAAGACCTTAGGTCTAACTCAACCCTAAAAGCTCTGGCTCATGAGATGAGATTGTCCTAGGCTCTATAAGTAGACTAACATATTTCCTCCACCTATGTGGACATTTAACAGACATGTCAAATTCATATTAATGCTTTTATGATCCATTCATAACGACATACATTGAGAATCAACTTGTTACAGGAGTTCTCTATAGGATGCAATAGACTACTAGAAGTAAGAAACAACATGGCACCAACACCTTGATATTGCAAAAGAAAAGACATTGACACGAAGCATAAAATTGATTCAAAAGGTGACCAATAGTTCCCGACTTTCTCCACTTTAGACAACCGTAACCACTTGTCATTCTGATTATTTCATCCATAAACCCCTTTTTCATTTCAAAATAGTGATATGATCCATAAAGGTAGAAGAGATGCTTCCATTCTAGAAGCGGTAGTCTTCCACCTCTCTCCGGGTGAGAAGTTCCCTTCCCTTCCCTTTTCTAAAATGCTTGAGTGGTCTGCTAAGCAAATAGAAGATAATTTTGAGTGCCATACATTCCCATATCAAGCAGTGACAAGAGTATCTACCTTGCTTCTCATTATTCCCTTTTGCAGCTCACTCTTCAGCAGCCCTGCTTCCTATAATTTCATATTAAAAAAAATAAGTATGAAGTACAAAGCACCGGTAAAAGAAAAGGCAGAAACATACTTCATAAATCTTGCAATTGTAGGATGAGTGCAACGACATGGATATTTGAGCAGTTTCTTTGCAACGACAGTTGAGAAATGTATGGTGAGGGTTTCACATCTATTGCCCGCACAGGACACTTCAATTTTTTGTATCTTAGTCCTTTAGATAAATTGGTTTATGGTTCCAAGCAGTGCCAGACATAACCTTAAGAAGTAGGATATAATTCCAACAGTGGAGTAAACTATATTGAAGGTTCTTATTTGCACATTAAAACTACTTATCTCGGCTGACCCTTGGGCGCTTCCCACTAGGATCAGGGAACATGAAATCCAGTGACCGAGAGAGTTGAGAAAAGTCTACCAAGATAGCAAAAACTGTATATATCAAGGGGCGAGGCAGTATTATTTGTTTGATAAAGGTAACTTTGTATTCACACCAAAAACACTCATCAGAAAACAACTGATGAGGTATGATTTACAACCCACGGGGGGCATCATCAGAAAAATAGACTAGCCAAAAAAACTTTACAATTGTCCTATGAAGTCCACTAGACTTTCTACCTCCCCCACCATATCCCGTTTACACCAAAAATACAGTAGACTCGAAATCTTCATTTTGATCTTCTGAATGCTGCTAGCTTTCCCATCATGAGATCTTTCATTTCTTTCCTTCCATAATGTCCACCAAATGCAGGCTGCAATACGTCTCCACCAGTTCTCTTTGGATCTTCTTCTTCTGCCCACTCCTTCCCACTGTTTCAGCATATAAAAAGTAGTCCTGGGCATTACCCAGTTAACCCCAAATATGCATAAGAACATGTCCCACAGATTTACAGCTGTTTTGCAGTGTAAGAGTAAGTGATTATTAATCTCTGCCTCTTTCCCACCCAAATAACACCTTGAGAAAATCTGTATACCTCTTCTTTGTAATACTTCATGGGTTAAGCATGAAACCTTTTGGGAAATTCTGATCTTCCAAATTAGTTCCAAGGCCATTCCATTACCGTTGTCTGATTAGAGTTCGACTAACAGTATTTCACAGTGATAATGCAGTAATACTAATTAAAAACACTCTGTCGAGCATCCACACATACTTTGTGTCATTGTTTCATGCACTGGACAGTGTCACAAAGCTAACTTTGAAATGCTACAAACAACTTCTTACGGGATTCAGCAAACGTGGTTAGGAAGTTCCACCTAGTCAGTAAGCACGACGTTAGTTCTCCACACAAAAGAATTGGAGTTATCTTGGGTGCAAGATCTTTAAATTGTCAACAAAGCCCTATTAGAGAAGACTACGGAGATTCAAGATTGGGGAGCATGTTTTATTGAGAGGGATGGAGGAAAAGTATGGAATTGTTGGAAGGGGGCTTGATGACTAAACATATCGCACTCCCTTTCGGATTAGAAATATTATGACGGCGGGGGAAAAACATCGTCAGCAACATAACCTTCAAGGTGGAGGATGGAAGCAGACTCAGCTTTTGGAGTAATAGGTGGTGCGAGAAAAGAATTTGAGACAGATTCCCAAAAATTTATGATATATCAAGCCAAAAGGAATGACAACACAATAAATCTGAATGTTACAAGAAGGGCAATACATTGGGAGATAAGGGTCAAGAGGAGTATTCGACATTGGAAACCTGTCGAGGTCTGATTGTAAATGCTTTACAAGCAAAGTATAACTACATGACTCACGAAAGTGACGGATGGAGAGAGATGGATCCTTTTCAGAAAAATCATATTACCAATGCCCTTGGAGAGGGAGGAATCAGGTTTCCTTCATACTTTTAACGGTCTGGATTCCACAGGCACCAACAAAGGCATATTCTTTTGCTTGGCTGACAGCGAGGGGAGCAATATTGACAGCAAACTTGAGAAAGAAGCAGATCACATAAGTCAGATGGCACTTCAGGTGTAAATGTTGGGGTTAAGATGTGGAACACCTCCCTCTACATTGTAAGGTGGCAATTCACTTGTGGTATGAGATATAGAGATGGTCCCGTCCACAATGGGAAATGATAGAACAGTAAAGGATGCACTCCCCAGTTGGATTTAAGAGAAGGAAGGAAGGAAAACCAGAGTGTTGGGAATATGGCCTCACTAGCACTCATGTGGATCCCGTAAAAGGGAAGAGTTAGGAGAGCAGTTTGAGGGGATAGAGTATGATTATGCCTATTGAGGAATAGCCTCTCTTTTCTAGTTTCATTTTGGTGCACCCATGAGGACCCAGTTTGTATAGAAAACCAAGCGTCTTTAATGTAAAATCATGTCACGTCATCGATTATCAACTTCTTGGTATACTACTTGTATCAGGGAGATCTTCCCATTATAAATAGAATTATTTACCTTATCCAAAAAAGAAACAAGGACATAATATACTCGCACTTTGGATATAGGAGGCATCTCAAAAACAGAACCAACATCTTGTTTACTTGAGTGTTCAACAATTACATGAAATCATATTTAATGAACTTCTATGAGTCTAAGATGAGAAAGATAACAGCAGAAACTCATGGAAAAGAATTGCAAGCAAATCTTAATTAACGAACAAATCAAACACTGAACCGACCAACAATCCAGGAGGAAATGATCCAAAATGTAAATGGCTTTGTAGGAAGAAGGAAAAAAACAATATCTTACTTTCAGGCCGGTTACTACAAAGTAATCCTCTTCCATATTATTTCAGAGCGTAAAACCACTATGCTAGTCAAGTAAAAACATAGACCTTTCAAATGGACAGCAAGAATTGGTTCTCTATAGAAAGAAACATTAACGGTGTACCTCATATTGCCATCCATTAACCACAAAGACATGTAAGGAGAAACCATCAGCCGTCGAAAAAACATGAGCTTCCTCAATGTTCAGACCAATCTCAGAAACTATTGAAGTCAACTGGAAAACCAAGATGAACTTCAATTTTTAAGAGGAAACAGGATGAGATCAACTATAGCATGCTAACATTTCCAAGAACTGAAACATATCTGGAAGCTACTGCAGATTAACCAATTATAACTAACAAAGAACCCACTTTGATGTGGACTAACTGCCGGAGATACAAAAGCAAATAAGATAACAAAAGGGTGTTGGTGCATATAAATCATCAAAATATTTATAATAGACATCTTCCTATTTAAGAGGGATCCCAGCCTTGCATCATAACAGACATCTATCAATCATTTAGAAAGGTTAAGAAGTTACTAGAGCACAAACATCGGTTTGCAGTAGTGCAAGGACTTAAGTACCGAAACCTTCCAGTTGGTGAGACATCTTTATCCTGGTCCCTTAAGTTTAAAGATATTTTTTATTCTACAAAGAGAGTCCATTTTGTGTTGCAATGAAGGCCTTCCAGAATGAAGAAATTGAGTCAACATCATACTAGTAGGCTGTGATATTATGTCAACTGATTATTACTATTATGATAATTAACTTCTATCACATATTTTATCAGTATACATATGTCAAGATTGTAATAACAAATTAAATTCTGTCGATATATGTGCAAACAGTAGATTTCAGAGAGGCCTAGCTCAGTTTCAGAAAATTTTATGCTAATATATACATTAGATATTCAAGGACAGTTTTATGAAAACTCAGAATTACAATGTATATGCGCAAGTACCATGTAAGGAGCAATGAAGATTGCCACAAGGGAGAGCTACCTGAGTCAGCAACTTTGGCTTGTTAATCGTTGAAAAGGTAATTTCATGCATGGGCCTACATAAATTCAATGGCACATAGAATACTGCTTGAATACAATCAAGAAAAGAAATCATCAATTAGGAAAATTTGCAATGAAGAATCAAAATTATAAAAAGAACTGAACTAAATAGTTATCTTGCAAATGAATATTTCACTTGCTGTAGAATCAGGAGCATGAAGATCAAGCAATTTACTTGCTTTTCCACTCATATATAGTCATACATCTAGTTGATATTTTTGCTCCCTTTCAAGGTCTCAAGTTCGAAACCCACTGGGTGCAAACAAATTGATATTTCTAACCTTAGAAGCAACCCATTCTCTTCCCTCTCCGCGATAAGGCAAGAACAAGAGGTGGTTCCTTCTCACTGCAATCCCCATCTATCACTTAACATCACCACCAGAAATTTGTTCTTCTGAATCCTTCTTCCCTATATATCTTTCATCACCACGATCACGAGGACATAAGTAAAAATTTGTAAATCTCTCAGTCACCATCTCTACCAGCCATAATTGTGACCAAACAAGTCTACCACAACTACACAATCAATGCTCATGTTTAGTACTTAGATTGACATAGATAAATTTCACTTGCTCTGTAATGCAAAGCTGAGAAGTCAATCTACTTGAAATTACACTTTCCACGGTCATTTCATTTACAAACAAGTTATACCGAAATTGTAATGTGGGATTATAGCATGGATATAAAATACTAATGGAATTATTTAGTGAATTTAATTTTTTGCTTCTTTTTAGAAGTTTGGTTAAAAAGGGGATATCAGTAGAGCTGTCAAAATCTATGTTTGCTCGACTCTTCAAAAATGTCAGTAGGTGTGTGTCGGATTCTCCAAAAATAGTGTATTTTTGGAGAATCCAACACCGGTGCGGCATCAAAAGTGAAGAATCCGCCCAACTTAGGTCAAAATGGGCTAGCCCAGCTCCACTCAGCCCAAGCCTCGCGGGCCACAGAATTTGAAGGGCTAGGATAGGCCGGCCCTTCATTTGAAAGAACCATGAAATAGACCACCAACCCTAGTAGGGCTAGGGGTCGGGGTGGGTTAGCCCTTCCTTTTTTTCTTATTTAATTTTTTTTCTTTCAATCTATATTAAAACTTGAAATTCCATCAATATATTAAGTTTTAATGTCTAACAAAATTGTATAAAAAACATAATAATTAAAACCACAATCATATGATTAGTGGTACTTTCAAATACAATCTCATATCTGAAATATATGACATCAAGAAATGAGAAGATTTTTCAAATCAAATATCACGAACATTAATCATGAATTTGAGTCACTCTATGACTAAAGAAAAATAATAATATTTTTTGACAAATAAATAATAAGTAAAGAAAATTTTAAAAAAACAAACTTGTAAATTAAAAAACAATTACACCTTGCAATTTTAGTTATTTTAATTCAAATTAAATAACATTTTTGATATATGGGCCGACCCTCGCCCAGACTCGATCAAGCCTTAAGGGCTAAGGACTTAGTTGCGCCGAGCATATAAGTTTTAGTTCTAAATGGCAATCATATCCCAACCCTACCCCGATAATGGGTGGGGTTGGCTCGGTCATATGGGCTAAGCGCATTTTGACGGCTCTAGATATTAGACTATAATATAAAACATGTGTTTACTTCCAATTTTAACCTTGATCTTCTCGAAGGACTTTGAAAGAAAAGCTTTCAAGAAGAGCATTTTTGTCATTTGATTGTTTTATCTCAAGATTGTTATCCCATATTGAATTTGCTATAAAAATTGTAAGAAATATTGGAGAAAAATATTATTGAATTGTGTATCTACATTATTACAAAAAAAACCCTATTTATAAACACTACGATACAATCTTTTACCAAGTAGGAGACTATTTACTATTTTTATTTCATACTACTAATTCTATTCCTATTTCTCTTCTAAGTAGGACTGTGTCTACCTATTCCTATTCTAACACTCCCATCAAGCTGGTGCATAAAAGTCATATGTACCTAGCTTGTTAAAAATGCAATTAATATGAGGATTGATGACGAGCGTGGTAAGATATCTGCAAGTTGATCACTCGACTTCACAAAATTGACAGTCAAATCTCAATATGCTTAGTTTTCTCATGAAATACAAAATTGATGCATGAGTCAATCTCAATGTGCTTAGTTTTCTCATGAAATACTGAATTGATGCACGATGTCGATAAAACACAAGTGATAAATTCCTGAATTGCACTGTTAAAATTCCCAAACCAAGCTTGAGAAGATTGTTTTGGATCATAGAGTGACTTACACAACTGACATACAAGGTTACTAGAGCCCCCTTGAGCAACAAAACCAAGTGGTTGCTCCATATAGACTTCTTTCTCGAGTTCATCGTGGAGAAAAATGTTCTTAATGTCCAATTAATTAAAAGGCCAATGGAGAACAGCAACCATAGATAGAAAAAAGCGGACATGATCTGTCATAAACAATATTATAGTCGCTGGAAAGTGCTCCAAATCTGATATAAAATATATGAATCGTCTCAAAATTAAGAGATGAGTAGATCTTAAACAAGAAAGTCACTGTAAAATTGGCTGAAACATGCTCATACGCCGGATTACTAGATTTGATGGTCGAAAGTGGTCATACTCTGAGAAATAGAATTATATGGATAGGCTCGGAATGATGGCACAGCCCAACACAAATAAGATTCGAGAAAATGGTCACTGAAAAGATGGCACAGTGCTACATAAATTAAATATGAAAAAGTAGTCACCGGAAGCATGGCACGATACTACATAAATTAGATATGAAAAAATAGTCACCAGAAAGATACACAATGACCCAAATTTTACTAACATAATCATTGGCAAGACAGGCGGCATATATAAGTCATAGCCGCCCGCCGGCAGCGGAAGCTCTTTGATTTTCTACCAGGACCGTAGAAGTTCTAATACCATGTGAGAAACATTAGAAAAAAGTATTATTGAATTGTGTATCTACATTATTTCAGAAAGATCCTATTTATAAACACTACAATACAATCCTTTACGAAGTAAGATACTATTTACTATTTTTATTCCTACTACTATTTCTATTTTTATACCTATTCCTCTTGAAAGACCCTATTTATAGACACTATTATACAATCCTTTACCAAGTAGATACTATTTACTATTTTCATTCCTACTACTATTTCTACTTCTATTCATATTCCTCTTCTAAGTAGGATTTTATATAACTATTCATATTCTAAAAAGAATAATACCAAAATTGTGGTTTAACTAACCCCGTGATAGATCATGCAAGAAAAGAAAAAATTCGATCAAACTCAAGATTATTTAATCTCACAGTTTATTTGGGGATTATTATACCTTTATTGCATGAACAGAACAAGATAGCAAAGAGCTATGTTGAGGGTGAAAGACTTTAAAGATCAAATAAATCCAGATGATGTTGTTATATGTCAGACACATGTTCTTACTTACTCTCTTCTGAACCTATTACTTTAATATCTTAAAAACGATTTGACATGCAGGCGAAACATGTAACTTTTCTTTAGAAAAATGTAATTGGATATAGTAATAGTTAGGATTGAATTTTACAAATTAGGACCATGATTAATGCTTAAGAAGTATTCAGGGAGACCTCAAAGTCATGTCCAATTTGCCTTTGTAAAATAGGCAAATCCCACAAATAAAGCTAAAATTTATTAGAAGAGTTCCACTTCCATTTGTAGTTTAAGAAAGTAAGTGGGACGCAAACAAAAGAATTGGGCTGATTCTCCAGGAATTGGGCTGATTCTCCAGGGAACCTTTTTAAAATGAAATGGTTCTCCAGGAAACCTTAATTCTATAATAAATTAAGAATCATACTATAATACAATAGTGATAATCATTAAATTTACTGATCCAAATTTTACAAACTTCCTAGACAATTCCATAGATTGACTTTTGTCCATATGTGTCAGTGTGATTGCATGAAAAAAAAATTCCTACAGTGATTGTATGAAATATCTATAACTCCACGTATTTCTATATTCTTGTTGTACGCAAGAAAATTATGTGAAATCATTGAGTATATAACTTTTGAAAATAAATACTCTGATATTTAAGGTTTTTCTTGAAGTGCACACATCATACAATCCAAACCAAGCATACTCCTGGACAACTACATTTCGTAAGCACAAAGAGTGTTCTCATTCCTCTCCCATTTGAGAATAAAGACTTGCAAAATATTATTAAGATGAGATAACTACATTATTACACTGAATCTTATTTATAAAACACTACTATAATTCTTTTCCAAGTAGGAGACTGTATACCATCGTGATCTTATTCTAACCCTCTCTCTCAAGTTGGTGCATGTAAATCATATGTACCAAGCTTGTTGTAGACGTAACTGATGCTAGGACTAGTGAAGGACAAACAATTGCAAGCTGATTATTTGACTTCACAAATTTTATTACAATATCTCCTAAGAGTATATTTCTCTCACAAAGTGACAAATCATTTTCAATCTGCTTATTCCTCTCATGAAATAACGGTTTGATGTAATATGAAGGACCACTTGAATAGCACATACAAGTTCCATCTAATTGACTTCTCCAAATTTTAATTCTCTACGCAGTGGTTTGAACTCCCATATCTAGTTTATTCTGCTTATGGGTCTTTGAGAAGAGAGTTTCCAGGAAATAGCTTCTCTACTTCTATGAAGTAGTGGTAAAGTCTGCGTACATTCTACCTTCCCTAGACCCCACTTGTGGGATTCCGCTGTGAAAGGCGCTCGCTTCTTCTTCACTGTACCTTCTTTTTTTTCTTCCTTCTTCAGTTTCTCTTCTTCTTCTTAGTTCTTTCATATGTTTTCTCTGTTCCAGCGAGGCAGTGGCCCAGTTGCTCTGTTCCAGAGACTCAGTTCACTGCCAACTGAGTTTCTGCCTAATTTTTAAAAAAAATTGTAATCCTTCTTTATTAATACAATTGTGTCGTATACCAATTTGTCAATCTAGACTTCTGTTTGCCTTGATATCTATTATTAGTTTTTGCCTTTTTGGATTGAAATAGATCTTGCTATCTATTATTAGTTTTTGCCTTTTTGGATTGAAATATTTGCTAATATATGTTATTGCTATTGAGATTTTGGATACTTATACATGCAATTATATATTTTAAGATTTTGATATAAATTGGTGCCTCTATCCAAAGACGAGCGCCTCGCCGCTCGCCTCACCACGAGGCGAGGCAGAGCCTTGTCGCCTTTCGCCGTCCAAAACACTGTGTTAAGCAGTGGTTTGAACTAAGACTAGACGTTCAACCGGAATGGGACAACCGTACCGGGTTAATTTGACCGGCATGTTGACCATACTGGACCAGAACAACCGGGTTGGAAACTCGGTTTTGTCCCGTCCAGTATACAACGGAAGACTACCGGAATGTACCGGAACGAATCAGAACAGGACAGACCGGAATAAATGGGACGATATATTAAGCTATTAATAAAATAATATTTTAATTTCTAGAGTTAATGAATACAAATATTATATTTTGAATTATGAAATATGAATGAATTTTTTTTCTAATTAGTTTATAAAGTTTTTATGTTTAAAAAAATAAAGCTTATAAGTTTGTAAGTTAAAATGTTGAATACTTAAGTTTATTAAATTATTTTAATTTTCTATGTTTTTCAATTTATAAGTTCATCCTGGACCGTGTGCATAGCAGGAGCTTTCGTGCACCGAGCTTGCCTTTTTTTAATAAGTTTTTAAGATGTTTTTATTTTAATTTTTCAATTTATATATAAGTTTATAAGTAAGTTCTTCAATTATGATATAAGTTTTTAAAATTTGAAAAAAAAAATTAATTTTGTAAGTTATAACTACTTATAAGTTATATTGTTATAGTTATAACTTAGAAGTTATCTTATAACTCTTATCATTTAAGTTTGTATAAGTTTTTAAACTTATTTGAATTTCTAAATTCATAAGTTTTACTTTTAAGTTTATAAGTTATAAACTTGGAAGATGCAAAGTCAAAAGTTGCTGCAGTCAACAGTGAAAAGCAAACTTTTAAAACAAATTGAATATTCTATGGAACGGGACCAGACCGGAATCGGGATAAAGCGGTACAAGGCGGTACCGGCATACCAATACAAACTCATGGTACCGTCTCGTTTTAAGTACCGGTACAACCGTTCCATACCGGATCAAAATGGACCGGAATGGACGGTACCTGTATCCCCGTTTCGCCCCACTCTTAGTTTGAACCAAACTAGCTCACAAGTTGCTACAACCATTGCTCGATATTTTGCTTCTGCACTAGGTTGCTGGATATTTTGCTTCTGCACCAGATCCAACAACCACATTATGTTTCTTATACTTCCAGGACACTAAATTACCTCCTAGAGAACATAATATTCAGATGTAGAATGTCTAATCAAAGGTGGCCTTGCTCAATCAACATTTGTATATTTGAGGAATTGATCATGGCCTCGACCCGCTAAGAGTAGTCCTTTATCTAGAGTTGACTTTATACATCATAGAATGCAGACAACCAAATTCTGATGACTATCACAGGGAGAATCCATAAACTGACTTACAACAAGAAATGTCAAATTTAGTCACTATGACATAATTCAACTTATCAACCATCTGCCTATATTCTCCGAGATCACTGAGTGAATGCTCTGTCCTCAGAATTTAACATTTGGATTCATAGAAATGTCAATGGGTTTGCGTCCCATCATCCTGACTCCTTGAGAATGTCTAAGGCATATCTTCATTGTGAAATAACAATATTTAGATCTAGATTAAGCAATCTCAATACCTCGACAATACTTCAATTTGTCGAGGTCTTTAGCTTGGAAATGTTGAAATTGCTTTCAATTACTGACATCATCCTGATAATTCCCGATGATAACAATATCATCAACATAAACCACCAAATAAATACATAGACCTAAAGCAGAATGTGAATAAAAACACAAAGTGATCAACTTCACTGCAAGTCATGCCAAACTCCTAAATGACTATGCTGAGTTTCCAAACCAAGCTCGAGGATACTGCTTCAGACCATAGAGTGACCGGCTAAATTCACATACAAGGCTACTAGACTCTTCCTGAGCAACAAAACCATGTGGTTACCCCACATAGTCACCATGGAGAAAGCAATGTTCAACTCATAAAGAGGCCAATGGCAAGCAATAACCGACAACAACTTACTCAATATAATCCTATAAATAGGGCCTGTAAGGTCGGAATTATGAGTCGAGCACCACAAAAGATCAAACTGGTCGAAAAGTTGTTGGGAAACTTCCACGTGCACTGGCGCATTTTACAAATGTGCTTGCCTAGACATAGCTTTAATTAGTGCATGTGGGCATATCAAAGGTTCATATGGGCAGGCGTGTCTGGCTAGGGTTTTAATGTCAGACGTTGACGAACCTTGTGGTGGTGTTGGTTATTGCACAACACCAATAAAAAAAAGAAGATAGCTGCGAGTCGTCACTAAAAATTGCACTATGACGGAATTTCTCCAGGAATTTGCTGGTACATTGCACAACAATGGCTCTGGTACCATGTGAAAAGAAAAGACTTAGAAAATATCATCCAAACGAGTTAACTACATTATTACCCTGAGCCTTGTTTGTAGACACTACATTGTAATCCTTTTCTTATTCCTATTCTAACATTCCATAAAAGGCTAATTGTTAATGTATATGTGAGATATTGACACACGAAAGCCTATCATAAGTAAAATAGCTAACCTGAAATTGTGACATACCAACAAGGATATAAAAGGTTAGGAAGCCAAACTAGCATCACAAGTCTTACTATATACCAACTGCAAGGTTATGGAAAACATTACCTGGTTGTCCCTGAAATAGAATTGGTGTCACTTTCTCCATCATGTACATGAGCATTATTATCGTGAATTTCAAAGGACTGTAGATTTGGTGTTGAACCAAACGTTGGAGGAGGATGGATGCTGGGAGGTGGGACAGAGAAGAAACACAATCCCAGAATAAATAAAATTAAAACTCAAGGATGAAAGGACAAATAAAATCACAAGTCTAAACTCTAAACTTATCGAAAAAGAAAAGCATACACAAAAAGGATGAACCTTAACACTTAATTAAGAACATACCTTGGGTTTTTTTCTTTAACTGCAGAACTTACATCATCAGAGCTGGCTAAGATTCCATTGTAGGTGGGATGCACCTGCATCATGACATCTTTAGATGAGACCCCATGCCAATTGTTCTTGTGATCGAACTTTGATAGGGATATTTCTTTTAATTTAACTAATAACTTATTTTTCTTTTGGTTCCCTACCTCTTCCCAAGGACAATATATCCTGCGATCTTTTTCGTTTATTTCATCTATTGTATTGTAGAGCAATAATAGATCTAGGCAGAAGTGCCATTTCCAACCTTTGAGGCAGTACACCCTAACCCTATTCACTGTGTCTTATCGTAATAAGTCGACAGTCTTTAATTTAGAGCTCGAAACAGATGCTTTTCGCTTATTCTAGCCTCTTGTTCTTACCCTACATAGAGCCTCTTTCCATTGCAAGACTCAAAACCACAAGCTCTAATTTCTAGTTTCAATTCCTTGGGCCTTAAGAAGTATCTTAGAACCATATAAGACTTCCATAAGAGGTGGCCTGGAACACCAGAGTCACAATCCAAAAAAGAATAAGAAGAAAAAGGACTCTCCAAGGTAATAGGATATATTGATAATGTAACTCTATGAACACAATCACATTGACTAACTTAACGATATCAGCCTAAAGAACTTAGGGCCACTGACAATCTTTCTTGACCTCTAAGAAAGTTGGCAAACAGAAGTTCTACTCAAACCATGATGTTTCGACTTAAATTTTACAGACTTTCTACACCAGAAGAACAAAGATACCAACGTAGCTTTTTCCGAGTGAACTGTTCAAGAGTCTTTTATCAGGTTATTTGGATTGCCTGTTTATACTTGTATTGTCACTTTAAATATAGTATTATTATTGATCACATTGTAAAATTTATTGTCACGCAATGATGAAAAGACCCATTTGATGAAACAACCTATTTGGTGTGGTGGAATTGTTTTCTAATTTTTCTTTTCCCTTCTGCCTTCACAATTTACCCTTTACCTTATTTTCTTTACCCGCTCCTATTCTACCTTCATCACATTGTAAGACCCTCATACTCCTCCTCCTCGCCGCTATACATGTTCTCATTCTCACCACTTTCTAGTTTCGTGTTATCTTTTTTTCAAAAAAATAAAATAAAATTGATTGTTTCATATACTATCAAATTTTACGTTTTAACAACCCTTTCTCATCAGTACTACAATTCCTCCCACTTTATACGAATACATTTCCTTCAAGCCATCTTACTATCTTGTATGTAATCATCTTTTTTCCTTTCTCCTGATAGTTTGAATGGTTGATAAATTCAATATATATGGTAATTAACGATATTTTAGTAAACTTAGTCGTTATTGTACAGTGCAATCCAGTCAAACCAAAGAAGAATATGTTATTAAACTACAACAAACAACACATCCTATCCAAGCATTACTTCGACAACACTACATAGTAAAATACAATACAATGTAACGTGATACATTATAAAATGATGGAAAACGACAATCCACACAGGGTGTCAAAATTTTTAACGCGGAGCTAAAATATGGGATAAGTACCAACAGAAGGGCCAAACCTAATATACCTTACCACGTGAGATACAATGATGTAAAATGCAGCTACTAGAATTCCATTATTTGGAGAAATTCATGGGATCATGCAACAGCAGATGTTTCAAATTTCACTAACAGCCACTGTCATTCTTAAGAGAGCATATTGTTTTCAAGAGCACTGTCAGCAGTTACAATCGATTGGACACACAATCCATATCAAGTTTAAAGGATTGGAGATTCAATCTCAGGGTTAAAATTATGTCTTGATATTAACAATCTATTTTCTCATCATTGTTCATTAATGAAGCAAGAAACTGACTGATGGATTCAAAAAAAAAAATTTTAAAAAAACAATTAATTGATAGCATATAGTGGTCCATTAAAGTACACCACCCCAATTTCCATTTGAAAGACAGAGAGTAAGAAGGAATGAAGGACGAATTGAACTTCTAGCCGTTAGGTTCAATCAATAAGAACTTATCTTAATAACAGAACCTACTGAAATGGTTTAAATGGGTAAAACATATAATCCTGCAGATAAATTCTTCATATCCTATGATGGTAGAATACCACACAGGATTCGGATGGAGGATATAAGCATAGCAGATAAAAGGTTAAAGAGCTTGTTGGAAGATTCCTTGGTTTTGGAATCTAATTTGAACCATATCATAGACCCTCTGCTGCTCACCACCAAATTTGCAGAACTAAGAACCCAACTTAGTAGATAAGACCAAATAACAAACTTGTTTTGTTGTTGCTGTAATTTACGGGAATTAGTTTCTCACGGTTTGTGCATGTTTTATTTGCCAAAAAGCATTAGGAAAAAGATAACAAGGGAAATATACCTGCACAAGGCGAACATCAAAAGCAGGTCTATTCTCAGGATCCTCCACTAGTTGCAGTAATCTCCTATGCATGAGCACATCTTCTGCTCTTTCCACATTCACATCTAATGCATATCTGCATGCAACCATATTCATCTCATACACCACTACAAGTAAACAATCTCACTGGATCACACAAACTAGATATCTAGAGAGAAACAAAATCCGCGATTCCGAACCAACCATACAAATTCAAATATCTATATGAATTGATGAATCAACAAATTCGTTTCCATAAACTAGGTCGATTCATGTAGTACTAAACAATTTCTCTTTTAACACAAACTACTGTAAAACGAGACGTCGGCGAAATTAGACAAAAAAAAAAACAAAATACGCTAACTCTGTTAGGTTTAAGAAATTAACCGAGCTGGGAGGCGATTAAAGTGAAGCCAAAGCTGGTCTTCAAAGCCAGGTAGGTCAGCTTCATCGAGATTCAAATCCTGCAATCGACTCAACACTTGGTTAAAAGCTTCAAGTTTCTGCCTCTGTAGCCGGCTGTGCTGTGGAGACGACGGCTCCATAGCTCGGCTTCCGCAACTCTCGTTATCGTCTATCGCCATCCAAAGAGCAAAACCAAATTAAAAGTGGCTACAAAAATGGAAGCATTTCAAGTGCCACCACTGTAGCGGAACAAAAAGCTTGCTCCATCATTCGTTTGTACTAGTTACGAGTAAAAGTGAGTGCAAGTACGCCAACTTCTTTTATTTTAAAAAAGTCTCTCCCACCGCTCTATTTTTCAAGAGAAATAAAGTTATTTATGTATAAAATAAAATTAACACTCATATAATATTTAATTGATACTCTAAAAATTTACATAATTAATAATATATGATGAGTTGTGAAAAAATTTACATAATTATTTATGCATAATACAAAGTGAAATAACTAATATGTGTATAATTAATTCTTGTATAATTAATATTTGTATGAAAATTTATAGATATATATATTGGATAATTTCAAATATATACAATAAATAAATTAATTTATAATAAGCCTTTTTTATTTACACAAAAAAAAAACCTAAAATTATAAATATATATATATATATGACTTTTCAATATAACTTGCCAAAAGTAATAAAAAATACACATTAACTATACAATGTAGATTATTTATACATGAGTTACACGCTAAATATAATTATGATATACTCAAAAAATGGTATATAACTTTTTTGTACATAAAATATATATTGACTATATATGCCTATACAGTGAATGGTTTTTTTTTGGTAATTATTTTGACCGAATGATGTTGCACTGTAATTATCCCTATATATAATGAATGAGAATAATTTGTAATAGGAGTGTCAAAATGAGCTCAAATATAGATATCTCATCCAAAATTGTATGAGTTGGGCTCAAGATAATTTGAACTGAGTTCAATCTCAACTCGTTTAATTCTTAACTCATTTTAAAGAATCTTCAATTGAGCTTAATTCAATCTCTGATTACAACTTATTTTAAGCCTCTTTGCTTGGTGTAATGTATATTCTCATATTAAAGGTATGAATTACTATCTAATTTATATCTTCTAAAATTTATTTATCTATTTTTAACTTTTATTTTTATTTTCTTGAGTTGAAATTCAAACTATTGTCATAAAAGATAAACAATAATATGTTAAAATTAATGAGATTAAATGGGAAAATTAATGAGATTAAATGGGTCATGATTTTAATCCATTTGAGCTCAAAGTACATTTGGGTGGGCGTAATCCAACCCGATTTCTATTTCAACTCATTTCAATATCTCCAATTTGAACCAACCCACTTGTTTGACACTCCAATTCGCAATGTGGTTAAGCAAAATGATAAGCTACCGAAAAATCACTTCGCAAGTTTAAAATAAAGTTAGTAAGTATTTTAATAAAAAATAGTTACTAATTGCTAATTAAAAAAATTTAAATAATAAATATTAGGCATAGTAATTATCACACTAAAGAGTTTTGATTGGACCTTTATTCTTATCACGTTTTCAAGCTCCTAACTCGTAGAAAAAGAGATAAAAACCTTTTTTTTGAACAATTTACCGTATATATAACTAACATATAAATATAAACTTTCATTAGATAGGTTGTAAAATCATAAAATAATTTCAAATTAAAGAGCCATACAATACACGATTCAAAGAAAAAGTTTTTCTTTTTTTAAAAAAAAATTATTAAATATACTCTCACATATATCATTCAATAGTTTGAATTTGAATAGATAAGTATAAAATCTAACAAGCACCTATCTTAATAATTTCTTGCAATTTAAATACTACAAACTTATTATTATATATAAATACCTAAAAATCAGTTTATATGTATTCCAGTTTTATCATAATAGTTCAATTTATACTTTAAAAATATGTCTACTAAAATCAATTTTATTTTTGATATACCGAGTATAAAAATGCAATGAAATTCAAAATCCAAATACGAGTGTGATGACACTTGCTTTATCCTATCAAGACAGGACTCGATTACACAAGTAAAAGTGAAAGTAAAGCAGAAGTGAAAACTCAAATAAACTAAGCAAGCAGAGAACTAAGACAAAAGTCATAATACCCTCAAAATCCAGTATCATGTGTACAAGCCACTAATATAGTACAAGAAACTAAAAAAAAATACAAGTCTCAATATTTTTGTTTCTCAAATAGAATAAGAACATAAGAAAGGAACATGAGGTCCTTGTTGACACCCAATTTTGGCCCAACTTTTTTAAAATTCGTACTTTTATATCGTTATTTTTTAGTTCTTGTTAAATTCATTATTTTGTGTTAAATTATATGTTTATGTGTATTTTATTTATTTATCTACCGTTGATTATATTTGTTTTATTCGTTTTAATATTTTTAACGCATCGTAATAAATCATTTTTTTTCTTGTTCAAATATAATTACTTCCTTAGTAACTTTTCCACATAAATAAAGATGGTTCCTTTTTTGTATGAAATCTTCTTGACCCTAAATCTAATCATCTACTAACTCTAAACACAAAAAAGAAAAAGGAGAGATAGATATTTCAGCCATGGACACAACACAACAACTACAATAGCAAAACCCCTAAAAAACGTCACCCTACTCCCTCTCCTTTCCTCCATTTCCGACTAGCTTCGACACAACCAAAACCACCGTCGAAACAACACCAAAACACCCCAAATCTGGCGCCAACAGCTGCCATTTTCGACCCCAAACAACCTGAAACATCAGCACCAAAACACCCCTAATCCGCCGCCAACAGCTGTCATTTTCGACCCCAAACCACTTGAAAAATCAGCACCAAACAACCCCGAAACACCACCATTTCTGCCACCATATCACCCACCATTTCAACACCCGAAAACCCGACCAAAAACTACCACAAAATGCCACCTACGACGCCCAAAAAACCCACTAGATTTCAGCCCCTCAATCCACCATTTCAACACCCAAAAACACCACCTGAAAATCATTAAAAACACCACCAAAACGCACCAGATTTCCAGTCACCAACATGGCCGTCGTCGGGTTTGGTTGTCTCTACTTATGTATGCATCTCCTTCAACTTCAAAATGCTAGGGAGAGATATTTTACCTCTTCCAAGTGCACTATGGTTTCCATTTCCCATTTCTTCATCAGATCTGGGCGTCTCTTTTCATGTATGTATCCCCTCACTTTCACTCTTCTGCCAAGTGTTTTTAGTTTTTATTATTTTTATTATTATTATTATTGTTATTATTATATTATTATTATTATTATTATTATTATTATTATTATTATATTATTATTATTATTATTATTGTTGTTGTTGTTGTTGTTGTTGTTGTTGTAATTGTGGTTGTTGTTGTTATTCGTTTAGTTGTGCCTCTTAATGAAATTTATTGCTTTATTGCTTTTCGGGTATATATGTGTTTTTAGTAAGTTATTTCGATTACTGTTTATTAATTGTTCCATGTCATTTGTTAGTTTCGTAAAGTTTCTCATATATTGTTTGTTAAATTTGGCCGAGGAAAAATCTATCCGTCGGATTTCGAGGCCTCCCCATTTAAAAAGACGGAAAAAGTAGTTTAGAATAATATTGGTCACATGTTGAAATTCGTAAATTTTATTTTAAGTTCACATATACATTACTTGTTAAAATTGGCCAATGACGAAACTTCTCCGTCGGTTTTCGAGGCCTCCCCATTTTAAAAGACGGCACAATTTTAGTTTATTCTTTATTTATTAATTATTGTGTATGTTGTTGACGTCGGATAAATATTAGGACATTCTTTATATTATTATTTATTTCACTATTTGTGTATATTTTGTGATTATTATATTTGTGTTATATTGTGTATCTCCTCCTCGATTTGAAAAAAATGAGTTCAGTCGGGACCCATAGTTGTGGATTCTGAAGGGTGCTAATACCTTCCCTTTGGAATAACTTGAACCCTTACCTAGAATTTTTGGTTCGCAGACTATCTTTTGTAAAACAATTAATTGTTTTCCTAATTATCCTTAAAATTAGATGGCGACTCTAAATTAAAATATATTCTTTTTAAACATCATTTTATTTAATTATTTCGCGAGTTGCCACGACGTTGCGCCTTCGGGATGTCAATAGAATGGCGACTCTGCTGGGGATTTTCAAGGTTCTAACCATTATGGATTCATTTTTTCAAATTGAGGAGATTTTATTTTTATCATGTGATATATATTTTCTTGTATATTTGTTGTTTATTGGTAAATTATTGTTATTATTTATTATTTTATCTATACACTGTCATTACATTCATAGCATATCTTTCACCACTTTGCAATTCTTTATTTGTTACTTAAATGACGGTTATGCGGGTCGCAGCCGTTGAATCCAAAATGTTTATCGGGGTACCCTGACGAAATGAGTTGATCTCGAGGGGTCAACGGTTGTTATCTTCCCCAACCCGAGTAGTCCGCTTGGGTCACCGGTCCACTTTAAATAAAGTCCACTCTTAGTAAACCTAAGCTAGAGCGAAACCACTCGATTGTTAGGTTTTCTTTGGTTTGATTAGTCATATGTATATTAGGGCGTGTTATACGTCATTTATTTGTATAAATATTGCATAATTTGTTTCATTCATGTTTATTTAATTTTGTGTAAATACAAATATAAATTCTGCCAGTTATAATCTGGTTGAACTACGTTTGACCTGATTCCCATTTTAACGGGATACGTAGGCGCCGAAATGGCTCGGTCATATTCCCTGTAAGCTTTTCATTTTGTTACTTTAGAAACAGGGATAGTTTTTTTTTAGGTTAAAAATAATAATACTTTTGAACACCAGAATTTGTTGAGGTTGAAACAGGGACAGAATTTTTGAGGACTCATTTTTCAGAAGTCCTCAAAAATTCTATCAAATCGTACTCGAATGTTAAATTTGCAAGGCGCCACTTTGAACTTGTGTATATTTTAATTTTTGTATATAATTTTATATTCAATAGATGTATTTCACTTTGTTTACCGTACATTTTTTTTGAAAAAAAAGAATTTTTGTTTATATTAATTTAAATAGTTTGTCCTTTAGTATGATTCATTGACTTTTATAGTTATGTTATTTTTCTTTTAAAAAAATAATAAAAATATATTTATTTATTTATTTAAAAAATACACTCCATATCATATCTTCACGAACTACACGTACCTGATTCTCATATTCATGAGATACGTAGGCAACCCCTTTTGGGTTCGGTAATCATTTCTTCAAAATATAAAAAGAAAAATATTTTTAACAGTCAATTTTTGACTCAATTGGGACCAGTACAGTTAGACGCATGTAAATATTTGACAAAATGAAAATGATTGATTTTGCGGTAAGCCATAGATTCTTTTGGTACCTCTCAATATATTTTTTTTATGCTTGAGAATATTCTTGCACACATTCAAGATAAGAATAAAACTAACCTCCGTGTTTCAAGTGCGTTGTGTGGTGAGCTTTAGATTAAAATTCAATTGCATCGCATTGTTGATCTAGAACTTGGTCCGAATGTTTGTTGAGGCGAAATTCTGAGTAATGTTTGATTTGGGAAAGGATCATAGGCCTTCTTTGACCCGTTTGTGCCTTTCAAAGCCTACCAAATGACATTAATCCCTAGTTTTTCCCACTTTGAGCCTGAAACCTTTTCTTTGGACAATCACATTCTAGCCATTATCCTTTTAAGTGCTTACATGCACTATCCCTCTCTTGGCCCATCCTTTTTTTAGAGCACAAAAAATGTGCAAAAGATGAAATAAAGCTTCAAATTTGAAATTGCTGCAGGCTAAATGCAAAGTCTCAAAGTTAAAGAAGCAAAAACGGTTTCTAGAGACAAAAAAAAATATTGGAAAAACAAGAAAAAAAATATGGCAAGGTAAAAAGTCCCCTGCAAAGTCAAAGAAAGACAAGAAGGAAATTACTCTGACAAAAGGAAAAGAGGGGGTAAAATGAAATTTTTTTGCCAACGAATAGAATCCAATGAAGCCGAAACAAAATAAAGAGACAACAAAGAGGATAAAATGTTAAATGAGTATCATTTGTTAAAAGCACAAGTTCAGTGTGACGCTTGAGGAGAGATTAAGTCACTTTTATACCAGATAAATATCCTACCAGCCCCTAAGCCTGCGTTACAAGCTAATTACAAGTCCTACATAATCTCATTTCAAACGTTCTCACATTAGTGGAGACTTACATGAAGTTCAAACATATGGTATCACTATTACACGCATTGAATATCTTTCTGAGTGTGAGTGTATTTTGCAAAGTGTCCTTAAATCAAATATTTCTTACATGTGTGAAATATGACTTTCTTTGTTGTGAGAGCACTTGACACATGTGGGTTGGTATAATTCAAAATCTTTGTTTGAATCAAGTTGAACAGATCTTGTTGATATTTAAATATGTTTGAGGTACCATTTGAAACTGTAGGAGTTACTTTGAATTCAATCGCAGTTGAAAGAAAAATTGTGAGATATTCCTTTGTTTTTCTAACGGTTGGTACCAATTGTAGTTAAGGTTTAACCTTTTTTTTTACATTCTTTATTTTTGAAAAAAAAAGTCAAGCATTTGTCTGGATCCTTTTTATTATTCTTTTATATATACACTTTAAAAGAGATTCTTAAATTGTTTTTCTTATAAATTGCATTTTTTTTCTTTTGATATTTGATCGTTTGTTTAAAATAATGTGACCTTAGGCTAATCCCATTAGTGTGTGATGCCTATTTTATTTCATTGAATTGTGCATTCCAAATGTAGCATATCTTTAAAAAAAAAAAGGTTAAATCATTATTGGAGTGTCATTGCCTTCAGTGTGACAAGTTAATAATTTTGGAGTGTCACTTGCCTTCAACGTGACAAGTTAATTAATTTTGGAGCGTCACTTGCCTTCAACGTGACAAGTTAAATACTTTTGGAGTGTCACTTGCCTTCAACGTGACAAGTTAACTAATTTTGGAATGTCACTTGCCTTCAACGTGATAAGTTAAATCATTATTGGAGCGTCACTGCCTTCAGGGTGACAGCCTATGCTATTTTGGAGAGTCACTTCTTGCAACGTGACAAGTTAAACTATTTTGGAGAGTCACTTCCTTCAACGTGACAAATTAAGCTATTTTGGAGAGTCACTTCCTTCAACGTGACAAGTTAAATAATTTTGGAGCGTCACTTGCCTTCAACATGACAAGTTAAATCATTATTGGAGTGTCACTGCCTTCAGTGTGACAGGTTAAACAATTTTGGAGTGTCACTTGCCTTCAACGTGACAAGTTAAATCAGTATTGGAGTGTCACTGTCTTCAGTGTGACAAGGTATGTTATTTTGGAGAGTCACTTCCTTCAATGTGACAAATTAAGCTATTTTTGGAGAGTCACATCCTTCAATATGACAAGTTAAACTATTGTTGGGGTGTCACTTCCTTCAATGTGACATGTTCAATCGGAGCGTCACTTCCTTCAACGTGACAAATTAAGTTATTATTGGAGCGTCACTTTCCTCAATGTGACATGTTAAACTTGGAGCAAAGTTAAATCGTTATTGGAGCATCACTTCCTTCAACGTGACATGTTAAGTTAGGACACTTCCTTCAATGTGATTGGCGTGTTAATTTGGATCATCTCTTCCTTCATGAGCAATACACCTAAGAATGGATCGTCATCTCCTTTAGTATGACATGATAAATCAGGTTTGCATGAATCATATTCGTGCTTGTGTTCTATTTGCTACTAACAAGTTTTTCTCAGTTATTACAATACAGAAGTGTGCACTACTTTAGCAGGGACGCAACAAGTGCAGAATAGAGATCATGCTAGTGCATATAACTGGGACAAGATTTCTAAGGAAGACCTCAAAATTTTTACAACTTCCACCGCAATCAAAGCCTTCCTATTTAAAAGTTATGTGTTTGGTCAAAATTGGGTTCGTCAATTTTCTTTGTCCACGATCTCTTTCATCGATCATATCCAAAGAAAGGGACAACTGTTGACACCCAATTTTGGCCCAACTTTTTTAAAATTCGTACTTTTATATCGTTATTTTTTAGTTCTTGTTAAATTCATTATTTTGCGTTAAATTATACGTTTATGTGTATTTTATTTATTTATCTACCGTTGATTATATTTGTTTTATTCGTTTTAATATTTTTAACGCATCGTAATAAATCATTTTTTTTCTTGTTCAAATATAATTACTTCCTTAGTAACTTTTCCACATAAATAAAGATGGTTCCTTTTTTGTATGAAATCTTCTTGACCCTAAATCTAATCATCTACTAACTCTAAACACAAAAAAGAAAAAGGAGAGATAGATATTTCAGCCATGGACACAACACAACAACTCCAATAGCAAAACCCCTCAAAAACGCCACCCTACTCCCTCTCCTTTCCTCCATTTCCGACTAGCTTCGACACAACCAAAACCACCGCCGAAACAACACCAAAACACCCCAAATCTGCCGCCAACAGCTGCCATTTTCGACCCCAAACCACCTGAAATATCAGCACCAAAACACCCCTAATCCGCCGCCAACAGCTGCCATTTTCGACCCCAAACCACTTGAAAAATCAGCACCAAACAACCCCGAAACACCACCATTTCCGCCACCATATCACCCACCATTTCAACACCCAAAAACCCGATAAAAAACTACCACAAAATGCCACCTACTATACCCAAAAAACCCACTAGATTTCAGCCCCTCAATCCACCATTTCAACACCCAAAAAAACCACCTGAAAATCATTAAAAACACCACCAAAACGCACCAGATTTCCAGTCACCAACATGGCCGTCGTCGGGTTTGGTTGTCTCTACTTATGTATGCATCTCCTTCAACTTCAAAATGCTAGGGAGAGATATTTTACCTCTTCCAAGTGCACTATGGTTTCCATTTCCCATTTCTTCATCAGATCTGGGCGTCTCTTTTCATGTATGTATCCCCTCACTTTCACTCTTCTGCCAAGTGCTTTTAGTTTTTATTATTATTATTATTATTATTATTATTATTATTATTATATTATTATTATTATTATTATTATTATTATTATTATTATTATTGTTGTTGTTGTTGTTGTAGTAGTAGTTGTGGTTGTTGTTGTTATTCGTTTCGTTGTGCCTCTTAATGAAATTTATTGCTTTATTGCTTTTCGGGTATATATGTGTTTTTAGTAAGTTATTTCGATTACTGTTTATTAATTGTTCCATGTCATTTGTTAGTTTCGTAAAGTTTCTTATATATTGTTTGTTAAATTTGGCCGAGGAAAAATCTATCCGTCGGATTTCGAGGCCTCCCCATTTAAAAAGACGAAAAAAGTAGTTTAGAATAATATTGGTCACATGTTGAAATTCGTAAATTTTATTTTAAGTTCACATATACATTACTTGTTAAAATTGGCCAATGACGAAACTTCTCCGTCGGTTTTCGAGGCCTCCCCATTTGAAAAGACGGCACAATTTTAGTTTATTCTTTATTTATTAATTATTGTGTATGTTGTTGACGTTGGATAAATATTAGGACATTCTTTATATTATTATTTATTTCACTATTTGTGTATATTTTGTGATTATTATATTTGTGTTATATTGTGTATCTCCTCCTCGATTTGAAAAAAATGAGTTCAGTCGGGACCCATAGTTGTGGATTCCAAAGGGTGCTAATACCTTCCCTTTGGAATAACTTGAACCCTTACCTAGAATTTTTGGTTCACAGACTATCTTTTGTAAAACAATTAATTGGTTTCCTAATTATCCTTAAAATTAGGTGGCGACTCTAAATTAAAATATATTCTTTTTAAACATCATTTTATTTAATTATTTCGCGAGTTGCCACGACGTTGCGCCTTCGGGATGTCAATAGTCCTTATGAGATGAGAAGCAACTACTCTCAAGTCTCCACAAAAAATCCTCAAGTTGAGTAATAAAGACGGGAATCAATAAAATCCAAATTTGTGTACAGAAGTGTAGAAGTAATAAGTGAGTACTCAACAACAAGGTACTCGACAAGTGACTAAACATAATGTAAAGTATTGAAGAACATGAATACTCTTATCATACCAATCAAAACTCCACAACTACAACCTGCAAGTAAATCAACCCAATCTAACAATTCATAATTCACTTAGCACATAGTTCAATAGTAAATCACAAACAGAACAATCATCAACACTAAGTTCATCAGTTAGTAAGGTCACAGAAAGAATATTTGAAAAGATAAGTATGAAACATAACAAGTCAAGTTAAAGAGTCATATAATTATATGATTCAAAGGTAAATTTCTCCTTCTGAAGAAAATAATTAGACATACTGTCAAAAGAGATATCATTTAGCAGTTTGAATATAGATAAGTATGAAACATAATAAGTCAAGTTAAAGAGTCATATAATATACGATTCAAAGATTCTAAAAAAAATTAAAGATACTATCACAAGAGATCATTAGCAGTTTGAATTTGAATAGATAAGTATGAAACCTAACAAGTACATATGTAAACAACAACCTATTGCAATTTAAATATTACGAATTTCTTATTATATATAAATTTCTATAATTTAGCTTATATGTATTTCAGTTTCACTATAATAATTCAATTTATATTTTAAATTTATATTTTAAAAATATATCCACAAAAATTAATTTTATTTGTGCATACTAAGTGCGAAAATATAATGAAATTTGAAGATTCGAATAGTGTGACTATGATAGATTTCAGAACGTGAAGATCTCAATAACCTATTGCCGCTGGAAATTCTATTGCAGGATAAGAAGGCACATATACTTCATGCATATTTTGCTATGGTATTTCAAATGGAAATTCTTTGTAATAATCTCAACTATAAATTATTTCCTTTCAGGGAGATTATATTCAGACATCTGTTGGAAGATTCGTTACCATTAAGTTTGAATAGCAACTACAAAAGTTGAGATAATATTATACGAAACAAATTATCTTTGAATTAAATAAATCTAAGTTCAAAATCAACAATTACAAATTGAGATTGATGTTTGCTCATAGAACGATCATAGAGAAAACTGATAATCTACACTTTGATCTAACTATAATTTAAATTATGACCATTTAAGCACTTGATAAATTAAGTTGATGTAGAGATTAAAGTCCAAACTATTTGATAATTATTTCATTCACATTTTATTTTATTTAACTTTTACCGGCTTTATCTCATATTACCTTTTTTATTACCATTATAAATATTGTCAGAGTGATTATTACTTACGATTTGTTCAAAAACACAAATAAAGTGATGAGTTCAGTATTTTTATGAATATAAAACTTCAAGATCATAAGTAAGATTTCAATCATGATTATAATTAGTGATATATTGCTAATTATCTCATACTTTAAATAATTAACTTATACATTTTTTATGTAGGAGTAACAATGTTGAAGCTACTTTTGAAGGAGAATTCATAGAACTAATTCTTTCACGCTAGGACGAATATATCGCTAAGTCTGTTATTGTGCTTATGCAACTTATACAAACTCACAAGGTAAAGATGTTCAACATTTAAGTGTCTATCTTTTGTACTATTAACATGTGATTAGATATATATGCACAAATATGGAGAAATATTTTGTATGTAATTCTTGAATTGCTCTAAACTATAGATTAATTTTAAATTATCTAAAATTGATAATTTGTCATGTCCTGAGAGGGTACCCTTGACGTGACTGACACTTAGAGACTATTGCTAGTCCCAAGCGAACCACTTGGTCTCTTCATATTTATTCATTTATTCAAATTAGCGGTAAACTTAAAATAAGGAGGCAATATGATGGACAAATCCAATCAACATTCTAACTTAATGAATAAAGGCCATAGGCCAATAAATCAAACTCAAAATCTGCGACATAAAAATAGTTTTAAAGAAACTCAATCAAGAGATAAAGATCTCAACATCAACTCATCACCGCCTAGTCTATGGAGCCTTTATCTCTACTGTCTAGATGGTGCCAATGACAGGTTTATGATAACCTCAAATCAAAATAAAAACTAAACTCAAAAGCAAGAGAGATATAAGTCGTATCCTCCAAATACAAGGGGGGACTCACCAATCCGCTGCTAGAAAATAAGATCCTCAACAAATCATCTGCTGATGATCTCTAATACATGTCTCTGCATCATGAAAAGATGCAGGCCCAAGTGGACGTCAGTACGTAAAATATATGAGTATGTAAAATGGCAGAATGAAACAGATAAAAGTGAAATAATATCAACTCAGATAACTCAAACCAAGAAATAAGAAGCTTAATCAGAATGTCACAAGTCTAAAGTAAGAATACAGTCTAGGCAGAGACCAATCATATCTAATCCCATCCAATCCAATCATAGTATGATCGAAAACTATATGGGAGTTTCTCTAGTCGACAACTATCATCTATGAGCTGGTGATGATATAATAAAGTGATGCCATTGCCACATCCATTCAATACCTTTCCAGGATAAGAGACATTACATCAATGGATCCACAATCAATAATATCAAGTCCTCTATTAGGATAATAGGGAAACATTCAATTTTTACGATTCAATCCTCTCCTACGCTGGCTACGTAGTTATTGAGTTTGAGTTGTTATTTACTCTCACTCTATTCGATGCTCAATACTCTTTCCAAGACTTAATGTTTATAAAACAATCAATGTACTCAATAAGTCTCATATGGACTCTATCAATTCATCAGTTCTATCAAGTTAATCAAGCTATCAATCCCATCAACCTCTCAAGAATGGATCAGACAATCATTTAAGAGGTCCATCAATTTAGACCAACCATTTGAGTTCAATTATGAAAACTCTCATGACCATCAAGTTCTATCAACATGGTCATCATCATTCTCATATCACAATCACAATCATATTATCAAGGCTCTAGATTCAACTCCTAGGTTCATTCATACGATCTTTTGATAAATAATATCTTGGATTTATGAAATAACTTATATAAAAATATTTGTTCAGTAAATCAAGTTCATGATGATCATCAAACAGGTAAAAATACATAGAATATATATAGTTTATAAGAAAACCTTCAAAGACACATGCATAGAGACTCAATGCTTTCACAATTTCTCTATTACCATCAATGTTGGCATATGGAAGAAAAATTCCATGTTTTAGTTTAGCCTTACATACCTGGAATAAAGGATGACTACCAATTCACAAGGGTTAATACTCCAATCACTTGAATCCCTAGCTCTTTTCTCCTCTTCTTAGCCGTAGTTTCTTAGTTAGAACGAGAACGTATAATGAACTTAAGAATGGGTTTGGGAACCCTTTTTAGGTTAAAAAAATGATTTATATTGGTCATGAGTTAAGTTTAGGAGACGTGGAAAAAAGTTTGGAATGCTCCTCAAAAAATTAAAAATTTTGAACTACGGTGAATCTGGTCAGGGTCGTGGGCCTAGTCCCTCCTAGTTCATTTTTTACGAAATTTTTTTGATCAAATTTCTAACTTCATAAAAAATAATAGAATCAAAATTAAGTGCAAATCCACAACAAGTCCGTGATGTGGAGGTGTCGCGCGCCTTGCTAAAAATTGCACTTTTGCTCCGAAAGAATATTTTTTGCTTTGATTGGTTCAAAATTCAATTGATACCAATTTTTCTCTCAATTTTTTGTGTTGATCGTGATTTCAACCTTAAATTTATCAAAAGTATTTGGGATAACGCATTATGCGAGCAATCTCTCATCTCGAGGTACTTTGATAATTTTACCAGGTGTAACAATATCTCTCCCTTGGGATCATTCGTCCTCGAATGATCGGTAGCTAAAGGTGAATTCACAGCATGAATGACCATCAAGAATATCTCAATTAAAAATTGACCAATTAATAATCTAGACAATCACTATTCAGATTCAAGAATATACAAATCAATTCAAGTCAAGAGTATGATATTACCTTCAACATCTTCATCATCGTACACGAATATATGGTCCAGAAGGCTTTCATATCTTCCCCAGCTTCCCACGTGGCTTCCTCAATAAATTGATTCCTCTACAAGACTTTGACTGAGGCTATCTCTTTGGTCCTCAGTTTGTGAACCTGACAATCAAGAATTTTGGACTGGGGTCTCCTCATAGGACAGTCGATCTTTCACTCCAGTGCTATTAATAGGGACTTCCAATGAAGGATATCCCAAGAAATTCTTCAACATCGAAACATGGAAGACCAGATGAATCACGACTAACTCAAAAGGCAACTCCAATTCATCAGCAACATTCCCAATCTTTTTCCTAATCTGGTAAGGACCAATATACCAAGGTCTAAGCTTCCCCTTCTTCCCACAATCTCATGACACCTTTCATAGGTGACACCTTCAAGTACACCCAATTATTCACATCAAACTCTAAGTCTCTTCTCCTCACACCGGTGTCAGATTTCTGACGATTCTGTGCAGTCTTCAACATCTCTTAAATTACCTTCATTTTCTCCATCGACTGAGGAACAAAATTAGGCCCAATCAACTCAGCTTCTCTAACCTCAAACAATCCAATCAGCGATCTACACCTCCTTTTATATAAAGCTTCATAAAGAGCCATCTGAATACTTGCAAGGTAGTTATTATTATGTGAAACCTCAATCAAGGATAAGTGCTCATACCAATTACCTTTAAAATCGACAACACATGCCCTCAACATATATTCTAATGTAAAGAATTGTGCATTTTGCTTGGCCATTTGTCTAAGGATAAAAGGTTGTTTTAAGATTCACCTTTGAGACTGGTCCTTTCTGAAAGGATCTCCAAAACTGGAAAGTGAATTGAGCTCCTCTATTTGAGATGGTAGACAAGGGAACTCCACGCAATCTAACAATTTCACAAATGTATAATTTAGCATAATCCTCTGTAATGACAGTCGTCTTAACTGCTAAGAAGTGAGCTCATTTGGTCATCTTGTCCACAATCACTCATATCAAATTATGTTGCTTTGGGACCTTGACAAATAGGTGATGAAATCCATATTGATCATCTTTCACTTCCATTTGGAAATCTCAAAGTGTTGAGCCAATCCACATCGCCTTTGATGCTCAACTTTAACTTGTTGACAATTTGGGCACTTGGAAACAAACTCAACAATATCCTTCTTTATTTCACTCCACCAATAGACTCCCCCTAAGTCATGGTACATTTTAATAGATCCAGGATGAACAAAATACCTAGAACTATGGGCTTCATCCATAATCCTATCTCAAACACCATCAATATTTAGAACACACAGTCGACTTTGGTATCTCAGAATACCATCTCCCCCTTTGGAGAAAAACATAATCTTCTGTTTATGGACAACTTCCTTCAACTAAAGTAGAACAAAATCTTGGTCTTGCTTCTCTTTCACCTTTGCCGCTGGAGATGATGCAGATCCATTCTGAACACTAGCTTCACCTTCATTAGACTCCTTAAGCTGAACTCTCAATTGAGCCAATCGATGCACTTTTTTAGCTAATTCTCTCTTTTCCTCCTCAACATGGGTAACACTACCCATTGATAACCTGCTCAGAGCATCAACCACCATTTTAGCCTTACTTGGATGGTAGAGAATGCTCATGTCATAATCCTTGAGCAACTCCAGCCATCTCCTCTACCTCAGGTTGGGCTCTCTCTGACAGAAGACATATTATAGGCTCTTGTGGTCAGTGAACACATCCACATGAACTCCATACAAGTAGTGAAGCCAAATTTTAAGAGCAAACACTACATCTGCCAACTCAAGATCACGAGTTGGATAATTCCTCTCATGAATATTGGGCTGTTTGGAAGCATAAGCTATCACTATGCACTTTACCCCTCTGCATCAACACATAGCCTAAGACAACTCTGGATGCATCACAATAGATCATAAAATCTTCGGTCCCATCAGGCAAGACTGAGCAATAGTCAATTTGATCCAATTTCTAAAAACTCTCCTCACAAGCATCAGACTATTGGAACTTAGTCTTCTTTTGGGTCAGCTTATCAATGGTGATGATATGGATGAGAATCCCTCTATAATTCTGTGGTACTAGCTAGCCAAACCCAAGAATCTTCTTATATCCATTAGGGATGTGGGTCTGGTCCAATTCTTCACTACCTCAATTTTTTGAGTATCAACTCGAGTACCATCTCCAAATATTATATGATCCAAGAAAGCTACTGATGCAAGGCATATCCTTAAGAGTTTGGAGTACAACTCTAAGATAATGAGAATGCTCTTCCTCATTCTTGGAGTAGACTAGAATATCATCAATGAAGACAATCACAAACATATCAAGATATCCCTTGAACACTCTATTCATCAGATCCATAAAGGTTGCAGGTGCATTAGTCAATCCAAAGGACATGACCAGGAACTCAAGATGGCCATAATGGGTCCTAAAGGTTGTCTTTGGAATATCACATTCTCTCACTTTTAACTGATGATAACCTAATTTGAGATCTATTTTTGAGAAACAAGAGGCACCTTAAAGTTGGTCAAATAGATCATCTATCCTGGGGAAAGGATACTAATTCTTTATGGTGACTTCATTCAGTTACCTATAATCAATACACATTTTGAAATACCCATCTTTCTTTAGCACAAAAGGATAGGAGCACCCAAGGAGAAACACTCGATCGAATAAAGCCCTTATCTAGCAAATCTTTCAACTGCTCTTTTAATTCTTTCAACTCAGCAGGGTCATTCTATAAGGTGGAATAGAGATAGTTTGAGTATCGGGAAGAACATCAATCCCAAAATCAATCTTCCTATAGGGAGAGACTCTAGGCATATCCTCAAAAAAAACTTCAGGAAACTCATTGACAATCGGGATTTCCTCGAGAGATGGAGACTCTACACTATCATTTTTAACTCACACAATATGATAAATACACCCTTTAAAGATCAACTTTCTGGCCCTAAGGTAGGAAATAAACTTACCTTTAGGCACTGCAGGACTAACCTTCCACTCTATAATAGGCTCATTCAGAAATTGGAATTTGAGTGTCCGAGTTCTATAATAGATAGAGGCATAACAGGCATGAAGCCAATCCATGCCAACAATTACATCAAAGTCAATCATCTCTAACTCAACTAAGTCTTCCAAGGTATCTTTATGATAGATAAATACTAAAAAAGATCTCTGTAGACCCTCTCAGCTAGAATAGACTTACCAATAGGAGTAGAAACATTAAAGAGCTCAAGAAGACATTAAAAAAGGATCTCAAATTTACTACCCATATAAAGGGTCACAAATGATAAGGTGGCACTCGAATCAAATAAAATATATACATCATGAGAAAAGACTCGAAGTATACCCATGACAACATTTAGTGAATTCTCCTGATCTTGGCGTCTAGCTATGGCATACAAGCGGTTTGTACCTCCACTCATACCCATAGTGGTACCTCTTTAATTACCGCTGGCTAGTGGCGCTATCGAGGACTAAACTTTTTTACCTCTATTACCCCATTTTCTAATAGGACATTTATTCTGGAAGTGACCAATCTATCTGCATCTATAACAATCATTTGTGCCCTCACAACACTCAATTAGGTAGAGTTTGTAACACTTGCCACAACATGGCTTTCCTCTCAAACCTTGAGTCACACTAACTTGGGATTGAGAACCCTGAGTTTTGAAATTATGATGAGCCTGGGACTTCTGATCATACTTGTTACTCGGAGCTGACGTACTTGTTGAGGAAGTAGCATAACCCGAAGATCTCTTCAAAATAGGACTTGTCCCCCTTACTCTACTTATGTTGTCTAGGCTCATACCTTGCTGACTTAGCCTTCTTACTCAAATGCTCTTCCCTATCCATCTTCTTATCCTTCTTAAGTTATTGTGCATAGACCATAAGCCTAGAAATATCCATGCCTAGGATCAGCAAAGTCGCCTTGCACTTTTTTTCATATGCTTGCCCAAGCCAGATATGAGCTTTTTCATTCTTTCCCTCATGTCCTGGACCATTTCTAGAGCATACCTGGATAGATGAATGAACTTGAGGTTGTACTCTTTGACAGTCAACCCCTTATACTTCAAGTTCATGAACTCTTCGATCTTTGTTTCCCTCAACTCATGGGGAAAGAAATGATCACGGAAGGTATCCTTAAATTCACTCCACTCGATAGGCTCAACATCCTTACCTCGACCCTTTTCCCACTAGTTGTACTAAACATTCGCCACATCCTTAAGTTGATAGGAGGCAAGTTCAACTCCCTCATCTTAGTCGCATGCATAGCTTTTAGAACCTTCCACATCTCATCAACGAAGTTCTGAGGGTCTTCCTCAACTTTTGACCCTCTGAAGACTAGTGGGTTCATCCTCAAGAAATTCCTCAGTCTCGTTGCAGCAGTGGGCTCCTAGGAACTGGAAGTAGGAGCCTGCGAACCCTGATTTTCACTCTAGGAGGCTACTAAATGGGTAAGCATAGTAATGTCTCCCCTGAATTCTACCTTTGAAGTGGGAGCTGGCTGAGCAGTAGGTGTCTGAGGAGCCCCAGTATCTCTGGCAGTTCGACCCCATCCTCTCGTCCCTGTCTGAGTAGGAGCTTTTGGTGGGGGATTCTTAGTTGGAGGCTGAGGCATCTTTTTGGGTGGTGGTATGCTTAGGATGCATGATCTGTAAACATATAATGCATGAACGGATAGATACTTTAATAGAGTTAAACTCTGTCCCACGAACTCAAAATACAAAAGAAGTATGACCATTCCTAATATCCTCTAGCCTCCTGCTTAAAAATATGGTGCACAACACACCCATAAACAAGATTCTACTAGACACAGGTTCATAGACTCTCCAACACTGAATTCTATACTCTGATACCAAGTTTGTCACACCCCGGGAGGGTACCCTAAACCTGGTCGACACTCAAAATTGAAAATTTTTCTAAGTGTTACGATGCTTCACAATTCTTGTTTTCCATATCTAGCTTATTCTGCTAATGGCTTTTTGTGACGAGGGTTCCCAAGAATCAGCCTCTCTACCTCTATGAGGTATTGGTAAGGTCTGCATACGTTCTATTCTCCTTAGACCCCACTTATGGGATTCCACTGGGTATGTTGTTGTTGTTATGATGCTTCACGAATGGATTTTATGACTCATAAACCAATCTATGAGTCATAAAGTGAGCTCGTAGATTGAGTTTCAGAGGCTTATTTCAGGGGTACAAAGTGTAACCAAGATAAAACTAATGTTTACAACTCGTGGATCATTTTACGCCCATAGTTTGGTTCCTAGCAGTTTTATGAGGGGTATTTATCATTTTTTTCCCACATACCCTAAGTCTAATACTACATCATTTTGAGCCCCAACTCTACCTATAACTGACCCATCCCTCTCCTAACACCCTCATTTACTCTTCACTCAATTTCTAAATATTTTCTAAGGCAAGAGCACTCCTATCAAGACAAGGAAGGACAACTAGGGTTTGTCAAGCTTGATTTTTCAACTCCAACCCTTTTTCTTAAGCTTCTTAATCAAGGTATATGGGGTTCATTCATGGGTTCCTATCACCCATGAAGCCCAAGTTTTTTCTATAAATACTCTTCTAATTTAGGTTATGTAATGTTAAGGGGTTTGTAAATTGACTTTTCAAATGCATAGATCATGAGTTATTTAACTTGTATTAACCTATTTTGATGTGTATTGACTTTCAATTGCATGGTATCATTGATTTACTAAGTGTTCCTTTATCAAGTTAAATTAGGGCTTTTTGAATGTATGGTAGGTTAAATGATTTGTGACTTGAAGTGATGAAAGACATAATGTTCATACATGGTTTTCTTGAAATACATGATTTATAAATGTTTTGAACCTGAACCACCTAGTATATGTTGTTTTCTCATGAAAGTATGGCTTGCATTTCAAGGTCTCTAAATCGCATGTTTATGAAGTTTATTGCTTATGTTTATGGGAGTCTTTTGAACGAAAATTATTACTGGTGAAAGAAAGGTTTTCTCACCCCCTACGATGGCTTCTATATGTGAAAGGACAATTCTCACATACTTGAATCATTCAAGATTTTGAATGAGCTACTCTATATGCATGAGCTTATGACAAGTACGAACTATCACTATTATTGAAATTATGAATGCATGACTAGTATGGTTTGATGAAATCTATTTCATGGGACTTGGCTTAGCCTCGAATGAGGCCTAAGGTTGGGGTCTATCCCCAAGGGTCCTTATATAAAGCCTTTGTCCTTATAACTGCGTGCCATCGTAGGGTTATGTATTAGCTAGTGAATCCATATATAGCACCATGTTCATGATACCCACTAAGTGGGTATAGTCTACCTTGGTAAGTAAGCTACTCCTTCTGTATGTAGGCAACATCAAAATTTCATGTAGTAGCTCACGTGGTCTTAGTATCAATTAAGGTCTCCTCCCACATAGTTATGTACATGATATGTTATGATGTTTATGATTCTTCAAACACGTTTTAAATAAGGCATTGATCATAATTACATATTGAGCTTGTAGTCCTTTTTATGATTATGCATCTTGCCTGTTATGATACATGATTTCCTTGTTGTATTGCATCCCACATACTTATTAAATTTCATAGTTCTAATACATATTTTGCCTACATGATGTCACCATGCAAAGTCCGGCGATCCTCCTCCTCCCCATCCTCATGGTTGACTATTGAATTGAAGATCTCATTTCATTGGCGAATCCTCTAGTTCGAGGACAATAGCCCTTTATCTAACTTGATGTTTCTAGACTATGATACTTATTCTACTTATATATATTTGAGGGTGAGCTTGGGATATGTTTACGCGCCCACCCTATCTATGCTTTAGAGGTGTTGTTGGGTATACAATTATGCACGTATTTATTATGATTCTATTTCCCATACTTATGTTGATTGTCCTTTATACCCTACCCTTTAGTTTTCGATTGCTTTATGTCTTTACTAATTATGTTCTTAATGTATGCTATGAGGGTTATTTGAGGTACCTTCGAGTTCCTCATTCTCCATGTCACATCTAGGATCTAGGCTTGGGTCGTAACGTTATATATCTTAAGAAGTGATAATAGAGTGCCTAAGAAGAATGTGTCAAAGAATCAATCAAAATTTACGCAAGATGGAAGTTTATGGCATATGAGACTGGGACATCCTCCTGCTCAAGTGATGAAGAGTCTGAATCTACTTCAAAATAAACAAGATGATGTATTGTTGAATAATTGTACAGTCTGCCCCTTAGCTAAGCAAGCTAGATTGTTATTTCAAATTAGTACTTCCAAATTTAGTTCACCTTTTGTAATGTTTCATATGGATCTATGAGGCATATATAAAACTCCTACTTTTGATAGAAAATAATACTTTCTAACTGTGGTAGATGATTGCAACAGATTTTACTTGGATCCATTTTTTACAGCTTAAATCTGAAATAGTTGTGGCTATTAAGGAGTTTATAGTAATGATTAAGACTCAATTTGATGCACATGTATAGATGGTTAGATATGACAATGGAATAGAAAATTTTAATTTCCAAAGCACAAGTTTGTTCAAGCAGCTAGGCATAATACACCAAAGTAGTTGTATCCACACATAACAATAAAATGGCACAGTAAAGAGAAAAAATAGACATACAGTTAATATAGCCAGAGCAATTAGACTTGAATCCAGTATACCTATCAAGTATTGGAGTAGGTGTGTCACAACAACTGTTTATTTGTTGAATATGTTACTATCTTTAGCTATTAATGAAAGGACTCCATATAAGATACTTCATTACAAGCCTCCATCATTGTCTCTCTTGAGAGTGTTTGGTTGTATGTGTTATGCTACATCTTTACCTAAAGGTGATAAATTTACAAAAAAGGCAAAATCAGCAGTTCTAATAAAATACTCTAAAACTTAGAAGGGCTACATTTAATGGATCTTAATTCCAAGACATTTTTTTGTTAGTAGAGATGTGATATTTAAAGAGCATGTGTTTCCTTTTGCCACCTCTAAAGAAGTAGTTCTAAATTATAGTCCAACACCATTTGGTTTTGAATTATTTATATATTGCACTGATAATTTTGACACCACAGAATCAGCTGCTGGATGACCTAATGATATGTCATCGAATTAGTCTTTAACTATTATGCTTGAGAATCATTTCCCTCTTATTATAGAGCATTCTTCTAAAGATAATCCAGTCCTTTCATCTACGAACACTTATATTGAAACTTCTAAAATACTAGCATTACTAAATAGGGGTGGCAATTTGTCATGCCTCGGGAGGGTACCTTAGATGTGGCTGACACTCAGAGATTATTGCTAGTTCCCAAGCGCATCACTTGGCCTCATCACATTCATTCATTCAACATAACTTAACAAATCAGCGAAAGACTATGATAGTAATAGGGGGACAATCTAAGTCCCAAATATCATGTTAAATAAATAGGCTAGTATGGAAGAAACTAGCTCAATAAAATCTCAATGTCAACGACTCAACTCTAGTCTATGAAGCCTCTATCACTATCAATTGGTGCCAATGACAAACCCATGGCTATACCAAAGCAAAATAAAGTTACTCAAGTCTACCTCTAGAAGGCTAAATGAAAATAAATAGGATCCTCCGAAGTAAAGGAGGCTCACCAACTCAACTGACTGCAAAGATCCTCAACAATGCGCCTATTGACGATCTCTAGTACCTGCTTCTGCATCATAAAATGATGCAGTCCAAAGGGGACGTCAGTACGTAGAACGTACGAGTACGTAAAATGGTTGAATGAAACAGACACAGGTAGAATAATATGGAAATAACATCGACTCCCAAGATACTCAGTTAAAATGTCAAATGTATATATAAAGCAAAGATAAATTATAGACAATTGACTCATCAATGCCAATCAAACCTCATCAATCAACTCCACTTAACTCAGTTCAACTCGACTTAGAGTACGATCAGTAGGAGACCTATCTGGGAGTTTCTCTTATCTGACAATAATCACTTATGATCCAGTGGTTATACAATAATACCGCTGATGTTGTCACAACCGTTCCGTACTTGCAAGGTAAAGAATGTTTTGGATCCATTAGGGGTCTAACCTCCTCAAGTCCTCCATTGCTTTCAGGGACTTTAACTGAAGAGAGAACCTAAATGTAATGGTTCTATCCTCATCTACGCTTGGCGACATAGTTAATGAGTGGGAGTTGAATTTACTCTTACTCATTTAGGTGCTCGATACTCCTCCCAAGACTCAATGCTCATAAAACTCCTCATCTTAATCAATCATCTAATTAGCCTCGTAGAGACTCTCATCATCTCATTAGTCTCATGGAAACTCTCATCATCTCATTAACTCAAACCAATTGGGCTTTTCGGCCTAGCATCTCAATCATCTCAGTTCTCATTTAATACTCAAGGACTTAGATCAATCATTAAGAGGAAGTCAATTAGACAAAACTCTAAAATTTAATTATGAATACTCATGGGACCATCAAGTTCTATCAACCTATTATCATGCTCATATCACAATCACAATCAACATACTCAAGCTCAAGACTCTAGACTCAATCCCTAGGTTTATTCATGCATCTTTTATAAAATCAGATATAGGGCTTGTGAAAATAACTCATATAAAAATGCTAAATCAGTAAATCAAGTTTATGATGATTATCAACATATGAAAATACATGTAATATATAATTTACAAGAAAATACTTAGGAAACATGTATGTGGACTCATTAGACTCTCAACTCCTCTATTACCATCAATGGGGCCACATGGAAGAACATTCCCATATTTTGATGTAACACATGGTAAAATTACCAAAATATCCCTAGAGTGAGGGTATGCACGTAATGCATCTTCAAATACTCGTATGAAAAATCTGAAGCCAGATTTGTGATCAACATGAAATATTAAGTGGGAAAATGGTCTCGGTCGATTTTTAGAGCTACCCAATCAAAAGATAATTTTTCGATCCGAAGCGCAAAACAATATTAGTGCGCGACAAGAGCACGTCACGCCTCCATCGCGGACTAGCACTTACATTTTTTTGAAAATTTTCGACAAGATTGAGAAAATTTGTTCCGAAACTTTTTTCTAAAAATACATGGTGCGCGACTAGTCCGCGTCGCGGACTGGGTCTTTTCCGAGCTGAAAATTTCTAATTTTTACTACGGGCATTTCAGTTAATTTTCAACCCCTCCTAAACTCTATACATGATCTAATAAGGTCGTTTTGATGTCAAAAGGGTCTAAATCCCCATTTTAAGTCCTATTCCATAATCTAACAAGGCTAAGGCTTGAGGAAAAATGAGAAGAGCTTGAGTTTGAGAGATTTGAGAAGAAATCCTTGTCATGACTTGTTGATAGCTTCATCCTAGGTATGTAAGGCTAAACTAAAAGCATGAGATTGTTCTCTCATGTGCCCCATAGATGAGTTGATGGTTCAAGAGTCTACATACATATACCCTTGATGTTTTTTTAAAATTTTTTATTTGAAATTACATGTTTTCCTATGTTGATGATCATCATACTATTTGTTTTCTTAAATTGAATATTTTCATAGGAATTTGCATAACCCTACATGACTAATTTGAAAATCATGCATAATGAACTTGAGAATTGAATTTAGAGCCTTGAGTTGAGATTGTTGATTGTGATGAGAGAATGATGATGAGTTGATAGAATTTGATTGCCTTACGAGTCTCTATAAATGAACTCTACCGATGTGTCTATTCGATTATTTCCTAATGATTGTTCAAAATCTTGAGTCATCGATGAGATTGATTGATGAAAGAGTTAGAGTCCCTATGAGCTTGATTGATGAAAGGGTTAGAGTCCCTATGAGTTGATTGATGATAGGGTTAGAGTCCCTATTAGATACTGATCGATGATGGGGTTCAAGTCCCTATGAGATTGGTTGAGATGAAGGTTTTATGAGCATTGAGTCAAGGGAGGAGTATCAAGCACCGAAAGAGTGAGATTTAGTCCGACTTGAACTTGTCAAACTACGTCGCCAAAAGTAGGTGAGGCTTAGAACCATCACATATATTATGGTTCCCTCATGAGTAACAGTCCCTAAAAGCAACAACGGACCTATTGAGTACTTACCCCATATTGGGTGAGCCTTGGGTTCATCAATCCTTAAAACTTCCCTTTCTTGAATCCAAGGGTAAAGACGAATTCCATCCGGAATTCTCCCTTAATAATAGATTAGGCAATGAGTCGGTTTCTTTTTTTCTCAATTATGACAGAAGTACGTAATCGCTATAGTGAAACTATTGGAGCGCAGACACTTTAAAAATGGACGCTTAGTTTGAAAGTACATCCGCTAGCTTCTTGCGATATATAGGTATGCGAAGCAATTCAATCTCTGTGATTCACTATATTTTAAGACATATAAAGATATAGCATCAACCTAGGCTTTCGATCATTTCCTACCTGGCAAGTATGGAACGGCGTGGCAACACCGATAGGATGCTGTACAATCACTGGCTCATAAGTGATTGTTGTTGGATAAGAGAAACTCCAGAAAATTCCTATCTTGAGTACTCTGAGATGAGATGAGATAAGTTCAATTGAGTTGAGTTGAGTTGATTGATAAGGTTCATTGGTTGATGGGTCACTTATCTAATCTTAATTCTTGCTTTTGTTAGATATTTGACATGTTGATTGTTTACTATTTCTAAGTTGATGTTGTTATATATTACTCTACCTATTTCTGCTTCATTTAGCTATTTTACATACCATACATTTCACGTACTGGCGCCACTCAGTGCTGCATCATTTTATGATACAGATACAGGGATTAGGGATCGTCAACAAGCGCGTCATTGGAGATCCAAGACGTTCAGCTTATTGGTGAGCCTCCCCTATTCCGGAGGAACCATTGTTATTTATTTCATCATGCTTTTGAGTTAGACTAGACTAGTCTTTATTTTGATTTCGATAGCCATGGGTTTGTTATTGGCACCACTTGATTAGTGATAGAGGCTTCATAGATGATAGTCAAACGTTGATGTTGAGATTGTGAGCTAGTTCTTTCTACTAGCCTTCTATTATTATATATATTATTTGAGACATTAGATAAGATGAGCCCATTTACTTGCTTTTATTTTTGCTAATCTGTAGAGTTGTCCGATTAAATGGATGTGATGAGGCCAAGTGAATCGCTTGGGGACTAGCAATAGTCTCTAGGTGTCGGCCACGTCTTGGATACCCTTTCAGGGAATGATAAACTTGGTATCAGAGCACAGAGTTCAAGTGTCCTAGGAAGTCTATGAAGCCGTGTCTAGTAGAGTCCTTATTTTTGGTGTGAAGAGCTCTACATCTATAATTTGGAGGCTGTAGGACATTTAGGAATCATTTCACTTCTTTCATGTTCTAAGTCGTGCCATAGAGTTATACTCTATGAAAGGTTCTTCTCTAATCCATGCTCTACATGTTGCAGAGTTGTGATCATGCCTCCAGAAGAGCCGTCAGAGGTAGGGGATGTCCCGCTAGGCAAAATGTTAACCCACTTGAGCCTCAAGGACACGAAGAGCCTACAGACCAAGCTGTCCCTGTTGAGAAGCCCCTGCGAGATGAGGTCTCTAATGCTGAACTACGCCATACTATTCAAACACTAGCTTAGGCTATCACAACACCTACTGCGAGACAAGGAGTGGGGAGAAAGGATTTATGACACGTCTAGAGTCCAGTTTCTTAAGGATGAATCCGCCTGAGTTCACAGGGTCTGCATCCACTGAAGATCCTGAGAACTATGTGAAGGAACTTCATAAGGTGTTTTAAGTGATGCATGTGGCTGATGCTGACAGAGTTGAACTGGTTGCTTACCAACTCAAGGATATGGCTAGACTATGGTTCGACCAATGGAAGAAAGGTAGAGGAGATGATGCTCCATTGTTGACTTCGACAAATGTTCGAGGAAGCTTTCTTAGGGTGTTTCTTCCCAAGAGAACAAAGAGAAGCTAAGGTGAGAGAGTTCTTGATTCTGAAGCAGGGCTCTCTGACTATGCAGGAGTATGGGTTGAAGTTCACGCAACTATCTCGCTATGCTCCGGACATGGTTGCTGACATGAGGGGAAGAATAAGGATGTATGTTGATGGGTTAAATAGAGGACCCAAGAGAGATAGGAGGGGAGCAATACTTGTGAGTGATATGGACATTGAGCGATTGATAACATTTTTGCAACAGGCTGATGAGGAGAGCCAACATGATAAAGAAGAGTTTAGAAATAAGAAAGTTAAGACATCTAACCATGAGGTTGGAAATAAGGGGAATGGAAATAGATTTCAGACAAAGCCAGCACCATCATCTGCTAGTGCACCTGTGCCTAGAATCATGAATGATCAGAGGTCCCAGAATGTTGAAGCCCATGGATCTCAATCACAAGCTAGTGTGGCTCAAGGTTCATAGGGTAAACCACCATGTGGTAAGTGTGGCGAATTGCACTTGGGGAGATGTCGTGAAGGGGATAATGTATGCTACAAATGTGGCCAAGTAGGTCACTACCAGAGAGTGTCCAAAGTAGGCTGACCGGGCTCAATCTTCTACACCAGCCCCGCTAGCTAGAGGGAATTAGAGAGGTGCTATGTTAGGTGCAAGTGGAGCTATAAACCATTTGTATGCCATGGGTAGTCGCTAATATCAGACGAACTCCCCAAATGTTGTGACGGGTATGTTTGAGTCTTTACTTTTGATTATTATGTTTTGATGGATCCTGGTGCCACATTGTCATTTGTAACTCCGTATGTGGCCAGTAGATTCAATAGAACCCCTGAGAGTCTTTTTAAACCCTTTGATGTTTCTACTTCAGTGGGTAAGTCTATTCGAGCAGAGAGAATCTATAGAGGTTGTGTAGTGTCCATCCATCATAAGGATACTTTTGTTGATTTGGTAGAGTTGGAGATGATTGATTTTGATTTGATCCTTGGCATGGGTTGGCTTCACGCCTTTTATGCCTTTGTCGATTGTAGAGCCCAAACCGTTAAGTTCCAATTCCCGAATGAACCGGTTCTTGAATGGAAGGGTGATTCTGTTGCACCTAGGGGAAAGTTTATCTCATATCTTAGAGCCAGAATGTTGATTTCCAAAGGTTGTCTCTATCACCTCGCGCGAGTGAAATCTCATGATATTAAGTCTCTTACTCTTGAGTCAGTCCCGATTGTGAATGAGTTTCTTGAAGTGTTTCTTGAGGATCTTCCTGGAGTCCCTCCTGACAGGGAGATTGACTTTGGGATTAATGTTCTTCCCGATGCCCAACCTATCTCAATTCCACCTTATAGGATGGCCCCTACTGAGTTGAAAGAATTGAAAGAACAATTAAAGGATTTGTTAGAGAAGTGCTTTATAAGGCCGTGTGTTTCTCCTTGGGGTACCCCGGTCTTATTTGTGCGAAAGAAAGATGGGTCCCTCAGAATGTGTATTGACTATAGGAAACTAAACAAGGTCACTATAAAGAATAAATATCCTCTTCAAAGGATAGATGATTTGTTTGACCAACTTCAGGGTGCCTCTTGTTTCTCAAAGATAGACCTCAGATCTGGCTACTATTAGTTGAAACTGAGGAAATGTGATATTCCAAAGATAGCCTTAAGGACCAGATATGGCCATTTTGAGTTCTTGGTCATGTCCTTTTGGTTGACTAATGCACCTGCAACCTTTATGAACTTGATGAATAGAGTATTCAGACAATATTTTGATATATTTGTGATTGTATTCATTGATAATATTTTGGTATATTCGAGAGATGAGGAGGAGCATGTTAATCACCTCAGAGTGGTCCTCCAAACACTTAAGGACCATGAGTTGTACGCAAAATTCTCGAAATGTAAATTTTGTCTTAAGTCAGTGGCTTTCCTAGGCCACGTTGTTTCTTGTAATGGTATTCGAGTAAATGCTCTGAAGATTGAAGCGGTTAAGAACTGACACAGACTGACCTCTTCGACTGACATAAGAAGTTTCTTGTGGTTGGCAGGCTACTACCGCATATTTGTTGATGGATTTTCTTCCCTGTCCGCACCATTGACTGAATTGACTCAGAAGAAAGTCAAGTTTCAGTGGTCCGATGAATGTAAGAAGAGTTTCCAAGAGTTGAAGACGAGACTGACTACTGCATCAGTTCTAACTTTACCTGATTAGACAGAGGACTTTGTAATCTATTGTGATGCTTCGAGGGTTAGATTGGGATGTGTGCTGATGCAGAGAGAGAAGGTGATAGCCTATGCTTCCAGAAAACTCAAGGTTCATGAAAGGAACTATCCAACCCATGATCTTGAGTTGGCGGCGGTAGTGTTTTCTCTTAAAATCTAGCAACACTACTTATATGGAGTGCATGTGGATGTGTTCACTAACCATAAGAGCTAGTACTATGTCTTCAGTCAGAAAGAGCTCAATCTACAACAACGGAGATGGAGTTGCTCAAGGATTATGAAATGAGCATTCTCTACCACCCAAATAAAGCTAACGTTATTGCTGACACTCTTAGCAAGGTGTCAATGGGTAGCACAACCCATGTTGAGGAAGGGAAGAAGCAGTTGGCCAAAGAAGTGCATCGATTGGCTCGATTGGGAGTTCAACTTAAGGAGAATAATGAGAGAGGAGTTAATGTTCAGAATGGGTCTGCTTCATCCTTAGTGGCTGAGGTAAAAGAAAAACAAGACCAAGATCCTATCATACTCTAAGTGAAGGAGGTTGTCCACAAATAGAAAGTGATGATTTTCTCCAAAAAGGGAAATGGAGTGTTGAGATACTAGAGTAGATTGTGTATTTTAGATGTAGATGGTATTTGGAAAAAAGTCATGGTTGAAGCCCATACACTAGATATTCGATTCATCCTGGCTCTACCAAGATGTACCATGACTTGAGAGAAGTCTATTGGTGGAGTGGAAAGAAGAGGGATATTGCTGAATTCGTTTCAAAGTGCCTGAATTGCCAACAAGTGAAAGTTGAGCATCAAAAGCCATGTGGATTGGCTTAGAACTTTGAGATTCCTGAATGGAAGTGGGAGATGATTAATATGGATTTTATTACTGGTCTACCAAGGTCTCGAAAGCAACATGATTCGATATGGGTGATTGTAGACAGGATGACTAAATCGGCTCATTTCTTAGTAGTCAAGACAACCAACACTGTGAAGGAGTACACCAAGTTGTACATCCAAGAGATTGTGAGGTTGCATGGAGTTCCCTTGTCCATCATCTCGGACAGAGGATCCCAATTCACCTCCTAATTTTGGAGATCGTTCCAGAAAGGATTGGGTACTAAAGTGAACCTGAGTACAACCTTTTATCCATAGACAGATGGTGAGACAGAGCGCACAATTCAGACATTAAAGGATATGTTGAGAGCCTGTGTACTTGATTTCAAAGGAAATTGGGATGATCATCTACCATTGATTGAAGTTGCATATAAAAATAGTTATCATATAAACATTCAAATGTCTCCCTATGAAGCCTTGTATGGAAGGAGATGTAGATCACCAATTGGGTGGTTTGAGGTTAGAAAAGCAGAATTGATTGGGCTTGATCTTGTCCACCGATTGATGGAGAAGATTACAATCATTAGAGAGAGATTAAAGACTGCCCAAAGTCGCGAGAAATCTTACACTGATGTGAGGAGAAGAGACTTAGAGTTTGAGGTGAATGATTGGATGTACATGAAAGTGTCACCTATGAAGGGTGTCATGAGATTTAGGAAGAAGGGAAAGTTGAGTCCACGCTATGTGGGACCATATCAGATTGTGAAGAATATTGGGAAGGTTGCTTATGAGCTAGAGTTGCCTTCCGAGTTAAACGGTATTCATCCGGTATTCCATGTATCGATGTTGAAGAAGTGTTTGGGAGATCCTACCTTGGTGATCCCTATTGAGAGTATCGAAGTGAAGGGTAGCTTGTCCTACGAGGAAATTCTGGTCCAAATCTTTGATCGTTAGATTCGTAAGTTGAGAAACAAAGAGATAGCCTCAGTCAAAGTCCAGTGGAGAAATCAATTCATTGAAGAAGCCACATGGGAAGCTGAAGAAGAGATGAAGGCCAAATATCCACACATATTCGTGCCCAATGATGAGAACGTCGGAGGTAAAATTCTTACCCTTGACTAAATTGATTCATCTATTCTTGAGTTGATTGTCTATTCTTGAGTCCGAGTAGAGTTGATTCAGGTTGAACAGGAGTCGAGAGTTTGATTGGTTGAGGTGAGTGTTGAGATAAGTCTTGAGTCTATTCGTGCCTTGATTCCCACCTTTACTCAACATTCGAGGACAAATGATCCCAAGGAGGAGATGATTTAATGCCCAATAAAATTATCAAAATACCCCTAGAGGAGAGGATGCACGTAACGCATCTTCTGATGCTCGTATGGCAAATCTGAGGCCGAATTTGTGATCAACACAAAAAATTGAGTGGGAAAATGATCTCAGTCAATTTTTAGAGTGACCAGATCAAAAGATAATTTTTCTACCTGAAAACAAAAATTAGTGACGACGCACAATGGAGGCGCATCGCGCCTCTGTAACGGAGTCACGATTATGTTTTTTCAAAAAATTTCGACGGAATTGGGAAAACTCGTTCAGAAACTTTTCGGAGAAAAATACACTGTACGCGACCAGTCCGCATCACGGATAGGGTTATTCTGAAGCTGGAAAATTTCTAAATTTTGTGAGGGCCATTCCGGTCTATTCCCAACCCCTCCTAAACTCTATACACGATCTAATTAGGCCGTTTTGACGTAAAAATGGTCTAAAACCCTATTCTAAGTCTAAAACCCCATTCTAAGTCCTGTCTAAAACAATTGGACAAGACTAGGGCTTGAGAGAAGGTGAGAAGAACGCAAGATTGAAGAATTCATGGGAGAAAATTCTTGAAGGTGATCGTTGATAGCTTCATCCCAAGTATGTAAGGCTAAACTAGAAGCATGAGATTACCCTCTCATGTGCCCCATAGATGGTCATAAAGGAGTTGAGTGTTCATGAGTCCCCATACATGTTCTTAATTGATTCTTGAGTACCTTCTTATAAATTACGTCTATTTTCATGTACTTCCATATGTTAATGATCATCATAAACTTATTTTCTTGAATTGGATGTTTTCATGAGAAATTACATAACCCTACATGTTAACTTTTGAAAGCATGCATGAATGAGTTTAGGAGTTGAGTCTAGAGCCTTGACGTGAGATTTTTAATTGTGATTGTGATTGTGGTGAGAGAATGATGATGAGTTGATAGAGCTTGATAGTCCTATGAGTCTCCATAAATGAACTCTAATGATTGTTTATTCGATTGTTCCTAATGATTGTTCTAAGCCTTGAGCTATTGATTGAGATGTTAATTGATGAGAGGGTTAAAGTCCCTATGAGAACTGATAGATGAGAGGGTTAAAGTCCCTATGAGACTGATCAAAGAGAAGGTTAAAGTCCCCATGATTTGATTGAATTGATTGTCTTATGAGCATTGGGTCATGGAAGGAGTATCGAGCATCGAAAGAGTACGAGTTAGTCCAAGTCGCACTCGTCTTACTACGTAGCCAAACGTAGGTGAGGATTAGAACCATCACAGTGGTTCCCTCTTGAGAGAGTCCCTGAAACAATAGAGGACTAGTTGATTGCAGTTTCCCTTAGTGGATTTGATTTGTTCCCTATCTTGCAAGTATGGAACAGCTGTGGCAACACCGGTGGGATGTTGTACAATCACTGGATCATAAGTGATTGTTGTTGGATAAGAGAAACTCCCAGAAAGTTCCTATCTTGAGTTCTCTGGGTCGAGATGAGATGAGTTCCATTGAGTTGAGTTGAGTTGAGTTGATTGACGAGGTTAATTGGTTGATGAGTTACTTGTCTACTCTTTATTCTTGCTTTTGATAGACATTTGACATGTTGATTGTTTACTATTTCTCAGTTGATGTTGTTCCATACTACTTTATTTATTTCTGTTTCATTTAGTTATTTTACATACTGTACATTCCACGTACTTACGCCACTCAGCGTTGAATGGTCTTATGATGTGGATACAGTGATTAGGGATCATCAACGGGCGCATCGTTGAATATCTAGGACGTTCAAAATATCGGTGAGCCTCCCCTACTCCGGAGGACCCACCATTATTTATTTCATCATGCTTTTGAGTTAGACTAGACTAGTCTTTATTTTGATTTTGGTAGCAATGGGTCTGTCATTGGCAATAATTGATTAGTGATAGAGGCTTCATAGATGATAGTCGAACGTTGATGTTGAGATTGTGAGCTAGTTCTTTCTACTAACCTTCTATTATTATATATATTATTTGAGACATTAGATGAGATGAGCCCATTTACTTGCTTTTACTTCCGCTGATCTGTAGAGTTGTCTGATTAAATGGATGTGATGAGTCCAAGTGGTTCGCTTGGGGACTACCAATAGTCTCTAGGTGCCGGCCACGTCTTGGGTACCCTCCCAGGGCGTGACATAACTACACAATTCAATCCTACCATAGCACATCTACACCCACAATCGCATGAACTCTTATCACGAGAGACACTAATATTCTTTTACCTATCATTTAAACTCATCAAGATTTCTCTAACTCCTCTTACATATCTACAACCTTACAAGGAAATGGTATCACATAATCATCAGGATCAAGGACACTCATTCTCTCTCATCAACCATCACTCCTCTACTATCATCAACATTCTTATCAATACTGGAAAGAAAGATCACTCAAAGGGGTTGAAACAAAAGATCATTAGCATGATTCAATCAAGAAATGTTATCTGAGGACATTCATAATGAAGTATGATTTCCCTCGTCTATCAAGGTTCATTTTGAGTTCACAAAACTATACATAGTATAAAAACTCAGGTCACATCTCATTCAACATAGGACTGGAACTCTTAGATCCATTAGCTACGATCAAAATTATTGAATGAAGTTATCGCTTCTCATCCTTGAAACTCAATATGAATGACAATCTGTAACAACCCATCTTGAGATGAGATGTCCCAAATCGACAAAACACAAGAGAGATGCTGGGTATATAAGTAAAGGACTGGTCTATATACTGTGAGGCGCCTTTTGGGGTGAGCCTAAAGGGACAAATCCGTGATGGGCTAGGCCCAAGAGCGGATAATACTTCACAGTGTTTGGTCATGTCGTTACAGGTGGTATCAGAGCGACTCTTTTGTTAGCCTTGTCGATGTGGGGATAGAGTTCAACTGAGTTTAGGCGAATCCAGGTGAGGCGGGGCAAACCTTAGTCCTGAGTCTAGGCGAATCCCATGCGGTAGGGAAAACCTCAGCGAGGACACTGAGTCCATAGAGGGGGTGTATGTAACAACCCATCTTGAGATGAGATGTCCCACATCGGCAAAACACAAGAGAGATACTGAGTATATAAGTAAAGAACTGGTCTATATACTATGAGGTACCTTTTAGGGTGAGCCCAAAGGGATAAATCCGTGATGGGCTAGCCCAAGAGCGGACAATACTTCACAGTGTTGGGCCAGGTCGTTACACAATCAACAAGTGGTACAGGGGACTAGACCATGGGCATGACAGGTCATACACTAGATAGAAATAGAATTGTCACTTCAACTGAAGCATAAGAAACATATAATATTGCAAAGAATTTATGTCTCATCTTGATCAACCGATCACTATCGGAAACTCATTATCTACTTTAGTTTATCACATCATCATCTTCCCCTTAGTTCAAAGGTTATCTCTCTAGTCTTACAAATCAACTCCTTTTACTAGGCTATACGCACATATCTCTACATGGCCAAGGAATCACTATCCGCAAGAACATCTTAAACTCTCTGGTTATGCTATAGTCACATATACATAATGGCCACTAAGACCCCCTTCGAAGATACCATTCTTAGCTTCCTTTTGTCTCTATGGAAACCTTTCTAATTTACTACTTGTATTGGCGTACATAACCACTTCCAGAACTCTTACAATCTAAACTCTTCTTTTGCCTGCTAACGGTCAACTTCTGTGCTCTCATAAATTTATTTGTATAAAAATTAGACTATCATGGAGGACTTATCGTCATCTATCCATAAGCCCCGATCGACTTAATTATTAGGGATGGCAAGAAATGCTTACATCAGCCTACTCCACATTGACAACTCAAATATATTATCTAGATTCTTATAGCAGTCATACCGTAGAGTTTCACACCACTTTACTCTATCATGGTTACACATCTTGAGCCTCTTCTATGAAATATTTCATCCTCAACTCTGTATTTCCATCTATAGGCACCTAGCATATTCTTAACATCACACTCCTTGCAAGCCAACACCTTAATCTCAAACACACACTATGGTGAACCTCTTAGGGCGAATCTCCAACTAAAACTATCACTGTCACAATGATATCCCCTCTTGCACACTACTCCTCAAAATTCAAGCTGATGATCTAATACTAACATGTGCATCACACACTTCCCTCATATTATACTAACCCATAACTACTAGTTAAAAATTAGGAATACATACTTATTAACATTTCATAGCCAATAATCGATCAACACATATACCCTCTTCACAACTCATGTACCACTCACCCATTCACTATACCTCCTTATCTGACCAAGCTCATAACTCTTTGAATTTTATAGGCTCCTCCTTAGAATCACGGGCCTAGTTTAGATCTATCACCTCAAAAGTACTCTGTCCCCCCAATTCAACATCTATACTTCACCCTCACTAATACTATGACATATCAACCTAAACCTCTCTCTAGGTTGAACACACTCTAACACATTCTAGCAATGGCTCTTCCTCTATGCCTCATCATGAAAATGAAGGGGTACTTACTACTCTCTCGTCAAGACTTATGGCAATCAACTCATCACCCTATTACATACCTAATGGATAATAACTCTAGTTAAAAGCCTCAATCAACCATCGCTCTTACTATCTTGTCCCTTTCTTTCCATCATCATCCTTCTAACTCTGGGATGATTCAATTCCACTCAAGGTTTATAAGACCTCAAATCTCACTCTTGGTGGGGGGGGGGGGTTAAGAGACATAAGTTTCCCTCCCTCATGGGTATCATCAAAACAAGTAAAGGCTCGAATCATACCCATCACAACTTAAAGACACAACTCCAGTTGCTAGAAGCTTTTTAATGAATGCTCTACGATTAGAACCCACGAACCATGAAGCATGGTTTAACCTTTGAATGCTCGCAATGATGGAAGGATTAGTCCATCAAGCAGCAGACTTTTTCCAAGCTGCGCATGAGCTAAAGCTTTCTGCTCCAGTTCAAGTTTTATCTGATAATGACTACTAATTCAAGAAAGCACATGAAAACCTGACTTCTGCCATCCATCCTGTACCAGTGAAGCAATCCAAGAACCGTAGTAATTTGTTAATAGCATAGACGTTTGTGATTGATTTATGAAGGCAATGTTTTTTGTAATCTTCGATAGATAGGTTTATCTGGTTCCATAGAGTTTCCAGCTCGAACAGGATAGTACTATCTAGCGATTTTGATGATCAAAATCTTTGACAGGCTAATGGACATGCCATGGAAGTAGTATCACTCATGGTATTCTGTATCAGTGTATTTAATAATTAGTACATCTTTTTGCTGGCTTTTAGAGTGTAATCTAGACAAGTGAATTCACATAATCACATGATATTTTGATCTCAGAGTTGATTTGCTTCAACATATAATCAAGCATTGAACATTTCCAGTGAAAGTACGTATTTTGCTTTTACAGCATGTATACTTTATAGCTATGATCATATTAACTTGTTGAGTGCGAACAATCTTCATTGCATTGGAAAATATTTTATTACTATTACCTAATGCCTAAAGAGTCGAGAATCTATGAGAAACAATCTCTCTATCTTCTCCAAGTTCATAAGGTTTGTGCATATATTACCCTCTCCAGACCTCTCTATATGTGGAATTACACTGCATTTGTTGTTATATTTTCTTTATTTTATTAATAGTATAAGCTTTGAGTTTATTGAGATTTTGATTTTGGCTTTTATAATAGTAATCGACGTCTTACTTATCTATTTATTAATTTAACCTTACATTTTGTTCGGATGATTGTTATTTATTGTTCATAATGTATCGTATCGTAATGTATTATTTTAATATTGTATCATTCTCCATAATTATATAATGTCACACATTCATAGTTTGGATGATAAACCTATAAGAAATTATGATGTAAGGTAGGATAAATGACAAAATAGAATTATTAAATAATAAATAAAGACAAAAATAAGAAAAAAATAAGACAACGATGCAATCGCACCAAATCAACTATTACACAAAAATGAATTATTTTATTGTTATCTAAAAATGAATTTAAATGATACGACTAATATAATTTAAGTAACTATCAAAACAAAGATTATTTATAAACCAAAGGGCCATTTGGTAGAAAGCAGCAAAACTAGCGCGTGCGTTAACCCTTTGTATTAATACAATACAATACCAGGATAACAACCATCCAAACAAGGCGTTAGCGTCGTCAATTAGAAGTACAAAACATATAGTACTAAGTCCTACTTAAAAGTAGCTCAAGTCTCAACTAAGCTGACCGGAGACGATGAGCAATCGACCGTTAAACTCTCTCCGGCCAACCGAAACCCTAGAACTCGAAAGCGGACTCTCTCTAGTTCCACGAATTAAGCTCCTCCTAACAGTGTACCGTGCTGACAAGTCCGTTAATCCAATCGACGAGTGGAAGTTCAAGCGATCACTGATCGATTACATAAAATCTTCATTCTCCATCACCGTTCCTGAAGAGGACCTCGAAATCCGGAGATTCAAAGACCTCAACAAGCGCAAGCGTGAGGAACCAGTGGCGCGAGGTCGCCTTTTTGTTTACGACTTAGGGTTTCTAGCTAAGGTGATTGGTGAAACTGAAGAAGATGTGGAGAGAGCTGATAAGAAGTTTCTAGAATGGAGGAGAGGATTTGTTGAAAAATTGGATGGGATTGAGTTGAATTTGGAAGGTACGAAGTTTAAGTTGAATGTAGCTGTGCCGGTGTCTGATGATTTTGAAGGAATGAAGAAGGAGTGGGAAGAGATTATTGCTTTTGGTGCTCGTGGTTAGTATTTTGGATATAATGCAGTTGAATTGTTATGCTTGTGTTCTTGCTTTTTGTTTATTTGGAGATTTGTATGTTAGTAGAAAATGTCTGTTTAAGAATCTAATGGAGCAGAACGGATTTCGATGAATGTTTTCGTGCTGTAGTAGCCAGAATAGGTGAAAAAGAATAGTGAAGAAACTTGGTTGTTTTCATTTTATATATGAGAAGAAGAATAGCCTGTTTTCACTGGTCTGTATGACTTGCCCTCCATGTAGAAGTTTATCTGCCTGAATAGTGATAAATGAAATAGTTAGATTAGAAAATCTGGATTTTAGCTTTCAAACGAGGAGCTAAAAAGAACGCATGCTAAAGAATAGATTTTTTAGTTGTTATGTGGTGTAAATGGAAGACTTTATGTTTCTGAAACTATACATAAAGGGTATGAAGCTGAAGCTGCTAACTTGAGACTTGAGGTCACTCAGCCTAAAGTATCAAAGCTTCTGGCTGTGTTTGTATTCTGAACAAGCTAGGAGTACATAATTACTCATTATATTGTTGGTGAAATTTATGCCTGCGTGATATGATGCACCACTTTAAATGGTCCATGGTTTTCACAGGGTTGGTACCTTGAAGTAATTGTCTCTCATATTTTATTCTTTACAGGATATCAGAGGAGTGGAAAGATGCAGCCAGATACAATTGTGCTGAAAGGTATGCCATCACGATGGTTCGCAGAAACGAGGGTATCTTCTAAGCCCTCAATGCTGGTTACTCACACGATTGTTTCTGCGCTTGGAAAGATAAGGTAAGTGCTATTAGTTTTTTTTTGACAAAGGTAACAAGGTAAGTGCTATTAGTTGTTTCTATATCATCTGTTAGATTATTTATGAAAAGTTATTATCTTTTTGACTACTTGTTTGACATTTTTGTTTGTTATGGTGTTGAAAGCTGTCTATTTGTTCATGATACTTGCAGTAGTTGCTTCATGTATATCTTGTGCACTTGAGAAATATATCAAGTTTAACCATTGTTGAGAAAAGTTTTCTAAAGCAATATTATTACCAACTAAAAGTTCTGAAAAAGTTTTTGCTTTTGAAATGTAATTACATACCAATATTTCTTAAACAATCACGTTTCAACTACATCCAACTGTGTGTTTGCTTAGAGCTGGAGATTGGCATATTCTGTACTTTGTATCCGAAGGTGACAAACATAACGCTCCTTACTTATTTCATTATTTCCATTTGTCCAAGAAAAGATAGGAAAGGAACTTTCTGATCGCTCATTCTCTCTTTCCAGATTTTAGCTCTTAAGCTTATCATATATACTTACAGCTACTTTGGTAATTTACATCTTTCATTTTACTTATCTCATTTTTTCTTGGATAGGAATCTTCATGTTGCTGAGGACAATGGTATAGGTGACGGTGTAGAGGAAGAAGACATAGTTTCTGGTCTTAATTGTAAGATTGTAGTGCGGTTTGAGAAGCACAAGGACTTCTATGACGCCTTGAAGATTTTATGTGGTTGCTCATTGCAAAAGGTATATTTGTTCGAACATCAGTCTACAATTTTTTACTTTTCCTATATAGTTAGTATGCCATGGTTCTCTGCAGGGGAGCAGTTGTGCTGCCAAAATTGAAAAAAATGAAGTGGATTTTACATAATTAAAAGGAGAAAAAACACGGAGGTGTCTATATTGTAATTGATGCTCTGTTGAAACATTTTGGAGAAATGTACTTTATGGATTAGTCTTTCTCGTCTTTAGCACTCAAAGACGTTAGTGAATGAAATTTCTAACATGTGCTCAGATATGTGTATAAACAATCAGGCCTTACTCAACTACTGCTTTAATAAGTTTTCATCAAAAAGCCTAATGCTTTGATAAGTATTGCAAAGATGTTACACTCTCCCCCTTATCATATTTTATTTGACACTTCTTTTTAGTCTTCTCAAAAAGAAAAGATACCTTTCTATATTTAGGAATAATCTAACCTTAAGCTTCACATTTTACCCTTCAAGGACATGATTTTTATAGCCATATGTCTATCACATTTTTTTTAATCACAAGTTTGAAGTGCCTTTATTTCTTTCCTTCTTTTTTTCTTAAACTTTGTGCTTAATTAAACACCTTTACATAAAGATGTGACAGAGGGAGTACATTTTGCTTGTGCTTGTGCATTCATATTTATAGTCAACAATCTTTGATGGTGTTGTTGCTCAACTGCTAAAAGTTAGATCTTATGTAATCCAAATTCAATGGCGCACACTACTGATTCTTCAAAGAAATTCGTTTTCATCTGATGCTATTGGTTTTTGGTTAGTCATGTTATTGATGATTTTGCAGCAAGGATCACGACTCAGAGCTGATTACGATGTGACTTGGGATAAAGACGGATTCTTCCGAGATGCTAGACATCAAATAGAAGAAAGAAAGAGAATGCCAACAAGAGGAGTGGAAGAAAGAGATGAAGGTCATAGGCAACACTTACGTGTCTCTCAATTTAGTTCTGAGGAAGGACGACGAAAGAGATTTAAGGTCTAAAGGACACTTTTAGATAATTCTCCGTCAATTTTTATTTGTAAATTGTGACTATTACACCTTAGAAACAGTCTCTTGCAGAAATGCAAGGTAAGGTTGCGTTCTATAGGCTCTTGTGGTCGGGCCCTCCGCCGAACCCTGCACATAGCAGAAGCTTTAGTGCACCAGGCTACCTATTATTGTGACTATAACAACTGTGATTTATTTCTTCTCTATACCTTGCATTTGAGGCAGAAGTAAAAAAGTAATTAAAGTGGCATATCAGTTCAAGTAGGAGATTGGATTGAATAAACCTTTTGTGTGAATTGCAGGAATAGGGGCAGGAGTATTATGTTTGTCACCTTTGGAGAATTCCCTGATCAAAGCAGAGATCTATGTAGTTTTTAAAGGGTCAAGACATGATAAATTATCTGATTCTATTATATGTCCCAATTTTAACAGGTACATGTTCCTTCTACAGAACCCAAGTTGTATCTTCTTCTGAATTAAAACAATGTGCCAACTTAATTTAATATTCGAAAAAGCACTCAAGCATATTGCCAACTGTCATGCCCATCTCTGTTTCTTTTTTATGAGCAAGTCGATGCCTTAAAATTCTACAGACTTCTATTATACTGCCACCTTAAAATTCTACCGACTTCTATAATACTGCCACCTTAAAAAGAAAAATAATAAAAGGAGCAGGAAAAATGAAAGAAGTTAATAGAATAAAGGGGAAAAGTATGCTTGGCAGTGGACACACTAAATTTACTTATTGGATGCTGTTGAAAGTTGAAATAGAAAGAGTTGCTAATGTAAGAAAGCCAGTGAAGAAAACCAGACACACTAAGAATAGAGACCGCCTCCATAGCGTTGATCTAAGAGAGGGGGACGTTTCAGCAGAAATATCTAGAAAAGAATTACTAACTTTGGGCCTCTGTCATACCAACTCCAGAAAGTCTTACCATTGTAATTCAGTGAAAAGAATTAAGTGTATGTTCACTCTGGGAGTTGCATGTATCCTGATACTTCTTAGTGAAGTTGGATAGAAGTTTCTAGAATTACATATTAATTGGGTCTATAGACTCTTAAGGGTATAGGCTCAATTGCAACACTTTAATCCAGTGGCCAACTATGCTTAGTGAACAGCATTGTTAGAGGATAGGTTTGGTTAAGCTGACTTCTTTATCGTTTGCTCAACAAGAAGTTGCCAGGTGTGTAATCGTGTGCTGGCCAGGCTCGAATAGTTTTTATTTGTGCACTCTTGTTTGGGGAACTCCTGTGCACATCACTTGTTTAGCTGACCTTTAGACAAAGTATACCTGTAAGAAGGATTTTTCTCTGGTTAAGATGCTTTTTTCCTTTCTAGTTTTCTAGTAATGTATAAACTGAGCTGGAAAGTAGGGTATGATTTGAAGTTCTTTCCTAATTTTATGATTGTGTCGTTAACATGATAAAAGCTAATTTTGAATGATTATTTTGTGAACTTACCACTTCAATTTCTATATATTTCGAAGGACTAGGTTTTGTGCTTCACAAACTTGGTGTTACTGAAAAACGGTGGCCCTTCAGTTAAGCTAGTTCCCTTGGAAGCCTAAGATCTAATCTTCTTGGCAATGGATTTTGTTATGACAAAACTTGAATAGTCAAGTCTTGACGCGGTTCATTGGCCAAACTTATGTTTCTATCATCTGCACTTTGTTCCAGTTTTGCGTACTGCTGTCTTTCGTGTTATCTTCCTGCATTATGAATTCTGAGAAGGTTGATTTACTGCTTAATGCCCTTTTCTCATCATCTTAATTTGCTCCATGGGCTCTTAATGTCCCTAAATGCTACAATTTTCAATGCAGTTAGCGATAATATTTACAGGTTAGCGATAATATTTACAGTCTAGCTAGTTAACTGGTTAGACATTTCATCACATTTGGCTTGTTAATTTGGCAATTTTCACTCTTTTACTGCTTGTGGTATTTCATCAATAAACTGTGCCTCAATTCTGAACTACTTGTATTCAACAAATAAATGCATTTTATTATATCATAAGCTGCAAAAATGTAGTGTCCCTCTTTACTGAGAATTGAGATAATGACCTATTAATTGATTTGTCCAAAATTTCAAGTTTAGCCCCTCCCCAATCTAATACCTCTAACCAATCTGTTCTGATCTAAAATTTCTAACTCATTCAATACAGCGAGTATAATCCCATAAATAGAGCCCAGAAAGAGTGGAGTGTATATTGACCTCACCGCTAGGTGTTTCCGATAACCAATGGTAGGTCCTCTGATCATGGAAAATGCACATTGTATCAGAGGATTGCAAAGGAAACCGTTTCTACAATCCAAGGTTCGATAAAAAAGTGACTAGGTGCTCATCTTTTACTACAAAAAGGGAAGTTCAGTAATGAGTGAATACAGGCACTCGAACGATCAAAAATGAGGGTCGCATACTACTTAACATTAGGATAATTAGTTTGTGAAAGATGCAGTATTCAGAGATTTTATCTCAAGCAATATGATTCCCAAGTGGACAAAACTATTCTGTATCACTGTTTCTTATCATATCAAAGTCTTCATCATCCTTCATGTATTTCTCCTGCACTGCTGCAACTGTAAAATTGGAATGTCAAGGATAACCATGTGAACAAGCCAGCAGAAAAACAAATCCTGTTTTAGTACAAAATCAATCAAATATCTTCCACGGTTTATATCCCTGAGAATTTCTTTTCATTTATGATTTCAGCAAATATAGAGCCAACAACAGATAGGATAGTACAAGCAAGAAATTGATACTAAATGTTAACATCTGACAAAAAAGAATTTGGTTTTGGAATGTGTAGAATCATGAGAAATGAATTGCAAAGAAATGATCTACTATTCATAAAATCTACAAGTGCAAGTAGAGAGAAAGACCGACCACATTATTGTGCCTGCCTAACTTTTGAAATTTATCAGTTCAATGAATGGTCTCCATTTATATGTTAAAAAGGATATTGGTGGTAGTACCAATCAACAGGAGCAACTGCAATTTTGCTGAATGCAACAGCACTTGCACTTAACTAGATTCCCAACACTCTCTTTATCCTGAAATGGTAAAAAATCACTATGTTAAGGAAGAGTACAGAGCCGTGAAGTTGAACTTTCAATCACATCATACCTGGATAACTAAAGGTGTGAAGTTGACGCCTTGTATCACCTCACAAAGCTCCTTTGTAAGCTTTCTACATTATTAATGCATCAAAATAAAAACACAATGTTAAGATAAAAGATACTTCTGCATGCTCTACGTACTAAACCTGAAAACACAATGTTTACATAAAAAGATCCTTTTCGGTTATTTCGGTCATGTCAAAAGTAGTATGATAAATATCCAAGTCCTATTATTTTCACTTAAGCAATGAAATACTATATAAGTGATAAATGATTGGCTACAAATATTTAGGATATATTTTTCTTTTCTCTATAAAGGCCCCAGAATTACCCTTCGTTTACATATTCATTGATTTAAAATAAATACGGCAATAAGAAGCGGCTTGTATCAACGAGTCAAAGTAGATTGTTCAGACTAGCACTTCAATGACCACCTTCCGATTATAAAAGATCAGTGAAGGGAATGACACTTAAATAAGGTGATGTAGATGCAACTCAGCACATAAAAAAGAACATTCACAAAAGCATGGAACTCTCTCAAAATTGTAGTAGTATTGCATCAAGTGCAGAATTTATTTACTCCTTGTATAGAAAACCCGATTTCCTAAAATTTCTGTCCTAGTTTTGATTAGAACTGTCAGAAACTACAATGTGTTAAATTATGCCTGCAAGAATTAAGAAGAGTTGAAAAGAAATCAACTATAATTTGACAAAGACTTCTTAAAAAGTTGGATTAAGTAAATGTTAAAAACGAGTAGAGCCCACTTTGCGTCTTACGTACAGAGTATTGCATATAGCATTTTCTTTACAAACTTTGATATTTTTAATACATAATTAATTAATCTTCAGGTTAAACTTTGATTTACCAAACACATCGAAGTCCCATAATTAAAACCATTTTCATGAATTCATAAGAAAAGCAATATATATATATAAAATAACATGCAAAGAATTCAAATTGAATTTTAAACAAGCAATGCTGTCAAGTGCAAACTTTGTAATAAATTTCATGTATAGGATTGGAGTATATACGATAGCATTATTATGTTACTGAAGTTTATGATCATCTCATCTAACAATTTAAAATTTTTATTACTTAATTATATTTTTCAACATGCATATTTCTTATGTGCTTGATGAATTCAACACTTTTCAGAAAGGATGGGCGGGGAAGTCAATAGGATATCGAAAAAGTGTGAGCTATTGATCCATTTTCCATGTATTAAATACATGGTTTTTTTTTTATTATGAGCGGTGATGAGATTTTATTTAGCTTTGATACTCGTGCAATCATCTCACTTATAAATTTTTTTTTGGGGCGTCTGTCCCAAAAAGAAAGTATATCTTTCTACAATTGTAAAATTTAAGATGACAAGATAACATCACAAGATTCGAACGTCTCCGTTTGTTTCTCCACTCAAATACTTATAATTGATACAAAGGAGTAGCTTAACAACCAACCTTTTTTTCCTGATGAATATGCAAGAAATGGCTAGAGTGAAAAAGAACTGAGATATTGGCACGGCTCAATCAAAGCAAAATTAATCAAAATAGTTGTCTGAGTGAACCAGGTCAATATCAGAGTAACTATTTCATAGAGAAAAAAGATACATAAAGAGAAAAGAGATCTTAGCTTGTTGAATGCAAAGGCAAAGTTGTCTCAGAAGAGATGTGCATTTAAAATCTCTACTACCACCAAAACAGAAAAAGGGGCCACTGCATTTAACTACACTAGCTTTTTACTCTCCTTACACAGACCATACATAATTACATATGATTAAGTACTTCAACTTAGGGTGTTTTGATACGGAGGAAAATGTTTTCCTGAAAATTTCGTTAGTGAAAGAGAAATATTTTTTATTGTTTGATTTAATGAATAAAAATATTTTTTTAGGAAAAAAACTTCTTTTTTTAGCTAGAGAGTAGGAAAAAATTGTAGGAAAATAATTTCTGACATGAAAATATTTTCATAATTTAAATTATTTTTTAAAAATAAATATTTAAATTCTGTGTTAAAAAAAATGAAATTTTCAAAATTTGAATTTTAAAAAAATAAAGGCTGGGAAAATTTTAATTTTTTTTTGTATGGGGTCGGGGTCGGGGCGAGAGATTTGGGGGGAGGGAGGCGTAGGGTAGAGTAAAAATTTGAGATTTTCAAAATATCTAAAAATTAATTTTTATTTTTTTGGGAGGGTGTTGTGTGTGTGGGGGGGGGGGGGGTGAATGGGTTGGAATAGGAACGGGTGAAAAAATAAAATTTTCAAAATGTGAATTTTTTTTTCAAAAAAAAAACTTTTGATCATATTTTATTTTAAAATATAATAATTTTTTTGGGGGAAGGTGATCGATGAGATAAAAAAATCAATTTGAAATTGAATTAGAGTTTTGGAAAATATTTTCCTTTGGAAGGAAGTCAGAGGAAAATGAATTAATTTGGAAAACATTATTCAAAACATTTAATCCAACCAACTAAACATGAGAAAATTGAAAAATATTTTCCTCCATAACAAACACACCCTTAAACTCTGCTCATCATCATCATGCTTTCACATTTTCATACTCATGGATTCAGAATTTAAACATTTGTTTGGTCATGATATTTTTTTAAAAAAATTTACTTGAAAATCAGCATTTGACTATAAAAATATAAATAGTATTTGGAGATCACCCAAATTGTTTTCACTTTGATAATTTTTTTCTTTATCAAATTTGTCCTAATTTTATTAAACAAAACTACCCGTTTAAGTAAATAATATTTCATGTTTAAATTATGTTTTATATTTTAATCAATGAAAATTCTAGACTTAGAAGGAAAATAAATATTCCAAGACATTCCCAGACTAAAGAAAAAGTAAATATTTTAGCATGACGTAAATCATACAGTAGAAGAAAGTAAATTTTAACAAATAGTATGAATTTGAAAGTATTATTTGGTCATATCGATTTCATAGGTTTTACACATGTGTCCAATATAATAGTTTTAGATGAACTTCATTCCAAAAGGCTACGTAACCATGTTCCATAAAATCAATTCAAAATAACACATTTAGATTTATAATTATTTTAACTTTAAATTTTCTCATTTATGCTTAATGAAAGTCGCTATATATAATAAAATTCAAAATCACAATTCTTTTCCCTATGTAAGCTAGATAGGTAGAAATAGATGGGCTAACACATAACTCTTCACAATAAGATTCATATGGTAACCTAAAGTGTAGCAAGAAATTGATACTTATGATTATATGAAGAATAAAATATTAATTATTAAAAACTCCTTTCCATGGACACTTATATACTTGTCTAATATTGTAAAAAATTACAGGTGGTTAATTTATACTATTTTGTATTTATGTTAAATTTTGTATTAAATATATAAAAATATTTAATTATGAATTTAAATCTCATATGACTATTGATAAATCTAACTGGCCCCTCAAGGAGAAGTAGCATTAAAAATAGCAGCAGTATAACCCACAACCACATTATAAGTTTTAGCACTACTCCAAACAAACGATTTATCAATTTTTTTCAAAAGAAAATTTATATCTTTTTTATAAAATATTTTTAATCTTTACATATGATTTTTTTTTTTTGGTTTTGACTCAGGAAAAAAATAATTTTAAGTACCGATTTGGTAATAGATGTTTGCAAGCATTTTTTAGAAAAGTTTTTGGCAAATTTTGTCTTTTTATTTTTAAAATTGGTAAAAAAATCAAAATCCCACAATCTTTTAAAAAAAAAAAAAAAGAGGTGATCTTTTGGTCAAAAAATAACTTCTTAGTTCTTGTAGAATTTAAAAATATAGAACTTTTTTTTTAAAAAAAAGCTCATCTAATTATGATTCCAACTAGTTATATCTATCTCTTGTCCTCAATAAACGCACTCCTAATCTGAAAATTGATATCGACGGTAAAAGGATTTCATAAATGGTAAATATGTAAAATTTAATTAGGTTGTATAACTATAGTTTGGAGAATCATATTTTGTAACTATAATCACCAATGAATCTTCATAATTAATTGTCATTTGACAAATGATAATAGTTGATAATAAAAAAATTAATATTTCATAATTTATTTTGAAAATAACATATATTTTCAAAAACTATAATCAAACAAGAGGGAACTCACTTTTTCTTTTTTCTAATCTCTCTTAAGCATTAAATGCGTCCACTACATTAATGGGAGCGAAACAGATAAGCAGAGAGGGATCACAAATAATAGGCATAGTGCACACCATATTGCATTGACATAGATTTTTAATAATTTCCATCACTATGAAAACACGGATAAATGACACTACTCTTCTTATTTTATCTTTGATAGTTAATGAGTTTAAAAAAATTATATTTGATCAACTAGATGCATTTTAACTAAAATCTTGGTTCTAAATGTATTTCAATTTTTGAAATCTAGCATATTTAGCATCATTAATTGAAAATATGACAAAAGGAAAAAACATTAAATTAGGGTAAAATAATAAAGTTATTTTTTTAATGTAAGTGCAATCACAAAAGATGACATATAAAAGGGACTGAAAGGAGTAGCAGTTATCTACAACAGTAACTGTTTCTATCTTTATTTGTTAGAAGTTATGTTAATGTTTAATTTAAATATGTGTATTTAGGAGAATTCTGTAAGAAGAAAATATCTTTGCATTTGGATATTTGTTCACTTCATACGGACATAGTTATTGATTAATGCAATGTTTAAGATCCTTGTACATTATTTAACCAGTAAGTTTTCATTGTCATCCTAGTTTCTATTATTTTGATATCGGAGCAGAGAAATGATGGTATCTACAGGCTTTTTTTAATGAAGCGCTACCATAACCACTTACAAATCATCCTAGTGATCCCTCTAATGATCAGATTGCCCAGCAATTAATAGATGCAGTTATGAAGGCTGAATTTAGTGGTTCTCAACTTGATGCTTACCATGTGTAATGACCTGGTTGATCATTTTTTGTCTTATCTATGAAAATTATCATTTTACTCTTTCGTATGTTGCTTTGAGTCTATTTTGAACTATCTGTATTGTTTGAACTGAAATTCTGAGTTTTAAAAGATGAAAATATAAGTTTTGACATTTTTTGAAGCTTAAGTTGAAAAAACTGAGTTTTTATACCATTCTGAGTTTCGGATGTCGGATTAGGGATCCATTAATTTCATTAGCTCCGAAACATTGAAACTGAATTCGGAGTTAAAATAAGGCTTTAAGGCCCAAAATTGTGATTTTAGTCGTTTAAGGAATCAAAGTTTGACTTCGGTCAACATTCGGAGTTAAGAAACTCGGATCAGAATTTTGAAAATTCCAGTAGTTCCGGATGGTGAAACTAACGCTAGAAATGGTCTCATAATAATTATTGGAATTGCCGAGGGCAGTTTTGATATTTTGAATTCTAAACTAGTTTTATCGTGTTGCATTGGTAAATGTGGTGAGGAGGCATTAAAATTGATTTTTTATGATTTCGTTGAGTCCGGACGACGATTTTCGGTATGGATACATATTTGGTTTGTGAAATTCTAATTTCGAATGTGTTCCAAGGGCCCATTTTGAGTAGGGAATTGGACTTACGTTGCTAATTTTTGTTGATATTTGGGATGGGTAAGTTTCTTCTTCGCGTTCGCAGAGGTTTGAGTGGATTACTCTCCATGGTTGCAGAGTGTTCGTGTGTGTGAGTGGCTCCCCTTAGTTTACTCTCCGCATTCGCGGGTCAGTCTCCGCATTTGCTGGTTGGTCTCTGCGATCCCTGGGGTCACTTTGATCAGCCTTCTCCGCGTTCGCAAGGCCCCAACACGTTTTATAATTGAACAGTTTTAAACTTGTAAGTCAATTTTTACTCCATTTTCGAACTTTCAAAACTTTTTGGGTGATTTTGAGAAGCGGCTTTCGGAGATTTAACTTGGGTTAGTGTTTCTAACACTATATTAATCATTTTTCCTAAGTTTTATCTTGATGTTAACTTGAATTTCTTGAATTTGAATGCCAACATTGGGGATTTTTAGACCATCATCTTCAAACTTTAAATGTTAATTTCTCATTCAATTTAAGCTTAATTTTTAGTGGGATTTTCACCCATGAATCCATTTTTCGAGTAGAACTTGATTTCAAAGTTAAATTTCAAATTTGGGAACTTCGAATTTTAGCCTTAAATTTGACCATTTTTCTCGAAGCCTAAATTATGCCAATATGGGTATCAAAATGCTCCTCGTATCTATTTGTTGATAGTCGTGGATCATTTTGTGGATTGAGTTGATCGAAAACTTGTCCGAATGCGATTTCAACATTGAGATAGGTTCGGCTAACCTTTTAGGACTGAATTTGAGTTATTGATCGGTAATTACACCATGTGGGAGTAAGTTTTACCCATTAATTTTTATTTTTTCTCTATTTGGTGATTTTCTTCACAGCCTCAACTCTTAAGTGATAATTTTTATAGTACAATGAAAGAGTAGCCCTAATAATTTGATTATTGTACTAATTTTCTTCCCTCACTAATTAGCATTTGCATTCGGTGGCAGAGCCCGCTTTCTAATACTACTACTACTCCGTTTTCAATTAATTTGTTTTGCTCTTTTTTAAAAACAAATTATTTCACAAAAACATCTCTTTCAAAAATCTTCATGTAGTAGTACAAAAACCTAGGTTATTCTTGTTGATCTCACAAACAACTTTTATAGTTGGAATCCAAAAATGTTCTGTAATCCAATGTCTAAGTAACAAGGTGAAAATTGAGAAGGGGGTGACAAAATAGTTTTAAAATTAGTATTGGTGACAAGTTTGATTTTGACCGGTCAAACTTGTCATTAATTAAGTTAATGATGTGATTAAGTTAATGATGGGTGTAAGTGTAAATTTTTAAAACTTTTGGAACCCATCTGTTAAAAAAAAACATTTTTTTTAAAAAAATTAAATTAATTTTTTCTTTTTTAAAAAAAAATCCAGTCGCGACATTTCGGACACTCTGCGACACGTCTGCGTCGCGCGGACACAGTTGATAAACTGTTTTTGGTCCAAAATTGTAGCATCATTTTCTTCCGAAATTTGTGGTTTGTTTTTGTCATTTGTTTGGTTGAAATAACAAATATTGTTGTTTTGAAGCGTAGTGCATTCTTCGGTGAATTTTTCGGAGCATGTAGCTAAAATTTTTTAAAATTTTCAAAAATAACAGTGACCCTCCGTGTACGCGTCGCGGAGGCGTCGCGTACCAGCACGTTTTCAGTGGAGAAAATGTTGCGTCCTTTTCGTTCGACCCGGGAGTTTTTTTAGAGTTCTTTTTGGCGAACCAACATGTCTTAATGTTTTGAAGGATGTGTAGGTGTTCGGTGAATTTTTCGGCGCCCGTAGCAAAAAATCTCAAAAACTTTGGGCACAAAAACAGTGACCCTCCGCGATGTGTCCGCGTCGCGTACCAATACTTTTTCAGTGGAGAAAATGTTGCGTCGTTTTCGTTCGACCCGGGAGTTTTTTTTGAGAGTTTTTTTTGGTGAACCAACATGTCTTAATGTTTTGAAGGATGTGTAGGTGTTCGGTGAATTTTTCGGGGCCTGTAGCGAAAAATCCCAAAAAAATTTGGGCACGAAAACAGTGACCCTCCGCGACGTGTCCGCGTCGCGGAGGAGTCGCTACCAGCATGTTTTCAGTTGAGTAAATGTTTCGTCGTTTTCGTTCGACCCGGGAGTTTTTTTGATAGTTCTTTTTGGTGAACCAACATGTCTTAATGTTTTGAAGGATGTGTAGGTGTTCGGTGAATTTTTCGGGGCTCGTAGCGAAAAATCCCAAAAATTTTGGGCACGAAAACAGTGACCCTCCGCGACGTGTCCGCATCGCGGAGACGTCGCGTACCAGCACATGTTCAGCATTTGCTATGCGTTTTACAGCAAATGCTGGGATTTGTCCCAGCAATTGCTGTGAATAATCCAACAACTTAATAACTTGCTGTGATATTTTACAGCAATTGCGACAACTAGTCCGGCAAGTAGCCAACTTGCTATAACAAATTCAAACAAAATCACTAAATCACCGAACAATGCAAATAGCTTAAAAAACATCAACACCACTTAGTCCAAACAAAAAAAATTCAATATTGAACGACGGATTAATGGGAATCGATGATTGCTGGGGAATGTACAGCAGCTGCTGGGAAATGTACAACATTTGCTGGGAAATGTACAGCAGCTGCTGGGGAATTCCCAGCAGTTGCTGGACCCAACCTTTGATTTTTCGTTAGTACTTATAGTAAGATGACTATAGGGTGATGGTATCAGCCATATGTATTGATAAGTTGAGTTTTGTTACTCCGACTTCAAATAAAATGCTAAATTCATGAGTGATCTTATACATTGACTTCGCTTACTCACAAGTAATAAACAATCTATTGAGCAATTGCATATCTAAGTGATGGTGACTAAGTAAATTGACTATTACTTGGTTGCGTCGACATGTTTTGGAATATATTACTAGTTATCTTATGCGTTGAGGTGGAATCAGTAGAGATCTTAGACATTGAGATAGTACTTACACAAGTAATACGATGGCAGATCTAAATCACACTTATTTCAGTGACTTTTTCTATTGATTAGTCCATTTGATCATGGTTATGGATAAATATAGCAATTTTAGTCCAATTCAACACTAGAAATAACTCGATGGAAAACATTTTGCTAAAACTTGTTGTAGCAAGTTGGCAAGTTGCTGGTAAATTCTCAGCATTTGCTGGGAAATGTACAGCAGCTGCTGGGAAATGTACAGCAGCTGCTGGGGAATTCCCAGCAGTTGCTGGACCCAACCTTTGATTTTTTGTTAGTACCTATAGTAAGATGACTATAAGGGGATGGTATCAGTCATATGTATTGATAAGTTGAGTTTTGTTACTCCGACTTCAAATAAAATGCTAAATTCATGAGTGATCTTATACATTGACTTCGCTTACTCACAAGTAATAAACAATCTATTGAGCAATTGCATATCTAAGTGATGGTTACTAAGTAAATTGATTATTACTTGGTTGCGTCGATACGTTTTGTAATATATTACTAGTTATCTTATGCATTGAGGTGGAATCAGTAGAGATCTTAGACATTGAGATAGTACTTACACAAGTAATACGATGGCAGATCTAAATCACACTTATTTCAGTGGCTTTTTCCATTAAATAGTCCATTTGATCATGGTTATGGATGAATATAGCAATTTTAGTCCAATTCAACACTAGAAATAACTCGATGAAAAACATTTTGCTAGAACTTGTTGTAGCAAGTTGGCAAGTTGCTGGGAAATTCTCAGCAGCTGCTGGGAAATTCTCAGCATTTGCTGGGAAATGTACAACAGCTGCTAGGAAATTCCCAGCAGTTGCTGGACCCGACCTTTGATTTTTTATTAGTACCTATAGTAAGATGATCACTATAAGGGGATGGTATCAGCCATATGTATTGATAAGTTGAGTTTTGTTACTCCAACTTCAAATAAAATGCTAAATTCATGAGTGATCTTATACAATGACTTCGCTTACTCACAAGTAATAAACAATCTATTGAGCAATTGCATATCTAAGTGATGGTGATTAAGTAAATTGACTATTACTTGGTTGCGTCGATATGTTTTGTAATATATTACTAGTTATCTTATGCGTTGAGGTGGAATCGGTAGAGATCTTAGACATTGAGATAGTACTTGTTATAGTAAGTTGGCAAGTTGCTGGGAAATGTACAGCAGCTGCTGAGAAATTCCCAAGACATTCATCATTCACAATTTCTAGATTTTGATGTGAATTTTGGTTCTCCACCACCCTTTCAACCATGTATACCTGTAGAATGGGTCTTCCTTCATCTTCCAAATAAATCCGTAAACTCACTTGATTTTTTATTCTAAATGGAGCCATTCTCTGTTTTTCACCACAAGAATGCATGTAAGTGATGACGATATCTTTCGGCTCACAATTTAATTCACACCTAAAAATAATTTGATTTACAAAATCCTCATACGAGATATCTCGATTCACAATCATCACTATCGTCTCGACCATTTCTTTGCCTTTCCAACGCCAAATAAAACGATTGTTCGACTCAACCCATTCACCACGACAATCAACTCCTAATACTATTTTGTCTCCCATGGATGATCTTGAAGGTACATATATAAGTAACAGTTAAAAGCGCAACATGAGAAAACATGAGAAAATCAAGTTTGTTAGTCCAGCAGCTGCTGCACTCAGTCCAGCAGCTGTTGCGTCTTCCCCAAAATGGCTTAACAGTGAAAAAATGGCAACAATGGTGGAAACATCAACAAAAACACAAAACCCAAATAAATAGCACCACATACACTTTTATCAGTCATAATAATGATTAAAACTTAACTTTCAAGTAATTTCGAAGGCTACTCGAACAAATGTCCCAAAAAAATTGATTTCTTTTCACCCAAATTTGAAGCTCAAATCTTAAGAAGAAGAAGAAGAAGAAGAAGAAGAAGAAGAAGAACAAGAACAAGAACAAGAAGAAGAAGAAGAACAACAACAACTACAACAACAAGCAGCAACAACCAAGAACCGATGAAAATGGGGGAAAAAAGTGCGAAAAACGTGAAGGTAACCGATGGGGTCGTTGGGGATTTTGGGGGGGGGATTAGGGTATTTTTTTTGGTGGGTTAAAGTGTATAAAAATAAACTTGGGGACCTTTTTGAAAATAGGCTAACATCATTAACTATTAATTATAATTTTATCACCTACACTTAATTATTAAAACTTAGTCACTTTTTTTTAATTTCATAACTACTTTGTCACCCTTAATTAAAAAGCTCAAGTAACAATATACACTTCTATTTACCCACACTATGGTGCAGTGTAGAACAATGTAAGAACTAAAAAGAGAAATGGCAAAGTGTCGTACACAGAGCCAAACTCAAAGCTGGCACTTCCAACCTGCTAGCCATCCGCCAATTTCGTACTTAGCAGCTGCATTTTTAGGTCAGACCAACTGATGAAACCTTGGGAAGTTGTTTCAATAATTTGATAAGCTCGTACGTCCTTTTATCTCGACCAAAATGGAGGCAAATGTCAAGTGGGGTTAGACCATCCTGCAACAGAACCATGTTTTTTTCTCAAAGGAAAGCAAACTCCATGAGAAATAAAATAAAAGAAAGAAACTAGATCCGAAATCATACATGCAAGACAATGTATCATCTCGAATTGCTTACATTCTAAAACATCAAATAGGATGTATATATTCTGGATGGGTGATAAAGCTAAGAGATCTGAAGAAGCAAGTGCATTAAAACAAGAGCTCAAAATGATTAAGCAGAAATAGAATTTACCCTGTTCTTTAGAGTCTTGTCAGCTCCCTTAATTAACAAAAGCCTCACTATATCATTCCTACCGGATTGAACAGCTAGATGTAAAGGTGTCCATCCATCCTGAAAGAGAGAGTCATTCCATGTTCATAAACCTATACTGGAGCACGTATGAGCACCGAAAAAATATATTTTAAGAACTAATTAGCCGTACATGATCTTGGAGGTTAATATCCACATTATACAAGAGAAGGATTTTTATCATCTGAGTTGATGCCGTTCGAACAGCATAGTGCATCAAGGTGGCTCCATCCTGTAATAAGTCAAGAAGATTATTAAACTAATAACAAGCCGCAACAGTGGTTACCGGAACGTTCACAAAGAACGGAAATCATATAGCTAATTCTTATGGTTGACAACAAAGCTAAGACTGATATGTGCTTCAGTTATGGACTGTTCAGACAATGCTGGGAGAAGAGAACGAAAGGGCCCTCGATATGTGGTTTGGTATGAGATAAAGTCTAGGGCAAGAGAAGAGAAGAAAAACGAATGGACACTCAATCTGAATTGACTCAAGGATAATGACTACATGGATGTTGATGAAAATGAACCAACAACAAATGTAAATTGTCAAGCATTTCTAGAAGTTTGTGCTCACTTTGTCACGTATAAATGGGTTTGCAGATTCTCTTAGAAGAAAGTTAAAAATAGCCTGCTTCTTGCCAAGAATTGCTTTATGGATGGCTGTCATTCCATCCTGTAAAAGAAAAGAAAACACAACTTAGTAGGAGCTATAAAAAGAAGACACCGTTTTCATAGCTATAGAATTCTTCGATACAATTAAACATATATTAATAAAAACAACAAATATGGCAGAACTCTACTGGTACATGTCACTGATGTTGTACCTTGTCTGGAACATTAATATCAACAACATGCTTCAACAAAGAGGTGAGAAGGTAAAACTCTCCTGAGGCAGCTAAAGTATGTAGAGGCTGCCATTTTGCCTGCACGGGTTTGATAGAATTCAGGAATCAATCTAAACTTTCTATAATAAACATTTCACTGATACCAATATATAAGCTGACACTTGAAGCAGAAACTTACAGAGGTAGCAGGCACCAGATCAGGAAACCGCTTGTTTAACAGGACCTTTTCTTCTTTAGTGAACAACTTACGAGGACCTACACAGATTAGTATACCAAAGATGTTGAAGGATGCCCAAAACAGGGAACAAATAGCACTTTATCCCAAAAAGAAAAAAGAATTTGGGAAAAAATAACATCTCAATTATATGACCAAAAGGTCATATAAGCCTGTGGAACAAGAGTTCGAAATAAAAGGTGTACATCACTACTGAAATTTTCCAATTTAGTGACGGGAAAACATGTAATATGCACTACACAAATCCAATTAGCACAACAAATAGTGGATACCAGTAAATAGATATTAGCCTAAGCAATATAAGCTTGACATGTATTTCTATCTTAAATTTGGAAACAAAAATAAAACATTGTGGATAGAGGAATTTCTTCAAAAATACAATTCCTCAAAACATCTACAGGCTGAACGTTGACAAGTCAGGAGATTATGATATAATAGGGGCCTTAATTAAGCAGATTTGCATCTTGTCCAAAATCTTGTTTCTTTTCTGACAATTGCTAAATTGCATTCATGTAATGGATTGGAAAAAATGCTATGAGATAACGGGCTTCAAATGAGCCCTAAACATCTACTTCAGTACTTCTGGATCAATTCATCCATTTAATTCTATTGTATACTCCGATATTGGCAGGCTAATAGCTTCTAGCGTTTCAAGATTTAACAGTTTCAAACCCCCAACTAATATGGTAATTGATGCTTAAATCACCACTACAATAAATACATGTAGTAATAACAACCCAGAAGAAAGGAAATGAGGTTTAACTTTATGTTCTATATGCTATGATGATACACTCGAATCCAAAGCTACAGCCTTCACGAATAACATCTACATTTATCTTTGCACTTCTGACATACTTTAAAGGTCTAAGTCAACAATGCCAAGTTGGACAGAATCAACTCGACTCAATTAACAGTGTTTGACCCCAAAACAAACTTAAATAACTTCAATTAATTATCAGATGCTTAGCTAGGCTAGTTTACAACATTATCTCAATCTCAATTTTAATATAAGTATGTACTATAACTTTTTGCGCAGAAACTCATTTTTTAAAAGGTCTAGAAAAATAAGTAATCCATACAATATCCACTTCATCTAAAAGGTGGATTGCCTTAGAGAGCCGACAGGTAAACTATCTCTCCCAGTTCAATGGAATAGCCTGAGTTTAATACTTCTCCATCCTGTTTTACATGATATTATTTGGAGAGCGAAACTGTTCTTTAAACAACTCCCAGTAGACTCTTGTTCAACATAGAGGAACCTGAGTTTGGTACTCCTTTATCCCATTTTATATATCAGTATTTGGAGAATCAAACACTGTATTCTGTGACAAACTAAATATACTTAAGTATCAAAACTCAAGTTTTAGAAAATATTATGTAGTTGCAGAAATGTACACATTACTTCCTAAAAATTGTGAAATGGATGTCCAAATTCAACCACAAAGTACGTGTTTTTTAGTACTAAAATGAGTTAATGGTAAAAAAACGCCTAAAGTCTCCAATTTTCTAACTGTGTGAGTTTCCTACTTAAACTATCACTATCTATTTATTAAAACACACACAAGCTATTTATTAAACCATTTTCGTACCTGTTGTTCCGGTAGGAAAAGCAAACAATTCATAGTTGAGGTGTATTTTGCTAAATAATTGGTGATAGGAAACTCAAAAAACCTTGATACTTTGGCAGTGTTTTTGATCCTTGGCTCTCCTAAACCTATGCACAACAGATTCCTCCAATCACTTCCACAAATTCATGCCATCCAAACACAAAGAAAACCATACCTTCCGGGCTTTTAGCCGCATTGGCCTCATAAATTCCACTGTTGAAGAACTCCTTAATATCTTCCAATCCACCACCATAAACCGCTGATCTAGGATCTTTTGGCAATACCCTTTGACTTGAAATCCTCAAAACTCGGTTCTCATCTTCACTTTCGCTCAATTCAGCATCACTCGTCTTCTTCTTCTTCTTCTCATTCTTATCCCTTTTAACCTTTGAAAAATCAGGGTTTTGAAGCACAAGTGGCTTCAATTGCTTCAACTTTTCTTCCCTAGCTTTCAAATAATCCTCGATACTTCTTCCTCTCCCATCACTGTTCTTATCAATTGGCATTAAATCTAACCTCCTCCTCTCCGCACGTTGCCCAAACTCCAACTGCTGTGAAAGCTTACGCCTTTCCTTCTTAGTAATGTTAATTTCCCTCTGAACTTCCACCCATTCCTCCGGAATCAAATTTTCCGCCTGACTTTGTGGTAATTCCTTTTTCTGGTTGTTCTGGACGAAAGGGTCCTCGAAAATTCCTTCCTCAAACACTAGACAGTCGCCGATTACGTGTTCTTCGTCTTCAAGGGGAAAGTGGTTTTGAAGGGAGAAGTTAAGGGAATGAGGAGGGAATTGGGAGGGAGAAGTGTTCTTGGCGAATGGCGGAGGTAAGTTGGGGAATGGAAGTTTGTATAGAGGAAAGGGAGGGTTTGGGATAGCTGTTGGTAACATGGTTGATGTTTACTTCTTCAGAAATAGTGTACCAGCCTTATAATTCAAAAAATATTCCCCTCTAAATACATAAATTTTACGTTGTTTTTTCTAATAAAACTAAGCAAAAACATCAACAATATGAATCAAAATGAATAGACAATAGAGGAAAGTTTTGTTATTCTTTCAATACGAATAATATGGTTTATAGAATTACATAGAGATAAAGAGAATGCTATAAATATAGATCACGGAGGAGGTGAAGACACAACTCGTTTTTCCACTATTTTTTCTTTAAATTCGTATTTTGTTATATTTATAATATTGATTTTTAAAATATATGATAAAATAATGATTTCTAATCGTGGAAAAACTCTTAAAAAATCTTCCTTATTTAATAGACTTCTATATCTTCCTTATTTAAATCAAGAAAATACTCTACAACCGCTAAAGAAAATTTTAATTTACCATGATAAATAGGAACTTTATAAATAGATAATTTATCAAAATTACTTCTTTTCATAAGTTCATAATTAAATTTAATTTTTCTGTGTAATATTTGTTACTAGATGTGGTACACGCTTTGATCACGCACAAAGCGCGTACAACAAGACTATTACTATATTAAAAGCGTGAAAGCCGTTAGAAATGTTGATTGAATTTTTGCCCTTCATTAAAAGACTTCCCTTTAGACAAAATCGTCTTTTCAAAATTTTTTTAATTTATTATTTTATCTTTATTTATTTAGTTTCAAGATTCACTTTTAAATTAGAATTTCTTTATATTTAGAATTCATTCTTGATTTAGGAGTATTTTATATAAATAATTGTTTAGACTGTGAGGAAAGAAAAAATTTTACTATTATCTTTTTAATATTTAAGACTTTGAAATTAATTCGAATTTAGATTATCAAATATTTTGTTAATAAAAGTGTGTAACATAAATAATTTAAAAAGGAAAAAGTGAAATTAAAATTACGTTGGAAACATTAAACTACTCTTTTTATATTTAGGAGTTTTTTTTAAAAAAAAAATTTTAATCAATTAGTAATTTAACTCCTAACTATGCAGCTCCAAATTATTATTTTTTGTAGTCATAAATTGTCATGCCCCGGGAGGGTACCCTAGGCGTGGCTGGCACACAGAGACTATTGCTAGCCCCGGAGCGAACCATTCAATCTCAAGGCAGTCGTCCAACATCAAGCATAGCGGAAGCAATTAACATAAGGTAGTGAGCTACATTAATAAAAAGAGTCAATGGCCAATAAATTCTGTCTCAACATCGATGATAAGTAAACAGTATTACTAGCTCAACTCTAAGAGGGAAAGACCTCACATCAAATCTCATCTCATGTTTATGAAGCCTCTAATTCAACTAGACAGTCTAAGAGGGTACCATGACAGGCCATGGCTACCCAGCTCAACAAACGGAATAACAGATAAAGAAAAGGGACTCTTTGGAATAGCAAGGAGGCTCACCAATGACTGAACTCTGAATCTTTGAACCTCAACGATGCGTCTACTGAAGTCCTCTAACTCCTGTATCTGGATCATGAAACGATGCAGCGCTGAGTGGCGTCAATACGTGGAATGTACGTTATGTAAGATGGTTGAATATAACAGTACAAGTATAACAGTATAGGGATAACATCAACTAAACATCATACTCCATCAGAATGTCAAATGTCTATCTAAGGCAAGAAATTAGAGTAGACAAAGGACTCATCAACGTCTTGTCTCAACATCATCAATACATCAGACTCATCTCAAGGAAACTCGACTCAACTCAAAGGATTCATGCCCGTTTAGGATAAGGATAAAGAGTAGACAGTGAAACATCAACATCCATCACATCAACATCAGATATCTATCAAAATGGAACCTAGCTGGGAGTTTTTCTAACCGACAATCATCACCTATGAGCCGGTGATGATACAACGAAGCGATGTCATTTCCACATCCATCCAGTACCCTGCCCATTGTAAAGGACATCAACCTCAGTGGATCCACAATAAAAAAAACATCAGTCCTTTATTGGGACAAGGAGCCATCCGCATTGTGGTTCAATTCTCTCTCCAACGCGGGCCACGTAGTTAATGAGTTCGAGTGGGACTCATTCTCACCCATTTCGGTGCTCAATACTCCTCTCAGAACTCAATATGCTCATAAAACCTCATCATCATCAGTCCCATAGGGACATAATACATTAACATCAACATCAACATCATCATCCTCAGTCCTATAGGGACATAGTACATCAACATCAACATCAACTCATCGACATCGACATTAACATCAACATCGTGGACTCGAAACATTCTTTTTAGAATTTTAGTCTCAAGTTTTAAGACTCGTGAACATAACTCTCCTCAACATCATCATGAAGACTCTCATCAATTTGGACCACAATCACAACATCCCAAACATCATCATCGTTAAGTCTCTAGACTCTTCTCCCAAAGCTCATTCTTTTATTTTTGAGTAAAATAGACATTGAATTTTGTAAAATCATTCATGAAAACACTTATGCAGTAAATCAAGTTTATGATGATCATCAATTTAAGAAAAAAAATGCATGAATTAAGAAGAATCTCAATAGAATATTCAAGGATTTTCACACATAACTCATTATCTTTAATCATAGACTCAATTGACACAAAGGGGACATATGGAAGAACAATATCATGCTTTAGGTTAGCCTTACATACCTGGGATGGTTGCTATCAACATGATTCCCATGGGACTTCCTCTTGATTCCTCAATCTCGACTCTCCTCTACTCTCCTCAAGCCCTAGCATATAACCGTTGTTAGGAAGGGGATTTAGAATGGGGTTTTTAGACCCTTTCTTCGTTAAAACGACTTATATCAATCGTACATGGGTTTTAGAAGATACTAGGAATGGACTAGAATGCCCCTCGAAATTTTAGAAAATTTTTCAACCGCTTAGTAACCTAGTCCGCGACGCGGACTGGTCGCGTATAGCTCATTTTTGGCAAAAATCCTCCCGAATGAGTTTTCTCATCCCCGTCGAAAAATTTAGAAAAAACATAAGTGACCCTTCGCGATGGGTCCGCGACGCAACTTTGTCGCGAACTCTCACTATTTCTCATTTTGGAATGAAGAATTATCTTTTGACTCGGTCACTCTAAAAATCGACCTAGACCTCTCCCCCACTCAATTTTTTGTGCTGATCACGAACCCAACCTTGGATTTTTCATCCGAGCATCAAAAGATGCACTAAGCACACATCTCTCCTCTAGGGGTATTTTGGTAATTTTTACCGAGTGTTACATCATCTCCCCCTTGGGCTCAGTCATCCTCGAATGATGAGTAGGAGCGATATTATAGCACGAACAGACTCAAGGCTCATCTCGATTCTCACTCAACATCTCGACTCTTCATCAACCTCAATACATCTACTCAATACATCAAAATATACACATCAACTCAGGATAGAAACATCAAGTTAAGGTAAGAATAGGAATATTACCTTCAATATTCTCGTCATCAGTCACAAATAGGTAAGGGTATTTAGTTCTCATCTCTTCCTCAGCTTCCCATGCGGCTTTCTCAACAAAAATTGGTTCCTCCACAAAATTTTAACGGAGGCTATCTCTTTGTTTCTCAGTCTACGAACCTATCGATCAAGGATCTGAACTGGAATTTCCTCATAGGACAAGCTATCTTTGACTCTAGTGCTCTCGACAGGAATCACCAAGACAGGATCTCCCAAGCACTTCTTCAACATAGAAACGTGGAACACTGGATGGATCCTGTCTAACTCAGAAGGTAACTCTAGCTCATAGGCAACCTCACAATCTGATAGGGGCCAATATAGTGAGGACTTAATTTCCCGTTCTTCCAAACCTCATGAAACCCTTCATAGGTAATACCTTCAAGTATACTCAATCACTCATCTCGAACTCTAGATCTCTTCTCCTTACATTGGTGTAAGATTTCTGACGACTTTGTGCGGTCTTTAACCTCTCTCTAATAATCTTCATCTTCTCCATGGCCTGGTGGACAAGGTCAGGTCCAATCAACTCAGCTTCTCCTACCTCAAACCACCCAATGGGTGATCTACACCTCCTCCCATACAAGGCCTCATAGGGGGCCATTTGAATGCTTACATGATAATTATTGCTATATGCAAATTCAATCAGTGGTAGATGGTCATCGCAATTCCCTTTAAAGTCAAGGACACAAGCTCTCAACATATCCTCTATCATGTGAATAGTGCACTCCGCCTGACTATCTGTTTGTGGATGAAAGGTTGTACTCAGATTTACCTTGGTACCCAATCCCTTCTGGAAGGACCTCCAAAGTGGGAAGTAAACTGGGCTCCTCTGTCCGAAATGATAGACAAGGGAACTCCATGCAACCTCACAATCTCTTGGACGTACATCTTGGCATACTCCATCGCAGTATTAGTTGTCTTAACTGCCAAAAAGTGCGTTGATTTAGTCATCCTGTCCATAATCACCCATACGGAATCATGTTGCCTCCAATATCTCGGTAGGCCGATGATGAAATCCATGTTAATCATCTCCCACTTCCACTCTGGAATCTCAAAGTTTTGAGCCAAGCCACTTGGCCTTTGATGCTCAACTTTCACTTGCTGGCAATTCGGGCACTTTGAAACAAACTCAACAATGTCCCTCTTCATTCCACTCCACCAATAGACTTCTCTTAAGTCATGGTACATTTTACTGGAGCCTAGATGAATGGAGTATCTAGTGTATTGGACTTCAACCATAATCCTCTCTCAGGCACCGTCAACATCACGAACACATATCCTACTCTAGTATCTCAACACCCCATCTCCCCCCTTTGGAGAAGACCATTACTGCTTGCTTGTGGACAACCTCCTTCAATTAGAGTATGATAGGATCTTGATCCTACTTCTTATTTACTTCTGCTACTAGGGATGATGCAGACTTACTCTGAACATTGATCCCTCCCTTGTCATTCTCCTCGAGTTGGACTCCCAGTCGAGCCAACCTATGCACTTCCTTCAGTAGCTCTCTCTTCTCTTCCTCAACATTGGTTGTACTACCCATTGACAACCTGCTAAGGACGTCAGCAACAATGTTAGCTTTACCTTGGTGGTGTAGGATGCTCATATCATAATCCTTGAGCAACTCCAACCATCTCCTCTATCGCAAGTTGAGCTCTCTCTGACTGAAGACATACTGTAGGCTCTTATGATCAGTGAACATGTCCACATGCACTCTGTATAAGTAGTGTCGTCAGATTTTTAGTGCAAACACTACCGCTGCCAACTCAGGATCATGGGTCAGGTAGTTCCTCTTATAAACTTTAAGTTGCCTGGAAGCATAGGCTATGACCTTCCCTTTCTGCATCAATACACAACCCAGCCCAACTCTCAATGCATCGTAATATATCACAAAATCCTCCATCCCGCCGGGCAACATCAAAATAGGTGCGGTGGTCAATCTAGTCTTCAACTCTTGGAAGTTCTTCTCACAGTCCTCAGACCACTGAAACTTAACCTTTTTCTAGAGTTAGCTTGGTCAAGGGTGCGGATAGGGAAGAGAATCCGTCAATAAATCTGCAGTCCCGAGAAACTCCCTATGTCAGTTGGAGAGGTCGGTCTTGGACAGTTCTTAACCGCTTCAATCTTCTGGGAATCTACTCGAATTTTCTCACCCGAAACAACATGACCCAGGAAACCACTGACTTGAGCCAAAACTCACACTTTGAAAACTTCGCATATAATTCATGGTCCGTAAGAGTCTGAAGGACAATTCTAAGGTATTTGGCATGCTCCTCCTCATCCTTCGAATGCACTAGGATATCATCAATCAACACGATTACAAACATGTCAAGGTAGGGTCTGAGTACCCTATTCATCAAGTCCATGAAAGCTGCAGGGGCATTCGTCAATCCAAAGGACAGGACGAAGAACTCAAAGTGGTCATATCTAGTCCTGAAAGATGCCTTTGGAATGTCACATTCTCTCACTTTCAACTGGTGGTAACCCAATCTGAGGTCTATCTTTGAAAAGCGCGAGGCACCTTGAAGTTGGTCAAACAAATCATCTATCCTGGGAAGGGGATATTTATTCTTGATCGTGACCTTATTCAATTGCCTATAGTCTATGCCCATTCTGAGAGACCCATCCTTCTTCCGTACAAACAGAATGGGAGCACCCCAAGGAGAAACACTTGGCCTAATAAAGCCCTTCTCTAATAAATCCTTTGGCTGCTCTCTCAGTTCCTTCAACTCAGCGGGGGCCATCCTATATGGGGGAATTGAAATAGGTTGTATCTCCGGAAGAACATCAATACCGAAGTCGATCTCCCTATCAGGAGGGACTCCAGGTAAATCCTTAGGGAACACCTCAGGAAACTCATTCGCAATCGGAACTGACTCAAAAGTAGAGGGCTCAATATCATCAGATTTAACTCGCATGAGATGGTAAATACACCTTTTAGAAATTAGCTTTCTAGCCCTCATGTAGGAAATAAACTTACCCTTGGATGCAACAGAACTTCCCTTCCACTCTAGGACTGGTTCACTCGGAAATTGGAATTTGACAACTCGAGTCCTGCAATCTATGGAGGCATAGCAGACATGGAGCTAATCCATACCAAGGATTACATCAAAGACAACCATCTCCAACTCTACCAAATCAGCTAAAGTATCCCTATGATAGATGGATACTACACAATCTCTATAGACCCTCTCAGCTAGAATAGACTCACTAGTAGGAGTAGAAATAGTATAAGGCTAAAGTAAACACTTAGGAAAAATCTCAAACTTATTGGCCACATAGGGCGTCACAAAAGATAATGTGTCACTCGGGTCAAGCAATGCATCACAATTATAAGAAAAAACTCGGAGCATACCCATAATAATATCTGGTGCTACCTCTTAATCCTGCCGATGACCCATCGCATACAAACAGTTTATCCTGCCTCCTGCACTCGTAGTAATAGCCTTCTGATGACCGCCCGCAGGGGACGCTGTGGAAGGCTGAGCTTTGTTACCCCCATCACCTCATCTCCTCGTCAGGCACTCACCCTTAAAATGGTCATGTTGTCCACATGAATAACAATCATTTGAGCCCTCACGGCATGCACCAAGGTAAAGTTTGCCGCATCTGCCACAAATTGGCTTTCCTCTCGGGCCTTGGGTCCAACTAGCTTGGGACTGAAGACCCTAAGCTTTGAAATTCTGGTGACCATAAGATTTCTGCTCATACCTGTTTTGCTGAACAGGCGCACTTGCCACCGAGGATGCATAACTAGAAGACCTCTTCTGAAAAATAAGTTATATCACCCTTATGCTGCTTCTGTTGGCTAGGCTCATACTCTGGCTCACCTCACCTCAACTCAACTCAACTCAACTCAACTCAACTCAACTCAGGGAACTCGAAATCAACTCAACTCAAGGAACTCGACATCAACTCGACTCAACTCAAGGAACTCGACTCAAAATATCACATCAATATCAACATCATAGTACTATCGAAGTAAGACCTCGCTGGGAGACTAACTGGGAGTTTCTCTAACCAACAACCATCACCTATGAGCCAGTGATGATACAACGAAGCGATGCCGTTGCCACATCCATCCAGTACCCTGCCCGGGGTAAAGGACATCAACCTCAGTGGATCCACAAGAAAAACCTCAGTCCTCTATTGGGACAAGAAAGGAGCCATCCGCATTGCGGTTCAATCCTCTCTTCCTACGTGGGTCACGTAGATAATGGGTTCAAGTGGGACTCACTCTCATCCATTTCAGTGCTCAATACCCCTCTCAAAACTTGACATGCTCATAAAACATCAACCTTATCAGTCCTATAGGGACATAGTACATCATCATCAATCCCATATGGACATAATATAATACCTCAATATCAACATCAGTCCTGTAGGGACATAATACCTCAACATCAACATCACCTCACCTCATCAACATCATCATCAAGACTCTCATCAAATGTGAAACACAATCATAACATCGCAAACATCATTCTCATTAAGGCTCTAGACTCATCCCCTAGTTCATTCTTACACTTTTAAATAAATTAATCATAAGGTTTTTTGTGAAAAACATTCATGAAATGACTTATGCAGTAAATCAAATTTATGATGATCATCAATTCGTGTAAAACATATGCATTAAGTAAAACTCAGTGTAATGCTCAACAATCTTCACATCACCCTTATTACATTCAATACACAACTCAATTTACTCAAAAGGGCACATGGGAGAACAATCCCATGCTTTAAGTTAGCCTTACATACCTGGGATGATTGCTAACGCACTTTCTTGCACGAACTCCTCTTGAATTCCTCAATCTCCACTCCCCTCAAGCCCTGGCTTAATGACTTTCCTAGAGAGAATGTGTTTGGATGGGTTTTTTCAACTCTTTTCTCAGAAAACGACATTTATTCTTCGTATGGGAGGTTTAGAAAGTATAGGAATGGACTAGAATGTCCCTTGAAATTTTAAGAAAATGTTTCCCGGACTTGAAATAACACAGTCCGCGATACGGACCTGTCGCGGACAGTGTAATTTCAGAAAACTCAACTCCGTCGAAAAATCACAGAAAAAGGTAAGTGTGGGTCTGCGATAGGTCCACGACGCGGCCCTGTCGCGAAGGCACACTATTTTTCATTTTGGAACGAAAAATTATCTTTTGACTCGGTCGCTCTAAAAATCGACCGAGACTCTTTTCCCACTCAATTTTTCGTGCTGATCATGAATCTGCTCTCTGATTTTTAATCCGAGCATCGAAAGACGCATTTTGCACACATCTTTTCCCTAGGAGTATTTTGATAATTTACCGGGCATTATAATATATAATTTTAAAATTGACCTAACACATACGTAGAAAGCACGTATACTAAACTAGTGTTTTACATAATACAAAGAAACTCAATGAGTATATTTTTGTCATACTACTACCAAAATGTGATAAAAAATTTGACTTAACAGTATCACCTAAATTAGGACAGGAAGAATATATAAATTGACACATAATATTTAATATATCATATATAGTCAAATAACATAATATAGATTGAAGGATTTAAATGAAAAACACATAATTCGCGGAATCATTGAATTTGTTTCACTAGTCTAATAGTGTGATCACATGTATAAATACACAAACTACACCAAAAAGATCACAGTCTAAAATCGTACCTTATTACAGAAGTATTCTAATATTTTTCGATAAGAAATCTACTCAAGATCTTCAATGGAACTTCAGAGAAATTCGAGAAAGAAGATGGTGAAAGAAACAGAAAGTTACGTTCTTTTTCTTTCTGTTTTGTAGGAAAAAGTACTGTTGATTCTTCTAAAAAAAATCTTTTATAATCCTATTGTGTCCCGTTAGAATCCTAATGGGACACAACTTTTCAAAGAGTTGCGTCTCTTTTCTTTTATTAATAAATAAACTAATATAACAAATATACATTATTTGAATATTAATATGGATATGGGTTGATCCACATGGGTGACCCAATCCAATTTCCTTCATCTCTCACTCACACATAGTGGGTCAACTCTCATTTATATTCTGTAACATTCATACGTACGACTAGAGCGTGTGACCAGGCATACTTCGAGAGCTTCATTGTTATACATCTGTTAGGAATATTCATCATTTCAGTCAGTGAAACTTAGAGTAGATGATAGTATGCAATACCCAAGATCATTTATCACATTCATATCTCTAATTATCTATTTTCTTAATTTTGAGTTCATTATTATGTTCTAGTCTCGCAGACAAATATAACGGACGTCAATGAACACAATTAATGTGATAATGTCCAATGATCTTCCTCATCTCATGAATCTCTCAATCTCAGCATGATATGCTTTTCTAGAAATGTTCCACCAGACCGAATCAAACATGATCTCTTGGCAACAAACTAAGATAGCAAACACAATTGAATCTCAACAAACTGATTTGAGTCATGAGGGTACAATATGAAAATTACTTATAATTTTTAGGGCTTCACACAATAGCAAGTAAAGACTAAACTTGTATCACCCTTATGGGTTACTTTATGCATACATGGTATGAAACATGTATCATCGCACTGTCCCCTTTCTCATGAAGCATATATCCTTTATTAATAAAAGTATTGTGTAGATAATAAGAAAGACAACTCATGTCTAACTTTGAGTTCACAAATCTACTCATTATTTATTCTTCAGAACTCATATCTGGCATTAAAACAGACTAATTTACTTCAATCACACATGATTAAATACAAACTAACATACGATAATTTGATTATAAACTTTCAGCTCTCTATTATCATCACTTCTTACAATAATTAGTTTATAATTGTCTCAAATCTACTTATTATTTAGATAATAGAGGCAATTGCTTGTGTGAATAGGCTAATCTTTTTGTATGTTCGACATATTTTCTATCTTTAGAATTTTATATACACTGCATAAAAATAATATATGTATATGAACCAACAAGAATGAAAAATTAGGCATTAACTCAAGATTATATAACTTCAATAATGTGAATTTACATGAACATGTTTGGAAAAATATTAATAAAAATACATCAGCATCTACGTCAACCCAATGACTTAACATGTCTTTCATAAGCATCATATGCTATGGGTTTCGTTAAGGGGTTTGTTATCATTTGATATGTAGATATGTGTTTTATGTTCACTTCCTTTTGTGCTACCATGTCTCTTACAAAATTATACATTATGTCAATATGGTTCGCCTTCCTATGGTACTTTGGATCTTTTGTGTAGTCTATTACAACCTGACTATCACAATTAATTGCGACAGGCTCAACAACATTGTTATATACACCCAAGTGAACCATAAAACGCTTAAGCCAAATAGCTTCTTGCACAACAGATGAAAGCGCAACAAACTCAGCTTCCATAGTGGACAAGGCTATGCATGACTGCTTCTTGCTACTTTATGATATAGCACTATTATTAAGAAAGGATGCATATCTAGAGGTGAATTTTCTCTCATATAAATATCCTCCTCAATCAGCATCTGTGTAGCCTTTGAGTTGCAACTCCTTTCCTTGATAACATAAGGAATAGTCGATTGTGCCTTTAAGATATCTCAATATCCTTTTAATTGCTTTCCAATGTTGCGGTCGTGGATCGAATTGATATTTACTAACTAACTCAACTGTATAACAAATATCCGGCCTAGTACATATGATAGCATATATGAGGCTTCTGACTGCATTAGCATAAGGAACTCTTCTCATTTGTTCCTTTTCATATGGAGTCTTAGGACATATCATTCGGTTCGAAGCTTCACTCTTAGAAACTGGAGTGTTTATGGGTTCACAATCTTGCATATTAAAGTGCTCAAGAACTTTCTTGATGTAAAACTCCAAGAATATATGCTGCTTCACCCATATCTTTCATCTCAAAATCAGATGATAACCACTCTTTTATTTCTTTTATAAAATCAATGCCACTTGTAGCTATTAGTATGTCGTCTACATACAATGATAAGATCACAAACTTATCTTTGAATCTTTTGATATACACACAATGGTCTTCATGAATCATAATAAATCCATATGATATGACTGCATCATGAAAACATAAGTACCATCGTCTAGAAGATTGTTTAAGGCCATAAATCGACCTTTGAAGTCGACATACTTTATTTTCTTCGCCTTTTTTCACGAAACCTACAGGCTGTTCCATATAGATTTCTTCTTCTAGTTCTCCATTGAGAAATGCCGTTTTCATGTCCATTTGATGTAATTCAAGATCCAGCATAGCCACTATAGACAAAATTAATCTTATTGAAGTAAAGCATACAACAGGTGAGAAAGTTTCTTCATAATCAATTCCTTCCTGTTGTGTGTACCCGTTAGCTACTAGACGAGCTTTGAATCTTTCAATAGCTTTTCGGCCTATAGGTAGATCAACCAATTTTCACACTTGGTTAGATTTCATGTCGCGCTCCATTTTTCTCGCAAAAAAGATGGGAACCTGGACGTCGTCGTGGCAAACAACTCTTTTGGGATTGAGATGGAAGAGTCGCCACCTAATGGATTTATAGATGCATTAGGACACCATTCTAACCTACTAATTAGTCTAAGGGTCAAGTCACCAGAGAACAGGTAAGGGTTCAAGTTACCTCGAAGGAAAGGTGTTAGGCATCCTCCGAGGTTCGCAAAGGCAGGTCCCGACAATATCTCACATTTTATGTGGGGGTTAACAAATAGGGTCTCTTTTATTAATCTTATTCTAATTAATTCTACATGATCATACTAAAACAGTAAATTAAATAGATAAAACAAGTAAATAACAAATTATCCCAAACAAACAAAAGGGAGAAAAATTAAACTAGACGATATTTAATTCTACTCCGATCAGTTTACTCGACTTTTATATTCACAAATTAGATTTTGTCAATTTTAGCTCACATGGATTATTTAAGCCGAAGGACAAAACCAAAGTTTGTCCTATTAAGCGCGAGTTTGAGTCATCATTTCCGAGGGTCTCATTACCCTACCCCTACTAAGTTGATTTATTATTTAACCCAAAAGCGTACTAAGAAAATGAAAAAAATATAATGTCGCTTCCTATGGTCCAAGAGGCATTGGACTTCTAATTTTGGTAGTTCTAGACTAAAAAGGAATATAGGGTTTCCTAAAGGACCATGCGTCAATCAAAACACTTGAAGACAATAATTAGCACGTAAAGTCTCAAATAGCCTCCAAACAATTGATATGTTTGAAAACCCAAACACAAGTGCAAAAATACATTGTGTGTGCATCATATTAAAAGAAGATCTAAGCATGATTTTCTAAAAGGGAAGACTAGACAATTCGACTTAACTTTTGTAAGAGAAAAATGACATTTATTACTTAAATTCCTGTAAGCATGTTTCTAAAAATATTTAAATCTATGCATGATTTCTAAGAAATGTCATAGAATATTCCTATAGGCATGTTTTCTAATGGAAAAAAAAAATATTTAAACCAAAGCATGATTTTAAATTCTTATAGGCATGTTTTCTAATGAAAAATATTTAAACCTAAGCATGATTTCTGATATGTCAAAAAAAATTAAAACTTATAGGCATGATATTTAGGACACATTTAAAATTTATTTGGCAGGAAAAAAATTTAAAGAAAACCTATAGGCAGGATATTTTAAACACAATTAAAACATGCTTGAAAGGAAGTTAGTTAAAGAAGAACCTATATGCAGGATATGTAAAACACATAAATCATGCTTAAAGTGAAAAAAGATAATACTTGTGACACCTATAGGCATGGTATCTAAAAACATTTAAAATGTACTTGAAAGGAAATAAATTAAAGAAAAGCCTATAGGCAGGATATCATAAACACATAAATCATACTTAAAATGAAGAAAATAATACTTGTGACACCTATAGGCATGATATATAAAAAAAATAACATATTCAAATAGGGAGAAATTATCAGAATCTTATTTAGATTAAAAGCCTTTTTTTCCTAAACCAATTGAAGTGTAGGTTATTTTTAACAGATCAACATCAAAACCTAAATTAAGATTTGTACCAAATTAGACAACACAAAAAAAATGAAAAAAAAAACAATTAGCATGTAATTTCTCCCCTCCCCCCATTAAACTAGATCCCCTAATTTTCACGGTTTTTGATATTACAAGATTTGCTGAGAGTAAAAATACAAGATCAAAATAAATAAAAAAATCTTCGGGCCTCCTCCATCTCATCCCCTGGCGACTCTTCACATCCTAACTAAGAAAAGGAACCTGCAATACTAAAAGAGCTAGCAGTACCCGTATATAAACATTACAACTTCAAAACAAAAGAATAATGAGACACATAACTAGTATATGTAGGAAGATGAGAACAAACCAATTTTAAAAGAATAAGCAAAGACAGTAGATGAGACCAGAACTTCCAGCAATTATTTTTTATTAGCAAAGAGAGCAGAGATGGGAAAGAGAGAGCGCTTTATATTTCTGTGTATTTTCTTTATAAAAGTGTTTTTCGTGTCTCTGTCTGCGAAAAAGTGTGTGAAATGAATTGTTTATCTAGCAAATAAAGGTCAAAGGGTGAAAGGAAAATAAACAACTAAGAGCCAATCAAAGATATCATCAAAGTTTTACCATGAATGGACGAGATTCTGCAGGGTCTAAATAAGGCATGCATGTCACGCCCCGGGAGGGTACCCTAGGCGTGGCTGACACTCAGAGACTATTGCTAGTCCCCAAGCGAACCACTCATTCTCAGGATAGTCACTCAACATTAGTATAGCGGAACAGTAGAAGTAACGCAGTGAGCTACCACAATAAAAAGGGCCAATGGCCAACATCAGTCTCAACACCAGAATAAGCAAGTGTAAATGCTAACTCAACTCATAGAGGAAAAACCTCAATGTCAAACCTCGTCTCATATCTATGAAGCCTCTAACTTGACTCAACTGTCTAAGATGGTACTATGACAGGCCATGGCTACCCAACTCAATAAATAAAGAAAGCAAACAATAAAAGGGTCTCCTTCGGATAGTAAGGAGGCTCACTAATGACTGAACTAGGAATCTCTGACCTCAACGATGTGTTTGCTGAAGTCCTCTAACTCCTGTATCTGCATCATGAAACGATACAGTGCCTAGTGGCGTCAGTACGTGGAATGTACGGTATGTAAAATGGCTGAATGTAACAGTACAAGTACAATAATATAGGGATAACATTAACTCAACATCGTACTCCATCAGAATATCAAATATCTATCTAAGGCAAGAAATTAGAGTAGACAAATGACTCATCAACATCTCATCTCCACATCATCAATATATCAGACTCATCTCAAGGAAACTCGATCCATACCATCACATTAACATCAACATCAGAGTATTATCAAAGTAAGACCTCACTAGGAGTTTCTCTAACCGATAACTATTACCTATGAGTCAATGATGATACAACGAAGCGATGTCGTTGCCACATCCATCCAGTACCCTGCCCGGGGGTAAAGGACATCAACCTCAATGGATTTACAAGAAAAAAGCCTTAGTCCTCGTTTGGGACAAGAAAGGAGCCATTCGAATAGCGGTTCAATCCTCTCTTCCTATGCGGGCCACGTAGTTAATGGGTTCAAGTGGGACTCACACTCACCCATTTCGGTGCTCAATACTCCTTCAGAACTCGACATGCTCATAAAACATCATCATCATCAGTCCCATAGGGACATAATACATCATCATCAGTCCCATAGGGACATAGTACCTCAACATCAACATCAACTCATCTCATCAACATCAACATCAACATCATGGACTCGAAACACTCTTTTTAGAACTTAGTTTCAAGTTTTAAGACTCATGAACATCATTCTCAACAACATCATCATCAAGACTCTTGTCAAATTTGAAACATAATCAAAACATCACAGACATCATCATCGTTAAGGCTCTAGACTCATCCCCTAAGTTCATTCTTGCATTCTTTCATAAAATAATCTAGGGTTTTTTGAAAAACACTCATGAGAATAAATTATTCAATAAATCACGCTTATGATGATCATCATTTCATGTAAAATATATGAATTAAGTAAAACTCAGTATAATACTCAACAATCTTCACATCAAACTCATTATCTTCAATCAATGACTCAATTTACTCAAAAGGGCACATGAGAGAACAATCTCATGCTTTAAGTTAGCCTTACATACCTGGGATGATTGCTAACAACAATTCTTTGAAAAATCTCCTCTTGCATTCCTCAATCTCAACTCTCTTTCAACCCTAACTTAATGATTTTGCTAGGAAAAGAGTCTTGGATGGGTTTTGGAACCCTTTTTCTGAGAACACGACCTATATTCGCCGTATAGGAAGTTTATAAGGTATTAGGAATGGACTAGAATGCCCCTCGAAATTTTAAAGAAAAATTTTCAGACTTGGAATAACATAGTCCGCAACGCAGACCTGTCGCGGACAGCGCATTTTGGAAAATTCAACTCCATAATAAAATCACAGAAAAATATTAGTGTGTCTCCGCGATAGGTCCGCAATGCGGCTCTGTCATGGACTCACACTAGTTTTCGTTTTAGAATGAAAAATTATCTTTTAACTCAGTTGCTCTAAAAATCGACCGAGACCCTTCTCCCACTCAATTTTTTGTGTTAATCAAGAATCCATTCTCGGATTTTCAATCCAAGCATCGAAAGGCGCATTTTGCACACACCTCTCCTCTGGGGGTATTTTGATAATTTTACCAGGCATTACATCATCTCCCCCTTGGGATCATTCGTCCTCGAATGTTGAGTGGGAACGGTATTATGGCATGAATAGACTCAAGACTCACCTCGATACTCACTCAACAACTCAACTCCTCAACTCTTTATCGACCTCAATAACATCTACTCAGACATCAGGAATATACACATCAACTCATGGTCGGAACATCAATTTAAATTAAGAATAGGAATATTACCTTTGATACTCTTACCAATATCATGCACAAATAGGTGCGGGTATTTAGTTCTCATCTCTTCCTCAGCTTCCCATGTGGCTTCCTCAATAAATTGGTTCCTCCACAAAACTTTGACGGAGGCTAACTCTTTGTTTCTCAGTCTGTGAACCTGTCGATCAAGGATTTGGACTAGAATTTCCTTATAGGACAAACTATCTCTTACTCATATGCTCTCAATAGGGATTACCAAGGCAGGATCTCCCAAACACTTCTTCAACATCGAAATGTGGAACACCGGATGGATTCCGTCTAACTCAGAAGGTAACTCTAGCTCATAAGCAACCTTCCTAATTCTTCTCACAATCTGATAAGGACCAATATAACGAGGACTTAATTTCCCCTTCTTCCCAAACCTCATGACACCCTTCATGGGTGATACCTTTAGGTATACCCAATCGCTCACCTCGAACTCTAGGTCTCTTCTCTTCACATCTGTGTAAGATTTCTGACGTCTTTGGGCAGTTTTCAATCTTTCTCTAATAATCTTCACCTTCTCCATAGACTGGTGGACAAGGTTAGGCCCAATCAACTCAGCTTCTCCACTTCAAACCACCCAATGGGTGATTTAAACCTCCTCCCATACAAGGCCTCGTAGGGGGCCATTTGAATGCTTGCATGATAACTATTGTTATATGCAAATTCAATCAATGGTAAATGGTCATCCCAATTTCCTTTGAAGTCAAGGATTCAGGCTCTCAACATATCTTCTACGTCTAAATAGTGCGCTCTGCTTGACCATCCGTTTGTGGATGAAAGGTCGTGCTCAAGTTCACTTTGGTACCCAATCCTTTCTGGAAAGACTTCCAGAAGTGAGAGGTAAATTGGGCTCCTCTGTCCGAGATGATGGACAAGGGAACTCCACGCAATCTCACAGTCTCTCGGATATATATCTTGGCATACTCCTCCGCAGTATTAGTCGTCTTGACTGCCAAGAAGTACGCTAACTTAGTCATCTCGTCTACAATCACCCATATGGAATCATGCTGCCTCCGGGATCTTGGTAGGCCAGTGATGAAATCCATGTTAACCATCTCCCACTTCCATTCTAGAATCTCAAAGTTTTGAGCCAAGACACTTGGCCTTTGATGCTAAACCTTCACTTGCTGGCAATTTGGGCACTTTGAAATAAACTCAGCGATGTCCCTCTTCATTCCACTCCACCAATAAACTTCTCTCAAGTCGTGGCACATCTTGGTGGAGCCCGAATGAATGGAGTATATAGTATTGTGGGCCTCAGCCATAATCCTCTCTCGATCACTATCAGCATCAGGAATACATAGCCTACTCTTGTATCTCAATACCCCATCTCCCCTTGGAGAAGACCATCACTTTTTGTTTGTGGACAGCCTCCTTCAATTGGAGTATAATAGGATCTTGATCCTGCTTCTCTTTTACCTCAGTCACTAGGGACGATGAAGACCCACTCTGAACATTGATTACTCCCTCGTCATTCTCCTCAAGTTGGACTCCCAGTCGAGCCAACCTATGCACTTCCTTCACTAGCTCTTTCTTCTCTTCCTCAACATGGGTTGTGCTACCCATAGACAACCTGCTAAGGGCATCAGCAACAACATTAGCTTTACCTGGGTGGTACATGATGCTCATCTCATAATCTTTGATCAATTCCAACCATCTCCTCTATCGCAGGTTGAGCTCTCTCTGACTAAAGACATACCGTAAGCTCTTGTGGTCAATGAACACATCTACATGCACTCCATACAAGTAGTGGCGCCAGATTTTAAGTGCGAACACTACCGCTGCCAACTCAAGATCATGGGTCAGATAGTTCCTCTCATGAACTTTAAAATGCCTGGAAGCATAGGCTATCACCTTCTCACTCTGCATCAATACGCATCCCAACCCAACTCTTGATGCATCACAGTATATTACAAAATCTTTTTTCCTGTCGTGCAAAGTCAAGACAGGTACGGTGGTCAATCTAGTCTTCAACTCTAGGAAACTCTTCTCACATTCCTCATACCACTGAAACCTGACCTTTTTCTAAGTTAGTTTGGTCAATGGTGCGGATAGGGAAGAAAATCCCTCAACAAATCTGCGGTAGTAGCCTGCCAACCCCAAGAAACTTCTTATGTCAATTGGAAAGGTCGGTCTTGGCCAGTTCTTAACCGCTTCAATCTTTTGGCCATCTACTCAAATTCCATCACCCAAAATAACATGGCCTAGGAATGCCACTGACTTAAGCCAAAACTTACATTTCGAGAAGTTCGCATACAATTCATGGTCCTTAAGAGTCTGAAGAACCACTCTAAGGTGTTTGGCATGCTCCTCCTTATTCCTTGAATACACCAAAATATCATTAATGAACACGATTACAAACATGTCAAGGTAGGGCCTGAACACCCTATTCATCAAATCCATGAAAGTTGTCGATGCGTTCGTCAACCCAAAGGACATAACCAAGAACTCAAAGTGGCCATATCTTGTCCTGAAGGTGGTCTTTGAAACATCACATTCTCTCACTTTCAACTGGTGGTAACCCGAACTGAGGTCTATCTTTAGAAAGCATGAGGCACCCTGAAATTGGTCAAACATGTCATTTATCCTTGGAAGAGGATATTTTATTCTTGATCGTAACCTTGTTTAGTTGCCTATAGTCTATGCACATCCTGAGAGACCCATCCTTCTTTCATACAAACAGAACGGGAGCACCCCAAGGAGAAACACTTGGCCTAATAAAGCCTTTCTCTAACAAATCCTTCAACTGCTCCTCCAACTCTTTCAACTCAGCGGGGGCCATCCTAATGGTGGAATTGAAATAGGTTGCATGTTAGGAAGTACATCAATACCAAAGTCGATCTCCCTATGAGTAGTGACTCCAGGTAAATCCTCAAGGAACACCTCAGGGAACTCATTTACAATCGGGAGCGACTCAAGAGTAGGGGACGCAATATCATTAGATTTAACTCGCACAAAGCGATAAACACAACTGTTCGAGATTAACTTTCTAGCCCTCGGGTAGGAAATAAATTTACATTTAGGTGCAACAGAACTTCCCTTCCACTCTAGGACCGGTTCATTCGGAAATTGGAATTTAACAACTCGGGTCCTACAACCTATGTAGGCATGACAAGCATGGATCCAATCCATACCAAGAATTACATCAAAATCAATCATCTCTAACTCTACCAAGTCGGCCAAAGTATCCCTATTATAGATGGATACTACACGGTCTCTATAGATCCTCTCAGCTAGGATAGACTCACCAGTAGGAGTAGAAACAGTATAAGGCTCAAGCAAACACTCTGGAAGGATGTCAAACTTATTGGCCACATAGGGCGTCCCCAAAGGATAAAGTGGCACCCGGGTCAAGCAATGTATAAAAATTATAAGAAAAGATTCCTCGCATACCCGTAACAACATTCGATGTAACTTCTTGGTCCTTTCAATTACCCATCACATATAGACAGATCGTCCCGCCTCCTGCATTCGCAGTAGTAGCCTTCTGATGACTGCCCGTAGGGGACGCTATAGAAAACTGAGCTATGTTACCCCTATCACCCCATCTCCTCGAATAACACTCACCCTTAAAATGGCCAGGTTGTCCGTATGAAAAGCAAGTATTTGTGCCCTCACGGCACGCACGAAGGTGCAGCCTGCCACATATGCCACAAGGTGGCTTTCCTCTTGGGCCTTGGGTAACGCTAGCTTGGGGCTGAGGTCCCTGAGTTATGAAATTTTAGTGACCATAGGATTTCTGCTCATACCTGTTTTGTTGAACAGGCCACTCGCCATAGAGGGTGCATAGCTAAAAGACTTTTTCTGAAAGAAAGTTCTATCACCCTTATTCTGCTTCTGTTGGCTAGGCTCATGCCCTGCCGATTTGGCCTTCTTACTCTACTGCTCTTCCTTGTCCTTCTTCTTGTCCTCCTCAGTCTGCTAGGCATAGACCATAAGTCTAGAGATGTCCATACCTGGAATCAGCAATGCTGCCTTACTCTCCCTCATATCAAGGACCATCTCTGGAGCATATTGGGACAGCTGGATGAACTTAAGGTTGTACTCTTTGACAGTCAACCCCTCTTGCTTCAGATTCACAAACTCCTCAACCTTCGCCTCCCTCAACTCTTGGGGAAAGAAGTGATCGAGGAAAGCACTCTCAAACTCCTCCCACTCAGCAGGCTCAACATCCTCACCTCTACCATCTTCCCACTAGTTATACCAGACATTAGCAATATCCTTAAGCTGATAAGAGACCAGCTCGACTCCCTTAACACTATTCGCATGCAGAGCCCTCAAAATCTTGCACATCTCATCAATAAAGTTTTGTAGGTCCTCCTCAACCTTAGACCCCGTATAGACTGGCGGGTTCATCCTCAAAAAATCTCTGAGCCTGGTTGCAACTGTAGGCTCTTGGGAGCTGGAGCTAGGGGCCTAGGGACCTCGGCTATTACTCTGAGAGGCCACCAACTAGGTGAGCATAACAATGGCTCCCCTGAAGTCTGCTTCCGAAGTGAAGGCTGACTGAGCAGGAAGTGCCAGTGGAGCCTCAGCAACTCTAGCAGGTCGACCCTGTCTCCTTGTCTCATTATGGGCAGGAGTGGCGACGGGACCGGAACCGGTCACACCGGACCGGCATTGACCGGTACCGGGACCGGAACCGGTAAGGCGAGGGAGTATTTTTCCGGTACCGGACCGGAACCGGGACCGGTAGTACCGGGAAAATCCCCCCTTACCTTACCGGTCCCGGTTTGTACCGGGACCGGACCGGACCGGACCGGACCGGTCCACCGGAAGTCCGGAACTCCTGTAATTAAAAAAAAAAAAAAATTAATATTTAAAAATTTAAATTCAAGTTTAAAATGTTAAAGGTAAAAATAAAATGTTAAAATGGTAGTATTATTATTCATAAATTATTATATAAATTGTTAAAATTTAAAATGAAGTTTGAAAGTTTGAAATTTTGAATTCAAAATTGTTATAAGTTATTTATAAGTATAACACTATAAGTTATATAATTTATAATTCAAACTTAAAGTTGTTAACTTGTTATAAAGTTTAATTTTAAACGATTAAAGTTTGAATGTTTCTTTTTGTATTTTAAACTTTAAAGTTAATAAAGATTTGAGAAATAAAGGGGCAAATATATTAAAAAGAAGTTAGAAGTCAAAACTTAAATTAAGATTAAGTAAAAAGAATAATAAAAATAAAAAAAGAAATAAGGCGAATAGCCTCTAATTTTATTATGTAATTTTAAAATTTAAATTGTACAATGTAGAAAGGTAAGATATTAGAAATCAACCTAATCTACGCAGCCACCTTCTAGGAAGGGTTCTGTTTCAACTAGGTAATACAAATATATTTAATCACTAATATCTTAAACTACTTTGAAACTCTTGTCTAAGAGTTTCTAACATTTCAGCTGTCACATTTTCTGGAATCGGCTCTTGAGCTTGTTCTTCCAGAAATTCCATGCCGTCTTCGCTTGATTCCGATATAACATTATCGATATCGGCTTCAAACTGAGAAGGCAATGTCGGACGCCCTAAATTCCTCCGCTCCGCATTTATCCAGTCTCGAAATAAGACTGAAACTTCTAAGCTATCGCCAGCTAGTGAATGCCTATGGTCTCCAAGTTGGAACCTAGCAGCGCTAAAAGCGCCTTCCGAAGCAACTGAAGAAGCTTGAATTGCCAGCACATCACGAGCCACCCGTTGAAGTCTTGGAAAATTTTTTCCACGAGTGTTCCACCACGCCAACAGCTGCGGCTTCCCCTCTGAGTCCTTGATGCTTTCCGGTGCCTGGTTAAGATATTCATCAAAGTCGTTGTTTGTGTTAGATTCTAACCCAAGTTGTAATTCTAACATTGCGTCCATGTCATCATCAAATCTAGCCCTAGTAGGTTGTGGTTGGTGTTGTACATTTTGTATTGAATTATATTGTTCTAAATCATATAATTTCCTAGCTTCAGGTCTAATGCTACTTAGAACTGCGTCTAGATTAAGTGATTGATTTTCTCCGTCGTATACTATTTCTAAGTCTGCAAATATACTAGTTACCATTTTACATACACCAAATTCTTTATAAGCAGGATTAAATAAAGCAGCAGTTATATAAATTTGAGGGATTGGAAAAAAGTATTTCCTAAATTTTTCAATCATTTTTCTAACAGGTTCACTAAATCTTGGATTATATTTAAACGAAGCTAATTTATTACAAATAGTACAAATATTAGGCAACACAGAAGAAATAGTAGGATAGTAAAGGCCGGAAATTTGTTTTGTTGCTAAATAAAAAACTTTTAAAAAATCAACTAAATCTTTAATATTAATCCAATCATTTTCATCTAGACGGAAGTCGGGATCTGCATTATGTGCATTCCAGACCATTGTAAGCGGTCTCCTATAGTCGTAAGCAACTTTTAACATTTCATAAAATGAATTCCACCTAGTTGCTACTGATTTAGGAATTTTTCTAACAGGTAAATTACATTCAATGCAACGCTGGTTAAATTCCCTACGCCTAGCCATTACTTGACATGTAAAAATAAAGTGGCATGCGGCTTCCACTTTAGCACATCCATGTTCAAATAAAGAAATACCATCTTTAACAATTAAATTATAAATATGTGCAGCACATTTAATATGAAAACCATCTTCATAAGTTGGACAAATAACAGGTTTTAAAAAATCTACAGCACGTTTATTATTACTAGCGTTATCTAAAGTTACACTAAATATTTTTCTACCTATACCAAAAAATTGTAAAACATTAAGAATAGTTTGGGCAATATAAGAACCTGTTTTTCGAAATTCACAAATTTTATATCCTAAAATTCTTTTTTGCAAATTCCAGTTATCATCTATCCAGTGGGCCGTAATTGTAAAGTAATCGATACCGGTTACACTACGTCCCATATCAGAAGTTATTGCTATCCTACAATTATTATAAGCAAATAAACACCTAAGATATTGTACATGGCGTGCTTGAAAGTCAAAAACCGCTTTTTTTATAGTATTTCTAGAAAATCCATTAAAAGACGGGTTATACACAATTTGAATATAATGCACAAAACCGGGATTTTCTGCAAAACTGAAAGGCAAACCAGTAACAACAATCATTTTAGAAAGTTCATCAAGGTCACGTTGTCTACTATAAGCTCTATGTGTACTAGGACCGGAAATATTACTAGGATTTAGTTGCGATTGCACCATATTTGAACCTCCCGTCGATTCATCGGGAATGGGAGTTCCAAATTTTTTGGCGTCCGCAACTGCCTGTGCATGCAAAAATTCTATTTTACAACAATGCATAAGGTGATTTTTCAAATGACCCGTCCCGCCCCCCTTTCCCGAAGTTTTATGGTTTAAAACATGTTTACATTTGTTACAAATAGCTTTTGTTTTATCTTCATTTTGCGTTAAAAATTGCCAAACAACGGATTTTTTTGCACGTTCCGTCTTAGGCCTATTAGATGACGTAGGTGGCACGGGGGGAGCGGGAGCGGGAGTGGGAGCGGGAGCGGGAGCGGGAGGGGGTGGGGTAGTAGCACTATATGGGGGTTGAGTTTCATCGTCATCAAAAGTATCTTCATTTTCATTTATTTCAAAATCATCTTCTGGTAAATCTTCGTTAAAATTCCCAAAATGTTGTTCAAGAAAATCATTGTCTAATCCCGTGTTAGAGTCAATATTAATAAAAGTGTTGTCTACGTAAGTAGAATCTTCGATATTTAATCTAAGTGGTGCTTGTCTTGTAGACGAACTACCACCTGAACTTTTACCGGTTAAAGCCTTTTTAATTCCACCAAAAAATGTACTTTTTCCCTTTCCTTTTCCACCGGAATCCATTTTAAATTTAATTAAAGTTTAATTAAACAAATAACGATTATATGCAAAAAATCAAATTTATGAATGTAAAAAAAAATAATTCAAGGAGACAACAACTCAACAAGTAAAAGTAATCAAATAAGTAAATTTGGAAGAACAAATAAGTAGAATTTAGGAACGAAGGTACCAAACGTCTGTGTAAAAACAGACGTAGAAGCCGAAATTGATGAAAGTTGAAGCTTGAATATGCTCCAAATTGATCCACCAAATTTTGCTCCAAAATGCAATTACCAAAACTAAATAATATTTTGGAATAATGATTGAGAGAGTAGATAATGAATATATATAATATATAATATTTAAGAGTAGTATGTAAATATGTAATATGTATATAATTATAAATTTGTAATATTAGTAAGTGGAGAGAATTTGATTGAGAGAATTGGATTGAATTGAGAGAATTGGATTGAGAGAATTGAAGTGAAAAATTATGAAATATTTAGGGGTATTTATAGTTGAGAAAATATTGAATTTTGGAAAAAAAAAATAAAAAAAATAAAAAAAAATATTTTCTAACGGTCAAAAACGGACCAAAAACGGGCAAATTTTTTTTATTACCGTTGGTGGGCCCCACACCAACGGTAATAAATTAAAAAATTAAAAAAAAAAAAATTTTGGACCGGTATTACCGGTTCGGTACCGGACCGGAACCGGTAAACCGGAACCGGTAATTACCGGTAAAAGTAACGGGTCCCGTCCCGGTTCCCCTACCGGATCCCCCCCCTACCGGACCCTACCGGTAAGTACCGGAACCGGACCGGACCGGCACCGAACCGGCACCGGAACCGGGCCGGAACCGGTAATTACCGGTTCCGCTGCCACGTTTAATTATGGGTAGGGACCTCTGGTAGGGGATTCTCAGTGTTAGGGACTGAGGCATCTCTTTGGGCAGCAGTGCATTTTGGAGGCATGATCTACAACGCGTAGCGCACGAATTAGAAGAGAGTTTCATAGAGTCAAACTCTATCACACGAACTCAGAACATCAAAGAAGTGTAACCATTCCTAATGTGCTATAGCCTCCTATTTATAAAGTGTGGTGCATAACACACACATAAACAAGATTCTACTGGACACGACTTCATAGACTCCCTAGGACTCTTGAACTCTGTGCTTTGATACCAAGTTTGCCACGCCCCGGGATGGTACCCTAGGCGTGGTTGGCACCCAGAGACTGTTACTAGTCCTCAAGCAAACCACTCGTTCTCAGGAAAGTCACTCGATATCACTATAGCGGAATAGTAGAAGTAACGCAATGAGCTACCTCAATAAGGAAGGCCAATGGCCAACATCAGTCTCAACACCAGAATAAGCAAGTGTAAATGCTAACTCAACTCATAAGGGAAAAACCTTAATGTCAAACCTCGTCTCATGTCTAGGAAGCCTCTAACTTGACTCAACTGTCTAAGATGGTACCATGACAGGCTATATATACCCAACTCAATAAATAAAGAAAGCAAATAATAAAAGGGTCTCCTCCGGATAGCAAGAAGGCTCACCAATGACTGAACTCGGAATCTCTGACCTCAACGATGCGTCGTATGCTGAAGTCCTCTAACTCCTGTATCTGCATCTTGAAATGATGTAGCGCCGAGTGGCGTTAGTACGTGAACTGTATAGTATGTAAAATGGCTTAATGTAACTGTACAAGTACAACAGTATAGGGATAACATCAACTCAACATCGTACTCCATCAGAATATCAAATGTCTATCTAAGCCAAGAAATTAGAGTAGACAAATGACTCATCAACATCTCATCTCCACATCATCAATACATCAGACTCATCTTAAGGAACCGTGACTCACCTCAACTCAAGGAAACTCGACTCCACTCAACTCAAGGAAACTAGACTCATACCATCACATCAACATCAATATCAGAGTACTATCAAAGTAAGACTTCACTGGGAGTTTATCTAACCGACAACTATCACCTATGAGCCAATGATGATACAACAAAGCGATGTCGTTGCCACATCCATCCAGTACCCTGCCCAGAGTAAAGGACATCAACCTTAGTGGATCCACAAGGGAAAAACCTTAGTCCTCTTTTGGGACAAGAAGGGAGCCATCGGCATAGCGATTCAATCCTCTCTTCCTACGCAAGCCACGTAGTTAATGGGTTCAAGTAGGACTCACTCTCACCCATTTCGATGCTTAATACTCCTCCCAAAACTCGACATGCTCATAAAACATCATCATCAGTCCTATAGGGACATAATATATCATCATCAGTCCCATAGGGACATAATACATCATCATCAGTCCCATAGGGACATAGTACCTCAACATCAACTCGTCTCATTAATATCAACATCATGGACTCAAACCACTCTTTTTAGAACTTAGTTTCAAGTTTTAAGACTCATGAAAATCATTCCCAACAATATCATCATCAAGACTCTTGTTAAATTTGAAACACAATCACAACATCACAGGCATCATCATCGTTAAGGCTCTAGACTCATCCCCTAAGTTCATTCTTGCATTCTTTCGTAAAATAATCATAGAATTTTGTGATAAACACTCATGAGAATAAATTATGCAATAAATCACGTTTATGATGATCATCAATTCACGTAAAATATATGAATTAAGTAAAACTCGGTATAATACTCAACAATCTTCACATCAAACTCATTATCTTCAATCAATGACTAAATTTACTCAAAAGGGCACATGGGAGAATAATCTCATGCTTTAAGTTAGCCTTACATACCTGGGATGATTGCTAACAACAATTTGTTAAACAATCTCCTCTTGCATTCCTCAATCTCAACTCTTCTCAAGCCTTGACTTAGTGATTTTGCTAGGAAAAGGGTCTTGGATGGGTTTTGGAACCCTTTTTCTGAAAAAACGACCTCATATAGGAAGTTTAGAAGGTATTAGGAATGGACTAGAATGCCCCTCAAACTTTTTAAAGAAAAATTCCCAGACTTGGAATAACATAGTCCGCAACGCGAACCTGTCGCGGACAGCGCATTTCGGCAAAATTCAACTCCGTCAAAAAATCACAGAAAAACATAAGTGTGTCTCCGCGATAGATCCGCGACGCAGCTCTGTCGTGAACTCACACTGTTTTTCATTTTAGAATGAAAAATTATCTTTTGACTCGGTCGCTCTAAAAATCAATCGAGACCCTTCTCCCATTCAATTTTTCGTGCTGATCACGAATCCGTTCTTGGATTTTCAATCCAAACATCAGAAGACGCATTTTGCACACACCTCTCCTCTAGAAGTATTTTGGTAATTTTACCAGGTGTTACAATATAGGAAAAGGAAAATATTCAAAAATACACCAAACCACCAATTATTATCCGCAATCCATAGCTAAAATATAACAATCTTACCATAATAAATACAATGTAAATAATTTTGCTCATTGTACTCTAAAGCAAATATTGTGTAAGAAAATTCGTCCTAAAAATTATATACTTACAAGCAAAATTATTGCCACTACTTTACCAAAACGAATCTGTCAATACTTGGAATAAATTAATTGCAAAATTAATTCAATCTCAACAAAATTTGTGGCGGATTTCAAATCTTTCACATAAAAGAAAATTGTGCTCGAAATCAAACTGCTAATTACATTTAGTTATCACTAAATTATATCAACAACTCAATCAAACCAATTACAATCAATTAGCACACTTACATCTCCAAATTACATCAAATCAACAGCCAAGCAACAGACCACACCCATTTCCAATTTTGAAGGAATCAGTTAGATTCAAAAGAACAAACTTGCGACATGCGGCTTAGTTCAAGCAGCAACATACATGACAGAAAAAATAAAACGAAATAAGGGTTGGAAAGATCGTACCATGAACAAATATTTGATAATGAGATTTAAAATTAATTTAAGTAGATGTTTCTATCGGAGTTTGCTGACCGGAGTTATTGGTTTGGTCACCATAACCTCGCCAGAGTCCGTTGCATAGGGTCGTTGGTGGTGGTTTCCATCGGGATTTTTTCGGAAACGGATTTTGGATCGGGTTTTCTAGAGGGGTTGACTGTCTGGAGTCGGAGAACAAGAAAAGACTTGGGGGTTTTGAGGTGATTGAGAAGAGGAAATGGGGATTGTCGGCGTTGGGGTGGAGAAGGGTCGTTGGGTTTGATTCAGAGCAACTGGTGGCTCGAAAAAAGAGATAGTGGCGTGAGGGAGATAAGAAGGGCGGACTGGTAGTGATTTCCGGCGAGACTCGCCGAAATTTTAAAGAGGAGGCACCTAAAAAGAATTCACGTCTTGGGTGGGTTAAGGATAAAAAATAGAAATAACAATTGAAAATTAATTCGAACCATTGAATCACAATCGGATGGCTGAGATTAAAATTTTGGAGATGGGTCAGATCCAAATTAAAGTGGATTATCCGGGTTCAAATAAATGAAATTGAAATGAAGTTTAAGATTGAGGCACAATTTGACTCACTCTAGGCTAGAAATGAAAGAACTTGTAAAGAATTGATTAGAATTGAAATAGTTTTCAAAGAAACGACTAGAATTGAAATAAATTGATGGATAGTCACGAATTAAACAAAATTGGGGTAAAATTGATTAGATTTCCCTCTAATTAATTATGATATGCACACAAACAATATTTTAAAAATAATAATCTTTACATAAAGAAAATATACAATATATCAGAACTGTATAAAATATTTGGATATATGAAAATATTATTTTTAAAAATTAGTAAAATAAATTGGTAAAAATTATATTTAAATATGACACTAAAAATAATACTAAGTAAGATAATGAAAGTAAATAATATCAATAACAAATATTATTATTACTACTATTGCTACTATTACTAATAGTAAAAATAATAATAATAATAATAATAATAATAATAATAATAATAACAACAACAACAACAACAACAACAACAACAACAACAACAACAACAACAACAACAATAATAATAGATAAAAATAATTTTTTTAATAACAATAAATTTTCAAAGTTAGAAAAAGTATATTATAAATATGTAATTGTTGGGCAAAATTGAAAGTAAACTCATTTATTTTAAATGGCTTTAAAAAATACATATTTAATCAGATGACAATCCAAAAAAGGTTATAGGTTGGTCAAAATTAGGTGTCAACATTTCATTGACTCCATTTCATTCTCCATTGCTTTCAGCCATTTTTCTTTAGCGGGACATGTTAGAGCCTCATTTATATTTCTTGGCTCTTCATCATCTGGAGTAACTATAAATTCTTCCCCTTCATTCTCAAATTGACGATGAAGAATTTGTAAACGACTTGTTCGTCGAGGTTGAGATTGACAAATTGATTTATCAATTGGTAAGTTACTCCCACTCGGACCAGCAATATTAGGATTTGATGCATGTGGTGTATCCGTAGAAATAGGAACTAATCCATTATGATTAAAATGACTCCTTCTCAAATCCATTTGATATTCGGCAGCAGAACTAGTCTGGTCCATAGTTTCATAAAGAGATAAGTCATGACCTATCTCTCCCTGCTTAGGAAAATCATTCTCTATGAATGTGACATCACGAGACTCAATTTCAATTATAGTGCCACTACTTTGTTCATCTATGAACACATAACCCTTAGATTGTTCAGAGTATCTTATGAAGATACATTTTCTTCCCCTTGGACATAATTTTCAATATTGGGAAGAGGATTATGAATAAAAGCAGCACAACCCCAAGGCTTTAAAATGCTTAAATTGGACTTTCATTTAGTCCATAATTCATATGGCGTAGTCGTAACTGATTTTGAAGGGACACGATTAAGTATAAATGCAGCAGTGAGAAAAGCATCACCCCAATAGGTGATTGACAATTTTGCTTGTGCCATCATCGACCGAACCATTTCTAACAAGGTTCTATTTCATCGTTCCACAACACAATTTTGTTGTAGAGTATAAGGAGTGTTAATTGTCTTTGAATTCTTTTTTCATCACATAATCGTTTGAACTCATCAGACAAATACTCCCTTCCTCGATCGATTTTTAGAGCTTTTATTTTTCTATCTAATTGATTCTCAACTAAGTTCATAAACTTAATTAAGCAACTCAAAGCCTCGGATTTGTGAGAAATCAAGTATACATAACCAAATCGAGTAAAATCATCAGTAAAGTGATGAAATAAATAGCACCATGTCTTGCCCTTACATTCGTTGGACCGCAAATGTTAGAATGAATTAATTGCAATGGAGTATCAGCTCTTGTGCCTTTCCCAAATGGTTTTCTCGCAGTTTTTCTGGCTAGACAAGATTCACAAGTAGACAATTCTACTTTATCTATTATGATGAGCAAACCTTCATTGGCTAAGTGATTCATTCCTTGTTGACCAATATGACCAAGCCTCGCATGCCATGTATTTACATCATTCTCATAATTAGAAGACGTAAATAAGGAACAACTAATACTGTCATTATTTGGACTTTGACAAATATCCAGTACAAAAAACCAATCATAAAAATAACCAGTTTCATATTTTGTCTTACCCAAATACATATCCAAACCATGTTCATGAAAGAAAAAATTAAAACTCATTTTAATCAACATTCCGATAGAGACTAGATTATGATGAGTCGTTAGGGCAAATAATACATCATGTAGGAGCATAGTTCGGCCACCTTGCATTTCAAGTTTGCAAGTATCGATCCTTGACCTTCTCTTTGGAGTTGTTTCCTACATACACCCATTTAGATCCTCGTGGGATTCGTCGATAATCTACAAAAGAATCTCTTTCTGTCATTGTATGTTCAGTGGCTTCTGAATCTACAATCCACATTGGAAGTGATTCAGTCAAATAAGCAGAACAAGAAACATTTACATCACTATGTAAATTGCTCATAAGGTCATATGCTTTTTTAGGCTCAGGATAATCATAAGCAAATTGTCCCTTGTTCTTACAGTTATAGCACTTAAGCTCAACCATAGAAACATTTTTCTCTCCTTGTTGACTAATCTTAGGCTTTTTGAGACTTTCATATGTTGGGGATATAACCATTTTCAGGAAGTGTCACAGACACATTCAGAGCTTTAGCAGATTCTTGCTCTTCCAAGTAAGGGTGGCACCAGATCCGGCATCACCGGACCAAAACCGGTACGGGTAAATTCCTCCGCCCTGCATTTATTCAATCTCGGAATAAGACTGAAACTTCCAAGCTATCTGCTGCTAGTGAATGCCTATGGTCTCCAAATTGGAATCTAACAACACTAAAAGCGTCTTCCGAAGCCACTGACGATGCTTGAATAGCGAGGACATCACGAACCACCCGCTGAAGTCTTGGAAAAGTTTTTCCACAATTCTTCCACCATGCCAAAGGCTTCTGCTTCCCCTCTGTATCCTTGATGCTTTTTGTAGCCTGGTTAAGATATTCATCAAAATCATTATTTTCGTTAGTAGTAAGTCCAAGATGAAATTCTAACATGTAATCAATATCATCCTCATATCTAGGGCTAGATGGTTGTGGTTCTTGATATTGTACATTTTCTACTAAATTATACTCTTCTAAATCATATAGTTTCCTAGCTTCTGTTCTAATGCTACTTTTAACTACATCTAAATTATGTGATTGATTTTTTTCATCATATTCAATTTCTAAGTTTGCATATATACTATCTACTATTCGAGATACTCCGACTTCTTTGTAAGCCGGGTTAAAAAAAGAAGCAGTTAAATAAATCTGAGGAATTGAGAAAAAAGTATTTCCTAAATTTTTCAATCATTTTTTTAACAGAATCTTTAAATTTACAAATGGCACAAATATTAGGCAAAACGGAACAAATAGTAGGATAATAAAGACCAGAGTTTTGTTTAGTGGCTAAATAAAAAACTCTTAAAAATTCAATTAAATCCTTAATATCATTCCAATCATTTTCATCTAGTCGGTAAGTCGTATCTGCATTATGGGCATTCCAAACCATTGTAATCGGTCTCCTATATTCATAAGCTATTTTTTGCATTTCATACAACAAATTCCACCTAGTAGCTACGATTTTGGGAATTTTCCTAATAGGCAAATTACATTCAATACACCGACTTTCAAATTCTTTACGCCTACCCTTTACTTGACATTTATAAATAAAATGACATGTAATTTTTACTTTATTACAACCATTTACAAATAATGACACACCATCTCTAACAATTAAATGTAAATATGAGCAGCACATTTTATATGAAAATCATCTTCGTAAATAGGACTAAGAACAGGTCTTAAATAATCAACGACACGTTTATTACTAGAAGCGTCGTCTAAAGTTACACTAATTATTTTACTAGAAATACCAAAAAATTGTAAAATATCAAGAATAGTTTGCATAATATAAAAACCAATTTTACGCATTTCACAACTTTTATATCCTAAAATTGTTTTCTGCATATTCTAATTTTCATCTATCCAATGGCCGATAATGGTAAAATAATCATTACTGGTTATACTACAACTATATCAGAAGTAATTGCTAGCCTACAAGTATTATAAGCAAATTAACATCGAAGATATTGTACATGTCGTGCCTGATAATCAAAAACAGTTTTTTTATTATATTTCTAGAAAAACCATTAAAAGATGGGTTATAAACAATTTGAATATAATGGATAAAACCAGGATTTTCGGCAAAACTAAAAGGCAAACCAGTAACAACAATCATTTTGGCAAGTTCGTCTAAGTCACGTTGTCTATTATAAGGGCAATGTGTACTAGGACCGAAAATATTAGTAGGGTTTAATTGTGACTGCACTATATTTGAACCTCCCACCGATTCTTCGGGAATAGGAGTTCCATATTTTTTGGCATCCGCAATGGCTTGAGCATGCAAAAATTTTAATTTACAATAATGCATTAAGTGATTTTTCAAATGACCCGTCCCACCCCCCTTTCCTGAAGTTTTATAGTTTAAAACATGCTTACATTTATTACAAATCGCTTTTGTTTTATCTTCATTTTGTGTTAAAAATTGTCAAACAACAGATTTTTTAACACGTTCCGTCTTAGGCCTATTAGATGATCATGGTTGTACGGACGGAGCGGGAGGGCGGCGTAGTAGTAGTATATGGGGGGAGTTTCATCGTCATAAAAAATATCGGCGTCCTCATTAATTTCAATATCATCTTTTGGTTAATCTTCATTAAAATCAAATCAACGTTCAAGAAATTCGTGATCTAATTCTGTATTAGAATCAATATTAAAACAAGTGTCGTCTACGTGTATAAAATCTTCGGTATTAAATCTAAGTGGTGGTTGTCTTGTAGATTAGATGAACTACCACCGGATTTTTAACCGGTAAATGCTTTGGTTATTCCACCAAAAAAAGTACTTTTTCCCTTTCCTTTTCTACCAAAATCCATGTTAAATTAAATTAAACAAGTAAAGATTATATGTAAAAATCCAAGCTATGAACTTATAATTTATGAATATAAAAAATTAATTCAAGTACTCAAGTAGTAAAGATCAAAGAATAAAAATTAATTAGAACAACAAATAAGTTGGAATGAAGGTACCAAACGTCTGTGTAAAAACAGGTGTTCGAAATTGATGAAAGTTGAAGCTTGAATATGCTCCAAATTTGATCCACCAAAATTTGCTCCAAATTGCAATTACCACATCAAACTAAATAGTAATTAATATTAATTGAATAATTGAGGGAGTAAATGATTAATATTTATAAGTAATTTGAGAGTAGTATATATAATTTAATTATAAATTTATAATAGTGGAGAGAATTGAGAAATGAGAGAGTTGAGAACATTGAGAGAATTTTAAGATGATTGAGAAAATTTGATTGAAAAAATATGAAAGATTTAGGGGTATTTATAGTTGAAAAATTATTGAATTTTTGAGAAAAATATTAAAAAGTAAAAAAAAAAGTCGTTCAATGGCTAAAAACAGCTAGGTTACTGTAAGGACCCAGATTTTTTCTAATGGCATTGCCCAATTATCCTGAAATTCTCCCCAGTGAACTACCAGGCATCACTCCACGGAGGAGCCGACACGGGCCGTGTGAAGCCACATGGACCATGTGGCCTCCCGTGGAAGTGACACTTAGGCCAGTTCATGGTTGGGACAAACTTGGGACAAGAGGGAAAATTGGCCAAGTGAAGGCACACGGGCGTTCACACGGTCCGTGTGACTTACTATGTGGAAATTTTTCTAAGTACAAAATTACCGTCTCGTAACTTTATCGTGCAAAAATTATTTCAAATACCATTACACGGTCGACGTCATGCCCCGTGTGGTGTCACATGGACCGTGTAGTTGTCCGTGTGGTATCACTTAGCTTTGAAGACTTTTCCTCCGTGAGAATCTAAGTGGGAGATCATGGCCACTGTTCACGGTCCGTGTGACGTCTCACGGACCTCGTAGTGAGCCATGTGACCCTGACGGACCAAATTTAGGTCCATTTCATTAATGGCATTTACGTAATTCTAATTTGTTTTAATTAAGAATAATGACTTTTTACCCATTCTAAATCCTTAATTCAGCTGAAAACCCCTCCGCTCTTCACTTTTTCACCTAAATTACTCTACCCCTCTCAAAATCACCTCCATATTCCTCCCAATTCTTCCCTCTCAAGGATCAAGCTAGGGGATTCAATTAGAGCCAATTCAAGTCTGATTCTTACTCCTCAAATCAGGTATGTGGGATTGATTCTTGGTCCCTTTCAACCAAGAAGACCCAAAATTCCTTTCAATCTATTTCATGAATTTTAGTCACTTTAAGTATGAAATTTCATTATTTGATTTTATTAAATCTAATTAGTGTATGGGTTGTATTTTATCTATCATTTCAATTCATTTTTAATACTATTATGATGATTTACATTGAGTTATGAAATTATGAACATGCATGTCCCTTTTAAAATTGGTTTGTGCATGGGTGACTATTACTATGATTTAGATGTCGATTTAATTACGGATTTATTCAATTTCATATTACGGTGTTGATTTTTAAGTTGAATCTATGTTACCCATGCTATCCTTACATCATGCATTGCATTGCATTCATGAGCATCGGTTTATGGAAATTATGAAGTGGGTTAAGCCTAATTATGTTTTATGATATGATTTTGATAAGGCATTGGTTATGACAAAAAGGTGATTACTGGTATGTCTATGATTATGGCTTCTTGAACATTTTGGGTGCTTGCACCATCATGTATATGTGTAGATGAGCTATTCTTTACATGAGTATTATGATTATGATCTTATGATTTGGCATTTGAGCCTAAATGTGCATTGAACGTTTTGAAATAGATATTGACTCTTTGAAAGCACGTATATATATAAGTATTCATTTGGGATGTTGTCGACTTAGCACCAATGGATTGGGACCATCAGGGATATCCCTAAAGTCCCTCTCCTTTGCCTTGAACTATGTGCCAACATAGGGGCGATCTCGATTACCGAAAAGACCAGATCATAGGGAATGGATATTCGTCTATTATGTTTATCATTATGATATGATTATGTAAATCCTTCTGACAACCGTGGTCGTAAGGAAGGTAACCATCCGCCGAAAAGCGTGGTCATAAGGTGTGATATAGATTACCTTTGACAAGTAATCTTCTCCCTACCGGTGGGAGGTCCCAATCGATCTAATTCATGTAATAGCTTGGATGGATTTGGTTTGTCGGCTATAGTCCATCCCCATTATATATATGAGCATTACTACATTTCATGCATCACGACTTTCATGGCATCTTGTATGTATATATATATTTAACTATTGAATATATCATTCTTTTATATTATGTGTGTTGTCACTTAACATTGAAATGCAGGTTGGTAAGTCATATGCATTGCATGCCCGCTTATTTAGTACATTCAAATGTACTAACGCATACTCTATGCCTACATAATTTTACCATGTAAGGGTCGAACACTTTGATTGCCAACAGGAGAACGAATGGTCAAATCTCAAGGTTGCAGTGGTGAGTCCCGTCCTCCGAGAATGAGCCAATTACTTTTCTATATGTCCTTATCATTCTTACCTATTGAGGGTGAGCTCGAGATTTGTCCTGGCCCCCGTTCTTGACTAGAGGCATTGTTGGATACTGTGTAGCCCTTCTGAGATCCTTTCGTCTTGACTAAAGTTTTGTCTATTTATTGTGCGAATGATTTAGGAGAAATCCCCTTGGCTACCATTTATATATCTATGTATGTATGTATGCTGGATGATATCCTTAAACTAATGATGTGGATATTGATATTTGAGGCTTGTTTGGGGGCCCAATCACCGTGTCACATCTAGACCCCAACCTCGATGCGTGACAGCCCACCCCAACGGTAACATTTTAAAAAAATTTAAATCGGTAATACCGGTCCGGAACCAATAATTACTGGAAAAAAATCCCCCTCCCGTCTCGGTACCCCCTCTCGTTACCCCTATACCGGGAACTACTAGTAAAGTGCCAGAACGGGTACGAAACCAGACCAAAACCAGCACCTACCGGTTCCGTTGCCAGGTATACTTCCAAGACATACTTAGTTTTACAGTTATCACTAATAAGCTTTGCAACAATGTTCTTTGCAACAGTTGGCATACTGATTTAAACAAGCATAAAATAAAATGAGACAACTATGCACATTGTTTTAGCCTAAATTCATATACATAATAATTATTAAAATAATTAACTATGTCAATATTCATTTCACATTAGGTTCAGATTTCGAAAGTTCACTAAGTTCCCAATCGTCGTCCAAATACTAATATGTCATAAATTTAACACAATCAATCATCTAAGAATGACTTATCTTAAATAACATAAATTCAAGATTAAATATGCATAAATTCTACAACATATACAGAAACACTTAATAATCGTTGACATATAAATTCACATAGATCATGTTACATATAAACAATCATTATACAAATATAATACATATGATCACTGTAATATCTTTTTGTGAACGAAAATAGATAAAATAAAATCTATACACAAGTCCAAAGGCAATTTATATCTTATAGGAAGCCAATGAGAAAGACACACAGTCTTAATTTCCAAGTCAACATATTTATCCATAAAATGTTGGACCAATGACTTGTAAGATCTCGGTCCTTTGAGATGCAAACTTATCCCGAAATTTGTCAAGTAATTTTTTTGGAAATCCTCTGACAATGCAGATCGTAAAGCCATATACTTCTTCTCTGTGGTTGATGAACTCCCAGTCTACACAACTGCTTGAATTAACTTGTAAATTCTCGTTATGTGTTTCACAAATATCGTAAGATCATCATCTTCAACATTAGACTCTGCCAAAAGTTTAACCAAATTGTCAAGCATAGTTTTCACCCTATCCCTTTGTTGCTTTGTGAAAACTCGTCTGGGTGTCCTTATCAATACTATGATTTTCTGCAACACATACAGAAAATGATTAGGACTAATCACATAGGAAATAATTATACAACAACTTGTATAAAAGTATCTTACATGGGCTTAACAAAGAAAATTGATTATGATCTACTCTCAAAAAATTATGATAATCAAACCCCTATAATTGAAAAAATAGCCATTTGCTAAACTTTGAAAAATGCAGCAGCCCTTTTTTTTTAGGTACTGCTATCATTCCTATTTCCCCTTTTTTGCTTTAAACAAACTTCCATTTGGGTTAACACATACCCATTTGGATTTTTTTTTTTTTTAAAATCCAGAAAAACTCATTTCTTTCTATTCCTTTTTTTAAAAAAAAAATTAATAAAAACACACTTGCTACCCTTTACATATAATTGCGGCAGTGCACCTTAAACCTTTTTCAATAATTGAACGTGTGTTCCTCACAATCAAAAAAAGTGAATCAGGTAGCACCAAAAAAATGGTTCAAGGGCTGATGAGATTTTCTTGTTGGTTGCAAAACTTTTTCAAAAGAGAAACATGTAACCACATTCCAACCCTTTTTTCTTATCCATCAATCTGTCAATTACACATTTTTTGTATATATATGTGACAGAAGTTGAGTGAAAACTTTTTCATTAACTTTTGGAAATGAATCTCTTTACCATGTTACCATCACTTTTCAAAAGTTAGATGAGACACAAAAAATCACTGACACATCATATAAAAACTTAAAACAAAAAAAAAAAAAAAAAAATGTTATCCTCAATTTTCAGTCAACCTTTCACATCTATATTCTTCAATTGTTTGAACTTGTATAGTCACTGAAAAAAATTTCCTTTGAGAAGGTCACGATTTGTCCAAAAAAATGTCCTTTCTCATAATATTAGATAGAATCTTATTTCTTGAACGTACTCAATGTTTCAAAGCAGTACTTCAAAAAAGAGGCAGCAACAACAAATTAAAAAGAACTACACAAATTGAGTCCGTAAACTACACACACCAAAAAAAATTGCAACTGTTATTCAATTTTTTTTAAACAGTGATGATCTAGGAAACAAATAATCTAGTTCTGATACTAATGAAGTACTTAAACGACAAACACATAATTCGCAGGATTATTGAATTTGTTTCACTAGTCTAATAGTGTAATCACATGTATAAATACACGAACTACACCAAAAAGATCACGGTCTAAAATCATACCTTATTACAGAAGTATTCCAATATTTTTGGAAAAGAAATCTACTCAAGATCTTCAATAGAACTTCAAAAAAAATCGAGAAGGAAGAAGGAGAAGGAAGCAGTAAGTTACGTTCTTTTTCTTTCTGTTTTGTAGGAAAAAAGTACCGTTATTCTTCTAAAGAAAACCTTTTATTATCCTAAAGGGACACAACTTTTCAAAGAATTATGTATCTTTTTTTATTTATAAATAAAATAAATATAACAAATATATATTATTTAAATATTAATATGGATATGGATTGACCCACATGGGTGACCCAATCCAATTTTCTTCATAGATAATTGACACATAAATATTCCAATTTCCTTCATAGATAATGGTTCCACTGTACAAGAACAAGGGTGATATCCAAAACTGTAATAATTACAGAGGTATCAAGTTGTTAAGTCACACTATGAAGGCCTGGGAGAGAGTGATGGAGATGAGGGTGAGAAAAGTAGTGTGTATTTCAGAGAATCCATTTGGATTCATGCCAGGGCGGTTGACTACTGAAGCAATTCACCTTGTTCGGAGATTAGTGGAGAAATATAGGGAAAGAAAGAAGGACCTTCATATGGTGTTAATTGATCTCGAGAAGGCCTACGACTAAGTCCCGAGGGATGTCCTATTGAGGTGTTTAGAGGTGAAAGGCATCCCAATGGCATATATTAGGGTGATAAAGTACATGTACGATGGAGCCAAAACTCGGGTAAGAACGGTGGGAGGAGACTCACAATATTTTCCTATTGAGATGGGACTTCATCAAGGATCTGTGTTGAGCCTTTTTCTGTTTGCTTTGGTGATGAATGAGCTGACGTGATCTATCCAGGAGGAGGTTCCATGGTGTATGTTATTTGCAGATAACATAGTACTGATTGATGAGACCCGGACTAAAGTTAATGATAGGTTGGAGGTTTGGAGACATGCCTTGGAGTCCAAAGGATTCAAACTGAGCAGGACCAAAATAGAATACATGAAGTGCAAATTTAGTATTGCGACGGACGAAGCAAATATTAATGGGAGGCTAACCACTCACCCTATCCCTAAGAGGAAAAGTTTTAAGTATCTGGGATCCATCATCCAGAGTAGTAGTGATATCGACGATGATGTCACATATCGTATTGGGGCAGCATGGAAAAAATGAAGGCTTGCCTCTGGAGTATTGTGTAATAAGAAGATACCACCTAAACTCAAAGGTAAGTTTTACAGAATATTGGTTAGACCATCTTTAATGTATGGGGTGGAGTGTTGGCCAATAAAAAATGCACATGTTCTGAAGATGCAGGTCGCAGAGATGAGGATGTTGAGATGGATGTGTGGTCACACCAAGAAGGATAAGATTAGGAATGAGACCATCCGAGAGAAGCTAGAGGTGGCCCCTGTAGTTGACAAGATGAGAGAAGCGAGACTGCGATAGTTTGGACATGTGCAGAGAAGGAGTACTGATGCTCCTGTTAAGAGGTGCGAGAGGCTGGATTTGGGAGGTACACGAAGGGGTAGAGGTAGACCTAAAAAGTATAGGAGGGAGGCGATCAGACAAGATATGATGAAACTTGATCTCACCGAGGACATGACCTTAGATAGGAAGGAGTGGAGGTCGTAAATTAGAGTAGCAGGCTAATAGGTTAGTAGGTTGTTGTCTGGTTGTGGGGTATAGTAGGGTAGTCGGAGTTGTCCAATTTTGTCTTTATCTGCCTTATATGTGTTATTAATCGCTCTTGTTGTTCACTTTCTCCTTCCCTTCCTTTCCTGTTTTCCATATCTAGCTTATTTTGCTTATAGGTTTTTGTGACTAGGGTTCCCAGGAAACAGTCTCTCTACCTCTATGAGGTAGTGGTATGATCTGCGTACATTCTACCTTCCCCAGACCCCACTTATAGGATTTCACTAGGTATGTTGTTGATGTGTGATAATCTGGCAATGCCCTCACATGTAAATAGGCAATTATGTACTATCAAATCTACAATGTAAATCATATATTTTCTTGAATTTGCATAATCAACAATCTCTTGACAATATTGATTAGAAATAATAAATTCACATCAATATAGTATGTTTTACATAACAATGAAATTATATCTTGCTTGCACAAGTAAAAAAATATCACTGAAATTGATGTTTTTTATGTAAAGCCATATCACATTCATTCAATAGAATCGCTTCAAAACTTTTTAATCATTCTAGCTAAACATGAAAACTATTCATTATATCTTTTTCATGTGCAGGTGTCGCACTAAAAGAAATCTCATTGGAGAACACATTTTCATATAATATTGTCCTACTTTTGCGAAAAAATTTCATACTCCAATACGTAAATCTTACTATGATAACCCATTTGTACTCCGATAACATCATACCTTCATATCTGGATTGTAAGTCCAAATATTAACTTTCAAATGAAATGACATTTATTTGTCCACATGTTTTGACAAATTTGAAATCGAGATTTTCATAACAATTTATAGTGATGAGTTCTATATTACATCAAAAATTTTGTTGACAGTTATTTTATATCGGTTCCAATACGACATAAGTTACCGAAATTGCTTTATTTTTTAAGGCCGTATCCAATGTTATATTATAGTGCTATTTTAAAGCACAAGTGTCATCGTTATGACCATTTTGATCATGTAATCTTATTCCTCTTTACTGATTGATCTATTACGCTTTAAATCTTGTCATTGAAGCATTTACATTAGACCCCGTCTCCCAACTTCCAAAATGCAAAACTGGCTTCCTCAGATTCCTTTTCCCAACTTCATTCTCCTCATTTTTAGGGGGTGAACTTCTTTTTCCTACAAAGTGAAATTTGTTATTACTAGTAGCAAGTTGCTAAAGACGCTGAAATCATCAAACATTTGGGTCTATTTGAAAAGTCACCTGATAATTAAAATTTGATGTAATTACTACGCATTTTGTAATTATACTCCCTCGTAATTACATTGTCATGTTTGTTTATCAAAGTGTAATTACAAGCATGTTGTTTGGTTATAATTACAAGGTTATATTAAATTTTAAAAATAAAAATTATATTTAAGATATATATTGTCTTTTAAAACATATTAATTAGTAAATATATATTCTTAACTAATATTATAAAAAATCAATTTGTATTTTTTAAATTAGTATATTTTAATTAAATTAATTATAAAAACTAAAAATATAAGTTTTATGCGAACATCATGAAAGGTATGTTTGACAAAAATATTAAATATTATAAATATAATGTCATAGTAAAATTGTTAAAATATTTGATAAAAAAAAATCTATCTAATATAACTAAAAATAATAAATGGCTTGTAATGTGAAATATCAAATCAATACTACAAAAACAAATGAAACTAAAAAGTATAATATAAGTTTTAAATTCAAAATTAAAAAAAATACTATAATACTCTTATGCCAAATTTCAAGATAACATACATAAATATGATTTAAAAGAAAAAAAATATGTAAATTTATAACATTATCCAACAATGAATTCAACTTTAATTTAAAGATTAGAATGTTAATAAAATCATGCCAGTGAAAAATAAAATAAAACATAGAATAAAAAAAAAAATGTGAAAAATTGTATGGAATTACATGACAAAGATTAAGAATAAGAAAGAAATGAAAAATAAAAATCATAAAATAAAATATAATTTTAGAAAAGTTAGAATAATTAAAAAAAAAAAATTAAAATAATCAAAACAAAATAAATCAAAATGAAAATATTAAAATAAAAATAAAAGAAAGAAATTAAAATTTATAACCCGCATGTAATTACCTGCAATTCACCTAATTACTTGCTGACCACGTAATTACCTGTCAACCAAATAAGTCACACAGTGTAATTACACCCAATTTCAATTACCCGGATGTCCTTCCGGCTCTTGGTTAATAATATTTTTGGAGGTTCCTTTCTAAACCTAAATGGTGGGCTAATTAACTAATACTTATTAATTGTAGAAAAGATATGAATTAAATGACTTTATTGATTAAAATATAATTAATTCTTTAATCAGAAAATAGAAAAAATATCAGAACTTACACCCAAAAAAAGACAAACAAGAGGTGTCACATTACCTTCCTTAGGGTTGTTTTAAAGTTTTGCTCCTGTTATCTAATTGAAAGAAAGGGTAAAAAAACAACCCCTCTACTTTTATTTATTACTCCAGCATAGGGAAAGACGTTCAAAGTATCTTCTACATACCATCCTCATGGAACAAGAAAAAAATGACACGAGGCACTAGCCAAAATCCTCCGAGTTGTCATCATACTTCTTCAACAACCTCGCTCCTGAAAAATTCCCCAATTTTGGTCACTGAAAGCCCATGCCCCGCAAATCATTTCTTTCTTCTAATATACCAGCAAACTACGATACAAGAACAAGAAATTTCAATCAGAGTTCCATCAACTCTTTAAAATATTTCCAAATGGTTTGTAATTACATTTTGTTCACTACTTAAATCTTGTTGCAAACCAAGGTACAATAAGGAAGCCAGCTAGAGATAAAGCACAATAGACAAACACACCAAACACTCATTCATTGATATCAAGCATAAACATCCTTGTAGCACTTGTCCGTTGCCACTGGGGGATTCAGGTGCCTTGATCAAGTCCTATCTGGGACCACGAGGATAGCCCCTTTCATAAGGAGAATATGACCTAGAACGCTCCCTTCTTGACCTTCCCCCATAAGGCGAGCGCCTAGGAGAATAATCTCGTCCACCTCTATATGGTGAATGCCTTGGAGATCTTCGGTACCCATAGTCCTCACGGTCTCTATACCTACCACGGTCTCCACGAGAACCTTTTAAGAAAGCAACAACTAGTTATGAATTTCCACAATTACGCTGAATATGCCGTACAAACTCGTATGATATTAGAAACACTCACCGTCACCCCTTGCATTTTTCAGCCCTAGATAGTGACCAGGCGTAGGAGTCCTTGCGCGTTTCCTTCGAGACTGAAAAATAGATATGTCTCAAAATTGGAGATCTGAACAAAATGTATATCAACATCCAGACGAAATGGGATATATCAAGATCAAACAACGCAACCCCTGTTCTTATAAAAAATGAACATAACATTTTCTCATATAGGCAAAGAAATCACACATATACTTTCACTTCCATACTTCGTGAATGAGCAGCACAACAACAACAACATACCCAGTTGAATCCCACAAGTGGGGTCTGAGGAGGGTAGAAATGTACGCAGACCTTCCCACTACCTCGTAATAGAAGTAGAGAGGCTGTTTCCTGGGAATGAGCAGCACAAGCACATGATAATACAGTCCAATTTGTGTAAACAGAGCAGCTTAGTTATTTTTACGTGTTTTATCACAGGAAGAAGGATGGAAGATAGAAACCAATGCCAGGTATCCAATACCATAAAAGTCTGATTAGATTGTTGATAATGACCGTTGTTGATTAGTTGAGAGTTGAAAGAATTTGCTGAAGTAGTATAGTTGTTGGGCAATATAGTTGCTATGTTTAGTTGATCAGATGCATGTGAAAAGCTGTTTTAGCAAGCGATTGATCAAGCTGAGTGAATATAATGTTGCAAGGGAAGAACTGATCATCATTGATTGCTGCCAACAAAGCTGACACAATGTCTTTCTGAATGTAGCCAGAAAACCTCCAAGTTAAGAAGACAGCTATGCAATCAAATAGGAAACAAATGGGTTTCGCTACTCAGTATACAAGCTAACCTTTTCCACTGTAATATAACGCCCTTCAAGCACCGACTGATTAAGGTGTTTAATGCAACGATTGGCATCCTCCAGACTATCCATTGTTATAAAAGCAAAACCACGAGAAATCCGAGAACGTGGCTCCACGACGAGGAAAACTGATTTCACCTAGTCAACAAAATTTAAAGAAAATTCAGAAGTAATTAAAGAAATCAATACAGGAATAATGGGATGCTATTCTGGTCAAGATGACACCATAAATCAATCTGTTGGTTTACACGTTGACCAGACTCTACTATGGATAAACCTGAGAAAAACACAATACACATGATTTTGGAGCGCAAAACCTTGGTATGAGCTCGGAAGACCTCTTAGCTGCATGAGAGAGAACTGGAGAAGGAATGAGAAAATAACCTACTACCACGTAAAATAAAATAACCAACCTTTCCCTCCTTTGAGAAATGCTCCTCCAGGTCCCTTTCTGTGACTCTTGTAGACAAACCAGTCACATAAAGTGTGTTTCCAGGATTAGAAACTTCTTCCCTGAAATAAGTCATAGAGAACGAGAGAAGCAGCTTTAAAACAAGCAGTCAACACACAACGGGGCATAATTCCAGGGAATATGCATGTATGACTACAACAACAAATACCAAGGCGAAGTTGTACCCAAGGACACTATCCTAATAATCAATGAAGTGGGGTGTTGGTAAAAATCCACCAAATACAAAAGCACTAGGTGATTTCTTCCCATCCACCTAGCAGGCAGAGTTCCCATTAGCAAGTACATGGTGGAATAGTTGAGGTGCTTGGACACCACTGTTAAAAAAAATGTTTGAGGTAGAGAAAGCTTAAGTTCCAACCGACCTTCCACGACTTCTTGACCTTGATCTGGACCTAGATCTTCCCCTTGGCCTTGAATATGACCCAGGTGGCGATCTAGACCTTGATCTAGATCTAGATCTTGACTTTTCTTCCCAAGGAGAAGGAGAGCGTGAATACCTGGACATCCAAAAAATATAAGATCAAACAACTTCAACAATAAACAAGATAAAGCGACAAAACATATTGGCATTAGAAAAACATATATCAGGGGAACATCTCAAATAATGAGATCATCTTTTTGCAGGTAAAATTTCATACAAATCATAAAGCAGGAAAAAAGTTGATAAAAAAAATCCATCATTTTTATATATAAACTCAATGCTTGGAATACATTTATATAGTGCTCAGAATGAATCATAGAATTATACTTAGATAAGGAACTGGCACTCCAAATAACAGCAGTATAATTGGATAAATGTAAATTATTCAAATATATCATGTTCCAGCAATTAAGCCTACAGATCGGCCAGAAACCTCAAAAATATAGCTAGAAGCGTATCTCCATTACACTCCACCATCCAACGAAACCAGTTACTCACCATGAAATACACAACAGTGTCTCACCATTTGACCCCATTTTTATAAATTATAATTGTGGAACATACAGAATTTGGTAAGCTTCTCACAATTTATCACCGTTCACTTCGACTTTCTATCTAAACTAAAAATATATGTCTAGAAAAATATTGCAATATTTATAGTTAAGATAAAAGGTGGATCATCAAAGTATAAACCAAGGGAGTGGACCATTACAAATGTAAAGTTTCCGGACAGTAGGATAGTTATTCTATGTTATTCATACTCAGTGTGTCCGACATTCATTGAAGGACTGGGATTTTGTTTTTTATATGGTTTGACAATTCTCACTTCATGAGCTAGCTTTTGCAAATAAGTTACCGTTTGGCCATAGATTCCCATACATTTTTGGCCAGTCATGTTTGGGTAAAGTTTCACCATGTGTGGTCATAGTTTTTGGATAAAATATTTGACTTTTTAAGGAAATATGATTTATACCCATAAGTTAGTAGTGTCATTAAAATGAGCATATGTCGTGATGACTCCCAAATTACTTTTATATAACAGTACCTAATTTTTATAGGTAAATTACTTTTAACAAGTTCTATGGAACAGCATTACATACTTGAGAGTCAAATAACAATAAACACATCATATATAGAAATACATTGCGTAAGTTGAATGAGGGCCTTCATGGTGCGTTTCTCAAGCTTGTCAAGTTGGGATTAAATAAATGGTGGGGTATTTTTATAAAACAGAAAAAATTTGGGGTAAATTTTAAAATTATTCAAGTTCTCAAGAAATAGAATTTAGCTCAAAAACTAGTCTTTGGAAATTTGGATTTTTGCAAAAAAATTACAAGTTGTATAGCCAAACACTTTTTGCCAAGTTTTTTCCCAAAAACTACTACTTTTTTAGGGCCAAAAAGGAGTCCTCCTTAAGTTAGGTCCAAGGTCCATTTCCTTATCATGGTAAAAGAGCCAAACCCACCACCAGTACTATGATTTAAAATTTTTTATCCTTGAGTCATGTTAAGATAATAAGCAATAGAGACATACGTCACATCTATAAATTAACTCAACCTCTTAAACTATTACGTGTCAAAATCAATTTATGGGACTAAACAACAACAAAAACCCAGTGTACTTCGTTGTTGCTACTGCTCTCATTTCTGCATTCCCTTTTCCTAGCCGCTTGGATATACTTTAGGGGAAAGGGTCAAAAATTATTACTTGGGTTTGTCCTTACAGTTTAAAAAGAAGTAATTAATACCCTACCATTAATAAACTTTTCACCCGTAGTCCTCTTGTGACGGAAATCCCCAAATCCCTAAAATTTACCGCCCCCTTTTTTGTTTTTACCCAATCGCTTTTTAACCCATGCCCAACCCATCTCAAAACAAACATTTAAACCCATGTCCACCCAGTACTCTCATCAATGTGACCACCAAGTTCCATACCCATATGATGATGTATGTAACATAAATATTCAGGAGCAAAACGAAAATTAGCAGCCTAAACCCAAATCAATAAATACAAGCATACATACAAGAGCTGATGCCAAGAAAGTTTTGTATTTTGGCATCTCATAAGACGAACATGAGACTTTTTATTTTCCATCCTCATCCCTACACTCCAACCACTTCGTATAAGCAACCTTCTTGGCTTTCACTTTGCCTTGAACTCCATCATTCCACCACCAATCGCCCTGACGTCCACCAAAGGTCCCTCTCAAAACTCCTAGTGCCTTGGTAGCTACTCTTCTATTATTATTTTTGAAATAATAATAATAATAATACGAAATTTTGCAAAATGTCAAGCAAATGAGAAAACAATTAAAGACTTTGCACTTCAAAATGTGAATTACAAAAGGAAAAAAAATCATCTTTCAGTTTGCATATTGATAAGCAGAATCCATAACATAAAAATAAATCAGGACCCACAAATTGAATGGTGTTGAACAAACTTTAGCATTTTGCACATTGTTAAGCAAAATGACCCTTTTGGTTTGTCCCAAAAAGAAAGTGTTCTTTTGATTTATTTGCTTAAAAAATGTTCCATTTCGACTCTGGACTTCACGTCATATGGGTTAAGCACCTGTCATGGTTTGATCTTTCACACACAAAAGCCTAACACTAGGGAGGAAGGTAGAGGATTATACACAGCTTTGAACCGTGCACCAAATAGCACTTGGGAATTTCTCGATTATCCAAATATAGAAGTATATTAACCAAGTTCAAAATCATAATATGTTTTCTTAATGAGATGGAAAGAAACTTTTCTAACTCAAACTTAATGGCTGATTTTATACACCATTTCAACTTGTACAAATACACTTCAAACCCAACAAATAGAGGCTATATGAATCCCATTGTTCTAAGTAACTCCATTTAAGACCTCCCCCTATCCAATACTATAAAAATTAGTTTCACTTGCACTAGAAATTCTCCACATTTACTACTAATATAAAAATTTCGAAAAACCTAAAAGACTAAGAGCATATATTCAACTTAAAACTAATCCTAACTCATGTCACCTTTATAGACATTTTTCTTTCATTGTACCATACTTTTTGTAAACTCCAAGAAATATCTTCTTGGAAAATTTCTTTAATATAGGATTTTAGGTTCTACCTTGGCCCTTGGTTCCACAGCTATAAACCACCAACTGATGCATCTAGAGGTCGGTAAGGATATGACCAAATCATATAAAGCGACAGTCCATCATTTTATCTTCTATGCGTATTACATGCACATTCACATTCTGTAGAGTACAATTATTTTTAATCTTGTATTACCGCATACCCATCTTTGCATTCACTGCAACACTCGCCTTGTGGATATGTTACAATTTCAAAGGCCTGACATCCAGTGCCACATTGATGATCTTACAGCCATTCTATAGAACTTGCCTTAACTTTGGTAAGCATATGAACAAAACATTGAGAAAGTGCAATTAAGTGAAATATATATAGCAAAGGAAATGACACAAAACGCTTTTCATGAGCCGAGGGTCTATCTATAAGAAACAATCTCTAAAAGCATTGGGGTAGAAGTAAGGTATGCATACACCCAGCCTAACTTGATCCACTAATGGGATCACATCGGTTATGTAGTTGTTATGGCTGTATATAAAGTAAAGTCTGTCAACGCTTACCTTCACCGTCAATTTTTTGCTTGTTAAACAAGGTAAATAGTTAAGTCAAAATTGAAACAATAATCATTCAACTCATATATTCCTACTCTATAGCACATGACGAACAAGATCTACCTCCAACAAGAGTCATAAACAAGTTAACCTATAACAATCAAACATTAAGGACTTGTCAAAAACCCTAACTTGCAACGAAGAGATGCAAGTATCAACTTTTAAGGATCAAGATGCTTCAACAAATACAAATATCAAATGTAGAATTGGCGATAGAAACAAAGACGAACCTGTTGCGAGGAGAATCAGCCTGCAAAGAATCGAAAATAAGATCAATCGACAACAATCAGAGGAAAAGGAATCCATGTACAAACACACACGCTGATATACGCAGAGAGATGCCGTTGCAGGTAAGAAGAGAGGGAGCTCACCATTTCCAGGATACGGGAAAACCCTAAATCGCCAAAAGGAAGAAAACGATTTTGCCGAGAAAATGATGTGAAGTGGTAATTATACTCTACATTCGTACCATATACAAGAAAGCTAAGTGAAACACGATAAATTACATATATACCCTCAGTAATCTCACTATTTTAACACACTCACTTATTTCAAAAAGAATAATTTGGTTTGACATCAAAATTTAAAAAAATAAAAGGCTTCACTCATCAAGAGACACCTAAACTTGTCCTCATTTTTCACTTAGACACCTAAACTAAGGTAAGTACCTAATAGACAGCTAAACTAAGATAAGTACCTAATAGACACCTCAACTGCTTAGATTTGATCTTATTAAACACTTTTATCCTACTTGGCACTCTCCGATACTTTTTTTTAATTTTTCAGCCAAAAATAAATAGTTGCAGTCCAAAAAAAAAAATTTCCATAAAAGTAGGTTCTCAAAATTCTCAGTTATCCAAAAAAAAAAAAAATTCAAAGGTTCTCAAAATTCTCCGTTAACCATATGCAGAAAAAAATTATTACAATTTTAAATAAAAATTTTTTGCACATGGTTAACTGAGAATTTTGAGAATCTACTTTTATGGGAAAAAAAAATTTTGGACTGCAACTATTTATTTTTGGCTGAAAAATTAAAAAAAAGTACCGGAGAGTGCCAAGTAGGATAAAAGTGTTTAATTGGATTAAATCTAAGTAGTTGAGGTGTCTATTAGGAACTTGTCTTAGTTTAGGTGTCTAAGTGAAAAATGAGGACAAGTTTAGACGTTATTTGGCCAAAATAAAAATAATTTAATCTGATGTTGAATTAAAGTTATATTAAATGTACCAAAATATTTTTTAATTTGTGATTTTAAATATGCCAAATGAAAAGTTAAAATTAAAATCCTATAAAAAAAGTTAATTATTCTTTTTTAAATGGATAAAAAAGAAATGAGATCATTCTTTTTTAAATAGAAAAAATATAAATAATGAGATAATAATTTTAGAATGGGCTAATAGTTAATATTAAAGTGTCAAAATGAGCTCATAAATCATGACATGCCCAATTCGTTTATGTATGAGCAAATTAATAATCTACTTATTTATTTATTGAGCTCATTTTGACCTGCTTAGTCCAACCCATTAAATTGATATGCAGCTTAAAGTGATTAATCCAAAATTTTATTTTAAATATTCTTTTTAAAAAAAATTAGCGTTTAATATGTTTTTATAATTTAATATAGAGAGAAAAGTTTTATTAGATACTCAAACAAATACTCCCTCTATCACATTTTATGTTGCATCCATTTTCTTTTTAGCTTCATCTTAAAAAGATTGTCACCTTATATTTTAACTTTAAAAATTCTCCTTTTTTACTCTTACTAAAATGATTTACAATCATATTATAACGGCCTAACCCGCTAGTGATATTGTCCGCTTTGGACCTACGCCCTCATGGCTTTAAAATATGTCACAAGTAGGTAAGGCATGTTTACTTATATACCCAACATCTCTCCCTCGTTTTGCCAATGTGGGACTTCTCATCTTAAGATGGGTTGTTAAATACACCCCTTCTATGGGTTCAACGTCTTCGATTAGGTTTGCCCCATTGTATGGGATTCGTCTAGACTCAGTACTGAGGTTTATCCCGCCTTACCAGGATTCGTGGAAACTTAGTTGAACTGTGACTCATATCGACAAGGCTAACACAAGAGTGACTCTAATACCATCTGCAAAAATCACCCACTAGTGGTATTGTCCGCTTTGGGCCTAGGCCCGCACGGCTTTAAAACGCGTCACAAGTAGGTAAGACATGTTTACTTATATAACTAACTTCTTTCCTGTGTTTTATAGATGTGTGGCTTCTCATCTTAAGATGGGTTGTTAAAACGGACAATATCACTAGCAAGATGGGTCGTTACACATACAAATATTTAATAATTATTTTAAATTACAAATTTCAAAAGCCTTCCTTTTTTTAAACACCGTCTCAAGTCAAACAACATTATATGAAATGAGATGGAGGGAGTTCACCCTAAATAACATTTAAGCGAATCAATGACCCAATCATTTATTAACTCGATTTATTTTAAAATTCTCAAATTCAACCAATGATAGAATGAAATTTGAGTGAAACTGTTATTTTTATCCCATTTATCAAATGACTTCTTAGATTTTGTGGAATAATATATCTTTTCTTTATGTTTCTCATAGTTGAGGCAGAAGAGCAAAGGTGAAAACTAAAAGGGTGTTAGGTATTGTTGACACCCAATTTTGGCCCAACACTTCAAAAATTCTTACTTTTTATATTGATATTTTTAAAATAGTTTAAAATATTTTTTGGGCAATTTTAGATTAATTTTTTTATAATTACTCTTATTTTTTAAAATATTAGAATTTTAATTAGTTTAATTTTAAATTTTAATGCAATGCAACAATTCATTTTTTTTCTTGTTCAGATACAATTATACTCGTATGTTCAATTGACCCACTGTTACGTCGGAAAATGACTTCCGGGTTAAAAATTCGATTTAGACTTAATTGATTTAAGCAAAACCGAATCTTTGAAACTTTTTAGAGTCGCCACTTAATTTTTAGGAAATTAAGAAAACCGATTATTTTAAAAGACCTAACAGAGGAAATCTTTTAAAAATTCAAAGAAACAGGTTCGGGTTCATATTTCTATTTCGGGAAGGTTTTACGCACCCGAAATATCCGCTAACGTGCGGTTATCCGACGATTAAATATTTTGACTAACTTTGAAATAATATAATTTTATATTATTAATTTGAAAAGTTCAAATAGAATATTTAAGAGTAGGAAATGGAATATTTACATTTTTACTTATATTTCAGTCAATTAGAATTTAATTAGGTGAACTAGTTAAAGAAAATCTAATATTAAAATCTAACTAATTTTTATTTAATTAAAAGAGTTGATGAATCTAATCAACTAATTAGAATTTTGAAATCTATTAAATTCTAAGTATTTTAAAGAAAAAGATGTACATATATTTTTTCAAAAAATATTTTAAAGAAAAAAGGTGTTTGAAATATTTTAAGAAGTATTTTAAAAGAATTTAATTTCCTAAAGGCGATTTTTATAGTCAAGATCATAAAACGACGTAGATGGCTAACTCGGGGAAGCTTAATTAGATTAGAACACAACAAAACAACATAAATTAAAGTTAATGATAAAGATAAAATAATTATTTCAAGCAAAATAATATAAACAAAGTAAACAAGATAAATTAAATAGAATTGGGCTTTGACAGGCCCAATTTCCAAAAGCCTGCAATAAATTTTTATATTGGGCCTGCCAAACCCTTTATTATTTTTTGCTTCCTTGGGCTGTTGGCCCAATTCATTTCAGCTGCAAAAGATTAATATGACAAGTGGGCCGGACTGCCCCTGCTGACCATTTGGGCTTTTGGCCCATATTCCTGTGTAAGCAATTTTTGTATACAGAAAGTGTATACCAGTGTATAAAGGTACGTTGCCACCCCGAAAAATAAAATCCGACAGTTCCGAGCAGCTGGACATAGGCCGAGATTGACCCGATACTCAACGAAATGCAAGGAGGAGTCAAAAACAGACTCGGTACAACATTACATGCAAAGAAAATGAAGATAAGGAATGAGTAATAAGAAATATTATATTTCACAAGTGATATGCAACTCACAACTTGCATGACAACACAAAATGATATCAAGTACTAATAAAAAGACCTTAAGACTTATGAGAAAAAGAAATTGTACGAATTAGGACAAACACATATAATATAAATATTCACTATATATATAGGTGTATATAGGTGCATAGACACATGGATATAACAATACATAATATATATAGATATAAGCCACTACGAAACGACAATACGACCAAACAATTTCCGAGTTTCATAAATACATTCATGTACATGCATGATGTATATATGTATATAGGTGTATAGGAAACTTGGCATTGTGATATCATTATATAATCAAACAAACTAATAAACTTTCAACTTAAAAATCCTTATATACACGTAGAAATACACATTATATGTATATATATTAATAGATATGGCAGCCCAACAAACCGGACAACATTTAAATGTAGATACATGTTCATATATGTATATGTATATGTAGATATTCATGTATATGTGCGTGTATGCAGCTGCATATACACTGCGATACGACTATACTCACCATATAACCAAACAACTCTCCAAGTTATACATACATATACATGCGTATGCTGATATATACGTGATATACAGAAGATAACCAACGAACAACACATACATTCAAACATTCTTCGAGTTTTATACATACATATACATATATATATCTTCATATACATAGATATACAACAAATAACCGCCAAAACAAACATATATTTAAACATTCTTCAAGTTTTGTACATGTACACGTAGATATACAGCAATATACAGCCATTCAAACTCGTATATACTCAAACACTCTTCAAGTTTTATATATATACGCAGGTATACGTCATCTAAACTAACATATACCTAACCATCTTCGAGCTTTGGACATATATACACAGGTATACAGCCTCTAAACTAACATGTACTTAACCATCTTCAAGTTTTAGACATATATACACAGATATACAAAGATATACAGCATCTAAACTAACATATACTCAACTACCTTCAAGTTTTGGACATATATACACAGATATACAGAGATATATAGCATCTAAACTAACATATACTCAACTATTTTCATGTTTTGGACATATATACACAGATATACAGAGATATACAGCATCTAAACCAACATATACCCAACTATCTTCAAGTTTTGGACATATATACACAGATATACAGAGATATACAGCATCTAAACTAACATATATTCAACTATCTTCAAGTTTTATATATACATACGCATATACATCCTCATATACATAAATATACAGCAAAAACCAGCCATCAAAATCAACATATATTTAACATTCTTCAAGTTTTATACATGTATACGTAGATATACAACAAAACCAGCCATCAAAGTCAACATATGTTCAACTATTCTTCGAGTTTATACATATATACGCAGATATACAGCAGTATACAGCCGTCCAAACTAACATATACTCAAACATTCTTCAAGTTTTATACATGTATACGTAGATATACAACAAAACCAGCCATCAAAGTCAACATATATTCAACTATTCTTCGAGTTTATACATATATACGCAGATATACAGCAGTATACAGCCATCAAAATCAAACTAATTCAAGCACCCTTCAAGTTTTATATGCATATATACTGTATATACATGTACATATTCATATGCAGATATGTATATCAAAACAGAGTGAAGAAGAAGAAGCCTAAGAATGTTACCTGTTGACGGGCAGCGAACGGGAACCACGAGCCGAACGATACCACTTCACTGCTACAGGTCTCCTTACGAATTTTCAGACTCCAAAACTAAATAACGAAGAATGTGAGTATTGGATTGTTAAAGTTTTCACAAATCTTAGAAAAAAGGAAGAAGGCTATTATGAAACTTTGAAGGCTAAATCGTTCAAAATTTTCCCCAAAACCGAAAATCTCCCTCAATCAGTGTTGGACACTGATTATATAGTCGAAAACAGGGGCAAAAAGGGGAAAATCTCCAATCAAATTCAAAAATCGAAACCCCTTTTTCAAGTCTCACATCTCAACCATCGATTTAAATCGATGGTTGAGATATGAGACACGTAAAGGGGGTCTCTTTGACGTGCAAGAAAAGAGGAGATGGAGATTGGTTGACCAAACAATGGCCAAAAACCGGCCACTGCCGCAGCGGCTTCTCTTTGCTTTTTTTTTTTTTTTTTTTTTTGCTTTTGGTTCAGGGTTTATGGGGAGAGGGGACGCGTGGGAGGGAGTAATTATTGTTTCTTGGCATTTTGCCAAGAAAAAGTACTGGAAAAATGGCTGCCATTTTGCTTTCTTTCTCTGGTTTTGGCGTTGGGAAGGAGAAGAAGAAAAGGGGGCGGCTGGGGAAGAAGAAAAAGGGAAAGGGTTTAATTTAATTGTTTGGGTCGGGTCGGGTTAGGTTGTTGGGTAGGGTTAGGGATTTTCTTTTCTTTCTTTTTTTTTTAAAAAAAAACGAAGTGGGCTGGTCTGGGTTGTTTTAAAAGGGAAATTGGGCCTGGAATAGATTGGGCCAAAGGGAAGACTGGGCTGAAAATGGGGGAATTGGGCTGGCAGAAAAAGGAATGGAATTGGGCCAAAAATTGGCCCAAAATGGGTCTGAAAAAGAAAGAGAGAATGGGTTTTAAGGAAGATTTTAAAAATTAGCCACTTTAGTCAAAATGTGACCAATTTGAATCGACTCGGAATCAATTGATTAATTTGACCACAAGATAAATTAATATAAATTAATCAAAGAGCTTTTTAATATTAACAACTTAAAATAATTAGATTAACTATAGGGTAATTAATTTTAAAATGATTAAAGTAAAGGTGATTAAGAATAAAATTCATTTGAGAGTTTTGAAAAATTAACAAAATATAATACTCAACTATTAATACTTGAAATATATATAATATGTATTATATATATGGATATATATAATATGCAAATATTTAAGCATAATTAAAATTTAAAGCTTTAAACCTAAAAATCTCTTAAAAAAAAATATTTTGCATCTTTGAAAGCTAATTATTTCAAATCGTTAAAATTAAAGCTCGATGATTAATTTATACGGTGGAGGGTAAAAATTGGGTGTCAACACCCACAACTTGGGTCCATATCTTTCTAGCCCGTTAGGTTTTAAAATGAAATGTGTATATAACCTTCGCATTGCTACAAATAATTGAATAGGGTAGACATTTTAATTTTAGAAAACCCTAAAAAGAAATATATCATCTCCTCTTTCTTCTTTATTTTTCCAGCGAAGGACCACCCCAAAAACTTGCCGAAAACTCACCCATTTTCTGCCCCAAAATCTCCATCAAACATCCCACCAAACCGCCTGAAAAATCAGCAAACAAACGTCTCCAAACACAGCCAGCAAACAACTAAAAACTTACCTGAAACGCCACCATTTCAGCCCCCATAGCCACCCCAAAACCCCCATAGCTACCAAAAAATCCCCAACATCTCCAGCCCCTTTTCGCGGGAAAAAATGCCCCACAAAACCAGACCAAAACCATCACCGAACCAGCAACAAAATCACTCTGTACACCACCCAAAAACCGCCTGAAAAGACCTTAAATCACACCTGAAAACACCAACAAAACGATCCTATTTTCTCATGTTCCAGTCACCAAACCCCCTGTTCATTTTCCCTTTTTCCAAGCAGAACAACTTCCAACAAACAATAACTAGCTCGAAGCTCCGACAAACAACAACAACTCCATAGCTGGCGAGCTTAAAGCCACCAGATCTCCGCTTTGAAATTTAGAGCACAAATCAGAAAACCTTCACCATCTCCTCTTCCTTTCTTCTCCACTCCACCATGATGCCGCTTCCACTTCCGGCGAGTATTTCACCAGTCAGAACCCCCATTCGCCAATACTTTTCTCAGAGGTATGAAACTCCAACAACATATTCCTTGTTTTCTATTTTTGATATGCTAAGCTTGTTATAAGTCTGATTTAGTTTGATCTCATGATATTGTAATTTTTATTCCTCTTTTCTTGTTACGTTTTTTTATTATTTGTTGTTACATTCATGTATTCTAATTGTTATTATGTCCAGTTTACTAGAATGCATTATTTTGTGGTTTACATCATTATTTTGTGCTCATTTTTGTTAGTTATCTTTTTATTTTTAATGTTGATGGGCTATTTGTTGTGAATTTTATTTTATTTTATTTATATTTATTTACTATCCTCTCATACTATTATTATATTTGTATTGTTTTACATCTTTTGATTTGTCTTAGCTGTGATTACCTTTTGTTTCAATTATTGTTCCATATCTGTTGAGTGATTTTTGAACTATTAGTGAAGTTTAAGGCAACATATAGTGTAATTTTTATTTTTTATTATTGACTGTTATTCCCTATCGAATTTTTTGTTTTGTTTTGTTGTTATTAGATAATTTAGTTCATTTTCATTATTTGTTTGAATGTTTTTTATTGATTGAATAGACGTATATATTATATATCAAACTAGCCAATGAAAAATCTATCCGTTAGACTTCGAGGCCTTCCCATTTAAAAAGACGGAAAAAGTTAGTTTACTTTTATATCTATTACATGTTAAAATTCAAAAAAATTCTAGTTTAAGTTTCTTACATATTATAAGTTAAACCTAGCCAATGAAAAATCTATTCGTCGGATTTCGAGACCTCCCCATTAAAAAAGATGGAACAATTTTAGTTTATTCTTTATTTATTCATTATTGTGTACATTATTGACGTTAAACAAATATTAGGACGTTCCTCATATCATTATTTATTTCATTATTTGTGTATATTTTGTGATTATTATACTTGTGGCGTATTGTGTATCTCTTCCTCGATTTGAAAAAAATGAGTTTAGCTGGGACCCACAGTTGTGGATTCTGAAGGGTGCTAATACCTTCCCTCCGGAATAACTTGAATCCTTACCTAGAATTTTTTGGTTCGCAGACTATTTTGAAAATAATTAATTGGTTTCCTAATTATCCTTAAAATTAGGTGGTGACTCCAAAACCCTAAAACTAAATTATTTTTGCTAAAAATATTCTTTTATTTAATTAATTTTTATGAATGGCCACGATGTTGCGCCTTCAGGATGTCAATAGATACAACAAAAAATATTTTCTCATACAATATTTTTTTAAAAATAAATAAATAAAAAAATAAGTGAATTTCTTTTTGTGTGTCTAATAAGTAAATCAAAAAGTATTGTTTTTAATATATTTATATAATCTAAGTAAATAAGGGTGTAATGAGTTGTATGAGTCTAAAAATGGAGATGAGGTATGATAGAAGATGGGGAGGAGATAATTAATGTGTAAAGTCACTTGTGTAAGCTATTAGGAAAAATTATTTTCCTCATTTTTAAGAAATATATTTTCCTAGAAAAAACATTTTCAAAAATTCCGACATCAAATATGAAAAATTGAAAAGTATTTTACCTATATCAAACATACCTTAAGGGTGTTAAAAAGATTGAACTAAATCAAAAAATCAAATCAAATAGAAGAAAAAAATCAATACTTTTCAATCAAAGGGCCAAAATTACCTTTTAACTATTCGAAATAGACCAAATATATCCTTCGACTATTTTTGGACTTAAAACTGCCCTTCCCGATAAACTATTGGGCCATTTATATCCTTCATATCCACCTTTCCGTTTAGACTAATATGTGAAGTATAATACCACATCAACATCCACGTAAGCACACCGAATCTACCCTCACAACCTTAATTTCTCTTCTTTCGTTTCTTCTCCAATTTTAATGATTTCACATAACTTCCTTCTATTTCATAAATTTCAAAGGAGTATCAAATTTGGCTATCTGTAGTTTCTCTTTGTAGGTTAGTAAATTGTTTGTCTTATTTTACTAAATTTACAACTTTATAATTTCAAAGAAACATAGTTAGGATTTGTGATTCGTATAATCTTCTGGTATTAGCGAATAATTATTTGCTTATTTGAGTTCAAGTAGTAGTATTCATGTGACTTTGGATTTGATTGATGTTTACATTGAGTTGAATTACGATCTTGTTTTCATTTGAGAATTTGTATTGCATATTGTTGTTTTTTTTTGTTATGTTAAATTTAAGAAATAATTATTTATTTTGTTGAATTAAAATAGTAGTATTCATGTGATTTCGTATCTTATTCATTGTTTGTTATGGTCTGCTAATTGAGAAGTACTTTTCCTCTATTTTTATGCTATAATAAACAGTTGCTCCTTATGTTTTTTTTTGGTTCGGATTCCCTAAAGTGTTTGCTTTATGAATCTGAGGTCTTTTCTGTTTGTTTTCCAGTTCAATATGAAAAATCTATTTGTTGACTTTATGTTACATTATGGGGATAAATGGATTACAAAATTCCAATTAGTATTTGACAAGAAATATGTTGCTGCTAGAAGAGACATTAATTCAGATATCATAGACTATAATAAGATAGCGGATGCTACACCCAGTAAAATTATCCAAGTGTCCTGGATGAGAGACACTCGCATAATGCTTTTCCCAAATTCTTTTGGCAAATCGGAGACCAAAAACACGATCAGCACGAAAAATTGTGTGGAAAAATGGTCCTGGTAGAAATTTCCTCTTGATAGGTCCCTGAAATAATAGAGGACTCGATTTACCGTATCGATCAGGGATTCGAATCGTTCTTCACCTTAGCAAGTATTGAACAGTTGTGGAAACACTAACAGGACTGTTGTACGATCACTAGCTCATAAGTGGTTGTTGTCGGATAAAAGAAACTCTCATATAGGTTCTATACTGATAGTATTCTGATTAGATTGGTTTGGATTTGTGTTGATAGGTTATTGTCTATTCTTTATTCTTAATTTATATAGACATTTGGCATTCTGATTGAGTTCCTTATCTCTTGATTTGAGTTATCTGAGTTGATGGTATTCTACCTTGATGCATGTTTCATTCAACCATTTTACATACTCTTACATTTCGCGTACTGACGTCTATTTGGACTGCATCACTTTATGATGTAGAGATAGGTACAAGAGATTATCAATAGGCGCTTCGTTGAGGATCTTCCTGACTTTTCAGCTGATTGGTGAATTCTCCCTGATCTCGGAGGCACACATTATCTGTTTCATCTAACTTTCATAGTTGAACTTTAGACTTACTTTTTTTATTTGAGGTGGCCATGGACCTGTCATTGGCATCATTTAATAGTTGATAAAGGCTTCATAGAATAAAGTTGATTTGTCTGATTGGATATTGTTTTGAGCTAGTTCCTTTCATACTAGCCTTATTGACTTAATTTGATCATCTAAAGTTAAGGTTGTCCACCTTTTACTTTCTTTAGTCTTCCGCCGATGTGTTAATTATTGATTGAATAAATGTGATGAGGCCAAGTGATTTTCATAGGATACGTAATAGTCTTTGAGTGTAGACCACGCCAAAGGTACCCTCTGGGGACGTGACAAACTTGGTATCAGAGCATAGCGTTTAAGAGTCCTAGGGAGTCTATAAACTCATGTCTAGTAGGATCTTGTTTATGTATGTGTTGTGCACCACATTTTATAAGTAGGAGGCTATAGAACACTAGGAAATGTTACACTTCTTTCACATTCTGATTCGTGTTATGGAGTTAAACTCTATGAAAACTCTCTTCTAATTCATACATTACGCATTTGCAAAATTGTGATCATGCCTCCAACAAGAAATGTTAGAGGAAGAGGGCGTCCTGCTAAACAGAATGCCAACCAACCTGAGCCCCAGAATCAGGATAAACCCATTGGCCCAATCGTCCCTAAACAACCACCACAAACCGACATCTCGAATACTGAGCTTTGCCAGGCCATCTAGACTTTGTCTTAGGCCGTGACAATATCAGTTGTTAGACAGGGAGAAGGCAGACAGGATGCTTCAGACACATCCCGAGTCTGTGATTCTTGATGATGAACCAGCCTGAGTTACCAATGTCTACACCCAATGAGGACCCAAAAACCTACATTGATGAGCTCCAAAAAGTGTTTCAAGTGATGCATATGGCTAATATTGATAGAGTTTAGTTGGCAACCTACCAGCTCAAAGGTATTGTCAGACTATGGTTTGACCATTGGAAGAAGAACAGAGGAGAGGGATCCCCAATCTGACTTGGACTGTGTTCGAGGAAGCTTTCTTGGGCACTTCTTTTTGAGTGAGCTGAGGGAGGCCAAGATAAGAGAGTTTTTGAATATGAAATAGGGCTCTATGACTATGCAGGAATATGGACTTAAGTCTACCCAGCTATCCCTCTATGCTCCGGATATGGTTGCAGATATGGGAGGGAGGATGGGTTTGTATGTTGATAGGCTGAACAAGGGATTGAAGAAGGATAGGAGGGGAGCTATGCTTGTGAGTAATATGGATATTGGAAGGTTGATGACCTATGTACAACAAGCTGATAAGGAGAGGCAACAAGACAGGGAAGAGCACAGAAATAAGAGGGCTAAAACGTCCAACCACGATGTTGGAAGGAGAGGGAATGGAAATAGTAACTGGTTTCAGTTAGGGCCAGCGCCATCATCTGCTAGTGCACCTGCACCTAGAAATAGGAATGGACAGAAGTCTCAGATTTTCAAAGCCCAGGGATCTCAGTCACAGGCTAGTGTAGCTCAAGGTTGACAGGGTAAGCCACCATATGGTAAGTGTGGCGAATTGCACTTGCAAAATACTATGAGGGAAGTGATGCATATTACAAGTGTTCTCCAGGGCCCACTATCAGAAAGATTGCCCAAAGTAGGTTGACAAGACCCAGTCTTTTACACCGGCACCACCGGTGAGGGTAATCAGAGAGCCATCACAACTAATACTGGCGGAGGAACAAATCGTCTATATGCGATGGGAAATCGACAAAATCAGAAAGTTACACTAGATATTGTGGCGGGTATGTTTTGAGTCTTTACCTTTGATTATTATGCATTACTTGATCCGAGTGCCACTATATCTTTTGTAACTCCGTACGTGGCTAGTAGATTTGGAGTTCTTCCTGAGTGTTTGCTTGAGCCTTTTTCTATTTCCACCCCTGTTGGTGAGTCTATTCTAGCCAGAAGGGTTTATAGAGATTGTGTAGTATCCGTCCACCCTATGTATACCCTTGCTGATTTGATAGAGTTGAAGACAATTGATTTTGATGTGATTCTTGGCATGGATTAACTTCATGTCTGCTATGCCTCCATTGATTGTAGGACCTAAACCGTCAAATTCCAATTCTGAATGAACCGGTTCTAGAGTAGAATGGAAACTCTAATGCACATAAGGGTAAGTTTATTTCCTCCCTTAGGGCCAGAAGGCTAATTTCTAAAGGTTGTATCTATCACCTCGTGCTAGTTAAGACTGATGATGTTGAGCCTCCTACTCTTGAGTCAGTCTTGATTGTGAATGAGTTTCCTGAAGTGTTTCTCGAGGATTTGCCTGGAGTCCCTTCTGACAATGAGATTGACTTTGGGATTGATGTTTTCCCCAAAACTCAGCCTATCTCTATTCCACCTTATAAGATGGCCCCTGCTAAGTTGAAACAATTGAAAGAGCAGTTGAAAGATTTGTTAGATAAGGGCTTCATTGGTCCGAGTGTTTCTCATTGGGGTGCTCTTGTCCTATTCGTGCGAAAGAAATATGGGTTTCTCAGAATGTGTATTGATTATAGGCAACTGAACAAGGTCATAATAAAGAATAAATATCCTCTCCCTAAGATAGATGACTTATTTGACCAACTTCAGGGTGCCTCATATTTCTTAAAGATAGACCCTCGATCTGGTTACCATTAGTAAAAGGTAAGGAAATGTGACATCCCGAAAATAGTCTTTAGGACTCGATATAGCCATTTTGAGTTCTTGGCCATGTCTTTTAGATTGACGAATATGCCTGTAGCCTTCATGGATTTGATGAATAGAGTCTTCATATCGTACCTTGATATGTTTGTGATTGTGTTTATCAACGACATTTTAGTGTATTCTAGAGATGAAGAGGAGCATGCCAATCACCTCAGAATTATTCTTCAGACTCTCAAAGACCATGAATTGTATGCAAATTTTTCAAAGTGTGAGTTTTGGCTCAAGTCTGTGGCTTTTCTAGGCCATATTGTATCGGGCGATAGTATTCGGGTAGACACCCAAAAGATTGAGGTGGTTAAGAACTGGCCCAGACCAACCTCTCCATTGACATAAGAAGTTTCTTGGGGTTGGCAAGCTATAACCGCAGATTTGTTGAAGGATCTTCATCTCCATCCTCACCATTGACTTGACTAACTCAGAAGAAGGTCGAATTTCAATGGTCCGATGAACGTGAGAAAAGTTTCCAAGAGCTAAAACCAAGATTGATTACTGCACCAATTTTGACCTTGCCTGATGGGACAAAGTATTTTGTGATATATTGTGATGCATCTAGAGTTAGATTGGGTTGTGTGTCGATGCAGAGGGGAAAAGTGATAGGTTATGCTTCTAGATAGCTTAAGGTTCATGAGAGGAACTATCTAACCCACAATTTTTAGTTTGTAGCGGTGGTATTTGCACTTAAGATTTGTTGTCACTACTTATATGAAGTACATGTGGATGTGTTTACTGACCACAAGAGCCTGCAGTATGTCTTCAGTCAGAAAGAGCTCAACCTGCAACAAAGGAGATAGTTGGAGTTGCTTAAGGACTATGACATGAGTATCCTCTACCACCTAGGTAAAGCTAATATTGTTGCGAATGCTCTTAGCAGGTTGTCAATGGGTAGTACTGCCCATGTTGAGGAAAGAAAGAAAAAGTTGGCTAAGGAAGTGCTTAGATTAGCCCGATTGGGAGTTCAACTCAAAGAGAATGATGGAGGGAGAGTCAATATCCAAAATGGGTCTGCTTCATCTCTAGTGGCAGAGGTGAAGGAAAAGCAAGACCAAGATCTTGTTCTACTTCAGTTGAAACAAGTTATTCACAAACAGAAGATGATGGTTTTCTCTAAAGGGGGAGATGGTGTGTTGAGATACTAGAATAAATTGTGTGTTCCAAACATTGACGGTGTTCGAGATAGAATAATTGTTGAAGCCCAAAGTTCTAGATATTTTATTCATCCTGGCTCTACCAAAATGTACTATGACTTAAGGGAAGTCTATTGGTGGAGTGGAATGAAGAGGGATATTGCTAAGTTTGTTTTCAAGTGTCTGAATTGTCAAAAGGTTAAAGTTCAACATCATAGTCCATGTGGATTGGCTCAAAACTTTAAGATTCCCAAATAAAAGTGAGAGATGATTAATATGGACTCGTTACCAGCTTGTCGAGGTCCTGAAAGTAGCATGATTTGATATGGATGATTGTGGATATAATGATTAAATCAGCTCACTTCTTAGCAGTTAAGACGACTGACACTACATAAGAGTATGCCAAGTTGTACATCTACGAGGTTTTGAGGTTGCATGGAGTTCCCTTGTCTATCATCTTAGACAGAGGAGCTCAATTCACGTCCTAATTTTGGAGATCTTTTTAGAAAAGACTGGGTTCTAAGGTGAATCTTAGTATGACCTTCCATCTCTAGACAATACAATTCAAACATTAGAGGGCATGTTGAGAGCCTGTGTTCTACACTTCAAAGGAAATTGGAATGACCACTTATCATTGATTGAGTTTGAATATAACGACAGTTACCATGCAAGTATCCAAATGACTCCCTATGAAGCTCTGTATGGGAGGAGATGTAGGTCACCAATTGGGTGGTTTGAAGTTAGTGAAGCCGAGTTAATTGGTGCATACTTGGTTCATCAATCTATAAAGAAGGTGAAGGTTATTAGAGAAAGATTGAAGACTACACAGAGTCGCCAGAATTCCTATACTGATGTAAAGAGAAGAGACTTAAAGTTTGAGGTATGTAAATGATTGGGCGTACTTGAAAATGTCACCCATGAAGGATGTCATGAGATTGGGGAAAAGGGGAAGCTAAGTCATCGTTATATTGGTCCGTATCAGATTGTGAAGAGGATTGGGAAAGTTGCTTATGAGTTAGAGTTGTCTTCTGAGCTAGACGCGATTTATCTGATTTTTCATGTCTCGACGTTAAAGTAATGCTTGGGAGACCCCTCCTTGGTAGTTTCTGTTGATAGTATTAGAGTGAAAGATAGCTTGTCCTATGAAGAGGTTTCAGTCCAAATCCTTGATCATCAGATTCACAAATGGAGGACTAAAGAGATAGCCTCGGTCAAAGTCTTATGGAGGAATTAATTTGTTGAGGAAGCCATATGGGAAATGGAGAAAGATATGAAAGCTAAATACCATATCTGTTTATGCCTGATGACGAGAATGTTGAAGATACTGTCCTTACTCTTGATTTGAATTGATTCGTCTATCCTTGTTTACCCTTGAGTTGATTGTTGATTGTCTAGAGAGTTTGATTGGTTGATTGATTATTGAAAGGAGTCTTGATTGTTATTCGTGCCTTGAGTCTATTCTTACTCTTCATTCGAGGATGAATGATTCCAACAGGGAGATAATGTTACTGTAATGCCCGGTAAAATTACTAAAATACTCCTAGAGGGAGAGTATGCGCGTAATGCATCTTCCAATGCTCGTATGGCAAATTTGAGGTCGGGTTTGTGACCAGCACAAAAAATTGAGTAGGAAAATGGTCTCGGTTGATTTTTAGAGCGACCTGATCAAAAGATAATTTTTCGATCTAAAGCGCAAAACAGTGTTGGTGCATGATAGGAGTGCGTCGCGGACTAGCACTTATATTTTTTTGAAAATTTTTGACGGGATTGAGAAAACTCGTTTAAAAACTTTTTCTAAAAATACACTGTGCGCGACCTGTGCACGTCGCAAATTGGGTCTTTTCCGAGTTAAAAATTTCTAAATTATTACGAGGCTATTCCGGTCAATTCTCCACCCCTCCTAAACTCTATACATGATCTAATGAGGTTGTTTCGACGTAAAAAGGGTCTAAAACCCTCATTCTAAGTCCTATTCTATAATCTAACAAGGCTAGGGCTTGAGGAAAGAGGAGAAGAGTTGAGTTCTAAGATTTGAGGAGAAATCTTTGACGTGACAAATTGATAGTTTCATTCCAGGTATGTTAGGCTAAACTAAAAGCATGGTATTGTTTTCTCATATGCCCCATAGATGGTCATAGATGAGTTGATGGTTCAAGAGTCTCCATGCATGAACCCTTGATGGTTTTCTTAAATTTTATTTGAAATTACATGTTTTTTTCTATGCTGATGATCATCATACTAACTGTTTTCTTAAATTGAATATTTTCATGAGAATTTGCATAATCCTACATGACTAATTTGAAAAACATGCATAATGAACTTAAGAATTGAGTCTAGAGCCTTGAGAGTTGAGGTTGGTTGATTGTGATGAGAGGATAATGATGAATTGATAGAATTTGGTTGTGTTATGAGTCTCTATAAATGAACTCCACCGATGTATCTATTCGATTGTTTCCTAATGATTGTTCTAAATCTTGAGTCATCGATGAGATTGATTGTTGAAAAGGTTGAAGTCCTTGCGAGTTGATCAATGAAAGGGTTAGAGTCCCTATGGGCTTGATTGATGAAAGGGTTAGAGTCCATATGAGTTGAATGGTAATAGGGTTCGAGTCCCTATCAGATACCAATCAATGATCGGGTTCAAGTCCCTATGAGATTTTTGAGATAAAAGTTTTATGAGCATTGAGTTATGGGAGGAGTATCGAGCACCAAAAGAGTGAGAGTTAGTCCGACTTAAACTCGTCAAACTACGTCACCAAATGTAGGTGAGTCTCGGAACCATCACATATATGATCTTTACCCTTCAGTTGATATAATACTCTATTCCCTTCTGGTGTATGATTGCCATACCTATGGCCTAGTCCCATGCACATCATGTTGATTTCCATTCATGTTGAGTTTTGAGGATGAGAAGCATGAATTCATTCATTAATCTTGATCTTACCCCATGGATTCAAGAGTTTCCTGTCCTATATTGAATGAGATGTGACATGAGCTTTACATTGTCTATAGTTTTTGTGAACCCATAATGAGTCTCGATAGACGAGAGAGATTGTCTTCATTATGAATATCCTCTGATAGGATTTCTCGATTGAATCATGCTAATGATCTTTTTCCAATCCCTTTGAATGATCTTGCATTCCAGTCTGATAGAGGTGTTGAGGACAGCAGAGGAGTGATGGTTGACGAGAGGCAATGAGAGTTCTTGGTTCTGATGTCATCTTACGCGTGCACTGACCTTTGGCTTGTTATGTCATTGTTGATGGTAGGATGTAGAGTATCAAGTTTTAAAGGTATAATTGTGCTTATTTTGCATAGAGATGTGGTAGTTTGGGGATTTCATTAAAGAGGGAGATAATGAGTTCCTCCAGGTCCAAATAGTGATGCTGATAATAGTAGACTGAGCGTGAGGGTAGATGAAGAGGAGTAAATTTATCCTCATTGTGATATTGATGTTAAACTTGTGTCATGTAGGGATAGAGATAGGGAGGAGGAAGGAGGAAGGAGGAAGGAGATGAGATCGTATGATACACAATAGATAGGTAAGAGTATGCTGGTGTGACTTTGAGTGAAAGCTTATTGAATGGTGGAGGTATAAGTGACAAGTAGGCTTGAAAATTCTAAGACATGGTTGAAGTGGTTGGAGTGTCAGACTTGAATGGGCGAATGTCACTATATGAGTGATTGGAGATGGCTATCAATGACTTTTGGATGAGTGTTTCGGGTATATGCGTTATAGTAGTGAGAAGGAGTAGCATTCTCTAAGTGAAAATCCCTGAGGAGGTATAGAGTTCGAGTTGAGGGTTAACTTCATAGGAATATGATCATCTTAGGAATAACACCTTAAGGCTCAGAATTAGGGTGGAATAGAAGATAAGGAGGTGGTTAGTTGGAGATCTGAATAAACGCTATGAGCTTGAATTGATGGAGTAGAGTGCCACGAAAAGGAGCACAATTGAGATGGGGAGTTGAGCTCGAGAGTGTCCATAGAGTATTGCATATCACGATGGTCCCATTCTGGATTAGAGTTGATGACTTTCTTCTTGAATCCGAACAACTGATTGACGAGGTATTTAAATGATTCGAATTGACTGAGTTTCGATGTTCTATTCATGCCTGATGAAGAGAATGTTTAAGGTAATTTCCTTATTCATGATTTAAATTGAGTTGTCTATTTCTGAGTTGATGTGGCTATTCCTGAGTCTGAATAGAGATTGTTAATTAAGAGGAGCTTTGATTATTATTCGTGCCTTGATATCCATCCATACTCATCATTCGAGGACGAATGATCCCAAGGGGGAGATGATGTAACGTCCGATAAAATTATCAAAATACCCCTAGAGGAAAGGTATGCGCGTACACATCATTCAATGCTCGTATGACAAATTAAAAATCAGATTTGTGATTAACATGAAAAATTGAGTGGGAAAATGGTCTCAGTTGATTTTTAGAGCGACCGGATCAAAAGATAATTTTTTGACCCGAAAACCAAAACAGTGTCGGTGTGCGACGGAAGCGCGTCGCGCCACTATAGCGAACCCACACTTCTATTTTTTTATGTTTTTTCAACGGGATTGGAAAAACTCGTTCAAAAACTTTTCGAAGAAAGATACATTGTACGCGACTAGTCCGCGTCACGGACTAAGTTATTCCAAAGCTGGAAAAATATCTAAATTTTATGAGGGGCATACCGAAAAATTCTCAACCCCTCCTAAACTCTATACATGATCTAATTCGGTCATTTTGACATAAAAAAGGTCTAAAACCCTATTCTAAGTTCTTTTCTAATAATCTAGCAAGACTAGGGCTTGAGGAAAGAGGAGAAGAGCTTGAGACCGAGGAATTCAAGAGGAAATCCTTGAAGTGATTGTTGAGAGCTTCATCCCAGGTATGTAAGGCTACCTAAGTGTTGGGTTATGTTCATCCACGCGCCCCTCTGTCTACTTGTGTGAAGATCATGAGTATAAAACGCATGTTTTAAATCCTGTGGTTATTAAGTTCTAAATTCTTGTACATGTTGGAGTTTTCATGAAAATATTTGAGTCAATTTATAAGTAGCATCGTCATTAGCATGAAATACGAATGTTATTCAAATGCTTGATACCCTAGCCCTAAATTTAGTATTTTATTTGCTTACCGACTAAATTGAAAATTATGAATTTAACCTTCTAAACCCAGTAAATTGAACCCAGGAAGTATATTTTCTTGTTTCATATATGTATGTAAAGAACATCTATTATGTCTTATGTGTTGAGCCTGGACGATATGATGTACTTGACTGAAATCAGTTTGAGTCTTGCATGATGTGAGTTTGAGTCTTGAGTTGCATTGCATGAATGATGGTCCCAAGTTATTAAGTTGTTGAGAAATTGAATTGAGTTATTGAGAACTGAGTTGACTTGTTTGAGATGAGTTAAAGAGATGAGTTTGAGTTAATTTCTATAAGCACATTTTAGTCTTGAAAGGAGTATCAAGCACCGAGTTGGGTGATCGAAGAGCACCCCAGAACTACATTGCCAGCGTAGGATGGTCGCACAAGATAATTCTGGTGGCCCATGTCCCAATAGATGGACATTCTCTTTGGATCCAAGAGACTGAGGTAGAGGTTGACGTCCTATTCCTTGGCAAGTTTAGGGTGGATGTGGCAACGATGTCTTTTCGTTGTACATCACCAAAACTCATGGTGGGGTGGAGAGTTGTCGGTTAGAGAAACTTCCAAGCAACACTTGAGTTGAGCATATCATGATTTTTGAACTGAGTTGTATTAAATACTGAGTCTAAGTTTAAAGCATGATTTCAAACTTTAAACTTGCATCATTTACCTGAGTTGAGTTATAAGATGAGGAGTTGAGTCTTGAGTCGAGTCGGTTGATTGAGTTTGAGCTTTATCTGTTTCTTAAGCCATCTTACATACCACACATTCCACGTACTGACGCCACTCTGCGCTGCATCATTTTATGATGCAAGCACAGGCGATAAAGGACTTCAAGAGGCGCATCATTGAGGTTCAGAGTTCTTGAGTTTCAGAGTTGGTGAACCCTACTTGCTATCCAGAGGAGCCTTTATTTTATTTCATTAGTTACTTCTATTTTTTTGAGTTGGGTAGTCATGACTTGTCATGGTACCATCTAGACGTTAGAGGTAGAGGCTTCATAGACATTGAGTAGAGGATGTTGAGTATTGTTTATTTTCCAACTTTTGTTTTATTGAAAATTTCTTTTTACATAAAGATTAGAATATTTAATTACTTTATAGTCTTTTCTTTGAGCATTTTTCTTTCGTTGTCAAGTATGATGTGATGATGGGCCAAGTGATTCGCTCGGGGACTAGCAATAGTCTTTGAGGGCTGGCCATACCAATGGTACCCTCCCGGAGCGTGACACCATGGTTGTTGACTGGCATTCCATGCCCTCATGCCATCAAGGCTATGTTGTACCAGAAGATAGAACCAGTTACTATAATTAATTAGTGGTATGGTACGAAAGCTTATTTGATGACATATAGGGCCAAGTTGATGGCTGTAAGGGGTGAAAAATTCTGAAAATGTATTGCCACAACATACAATGAACCCACATAATCTTATGAAAACAATTGAAAGATCAAAAATAAAAACATTAGAAAAAATAATGCAACAACTAAAAAGAACAAGAGAGTGGGCTCACTCAAGAAAAAGAACTAAAATGACATGTAGTAAGTGTGGTTTATCAACTCATAATGCAAGGTAAGAACTTTTCTTATTTATATATGTCATTGTTATTATTGATACTCTTAGAATAAGTATTTTATTTCTAGTTTAGTGAATAAAAATAAGTGGCAACATTGAAGAAAAAAGTGGCAGAATTGAAGTAGTTTAAGATAGAGTTGAAGGTGTTAACAATTCAGCTCCTACACCTAACACAAGAGGAAGAATATCATGCCATGCCCACACTTGGACTGCCCAACAACAGTATGAATCATTTAGTACTACTAGAGAGCCTGAAAGTGATCTAGATATAAGACCTCAAGTCATATTTTAATATCTCACAAAATTGAAGATGAGAATGAATAAAAAAGACCATATGAAAATAGAGTGACATATTTTAGAGATAATTATGCTAGAATTAGTGAGCCTACAGATTTGCTTTACTCACCCACTAAGCTTACTTGAAAAGAAAAGAAAAAGTTGTCACTACCAACCAATTAGAAAGGAAGAAAGTGAGAAACGTGGGTAAGTTGAAGAGAAGAAAAGCAAATGGGAGCATCTAGATTTAATAGTTCTTCATAGTGCAAGAATTAAATGCTTTTGTTTATTTTTATTTGAAGTTGGAAGATGCAAAACAAAGAATGCTTGTGTGTATGTTGGATTAAATTTAGTGGATTCAAAATCATGAATGCTTATATTTGTTTTTGTCTAGAAATTTGTGTTAAGTTATGAAGTTTGGTGAAGCTCTAATGTTTGACTTTTTGTCCATATTTTGTGAAGTCTATTTCTAGTTTTTAGTTAATGTTGATGAAAATATTATTTTTCAAATTTGGTGGAATTATTATTGTATATAATTTTCAGTTTTTGTGAAAATATTTCTTCAATTTTTATAGTCGTTCTTTTAGATGTGGTGAATGTATTTCTTCAATTTTCTTAAGTTTTTCAGATGTGATGAATGTATTTCTTCAGTTATCTTCGGTTCTTGCAGTTTTTGTGAAAATATTTTTTAGTTTTCTTCCGTTATTCAGAAAGGGGAGAATGGATCACAAACTGAATAGGGCACTTTGCAAGTGAATGCAATAACAACGTTGTAGTCCACATAAATTTTTATCGCTGTGTTTTGTGATGAAGGATTAGTTCATCATGAGACCTTCTCAATTCTCCTAGCTTTGAGGATGAACAAAGCTCCTCTAATCATGATTTCCACAAGTTGGGATTTCTTATTTATGTAGGACAGAAAACACATTTGTAGCATTTCAACTTCTGTATGTCATGATAGTACAAATCTTCTAAAAACTAAGAAGAATAACACAACTTATTTTCAATTTATTTTTTTCAATCTTAATAATATTCAATTTACCTGTTAGGTCAATTATAACAACTATTGCTCTTGCTGAAAATTCTTGTTTGTCTTGTTATTTTCAATATCTACATAAAGTGATCTATATTTAATGTGCAAATTCGACCCTCATATTTACATAATAATTTATATAAAGACTTACTACTAATTTAACTAATCAAATTTTGCACATAAACATCCAAACCTCAATTTATTTACAATTCAAAATGACATCTTCTTGCATAGCTATTTCAAGTGAATTGATAGAACATTTTGACGAACTTCAAAATTATAGAAGTGAAGAAAGCTTCTTAAAGAAATTGGGGAAGAATAAAAAGATCGTAACTCACAATGCACAAATAGTCAAATCTAAAATCACATGAATACTATTATTTAAACTCAGATAAATAAATAACTATTCCCTATATCAAAAGATTATACAAATCGTAAATCCTAATTATGTTTCTTTAAAATCATAAAATCTGAAAATCTTAAACGCAGTAAATAAGATAAATAATTTACTAACTTACAAAGAGAAGTCACAGATAGCCTAATCTGATACTCCTTTGAAACCAATAAAATGGAAAAAGTTATGTGAAATTGCCGAAATCGGGGAAGAAATGACAGAAGAGAAATTCAGGTTGTAAGGATAGGACAAATCTTTTAATGGGTGGGTGTGCTTACATGGATGTTGATATTGCATTATACTTCATACACTGTATGCTACATGTTAGTCCAAACGGGAAGGTAGATGTGAAGGGTATAAGTGACTCAATAGTTTAACATAAGGGTAGTTTTGAGTCCAAAAATAGTTGAAGAGTATATTTGGCCTATTTCTAATAGTTAAAGGATAATTTTTTGGCTGTTTTCAATTATAATATAGGGAGAAAAGTTGTATTAGGTACTTGAACAAATACTCCCTCTGTCACATTTTATGTGGCATTCATTTTTTAGCCCATCTTAAAAAGAGTGTCACTTTACATTTTAACTTTAAAATTCTCCTCTTTACCCTTACTGAAATGATTTGCAATCACACAAATATTTAATGATTATTTTAGACTACTTTTTAAAAGTCTTCCTTTTTTCTTAAACGTTCTTTCAAGCCAAACAGTTCCATATAAAATGAGACGGAGGGAGTTTAGCGCAAATAACATTTAAGTGGATCAATGGCCCAGTCATTTATTAACTCAACTCACTTTAGCATTATCAAATTTAACCAAGCATAAAATTAAATTAATCTCAAATTTCATTCGAAGATTATATCTTTATTCCACGTACCAAACAACCTCTTAGATTTTTGTGGAATAATATACCTTTTCCTTGTGTTTCGCGGAGTTAAAAGAAGAAAAGCAAAGGTGAAAACAAAAGGGGTGTTTGATATGAAGAAAAATATTTCCTCGTACAATGTTCCTTTTTCTTTTTTTAAATAAGTAAATTTTTATTTATTTATTGGTGTTTGATAAGTAAATAGAAAGTATTATTTTTAATACATTTATATAATCTAGGTAAATGATGGTGGAATGAGTTGTAGGAGTCGAGGGATGGAGATGGGGTGCGATGGAGGATAGGGAGGAGATAATTAATGTGTAAAGTCATTGTGTAAACTATTAGGAAAAATCATTTTCTTCATTTTTAAGAAATATGTTTTTTTAGAAAAATTATTTTCAAAAATTTTGACTGACCAAACATGAAAAATTTAAAATATTTTTCCTATGTCAAATACACCTTAAGGGTGTTAAAAAAAAAAGGAACTAAATCGAAAATCAAATCAAATGGAAGGAAAAAAATTCAATACTTTTTAATTTGGTTTGATTTTTTAGTTTAAAAATCAATAAACTCTGATCTGGTTTTGGTTTTAAGCAAAAAAATAACTGAAAATTGAAGAAGTAAATAGAGTATAATAAAAACGAAATTAGCACTCCTTAGAAACGGTTAGAACATAAACAAGTATAGCTCTGGTTGTTTTAATTTAAAGTTTTCCATTTTAACAGCTTGTTTGGATGGTGGTTTTTGATGGTATGGTATGGTATAGTTAGTAAGAGAACCATGTTTGTTTTGATTGTTTCATTAATTATATGGTATGGTATGGTTTAGTTTCATGGTTCTGTAACCATGAAAACCCTCACTTTTTGAAACCACCAATTTGGTGGTATCCCATGGTTTCCTTATTTTTTTTCCAATTATACCCTTATTTAAATCTAAATAGTTCTAATTTATCCTTTATTTTTTATTAAACTTTACCCTAATATATATATATTGTTTTTGTATTACTTATTTTTCTCCGCATCAACTTTTGAAACTTTTTTTCGTCTCCCGTTTTTTCTTTCACTTTTTTTTTGAGTTTTTTTTAAGTTCTTACTTTTTTTTATTTTCTTACGTTGTTTGTATGGTTTGGAGATAAATTAGCTTGTATGTTTTCCCACTTGATTCTATGTATTTATTTTTTTTAAAAAAAAAAACTAAAAAGATATTGATAAATTTAATATTTATACTAATTAAGGACATTTTTGTAAATTTATAAGTTACGATACAATACCATACAGTCAAATCAAACAACAAATTATCATTAAACAGTAGCAACCCATACAGTCTATCCAAACATTGTATGGTATTGTACTGTACGATACCATACCATACCATACAGTACCATACATTATGAAACCATGACAAACCACCATCCAAACAAGCTGTAAGGGCAAAACTAAATGAAAATATGTAGTTGTTTAAGAATAATTAAGGGATAATTAAATTTATAAGTGATTGAGAAAAATTATTTACACAAAAAAATAGCTCACATTCTTTATTGACTATTGAATTTCTTCTTTTTTTCTAAAAAAAAATTCTTTTTATTTCTTTATTTCTTTATATTTAGTAGTGCTATTTTTAATTTCTTTTTTCTTAAAATTTTTTTATTTTGGTTTTGGCGTTTTTCTTTCTTTCTTTTTGCACTATATTTAAGTAAAAGTAAAAAAAAAAAAAAAAACTTTTTCAATGTTTAAATAATTTTTCGTTGCTGTAACAAGGGTTCCCAGGAAACAGTCTCTTTACCTCTATGCATATATTTTACCTTCCTCAAACCCTATTTGTGGGATTCCACTGGGTATGTTGTTGTTGTTGTAAATTTTTTTCGTTGCTCTTTTTTAAAAGTTTTTTTCCCTTCTTAATTGTTTCACTTCTTTTGTGGAAAAATATGTCATTTTATTATTTCTTGTTTATTATTTTATGTTATTGAGGTTGGAATGCACGATAGTCAAATAAATATCGATATCAATACATTACATAATTATTTATACAATATTGATTGTCACGTCCGAAAAATGACTTTCGGGTTAAAAATTCGATTTAGACTTAATTGATTTAAGCAAAACCGAATCTTTGAAACTTTTTAGAGTCGCCACTTAATTTTTAGGAAATTAAGAAAACCGATTATTTTAAAAGACCTAACAGAGGAAATCTTTTAAAAATCCAAAGAAACAGGTTCGGGTTCATATTTCTATTTCGGGAAGGTTTTACGCACCCGAAACATCCGCTAACGCGCGGTTATCCGACGATTAAATATTTTGACTAACTTTGAAATAATATAATTTTTGTATCATTAACTTTGAAAAATTTAAGTAACATATTTTAAGAGTAAGAAAATAGAATATTTAAGTTTCTGTTTATATTTTAATCAATTAAAATTAATTAAGTAAACTAAATAAAGGAAGTTTAATATTAAAATCTAACTAATTTTATTTAATTAAACGGAGTTGAATGGATTTAACCAACTAATTAGAATTTTGAAATCTATTAAATTCTAAGTATTTTAAAGAAAAGTTGTGCATATATTTTAAAAAAATATTATAAGGGAAAAAAAAGGTGTTTGAAATATTCTAAGAGGTACTTTAGAAGAATTTAATTTCTTAAAGGCGATTTTTAGTCAAGATCACAAAAAACGACGTAAATGGCTAACTCGGGGAAACTTAATTAGATTAAAACACAACAAAACAACATGAATTAAAATTAATGATAAAGGTAATTAGATAATTATTTCAAGCAAATTAATATAAGCAAAATAAACAAGATAAATTATATAGGATTGGGCTTTGGCAAGCCCAATTCTCAAAGCCTGCAATAAATCAAATTGTTGGGCCTGCCAAGCCCTTTTTAAAGGATGCTGCCCGATTGGGCCTTTGGCCCATATTTCTGCTGCAAGGAAAAAGTTGGGCTTTTGGCCCTCTTCCTTTGAGTTTTGACCCTGTTATATACACTGGTTGTATACCAGTGTATATAGTGTGTATATTGCTGCATATAGGTGCGTTGCCACTTCAAAAATAAAACATCCGCAGTTCCGAATAGCTGGACATAAGCCGAGATTGACCCGAGACTCAACGAAGTGCAAGGAGGAGTCAAACATAGACTCGGTACAATATTACATGCAAAGAAAATAAAGATAAGGAATGAATAGTAAGAAATATTATATCTCACAAGTGATATGCAATTCACAACTTGCATGACAACACAAAATCATATGAGAAAAGAGGTTGTACAAATTAAGACAAGTACATATAATACAAATGTATATCTATATATACATAGGTGTATATAGGATGCATAGACACATAGGTAATGCAATACATGACGTAGATATAGATGTACTTCTATTGCAAAATGGCACTATAACCAACAATCTTCAAGCTTCACAGATACATTCATGTATATGCGTTATGTATATATGTATATGGGTGTATATATAAATACATAGACATTATAATACCACTATATAACCAAATAAATTAACAAACTTTCAACTTATATACATTTGTATACATACATGTAGAAATGCACATTATTTGTATATATATTCATAGATGTGGCAGCCCAACAAGCAAATGGATAACATTTAAAAGTAAATTCGAGCTTATATGGATATATACATGTAGATATTCATATATATGTGCGTGTATACAGCTGTATATACACCGTGATACGACCACACTTGCCATATAACCAAACAACTCTCCAAGTTATACATACATATACATGCGCATGCTGATATATACATGATATACAGAAGATAACCAACGAACAATACATATGTTCAAACATTCTTCAAGTTTTATACATACATATACATATATATGAATTCATATACACAGATATACAACAAATAACCGCCAAAACAAACATATATTTAAACATTCTTCAAGTTTTGTACATGTATATGTAGATATTCAGCAATATACAGCCATTCAAACTCGTATATACTCAAACAATCTTCAAGTTTTACATATATACGCAGGTATACGTCATCTAACTAAACATATACCTAACCATCTTCGAGCTTTGGACATATATACACAGGTATACAGCCTCTAAACTAACATGCACTCAACCATCTTCAAGTTTTGGACGCATATACACAGATATACAGAGATATACAGCATCTAAACTAACATATACTCAACTATCTTCAAGTTTTGGACATATATACACAGATATACAGAGATATACAGCATCTAAACCAACATATACTCAACTATCTTCAAGTTTTACACATGTATACGTAGATATACAACAAAACCAGCCATTGGAGTCAACATATATTTAACTTTCTTCAAGTTTTATACATATATACGCAGATATACAGCAGTATACATAGATATACAGCCAAAACCAACCGTCAAAATCAACATATATTTAACATTCTTCAAGTTTTATACATGTATACGTAGATATACAACAAAACCAGCCATTGGAGTCGACATATATTTAACATTCTTCAAGTTTTATACATATATACGCAGATATACAGCAGTATACATAGATATACAGCCAAAACCAGCCATCAAAATCAACATATATTTAACATTCTTCAAGTTTTACACATGTATACGTATATATACAACAAAACCAGCCATCAAAGTCAACATATATTCACTATTCTTCGAATTTTATATGTACATACGCATATACATCCTCATATACATATACCTATACAAATATGAATATCAAGACGGAGTGAAGAAGAAGAGACCTAAGAACATTACCTGTTGGCGGGCAGCGAACGGGAACCACGAGTCCGAGAACGAATTTCGACGCTATAAAGTCTAGACTAGTGAACTCTTTCTCTTTTTTTTTCGAATCTTTTCCCGAAGAACCCCTTAAATCAGTGTTCAACACTGATTTATATAGTCGAAAACAAGGGCAAAAAGGGAAAAAAATCTCCATTCGAAATTCAAAAATCGAGACCCCTTTTTCGAGTCTCACATCTCAACCATCGATTTAAATCGATGGTTGAGATTTGAGACACGTAAGGGGGTCTCTTTGACGTGTAAGAGTAACGAAAAAGAGGAGATGGAGTGTGAATTCGGCCAAGAAATGGCCACTGTTGGCCGAAACTTTTCTGGTTCGCGGCTGTCTTCTTTGTTTTTTTTTTTTTCGCTTTTGGTTCGGGGTTTATGGGGAGAGGGGACGCGTGGGTGGGAGTAATGATTTTTTCTTGGCATTTTGCCAAGAAAAAGTACTGGAAAATGGCTGCCATTTTTTTGCTTTTTCTCTGGTTTTCACGTTGGGGAAGGGGAAGAAGACAAAGGGGGGGGCGGCTAGGTCTAGGGATTAAGAGGAAAAAGGGTTTTAATTAAATTCTTGGGCTGGGTCGGGTTAGGTTAAGTTGGGTAGGGTTAGGGATTTTTTTTTTTAAAAAAAAAAGAGGGATTGGGCCTGTTCTGGGCAGAAAATAATTAAAGGGGCAGAAATGGGCCAGAATTGGCCCAAAACGGGTCTGAAAAAGAAAGGGATAAGGGGTTTTAAGGAAAAATTTAAAAGTTAGCCACTTTAGTCAAAATGTGACCAATTTGAATTAATTTGGAACCAATTGATCTATTTGACCACGAGATAAATTAATATAAATTAATTAAAGAGCTTTTTAATATTAACAATTTAAAATAATTAGATTAACCATGGGGTAATTAATTCTAAAATGATTAAAGTAGAGTAATTAGAGATAAAATCTATTTGAGAATCTTTTTATTTTGAAAAATTAAAAAATACTTAACTATTAATACTTGAAATAAATATAACATGTATTATATATATATATATGTATATATATATAATACGCAAATATTTAAGCATAATTAAAATTTAAAGCTTTAAACCTAAAAATCACTTGAAAAATATTTTGCATCTTTGAAAGCTAATTATTTCAAATTGTTAAAATTAAAAGCTCGATGATTAGTTTATACTGCGAAGGGTCAAAATTGGGTGTCAACAGCTGTCCCTTTCTTTGGGCATGATCGATGAAAGCGATCGTGGACAAAGAAACTTGACCAATCCAATTTTGAGCCGACCACATATTCATCTCATGGATGGGTCTTGGTACGGGCTTTGAAAAATTGTGGCTGGACCCTGGTTTCGGGTTTCCTACATATCTCAGGTTACATGAGAATTCAGGCCACTTGTAGTTCAAAACGCTTGATTTTACGCATGATTTCGAAAAATTCAAAAGCTATCCAATATCGAATTATGGAGAAATTGGAATGCTTGGGATGAGATTTTGAGAGTAAATGTTAGAATACAGCCGAGTTTCAAAATTGTGCCCGCCTACATATCCTTGGACTAAGGAATCAGGCTGCTTGTAGTTCGACTCTATCGGTTGAAAAGGAAATCTCTTATTCTGAGATAGCCTTTGGTTTAGGAGGAGTGACAAACAAAACGAATTATGAAAAAGAGGCTTGCAACCTCTTAACCATAAATGTGGTGCACTTCGCACCCATAATTAAGAACTTACACGGACATAATTTTCAAAACTCTTTGTGTGTTGTCACTCGGATTGAAAACGTGGCATCTGGTGAGAATTGAGATCACCTGGATGCGAAACTGAAGACTACAGACTCAAGGAAAATACCCACATGCCTTCTGATAGGGGTGTGGTTAGATTATGGTAGTCGTTTCTCCGCTCGCGTCCGAAGAGTTTGACGCCCCTCTTCAGACTATGTCCCAGTTCGCTGCTAAGAAAAAGTTCCACGTTGTGCCGCCTCCTATTTGATGACGTCCACACCTGTGGTTTGTTCTGAGAATTCACCCTTTCGGATGCTCTCGATATAACTAAGACAAAAACCATTAGTATAAACCATAACTTAAATATAGGGATGATATCTTTTACCATATTCAACCTATATTCTTCTTTTCGACGTGATGCACAATGAGTTGACATGATGCAACGTGATGATGACCCTTTTGGCAATGAATGATGATATCTTTCTTGAGGATGTGATGAATGTGATGGCCCTTTCGGCAATGAACATGTAATGGCCCTCTTGGCGATTTGAAGATGTGGTGGCTCTCTCGGCAACTTGAAAATGCAGTGGCCCTCTCGGCAGCTTGAATGATGAAATGGCCCTCTCGGCAGCTTGAATTAATGAAATGGCCCTCTCGGCGATGAAAATGCGATGGCCCTCGCGGCGATGACTGATGAAATGGCCCTCTCGGCGAATTGAACATGCGATGGCCCTCTCGGCAACTTGAAAATCTAAACGTCTTCTCGGCAATTGAAAATGTAATGGCCCTCTCGGCGATGAATGATGGAATGGCCCTCTCGACAGCTTGAGAAAATGTAAATGTATTCTTGGCAATGCAATAGCCCTCTCGGCAACTTGAAGATAGAATGGCCCTCTCGGTAGCTTGAAAAATGTAAGTGCCTTCTCGGCAGATTGAAGATGAAATGGCCCTCTCGGCAACTTGTGCATGCAATGGCCCTCTCGGCAACTTGAACATGTAAGTGTCTTCTCGGCAATGCAATGGCCCTCTCGACAGCTTGAGAAAATGTAAATGTATTCTTGGCCATGCAATAGCACTCTCGGCAACTTGAAGATAGAATGGCCCTCTCGGCAGCTTGAAAAATGTAAGTGCCTTCTCGGCAGATTGAAGATGAAATGGCCCTCTCGGCAACTTGTGCATGCAATGGCCCTCTCGGCAACTTGAACATGTAAGTGTCTTCTCGGCAATGCAATAACCCTCTCGACGAATTGAACATGCGATGGCCCTCTCGGCAACTTGAAGATAGAATGGCCCTCTCGGCAGCTTGAAAATGTAAGTGCCTTCTCGGCAGATTGAAGATGAAATGGCCCTTTCGGCAACTTGTGCATGCAATGGCCCTCTCGACCACTTGAAAATATAAGTGCCTTCTCGGCAGATTGAAGATGACATGGCCCTCCCGGCGAATTGAACATGCAGTGGCCCTCTTGGCGATATGTGATGAAATGGCCCTCTCGGCAACTTGTGCATGCAATGGCCCTCTCGACCACTTGAACATGCAATGGCCTTCTCGGCAGCTTGAAGATGTAGACGTCTTCTTGTCAACTTGATAATGGAAACGTGATGAACGGCTGGAGATTTGAGTGAGACAAACTGTTTACGCCTCGGTAGTTTCCTCGCAGACAAGTCCGGTAAATATTTCCCTGCATTCACAGAAAATTTCTTAGTTTCAAAGTGAATCGATCTGTGTTGATTCTTCGGTCGTCTGCTCCTTATCCCGCCTTTGGTGGACTGCTCCGATCTCTCACCTCTTGATAGACAGAATATAAAATATACGTTTGACAAAAAAGTTGACATGCAAAACTTTGAAAAATAGGTAAATTTAGAAAGGAATTTTTGAAGAAAAAAGTCACTGCCAACTATCATGTCACGAAAAGCTTTAGATGAACACATTCGGTTTCTGACATGGCTTCTTTGACGCATCACAATTGTCTTTGAATTTTCTGATCAGGCTGAGGATCTTCAGGGCTTTTAACGACACTTGATGAAATTTTTGGAAGTGATCTCAAAAATTTCTGTCCCAGTTAAATGTCGTAATGAATCAATAACTTGGTAGAACTCCGAGAATTTTTGAGATCTTCTCAAAAAATTCTGTCCCGGTTGAAATGTCACACTGAATCACTAGCCTCTCTAGAAAAATCCTGAGAATTTTTTGAGATCTCCTCAAAATATTCCGTCCCAGTTGAAATGTCATGCTGAATCACTAGCCTTTTTTTAAAAAATCCTGAGAATTTTTGAGATCTTCTCAAAAATTCTGTCCCAGCTGAAATTCCTAATGCTTAAAATTCTGACTTGTTGGAGGTGTTTTCTTGTTCAGAATTTTTGAGTTCCTCTCAAAAATTTTGTCCCGGTTTCCTTTATGGGGATATGACCGAGCCGTTGTGGCGCCTACGTATCCCGTTGAGGCAGGAATCAGGTCAAACGTAGTTCCCCTTTCGGGAGATAGAGAAAAATATGAATTTAAACAAGAAAATGACCGAGGCCGACATAGGCCGCCTACGTATCTCATGCTTGAGAATTCAGGTCAAACGTAGTTCATAACAAAAAGGGAAAAATAAAAAGGGATAGGGGGATGACCGAGGCCGACATAGGCCGCCTACGTATCTCATTCTTGAGTATTCAGGTCAAACGTAGTTCATTACAAAAAGGGGATAATAAAAAGGGATAGGGGGATGACCGAGGCCGACATAGGCCGCCTACGTATCTCATTCTCGAGAATTCAGGTCAAACGTAGTTCATACAAAAAGGGGATAATAAAAAGGGATAGGGGGATGACCGAGGCCGACATAGACCGCCTACGTATCTCATTCTTGAGAATTCAGGTCAAACGTAGTTCATTACAATGGCAGATAATCTGATAACAAACAATAGAAATGATTACAAGGAAATGATGCGATTACAGGAAAAGAGATTAAAAGGAAATCTTGAATCTCTAGACGTAGTGTCTCTTGATCGCATATAAGTCGGTCGTCAAGTTGTAGTAGGTGATGTTTGTGCTGAATCTCTACACATTGTGGCATGACCAGATGAATATATTAACATATTCTTCAATAGGTTGATGAGCTCTCTCCTCTGAGTTTCCATCAAATGGATATTGATTCTGACTTCTCTGGTGCTTTGTCTTCTTTCAGATTAAACTGGCTTGAGTTGTTCCGATTTTGACAAATGACTCGGATATCACGGTCTCTTCATCATACTCTTTGAACACTTCATCGGTATTCACCTCATTTGCTCATTCAGCCCGTGACATGACATAATATGACAGGTTTTAAAGTTCTTTTACCAAAATCATAAAAACACCATTTAGATAGAAAAAATTGAAGCGAGTAAAGTAAACTTCCATGATAAAAGAAGCTTTCATTTAAAAGAAAGAAAACAATAGAAACTTTGGCATAGTCACAAGACAATTTGACCCCTTTTTTTTTCAAAATATTACGAGAGAATTAAAGCATGACGAAGTAAAACAATATAAAAGGTGGGCCTCGAGCCTATATGGACTACCACCAATTTCAGGAATAATATAAAAATCAACTTTGTCTATCAAGATGAGTAGAGAATCAGGAGCAGAGTAGATGTCCAATTATCATTTGCTCCTCCAACTCGACGTCTCGTGCTTAGCTTCACGGTCACCGCAGCATCATCTCCTTCGAACAAATTCTAGATTCCTTCCCCTAGACCATTGCCCTCGTCGTGATTTTGCACTGGCGTCGTGATTTTGCACTGGCAAAGACTGAGACAAGTGAGGCAACGATTTTGATAACGTGCGATCGACCTTATTCCTCCTCTCAATCATCAAAGCGAAGTTGGTGAGGTATCATGACCACAAATCCAGATGTCACCTGCTGACGAAGGGGCAGGGGATTACTATTGACACTAGGAGTAACAGCCTGAAGAGTGACCACCTTTTGATCAATTAAGTCCTGAATCTTGTGCTTCAAGTTGATGCAATTTTCAGTAGTATGCCCAATAGCTCCGGAATGATAAGCACATTTCTGGTCTGCTTTATAAAATTTTCCGAAAAGATTGGCTGGTCTTCCTTCTACGGGATGGAGCACACCTGCAGCTTTCAATTTCTCATAAAGTTGAGTTCGAGTTTCAACCAGAGGAGTAAAGATTCGGGGAGTTCTTTTCACAAGATTTGGACGAGAAATGTTGTGATCATCTGTTGAAGACGAAGGCACCTGATAGTAGCTTGGAGGATTCTGGAAAGTAGGTGCTGTCATTTGGAGTTTTGGATATTGTGGAGCTTGGTAGCTTGGAGGGACATTTTGGTAATTTGGCCATGGAGCTTGGACATTTGGGGAAATGTTTTGGTAATTTGGCCATGGAGCTTGGACATTCGAAGGGATATTTTGATAATTTGAAGCCTGGAAATTTGATTGGGCGGGAAAAACTGGGTATGGATTTTGTGGAGCTTTGGAGTAGGCATTGGATAGTGAGTGCGAAGGATCGTCGAATTTGACACGTTTTAATTTTAGTTCGGATGAAATAGAAGGAACATCTTTCCTCTTCCTCCTCAGTGGAACTGAAGGCTTTGTTCGAGTAGCTATTCGGGCGATTTTTCCTGTCTCAAGACCATATTCGATAGCCTCGCCGACTTTAACTATCTCGATAAATTTTGCTCCAATGAGAGGTAACATCTTATCAAAGTAATCCGGCTCTTGAATGCGCAAGAAGGCTTCGCTAATCTCTTGCTCGGTCATAGGAGGTCTAACCTTTGCGGCCTCTTTCCTCCAACGGTAGGCATATTCTCGATAGCTTTCAGTAGACTTCTGTTTGATTTTCTCCAAAGAATATCGATCAGGAACAATTTCGATGTTGTAACAAAATCTTTCAATAAAGGCATTGGCCAAAGCATTCCAACTGGACCACCGTTTCAATCCTTGAGAAGCAAACCAATCTAAAGCTTCTCCACTCAGACTTTGGCTGAAAAGCCGTATCAACATAGCTTCATTTTTCTCAACCCCCACGAGTTGGTCACGATAGACTCTCAAGTGAACTAGGGGATTGCCGTCTCCACTAAAAGTGTCAAATTCCGGTACTTTGAACCCTTCTGGGATGTCCAAATCCAAGCGAGTGTTCAGATCTTCATAATCCAACCCTGCAGTGCTCGACACGTGGTACAATCCCTGGATTGCATCTGTAGTCTCTTTTCTCATGCCCGACTCAATTACCTCCTTTTGGGCCCTCCACTCTTTTTCCTTCTCCTTGTAAAGGTTGGGTTCGGAATATGTGATGAAGGGAAGATATGTTTCTTCTGGTACTGTCGAGGTATAAAGAGTGGCTTTTAGGGGTGTAGGTTGAGTAGTTGGTGGACTTCGAATGTTTGGATCAGGGTTTTGATATGCGAATGAATATATTTGAGGGTTGTGAGAATTTAGACTTTGGAGAGGAGGCGGTGTTTGGCGTGATGTGCAAGCATGATGGAAGTTAGGAGGGGTTAAGCCGATGATGGGAGTTTTTTGTGGAGGAATATTTTGGTCGGTGGTTGAATTCGGAGGAGGAAAATGAAGTGGAGGCCTTTCATCGTCCGGAGCATGAGTATTAGTGGCGATGGCTAGATTCGCCGGACCTCGAGCCCTTTGTATCTCAGCCCTCATTTCAACAATCTGTTGTAGTAGTTGTGCAATCAACTTGTTCTGTTCAGTAATTGCAGGGTCCGTCACGGTAACTTCAGTTAAACCATTGTCCTCACTGTTCTCAGTCATTGTTTCTTTCCCTTTTGACAGACTTTGGTCAGGGAAGGAATCTTTAGAATTCTTAGACCTCGTAAAGTAGGAATGTCCAGTCATTTTCTCAACACAGATCAATTCTAAGTACCTGTCGAATGAAAAATAACTCAAAAGATAAGCATGTTAGTCCTTGTTCATAACAAACAATGCAAAATATCACATAGAAACGTAAACACATAATAGTTGTATTGTTCGAAGACCTACTAACCCATAAATATAGGAAAATGACTAAATAGGCCGAATGTTTGCCTATTCGATATGAGATTTGTGAATTAGGAAGACGTTTTGTCAAAATTTTCTCGAAAATTATGATTCTTTTGTGGGAATAAAGGAGGGAAAATAAGTTTTTCTATAACGAGGGACCGGGCCTTGGGAGGCTGCCTACGTATCTCGCAAATGAGAAATCAGGTCCGACGTAGTTCGGCCAGCTTGAATATTCAAAATGAAAAATTCTCCTCTTATTAGATAAGAGGGCAAAAATTTAGAATTTTTGGAAGTGAAATTCAAATTTTGTGGAAAAACTCAAGACCCGAAGAGTATTTTGGACGGACTTTTGATAGTGATTGGGATTTTATGCTTAGAAGGCACTAAAAGTTTTTTTTTTTCTTTTTTAAGGAATGGGCTAGAATATCTCCGAACAAATCAACATAATCACGTAAACAATTATAGCAGGTAGCACAGAAACAGTTATTGCGCGTCCTAAAAAATAAGTGGCCCTTTTGTGCCAAGGGTTGGCCTATCGATTTGAAGGATGTATCTTGTCTTTTTAAATATTTCATCATTCCCCGAAAAGCAAATTTTATAAATAAGTAAAATATATTACAAAACATCAATAATAAGGGATACATTTTAGTGAAAGGGAAAAATGTAAATACAATGAAAAATATATTCCCGCGCAGGGGATAAATTAACTAGACGAAGATCCTACTTCATTCCCGGCTTTCTCCATCTCTTCTCCGGATGTGGTGTCGATACTGTTAACCAGGTTGGACCGAGTAATGATGTTTGTTGAACCAAGTGAGCTCATCGATTACCCACCTACAAAACAAAATGTGTTAGAAAGCCCCCCGAACCCCTGAATGATGATTTATTTAAAAGACATATACATCCTTCAAATTAAAAAAACAATATGATCGTCCAGTTGGGCCGGAGGCCACTTTGGACTCAAGGTGGGCTACTAATGGGCCCGATACGCCTTACGTATCGGGTCGACTTAGGCCAATGCACCTACAGGGTTTTTGGTTTCGTTCTATCCTAGGCATCTAAGAGTGGGTTTATTTTTTACTGTGGAAAAGGTGACCCGGGCGGACAACCCGGGCTGGGGAAATTAACGACCGTCGACCCCGCAAGATCGACTCATTTCGTCAGGGTACCCCGATGGAAAATTTGGACTAAACGGCTGCGACCCGCATAACCGTCGTTTTATGGAAAATAAAAAAGTGCCAAGTGGCGGAAAATGCTATGCATGTATGACAGTTTAATAATTTAAATTAAAACAAATAATTAAAACATACAAACAAATAATGATAAATAAACCGATTAACAAAGTTAGTCAAAAATTCAATCTTTTGGTTTGAACCTAATTAAACTTCCCCAGCGGAGTCGCCATTTCTGTCACGTCCGAAAAATGACTTTCGGGTTAAAAATTCGATTTAGACTTAATTGATTTAAGCAAAACCGAATCTTTGAAACTTTTTAGAGTCGCCACTTAATTTTTAGGAAATTAAGAAAACCGATTATTTTAAAAGACCTAACAGAGGAAATCTTTTAAAAATCCAAAGAAACAGGTTCGGGTTCATATTTCTATTTCGGGAAGGTTTTACGCACCCGAAACATCCGCTAACGCGCGGTTATCCGACGATTAAATATTTTGACTAACTTTGAAATAATATAATTTTTGTATCATTAACTTTGAAAAATTTAAGTAACATATTTTAAGAGTAAGAAAATAGAATATTTAAGTTTCTGTTTATATTTTAATCAATTAAAATTAATTAAGTAAACTAAATAAAGGAAGTTTAATATTAAAATCTAACTAATTTTATTTAATTAAACGGAGTTGAATGGATTTAACCAACTAATTAGAATTTTGAAATCTATTAAATTCTAAGTATTTTAAAGAAAAGTTGTGCATATATTTTAAAAAAATATTATAAGGGAAAAAAAAGGTGTTTGAAATATTCTAAGAGGTACTTTAGAAGAATTTAATTTCTTAAAGGCGATTTTTAGTCAAGATCACAAAAAACGACGTAAATGGCTAACTCGGGGAAACTTAATTAGATTAAAACACAACAAAACAACATGAATTAAAATTAATGATAAAGGTAATTAGATAATTATTTCAAGCAAATTAATATAAGCAAAATAAACAAGATAAATTATATAGGATTGGGCTTTGGCAAGCCCAATTCTCAAAGCCTGCAATAAATCAAATTGTTGGGCCTGCCAAGCCCTTTTTAAAGGATGCTGCCCGATTGGGCCTTTGGCCCATATTTCTGCTGCAAGGAAAAAGTTGGGCTTTTGGCCCTCTTCCTTTGAGTTTTGACCCTGTTATATACACTGGTTGTATACCAGTGTATATAGTGTGTATATTGCTGCATATAGGTGCGTTGCCACTTCAAAAATAAAACATCCGCAGTTCCGAATAGCTGGACATAAGCCGAGATTGACCCGAGACTCAACGAAGTGCAAGGAGGAGTCAAACATAGACTCGGTACAATATTACATGCAAAGAAAATAAAGATAAGGAATGAATAGTAAGAAATATTATATCTCACAAGTGATATGCAATTCACAACTTGCATGACAACACAAAATCATATGAGAAAAGAGGTTGTACAAATTAAGACAAGTACATATAATACAAATGTATATCTATATATACATAGGTGTATATAGGATGCATAGACACATAGGTAATGCAATACATGACGTAGATATAGATGTACTTCTATTGCAAAATGGCACTATAACCAACAATCTTCAAGCTTCACAGATACATTCATGTATATGCGTTATGTATATATGTATATGGGTGTATATATAAATACATAGACATTATAATACCACTATATAACCAAATAAATTAACAAACTTTCAACTTATATACATTTGTATACATACATGTAGAAATGCACATTATTTGTATATATATTCATAGATGTGGCAGCCCAACAAGCAAATGGATAACATTTAAAAGTAAATTCGAGCTTATATGGATATATACATGTAGATATTCATATATATGTGCGTGTATACAGCTGTATATACACCGTGATACGACCACACTTGCCATATAACCAAACAACTCTCCAAGTTATACATACATATACATGCGCATGCTGATATATACATGATATACAGAAGATAACCAACGAACAATACATATGTTCAAACATTCTTCAAGTTTTATACATACATATACATATATATGAATTCATATACACAGATATACAACAAATAACCGCCAAAACAAACATATATTTAAACATTCTTCAAGTTTTGTACATGTATATGTAGATATTCAGCAATATACAGCCATTCAAACTCGTATATACTCAAACAATCTTCAAGTTTTACATATATACGCAGGTATACGTCATCTAACTAAACATATACCTAACCATCTTCGAGCTTTGGACATATATACACAGGTATACAGCCTCTAAACTAACATGCACTCAACCATCTTCAAGTTTTGGACGCATATACACAGATATACAGAGATATACAGCATCTAAACTAACATATACTCAACTATCTTCAAGTTTTGGACATATATACACAGATATACAGAGATATACAGCATCTAAACCAACATATACTCAACTATCTTCAAGTTTTACACATGTATACGTAGATATACAACAAAACCAGCCATTGGAGTCAACATATATTTAACTTTCTTCAAGTTTTATACATATATACGCAGATATACAGCAGTATACATAGATATACAGCCAAAACCAACCGTCAAAATCAACATATATTTAACATTCTTCAAGTTTTATACATGTATACGTAGATATACAACAAAACCAGCCATTGGAGTCGACATATATTTAACATTCTTCAAGTTTTATACATATATACGCAGATATACAGCAGTATACATAGATATACAGCCAAAACCAGCCATCAAAATCAACATATATTTAACATTCTTCAAGTTTTACACATGTATACGTATATATACAACAAAACCAGCCATCAAAGTCAACATATATTCACTATTCTTCGAATTTTATATGTACATACGCATATACATCCTCATATACATATACCTATACAAATATGAATATCAAGACGGAGTGAAGAAGAAGAGACCTAAGAACATTACCTGTTGGCGGGCAGCGAACGGGAACCACGAGTCCGAGAACGAATTTCGACGCTATAAAGTCTAGACTAGTGAACTCTTTCTCTTTTTTTTTCGAATCTTTTCCCGAAGAACCCCTTAAATCAGTGTTCAACACTGATTTATATAGTCGAAAACAAGGGCAAAAAGGGAAAAAAATCTCCATTCGAAATTCAAAAATCGAGACCCCTTTTTCGAGTCTCACATCTCAACCATCGATTTAAATCGATGGTTGAGATTTGAGACACGTAAGGGGGTCTCTTTGACGTGTAAGAGTAACGAAAAAGAGGAGATGGAGTGTGAATTCGGCCAAGAAATGGCCACTGTTGGCCGAAACTTTTCTGGTTCGCGGCTGTCTTCTTTGTTTTTTTTTTTTTCGCTTTTGGTTCGGGGTTTATGGGGAGAGGGGACGCGTGGGTGGGAGTAATGATTTTTTCTTGGCATTTTGCCAAGAAAAAGTACTGGAAAATGGCTGCCATTTTTTTGCTTTTTCTCTGGTTTTCACGTTGGGGAAGGGGAAGAAGACAAAGGGGGGGGGCGGCTAGGTCTAGGGATTAAGAGGAAAAAGGGTTTTAATTAAATTCTTGGGCTGGGTCGGGTTAGGTTAAGTTGGGTAGGGTTAGGGATTTTTTTTTTTAAAAAAAAAAGAGGGATTGGGCCTGTTCTGGGCAGAAAATAATTAAAGGGGCAGAAATGGGCCAGAATTGGCCCAAAACGGGTCTGAAAAAGAAAGGGATAAGGGGTTTTAAGGAAAAATTTAAAAGTTAGCCACTTTAGTCAAAATGTGACCAATTTGAATTAATTTGGAACCAATTGATCGATTTGACCACGAGATAAATTAATATAAATTAATTAAAGAGCTTTTTAATATTAACAATTTAAAATAATTAGATTAACCATGGGGTAATTAATTCTAAAATGATTAAAGTAGAGTAATTAGAGATAAAATCTATTTGAGAATCTTTTTATTTTGAAAAATTAAAAAATACTTAACTATTAATACTTGAAATAAATATAACATGTATTATATATATATATATGTATATATATATAATACGCAAATATTTAAGCATAATTAAAATTTAAAGCTTTAAACCTAAAAATCACTTGAAAAATATTTTGCATCTTTGAAAGCTAATTATTTCAAATTGTTAAAATTAAAAGCTCGATGATTAGTTTATACTGCGAAGGGTCAAAATTGGGTGTCAACAGCTGTCCCTTTCTTTGGGCATGATCGATGAAAGCGATCGTGGACAAAGAAACTTGACCAATCCAATTTTGAGCCGACCACATATTCATCTCATGGATGGGTCTTGGTACGGGCTTTGAAAAATTGTGGCTGGACCCTGGTTTCGGGTTTCCTACATATCTCAGGTTACATGAGAATTCAGGCCACTTGTAGTTCAAAACGCTTGATTTTACGCATGATTTCGAAAAATTCAAAAGCTATCCAATATCGAATTATGGAGAAATTGGAATGCTTGGGATGAGATTTTGAGAGTAAATGTTAGAATACAGCCGAGTTTCAAAATTGTGCCCGCCTACATATCCTTGGACTAAGGAATCAGGCTGCTTGTAGTTCGACTCTATCGGTTGAAAAGGAAATCTCTTATTCTGAGATAGCCTTTGGTTTAGGAGGAGTGACAAACAAAACGAATTATGAAAAAGAGGCTTGCAACCTCTTAACCATAAATGTGGTGCACTTCGCACCCATAATTAAGAACTTACACGGACATAATTTTCAAAACTCTTTGTGTGTTGTCACTCGGATTGAAAACGTGGCATCTGGTGAGAATTGAGATCACCTGGATGCGAAACTGAAGACTACAGACTCAAGGAAAATACCCACATGCCTTCTGATAGGGGTGTGGTTAGATTATGGTAGTCGTTTCTCCGCTCGCGTCCGAAGAGTTTGACGCCCCTCTTCAGACTATGTCCCAGTTCGCTGCTAAGAAAAAGTTCCACGTTGTGCCGCCTCCTATTTGATGACGTCCACACCTGTGGTTTGTTCTGAGAATTCACCCTTTCGGATGCTCTCGATATAACTAAGACAAAAACCATTAGTATAAACCATAACTTAAATATAGGGATGATATCTTTTACCATATTCAACCTATATTCTTCTTTTCGACGTGATGCACAATGAGTTGACATGATGCAACGTGATGATGACCCTTTTGGCAATGAATGATGATATCTTTCTTGAGGATGTGATGAATGTGATGGCCCTTTCGGCAATGAACATGTAATGGCCCTCTTGGCGATTTGAAGATGTGGTGGCTCTCTCGGCAACTTGAAAATGCAGTGGCCCTCTCGGCAGCTTGAATGATGAAATGGCCCTCTCGGCAGCTTGAATTAATGAAATGGCCCTCTCGGCGATGAAAATGCGATGGCCCTCGCGGCGATGACTGATGAAATGGCCCTCTCGGCGAATTGAACATGCGATGGCCCTCTCGGCAACTTGAAAATCTAAACGTCTTCTCGGCAATTGAAAATGTAATGGCCCTCTCGGCGATGAATGATGGAATGGCCCTCTCGACAGCTTGAGAAAATGTAAATGTATTCTTGGCAATGCAATAGCCCTCTCGGCAACTTGAAGATAGAATGGCCCTCTCGGTAGCTTGAAAAATGTAAGTGCCTTCTCGGCAGATTGAAGATGAAATGGCCCTCTCGGCAACTTGTGCATGCAATGGCCCTCTCGGCAACTTGAACATGTAAGTGTCTTCTCGGCAATGCAATGGCCCTCTCGACAGCTTGAGAAAATGTAAATGTATTCTTGGCCATGCAATAGCACTCTCGGCAACTTGAAGATAGAATGGCCCTCTCGGCAGCTTGAAAAATGGAAGGGATCCTCAATTTCCATTTCTTTTTTACAAGTATGGCCAGGAATTGTTTACAGGTATTACAATATTTCCAAGTTCTTTTCTACCTTTTGATGTACAACACGAACATGAATGCGAATACACTATTTCACAGCTACATACTCCATCTTTACATTACCAGAGACTCGGAAACATGAGAATTGTTGAATTTGCGCGCCATCCTTGTAAGTTGTACAGGGTCATGTTAGTCTTCTTTGTATCGTTCCAATTTTATCGGACGCCCCCAAAGGGACACCATCACTATTCTTGAAAATCAAGTGGTCAAAACATCCGGGATAGTAGGGGAAGGGTTTCCTACTATTTTGCCCCCCAGATCTGGAAAACATTCAAATTCAGGTAAGGAATCTACTTTGCCATCAGCATCCACTTGTATGGGATACTTGAGAAGATGTCCATTCAATTCGGTGAAATTATCAGCTGTGTATCTCTTCCAGTTATCTTTAGCGATTGCATTCACCCTCCTTACACATTCTAATGTTTCTGGTTCTTGGAAACAATCTTCTAATGTTCCAAGGTGCTCTGCCCACAGAGACATTCGATATCCATAGATCTGGAGATCAAGACAATATGAAAAATAAATGATTCACTTAAACATCAGAGTTTTGCTCAACTTCTTCTCAAGATAGTGGCTTGAGTAATTGAACTTTCCAGTTTTAAACAGTAGACCAGTTTCGCTTCCTTCTTCCTATAAATTGGCATATCATTACAGCTTGACTATTTGAACTAATAGTTATTTGGAGAAAAAATGAACACAAAATCAAAAGGATGAAAAATAGAAAATCTGCTGTAAGTGATTTTATGATAGATGAAAAGTTCATTTCCCTGGTTTTAAAATGGAAGACATAGTATCGACTTTTGATTTTGCATGTAACTTTCCAACTAAAACTAAATCCGCTGGTCGCTTCCCATGTCTATAAAATGTCATCCAAAGATCAACTTTTCTCTCTAACTTCAAATAATAAATATGGAAAAATAGATGAAAATTATCAAATATTTGAACCTGTCCCCGTGGATGCTGCTGCTTCTTTCCCCAGGAGTGATGTGGCTGATAGGCACCCATAGCTATCTCGGTGTCCTTTGACCCAGCTAAAGATCGTTGGTTTATGTTGGCAGAACCCAGTATGACATATTCATCATCTACTATCATTCCTTTAGCGTGCACATATATCATGAAACGCTGAAATTTAAATGAATCCGAGACCTGGTTGCATGGGAAAGATAGAAAAAACAAGGCTTAAGAATATTTGCTATGCTTAATTTAATCAAAACACATTAAAGAAATTTCATGAAACATAATCTGCCAATACACACTGCATTTTGCACATGCTTGTTATGTGAAATGGAGGTTGACGATTCAAATCACCAGTTTTTTCAATTATAAAGTTACCAGACAACTGTAGGACCTGCTTTTTATCATCTTTGAGCAAAAGTGGTCTATGCTAAGAACAGCTGGGAATTACTTCAATGCTGGTATAGAAGAGGACCTAACTATAACTGTACCTGCATGTACTCCTTCGGCTATGTGGAGGGACAGGAGCAAAAGATATTTTGAAGAAAAAATTGCAACTGTACTTAGCGTCACATACCAATCTAATAACTATGTCTCAATCCCAACAGGTTGAGGTCTGCTATGAATCCCTAGTGACCATGTCACTCTATTTAAACTCATCTCATACCATTTTTACTTATTTAGTGTCAACTACAAATATATATATATATATATAATAATTTAGCTTCTTGGTTTAGGGTTGTCAATGTATATGAAGCAAATACACAGCTAGAGTTACTTGGTTCCTCCAATTCACATAAGGTGAAATACACAAGTAATTGTCACAACTAGAGTTGCTGAGAGGTGTAGAATACATGAGGTGAGATGTCACAAGAAATTGAATTTTTCCACCTCATGTATTCAGCTCTCAGCACCATTTTAGAGTTGTTTTTGCATTAATTTTACTTTATTTACTTATTTCTTAAAAACAACTAGAAGCAGCATGATAGTGAACTCCCAGAGACAGTCAACTTATCTCGAGCAAATAGGTCACTGCATAATGTTTGGACTTAATGCTAATTGCTCCCCTAAGGCCAACATTTTCACTGGTATGATTATTCACTGCTCATAACAAGGACTAATATTAAGCATGTACGGAATCTCTTAGTGCAAAATGGTTGCAACATACAATTACCACAAATAAGGGGATAAAAAACAACACTCCCTGGGATGTGTCAGCTTTGTCGTAGAAATAGAGGGAAAACTTAAAATGGAGAAGCTAAAACTTAGGAGTGCGTAACGGGTTCAGCGCTGTTTCATGTGAGGTTGTTCGACAACGAGGAAGTTCTGTATTCATTTTAAGGATTCTGTGACAATTCTTGAAGAGTTTTATACAATTATACTATGAGGGCAGTGACTGAGATGGCATTCTAATCTAAATGCATGCATTGGCAAAATTACAGAGCGTTGGAGAAATACTAAAGTGACTGGAAAGGAAGATAGATAAAGAAATATAATGCTTTTGTGAAGAAGATAGTTTACCCATATACACCTAATCCAGACATACTAAGGACTGAATATATAACTTACTAGCTTAGATTAAATAGGCGATCAGATTCAGAAACACTAGCAAGCAATAAGCTATATCTATGAATGAAGAGCACAAATTTTTCAATCTCATGATGACCTTCCACTTCAAGTGCTCATTTAATATAAACTACATAAATTCATTTGAACATTACCTTATCAGCATCACTAGAAGATTGAGCATTCGCTTCACGATTGCCGAGGCAGTAAAAATTTAAATAATCTTGTGGATGTGAGTCTAAAAGCTGCATTGACTTGAGCTCCCTTGCAATAACTTGATACATCATCTGCATTGTCTGGCTCTGTTGAAAAGCACACAAAATCTCAAGAAAGCACATCCTATAGATTCTTTTATCTAACTAAATCATCAAATTACCATAGATAAATAGCACAAGCTTGACACAACATAAAATATTTTAGTAAAAGGTGGTGTTCTTTATCAAAATTCTCCTCTCATTCATTCTGCTGGGTTCATCAAATACACAAGATTTTCCCATTGACATCATTTCTCAAAGTCCTTTTTCCTAGGTTTTCTGTCCCTATACATTTAATAAATAAAAAATACCAATTTATAAGGATGAGAATATTTGGAAAATGGGGAGGCTATTTCCATTCCCTTTTATTTTAATCCACATGATAAATGATGCAACTAAGATATTCGGAGACCCAAACAGCTGCCATCTCTGTTATTTCAAAACAGCCTTTGATGTTAGCTGCCCACCGTGCACAGGGTATCACATAATCAATGTTGGATGAAATTACATGTACGAAATCCAATGTACAGATAATGATGTTCCAGAAAAAATAGATAACCTGCCAGTATAGAATTTCTTGCATTGTAGTTGACTTGGGATCCCCCTCGGGCCACATGGGCATAACAATGTATACACAAAATCGTTCCTTGGATCTAATTTTATTAGCAATTTTCAGTGCCAACTCCATTGGTACCAGATGATCAGCTCCTGATAAAAAAATAATAGTAGGAATAAGAATTCAAGTCTCGTAAGAAAGAGGAACCAATGCTTTTAAGTCGCAGTAGAACAAGAAAATTTGATCAGCTCAACTTATAACTGGACGATCCTATTAAACTTATAAGTGCTGTAAAAAGTACTGCTTTCAGGAAGAAACAGAAAACTTTCAAGGCTTTCTGTAAATGAAACACTTGAAGAAAATAAAATGGAGACGAACTGGAAGTTACAAAAATTTAAAACCTTTTTTCTTACTTTTTTATAGGAATAGGAAGTACAAAACATTGAAATCTGTAAGAGTAATAACAGCAACTTCCTGAAGCAATTATTAACAAGGACACAACTTATCTGTATGATGGCCATGTAAATTATGATAGTCATAGTAACATCTGACTTTACCATCTGGATTTACCTATTAGTCAAATGCACTGAAGTAGCAAATGTAAATAGGCTCAACAATTTCACTTGCAAATAAACCCAAGCCACATTTTTTATTTGAGAATCTTATCTTCTATTATCTATTTGGGGGTACATAGTGTCATTATTTTACATTTATATTCGATAATACAGAAACATTATATAAATTTACCTGCATCTGTGTATGATGGCCAAGCATATGATGACCCAAGAAAATACTGATTTTCAATATATATGAAATGTTGAGCAGATCTTATCGCCTGGATGTATGCTGCTTCAATGCTTTTGTCTACTACCAGATCTTTTGAGCTGATAAGTTTCTGCAGAGGACATGCACAGAAATTGTGAATAATGATGGGGCAATCAGATAAATTTTCTGCTAAATTCTCCATATAAGTATAGCTAACTTTGCATAACTATGAAAAGATTATGATAATAAGCTTTGGTTTCTGTACCTGTTCCGCAGCAACATCAGTACTCTTGGGAAAACCTTGCACTGAACCTGAATCAATGGAACGGAATATCTGCAATATGAGAAATAACGACGAGCATTAAAAGCAATCCAGCAAATTCTGCAAGCCATTTGCATGACAAAAAAAACATCTACCTGCACATGCCAATTTTCTGGGTGATCTTCTCTAGATACATATAGTTCGGGATCATCTCCTGGAATCTCAGTCCTTTCCTTGGAAACAGCAAAGGCAGGGCTGAGTATCCATGAGATACGCTCAATTTTTAGCATTGCATCATCATGCCAACGGGACATCCTTTTCTTAATAAAAGAGAATTCCCTCCACTTTGTTGCTCTCCTCCATCGCTGAGCAAAGTTTATAAGCACGTCATATGCAGCAGGTCCATCAATTCTACAGTGCAAATCATGCCATGGCTCCCTTGGGGCCTTGGTCCCTGGCTAGTAAATGTGGTACATAAAAGAAAATTTTAAAGACATAATCAACTAGAAAGCCATGATCAAAAGAATAAGCATGAAAATGTCACGGTAGATAAGACGGAGAAAATCACATAAACATGTGGCTGGCAATGATCATATGATGAAACTGCAGAGTTTCACTTTCACCATCATTGGTTCAAATCAAACATAACAACCCTTATCCTAAGTAACTTGGGGGCTTAACCTTATTCATGATTGGCAATTGAATATTCAATGTTTAATATACTTAATCATAGTCCTTGGACACGTCTAATAAGGTAAAATATTACTCAACAATTAAACTTCCATAAAGTGCTTGAGAAATTGAAGTCAAATAACATTGGAATATGTCAATCAATTAGTGAATGTCGAGTAATACACTAGAAAAATTCTTAAAATCATTATTAATGTATTAAACTATTTCTTTTATAGTTCTTGTTTACCATATTCCAAAGCCTATTTCTGAACTAAGACTCATTTTCAGTAAAAATACCATCTTGAGAGTGTAAAAGATTTGAATATAGTAATAACTTCATGCTTTGTTTACTGTTTTTGTGTAAATTGGCTGCTGATGATAAATATATACAATCAGCCACGAAGTACAACTCCCAAACTAATTTACATCAACATCCAAGTGAATAAATCATAATAGTACTAAAATAACAAGATAGGAAAACACAAACTTTTGCCTGAATACTCAAATTCCAGGGACATGACTGTGAGTTCAGGTTTTAGTTTTTTTTTTTAATCTTTTTAAATACTTTTAGGGAAAAGGTTCAAATATGCCATAGAACTTTGAGAAAAATTGCCTCATCTGTGCCATTGCCATTTGAGGAAAAGCTCATTCATGCCATTATTTTTTAACTCCGGTTTTGCAAAATCATTTTTTTCACGTGGCCAATTATAATTCGACCAAGTCATTAATTTTTTTTAAAGCCAACCTAACTCAATTATACACCAAACAACTTTTAACACTTTCTAATTGGGGTTTTGGATCAGATATACTCTTTTTGCTTCTTCTTCGTCAAGAACATATGAATAAAACCAAGAACCCCAAATTTTCAACTTCTTCGATTCTATCGGAAATCACCTCAAATTTCAAGAGTTGCTTCCCTTCGAGCTAGATACCAAAATTCAATATCTTTTGAGCTCAAATTCAATCTAACTCAATAAGACCCACTTGAAATTTCTTCAGAGTTTCAAAACTTCAACACTCTTTGATGGTAGAATTTTCTCCACCACTCCAAACCACTTGAAATTTTGAACATAGACTCAAAAAACACTAGGAAAGAAGGATCTAATGTCAAAAACACGAATCAACGCAGATTTTTGAAATTTTGGGAACCAATATCCCTTTTTTGTTTGGGTATATTTCTTTTTTAATACGGGTGGATTTTACCGTAGTTTCCCTTCATCAACGTGACCACTTTCCCATGATAGATGACATGAAAAATGCAAGAGACTTGGCTAATTAGTTTAGGACGATAGTAGCTTGTGGTAGCATCTTTATCACAGTACGCAGATATAATGACACATTCTTGTCGTATTTCAAAATAAAGTTAGATTAGAGATTTATTTTTAAAGTGACCATGCTTCCTACATAGAGAAGCACTAGTCAAACCAGAATGCATGCATACATATGTATAAATTATATCTGAAATCTTCATAAAAAAAGGGACAAGTAATTAACAGGATGCCCTAAGGTCTAGTTGCTTCAGGCTCTCAAGCATAAAATATAGCTCTGAATGCTTTACTACTTCTTGCCAAGCTACACATTCCCACTTGGCATTTGAAATGAAAATTAGACCCTTTTAGATTTGCTAATTCCGTTTGGGCAGAGTTAAAGCTGGTGATTCACAAGACTGGAACCTCTTCATGCATCACTCCAGCAATCAATGGATCTCTAGATCAATTGGTTATTGGGATTGAAAAAATAATCCCAGTATAAAATTAGGGATTATTTTATCCTGTTTGGTTGGATTTGTTCCAAGAATAAGCAATACCAGAATTCTTCTATACCAGAACTATGGTATTATCTTATACAGGATCCAACCGGGATTCTAAGACTGGGATTATCAATCCTTGGATAGAATAGAAAAACCAAAGTAAGTTTAAAATAAGGGTAAAATTGTAAAGAAACTGTTATCCAGCTTTAAACCAAATACATCTTTTTTCATTATATTCCATTTTCAACGGCAATGAACCAAACATTCGTCAAAAAGAGGTATAGGCACTGGATAATTAATCCCTTTACTACATCCCTTGCATCATTATCCCGGCATAACTTTTCATGAGCCAAACTACTCCTAAACTTGGGGAACAAAACACACTTGATTTAAGCAACATGGAGAGCTCAGATAAATCCTGAGCAAGAGTTTTACAGCAATTACAGAAGTTGATGACATGCTTTAAAGCCCAAACTAATCAAACAGGCTTCACAACTTGAATATTTGAACTATAGATTGCCCTGTGCTTGTTGACAATTTTAGTCTAAATTGCTCGGTCTCCTCACTTTTGGTGCCGCATCCCACACCCATGTCGACACGACATGGGTGTGGGTGTGAGATCCGTGTCCAATTTGGTCAAATAATTTTTGGATACTTTGACCAAAATCGATAGGGAAACTCTGGACAATTTTAATGATTTCTGTATCAATACAAAAGTTAAGGCGAAAATGAAGAAAGAGGAATACTTTTTATATAGAAATTTTTATGTCTCCTTCTGGGATTCTCCTCAAGTTCTCCACATAACAACTCATAATTTAAGTTTTATAACTTACTTTTAGATATTTTAATTATATTTAGGTGAATCCCCGCACCCTTATCCAAACATGGATTCATATCCCCGAATTTTAAAAATTAATCATGAAGGATCTGATCTCTAGATCCACACCCGTATCGGTCACCCACGCCCGAGTCCAAGCAACTTAGTTTTAGTCACATGGGCAATAACAACAATTAAAATGTCCACAAGCATAAAAAAAAAGGGTTAAACTTCATATACTGGAACAGACTTTTGGATACTTTATAATATATATAGGTTAACAGAGAACCCTCAAGATCATTCTTTTCACATGACGTGGTCTCCACTGGTTATCATAAGCACTCTGCCGCAATGGCCAATGAGTCCAACTAGAATAAAGTATACTAGACATTTCCCTGACTACCTAATAACTACTAGCAGATTTCCGAAAGACCATTTCAGTGACTGCTGACTGTTCCTGGGACTTCTTATTGCTGAATTCAGGATAACAGTCAGCTTATGTGTTTCAGCAATAGAAACTACAGTTATTTGGATAATCTTAGCAAAATGCTTCTTGTAAGAAGTCAATATAAAATGCAAGAGAGAATTTCTTAATTTGAACAAAGTTATTGGTCATCTGCAATTGTGAAGCTGGCTCACCCTACGAACTTCAAAATTCTTGATATTTTTTTGACAAGGTCTTTCTTGTAATTATCAATTATAAATGTAGGAATGACACCAAATTAAATATTACAGGTATCAGAATTATCAAAGAAATATTTGGAACAACAAACTACTCACAGGAAAGTTAGGCGCATGAAAATCATCTTTAAATACAGTGTCGAGATCACGGAATAAGCGATGCTCAGGTGTATCATAGCGACCATCACAGAGGTCAAGACCTCCTAAGAATGCTGTAATTTTTCTATTATTACCAGGAGCCTGTGTATCAACAAGAATGCACTTCTGGTGATGTGTGAACATGGTCCCAACAACCTGGAAGAAAAATTAAACATGCAAAATATTAACAAAGGGGAGGGAGATAATGGCCAGAGTAAGGAAGTGTCAAAGCAAAAAATAGAATTCTAACACGGAATATTCATGCCATCATTGGATATGCACCAGAAAAAAATTTAGCTTCACTCAACCCAGCAAATCCCCAGGTGTTATGTTAATTAGAAATATGTTTCTCCAGTCCACTATTCAGGATAATATTCACCATCAACAACAAAAAGGAATGCATCGTTGCAATCTTTTCTTGCTGAACCTCTTAACCTCTTTTTTCATTTCTCCAGCAAACTTATGTGAACACTTTCTATTTTATAGGATTGGGTCTCGAAAGGAACTATTGAAAGGTTATTTCAGGGACAGTAACCTCATCTTCATGTATAGAAGCTAAAACTCAAAGTTCTTAGACTATGTTAAACCTGACAAACTGGTGGAGGGTTAAAAAGTTATCTGTTGCTTCATAATGCTAATCTTCCAGCTACTTCAAATGGCTAGGATAAGTAAGTTACCTGTTGCTTCATAATGCTGAGCTTACTGCTAGCATAACGTGGTGACAGAACACAAATCACAGATGAATGCTTAAAGAACTTTTTGGTCTCCTCATCGTGAGTTCCCATTAATCCTTGCTGCAACAAATGCCATCTCAAATCATTGCAAAGGGTGATAATACAACAAGAACTACAACTGATGGCGCATCATCTTGGAAAGCAAAGACAAATGGTCAAATAATAGACGTTATCCAGCTCATATCTAAATTGCATAGAAAGATCTCCTTTCACAATCATGGGTATAACTATGTCCCAATATTAGCTGAAAATGTTTTCAAAGGGAGCTGACCATGCAGGTCTTGACGCTAGGATTTAGGAAGGCTTAGTGGCCTTTAAAATGCCCATGAGTGGTATGCAGAACATCCACATCAGGCATAGTCATATAGGAAATTATGGAGGGCTACATAATCATTGGATTTTAAGCGAAGAAATGAAGAATTTCATACTGAATAACAGCAATCAGCAAGAGTTAAGTATGAGTGTACGACTAATGTTGTCGTTGGAGTTTTAAGAAAATGAGAAAAAATATTACTCCCACCGTTTCCATCATTCTTACTTTTTTTCTTTAGTCCGTAAAAGAGAATGTTACTTTCTTGATAATTCTTTAATTTCAACTTTTGACATAATACATTTAAGACAACAAATTAATGACAATTTGATACATTTTACTTATCATTAATTTAAGATCACAAGATCAAAAATTTTCTTTTTACTTTCTTAAACTTGGTATTAAATTAAGATCAGAGAAATAAATTGAAATGGCAGAAGTATACAAAATAACAACTTGCTAAAGTTAAATGCTTCTAGCTAGATTATACTAGCCATGAAGGACGTAAAAAGAAAAGATAGTCTTTGTGGGTTAAATTGCACGTGCTACTACTATCTAAATATCTTACTTTAATAAACAAGAATAAAGTGTGCATTGAAGCCATGCTATAATGCTATACTTTATCAAAAGTTCAACAGTACATACCGTGTTAATGAAGAACTTATCATGCGATGTTTTATCATCCCAAAGTAACATCAGAACTCTCACACCTTCTTGTGATTTGTATTTAAGCAATTCACCAAGTGTCAAATCACCACCTCTTGGAAATGGCCTTGTGGGTTCTCTGATTAACTTAATCTTATGAAAAACAGACCACCCAACAATGTAAATCAAGTGATGAGCTTCTGATATTGCATAACATATATCTTCCCAACATTTATTGTGTTCAAAATCTGTACCATTTTCCAACTTAATTTCTGGGAACTTCACATTTTTACTTACATGAGCATCTTGGTACAGTTTCACCGAACTCCCTTTTCTCACTGGAAAGTAGGAATTTCTCACACCTAGATGCTGAGGATCTGAAGCAATCCCGCATTTGTACTGTGGGTTTTTATCACAAGGGTAAAATTTCATGTGGAACCGAAGAGCCGTATCGGGTTTTGAGGAAGACCCAACAATAGGAAACCAACCGGAGATATCCTCCCCGGTGGCTATAGTCTCCGCCGGAATTTTCACCTTACCCATAATTTCGGCCCCGAAAAGGTCATCATCCTTGACCCGAAACTCCAAATAGGCTATAGGATGAGCCAAGTGGATCCGAAAATGCTCGTCCCAAAATGGGTATTGGGAGTTAGGTATGACCCGAGTACGGGCTAGAGCGGTTTGTGGAGCTGAAACGGTGACATATGGGTCACTGGTGATGATTCTCCGGTGGTGATCTTTCTTACTACTCCGGTGATCGTCTTGGACAGTGGATTCATGTGGTTTCCGACAAATGCCACCGAAAGTGAAGCAACGGCGAAGACGGCCGGAAGTTAAGTCGAAGTTTGGTAAATTACGGGCTTCAATAATGTGTAGTTGTAAATCTCCATGTAATAGGATCATTTTGGGTTGAGAGTATATAGTATGGAAATCTAAGAATATATTTTATAAGAAGAAGAAGATGGGTGTTAAGAAGAAAGGGATATTCTAAAGTGGTTTGGCAGATGAGAATTTGGTTTGAGGAAAAGGTATGGGATAATGGCACGTTAGAGTAACACTCATTCTCTTGTTTACGACTCATGCATCATGCATGGAGGTCGACCAGCAATACACACATGAATTTTTATGGAGTGTGTCCACTATCAAATACCAGTTAAAAGTAAAAATTAAATATTAAATAGATAATACGAGTAAATACAAATATAAATTCTTTTAGTTAATTCTCACTCCTTACCCCTCCACCCCTAAGCCCACCCCCTACACAAAATAAAATTCAATTTTTTTTTAAAAAAAATAAAATTTTAACACACCCCGTTAATGAAGTAGAGAATGTTTTTAAATGTTATAATCCTAAGTTAAAATATATCAATTTCTTTTAGTCTGATGCTGTTAGCACCTAATTTTTGACCAAACTTAGGGTATTTACTTTTTAATATTTAAATATTTAGTTTTGAGTCTAAATTAGATATTTTTATCTTATTTAGAATAATTTGAAAACAACAAAAACATAGTCATTTTTTAATGTAAGTTTTGCTTAATAAAGAGAAAATTTATAAAAAAAATATATGTATTTTCTGGTTAACTTTTCTATTTATTTTTTAATTGGAGATAGTTTTCTTAACATATTTTTTTTCTTTCTTTTCTTTTCAAAACAAAATGAAATAAAAAAAAATTAAATAATCCTAAAACTACCCATTAATTCCAACTCCTCCCCCACTACTCCCACTTTTCCACTCTCACATATTCCCTCTATATACTACACACAAAAACAACAAAAAGGGGGGGAAACACACGACACACACAAGAAAACACAAAAAATTTCATCCATCTTTTTTTTCTTCACATCTAAAAAGCACAAAAAACAAGACAACAAAAACACTGATAAAAAAAATCTTACACTACATTCTTCTTTTTCCCCCACATATACAAACACCACTAGAGAAAAACAGAAGTGGAGTTCAAGGTTTGCTTTCGTGATTTTGGATTCGTGGCTCTTAGTCGTGGTCATTTTCTCCTCGTGAATTAATATTCACCAAAGGTATCATTTCAATTTTATTGTATGATTTGAAGTCACAATTGTATAAGACATGTTCTATGCTACAAAGTTGCTCAAATTTTATGTCTATTTAATTTTGACATTATATTATTGAAGTATGTTAGAATTGTTAAGCTTTGAGTAAAATTAGCATATCATGTGATTATTTCTATTGGTGTGTTTATTTTATGTTTAAACAACACATAGTTTATTTCATGTTTAAATTCATTGTCTAAAAATGTCTATTCTTTTTCATATTCATCTTTTTTAATGATGATATATGTTTATGGCTTAATAAACTGAAATGACTAAAAAAAAAATTCATGACAAGAATTTCATTGTGTAAAATATTATTCTCAGTTTGTATATTCTTCTTTTTATGACCAAAATAAAGAAAAAAAAAAGATTAGTCATAATACTTAACATGTTCATACTAGTGTTGCATGTACAAACTTTGTATGAGAATATATTTTGTATTTCTAATAAATTTGTGTTTGTTTTTGTTTTTTTTAAAATAAGAATAAAATTTGTAACATTCTTTGCATTTTATTTGAGTGATGATTCTTTTAGAATATTAAATTAACGATTTTATGTTGATCCATGTAACAAATATTGAATTGTTTAATTATGTTTTTCGCGAGTCATAAAGACCAAGTTTTCATAAAAAAAAATTGAAGTGCTTTTTACTTGGTAAGTTTTTCTGAATTTTAAATATTTTTTGTAATTAACTTCCTTAAATTAAATCGCTAGAAGTATGATTAGGCCAGCAATAAAGATAGGCAAATGTCAGGATTTAAATAACATTGAACAAATGTTATAAAATAAATAAATAAATAAATAACTTGTGGCAAGGTTGGAAAGCGCTGCTGCCAACACACCACATCAATAAAAATAAGATAGTTTTAAAACAAGTTTAAAATAAATTAACGATGGCGGATTAACGACCTTTTTGAAAACATATAAATACAATATATTCAAAATAAGCTAAGCCATAAACTAGTCAATAAAGCGACCGTGCTAGAACCACGGGACTCGAGGGGTGCCTAACACCTTCCTCTCGGTCAACAGAATTCCTTACCCGATCTTTGTATCGCAGACCAAAAAAATAAAGAGTCATTTCCTTTTGATTAGGGATAAAAAATTAGGTGACTTGGAACACCAAAACTCAATTCCAAGTGGCGACTCTGAATAACTAAAATAATCCCTTTTCAAAATGTCACTTTAATTGGAGAAACTCTATTTCCCAAAACACCATGCGCGGGAGAAAAATAGGGGTGTGACAGATGCCATTAAACATGTCATATCTAAAGTTAAAATTTAAAAGAGAAAAATAGGAAAAAAAACTAAAAAAGAGGGAATAACAATTATGTATATATTTTATTTTTATAAATAGGCCTCTTTTCATGTAATTTGAAGCTGGAGTTGAAATTTTGGTTTCAAATTTTACTAGAAGGTAGAATTTTAACTCCAAGGTTGTGGCTTTAATTTTTAAATATTTAAAAATTGACTCATAAATTTATAATTTTCCAAGTAAAGACTCATATTTTAAAATTTTGCTAATCAAAATATATGCTCGACGTGAAGAAATTATTTGTAACACGTGAAAGAATTATACTGCAAAATAATTAGTAATTACTGTAGACGATAAAATTCGTGTCAGAAAAATAATAATCAGGAACGAAAATATCGCAACAATCGTTGTATTTTATTTCAATATATGTGAGTGTTACAATATCTATGAATCCTCTGATTCGCCTTTTCAAGTGTAAATTCAAGGGCTCTTGAGCTTGTTCTTGAATTTGAAGTCTTGTTCTTGGACTTTGAATTTATTCTTGATCTTGATCTTGAAATTTGAATGTGTTCTTGATCTTGACCTTGAATCTTGACTTTGTTCTTGTTCTTAATCTTGATCTTGAGCTTGTTCTTGAGCTTGAACGTCCTTGATCTTGATCTTGAATCTTGACTTTGCAGAGAAATTTGTGGCGTTTGATCCACGAGCTCTCTCTAGCTCTTTTGTTTTGAATTCCTCCCTCCTTTTGAATTATGAGGACCCCTATATATACTTGTAGAATAGAGGAGTCATGATGGAATCAGGCTTTCTCCCGACCAATCAGATTCGAGTGACGTGGCGTATTGGGCTTTAATGAAATGGGCCTGTCATTTTCCACATGGCGTGATCCCATTGGCTTCTTTGTTTGACTTGGCATGCCACGTCGTTTGACACGTGGCACTAAGATGGGCTCTTGGATGAGAGGATATTGGGCCTAATAAAGTGGGTTGTCTCTTGTAGCCCAAATAATTGAATTCGGGCTTTTAATTAAATCCGTACTTTATTGGACTTAATTAATTGACCCAATTATATTAATCCATAATATTTGTTTGGATTAATATATTTTGAATTTAACATAATTTGAATCATTTATAAAATTTATATTTAATAAATTTTATATGATTACAAATGCCCCCTACTTCAAGTCTTGTCGTATTATTTTATCTTTGAAAGACTAGACTTGAAGTATTAATTTAATATTATAATAATATTATTATTATTATTATAATATTATCAAAGAGCCATTGATTTTGCCTATTCATTTTTTTTTCTTTAAGGTACTGTGACCTCAAGAACTTTAGTGGAGGCGGCAAACTTGGTAAAGAATTGCTTCACCATGCAATTCAAGTTATCACTTTGTGGGCCCCCTTGAATTTCCATATACCCCTTTTAAAAAAAATAGTGCCGACATAGGATGTTGTTGCTCTAATCCTATTAGGACTAAAATTGTAGAATTTTAATTCACGTGAGTCACTAGTTCAGTGAACTCTTTTACAAATAGAAGGCGTCCTTCTCTCCTACTCTTTTTAGGATTCTAAGGATTAATATCCTAATTCTTTTAGGATTCAAATATCCTTTTAATATTCTAATCCTTTTATGATTCAAATATTCTTTTAATATTTTAATCCTTTTAGGATTCAAATATTCCCCACCTCTTCTCTATAAATAGACCTTGCTCCTTATTCTTTTAGCATCAAGATTCAAGGATTTGGAGTTTCTCTCTTCAAAAAATCTTTGGAATTATACGCGGAGCTTCAAAGTACGAGGTACAAATATTTTTTTTTTTTTTTTTTTTGTTCTTTCTTGTCCCTTTTTTTTTTCTTTCTTTTGTAGGGTTGTGGATTTAATCTCCATTGTATCACAAGAATTTGGTCTTGGGTGTGGAGGGATAAAATCCATACTCACGCCTTGAGGCCATCAACACGAGGCTTTACGCTGTTCCAATGTTTAAACATAGGGGACCAACAATACGACGCTTTCACGCTGTTCCAATGTTTAAACATAGGGGACCAATAATACGACGCTTTTACGCTGTTCCAATGTTTAAACATAGGGGACCAACAATACGACGCTTTCACGCTGTTCCAATGTTTAAACATAGGGGACCAACAATACGACGCTTTTACGCTGTTCCAATGTTTAAACATAGGGGACCAACAATACGACGCTTTCACGCTGTTCTAATGTTTAAACATAGGGGACCAACAATACGACGCTTTTACGCTGTTCCAATGTTTAAACATAAGGGACCAACAATACGACGCTTTCACGCTGTTCCAATGTTTAAACATAAGGGACCAACAATACGACGCTTTCACGCTGTTCCAATGTTTAAACATAAGGGACCAACAATACGACGCTTTTACGCTGTTCCAATGTTTAAACATAAGGGACCTCCAATCAGCCGCATTCTTTTATCTCGATTCTCGTTCCCCTTTTATTATTATTATTTTTTTCTTTTGCATGTTCTCATCGAAGAAGGGTAACACTTTTCCCTTTATGCAGCCTGAACCATGGTCTTCTTCAAGGACTATACTTGTTCATCTTCTGGACTTAGCTACCTCATAATTGGGACGGAAGAAAGCAAGGCAGAAACCAAACTTTTAGTCCAAGATCCCTTAGTTGGTCGTTATGCTGATGAGTGGCCACAGTTGAGGAACACACTTAACCGGGGTGATTGGACTTTTGAACGTGACCATAAATCTAACAAAGCTTCCAAAGTATGGTATCTTAAGAAACCCAATCTTCAGGGTACCAATCTTGCAAGCACTCTCCCGAATTTAGGGCGCCGCATGATTCAAGAAGGGCTATGTTGGGGAGATAAGATTCTGTTTGAAGGTGAATATCATTGCATCCCGGGATATTGGGAATGGACAGAAGATACCCTTAGCAAAAATGGGTCGCGTTTGAACGATGCTAACCTCCGAGATGCTGTCATTGCTTCTCTCTTCACTTATGATCGAAACTCCAATATTGTGCAGGCTTTTTGCGAGGCTTGGTGTCCCCAAACAAATACACTACTTACGTCTCTTGGGGAAGCGTCCATATCCCTTTGGGATTTATATGTCCTTGGCGGCTTATCGATTAGTGGAAGTCTTTACGAAGAAGTGATACCTAATGTTAAAGAGCTTACAGGTCATGATGCCAAGAAGGATAGGTTTCTTCCTCAAACTTGTGAGTATTTATTTGCCGCATTTCACCACCTTAAAGTGAAGGCGGGTGGTGGCGCGGGAGTCTCTCTCAGTGACTGGATACAGTTTTGGTGTAAACGAGACATCAAGTATGAGCTAGCTCCCCCAAGAAAAGAGAAGAAGGTTCGACGTCTAGCATCTACGCATAACCCCACAGGTGAGATATTAATGGAGGTGAGCACATGGTCAAGCTCTCAAGAGACGACATTTTCTATGCTTGGGGTAGAACACCAAAAACACGGGACCTATTTGGCAGCATTCCTGTCATGTTGGTTATGTGCCTTTGTATTTCCTTCTGAAGAGGGAAACCTTATTCGGCCTGAAACTTTTAAGATGGCAAGCTTGATGGCGAACGGTCGAAGGGTTAGCCTTGCGGTCCCAGTCTTAGCAAGCATCTATCGTGGCTTAAACAAGATTTATAATTCTTCACAATTTGATCATATTAAAGTTTCTTTCCCCATTCATTATGTTTATGGTTGGCTTGCCTATTATCTTAAGACACATTATCCTCTTATTGGTGGACCTTCTCTCCCACGGATGGTGACATATTCTGGCGAGGGTGCTGCAAAATATTTTGACAAGGATGAGGCACGAAAGCGTGTCCATCGAGGCGAAAGCCTTGTGTGGAACGCAACCATGCTTAATAGGCCTCTTCCAACTTATTATGTTGATGATAATAGGGCTTCAGAGTTGGATTCATCTTATTTTATGAGCCTTCGCTTTAATTATCTTGCCTTGAGGAAAGGAGACTTCTTCTTTATCGAGCCATATAGTCCCCACCGATTTAGTCGTCAGTTTGGGTTTCATCAAGATACCCCTGGCTACCTCAAACCGGATATCCGTGCTGAATCTCTTGATGAGGGGCTCAGGTATTGGAGAATCTGTGTCTCGCATAATACTATGTCAAGAGCCACATTTCCACCTGCGGTTACTTCTGCAAAGAAACTTTACTCTACTCGATATTTGTCTTGGTGGGAAAAATCCCATGGGAAGTTTCTTGAGGATCATTTGGGGACTTTGGTGGAAAAGGCTGGGCCAAACTTCACCACTCCTTTGGAGGAGAGAGGTCCAGACACCGGAGAGGAGCTCCTACAAATTGATGCCCCACTCGCCCCATGACCTCAAAGTAAGAGGCTCAAGTCTTCCAAGGGATCTAAGAAAGAAGTACTCCGTGCTCCTAAGCCTGTGAAGAGATGCCCCTTAGTTCTTCCATCCACAAAGCAAGCCTCCCAAGAGACAAGCAAAAGCAGCAATGGGGATCAATGTTGGAAGAGAAAAAGACATGAACCAATTGCGCTCGAGGTTGTTGAGTTGGAGATTGTGGAAGAACGAGACATCGATGGTCTTCCGAAAACGTTAGCTATTCAGAGCAAAGAGGTTTTCCTTTTGACCTCAATGTTTCTCTTTTCTTTTAGAAAAATTCATGGTTAAGTAATTCGCTAACTTTCTTTCCTCCCCTTTTGTGTAGGTGAATGTTGTTGAGAATCCCAAGGGACCACTACAAGAGGGGCCGCAAATTAGTGCTGAGTCTGTCGCGACGTCAAAACCCGAGGCAGAGTCACCTTTGGTTGTTGCAATCACTTCTCATGAAAGCACTCCTCCACTCCTTTCGAAGCAAGGTGAGGCCAAGTCTATTTTTGAAGGAAAAAGAGTTGTTTCTACTCATAAAAAGAAGTATATCTTGGGCCTTTGGGAAGAGATTTGCAGCAAACTCTCTAGAACTTCTCTAGACTTTATCTCATCCTATAAAGAAGACATTTATGAGATTCTCCAAGAGATGAGTGAGGCGTGTCTCATAGATCTTTCACCCTTGAAGCGTTTGGTAGACTCTCTCTTTGAGCTTGCTGCCTCCTATGATCAAGAGCGCTCCAATTTTATAGATAAAGTGCATGAGGACAAGAAGCTGGAATTGCTTTCTAAGGCCAAGGAAGGTCTCGAGTCACTCAGAGCAGAGGAGGGCGAGAAGGCTAAATATGTTTCTTCTAAGAGAAAGTCACTAAAGAAGGTCAAGAAGAAGTTAGCAACTCTAGAGGCAGAGCGAGAGGAACTTGAGGCTGCCGTAGATGCTGCCAAGAAGGAAATCGAGGAGATTCGAGCCAAGATCGTAGTTTCTGAGAACGAGATGTCTTCTTATGACAACATGGCCCTTTTGACGATTGAAGATTCGACTCGCTTGGAGCATGAGAAAGGGTGCTTAGAGGCTAGTCGTCAAGATTTGATCAACTATAAGTTATGCTTAGATTAGGCTCCTTCATTTTTCCTTTTTTTTTTATTTCCTCAAGATTTAGATTGATATGTTAGACAATTTTATAGTAATAGATTTTCTCTATTTTTTTTTTGTTTCACATCATGCATTTGTGGTTTTAACTTGAAGTTCTTCACATGTCATCTTTTGCCACGAGCTTTAGTAATTCAAACTTAATTCACGTTTGGCATGCTAATAAGAATGAAAATAATAAAAGTCCTTTCTCTTTGAAGCTTGTGCATTTGCCTTTGCAAATTTTACGCAACTTAATGTTGTAACTCACTGAATGAATAAATTCCAAGAATATCCACACAAGACTTGAGAACTTGAGGACCATCATTTGCACATTTGCTTAATACGAGAACCAACATGTAGACTTTGGAGACTTTAGTTTGGAGACTTGGGGAACATAACGCTTCAACCTGCAAACTTGATCAGATTTGAAAACTTCAAGGACGCCATAGAAGGGACTCACGTTCCATAGGGTTTTGTACCCTTAAGGGATCCAGTGAGGACATATAATTTTTTTTTTTACTCATGCAACTGAACTCAGAATATAATTCCAAGCGCCTACGTACCTCAATAAAGAGGATCAAGTCACAACGTAGTTCTGGGGGAGTTTTTTTTTTTTTTTTTTTTTTTAAGGTGGGTGCCGTACACAGTTTATACTCTTGCGGGCCAGGAGTATTATGCATTTTTATACCCAAATTTCAGGAAGCATAACTTTCCTCAAGGATAGTATCTCTTAAGGAATTTCACGTTTATTGGACCGATCCTTATGCCCTCTGCATCGACAAGCTTGTAAGCACCATTTGAGTATACTTCTTGCACCACATATGGTCCATCCCACTTTGAGGTGAATTTGCCCCCAGACTTATGTGAAGTGATAATGGGCCTTCTTACTGCGAGAACTTGGTCTCCAACTTGAAAACACCTCGAGCGAACCTTTTTATTGAAAGCACGAGACAAACGAGCTTGATAACACTCGAGATTTTGTTGGGCTTCTAACCTCTTTTCATCCAGCGCTTCTAACTCGGCCAGACGTAGTCGGGCATTTTCCTCCTCAGTGAGCCCTTCTTGGATAGCCAGTCTCAAGGATGGTATTTGACGCTCAAGTGGTAGGACCGCTTCAACCCCAAAAGCAAGAGAATACGGGGTTGCTTGAGTTGGTGTGCGATATGTCGTCCTATATGCCCACAAGGCTTCTTCCATTCTTTCATGCCAGTCTCGTTTGGACTTAGAGACTACTTTCTTCAGAAGATTGCATAGAGTCTTATTGAATGCTTCGGCCAGACCATTGGCGGCAGCATGATACGCAGAAGATTTTCGTTGCTTGAAGCCAAAAAGATCACATATTTTATTCATCAACTTATTATCAAATGGCTTACCATTATCCGTTATTATGTATCGTGGAATGCCAAATCGGTAGACAATGTTTACTCGAATAAAGTTTGCAACATTCTCCTTCTTGACTTCTTTAAGAGCTACAGCTTCGGCCCATTTAGAGAAGTAATCCGTCGCAGCTAAGATGTACAAGTGTCCACCAGAAGATTTCGGCAGTGGTCCAACAATATCCAGTCCCCAAGCATCGAATGGCCAAGATGCAATAGTTGGGTGTAAAACTTCAGGTGGTTGATGTATGAAGTTTGCATGGAATTGACAAGCTTTGCATCTTCGAGCATAATCCAAGCAATCTTTTACCATGGTTGGCCAATAATACCCCATTCTTTTTATGTGAAAGTGAAGCTTTGGCCCAGACTGATGTGATCCGCACACTCCTGAATGTGCCTCTTGCAAGGCTTGAGTTGCTTCTTCCTCCCCCAAACACCGCAAGAGCATTCCCTCAAATGATCTCCTATACAATGTGTCCTTGTAGTAGAGAAAACGAGGTGCCCGACGACGAATGTCAGTTCTTCTTTTAGCATCTTCTGGAAGTATCCCATAACATAAGTAGTCGATGATAGCTTGTCGCCAGTCCTCTTTATTGGCTTCAAAGACTGTGACGACCTGCTCAAGTTTATTCTCCATATGCTCGCCTTCACCCAACGGTGGTACTACCCATTTTTGGCAGATAGTAACTTGAGCTTGGTCAGGAAGAGTCAGGGTCGAAGCTAGAGCAGCCAAGGCGTCAGCCGTTTTGTTTTCCTTTCTTGGTACATGTTGGAGGGTCACCTCTCCAAGTCGTCCTATCAACTTTTGGGCATAACAGTGATATGAGCGCAGCTCAGGCTTCCTGACCTCATAGGCTCCCAAGAGCTGCTTAATCACCAATTGAGAATCACCAAAAACTTGCAACTGCAATTGTTTCATGTCAACGGCCATTTCGAGCCCAAGTATTAGTGCTTGATATTCTGCAACATTGTTGGAGCAACGTTGTTCTAATGTGAAGGAGAATGGTAAGACCTCTCCTTCTGAAGTGAAAAACACAACGCCCGCACCAGCTCCACCACGGTGCGCAGCCCCATCAAAGTACATTTTCCAAGGGGGTTGGATCTCGATGACCATTGCATCTTCGTCAGGTAGCTCATCAGTTAATTCCCAATCATCTGGTATAGGATGGTCCGCCAGAAAGTCCGCTAATGCTTGTCCCTTGATAGCCTTTTGAGGAATGTACACAATCTCGAATTGTTGGAACTGAAGGTACCATCTTGCTAGTCGGTCACTAAGGACTGGTTTCGACATAACAAATTTGATGGGATTTGCTTTAGAAACCAGATGGATTGTGTGAGCTTGAAAATAGTGCTTCATCTTTTGAATCGAGAAGACCAGCGCCAAACACAACTTCTCGATTGGTGAATACTACAACTCATTTGGTGTCATCATTCTGCTCAAGTAATAAAGGGCATTTTCCTTGCCTTCATTATTCTCTTGGGCCAGTAAGGATCCTACGGACCTTTCTTGCGCCGCAATATAAAGTATCAGTGGCTTTCCAGGTATAGGGGCTGCTAAGACCGGCGGTTTCGCCAAATATGCTTTGATACTTTCAAAGGCTTTGCTACATGTTTGATCCCACTTGAAAGGGACACCTTTCTTCATAAGATGACTGAAGGGTTGACATCTTCCAGCTAGGTTTGAGATGAACCTCCTTAAGTAGGCTAGTTTCCCCTGGAGACTTTTCAACTCATGAATATTTCGAGGCTCAGGCATTTTCAGAATTGCATCAACTTTTGCTTGATCAATCTCAATCCCTCGATGTCGCACGATGAAGTCAAGAAACTTTCCAGAAGCAACCCCAAAGGCACACTTTAGTGGATTCATCCTCAGCTGATATCTTCGAAGCAACTCAAACACCATCCTCAAGTCTTTCAAATGGTCGCTCCTTTCTTTTGACTTCACCACCAAGTCGTCAACATAACACTTAACATTTTTGTGGAGTAAATCATCAAATATATTTTGCATGGCCCTTTGATACGTGGCACCAGCATTCTTCAAACCAAAAGGCATCACCTTGTAGCAATAAATACCTTTAGGCGTACGAAACGCTGTGAGTTCTTCATCCTTTGGTGACATGCGAATTTGGTTATAGCCAGAAGAACCATCCATGAATGACATTGCCTCATAGCCAGTTGTAGCATCAATCATCAGCTCTGGAATGGGTAGTGGAAATTCATCTTTAGGGCATGCATTGTTGAGATCTCTGAAGTCAACACAAACTCGAATTTGGCCATTCTTCTTCCTCACGGGAACAATGCTTGAAATCCACGTGGGGTATTTAACTTCACGAATAAATCCCGCCTCAATGAGTTTGTTAACTTCTTTCTCAATCAACGGAACCAAGTCCGGCCTGAAGCGTCTTTGAGCTTGCTTGACAGGACGTGCACCGTGCCTGACTGCCAATTGATGGACCGCAATCTTGGGGTTCAAACCAGGCATTTCTTTATAGCTCCAAGCGAATACATCCCTGTATTCTTTGAGTATATCCATATAAGCTATTTCTTCATCAGCTTCTAGGAAAGCACTTAAGTAAGTTGGTCTTGGGTCTTCATCAGTGCCAAGGTTAACTTCTTTTAAAGGATCGATCGTGGTCTTTACTCCCTCTTCGAATTCTGGTGGAGCATCTCCAGCGTCCTCCTCTTCCTGCGGATCATTATCATTAATAGATATATGATGGCACGAAGCGACACCTCCGAATTCTTCATCAATTCTCAGTTGACACAAGGCATCATTCTCAATCTGAGTTGTAACATGACATGAGGAGCCTACGCTTTCTTCATCTTCCTCGCACTCTTTGGTATACACCACAGTGTGAGCCTTCGCCTTTAGCACCTCTTTACATGAAACTACGAGTTCCACTCGTCGCTTCATCCTGGAAGGAATTATGCTTCTGAAATCCTTTTGGATCATAGGTGAAGCAAGCGTCGTTACTCTTAGGTGACTTCTTCGACGCTTATTATTTTTCTCCCTCAATGGACCTAACCTGTCGAACACAGAAGTTCTTGCAACAGGTTTTCCAAGTCGGTCAAAGACAGAAGGTCGTTTGTTAGAAGAAGCACACTCATCTTCCACAGTGATATAATTATTGCTTGCCCTTCTTATGGAGATGCGTACTGGGGGTGGTCGGTTATAGCCTAATCCTTCACGTGCTTGCTTAGTTGTGCCCTCCGATGGGAGTTTCCCTAGCCTAGACGGCTCATCAGGGCTGTACCCGGCCTTTGCGAGTAACTTGTAAGCATTTGGATCAAAGCCTTCTGTACGTTTTGTGGGGAGTGAAGTATCTTGTGGCGGATTTTGAGCCACAAAATTTCCCAGTAGCTTCGAAGACAAGTTTATTGCATCGATCCGTTTGATAGGAAGAGTCAACCCTCCTAGTACATTCCCGTATACACCGGATGATTGACCCTCATCTTTCTTCACCTTCCGGACATAACAGAGCGTAGGGGATAGCTTTCTTTTCGAGGGCTTGGCCTTTCCTTTATTTGGACAGGTACTAGGCTCCCCAGTATCAACTTTGGCCCTTTCAGTGGTCGCATTAGTTTCTTTGCTTTTAAGCTTATCAGACTTGGTTGGTTTGACACCCTCAAGCTTTTCCCCTTTCACAACATAACTCTTCAAATAGAACTTTGCATCGGCAAAATGTGACTCGACTTCAGTGAAAGGATTGTTGTCAGCAACTATTTTCCTTTCAATTCCATCCTCAAGGTACTTCAGACATTGATAGTAAGAAGATGAGACAATTTTGTTCTCGTGCACCCAAGGCCTTCCCAATAATATATTATACGAAGTCTTTGCATCAATCACGTGCATCCATGCACTTGATCGCAAATCATCCATGTGAATTTCTAGCTTAATCGAGCCTATAGACCTCTGCCCCCCTTGATTGAATCCTTGTATCAACAAACGGCTTTCACTAAGCTCTTCAGTTGCGATGCCAAGATCTTTCAATGTGTGGATGGGTAGAATGTTGACCCCAGACCCTTCGTCTATCAAAATTCTATTTATCCTCTTCTCTAGCACGTGGCCCACCATATACAAGGGACGATTGTGTAGAGTTTCGCCAAATAGAAGATCATCGTCTGTAAAAGTGATCTTTGTGTCACATGCATGTACTTCGTGAAAAGAGGGTTCCACAGGCTTTTCAGGAGGTAAGGAAGATGCCTTTGATGGAATTTCTCCCACCACTTCATCTTTGTTAGTAGGGGACACCTTCAATGAGGTTCCATTTATTGTCTCTCCCTGGTCAGCACTGAAGCATGATGCCTCAACATTGTCTGGAGCGCTTTTCACACAGAACCAACTTGGTAAGAATTCCCCCAAGGTCACAGGGTGTCGCGGTTTCTGGTGGTAATGCATGTCCACCTTTGGCCCCCTTGGACACTTGACAAACTCCTGCTTCTTTGCCCTCTTTACTATCCTTTGTCTGATCGGTTCTTCAAGTGGTTCTCTCCGTGGACTTGTCTTGTTGCGTCTCCGCCTAGTCACAAGAATCCAACCTTCATCATCATCTATACTGATTTGGGACTTTTCTTCCTCTAATGATCCTCCTTCTTCAGGGGTATATACTTGAACTGGGTCAAGCGAGCCGAATATGATAGAGATTTGATTAGAGCTCGCCTTTCCGTCATCAAGGACAATCTTCTTTTCTTTAACCAATTGCATAACCTTGTCTTTGAAGACAAAACACTTTTCGAGAGGGTGACTCACGAGTCTATGATATTTGCAATAATTTGGGTCATCGGTCTTCCCAGCTTCGTCGGGTCGTTTCATCTCTGGCAACTCAATGAGCTTAAGCTCAACCAATTCATCAAAAATTTCAGGAACATCAGAATCCAAAAAAGGGTATTCCTTTTCTTACATCTCTCTCAAGGTTAGCTTTCGATCTGAACGCCCTTGAAAAGTCGTCTTTACGCTTTGTTTCCTACTCTCCTTCGTAGTAAACTTCACAGGCGTCGTATTAACATTCATGGATTCTTTATTGTCATTCCTGGGCACAAATTTGCTCCATTTCTTAGGTTCCTATTTGTCCTTTCCTTTGCGAGGATCATGAACGAGCATTCCATCTTTCCCAGCAGAAGACATGCTCAACTCCATATCATGAGCACGAGTCGCTAGATCTTCAAAAGACTTAGGTTTGATCCCTTGCAGAATGTACAAAAGCCCCCAGTGCATCCCTTGGATACACATTTCTATAGCAGAAGCTTCACTAAGTCTGTCTTTACAATTAAGGCTCGCATTCCTCCATCGGTTTATGAAGTCGATGACAGGTTCATCCTTTCTTTGGCGAGTATTTGTGAGTTCCACCATGCTCACTGTGCGACTCGTGCTATAGAAGCGATTAAGGAACTCATGTTCCAGTTGCTCCCAACTGTCAATGGAATGAGGCTCAAGGTCTGTGTACCAGTCAAAGGCATTTCCTTTCAAAGAGCGAACGAACTGTTTGACGAGATGGTCTCCATAGGTTCCTGCATTATTACATGTCTCCACAAAGTGTGCAACGTGCTGCTTTGGATTTCCTTTGCCTTCGAATTGCTGAAACTTAGGGGGTTGATAACCGGCAGGCATCTTGAGGCTATCAATCCTTGCAGTGTAAGGCTTAGCATACATATGGGAAGACCTTGTGGAGACTTCATACTTGTCTTTAATGGTTCCTTCAATGAACTCCTTTAATTGATCAAGTGGAATCATCCCTTCGGCAGAAACTGGCAGCTCCTTGACAGTCGGTGCTTGCTTCACAGGGTTTTCAGTCTCCTGAATCTCGATACCCTTCCCAGGTGCATGGCTAGATTCCCCTTCTAGTAAACCGTCTACCCTGTCCATCAACTTATCGATGCGAGTCTCTTGGTACTGCATATGCTTGGTCAATCCTTCAACCATCTTTACCAGATTCGCAAGTTGTTCCTCCGTAGATGAAGCATTAGTTGTCATTGCTTGCATGACTGTTGGAGGCATTGAAGAGTAGCATGGATTATTGTGGAAGTTGATCTTCAGAGGGCTCACATTACGCGATGCGTATGGAGAAGATTCATTGGACGAGTCCTGGTCTTTCTTTGCAGTGGAGTTCCTGGAACCAGAGACCTCAAGCAGAGCCAAAGTCTGCTTGATCTTTTCAGCAATACTGCTTCCTCCTTCCGAAGCGTTTGTAGGGGACTTCGCTCCCTTTGGGGTTGAAGATCCAAAACCAGGGGTTGGTACGGACGACACTTGCGGTGTTTGTTGTCCCAGCAAAGTAGCTTTGCTTCTGGTAACAGCTCCAATGCTTCCAAAAGTAACACCTAGAATTTCCTCCACCTCAGCAGAGAACTTAGAGTCAGCAGCCTTGGAGGAAGTTGATTGGGAGTTGATCTTCTTGGAAGCCATTTGAATGTTCTTTGATTCTTGAAAAGTTGGGATGAGAGGTAGAGATTGTCCCACTGGGCGTGCCAGAATTTGTAGACGATAAAATTCGTGTCAGAAAAATAATAATCAGGAACGAAAATATCGCAACAATCGTTGTATTTTATTTCAATATATGTGAGTGTTACAATCTCTATGAATCCTCTGATTCGCCTTTTCAAGTGTAAATTCAAGGGCTCTTGAGCTTGTTCTTGAATTTGAAGTCTTGTTCTTGGACTTTGAATTTATTCTTGATCTTGATCTTGAAATTTGAATGTGTTCTTGATCTTGACCTTGAATCTTGACTTTGTTCTTGTTCTTAATCTTGATCTTGAGCTTGTTCTTGAGTTTAAAAGCTTTTAAGCTTGTTCTTGAGCTTGAACGTCCTTGATCTTGATCTTGAATCTTGACTTTGCAGAGAAATTTGTGGCGTTTGATCCACGAGCTCTCTCTAGCTCTTTTGTTTTGAATTCCTCCCTCCTTTTGAATTATGAGGACCCCTATATATACTTGTAGAATAGAGGAGTCATGATGGAATCAGGCTTTCTCCCGACCAATCAGATTCGAGTGACGTGGCGTATTGGGCTTTAATGAAATGGGCCTGTCATTTTCCACATGGCGTGATCCCATTGGCTTCTTTGTTTGACTTGGCATGCCACGTCGTTTGACACGTGGCACTAAGATGGGCTCTTGGATGAGAGGATATTGGGCCTAATAAAGTGGGTTGTCTCTTGTAGCCCAAATAATTGAATTCGGGCTTTTAATTAAATCCGTACTTTATTGGACTTAATTAATTGACCCAATTATATTAATCCATAATATTTGTTTGGATTAATATATTTTGAATTTAACATAATTTGAATCATTTATAAAATTTATATTTAATAAATTTTATATGATTACAATTACTATTGTTGATTTATTGGACCAAAGATCTTTCTAAAATTATATTTATTTGAAAAATTATAATAATAAGTAATTACATATTTATTTATAAAAGAAATACAGCATATATGATTAATCAATATGACACCCTTGAGATATTCTAATATCTTGTTTATGAAACTACATTTGGTCAGATTATAAAAATTGGAGAAGTGTTAATAATTTCTATAAATTCTGGAATTTTTATATTTTACGAGAAAAAATATAAATAATAACCATGATTTATATTCTACGAGAAAAAAAATATAAAGTATGATTATTAGTATTTGAGTAATAACCATTTATGACTATTTCTCCCAAAGTGATTTATTTCTTTCTTTAATTTATGAATTAATGTTATTTGGTAAAAGGTAGGTGTAAGACGTCTTGGACTTGCTTGCCTTCGTGCCTTTTGTTTTGCAGTAACCATTAATGCAACAAAAAAATTGTGGGACACCTTATTTGATGCTTATCCACTTTTGGTTCTTATTTACTGTAAGTACGAGCTTAATATATAAATTTTTTTGGTATGATGAAATTTTTAGAGTTAATCAAAGTTTCTTCTAAAATATTTTTAGAATTGTCTTATTTTTTTGGTTGAAAAAATAGTTTTTAGTGGCGACTTCTGGTTGCCATAAAACTATGCTTAGCGGGGATCCTCGTACACGGTGAATAACCAAATTCCAATTTTGCTAGGTTAGAATTAGTGAAAATCTTTTTTGACAATATTTTGGGATTTTGTGACGATTTAAATTGTCGTTAAAAGTCTAATTTCTTATAGTAAATTCTAGCCGGCAATGCTAGCTTATAGTTGAAGTTGACTTTGATAAATTATTATATGTCTTAAGTTATACTTTATCAAATTTATACTACATTTAAAAGAAAAATGTCTAATGCTTGGTCTTAATAAAGTCATAATTTCAATTAAAAGAACATACGAGGTTAACTTTAGCAAGTCAGTGCAAACTTCAAGTAAAAATATATGATCGATATTTGATTCTGACTAAGGTTTACATAAATATTAGAATTTTTTAAATATCAAATCAAATCATTTGTATTGAATTTTTAAATCTATAAATCCAATCAAACTAATAAAACTTAATCGACTTTTTCAACTTTAGTTTCTTGGGATTTTTTTTTTTGATTTCTCGGGTTTCTTCGATAAAGTATTCATACAAACATATAATTAGTTTGTGTTCCAAATATTTCTTTAATTATATCAAAATACAACTATTTAGGATGTTTCTTAAAAAAATAACACAAAAATATGATATGAATGATGACACTAAAATATTTAACAAAAACCAATAATGAAATTGCAAAAGATAAATAATTCATGCCAAAATGCAATTAGTTATGATTAAAAAGATGAAATAGAGATGACTGTGTTGTTTTTACCTTTCTGTTAGGTATCAATGTGAGTATGTTGTCATGAGGTAACACTGGAGATATGTTGGCTCTGAACTATGTGTATATGCTACTTCACCTGTGAGTGAGTACATTCTTTTTCTTCAATTTTATTTTTATGTCATACCAACTACTTAAGATTAAGATTTTGATTTGGATATTTGTTATATTGGAATAACCGACTTCATCTCCCCTTCTAGTTTACGTTGACCACAACTCAACAAATTTGCAAACTCTAATTTTCTTGTGGATCAAATCCCACATTTAACATTTGGAACTTGCCCTTAGAGTTTTATATATGCATATAACCATTAATCACTTTTGTTTCCTTCAAAAAGTTCAATTATAAGACCTTGTAAGAAATACTTTCATTAAAAAATAATTCTAGACCACAGTAAAGGACTGCTGTAAAAAGAAAACTGAAAGTGCATTATAAAAATTGTAAGACATGATAACTCTTAACTCCAGAGATTTGTATAACCAATATAAAAATCTTCGCAGAAAAGTGGGATTGAATCAGCTTCATCTTCTTTTGGTGGTTCCGGAATGTAAGGATCCATTGTTTCCAGTACAGAGACAGCATAAGCATCAAGTTGTTTGTGGTAAGCAGCAATCTCATTATCCGGATTTGATTCTTTTGCGACTGGCCTCACCATGTTGCCATTCCAATCATCACATGGAATTACTTTACATTCTCCCAAATCTTGATTTTTCACACTTTCTTGATTTTTCACACTTTCTTGATGTTGTGGCGAAGAAACACTGGCAAGAAAATTGTCTACATTCACGCTCCTGGTAATGCGACATAAAACAAATTCCTCTTCATGTCGAGTATGACCACGTTGTCTTAAGGTCTTCAATACATTATCACAAAGACGATATTCTTTCATATTCCACACATGATTTTTTTCATTAAAACGGAAAGTTTTCTTGAACCCAATCAGTGATCTTTTCTTGTCATAAATTGGTCTACTATTGTCCACACCTTTCCATGAGCCGCCTCCACCAACAATTCCCCTACTGATGTTCTTAGTTTTTTTCTTTAACCGAGTGAAGACATGATGAACAGTAGTAGTCGTAGTCGTCTCGAATAATTGAGAAGGTTTCTTATTGCCATACAAGTCGACAAGTTGAAATTGAACAGGCACACCAGTAATAAATTTAAGAAGAGAGGTCATGAGTTGTTCATCATCAAAATTCATCGCCATTGTTGAGAGATATTGTAGAAACAAAACTTAATACTCCATCTTGCCCATTCATAGGTATATATACCCTCAACTACTCCGACTTCTGTTATGATTAGGATGACTATTTTAGGTAATATTTATATATTAATAATAAACTAGCTCTAGTATAAGCCAATTAGGACTCTAATTATTTTCCTACCAAAAATAGCAAGGACTCACGGATGCTTATTTGTTTTGCGGTATCCTTGTTAATTAAACAAATCAATAGGCATACACGAACAATGATATAGAGACGAATAGGCGATGGAATATTTATTTCGTCGCTAAATATTAGCGCGAAATTTTGGCGCCCAAATTTTCTCTACGAATTTAGTGACAAAATTTTTAATTAATATTTTGCGACGAAATTAGTGACGGAAAATAGATCTCTAGACTTTTAAATGTATTTTTATAAAATTTATATTATATAGTGACAAAAAAATCTGTCGTTATAATTTATTCTAAATAAATATATTTATTTGGTAGCGACTGATTTTATATTCCGTTGTTAATTCTGTTGAAAAGTTTTTCTTGTGTTTTATATAAATATAAATATAAACTAGGGCACACACCCTTAAACATTTTGAGATGAAACTCTCAAGCTCTCCCTCTCTCATGCTCTCCATCTCCACCAAATGTTCTTCAATCTGCACAAGTCCTTATTCTCCACAAGTTGCACACTCGTTCTTAGGTATTTCCCTGTCTCTTCTACTCCGATTGACATGCATTCTCCACAGTCATATTTTCATTTCAAACACTCTCCGGCAGCACATGTCAAATACTCTCCTTCTTTTTCTTTCTAAAAATATTTAAGGAAGTTGTGAGTTTCATAAGTTTTTCTCTCAAATCTTTTCATTTCATCATATGACTCGATTTAAGGTTGGGATATTTTAAAATTAGGGATTTTAGCAATTTGGGTATTCCAAAAAAAAAAGGGGGATTTTAGCAATTTGAGCATTTTGAATATAGGGGTTTTAATAGTTTGCATATTTTGAAAATAAGTTCCTTAGCAGTCACATCAATTTGCTTCCAGCTTTTGGGACCTTTGAAAATATGGAAGTACAATTACAAGGATTTTGGGAGTTTTCAAAAATACCAAGTTTTTGGATAAAAATTACATGCCCCTATCGAATCATTGAAAAATACCATATAAAATACCAACTTTATTTACAAATTTAGGAGAGAGAGTGTTTTGAGTGTGATTATTGTGGTGTGTGGTATGATATAATAGTATTGGAAAATGAAAAAGAGTGTGTTTTTTTTGGTATTTTGATAAATAAATTTTAAAGTGTAATTTTGGGGGTGAAAGTTGTTATTTGTGTAAAAAATTCTTTTTATAAATATGTCAAAAATGTGTATTAAGACAAAATAACTCTTCAACTCTAGGAATTTGCTTTCCTTTGACATACCCAACTAACTACAAAAAAGTTTTTAGAAGTAAGGTTTTCTGAGAATCGGAGTTATGGTTCAAGCAAGAATTTGGGGTTAAATTAAGCATTTTATGCTTATTCACTTTTGCGAAGTAAATCACACACTGATTTATTTTTGTTTTTTACTGTAACTAACTTTTATGGTTTAGGACTACTTATTATTGATTCAAGAGCCAAAAGCTCTCTCAAGAGCTTCAATATTGTCTCGTAAGGCCTTATATACTGGGGAGTTTATTTACCCTTTTTATCAAATCGCATCACACTCTTCATGGTGAAACATTCACATACACCCAATCCCCTATATGAAACTTAAGATCTCTTCTCCTAACATCGAAATATGATTTTTGACTACTTTGAGCTATTCTCAATTTCTACCTTATGAATCTCACCTTCATATGGTAGACCTCCATCTTTCAATTGCAATATATTATCATTGCAGGTGTGTGCTGTCAATTAGACACTTCACTTCATTTATATTATTATTCATGTTAAGATATACAATCCATTGATGTGGAAATGCTATTTTAAAATTTTAACTTGTGTGGGGTAGAATACATAGTCATGTAAGTTGGCTCGACACCACTTGCCCCCCCTCCCCCCCCCCAAAAAAAAGACGAACTTATGAGGTTTTTTGTGTGCATCATGGCCCTTCAATTGAAAAAGACGAACTTTCAAGTGACTATTTTTTTTAACATAATCTTTAAACTAGGTAATATATTTTCTTGAACTCTTTCTTGAATAGCGCACTTGAAATAAAATATACTTTCTTGGAATAATACACTTGAAACTAAACTCTTTCTTGAAAATATTTCTGTAAAACTTATAATAGATTTTACTTCTAAAAATAATGCACATGGAATACTATGATAAGACTTTCAATAGATCCATATGGTAGAGTAAGCATAAATCATTAATCAAGAATCACCAGTCAGTATGAAGAATCAACAATCGAAAATAGTGAAAACCCGGAAATCATAGGCTTTGGAGTATCCATTGAAAATGTAGATGCAGGGAGAGAAAGGACTTAGTTTCTCATTATGATAGCCTTACATACCTTATGCGCTCTAAATTCTTGAGAATGCTAAGATAACAAATGAATATTTAGTTGTTTATGTTCACACTCAAAATAGTCTAGTAGAATCATTGATTAAATGTCTCCGATTGATAGTTAAACTATTGCTAATGAGTACAAAATTGTTTTTACAATATAGATGCATGTTATTTTGCATGCAACAACACTTTTGTGCATAAGGCCAATTAGTTATCACGAATTCTCTCTATTATAGTTTGCTTTTGGTCAAGAGTCAAATATTTTTCATCTTAGAACTTTTTAATGTAAAGTATGTGTTTCAATTTCTCCATCACAACACACAACACTAAATTCTCAAAAAGGATTGGGGTATATCTTGATGTATGAATCTCCTTTTATTACAATTCTTTTTGAAATCTATGATTGAAAATTTATTTACATTAAGATTTGTTTATTGTCATTTTGATAAATTAGTATACTGTTAGAGGGAGGACAAAAGTAGTTGAAAAATAAGATAGAAATTCATTATTAATATCTTTTTTATATTCTTGAATAAATCAACAAGCAAGAGGTTGAAAAGATAATTTATTTGCAAAATATCTTTTTTAAATTCTTGATTAAATCAACAAGCAAGAGGCTGAAAAGATAATTTATTTGCAAAATATTGCCAAAATCAACTACTAGACATGTTTATTGGCCTTTCAAGAATTACAAAATTTTATATTTCAGCTACAAATGCTCCGGTTTGAGTTGATATTTGTTAGGATAAACTATAAAGACAAATTAGTCTAGGCTACGTCTAAAACATGGTAGGCTAATTGGTTCTAATGATAAAAATTCTCGAAAAGAAAACAAAAGATTATAGTATAGAGGCAATTACTAAAGAAGAGCCTCGAGTCATAACAAATAATGAGACTGTCAAGGAATCCAAATATCTATAAATAATGAGAATGAAAAAATCTCAATAAGTTATGTCTTGATGAGAAAAAGGTGAAATCAAAATAAAATTGTGGTTGATAATATTTTTTCCTATAACATTATTGTTGAAATAATACAATAAGATGAGAACCTTGAATCAAAATTAAATTTGTTGATGATTGGAGAAAGAGAAATGATTGGCCGAAATCAAAATTAAATTTGTTGATGATTGGAGAAAGAGAAATGATTAGCCGAAGTGAAAAAAAGATATTCAAGTAGAATTGGCTTCACTTAAATACATAAAATTTTTCGATCAATAATTTGAACACCTAAAGGTGTCAATCTAGTCGTGTGCAAATGAAATTTTGTGAGAAGATAAAATGAAAAAATGAAGTTGTAAGATACAAAGCGCAAGTTGTGCCTCAAAAATTTCGCAAAGGCTTGAAATTGATTATGTGGAGACATATTTTCATGTGGTGGATACAATTACCTTCAGCTATATAGTAAATCTAGTGGTTCAAAAAAGTCATGAAATGTGCCTATTGGATGTTGTCACGGTCTATGTACATCGCTCATTGAATCTCGACAAATTTATGAAAATCTCTGAAATATTCAAAGTGGCTAAAGCATATAAAAGTTTGAAATAAATATGTTTAATAAAGCTTCAAGAATCCTTATCTATATATGTTGATGACTTGAATATCATTGACACTCTTATAGAGCTTTCAAAAACTATTGTATGTTTGAAGAAAGAATTTGAAATGAAAGATCTTGGTAAGATAAAATTTTGTCTTGGATTATAGATTGAGCGTTTAATAAATAGAATATTTGTTCATCAATCAATATACACCAAAAATATTTTAAAGTAATTTTACATGGATAAATCACATCCATGAATACATTGATGGTTATGAGATCACTTGACATAAATAAAAAATCATTTTGATCTAAAAAAAATGGATGAAAAGCTTCTTAGTGATGCAACTCCATATCTCAGTGCCACCCAAATATTAATGTACCTTACTAATAATACCAGACCATATATTTATTTTACAGTAAATTTATTGGCGAGATTTAGCTTCTCTCCAATAAAAAGACACTGAAAAGCTGTTAAACATATATTCAGATATCTTTGAGAAACAATTGATATGAGATTATGTTTATCCTAATGCATTCAAGTCAGAGATGATGATTGATTATGCAGATGCGAGATATTTATCTAACTCATATAAAGCCTGATCTCAGACACTATTTATTTACCTATGGAGGTATAGTACATCTATATCATGACGCTTGATGAAACAAATAATAGTTACCACTTCTTCAAATAATCAGGGATAATAGGTGCTCATAAAGCCAATTGAAAGTGTGTATGGTTGAGGTCAATAACTCAACACGCTTTACAATTGTGTGGTCTTTTTTTAAAAACAAAGATTTCAACAATATTGTATGAAGATAGCACTGCATGCATAGTTCAATTGAAGGGTTAATTCATCATAGGATATTGAACAAAGCATATTTACCCAAGTTTATCTGTAACAAAATGGTGAAATAGTTGTTTAATAGATTCTTTCGAGTGATAATCTTGCACATGTATTCACTAGCGAATTCGGAACATCAACATGCATTTGAGAGGCTAATATCTAAAATTTTCATCAGGGAAGTAAAATACGTGTTATATATATAGCTGTTTCTACAGATAGATTGAAGTTCTAAAGAATAGGTGTAAGACAGGTGCGGAGATTGAGGTCAGTCCTGAGACGTTGCAGAGGATCAAAAGGTATGGCCTTCCTAGGATTTGGCGCCCTTGCTTTCTCTTCCTTGGCTGGCTTGATGATTAGCTAAATATCTTTGTTTTGCTTTTGTTGCAAAGTAAGATCAAGTATAGTGAGACTAACTGTTGAATTCTTAATGGGCTATGAAGATAGAATGTGAAGGGAAGTGCTTCTGTTTGTTCTAGACATTCATATGGTAGACCTCCATCTTTCCATTGCAATACATTGTCATTGCATGCTGTCAATTATATATTTCACTTCATTTATATTATTAGTCATGATAAGATATGTAGTCCATTGATGTAGAAATGCTGTTTAAATTTTAACTTCTTGTGTGGGGTAAGAATATATAGTCAGTAAGTTGGCTCGGACACCGCCTGCCCCCTTGTTAACCAATTGGATCGGATTTTGCTGGACTTATGAGGTTTTGTGTGTTCATCATGGCCCTCATCCCTTTGGAGTTCTATATATGGTTGAGTTGTATATATTGATTTTAAGTAGCGCTACCAGCTAGCTAGTTGGAGTTATTTACTGGTAAATCTTTGTAGAATCTAGAGATGTCCATATTTAGGCTTTTGCATATCAGCTATAAGCCTATAATCTAATTCCAGTTCCAACATTTTTTGTGTGTTTATTTCGTTTATTTCATATTTTGTGGGTGGTGGAGACAAGCAGCTCTTAGCAATGGCCATTCGGAATCACGAGAAAACACTTGAGATAACAGGCATAATGTATGTATATACTAGTTAGAGCACCAACTCACCTGCTGTAAACAGTGAGTAGTTCAAGTTTCCGTTCTTTTTCGACAATTTTATTTTTATGTGATACCAGCTAGTTGAGATTAAGATTTGGTTTGTTAATCACTGGATTTAGTATAAGCAACAACACTTCACCTCAATCATAGTTTTGTTTAACAAGACTTCATCTCCCCACTGCTTCCATTCTAGTTTACTTATCACAAGCAACAAATTTGCAAACTCTAATTTACTTGTAGATGAAATCCCACATTTAACATTTGGAACTTGCCCTTTGAGTTTTATATATGCATCTAACCATTAATCACTTTTTTTTTCCCTCAAAAAGTTCATGTGTAAGAAATACTTTCATTAAAAAATAATTCAAAACCACAAAGTAAAGGACTGCTGTAAAAAGTCGAGTATGACCACGTTGTCTTAATCCCTTCAGTATATTATCACAAAGACGATATTCTTTCATATTCCACACATGATTTTTTTCATTAAAACGGAAAGTTTTCTTGAACCCAATCAGTGATCTTTTCTTGTCATAAATTGGTCTTCTATTGTCCACTCCTTTCCATGAGCCGCCTCCACCAACAATTCCCCTACTGATGTTCTTAGTTTTTTTCTTTAACCGAGTGAAGACATGATGAACAGTAGTAGTCGTAGTCATCTCGAATAATTGAGAAGGTTTCTTATTGCCATCTAAGTCGACAAGTTGAAATTGAACAGGCACACCGGTAATAAATTTAAGAAGAGAGGTCATGAGTTGTTCATCATCAAAATTCATCGCCGTTGTTGAGAGGATGTTGTAAAAACAAAATTTAATACTCCATCTTGCCCATTCATAGGTATATATACCCTCAACTACTCCGACTTCTGTTATGATTAGGATGACTATTTTAGGTAATATTTATATATTAATAAAAAATCCATCTCCATATTTTATGGGAATCAAAAGAAAGAGAGAAACAAGAAGAGAGAGAGAGAGTGAGGATATATAGAGAGAAATCGTGTAAACAAGAAAGGCTGAACAATTCCCATATAATGTATAGTTAGGTAAATAATTAAGTAAAAATTGTAATGCTTCAAAAGTAGTTTAATAATTTGACGAGTATAATGAACAAAGTTTGAGTGAGATTACAACTGAAACAAAGCCAACATATGCTTTGTATAATTTTTACAGTTATTTGGGTAATAAGGATAATAACACAAGTTTTACATTGATCTGTGAAGCCAATGTATCACCATTGAAAGAGGGTCTCCTCACTGATAAAACAATGATAATTTCATTTATGGGCATGTTTTCAGCCAATAAAGAATCACGATATCCATTATTTTTTTTTAAATAAAAAAACAAGCGAATATCTAGATATTTTAAAGTGCAATTGAAATTTTTTACCTTTAAATGCGCACAACTCCAAAATTTATGAACAAAATTCTTTGGAGTTCTCGATATTTTCATTTTACAGACATTCTATTCTATAATATATACAGATCTTTCGAATTGTTAAGAGATGGCTATCAAATTTCAAAGATCAAAACATAGAATAGAAGATAAAAGATGAATGACAAAAATATGAAGTGAGTAACCCCAAATTCATTATTGAAGAAACATATGTGACTTCATGTGAGAAGCTAATAAGAAGAATTGTAGTTTGTTCACAAATGAGTGAACTACTTTTAAAATTTTTATCAGGAGTGGGTATAAATATCAAAAAATTAAAAAATTAATCCGAATTAAACTAATTTGGTTCTTCGATTTTTTGATTCAGTGTCGATGTTATTTTTTTAAAAGTTCGGTTCCTTGATTTGGTGTTCGGTGCAAGGATCTCGAAATTTTGATGCACCAAAGAACTGAACTTTTATTATTATTTTTTTTTAAAAAAAATTATACATATATTAGATCAAAAAATAAAATTATATTTATATACATATAAATCAATTAGCAATTAAGTTATTCATGAAACAAGTCAAAGTAGCAACAAATTTATAATTTATATAGTTAACTTGAAATATTATTTTCCAAGAGAAATTCAAACATATTTTTGCGGATTTATGTCATGTAAATGATGTCTTCGTGCTTATTTTTCTCAAGCAATAGTTGGAGGCGCAAGTTCTTAGCAAAGATAAATATAGGTTTTTAAGCACAATAAGTGAACCATGAAAGCACATCGTCACTTAACATGATTTAAAATTTTTAAAGTGTCTTACACTTTGATTTTGTCTTCTTTTTATTTTCATTAGTTTGCACCAAAAAATCATTTTGGAAACACCGAATAAAATCGAAATATTTCGATTCGATATATAATTGCACACTTTTTCAAAACTGAAAATCAAACTGAAGAACCGAACGTCCCCGAATTTTTGTGATGTGTTTTGGAATGAACTAATGAAGTTAATTTGATTTGTCATAGTTGGCCCACAAATGGGCGAAATATCTATTTTGATATGTGTATTTAGAAAGAATCCCTTTTATGACATTTAGTACCCAAAAAGTGTCTGATTTAAGGTCAGACTCCTACCTTGTCTTTGAGTAATTAACATTATACATTAATTTAACTTTAATCTAATTCTATACATGTAACTTTTGCAGCAAGCATTAATTAATGTATATATTGTCACTTGAATTTACTGCCTGCCCATTATAAATTAGTGTGATTTTGCATTGCTCCTATACCCTCACAAAGCAACCACTTAAAAATAATATCAATTTGGGACATGAATCAAAGCCTTGAAACCAAATTAACTGACTTCAACTTGCAGTGGACAATACTCCAAGCCATTTGAGTCAATCAAGCTAAAGATACTGATGAGGTGCATAATGTGTTGCACAGAGTGTCTTCATCTCTGTTTTGACTTGATGTATACATATAATTCATTGAAAATCTAGTAATGCAAAATCTTTCTGACTGGATAATTGTTGTGCAAGACAATTTGGCATCAGAGGATGTTTTTACAAGTAAGATTTAGCTTTTTCATGAAAACACATTCCACACTGGTTATAAATAATAATGACACATTTCAATCTGGCGAGTGTGCTCAATTTTAAGATGGCCCATGCAGGTCTCGAACCTGGACCTTCGCGTTCTAACCAACTGAGCTAATGGGCCTCAATCTTTGCACTTTGCACCTAATTCCTCCTCATGTCGAGTATGACCACGTTGTCTCAAGGCCTTTAGTACATTATCGCAAAGACGCTATTCTTTCATGTTCTAGACATGATTTGTTTCATCAAAATGGAAAGTTTTCTTGAACCCAATCAGTGATCTTTTCTTGTCGAGTCCTTTCCAGCCAACAATCCCCCTGTTGAAGTTGTTACTTTTTTTCTTTAACTGAGTAAAGACATGATGAACAGTAGTGGTCGTAGTCGACTCGAATAACTGAGAAGGTTTCTCAAGTCCACAAGTTGAATTTGGAGTGGCATACCAGCAACCAAGAGAGATCATGAGTTGTTCATCGTCAAAATCCATCTCCATATTTTATCCAAAAACAAAAGAAACAGACAAGTAGAAAACAAACAAGAGGAGGAGGGTATAAAGAGAGAAATCCTGTTAACAAGAAACGCTGAAACAATTTACACATAATATATAGTTACCCTTGACTAATTTAATGCCTAAAAAATTAATTTAATGATTGTTATAGAGTATTAGTTTGAGAAACACATATTTTTTTGTTTTTCTAAAAGAATGGGCAAAATATTTCACCTTACCAAAAAATAAATAAATTATAATATTAATTAAATAAATATTAAAGTATTACTATTTTAAAACAAATTATAAAAAAAATTTACCACACTCCACCACTTCCTTTCACCATACCCCTGAACCAACCAATAGTTTAGTATTTTTTTTTAAAAAAAAAAATTATAAACTTTGTAAAACAAATTCTTACTTTATTTCCCTCGTCCCCTCCTTAAAATAATGATTTAGATATTATTTTAATTCTTTTAGAAAAAAATAATTCTATCCTACCCAATTAATTTTCCGCTTTATTTTTTTTCATTTTTAGAGAATTATTTTTTACTTACCACAAGATTTTTAAAATAATTTTTTTATTTCTATATATTTGGTACACGAGTAGAAAAAATATATTTTTCTAAAAATATGTATACGCATCTGTTAAAAAGATAAATATAAATTAGGAGCAGAATGTTAGATGGGGTGAGATAGAATTTTATTTATTTTAATATCAATTTTTTTTAGGAAGGAGTGGAGGAAGGGGTAAAGTTTGAACTTTTTCAAAATATTTATAAAAGAGATTTAAAAACAATAAAAGGATGAGGATTGGTGAAGTAGGTGAGAAAAATATTCTAAATTTTATTTTTTTTCAAACCAACTTTTTTTAAAAATAATATTTTTTTGGGTGAATATTAATACTTCAATCTTTAATTTTTAATTGATATTAATAACTTGTTTAATTTTTGTCAAGATGGAATAATAATACTTTTGACATTTATCTCATAACAAAAATTAGTGTGTTAAGACAACGTAATAATAATGGGATTAATATCTCGTATAAAAATTATCGCATCCTATGTGTCCAACAATTGCTTAAGAATTTTCAAGACACTTGTTAAGCGAGCCTAATTAACACCATGGATTAATTTTACCTAATTCTAATTTTATACATTTATGGGCTGTTTGGTAGGCGGTATTAGAAGAAATAATCTTTAGTTAATACATCATACAGATAGTATTAACTAATATCTTCCATTTGGTGGTATTAGCTAATACCATGGGATAAATATATAAAGACAAAAATATCCTCAAATTCTTTTGCATTTTTTTTTTATTTTCATGATTTTGTATATGTAGTTTTGTACAAATAAATTGATTCAAATAAATTAGTTTACAAATTTTATTTTATTTGTGGGTTCATATTTTCATAATATAAAAACAAATAAATTTACCATGTCAAATTTTTAAAATTTTATTTATTTGTGGTTTCATATTTACAAAATAAACAAAAATATTTTGCCATGTCAATTTTTAAAAAAAATTAATTTAGTTGAGTGATTTTGATACAAAATAAAGTTTAATGACGTTAAATATATTCTCAAAGTTAAGTGACCTTGATATAAACACTATACTAAAATTACAACTTCCAATTTTTTATGTGTAAATATAATATTTATTTTGCAATTGTTTATCATTTTTTCGACTTCAATAATAGATGATCTATCTTTATTAAATTATTAAAAAAATATTGTTTTATTAGTGATGAATTTATTAAGATCACAATTAACAATTCTCAAATAATTCAAGTGAGAAAATAACAATCATGACGACGTTTACTAACTAGTTAGAAGCTATAAAAAAAAATACACTTTGATCTAACTACATGAAATAAAAAAATTTCATAATAATTCAAGGGTAAAATTAGAAAGAAGTTTTTTATAGAGTTTTAAATCAAGCACATAGATGAGAAGTAATGAACCAAATACTTAATAAAAATAATTCTTGCATTACTAATTCCTGCCTTATCCATTTTTTTACCAAACGACTCCTTAATTTTTTGTACCAATCATGAATAATTAACGATCTATTGTCACCTTACATTATTGCTTAATCATTATAAATTAATGTGATTTTGGTGCACACTCTCGATGTATCACATTTTTTTTTTTCAAGAATCCTTTAACTTCTCTTTTTGGCCCTTTTTTAAATACTACTTATTTACTATATATTATTATCACCTTAATTTTTGCGTACGAGGTAGTAACCCTTCGCCTTTAATAAAGAGTTAACTAAAGGTAGGAGTGTCATATCATACTGCATATACTGCATCATATCATACGTAATGTAGTGATTGATGAATAACATGCTGGCACACGTATATCAATTTGGGACTAGAATCAAAATGTTAAAACCACCACAATCTCAAACCCAAACTCACTTTTACAAACCAAATTGTGATAATAGGTCAATAATGCTTGCACAATCCTTAACACTTCCAAATTCCTTATCTTTCTCATTCACTCTATTCTTTTAAAAATGGAATTTACACATACCACAGTGCTGGAGCGTGGTGACTTGCAGTCGACCATGCTCCAGATAAAAAGTAGAATTTGAAGGAATTGTAATCCATGCCATTCCGGAGCAACAAGCAAAAGAAGCTAGAAATGTCATTCAAAGAGCTTGAGAAGAAGGCTTACTGAGCTTTGATTTGTTGAAGTTCAAAAATTGACTCTTTTACTATACTTAAAATCTCTACTAGCACAAAATGCAAGAACCCCGGGGTCAGAGTTGAGAGAGGAGCAAAGGTGGATACAACAAGAGCAAAGGCTGAGGATGAGAAGGTTAAAGTATGACAAATTAGGCAGTGATAATAACACAGGTGATGACATTCGTGAATAATCTCCCGATGGTTTTACTCACTAGGTATCTATAATTGGTGAGAAACAGGTACCTGGTGGAATAGTCAAGGTTTACACGAGCTGATCTAAACATCATACGTATAACAGAATAATCTACAGCTCGGTTTGTCACATGCATTTCAGGTAACGGACAGATTTCACAAATGCGTGGACACATGCATTTGAGTCGATACACATATGCTGATGAGGTGCACAATACGTTACCTTGGTCCAGGCAACCACACTAGAAGGAAGAGCTAGTTTTGACTTGATGTGTATATAAAATTCTTTGGAAACCTGGTAATACAGATTTTCTAAAGAGTGGATATCATAAGTAGAACCTTTCTGACAGTACAGCTGAGGAAAATGGTGACTGCGCTTTGATAATTTTTTGTGCAAGATAAAGCTATTAGGATATGGCATCAGAAGAAGTTATTAGTTTAGAAGTAAGATTTAGCCTCTTTATGAAAACAATTGTGCTTCCGCACTGGTTATAGATAATAATGAACAGAAACAATGTCACATTTCAATCCGCATGGATGATGAGTGTGCTCAAACTTTTTAACAAAATTGCTCCCTCGTGCAGTAAGTTTCAACTACTGCTGAAATTTAATCTCACAGTTGCCAAATTCTGAAATATATTCTTACTCCTTGTTGTTAAAAAAAAGGAGGAGAAATAGAGATAGAATGTGGTCTATACATGAAGCTTCCAGCTCTGTAAAACCAATAAATGACTACTTGAGATAGGAGATGGCTGCTTACTTGCACATAACAAGATTAGTTGGACTTATCCTTTTAATTAGGGAGGACTAGACAATTTGCCAATCAACCATGTCAGCCGCTTCCCAACTTTGAGAGATAAGAAAATCTCCCTTGCTGCATGATTGTTGAAGAGATCCAAAGCAGCATAATATACTTGGTCATTGACACCCTCCAATTCATCCAACGCTCTAATACAGTCGGTTATGGTGAAATTGTCACTGCACTTGTTAATAGCAGAAGCTCTAAGTCTTGAAGCAGAAGCCATCTCGGATATAGCTTCTGCAATAGCATCATCAACCCCCTTACGTTTTCTCTTTCGACATGTATCAGTAGGTGAGCTCACAGATTGAAGAATTTCTTGCTCATTGGAATCAGGACCTTCTTCAGACTCTGGATATGACAACTCTTCCTGGGACAATGTTGAAGGTTGAGGGTGAGAAGATGAACCGGGGAGATGGTCCTTGTGCATAATAGATCCATTATGTGTCCCTCCACTTTCAGAATCTGCAAATATCACACTCAGTCCCTTGTAAAATGGGCAGCCTGTGCTCCTTATGGTCTCCACATCTGGATGTTCCTGATTAGTACATGTCAACAGGAGTTTTTTGATGGACAATTTCTAAAGAACAATATCTGATCTGCTAAGAAACTAAAAGGACTTGGCATGAAAAAGATAGATATTGTACTACTGCAATCCATCAATAATCACTTTGGTGATCCATCAAGGAATTACTTAGGCATTGAAAAAGGACGTCTCGTTCACAAGAATCTTCTGCGAATTAGGGAATATAAGAAAATAAAAGGACAAACAGAGTTCAACTTGCAAGCAGAAAATTGTGTCCCAGCATCTAAACCATTTCTTTCAGAACAGAAAATGTGGGAACGAACCTTGATGTACCGGTCCCAAGCTTCATCTGTTGCAGTTACTAAACCAGTAGTTTCATCCCATTGGAAATCAGTATGATCGAGTAGCAACTTCATAGTAACAAAAAGCTTTCTTAGTGCAGCATATCGATACTTCAATTGCTCCCTCTCCCATGTAAGACCGGTTCTTTTATGAAACTCATCACAAATACATTTCCAACCTTTCTTACTAAAAGACTTGTTTTGCTTATGTCCTCCATGAACTTCATCTACCATTAACCCCACCAATATAATAGTAAGAGATGTGGTCCACTTAGCTCGACACTGGGATTCTCGCTGCTGCACAGTTACCTGTGTTTTCAACCGAGTAGACCTCCCAGCCATCTAGGTGATTTAGCAAAAATACAATTGTTAATTACACCTTACCATGTCAAGCAAGATTGGATCAAAGATAACACAACTTCAAGCTGACAACTTTTGTTTTTCATCTCAAAGGAGGCATTCTAACATCCAACTAATCTTCCAAGTTTATCACCAAACACACTTGCATTGAGAATTCAACTTTACCCAAGGGTTGAGAAATTATGTACCAAATACTAAAGAATACCCTCTTCTCCCATCTCCTTCAAGTTTTAATACTTCATGCATACACAGATGCAACAATTAACAATTTCAGTGTACTTTTTACCCGGAAACTATTCCTTCCAAAGCAAGTTTCAAATTTAACCCAACCCGCCCAATTGCGATCCTGTCTACATCGGAAAAAGTGTTAAAATTTGGTGATGACAACTTCACTCTGACAGAGTTCAAATCTCGTCTTACCACGCCAAAAATTAATCAAAGAAACCTAAGCTTGATATAACTCTAGTAATAATCAAATTAAAAACAACAAAATTCTCATCTTTTTATAAGTATAATGCAGAGGAATAAATAATAGTAATAATAATATACATGGAACAGAGAGAATTTACCTCTGAGGAGACTGGTGCTGTAAAAATTGACCTACTTTCGTTACAGTAAACAACTGGGTTTTCCCTTGATCCCACAATCTCCGCCATCCAAACGAGCCTTTTCTCCTTCTCCCTGCCCGTCTGCCCGAACATTAAAATATTTTATTTATAAACCCACAATCTTCTATCAATTTGCATTACACCCCCTTAAAGCTTATGATGGTGGTGAAAATGGACCGACGAATCTTTAGTCACGGTGTGAAAATCGTTTTCACCTCTAATTTTACTTTTAAAATCAAACTTTCTCCTCAATTTTAAATAATAATCAAACTCACTTTTTTATTCTAATTAAATATCTATAATACCCTTTTATTAGCAATTTTTTTTCTTTTTTAAAATTCATGATATGTTCACTCTTTTGAATTCATCCTAAATTATCACTTTTTTCCTTAATTAGTATAAATATTTTGGATGAAAAAAGTGGAAGATACTAATTAAAGATATAAGTTAATGATAATCTTTTTTATAGTAAAGTAAATTAGCATAATAAAAAAATTAATTTTATTAATAATAATTAAATTCTAATATTTATTTATACAAGTAAAAATAATAGAGAATAATAATTATAAAAGTATATTTTGATGCAAAAAATACAAAATAACTAATTAGATTAGAGTCAATTTTGTAAAGATTGTATTTATTTAGATTTTAAATTATTTTGTACTATAATTTATGTGATACTATAGTTTATTATATAAATTAAATAATTTTTTATCGACATTGAAGAGTATTACATAAGTTATAGTTTAAAATAATTTAAAATTCAAATAAATACAATCTTTAAAACTTTGACCTTAATTTAATTAATTATTTTATATTTTCTGCATTGATATATATTGTATAGTTATTATTCTTTGTTATTTTCACCTATATAAATAAATATTAGAGTTTTGATTACTACTAAAACTTAGAAGTAGGTTATTACAAATAAGTAACAATTTAGAAAATTTAACAAATAACAATTTAGAAGTAGGTTATTACAAATAATGACAATAGAATCTAATGTTCGAGTAATAGTCATAGAAAGTTTTCATAAACTAACAAAAAGGAAAAATATGTGCAAGTGTAGAAAACCCGCAATTAAAATTAAAACAAACAAATCTTCACCTAAATAATGCAGTTTTTAACGATCATATTAATTCTAACACTTTTTATTTTTATTTTTGTTTGTAGTGTAATCACTAATTACACATCTTTTTATTTTTGGTTATAGCATATACATTAATTACATCCTTTTTTATCCCTTTTAAAATTGTAAAATCTTCTATATTTGAACCTATTCTAAATCTTCTATCTCTCTGAACGAATTTTGGGCAATGATGTGATTTTAGATTTCGAATTTTTAGGGATCTAATTTTTCCTTTTTTTTTTTGAAATACCATGAAATCAAATTTTTGTTCTATTTTGATTCAACATGGTGGTAAATGATATTCTTCAAGTTCGTAATTTTTTATTCTGGGTTATATCTCAGTTTTTATTCAATGTTTTTATGATGAAAAAACGTTGTTTTTACAAAAAAATATTAAAAAAAATAATATTTTGCAGTGTTATATGTGTATATATTTGATTATTCTTTTTGTATTTTATAATTTTTTGTATCTTGAACTGCGTATCAAGATTTATACTTCAGTGATTCAATACGTTTGATTGGTATTACCCCTAACGAAGGGGTTCATGATGTAGACGAAGATAATGTCTCTATAATAAGTGATTCTAGAAGTTTGGAGATGAATATGAATCAAGTTTACAAGGACAAAAAAGTGTTGATGATTAAACCCGCGCATTTGTCAACAAATTTCTATTTACAATGGTCAGGTCTATCCCAACATGGTAAGTTTCAATTTTCTTTTTTTTTTTGTTGGTGTATGTCTGGTATAATTGTGAGTAAATCTTGTAGTGTTTCTCTGTAAAATAGGGTGTGTCTAGTATTTACCGATATACCAATTACATATAACTAAAGCACAAAAAAAAAACTAAAAATATTTATGTGTTTTTTAAGAATGGCAACGATTGGTATATTCCGTGTATATGTCTGATATAATTGTGGACAAAACTTGGAATACTTTTCAGTAAAATAAGTATAATTCATGTTATGTCAATTGTTTACAAATATACCAAGTATATACAGTTAAACACCCCAAAAATACACAAAATTAAATTTGTGTGTGTTTTGTTGTGTATATGTAACGCCCGCGAAATGACCAAAATACCCCTCAAGGGGAGGTGTGCGAGAAACGTGCCTTCCGATGCTCGGATCGGAAATCCGAGAGCGGATTCATGATCAGCACTGAAAATGGAGTGGGGGAAAGGTCTCGGTCGAATTTTAGAGCAACCGAGTCAAAAGATAATTTTTCGTTCCAAAACGAAAAACAGTGAGCCTCCGCGACGGAACCGCGACGCGGACTGGTCGCGGAGACACACTTATCTTTTCCTGAAAATTTCGACGGAGTTGAAATTTCCGAAAATACACTGTCCGCGATCAGTCCGCGTCGCGGACTGTGCTATTCCAGGACGGGATTTAATTTCTTAAAATTTCCAAGGGCAGTATGGTCCAATCCCACCTATCCTAAACGTACCCCTATGACCTATATAGGTCGGTTTTCACGAAAAAGGGTTGAAAACCCCCATTGAAGAAGTCTTCCTAAGGTTCTTAAGGCTAGGGCTTGAAGGAGGTTGAAGAGAGTAAGAGGAAAGAAGGTGCTTTAGTGTGACTATCTTCTTTCAGGTATGTAAGGCTAAACTTAAAACATGGGAATGTCCTCCCATGTGCCCCCTGAGTAATGTATTAAAGTTTAATGATGAATGATGTGATGAATGCTAAGTGGTTCGCTTGGGGGCTAGCAATAGTCTCTGAGTGCCGGCCACGCCTAGGGTACCCTCCCGGGGCGTGACAAACTTGGTATCAGAGCACAGAGTTCAAGAGTCCTAGGGAGTCTACGAAGCCGTGTCTAGTAGAGTCTCGTTTATGCGTGTGTTGTGCACCACACCTCATAAACAGAATGCTACAGGGCATTAGGAAATGGTTCCACTTCTTTGATGTTCTGAGTCGTGCGCTAGAGCTTGACTTTAAGCAAACCTCTTTAACTCGTGCGTTACGCGTTTGCAGATAATGCCTCCAAAATGCACTGCTGCCCAAAGAGATGGTTCTGTCCCAAGTACTGAGAACCACTTGCCAGAACGTGAGGTAAGGAGACGGGGACGACCAGCTAGAGCTGCTGAGGCTCCACCAGCACCCCCACCACAGTCAGCCCCCACTTCAGAGGCAGACTTCAGGGGAGCCATTGCCATGCTCACCCAGTTGGTGGCCTCGCAAAGTAGCAGTCGTGGTCCCCAGGCCCCAAGCTCCAGTTCCCAAGAGCCAACTGCTGCTTCCAGGCTTAGAGATTTTTTGAGGATGAATCCGCCAGTCTATACGGGTTCTAAGGTTGAGGAGGATCCGCAAAACTTTATTGATGAAATGCGCAAGATCCTAAGGGCAATGCATGCAAGTGAGATTGAAGGAGTGGAGTTGGTTTCATATCAACTTAAGGATGTGGCCAACATTTGGTACAACCAATGGGAGGATGCTAGAGGTGAAAGTGCTGAACCAGCCGAGTGGGAAGAGTTCGAGAGTGCTTTTCTCGATCATTTCTTTCCCCAGGAGTTAAGGGAAGCCAAGGTTGAAGAGTTTGTGAACTTAAAGCAGGAGGGTATGACCGCCAAAGAGTATAGCCTAAAGTTCACCCAGCTGTCAAGGTATGCTCCGGAGATGGTTCTTGATATGAGGGCCAGGATGAGAAAATTTGTGTCTGGACTGGGCAGACATGTGAAGAGGGAGTGCAAGGCGGCATTGCTGATCCCAGACATGGATATTTCCAGGCTGATGGTTTACGCTCAACAGATCGAGGAGGACAAGAAGAGGGACAGGGAGGAACATCAGAGCAAGAAAGCCAAGGCTGTGGCCCAGGAACAAAACCCGCAAAAAGGGGACAAGGGCAGCAAGAACTTCTTTCAGAGGAAACCTCCTCGCCATGCAACACCGATGGTGAATGCACCTGTTCAGCAGCACAGGTATGACCAAAGGACCCAGGGCCATCAGAATTTCAGAGCACAGGTATCTCAGTCCCAGGCCAGTGTCGCCCAGGGCCCCAGAGAAAAAGCAACTTGTGGCAGATGTGGCAAACAACATCTTGGTGCGTGCCGGGAAGGCACCAATTTATGCTATACGTGTGGACAGCCTGGCCATATCCAGATTGAATGTCCTATGAGGAGCCAGAGGGGAAACGACAGAGGTAATAGGGCCCAGTCATCTACAGCGCCCCCTGCGGGCAGTCAACAGAGGGCTACTGCTACGAATGCTGGAGGCGGAGCGAACCGCCTGTATGCTATGGGAAATCGGCAGGACCGAGAGGCTGCCCCAGATGTTGTAACGGGTATGCTTCAAATCTTCTCTTATAACTGTTACGCATTACTTGACCCGGGTGCCACCTTATCCTTTGTGACTCCCTATGTGGCCAATAAGTTCGAAGTTGCCCCAGAATGTCTACGTGAGCCATATTCCGTTTCAACTCCTACTGGAGAGTCTATTCTGGCAAAAAGGGTCTATAGAAACTGTGTAGTATCCATTTATTACAGGGATACATTGGCTGATTTGGTAGAATTAGAGATGGTGGATTTTGATGTGATCCTTGGGATGGATTGGCTTCACGCTTGCCATGCATCCATAGACTGTAGAACCCGAGTGGTTAAGTTTCAATTTCCACTTGAACCGGTCTTAGAATGGAAGGGAGGTTATGTTGCACCCAAGGGTATAATTATTTCTTACCTGAGGGCAAGGAGGTTGATCTCTAAGGGGTGTATCTACCACCTAGTAAGAGTTAAAGCTGATAATGTTGAGACCCCTACTCTTGAGTCGGTCTCAGTTGTTAATGAGTTTCCTGAGGTGTTCCCGGAGGATTTACCTGGAGTCCCTCCTGATAGGGAGATTGACTTCGGTATTGATGTACTCCCCGATACGCAGCCTATTTCAATTCCGCCATATAGGATGGCCCCCGCTGAACTGAAGGAGCTGAAAGAACAGTTGAAAGACCTGTTAGAGAAGGGTTTTATTAGACCTAGTGTTTCTCCGTGGGGTGCTCCAGTGTTGTTTGTGCGAAAGAAAGATGGGACGCTTCGAATGTGTATAGACTATAGGCAGCTGAACAAGGTCACAGTCAAGAACAAGTATCCTCTTCCTAGGATTGACGACTTGTTCGACCAACTTCAGGGTGCCTCATGTTTTTCAAAAATAGACCTCAGATCGGGTTACCATCAGTTAAAGGTGAGGGAGTGTGATATCCCAAAGACAGCTTTCAGGACAAGATATGGTCATTTTGAATTCTTAGTGATGTCCTTTGGGTTGACCAATGCACCAGCAGCCTTTATGGACTTGATGAACAGAGTATTTAGACCCTACTTGGATATGTTTGTAATCGTCTTCATTGATGATATTTTGATATATTCGAAGGATGAGGAAGAGCATACTAAACATCTCAGAGTTGTCCTTCAAACTCTTAAGGACCACGAGTTATATGCTAAGTTCTCCAAGTGTGAATTCTGGCTTAAGTCAGTGGCTTTCCTAGGCCATGTGGTTTCGGGTGATGGTATTCGAGTGGATAACCAGAAGATTGAGGCGGTGGCAAGCTGGCCAAGGCCAACCTCTCCGACTGACATAAGAAGCTTCTTGGGGTTGGCAGGCTACTACCGGAGGTTTGTGGAGGGGTTTTCTTCCCTATCTGCACCATTGACCAAACTGACCCAAAAAGGGGCTAAGTTCCAATGGTCTGACGAATGTGAGAAAAGTTTCCAAGAGCTGAAGACCAGGTTAACCACTGCACCTGTGTTGACATTGCCTGACGGAACAGATGACTTTGTGGTATACTGTGACGCATCTAGAGTTGGGTTGGGGTGCGTGTTAATGCAAAGAGGAAGGGTGGTAGCCTATGCTTCCAGACAGCTTAAGGTTCATGAACGAAACTATCCTACCCATGATCTTGAGTTGGCAGCCGTTGTGTTCGCACTTAAAATCTGGCGCCACTACTTGTATGGAGTGCATGTGGATGTGTTCACAGACCATAAGAGCTTGCAGTATGTATTCAGCCAAAGAGAGCTCAATTTGCGACAGAGGAGATGGTTAGAGTTGCTCAAGGACTATGATATGAGCGTCATGTACCACCCAGGTAAGGCTAACGTTGTTGCTGATGCTCTTAGCAGGTTGTCTATGGGTAGCACGGCCCATGTTGATGAAGAAAAGAAAGAACTGGTGAGAGAGGTGCACAGGTTGGCCCGATTGGGGGTCCAACTTGAAGAGAACGATGAAGGAGGAGTTAGTGTTCAAAATGGGTCTTCATCATCCCTGGTGACTAAGGTTAAAGAGAAGCAGGATCGAGATCCCATTATACTCCAACTAAAAGAAGATGTTCAGAAGCAAAAAGTGATGGCCTTTTCCAAAGGGGGAGATGGGGTACTGAGGTACCAGAACAGATTATGTGTCCCTAATGTTGATGGTGTTCGAGAAAGGATTTTAGCTGAGGCCCATAATGCTAAGTACTCCATCCATCCAGGTTCCACCAAGATGTATCACGACTTGAAAGAAGTCTATTGGTGGAGTGGAATGAAGAGGGACATCGCAGAATTCGTTTCCAGATGCCCCAACTGCCAGCAGGTCAAGGTTGAGCACCAAAGGCCAAGTGGTCTGGCTCAGAATTTTGAAATTCCAGAATGGAAGTGGGAGATGGTGAACATGGACTTTGTCACGGGCTTACCGAAATCCCGGAGGCAACATGACTCCATATGGGTGATTGTAGACAGAATGACGAAATCAGCACATTTCTTAGCAGTCAAGACGACTAACACTGCCGAAGATTATGCCAGAATATATATTCAGGAGATAGTGAGATTGCACGGAGTTCCCTTGTCTATTATTTCAGACAGAGGAGCCCAATTTACCTCTCACTTCTGGAAGTCATTCCAGAAAGGGCTGGGTACTAAGGTGAACTTGAGCACGGCCTTTCATCCACAGACGGATGGCCAGGCAGAACGCACCATCCAGACGTTGGAAGACATGTTGAGAGCATGCGTTCTTGACTTCAAAGGGAATTGGGACGACCATTTACCCTTGATTGAATTTGCATACAACAACAGCTATCATGCGAGTATCTGAATGGCCCCTTATGAGGCCTTGTATGGGAGAAGATGTAGATCGCCCATTGGGTGGTTCGAGGTTGGAGAGGCCGGGCTGATTGGGCCAGACCTTGTCCACCAGTCCATGGAAAAGGTGAAGACTATACGAGAAAGGTTAAAGGCAGCCCAGAGCCGACAAAAGTCGTACACAGATGTAAGGAGAAGGGATTTAGAGTTTGAGGTGAATGACTGGGTTTATCTGAAGGTATCACCTATGAAAGGTGTCACGAGGTTTGGGAAGAAAGGGAAGTTGGGTCCTCGCTATATTGGTCCCTACCAAATTGTGCGAAGGATTGGAAAGGTTGCTTATGAGCTGGAACTACCCTCTGAATTAGATGGGATTCATCCAGTGTTCCACGTCTCAATGTTGAAGAAATGTTTAGGGGATCCAGCCTTGGTAGTGCCTGTAGAGAGCACAGGAATCAAGGACAGCCTGTCCTATGAGAAAACCCCAGTCCAAATCCTTGATCGGCAGGTTCGCAAACTAAGGAACAAGGAGATAGCTTCTGTTAAGGTACTGTGGAGAAATCAATTCGTTGAAGGATCCACATGGGAAGCTGAGGAGGAGATGAAAGCAAAGTACCCGCACTTGTTCGTGCCCGAGGTCGATGGAAGCATCGAAGGTAATGATCCTACTTAATGTAAATTAATGTATATTACATGAATTCCATGTGAAATTGTTAATGTTGAATAAATGAGCTTATAGACCAATGAAAGATGAAGGTAGTAGGTCATCAAAGTAATATTGAGGTAAGTCGTGAGCCTATTCGTGCTAAAATACTTCCCTACTGATCATTCGAGGACAAATGATCCCAAGGGGGAGATAATGTAACGCCCGCGAAATGACCAAAATACCCCTCAAGGGGAGGTGTGCGAGAAACGTGCCTTCCGATGCTCGGATCGGAAATCCGAGAGCGGATTCATGATCAGCACTGAAAATGGAGTGGGGGAAAGGTCTCGGTCGAATTTTAGAGCAACCGAGTCAAAAGATAATTTTTCGTTCCAAAACGAAAAACAGTGAGCCTCCGCGACGGAACCGCGACGCGGACTGGTCGCGGAGACACACTTATCTTTTCCTGAAAATTTCGACGGAGTTGAAATTTCCGAAAATACACTGTCCGCGACCAGTCCGCGTCGCGGACTGTGCTATTCCAGGACGGGATTTAATTTCTTAAAATTTCCAAGGGCAGTATGGTCCAATCCCACCTATCCTAAACGTACCCCTATGACCTATATAGGTCGGTTTTCACGAAAAAGGGTTGAAAACCCCCATTGAAGAAGTCTTCCTAAGGTTCTTAAGGCTAGGGCTTGAAGGAGGTTGAAGAGAGTAAGAGGAAAGAAGGTGCTTTAGTGTGACTATCTTCTTTCAGGTATGTAAGGCTAAACTTAAAACATGGGAATGTCCTCCCATGTGCCCCCTGAGTAATGTATTAAAGTTTAATGATGAATGATGTGATGAATCTTAAGTGGTTCGCTTGGGGGCTAGCAATAGTCTCTGAGTGCCGGCCACGCCTAGGGTACCCTCCCGGGGCGTGAAAAGATAAGTGTGTCTCCGCGACCAGTCCGCGTCGCGGTTCCGTCGCGGAGGCTCACTGTTTTTCGTTTTGGAACGAAAAATTATCTTTTGACTCGGTTGCTCTAAAATTCGACCGAGACCTTTCCCCCACTCCATTTTCAGTGCTGATCATGAATCCGCTCTCGGATTTCCGATCCGAGCATCGGAAGGCACGTTTCTCGCACACCTCCCCTTGAGGGGTATTTTGGTCATTTCGCGGGCGTTACATTATCTCCCCCTTGGGATCATTTGTCCTCGAATGATCAGTAGGGAAGTATTTTAGCACGAATAGGCTCACGACTTACCTCAATATTACTTTGATGACCTACTACCTTCATCTTTCATTGGTCTATAAGCTCATTTATTCAACATTAACAATTTCACATGGAATTCATGTAATATACATTAATTTACATTAAGTAGGATCATTACCTTCGATGCTTCCATCGACCTCGGGCACGAACAAGTGCGGGTACTTTGCTTTCATCTCCTCCTCAGCTTCCCATGTGGATCCTTCAACGAATTGATTTCTCCACAGTACCTTAACAGAAGCTATCTCCTTGTTCCTTAGTTTGCGAACCTGCCGATCAAGGATTTGGACTGGGGTTTCCTCATAAGACAGGCTGTCCTTGATTCCTGTGCCCTCTACAGGCACTACCAAGGCTGGATCCCCTAAACATTTCTTCAACATTGAGACGTGGAACACTGGATGAATCCCATCTAATTCAGAGGGTAGTTCCAGCTCATAAGCAACCTTTCCAATCCTTCGCACAATTTGGTAGGGACCAATATAGCGAGGACCCAACTTCCCTTTCTTCCCGAACCTCGTGACACCTTTCATAGGTGATACCTTCAGATAAACCCAGTCATTCACCTCAAACTCTAAATCCCTTCTCCTTACATCTGTGTACGACTTTTGTCGGCTCTGGGCTGCCTTTAACCTTTCTCGTATAGTCTTCACCTTTTCCATGGACTGGTGGACAAGGTCTGGCCCAATCAGCCCGGCCTCTCCAACCTCGAACCACCCAATGGGCGATCTACATCTTCTCCCATACAAGGCCTCATAAGGGGCCATTCGGATACTCGCATGATAACTGTTGTTGTAGGCAAATTCAATCAAGGGTAAATGGTCGTCCCAATTCCCTTTGAAGTCAAGAACGCATGCTCTCAACATGTCTTCCAACGTCTGGATGGTGCGTTCTGCCTGGCCATCCGTCTGTGGATGAAAGGCCGTGCTCAAGTTCACCTTAGTACCCAGCCCTTTCTGGATTGACTTCCAGAAGTGAGAGGTAAATTGGGCTCCTCTGTCTGAAATAATAGACAAGGGAACTCCGTGCAATCTCACTATCTCCTGAATATATATTCTGGCATAATCTTCGGCAGTGTTAGTCGTCTTGACTGCTAAGAAATGTGCTGATTTCGTCATTCTGTCTACAATCACCCATATGGAGTCATGTTGCCTCCGGGATTTCGGTAAGCCCGTGACAAAGTCCATGTTCACCATCTCCCACTTCCATTCTGGAATTTCAAAATTCTGAGCCAGACCACTTGGCCTTTGGTGCTCAACCTTGACCTGCTGGCAGTTGGGGCATCTGGAAACGAATTCTGCGATGTCCCTCTTCATTCCACTCCACCAATAGACTTCTTTCAAGTCGTGATACATCTTGGTGGAACCTGGATGGATGGAGTACTTAGCATTATGGGCCTCAGCTAAAATCCTTTCTCGAACACCATCAACATTAGGGACACATAATCTGTTCTGGTACCTCAGTACCCCATCTCCCCCTTTGGAAAAGGCCATCACTTTTTGCTTCTGAACATCTTCTTTTAGTTGGAGTATAATGGGATCTCGATCCTGCTTCTCTTTAACCTCAGTCACCAGGGATGATGAAGACCCATTTTGAACACTAACTCCTCCTTCATCGTTCTCTTCAAGTTGGACCCCCAATCGGGCCAACCTGTGCACCTCTCTCACCAGTTCTTTCTTTTCTTCATCAACATGGGCCGTGCTACCCATAGACAACCTGCTAAGAGCATCAGCAACAACGTTAGCCTTACCTGGGTGGTACATGACGCTCATATCATAGTCCTTGAGCAACTCTAACCATCTCCTCTGTCGCAAATTGAGCTCTCTTTGGCTGAATACATACTGCAAGCTCTTATGGTCTGTGAACACATCCACATGCACTCCATACAAGTAGTGGCGCCAGATTTTAAGTGCGAACACAACGGCTGCCAACTCAAGATCATGGGTAGGATAGTTTCGTTCATGAACCTTAAGCTGTCTGGAAGCATAGGCTACCACCCTTCCTCTTTGCATTAACACGCACCCCAACCCAACTCTAGATGCGTCACAGTATACCACAAAGTCATATGTTCCGTCAGGCAATGTCAACACAGGTGCAGTGGTTAACCTGGTCTTCAGCTCTTGGAAACTTTTCTCACATTCGTCAACCATTGGAACTTAGCCCCTTTTTGGGTCAGTTTGGTCAATGGTGCAGATAGGGAAGAAAACCCCTCCACAAACCTCCGGTAGTAGCCTGCCAACCCCAAGAAGCTTCTTATGTCAGTCGGAGAGGTTGGCCTTGGCCAGCTTGCCACCGCCTCAATCTTCTGGTTATCCACTCGAATACCATCACCCGAAACCACATGGCCTAGGAAAGCCACTGACTTAAGCCAGAATTCACACTTGGAGAACTTAGCATATAACTCGTGGTCCTTAAGAGTTTGAAGGACAACTCTGAGATGTTTAGTATGCTCTTCCTCATCCTTCGAATATATCAAAATATCATCAATGAAGACGATTACAAACATATCCAAGTAGGGTCTAAATACTCTGTTCATCAAGTCCATAAAGGCTGCTGGTGCATTGGTCAACCCAAAGGACATCACTAAGAATTCAAAATGACCATATCTTGTCCTGAAAGCTGTCTTTGGGATATCACACTCCCTCACCTTTAACTGATGGTAACCCGATCTGAGGTCTATTTTTGAAAAACATGAGGCACCCTGAAGTTGGTCGAACAAGTCGTCAATCCTAGGAAGAGGATACTTGTTCTTGACTGTGACCTTGTTCAGCTGCCTATAGTCTATACACATTCGAAGCGTCCCATCTTTCTTTCGCACAAACAACACTGGAGCACCCCACGGAGAAACACTAGGTCTAATAAAACCCTTCTCTAACAGGTCTTTCAACTGTTCTTTCAGCTCCTTCAGTTCAGCGGGGGCCATCCTATATGGCGGAATTGAAATAGGCTGCGTATCGGGGAGTACATCAATACCGAAGTCAATCTCCCTATCAGGAGGGACTCCAGGTAAATCCTCCGGGAACACCTCAGGAAACTCATTAACAACTGAGACCGACTCAAGAGTAGGGGTCTCAACATTATCAGCTTTAACTCTTACTAGGTGGTAGATACACCCCTTAGAGATCAACCTCCTTGCCCTCAGGTAAGAAATAATTATACCCTTGGGTGCAACATAACCTCCCTTCCATTCTAAGACCGGTTCAAGTGGAAATTGAAACTTAACCACTCGGGTTCTACAGTCTATGGATGCATGGCAAGCGTGAAGCCAATCCATCCCAAGGATCACATCAAAATCCACCATCTCTAATTCTACCAAATCAGCCAATGTATCCCTGTAATAAATGGATACTACACAGTTTCTATAGACCCTTTTTGCCAGAATAGACTCTCCAGTAGGAGTTGAAACGGAATATGGCTCACGTAGACATTCTGGGGCAACTTCGAACTTATTGGCCACATAGGGAGTCACAAAGGATAAGGTGGCACCCGGGTCAAGTAATGCGTAACAGTTATAAGAGAAGATTTGAAGCATACCCGTTACAACATCTGGGGCAGCCTCTCGGTCCTGCCGATTTCCCATAGCATACAGGCGGTTCGCTCCGCCTCCAGCATTCGTAGCAGTAGCCCTCTGTTGACTGCCCGCAGGGGGCGCTGTAGATGACTGGGCCCTATTACCTCTGTCGTTTCCCCTCTGGCTCCTCATAGGACATTCAATCTGGATATGGCCAGGCTGTCCACACGTATAGCATAAATTGGTGCCTTCCCGGCACGCACCAAGATGTTGTTTGCCACATCTGCCACAAGTTGCTTTTTCTCTGGGGCCCTGGGCGACACTGGCCTGGGACTGAGATACCTGTGCTCTGAAATTCTGATGGCCCTGGGTCCTTTGGTCATACCTGTGCTGCTGAACAGGTGCATTCACCATCGGTGTTGCATGGCGAGGAGGTTTCCTCTGAAAGAAGTTCTTGCTGCCCTTGTCCCCTTTTTGCGGGTTTTGTTCCTGGGCCACAGCCTTGGCTTTCTTGCTCTGCTGTTCCTCCCTGTCCCTCTTCTTGTCCTCCTCGATCTGTTGAGCGTAAACCATCAGCCTGGAAATATCCATGTCTGGGATCAGCAATGCCGCCTTGCACTCCCTCTTCACATGTCTGCCCAGTCCAGACACAAATTTTCTCATCCTGGCCCTCATATCAAGAACCATCTCCGGAGCATACCTTGACAGCTGGGTGAACTTTAGGCTATACTCTTTGGCGGTCATACCCTCCTGCTTTAAGTTCACAAACTCTTCAACCTTGGCTTCCCTTAACTCCTGGGGAAAGAAATGATCGAGAAAAGCACTCTCGAACTCTTCCCACTCGGCTGGTTCAGCACTTTCACCTCTAGCATCCTCCCATTGGTTGTACCAAATGTTGGCCACATCCTTAAGTTGATATGAAACCAACTCCACTCCTTCAATCTCACTTGCATGCATTGCCCTTAGGATCTTGCGCATTTCATCAATAAAGTTTTGCGGATCCTTCTCAACCTTAGAACCCGTATAGACTGGCGGATTCATCCTCAAAAAATCTCTAAGCCTGGAAGCAGCAGTTGGCTCTTGGGAACTGGAGCTTGGGGCCTGGGGACCACGACTGCTACTTTGCGAGGCCACCAACTGGGTGAGCATGGCAATGGCTCCCCTGAAGTCTGCCTCTGAAGTGGGGGCTGACTGTGGTGGGGGTGCTGGTGGAGCCTCAGCAGCTCTAGCTGGTCGTCCCCGTCTCCTTACCTCACGTTCTGGCAAGTGGTTCTCAGTACTTGGGACAGAACCATCTCTTTGGGCAGCAGTGCGTTTTGGAGGCATTATCTACAAACGCGTAACGCACGAGTTAAAGAGGTTTGCTTAAAGTCAAGCTCTAGCGCACGACTCAGAACATCAAAGAAGTGGAACCATTTCCTAATGCCCTGTAGCATCTTGTTTATGAAGTGTGGTGCACAACACACGCATAAACGAGACTCTACTAGACACGGCTTCGTAGACTCCCTAGGACTCTTGAACTCTGTGCTCTGATACCAAGTTTGTCACGCCCCGGGAGGGTACCCTAGGCGTGGCCGGCACTCAGAGACTATTGCTAGCCCCCAAGCGAACCACTTAGCATTCATCACATCATTCATTATAAACATTGCGGAAGGAGATAGAAAATAATACTTAAACATAGTGGGCCAATGGCCAAACATCAAAACTGTTCATTACACCAAGCAAAGGAATATTGCTCAGGTATCATAACATTCACCTTGACTACACCATTTTGTCTACAAAGCCTCTAACATTCCTTAAAACGTCTAGGAAGAGGACCATGACAGACCATGGCTACTCGACTCAAAAGAACAGGATAACATTCATAAATAAAGGTTTCCTCCGGAAACAAGGAGGCTCACCACAGTTAGAACTTGGAAACACTTGACCTCAACGGGGCGGCTGCTGAAGTCCTCTAGCTCCTGTATCTGCATCATGAAACGATGCAGCGCCAAATGGCGTCAGTACTTGGAATGTACTGGCATGTAAAATAGCTGAAACACATTGTTAGGAATATACGGACATAACGTACATCATCATGAGACCTTAACATTTACATCAGAGAAACATTAACATTTACCTTTTACATTAACATTGATCTTTACATTAGCATTAACCTTTACATTAGAGTACTATTAGGAAAACCTTTTCTGGGAAGCCTAACTGGGAGTTTCTTTAACCGACAACCATCACTTATGAGCCAGTGATGATACAACGAAGCGATGCCGTTGCCACATCCATCCATTACCCTGCCCAGGGTAAAGGACATTACATTAGTGGATCCATAAAACATAACATTAGTCCTCATTTGGGACAAGATAGGAGCCATCCGCATTGCGGTTCAATCCTCTCTTCCTACGCGGGCCACGTAGTTAATGGACTCAAGTGGGACTCACTTTTATCCATTTCGGTGCTCAATACTCCTCCCAGAACTCGACATGCTCATAAAACATTAACATTCATTAGTCCCATAGGGACGCATTTCATCATCATTAGTCCCCATAGGGGCATAATACATTATCATTGGCATCAACATTCATTTGTCCCATAGGGACACATTACATTGTCATTAGCATCTCCTTTTTGTATTAACATTAACCTCATTGTCATTCCATCTCATTAACATCAACATCATTGACTTTAGGGACGCTCGTTTAGGAACTTTGACTCTCAACTTAGAGACAATCCCACATTCACATTCTCAACATTCATCATTCATTGTTTGTCATCACTCTAGACTCTACACACACACCCATGTTCATCATGCATGCTTTTCTAGAATACATATGCGATAGATATAAGGTTTTCAACTAAATGCTTTTCAAGAAAATAGTTTAAAAGGATGCATGGGGGTTTTTATGAGGGTCATCATCAATGCAGGAAAATATGTAGGTTTATGCATAAAATAATGGCATTTATTCATTTCATTACGTGAATCAACACGTTTTACTTCATTACCCTAACATCATTCACCATTAAACTTTAATACATTACTCAGGGGGCACATGGGAGGACATTCCCATGTTTTAAGTTTAGCCTTACATACCTGAAAGAAGATAGTCACACTAAAGCACCTTCTTTCCTCTTACTCTCTTCAACCTCCTTCAAGCCCTAGCCTTAAGAACCTTAGGAAGACTTCTTCAATGGGGGTTTTCAACCCTTTTTCGTGAAAACCGACCTATATAGGTCATAGGGGTACGTTTAGGATAGGTGGGATTGGACCATACTGCCCTTGGAAATTTTAAGAAATTAAATCCCGTCCTGGAATAGCACAGTCCGCGACGCGGACAGTGTATTTTCGGAAATTTCAACTCCGTCGAAATTTTCAGGAAAAGATAAGTGTGTCTCCGCGACCAGTCCGCGTCGCGGTTCCGTCGCGGAGGCTCACTGTTTTTCGTTTTGGAACGAAAAATTATCTTTTGACTCGGTTGCTCTAAAATTCGATCGAGACCTTTCCCCCACTCCATTTTCAGTGCTGATCATGAATCCGCTCTCGAATTTCCGATCCGAGCATCGGAAGGCACGTTTCTCGCACACCTCCCCTTGAGGGGTATTTTGGTCATTTCGCGGGCGTTACATTATCTCCCCCTTGGGATCATTTGTCCTCGAATGATCAGTAGGGAAGTATTTTAGCACGAATAGGCTCACGACTTACCTCAATATTACTTTGATGACCTACTACCTTCATCTTTCATTGGTCTATAAGCTCATTTATTCAACATTAACAATTTCACATGGAATTCATGTAATATACATTAATTTACATTAAGTAGGATCATTACCTTCGATGCTTCCATCGACCTCGGGCACGAACAAGTGCGGGAACTTTGCTTTCATCTCCTCCTCAGCTTCCCATGTGGATCCTTCAACGAATTGATTTCTCCACAGTACCTTAACAGAAGCTATCTCCTTGTTCCTTAGTTTGCGAACCTGTCGATCAAGGATTTGGACTGGGGTTTCCTCATAGGACAGGCTGTCCTTGATTCCTGTGCCCTCTACAGGCACTACCAAGGCTGGATCCCCTAAACATTTCTTCAACATTGAGACGTGGAACACTGGATGAATCCCATCTAATTCAGAGGGTAGTTCCAGCTCATAAGCAACCTTTCCAATCCTTCGCACAATTTGGTAGGGACCAATGTAGCGAGGACCCAACTTCCCTTTCTTCCCGAACCTCGTGACACCTTTCATAGGTGATACCTTCAGATAAACCCAGTCATTCACCTCAAACTCTAAATCCCTTCTCCTTACATCTGTGTACGACTTTTGTCGGCTCTGGGCTGCCTTTAACCTTTCTCGTATAGTCTTCACCTTTTCCATGGACTGGTGGACAAGGTCTGGCCCAATCAGCCCGGCCTCTCCAACCTCGAACCACCCAATGGGCGATCTACATCTTCTCCCATACAAGGCCTCATAAGGGGCCATTCGGATACTCGCATGATAACTGTTGTTGTAGGCAAATTCAATCAAGGGTAAATGGTCGTCCCAATTCCCTTTGAAGTCAAGAACGCATGCTCTCAACATGTCTTCCATCGTCTGGATGGTGCGTTCTGCCTGGCCATCCGTTTGTGGATGAAAGGCCGTGCTCAAGTTCACCTTAGTACCCAGCCCTTTCTGGAATGACTTCCAGAAGTGAGAGGTAAATTGGGCTCCTCTGTCTGAAATAATAGACAAGGGAACTCCGTGCAATCTCACTATCTCCTGAATATATATTCTGGCATAATCTTCGGCAGTGTTAGTCGTCTTGACTGCTAAGAAATGTGCTGATTTCGTCATTCTGTCTACAATCATAAATGTGGATAAATGTTGTAGTATTTTTCAATAAAATTTGTATAATTCAGGTTGTGTCTAATATTTACTAATATACCAATTATATATAACTTTAAAAAAACATAAAAAAATATTTTAGTATTTTTTTTGAAGAATGGTAACTTTCATTTAATTTTGTGCATATATCTGGTATAATTGCGGATAAAAATTAAAGTATTTTTCTGTAAAATATGTATAATTCACGATATGTCAAGTATTTACAAATATATCAATTATATATCACTTAAACATCCAAAAAGATACACAAATCAAATTTAGGTGTTTTTTTGTGTGTATATTGTTGACATCCCGAAGGCACAACGTCGTGGCAACTTGCAAAAAATAATTAAATAAAAGAATTTAAAAGAATACTTTTAAAAATAATTTGGTTTTAGAGTCGCCACCTAATTTTAATTAGGAAACGAATCAATTATTTATAAAATAGTGTGTGAACCAAAAGGTTCTAGGTAAAGGTTCAAGTTATTCCTGTAACGCCCGGTAAAATTACTAAAATACCCCTAGAGGAGAGATGTACGCTTGGTGTCTTCCGATGCTCGGATGGAAAATTCGAGGCCGGATTCGTGGTCAGGACAACAAATTGAGGAGGGGGGGGAGGGAAGGTCTCGGTCAATTTTTAGAGCGATCGAGTCAAATTAGTTCTTCGTTCCAAAACGAGAAATAGTGAGAGTTCGCGACAGAGCCGCGTCGTGGACCCATCATGAAGAGTCACTTATGGGTTTCTAAAATTTCAAGGGGCATTCTAGTCCATTCCTAGCATCTTCTAAAACCCATGTACGATTTATATAAGCGTTTTCATGAAGAAAGGGTCTAAAATTCCATTCTAAATCCTCTTCCTAACAACGCTTATACATCAGAGCTTGAGGAGAGTAGAGGAGAGTCAAGATTGAGGAATCAAGAGGAAGCCCCAAGGGAATTGTGTTGATAGCAATCATCCCAGGTATGTAAGACTATCCCAAAACATGAGATTGTTCTTCCATGTGCCCCCTTTAAGTAAATTGAGTCTATGATTGAAGATGATGAGTTGTATGTGAAAATCCTTTTGAGTATTTTTCTGAGATTTTCTTAATCCATGTATTTTCTTAAATTGATGATCACCGTAAATTTGATTTACTGCATAAGTTGTTTTCATTAATGATTTTACAAAATTCCATGTCTATTTTATTAAAGAATGCAAGAATGAACTTAGGGTATGAGTCTAGAGCCTTGACGAATGATGATGTTTATGATGTTGTGATTGTGGTCCAAATTGATGAGAGTCTTGATGATGATGTTGATGAAAGTGATGTTCATAAGTCTTAAAACTTGAAACTAAAATTCTAAAAGAATGTTTCGAGTCCATGATGTTGATGTTGATGTTGATGTACTATGTCCCTATGGGACCGATAATGATGATGTTGATGTTGATGTACCATGTCCCCCTGATGATGATGATGCTTTATGAGCATGTCGAGTTCTGGAAGGAGTATTGAGCACCAAAATTGGTGAGAGTGAGTCCCGCTCGTATTCATTAACTACGTGGCTCGCGTAGGAGAAAGGATTGAACCGCAATGCGGATGGCTCCTTGTCCCAAAAGAGGACTGATGTTTTTTTCTTGTGGATCTACTGAGGTTGATGTCCTTTACCCTGAGAAGGGTATTGGATGGATGTGGCAACGTCATCGCTTCGTTGTATCATCACCGACTCATAGGTGATGGTTTTTGGTTAGAGAAACTCCCAACTAGGTTCCATTTTGATGGTGATGTGATGGTATGAGTCTTGATAGATGTTGATGTTTCACTGTCTACTTTTTATCCTTGTCCTAAACGGGGATGAGTCCTTTGAGTTGAGTCGAGTTTCCCTGAGATGAGTCTAATGTATTGATGATGTTGAGATGAGACGTTGATGAGTCATTTATCTACTCTAATTTCTTGCCTTAGATAAACATTTGACATTCTGATGGAGTATGATGTTGAGTTGATGATTATCCCTATACTGTTATACTTGTACTGTTACTTTCAACCATCTTACATACCGTACATTCCACGTATTGATGCCACTCGGCGCTGCACCGTTTCATGATGCAGATATAGGAGCTAGAGGACTTCAGCAGACGCATCGTTGAGGTTCAGATATTCTGAGTTCAGTCATTGGTGAGCCTCCTTGCTATTCTGAGTTCAGTCATTGGGTAGCCATGGCCTGTAATGGTACCCTCTTAGACTGTCTAGTTGAGTTAGAGGCTTCATAGACATGAGTCAAGATTTGACGTGAGGTCTTTCCCTCTTAGAGTTGAGCTAGTAATATAATACTAATTACTTATCATTTATGTTGAGACAGAGTTTAGTGGCCATTGGCCTTTTTATTGATGTAGCTCACTACCTTATTTTAATTGTTTCGCTATGCTCGATGTTGGACGATTGCCTTGAGATTGAGTGGTTCGCTCGAGGACTAGCAATAGTCTCTGGGTGCCAGCTACGCCTAGGGTACCCTCCCGGGGCGTGACAATTCTGAAGGAAAGGTATTAGCACCCTTCAGAATCCACAACTATGGGTCCCGGCCGAACTCATTTTTTTCAAATCGAGGAGGATTACACAATGTAACACAAGTATAATAATAAAAATTATACACAAATAATGAAATAAATAACGATATAAAAAACGTCCTAGCATTTGCCTAACGTCAATAATATACACAATAATGAATAAATAAAGAATAAACTAAAATTGTTTCGTCTATTTTAATGGGAGACCTTAAAATTCAACGGATAGATTTTTCATTGGCTAATTGTGACATCTAATGTACGAAACTTGAACTCAAATTTTCTTGAATTTTAACATGTAATAAATATGAGTATAAACTAATTTTTTCCGTCTTTTAAAATGGGGAGGCCTCGAAAATCGACGAAGAAGTTTCGTCATTGGTCAAGTTTAACAAATAACATACATATGAATTCAAACTAAAACTTTTCCAATTTTAACATACGGTAAACATGAATATAAACTAACTTTTTCCGTCTTTTTGAATATGAAGGCCTCAAAATTCGACAGATAGATTTTCATTGGCTAATTTTAACAAGTAATGAACTTAAACTAATAGATTTAGATTTTAACAATATAACAAATGTTATTCTAAACTAAATTTTTCCATCTTTTTGAATGGAGAGGCCTCGAAATCCGACGAATAGATTTTTAATCCAATTTAACATATGTGAACTTGAACTAAAATTTCTAAATTTTAAAATATAATAAATATCAATCTAAACTTGGGTTTTGCGAGATGCCAGTGGTGGCATGGATGTGGAGGAGAGAAAGGGGAAAGGGGTTTTCCAGTGATCTGTGGATCTGCCGGCGACTGGGTTCACTGGTTGGAGTTTGGTATTGTTGAAGGAAATGGGTGGAGACGGCTGAGTTTTGGAACAAAAATGAAAACATTTTTAGGGTTTTCTCAAATTAAAATGCTTACCCTATTCAAATATTTGTAGCAATGTGAATGTTATGTACATATTTCATTTTGAAACCTAACGGGCTAGAAAGATAAGAGCCTGAATTGTGGGCCAATTGGACATACACATAAAATTATATGTAAACTTTTAAGAAAATATACAACTTTGCACCCTTAAATTACGTTTACCAATTTATTTACGTATCTACCAACTTATTTACATATTTATCGAGTCCAATTTTCTGACTTTTTTAATTAAAATAAATATTTTTCCTTATTTTTCTATATCTACGTGTGTTGACCTGACCCGCATTAAATGCGGTCAGGCGGCTCATTAATGGAGCCATTTAATGCAACAATTTTTTTTTTTTAATGAAGGAACTTGTTATATACGCTGGGTAATGTATATTATACATACAAGAAGCATTAATTAGAGTAATATATTCTCTCACACGTTTCATTATTACCGAGGTGTCATTAATGGCATAATTAATGCCACTGACAGACGCGACCTTAGTGATTGACGCGCCGGTCCGTCAGCCGGCGTGTCTAATCACTCCATTAAAAGTTTATTTTTTCTTCTTCTTTCTTGTATTATTGTTTTGTTTAGCACAAATTCTTGTTCTTCTTCTTCACAAATCTCCTCCATTCCGGCGATTTACAGGTATGTATTTCTTCTTTTTTATTTTTTTTTCGTTTTGAATTCGGTATTCAAGTAATGAATATTTTGAATTACTTGTAAGAATCATGTCATCCCTTTCCATTTGGGAATTTTTTGCCCCCAATGTTGTTTTCCTTTCCCACAACTCCCTTTTTTTGTTATTTTTTCCTCTTGTTTGCTTATTTTTTCTTATATTGTTGTTATTTCAGTGGGTTTTGGGTATTGTTATTGCGAATTATCGGGTTCACGACCAAATTTTTTTTTCTTTATGGATTGCAACTGGTAAATTGGGGATGGGTGATGTATTTGGTTTCTTCATTGTCATATGGCATTATCTTTGGCTTTTGTGGTAGGCAATTTTGGGTTTTCTACTGGTATGCATTTGGGTTTTTTTTTGAGGCATGCAATTGTATGGTATGCATCATGGTATGCAACTAGTATGCAATTTTGGTTGAGTTGCATCATGGTTTTGTCATTTTTATGTTGGCATGTTAAAGTTTTTTCGGATTGGCTTGTTGCATGGTTGCTGTTTTTGGTATTTATATAGGTATTCCTTTGGGTTTTTTTTTCTTTTATGGATTGCAACTGGTAAATTGGGGATGGGTGATGTATTTGGTTTCTTCACTGTCATATGGCATTATCTTTGGCTTTTGTGGTAGGCAATTTTGGGTTTTCTACTGGTATGCATTTGGGTTTTTTTTTAGGCATGCAATTGTATGGTATGCATCATGGTATGCAACTAGTATGCAATTTTGGTTGAGTTGCATCATGGTTTTGTCATTTTTATGTTGGCATGTTAAAGTTTTTTCGGATTGGCTTGTTGCATGGTTGCTGTTTTTGGTATTTATATAGGTATTCCTTTGGGTTTTTTTTCTTTTATGGATTGCAACTGGTAAATTGGGGATGGGTGATGTATTTGGTTTCTTCACTGTCATATGGCATTATCTTTGGCGTTTGTGGTAGCCAATTTTGGGTTTTCTACTGGTATGCATTTGGGTTTTTTTTTGAGGTATGCAATTGTATGGTATGCATCATGGTATGCAACTAGTATGCTATTTTGGTTGAGTTGCATTATGGTTTTGTCATTTTTATGTTGGCATGTTAAAGTTTTTTTGGGATTGGCTTGTTGCATTGTTGCTGTTTTTGGTATTTATATTGGTATTCCATTGGGTTTTTTTGGTGGCATGGAATTCTATGCAATTGGTATTTTATATTGGTATGCAGTTGATATTTTTTTGGGGGCACGGATTTGGTATGCATTTTGGTATGATGTTTGTGGGATGGTGCTGTTTCATGGATGCTGTTGTTGGTATTTATATTGGTATGCAGTTGGTATATATTTCTTGGGGGGCATGCAATTGGTATTCACTTGGTATGATGTTGTGGGGTGGCCTTGTTTTCATGGATGCTGTGTTTGATATTCCATGTTGGTATGATTTTTGGTACAACTCTGAGGGGCATGTAATTGGTATGCATTTGGTATGCTGTTGTGGGATGGTCTTTGTGTTTTCATGGATGCTGGTATTTGGTGATCATATTGGTACTCTGTTTGGTTTTTTCGGGGGGGGGGGGTGTGTGGGCATGTAACTGGCATGTAACTGGTATGCTGTTTTTGGTATGCAAATGATATTTTTTTGGGGCATGTGACTTGACTATATTTTATGTGTGTCTGGTTTTTACCTAGTTTCTTATTTGTGGTATTATTCTTTGTGTTTAACAGGACTAAATTAACATGGAAGTGACACCACCCAGGAAGAGCCCACGGTTTACTAGCACACTTCATTCGCCATCCAGGCCAAGTTTTGACCTGAATGCGTACACACCATCACCCCCCAAAAGGGCCTCTAGCAAAATAACTTCTGACAGTAAGGGGAAGCGTAAAATGGCAGACGTAGATTTGCCACACGACAGCGACTTCGAGGACGAAATTCCTCTGTCAAAGAGGGCTAAGTTGCACAAAGCGCAGAATTCGCCCCCTGTTGCGAAGGCAAAGGTATTCAATTTTTGGTATTTTGCGTATATACACATATTCAAAAGATGTATTCCATGTAATATTTTTTTCTAATGGTGCATTTTTTTTATAACAAGAAATCTGTACGGAACAGCAAACAGCCACCGTCTGCCAGCAAAAAAAGTAAACAACCAAAGGGGACGAAGGCAGATAAAAAAGAAGCGCAGGTATAATTATAAATTTTATTTTATTCTCCACGATTTTTTTTCCTGTTTTTTTTTTTGGGGGGGACAATTGCTGTAAACACATATTTTTTTTTATTTTTTTTGGACATTTCTCAGGACACCAAAAAAGCTACTCGATGGTGCTCGTATGTTAATGTGAAAGTTTTTGAGGAAATTTCTGAATTTTTGTCCAAGTTCGGTATGCTCGATCGCTTTAAATCCGGTCCTTTTGGTAATTTGCTTGACTTGGCTCAGTTGTCAGTCCAACCTCAGGTTATCCGAGCCATGATTCATTACATGACCAATAAGGATAATATTGGCGATTTTTTTATTTTTAATTTGAATGGGGAAGAGTTAACCTTTGGGTTTAGAGAGTTTCGGGCCGTCACCGGCCTGAAGTGTGGACCCGTTGATGATTATACCATTAACTTGCCGGGGAGGTCGAGGCTTATTGAGCGATACTTCCCGATGGTGTCTGATAGGGGGCTGGAGAAGCACTTTTTGATTAGTGCTTTTCGGGAAGGGTTGTTTGAGGAGGAGGATGTTTTACATATTGCAATTATTTATTTTATCAGTACTTACATTTTGTCATCTCCACCCAAGAAACACTTTATACCGATAGACCATTTTTTGTTGGTTGAATCGGGTCAGTACCAGTCATACCCATGGGGTCGCCGGTCCTTTTTTGACTTGAGGGACTGCATTGTCCGTCAACTATCCGGGGACCCCGACTATTTCAAGTTTTGCGGATTCCCCTTGGCTTTGCAAATTTGGCTTTATGAGTGCTCAAACAAGGTGGACCCCATGGTTGCTGTCAGATTGCAAAATCGTAGTCCGCGGATTTTTAATTGGACTACGCCAGATTCTAGGCTGTACTATGACAAGCTGTTGAGAGGGATGTTTCGCCGTTATGGCAGTCAGGTAGGTCCTTTTCTGGTTGGGTTTGTTTTTTTTTTGGTGGATTCGTGTTTTTTCTTAACTAATATTTTGATCTCTTCTTTATAATTGAAGTACAAGTTTCAAAGAATTCAATTTCATGCGGAAGAGGTTGCTGCTTTCGAGTATGAGCAGCTGGAGGAATCAAAAATTGATGATCCCGATGTCCCCCAAGCTTCTGCACATTCTGCTGAAGATGTTGTTTCACGCAACATCAAAAAGTTATCCGAGGACATTGTGTTGGTAAGTAGTTTATTTCCTTTTTCACTTCCGGAATTCTTCATTCCCTTTTTTATCTTTACAGCCCTTTTTTTTTTCTATAGGTGCACCAAGACTTCAAAGCTCTTGAATTGAAAGTTGAAGCGCAGATTGGGCAACTGAAGGCGTACATTGAAGAATGCTTTCAGAATCTAGTAAACGAGTTCAAGTTTGTGCGGACCGAAGTCTTTAATAAGCAAGGAGTAGGAATTGAGGTACAGTAGAAGCCATCACTCAACACTTCTTAATGTGAACTTTGTTTTTTTTTTTTAATATACAAATTTAGGGTTAAAATAATTATTTTTTGGGTTTTTGTCCATGTGTGGTATCAAGGAAGAAGGTGTATACCTTTTTTTTTTTAAAAAAAACAAATAGCTGTTTCTTACATATATCTTTGGTAACAATTGTGGTATTTATACTGGTATTTGCATGACTGTTATATCTGGGTTTGGTAATAAATATGGTATTTATTTTGGTTTTTTGTCAGACTGTATGTGTGGTATTCTGGTTGGTGGGTTTTTTATATCTGTGTGTTGGTAATAATTATGGTATTTATATTGGTATTGTCTGACTGTTATATCTCTGTTTGGTAATAATTGTGGTATTTACATTGGTTTTTTTGTCTGAATGTATGTGTGGTGTTCTGGTTGGTAGTTTTCTAAGTACGAGGCTTTGGTTATGGTGAAGGTATTCAACATGGTATCCAATAATGGTTTTTTTTTATATGAGTTATGCTAGACTCTAAGGATTCTTGCTATGTCATTGGTTAATTGGTTTCTTCTTTTTCTATATGTGGTTATTATGGAAGGGTGGGTTGATTTACCGTAACTATGGCAATAATGTATGGTTTGATGAATGGTTACAGAATTGGTATCACCCTCCATGCCTCCTATTGCTGCTTATTTTTTGGCTATTATAATGTGTTGTCTGAATGTTTTTCATTTCTCAATCATTTAGGTTGATGATGGTCATAATCCGGTAGGTGTTGATGCAAATGTGGGAGATTTCCCAGGAGTAGGTGTTGAGGTACCATAGAAGATAAATACATGTGTGATTTTTTAATATGTGTGTTTGGTATTAAAAATGGTATTTATCTTTCCATACAGTCTGTTTGTGCTGGTGGTATTCTGACTGGTAGTTTTTATATGTATGAGATATTCGTTTTTTTTAATATACAAATTTAGGGTTCAAATAATTATTTTTGGGTTTTTGGCCATGTGTGGTATTAAGGAAAAAGGTGTATACCTTTTTTTTTAAAAAAAAGAGATAGCTGTTTCTTATATATATCTTTGGTAACAATTGTGGTATCTATACTGGTATTTTTGTATGACTGTTTATATCTGGGATTGGTAATAATTATGGTATTTATATTGGTTTTTTTGTCCGACTGTATGTGTGGTATTCTGGTTGGTGGGGGTTATATCTGTCTGTTGGTATTAATTATGGTATTTATATTGGTATTGTCTGACTGTTATATCTCTGTTTGGTAATAATTGTGGTATTTATATTGGTTTTTTTTGTCTGACTTTCTGTGTGGTGTTCTGGTTGGTAGTTTTCTAAGTACGAGGCTTTGGTTATGGTGAAGGTATTCAACATGGTATCCCATAATGGTTATATTTTTATATGAGTTATGCTAGACTCCAAGGATTCTTGCTATGTTTTTGGTTAATTGGTTTCCTTTTTCTATATGTGGTTATTATGGAAGGGTGGGTTGATTTACCGTAACTATGGCAATAATGTATGGCTTTATGAATGTTTTTCATTTCTCTATCATTTAGGTTGATGATGGTGATAATCCTGTAGATGTTGATGCTAATGTGGGAGATTTCCAAGGAGTAGGTCTTGAGGTACCATAGAAGTGATCATTCACTAGCTGTTAATGTGAAACTTTTTTCAAGATAAATACATGTCTGATTTTTTAATATTTGTGTTTTGGTATTAAAAATGGTATTTATTTTTTCCTACAGTCTGTTTGTGGTGGTGGTATTCTGACTGGTAGTTTTATATGTATGAGATATTGGTTATTAAGATGGTATTCCACATGGTTTTCATCACTTGTATGGTTGGTAAAATAGTTGGCATTTTTTCAGGGATGGGGGGTTGCTTTTATGTGTTTCCTAGCATGGCATGCATGGGTGTTATGTGTTATGGTAGCTTCCTAGGTTTATTGGTATTTTTTTTTCAAAGCTTGGTATTGAGAATGGCTGCAGAACTGGTATCCTTCACATAGGGCCATGTGTTCCATTGGTGCAATCTTTGGTATTCAATCTAGTGGTCTAAATTTTTCGCGTTTGTCTGTCGTTGTGGTGATTATGCAAATTGACCTTCTCATTCTTTTTAGGTTGACGATGGTGATAATCCAATTGACGTTGAGGCACATGTTGGAGATTTTCAAAATCCAATTCATGAAGTTGCCAAAGATTTTGAAGGTGCATGTCAGTCGCCAAAAAATACTGTTTCGCCCGGAGGTAAGTGTCTATGTAACCCATTGATTGGGGTCAATAATAATTATAATTGCACTTTGTTTTAAATTTAGTTCTCACAGAATAACATTTCCCAGCTGAAGGAACATCATCTGCAAAAAAAACTCCCACTTTGGATGATTTTGAGTTACCTGAATATAGGGAGTCGCAGATCGTTGCGCTGGAAAATAAAATTCCATATGTAACCCCAACGCAGCGTGAACGAACAAAGGCTCCGGGGAGGTTTGGGAAGTCACCATACACTGATTTAAGCAGTTCAGCGTGCAAGTCATCAGAGCCGCCAGTATATTTTCAATTGAAGCACCCTTTTGGCGGCTATGGTGAATTTGAGGTTAATCAAGAGTTGGTTAATTTGTTTAACAAGTGGATTAAAGATAGGTTGTCCAAAAAACGGGGCAGGTACGTTTAAAGTTTTTCTGTTACTTCCCTGTTTTTTTTTTCATCAGTTTCCAGTTATCTTTTTGTTTTTGTTTTATTAGGAGAGCGAGTGCTTTCACGATCAGTTCAAACAAGATTAATCCCCCATTCGACTTTGGGGTTGATTCTGTTGGATTGATGGATTGGTTTCATGTCATGGTTACAACGGGGAGCGCTTGGACTGATTCGGTAACACTTTTAATTATTTTTTTTGCAAAATATTATATGGGGGTGTTTGAATTGTTGTTGATGATGGTTCTTTTAGTTTGGTTGTATACATGTTAGGTATGCACATTGGTAGTCAACATTTTTGGTTCTTTGGTGTTTTTCTGAGTTGGTAGTATCTGTGGTCTTTTTTATTTTGGTGCAACCTCTACTCTTCTAATTGGTTATTTATGGTTCAATAACTATTTTTTGGGTTTTGGTCAATGGGTGGTATTAAGGAAGCAGGTATATACCTTTTTTTATTAAAAAAAAAAGTTGTTTCCTATATATATCTTTGGTAACATTTGTGGTATTTATACTGGTATTTTGTCTGACTGTATATCTATATTTGGTAATAATTGTGGTATTTATATTGGTTTTTTTGTCTGATTGTATCTGTGGTATTCTTGTTGGAAGGTTTTATATCTGTGTGTTGGTAATAATTGTGGCATTTACGTTGGTATTGTCTGAATGTACATCTCTGTTTGTTAATAATTGTGGTATTTATATTGGTTTTTTTTGTCTGACTGTATGTGTGGTGTTAAACATGTTTGGTTCTTTGGTGTTTTCCTGAGTTGGTAGTATCTGTTGGTCTTTTATATTTTGGTGCAACCTCTACTCTTCTAATTGGTTATAATTTTGGTACTTTTTTTCTTTATGTCTTTAATACAGCATGTTAATGTACTTATGTACTACCTACGTAAGAAATGCAAGTACGGCGATGCACCCCAGCGTAGAGTTACCACCATGGACACCTTTTTCATGAACTGGGTGGAACAAATTCATGACATATGGACTGCCAATAACAGGGATAGCACACTCATCACAGAAGATCACGATGTTGCACAGTACATTCGGGGATACAAGATACTGGCGAACACGCCATGGGACAAAGTTGATTATGTATGTATACCCGTTCATGTGCCGGAGAAGTGCCACTGGGTGTTGGTTGTGTTTTATATTCAAAGTAGGTGTCTTTTTATATTTGATTCGCTGAGTGAAGTCGGCTCGATGCACAATTTGGCTGTCATTCGGAGGGTCAAAAAGGTGGCAGAAATAATCCCCCTGTTCTTGGTGAGCACTGGCTTTTACGGCAAAAGGGATGACATTGCTTGGCAGCAGTCCGTGGACTATGCCGAGTATGCGTTATCGGACAGCCTCACCTTTGTAACATGTGATGATATCCCCCGGCAAGATGCTGATTCAAAGTAAGCATTTTTTACTAATCTTCTCAAATTTTTTATATATTCTTTTTTTTTTATTTACGGCAGATTTTGAATATACTGTTTTGTAACAGTGATTGTGGTCTATTTACGTGTGTGTTTGCGGAGCTTGTATGCAATGGGTATGATTATGTTCAGATTGGAAAAAAGTCATTTGACCCAGCATTCTGTCGTCTACGTTATGGATCTTTATTATGGGATTATGGCACCAAAAAAATTGAAAATGGTGCCATAAGTGAAAGCGAGGTGACGGGTAAGGTGGTCAGCCGGTTTGGGGGTCCTAGGAGGCAGGTCGAGCACGTGGGACAAAGCGAAAGAGTACCTGCATCCAAGTATGTGCCGAGGAGGAAATCATAGTTTTCAATAGTATTGTTGGACATGATCTAACCCCCCCCCCCCCCAACCCCCCCCACAGACTTTTGTAAACAATGGTCTATATATTTCATGTTTGTGTAATATTAAATTTTCAGTTTTTGTTTGGCACACTAAAATATATGCTATTACTATCTTTGTCCCAAATAAATAAATTTTAATGTTTCACATAGTTTGGGTGACGTTTTTACGCAGGCACCAAGTGTAATTAAACATACAGGTTAGACGCGATGAATATTTTACCTCTTCTTTAATTTTCCAGATATATCAACAAAACCATTATACACCCCATGCCGTATACCACAATAACACCAAAGAACTGCCAATGTTCTCTTTGACAAATGCAAAAAAATTAATAGTGTCATAGTATAATCCCTGCCAAGGATCCAATCAAACTGGGCTCTCGAAATAATTAATAATAATAGGTCTATAAGCATGTGCCATCAATAATCCATGAAATTTTTTTCCAAAAAAAAATACATAAAAACCAATAAGGATCCCACGTTGTACACCACCAATTTAACCAATCAAAGGATATTGTTCATTCGAACACTGAAAAGAAATCAAAAACCAATAAGGATCCCATGGTGTACACCACAAAAATAAACCAAAGATCTGCTATTTGTTCTTTTCAACAATGAGAAGAAATCAGAAACCAATAAGGATTCCATGCTGTACACCACAAAATAAACAAAAAAATCCGACATCTGTTCTCTTCAACAAATAAAGGAAATCAGAAACGAAGAAGGATCCCATGATGTACACCACAAAAAAATAAACATACAACTGATATTGTTCTCTTCAACAATGAAAAGAAATTAAAATTTTTTACATTATAACACTTGCAATGGAATCTTAATGTTCCTTCCTAGTAAGTGGTCCACACAACAAAAATCATAATACATACCAAATAAAACACCAAAGCACTGCCACCTCTTCCCAAATCAAATAATATAATTCTACAAATTCAGCACAAATAAAAAAGATGAACCCTTACTGCCCCATATTTCCAGCCTCACAAAAACAAATTCATGCAGTCCCCACCCCACTATGCAGCGTTACGCAACCTTTTTTTTATTTTTTGGGTTGCAACGATTATTCTCGTCACCCTCCTGTTCACTCACACTGCACTTACCCTTACTTCTTTTTGCTTTCCTTTCAAAGAATCCCTTCTTCCGGTCTTTGTTTGACGGACGGCCCGGCCCCCTTTTTGTGGTGGGTGGCAGAACTACCTCATCAACAACATGTGAGGGAACTGTCCAAGTGCTTTCACATGGTAGTGGCTCAATTGGTATTGCGTAAGCGTCCATGAAATTTTTGGTACTGTAGTAGATGGAGCAGAAGTCATTGACGCGCAATTTCCTAAACTCAATTGCAGCTATTGCATGGGAACACGACATTTCATCATGTTGAAATCGCCCACAACTACACGTATGTGTGTTAAGACAAACGGTGAATCTCTTTGCACCATCGAGTACGGTATGAAGATGTTCAGTTGAAGCACACACCTTCATTCAAGAATTATTAATTAATATGCCAAGGTTAAATCAATATGCAAAGGTTAACCTTCATTCAAGAATTATTAATTAATATGCCAAGGTTAAATCAATATGCAAAGAGTATCAGCTGCCTCTCCAATCCTTTGATCTCTGATTCCTCTATTTCTCTTCAATACAGAAAGAGTCAGGATACCAAAAGAACAAACATGATTACTTATAAATATAAAATTGTTCATTTCGCTATAGGCTTCAGTTTAGCATGTATTTGACTAAATATTAGAGAGTATCAAATGCAAAGGTTAAATAAATATGAATATTTAAAAAAATTTAAAGTATATTATTACACTAACCGTCATTCCATTCGACAAATGCATATTCTCCACCAACAACTTGTTATATTTTTTGGTCAAAATGGTTGTCGTTGTCCTGCCTTCTTCATTGTTTTTTTCATTCCAACGTTGTATTGTTTGCCTTACATATTCTAACATTGGTATAACGGGAAGTCTTCTCCCAGGCAATATTGCATAATTGAATGATTCAGCTATGTTGCTTGTCAACGTCCATGTTCTCTTTACTATGGTATGACAGCGTGACCACTTCTCAAAATCAGCCTTCTCTAGATAGGGACGAATTTTTGGATGGATGTCGTCCATTTGATCCATAAGGGTGTTAAATTCATCCATTGTATATGCCTTTGCCAAACCGAAGAAGACTTTCCTTACCTCATCAATATGTTTGTGGGTGAACTTTAACAAATTAGACCACAAATGGTAGACACAAGCATAGTGTTTGATGTCTGGATACACTGTTGATGTAGCCTTCCATATGCTCTGATTTCGGTCAGAAACAAAACACATACCATCCCGTTCACCAAAAGCTATCTTGAAATTTTCAAAGAACCATCTCCACGACTTGTCATTTTCGGAGTCAGCGATACCATACGCCAGTGGCAGAATATGTCCTAAATTGTTATCAAAATTAGACCCTTCAACAAAACATACATTTGTTATATTGTAATTTTCATTTTTTTTTGGGGGCTACCCATAATAAAACAATCACGATGAATTATGAATAAGTTTAACCAAGCAATTTTGTTAGAATACCAACCTCCGGGATCCATTGTGGTAGCGATTAACATTGTCCCTTCAAACGTCGAACGGATGTGTGTACCATCCACCACAACAATTGGACGGCAGTATTCCCATCCTCGTATGCTTGCTTCAAGAGCTATGAACGAGTATAGAAACCTGTCTTCATCTGTTTTTTTAAGATTAACAACACTGCCCGGGTACGCGGTGGCCAATACATTCAAATAAATTGGCAGTTTTGAGTACGATTCTATTGGGTCCCCCCGCAAAATCTTCATTGCTTTCTGTCTACACCTCCATGCTTGCATGTATGTCACTGAAATACCATGTTTCCTACGCAAGTCTGTCCTTATGTCCCCGGGGGTGTAAATTCTCCTTGGGTCGCTGAATTTAGGCACCAACATGTTCCCCAGCATAGAACTGTAACAATGTCTCCGTGAGTACAACCTCCCTAACCCTGCGCACACATGCACATCGTTGAATACGCGGACCTTGAACAATTCAGTCACACCAACGGACGATGACTTGAACAACCATGAGCATTTCTCATCTGCACACCTCAATGAAAAGCTACAAATAACAACAAATCAAACCATCTATAAGAATTCTATACTGCAAACACTAAGAATTTTATGCATGTCTGTTTATTATAAAATACCTTGATTTACACGAACGTACAACTTTATATTGGAATTGCCGCACCAAGGCATATCTTTGCATAACATCAATGAGTATATGCTTGTTCAAGTAGATTTGTCCTTCCATGACAATATCTATTGAACTGTTTTTTATTACTACATGATCTTCATTTTCTTCTTGGAATTCCATATTCTCATCATCACTTTCATCCCAATTGTCAATAGGTGGGTTCACTTCTCTGTGGACCACTATTTCATCATTTCTTAACTGTGGTGGTGGATCAACATTTCTTGTATTATATGTCACACACAATGGATATTTGGAGAAGAAATTAGGATCCAACCTTCTTTGATCCAAATATACCTTTACCCCCATGTCATTGTGTATTTTCAACGGCGGTAATTTCACGTCTACGACATATTTTATTACCAACTCAACACTTCTTAAGTCTAACCCTATTTGGGAAGATATTACCTGCAGTAAACCATGATAATTTGATGAAGTATCATATAATATTCCTTCCATTTTGTAATTAGTGTAGTCACCTGCATTCACACCAAATTCATTATCAACACCACCAATAATGTCCCAATCATTAAATAAACACCATTGCCCACACCAGAAAATAATACCCAATGCAACATCTTTGGCAAAAACCAACATGTTCCGGTTAGTATACCATTCAGTACTACAACGGAAATACCATCCAACCAACTACAAACACCATGTTAAATACCAATAAAATACACAAGCAACAGCTTTGTTAAACACCAACTTGTTCCAATAAATATACCATAAACTCTTACAAAAAACATACCATTTAACAAAAAACAAACACCATGCCCTATACCAAATAAAAAATCAATGCAGCAGCCTTGTTAAACGCCAATATGTTACAATTAATATACCATACATTCTTTCAAGGGAATTACCATTTTCACCAAATACAGATACCTTTGTCTATACCAGGAAAAAGAAAATTTTAAACGCCTTTGTCAAACAGCAACATCACTGAACAAAGAAAACCACCAACTGACTATGTGCGACACCAACTTCAATATAATACAATATTGTTGCAATTAATATAGTAGATATATAATTAAATAATATACCTGTTATCTCCCACCTCCCATCATACTTCAATAAAATTGATACCACTCTTTCAGTATTCATGGTTATTGTTCAAAGAAAAGCCTTTGTTTTTTCAAGCCTTTTGTGTCCAAGAAATAAGCACATGGTCAATAACTTATTAAATACACAAAAAAACATTCCATCCACTTTATCCTTTGGGTAAAAAAATTTCATGAAAAAAATGGGGGACAAAGGCCCCTACCGTACCGCATTCTTGTGGCAATCCCTTCATAGGGGGATTGAGGTTGTCATAATCCCATCAAATCAATTAAATGGATTTGATGGGTCTTCTTCCAAAACTTATTTTCAATACATCTTCCATAAATACATTTCAAAATACCATAATTTAAACATTACCTTTTTTAATTGTGTACAATAAGACAAATATGTAGGAACATATTAAAAAATATTTAATTCCATGAAATTCACTACAATTTCCTTCTTATTTTTTTTTTAAAAATAAAAAATAACAATTAAATTTATTATATTGTTAATTTTTTTCTATCTTCACAATATGAATTATACGTAACACTAATTTTTTTCGTGAACACAAAATATTTTGGTTCATAGTTCAATTATTTTTACGGTTCACATTACGTTTACACATTGAAAATCGTATTCTACAATTGGGAAGGACATAATACTTCTTTGTCAACTATAAAAAAAATAAAATAATAATAAACAAGAAACCCATCACAAACACCAATTTCTAAATCTTTTAAATATCATTAATTTATTCTTCCTTTTAACCACATATCACATCACACTTTAATCAACTTTATCATAAAAAAAAATACTCTCTTTCCTACTTTTTAATAAAAGTTGGTATAAATTTGGTAATTTAAATAAACTTGGTAATGGCTTGTAATTTCATAAGCTAAAAAGGGCATTTTTGAAATCCACCCAAATTATATTTGGACAAACAAAAACAAAAAAAAAAAAAGAATTATTGTACTGCGTTAAAATTTAAAATTAAACTAATTAAAATATTAATATTTTAATATTTTAAAAATAAGAGCAATTATCGAAAATTAATTTAAAATCGCGCAAAAAGTATTTTAAACTATTTTAAAATATCAACATAAAAAGTAAAATTTTTTGAAGTGTCGGGCCAAAATTAGGTGTCAACATAGTGAAATATTAAAAACGATTTTAATCTAATAAGATTTCTAGGTAATAAGATATTAAAAATGATTTTAATCTAATAAGATATTAAAAACGATTTCAACCTAATAACCAAATTGAAGTGTTTAATTGGGAAAGACAATTATCATTATCTTTTTGGGAAGAAGTAAAATCGGACAGAGATCTAATAAAAGTTATTGGTAGTTATTTCATAAAAAAGGGTGAAATTTTTTCTTTTTTATCTATCTTACAACTAATTTAATTAAATCCGAAATCAATTAAATTAGTATTAAATTAATACAAATTTGTCATTACTTGTACTTATTTTGTTATTTTAGTAATTTGTTGGAAGTACGTACATAAGCAGTAATAAGTAATCTAATAATGATATGAGGATTAATTTTTCCAAATGATTTTCACCCCTTCACCAACTCATTGATTATGCATCTTTAGGGGACGATTGTTTTATTCTGCATTTAATTGGAGGTATAATTAGGTAGTTCTTTGATTGATTATTACACCGTTTATGTCATAATAATGCGATAAGTTATCCCATATACATGCTAAGATAACTTCTTCCCAACCAAAGGATTAGGTTTTTCTTTTTCTGATCTACTTTTATTTTTTGTTTGCTATTTGTGTAAGTATTTTACAATTAAGAAGCAAGATCATGTATTAATATATTATAACTATAGGATACTCCCATTTCACGAATTACTGTGTTTATTCAAGTGATCCACAAATAATGAATATCTTACTTCTCTTTTTTCTAATCTCTGTTTTGATGAGCAAAAACTAAAACTCTTTTTTTTGTTGAGTAATAGTTCTAGTAATCTTGAACGAGCCTAATAAACAAATTTTTATTTTAGGTCACCCTATTCTTTTAAATGACTTGAGAGTTTCTTATACTTGACTTTATATGTAAGTTGGACTCTTGTACTTGCCACTTTGTCAACTGAACCCTTGAACATATGGAAGCACAATATTTTAAACTCCTTTCTCATCCCGGTGTGTGCGCGTGTGTTAAATACTTGTTTTATACATGAAATTCCATGTGTTAAACCTATACTATTATTAACACTTAGATTATTTTAGAGCAAGGTTCCAAGAGGAGAAAGGCTAGCGTTCAAGAGTTTTACCCAAGGTCTTCGAGTTTCGAGTAGAACTTTAATCTTCCAGGTATGTAAGGCTATTCATAACTTGGATTTATTTGTTCACGCGCCAAACATCTAAATTTTTCATCTATGAGTTTGAAATGGGTTCTAGCCCTAGTTTCTTTGAATTTCAAATGAGCTAATTCTTTATCCATCGAGTTCCATATGATTATGCATTGTGATTACTATTGTTCCTACATTATTATTTATTGGAGTTACTGTTCATGGTTATATTCATATGAACCCTAGTTGAATTGATGATCATTATTTTATCAAGCATCTATTTGGCATTGATAAGGATGGTTTTCATGCATGGAACAAAGTCTGCTTTTAAATTGACGTTTACGCATGTTTTATTGAGTTTAAAAGAGCGTGAGCGTTGAATTTAAATGATTTTGAGCATCGAGTTTAGTTGAGATTTTGAGGAAAGAATTTTCAAAAAAATATAAGTAAATATGAAAAATATAATTTTCATAAAGAGCACTAGGAGATGATTTTTATTTTTAAGTTAAAGTTAAAGTCCAATGAGACTCATTGAAATGAGTTTTTAAGCAAATTAATCATTTGAGGTTAGAGCTGTCAACTGGTCCAGGCCAGATCAGCCGGACCCATTAAGTTGTTTGTCCACCGATTTGTCGAACTGGGCCAGTCTGATCCACCCAATACTGGGTCGGGCTAGTATGGGCTAAAGAATAAGAAAATCTTAGACATCTCGGCCCATGACCCATTAAGCTACAAAAGTCAAGCCTAAAGGTCGGGGCTCGGGTCAGTGATTTATTTTAATTTTATCAATATTTGTATGTTCGAACATTTGAGTCAATCATCAATATATTGTATCGTTATCTACGTAATATCATTATCTATTTTAATTATAACTATTTATAATAATAGAATACTTACATTATATTATTTATATATACTTGAAATATATAATAATAATATACATACATTATATATATACTTACAATGTATACCAAAGTCCAAACATACTTACAAGTCACATTATACTATCTATTATTATAATATACTTAGAATGTATATCAAATATACTCACAACATACTATCTATTATGATTATATACTTACATTATATTATATATACTTACAATATATATCAATACACTCACAATATAATATCTATTATAATATTATAGTTACATTATATAACTACAATGTATTCTTACAATATGCTCACGGTATATAGTCTATTATAATAATATAGTTATATTATATACTTATAATGTGTATCAAATATACTCACAACATACTATTTATTATAATAATATACTTATATTATATATTTACAATATATATTATTATATACTTACAATGTATACTTATAATATACTATTTTTATAATAATATGGTTACACTATATTTTATTGAGAAAATTATGCAATTAGTCAAATATATACTGGTAAATTAAGTAATATAGCTATAGTTTACTCCAATTACAATTTGCAACTAATGTTAAATAAAATTAGTCATATCAATTTGCGAGTCCCATGCTACAAAATGAGAAAACTAAAATATATTATTAAATATAGAGCCAACTTAGAAACGAAAAAATGTTCTCTAAAAAACCTACTGATACAGCCGCTTATCATTGTCACTGGAATTATGGTCAGCCCGGCCATTGGCTAGCCTTCTTCGGAGGCTGGTCAACCCCTGCCTCAAAGAATGTATGCGAATGTGCTGAAACTTTCCTGTGAAACTGCGACTTCGATCCCAATTAAGTAGATTTCATACTTGCATGGTGAGCCAATTATTGTTTTGGAACAGAGTGAAGTCGAGCAGATGATTATAAAGGAGAATCTTCAATATGATGTTATTGGAAAGTTCTCCTGTGGGTGGCCGGAGATGCATGATCTACGTTATCTTATTCCCAAACAATGTGATCTGAAGGGAGATTGCAAGATAGGACTTCTGAGTAATAGACACATATTGATTAGGGCTTCACTGCTAGAGGATTATGTCCATCCACTATGCAAGCCTGCATTCTATATTACTTTGCATGGTCGATCCTATCCCATGAGAACTTTCAAGTGGGATCTGATGTTTGATCCGGAGAAGGAGACATCTACCACAGTTGCAAGGATTTTCTTTCCGTCTCTCCCACCAATATTTTTGGAGAAGTTGCCATTTTTCCTTGGCATCTACAGTGGGAAAACCACTTCAAGTTAACATGGTAATGAGGAGCAAGATTAGACCTAGTTGTACCAGAGTCAAAGTTGAATTCAACCTGTTGGGAGAATTCCCCAAATGAATCAAAATAGGCATTTAGCAGACAAATAGGGAGGTGAGGGAGAAATGCGTACCAATTAAATATGACTACGTCCCATGGTATTGCACTACTTTCCTGATCCAAGGACATAACGAAGAGCAATGTTATGTCAAGAACCCAGAGTTATATAAGAAGAAGGAAAATGACAAAGAAGAAGGACAAAAGAAGGAGGAGAAGCAGTAAGGAAAAAATATGAAGGCTCTTTCTAAAAAGGAGAATGAAAGGACAAAGGAGAAACGAAAAAGTAAGGATGAAGGCTTCATTGGACAAAAAGAAAAACAAGGTGGAACGAATAAATAAGTATCTTAAGTGCTCCAAGTATGGAACGCAGTGAGGAGAATAAGTTTGATACTTTAGGGGTCAAAGAAGAAGGGGATGCACAGAATAAACAAACACAAAAGGGACAAAATAAATAGATTGAGGCAGATAGCAACAAAGAAGGGGTAGAAGTTGATGTGAAGGAGAAAAATCACAAGGAAAAGGACACACCTCTAAAAGGGAATGCTACACCAAAGTAGCCAACAAAAAGTAAAGAAGGAGCTACAACAGCGGAAGAGAAAGCTAACTCCCAAAGTAAGAGTAAGGCAAAAAGTAGTGGGAAAGAATAGTAAACCAAAATTTTAATAGTGAGACCCAGGACACAACCTCAAAAACATCTAATGGTCAGGAAAGGAAAAATCAGGAAGATGTTAATCCCGGCCCAAAAAAAGAAGGGTCAGTTACAGATGGGGAGGATGATCAGGAGTTGTAGAGACACCAGGAAAAGAAGGAGGAAGAAAGATTAGAGGGCAACATCAAACATGTAAGTAAGGCAGGAGATTTATGTCACGACTCGGGGTCGGGGCCTAGATGTGACACGGCGAATGGGGACCCAAAAGCCCCCAAACAAGCCTCAAAATTTAGAAATTTAAGACAAGTATAAAGAGAGAAATTTCCAAATTTAAGGGAAGGGCAAATTTTATAGATAGACCAAATTAATAAAGTCTTACAAAACATCCAACACATGCCTCTAAGGAAAGGACGGGGCCCAGGACAAGTTCCGGGCTCACCCTCAGCAAAACATATACATACATAAGGAACCTAAGGAATAAGGTTTGCCCTCGGAAGATGGGGCTCACCGCAAAATGGCTGCACGGGGGACTACTTGTCCTGCGGATAATGCTCAAACTGCTCGGATCCTGAATGGTAAGATTATGCAGGCATAGAGTATGCGTTAGTACTTTCGAATGTACTAAGTATGCGGGTATGCAATGCACGTGACCTACCGAACCTGCATATCCATGTTTGATGACAAGGGCACATAATATACAAGGACATATAGGCAATAGGATTCAATATACAAGATGCCATGGAATGCGTGATGCGTGCAATGCAATAATGCTCCTATATATATATATAACAGGGATGGACTATAACCGATAAACCAAATCCATGCGAGCTATTACACGAATTGGACCGATTGGGACCTCCCACCGATAAAGAGAAGATTACTTGCCAAGGGTAATCTACACCACACCTTACGACTCCGCTTTTTGGTGGATGGTCACCTTTCTTACGACTCGCTTTTCGAAAGGATTTACAGAATCAAAGCAAGACATATCATAATCATATACAGATAGATGAATTACATCCGTCCCTATGTAGGCACATAGTTCAAGGAAAGGGAGAGGGCCCCCAATCCATCGGTGCTCAGTCTTACACATCCCACAAGAATATACTTATATATACATATGCTTTCAAGAGAGTCAAGTGCAAGTTTCAAAAGCGTTCAAGGCACATTTAGGCTCAATGCCAAATTACAAGATCATATGCAAGACGCCAATGCAAGGAATAGCTCCTCTACAAGTACAAGGTGGTGCAAGCACCCAAGATGCTCCAAGAGCCAAGATTATAGACATACCAGTGATCACCTTCTTTTCATATCCCATGTCTTTTCGAAATTCATATCATAATTCCAAGAGCCAAGATTATAGACATACCAGTGATCACCTTCTTTTCATATCCCATGTCTTTTCGAAATTCATATCATAATTCCTTTTTAGGACAAAATTGAGCTAAATCCCAAAATTCCAAGATTTCCATGTATCAATGTCACCAAATATGATGCAATGCACAATGTAGGAAGGTCATGGGCAATGTAGAGTATATCAAAACATGATATAATGTAAGACTAGGAAATTCAATAAAATTTATAGAAATGGTAGTAAAATTAGCAATATAATATGAAGTCCAGGAAAATTCATATGAAAGTAATAGACTAAATCACCCATGCATAATAATATATTTAAGGGGACATGCATGTTCATGATTTCATGATCCAAATATTTTATTACAATAGAGCTAACATAACCCAAGATTTGGAGTCTTAAGTAACACATGCATGGCTCAAACTACCAAGAACAACTAGTAAAATTCACATGTTTAAAGTAGAGAAAGTTCATAAACTAGTTAAAAAGGGACTTTGGAACTTTTTGGTTGAAAGGAGCCAAGAATCAAACCCCACATACCTGGTTGAAGGAGACAACACTTGAGGAGAATGAACCAAATTTTTGAAGGATTTAGCTTGACAAATTTGAGAGTTTGAAGGAGCAATTCTTTTGAGAGAGGTGTGAAAATGAGAGAAAATGACTGAAAATGGTGAAGTCTAGTTTATATAGGGGGCTTAAGAAGGGTGGGAAATGACAAAATTTTCGTTGGAATAAGCCAATATTTCAAAAATGCTATTAATGAAATGGACCAGAAATTTGTCCTTCTGAGGCATACGGTCCAGTATACGGTCCGTGTAGTGTCACACGGGCTGTTTACTGTACCATGGCCCCAGACTAAAATATTTTCGAGGCAAGATTTTCCGGACTAAGTATCAAGAGATGGACAAGTAAATGGAGCATCTGGGGTCACACGGACCGTGACCCCATCCGTATAAAGGTAACCCCACATCAAGAGTTCAGACGGAGGGCCACACGGACCGTCTACTGCCACACGGGCCGTGTGGTGGCCCGTCTACCCTCCCTTTTCCCGGATGCCACATCACAGGATGCCACACGGTCCGTGTGCCTCCACACGGGCCGTGTAGGCCCTTCCGTAAGGTGATGCCTGACAAAATTTCTGGACAGTTTCGAAAACCTTAAAGTGACGTCAAGAATCCGGGGCCTTTCAATTTATCTCCTAGATATACTAACAGCTTGACAGCTAAAAGAGGAAGGTCCAATGTTCCTCTACACGTGTAGACAAGGAGTAATAGGGTGTAGACAAGGAGTAATAGGGGAAGAGCTTCGAGTTGTGATTAATGATTGATAAAGCACTATTTTGGAACATTTGATCCGTTAACACCCAGAATGCTTTTGGGAGACTAATGGATCTAAACATGAGGTTCCAATGTTCTTTTATAGCTCTAATAGAACCTTTTCAGGGGTCAGAGGAGATACACCAGTATAGGATAACTTTGGGTTTTGAAAATTCTCTAGTCAATTGTGCTAGAAAAATCTGGATTTTCTGGAAATATTGGTTAGGGGGGATTCTGCAGGCTGCTTATCAACATCTTACTATGAAGTTTCAGAAAGAAAGATTGGTTTTTTATGTCACATCAGTTTATGCAAGATGTAGTTCGATAGATAGATTAGAATTTTGGGAAGACCTGCCAGCTACAGACACAGCAGTTGTCCCTGGATAGCGGGTGGAGATTTTAATGTTATCCTAAATGAGGAAGAAAAACTAGGAGGACTGGATTTCACCCAACAAGAAGCCACAAACTTTTCCTAATGTATTAGTGCATGTGCATTGACTGAGGCTAAGTTTTCAGGAAGCAAGTATACTTGGTGGAATGACAGGATAAATGAGGCTTGAATTTTCAAGAAGCCGGATAGGATGTTGTTCAATCAAGAGTTATGTGTTGTTTTTCCTGTAGTTGAAGTGTAACATTTAGTAAGGCAAGGGCTCGACCATGCGCCAGTTCATGTCACATGCAACTAAGCAACAAGGGAACTAAAGAAGCAATTTCACTTCCTGAATTTTTGGTGTAGAGAAGAACTGGGAAGTAGATATTTCTGGATGCCCTTTTCTGGAGCTTCATGCGAAATTAAATAAAGTTAAGAGGGATCTATCAGAATGAAGCAAAGTGGAGTTTAGCAATATATTTGTCCAAATAGCTACACTAGAAAATATCATTTTAGTAAAAGAAGCTCAACTTGAAATTTTGCCTTCTCCTGAAAACAGGCAGAACTAAATAAAGCAGAGGCAAAACTTAAAAGGTTCTTGACCCTGGAAGAAGAGTTTTATGTGCAAGGGAAGAGGAGAAAGTTGCATCTATCTGAAATTATTAATGAGCAGGGGCAAACATTGACAGAAGAGTCCCAGATTGGTGAAAAGGAAGTAAGAGTATTCCAGGAATAATTCAGTGAGGAAGTTAGCAATAAGGAATTCTCAATGGTGGACAATATCCCAAACCTCATTACCAAGGAAGAGAATGAAGTGATGGTTCAACTACCAGATGGGGAGGAAGTTATGAAGGCAGTTTTTGCATTGAATGGGGATAGTGCAACAGGCCTAGATGGGTTCACATGATTATTCTTTCAAAAGTGTTGGGATATCCTTGCTGGGGATGTCACCAGGGTGTTGAGAGCCTTTTTCTGTGGACAGTAGTTACCAAGGTATGTAACTTACACTAATTTACTGTTGTTACGAAAATGCGGTCAGAACCTTTGCAGACATGAAACCCATATGTTTGAGCTGCTTTATTAATAAAGTAATCTCAAGGGTCTTGCATGAGAGATTGACAATGGTGCTGCTGAAAATTATCTCACCAAATCAATCAGGATTTGTGAAAAGCAGGAGCATAATTGAGAATGTTCTAATGGCCTAGGAAATTATAAGGGATATTAACAAGAGAAATAAGCATACCAATGTAATGGTGAAGCGTGATATAGCCAAGACATATGACGGGGTCTCTTGGGTTTTCCTTACTAAAGTTTTGAGAAAATTTGGATGCTCAAAGATAATCATTGATATGGTGTGGAGGTTGTTGTCCAACAACTGGTATTCAGTTCTTATTAATGGACAATTGCATGGGTTGTTTTAATCCACGAGGGATTTAAAACAAGAGGACCTATTATCTCCTGTTTTTTCATTATAGCTACTAAGGTGCTTTCAAGGAGTCTGAACAACCTTCACCAAGATAGGAATTTCATTGGATATGGTTTACCTAAGTGGAGTCAGACATAAATCACCTATCCTATGCTGATGATAGGATTCTATTTTGTTCTGGTGATAGGGCCTTTATGATCAAAATGATGCATATGTTGAAAGAGTATGAGAAAGTATCTGGGCAACTCATCAATAAAAATAAAAGCTTTTTATACCTTTATGAGAAAACTCCACTGATTTCAATAAGGTTAAGAAAGTTGACTGGTATAAGACAGGGTGAGTTTCCTCTAACTTATCTGGGGTGCCCTGTATACTATGGCATGAAGAACAATGCTTACTTTGAAGAGATGGTGAGGAAAGTCTCAAGAAGAATACTATCCTGGCAAAACAAGTACTTATCCTTTGGGGGAAAACATACTCTAATAAACCATGTCCTTTAGTCTATTTCTTTTTATCTATTGTCTGCTATGACACCTTTAAAAGGGGTGATAAAAAGGTTGCATAAGATTTTTGTAAAGTTTTTCTGGGGCAACACAAGGACTAAAAGAAGAAAGCATTGGGTGGCATGGGAAGATATGTGTTACCCAAAAGAAGAAGGAGGATTAGGTTTCAGATCTTTAATTATTTGAGAGGAACAAAGCAATGTATGGTAAATTGTTGTAAAATTTTAGAACTTTAGTGGCTACATTGTGGGAAACCTACATGGGAAACAAGTATTGTAAAAAGAAACACCCTTTAATGGTGTGAAGCACTGGTGCATATATCACATACATGGAAGGGCATGATAGTTGTAAGATATGAGATGGAGCCTTTTATATGGTGGCAGATTATACAAGGCAACACCAACTTCTGGTTTGATAACTGGACCAAACTAGGAGCCTTGTATTACACTGAAGGGAATTGGTAGTTGAGGTAAAAGAATTCCTGGAGGAGGCTGAGGGTAGATGGAAAACAGATGTTTTAGAGGCTACCGTTTCTCCAGAAATGTTAGAGATGATTATTGAAAGCATAAAGACTATCACCAGGGAGGCAATGGACAAACCCTGGTGGTTAGGAAGCACTTCAGGAAAGTTTAATACTAGAACAACCTTCTAGATCATCTAAAAAAAAGAGAAGAAAGGTGGAGTGGGCTAATCAGGTCTGGGCTAATGGGCTTCCTCAAAAGATAGCCTTTTTTCTACGGAGAGCTATTAAGGGCAGAATTTCAACAGATGATAACCTGAAAAGGTTCAAAATCCCTGTGGTTTTCAAATGCTATTGTTGTGAAAAGGGAGGGAAGGAAACCATGGAACACCTCTTTCTAGCAGCCCCATAGCACAAAAGTTGTGGAGATATGTTGTTACATGTGTAGGTCTAAGGCTGGAGGGACACATGCTTGCAGTTGACCTAACAAACTGGTGACACACTGTTGAGATAGAAAGGGCTAAGGCAATTCTTAAATGTGTTCCTGCTATCCTAATATAGGAGCTTCAGAAGAGGAAAAATCAGATCAGGCATGGGAAGCAAGTAACTTACACAATGTTGCAGGACAACTGTGAAAGGACCTTGCATCAGCTGATAAGGTTGAGATTTTGAACATGGAGAAGTGTTCCTAGAAATGGTTAGAGAGCTTGGAGTTAATTCAAGTGTTCAGACCAAAATTTTACTACAAAATAGTAGAGTGGAACCATCAAGAGAGGGGCTGGTGCAAATGCAATACTGATGGAGCTAGTGAGGGCAACCTAGGGGTGAGTTCCTATAGTTTCTACATAAGGGATGGGTAAGGTGATTTGGTGTATACAGAGGCTGATGTGATTGGGATTGCCACCAACAAGGTGGCAAAAATAACAATAGTCTGGAAATCACTAGAGTACCGTAAGAGGAATAATCTAAATCGCATAATAATAGAGTCTGACTCTTTAAGCATTGTGAAAATCCTAAAGGGAGAATGAAAGGTCCCATGGGAAATATATCATATTGTTGAGGACATTGCAGATATTAAACAACAATGGACATAGTAATTCAACATACATTCAGAGAAGGCAGTCAGTTGGCAGACAACTTAGCAAATTGGGCAATTCAACAAGAAAGAATGCAGGTATTTCTTTGTTTTAATCAATTATCTAGCACAACATGCAAGATACTAAACATAGACAAGAGCCAAATTCCTTCAATGAGGGTTAAAACCAAGAGGATTAAAGATAGAACCACAGAAGTTCATGGCAGTTAAAAGGATGACTAGAGTGTGGCATAACACGCATATATACATAGTAATACCTAGTTAAACTAAATAACTAAGCCTAAGCTAAGTCAGCTATCAAAAAGTGCAAAAATCAGAAAAAGGAGGAACCAGGATGGAGCTCAGCACAAGCATACACAGAGGACCCATGATTTACATCGTGTGAGCAACTTCTCTTCTCCTCTTGACAACCTAAAGAGGGACTACAGGTTAATGGACAGGATAGATATTGAAGATTAGAACAAGAGCATAAGGACGAGCACTTACATGGACTGTATGCATTGTTGGTACCTGGCCCTTTCAGTCTTCAAGCTTCACCAGACATGACACCTTCGAAGTTTCAAAGATCAACAGCTAAACAAGATCTCGAGAGAAGGAAACATACCTTTGAGAGCTAATAAATGAGAGACACACACACATCACATGCAGAAAGTTACAGACCCATAAATCTTTGAGCTCAAATCCCCGGTTGGGACGCTATGAAAGCAGCATCGTTCGGAGAAGATGAGGAGAGGTGAAGAAGCTGTAGAGTTTCTTTTTGGAAACCTTGGCTTCTCACCTACTCCTTTATCTGACTTAAGGCAGTAGAGGCGTAGGACCGGGTTTTGGGCTAGGTTGTTGGGTCTTTTAGTTGTTGTGTTGGCCTTTGTTGTATTCGGTTTTTTTTTGAGCCTTCCTCTTTTAATCAATGAAATGGCCTGATGGCCAAAGTTTAATAAAAAAAATGTCTCATGCTAAATATGTATAAGACACTTCATCTTTCAGTTTTTTTACGTTCTCTCTCTTATATATAAATTTTTCATTTCTCTCTCATTTTACAACTCCTTAATTCTCTTCTAAAATCACTCGACCAAATCATTCACTTCTAAAATTTCAATTTCAAAAGTTTCATCATTCCTGCAAAATCATGCATCCTTCATTTCAGTTATTTAATTTTAGCAAATTTTGAATTTTTTTCAAAAATTTAGTTTGCATAGGTTTTAGCTTTTGTTCATATGCCATCTTCACTATTTTCATCTTTTTAGTAGCTACATATAGATTATGCCTGGAGAAACACCATCTAAGAGGATAACTAGAGGTATATAATTTCGTAATAGAATTATCGATGATTTACCATTTTCCATTGGGTCTAACTCAAGAACTCAAGGGTATTGCAGGATTTCTTATCAAATCTAGAGCTTTTAAAGAGTATAGATCTAAGCACGAAAATGACACAATCAAAATGCAATAAATTTTTCAGAAAATGAGTTCAAAAGATAGTAACAAAAAAATTGATAAACAAAAGAAAGATTGTCCAATTGAATTGCTGAGTTCAAAAAAGAAAAGAAAATCAAAAGAAATTGCTTTTAGTAGCTATGAATCAGAAAGAAATAATGTGTTTGATTCTGTCAAATTGGATAAAGACGAGGTTGATTAAAAGGAGGTGCTTTGTGTAATTCAATTTTTATTGTATTGTCTATATATTTTTTCAAATTTTATATTATATTAGTTGATTTATATATCTATTACTTTGTATCAGAATGGTTGTACATGAGACCTTACTTATACTAAAAAAAATATACAATTTATATATATTTTTTTTTATAATTTCATTAGTTGTATACATTTAATTATTTTTGTATAATTTGAGTAATTGTATGGTCTAATTTTTTTTTTGTATACTTTGTATAAATTAATACAAATTTATCTATATACTATGTATATACTATTATTTTATACATATTAATGTTTTCTCAAATTTTGTACATCCTTGATTATACAAGTTTGTTAAGTTATTTTGTTGACAACTTTGTATATTTAGGGGGTTGAATTTATCCTCAAAGCATACCCTTCATATGTAGTGGTATACGAATGTTAATATAATGGATGCTATGTAAATAAATTAACAATTGAAAAAAAAAGATACAATTATTAATAAATGCAAATATAAACATAATTATACAACCTATAATTACACCGATACCTATACAATATTCATAAATATAAATAAAAATATAATCATACAACCTACAATTAAACTACTTATGAACTCAACATTCAAATTAACATATACAAAACAAAATTAAATATACCAACAATGAATCATAGGGATTTTCACTAACTTTCTGCAACTCAATTTGTTACAAACTCCACAAACGAATGCATTTATACAAATACAAATATAACTATACAATCTATACCTATTAAACCGACTCTTGTAAAATTGTAGAAATTAAAGTCAACACAAACTCAACAAAAGAATTGATACATTCCATCAATTCGTTTTAACTAAAATGTATAAATTTTTACACATTACAGTGAATACAAAACTAAATGAGATATTGAACTATATAATAAGCAATCTGAAAACATATACGGTACATATAAATATTATTATACATAAGTGATAGTTCTTCACCGATTAAAATTTATAAAAATGAAAGAGTTCATCCATTGAAAATTCAAAATCCGATGCATAAAAATCGATATCACAGATTTTGGCAATATACAATTCAACCAAATCATATGTAAAATAAAATTAATTAAATTTCTTACACATTTTATATACTTTTGCAATAATTGAAATTAACTTTTTGGGATGATTTTTTATAAACCGGCGAGAATTATGTTTTTCATTTTTAGAGAGTCACTTTAGGCAAGGATTTTTAATAAAATACAATAATCATAAATTAAGGGATTGTTTTCATTTGAAAAGACCAAATTTAGAGCCTTTCATTAATTGCTTTTGTATAGAATTTGTATACGTTGATTCCATTTAGCCGAAATATATGAATAGTGAGCCATGACTATAGTTATGAAATGTAATTAGCTAAACTATAACTATTTTTGGCCTATTAAGTTTCAACAGTAGACTATTTATGAAAATTTCTCTTGATTTAATACCACATAGTCCATTAAAATAGAGACCGGAATTTCAAAACCTTCTTTTTTTCCCAAATTTCCCTCTCTTTAATTCATCTTCCTAAGTTTCTCTACTCAAATTCCTAAATGCTACTTGCTTTGATGATGTCCCTCTGTCTATATAAATTTTTTGTCATTTGCTTTGATGATGTCCCTCCATCTATTATAAAGTTCTTGTCATTAAACAAAAATATGAATCTCCAGACTAGGGGTGGGACAAAGGGATATTAATAATGTTTTATGATTTCATTTTCTTCACAGGTGTGATCTTAATATTCGTTCTAAATCTTTTTCTTTAGAAATTGCAAATGGTGATCATATCCCTCTAATCTTTTTCTCCACCACCATTTGCAATTTCTAAAGAAAAAGATTTAGAACGAATCAAAATCTGTTAGCAAATTAACAAATAAAAAAAATAAAAGAATAAACAATAGAACAAAGAAATTAACTTAAAAAGATTAATACTTTTCATTTTTCTCAAGTTCTTCATAAAATTCCATTTCTTCGATTGTTGGCTCATGATGTAAAGCAACTTTGGTACTCTGAAGCTAATTTTGTGTGCAAATTAAGGCCTCCACCATTTTGGGACTCAATGAGCTACGGAACGGATCAATCACCCGTTCACTAGTGCTAAAACATGATTCAGAAGCAATTGTGGATACCGGAATCGCTAAAATATCTCTTGCAATGCATGTCAAAATTGGGTATTTAGAAACCCCGTTCACTCTCCACCAATTCAAAATGTCAAAACTTGAGTTATCATCCTCTTCAATTGCATCTAAAATATATCTATCCACATCGTTGCTTATAACACTAGCTTTTTGTGCTCTCCTTTTTTGCTCCTTTTCCACCAACTTCCTCTCAACTTGTGTAATTGATAAAATAGAAGTTACCTCATGTTGTATTGGAGACTTGTCAACACCACTACAAGTATTTGTTTGAGTCGTGTCGAAAGAGAAAGATCCACCTGATGCATATATATTATGTAGAGAAAGCAAAAACTCTTTCACCTCAAAAATGGTGTCTTCAACCCTTTTATCAAACTCCCCATAAATCAACTCTAAATAATCACCAAGTTTCTTAAATTTATAACGTGGGCCAAGAACCATTCCAACCAAAATATAGTCATTCACCTTGGCGATATCCCCCCAATACTTGTCATATTTAGCTTGCATGGGTATTACAATAAAAGATAAAAGTGTGCTTTCAGGTTCTTTCATGACACCTCCAATTTTAACCAAATCACCAAAGAGGTTTTGAATTGTTGGAGTGTTTGAACAACACACTCTTAATGTAACTTCATAAAAAGGTCTTAAATAATGTGCAAATACCTTAGCTTTTTCCCAATCATCAATAGAAGATGGTCCTTCCCTTGCCTTGTCTTGATTGTCACTTTTAAAATATCCCACGTAGTAACCATCATCCTCTTTCAATCTGTCAAAAGCTTTATGAAACTTCAAAGAAAATTGTAGCATTAAAAATGTAGAGTTCCACCTAGTTGGAACATCCATTATCACAAGCTCCTTGCTCTCAACTTTAACTTTCTCCACACAAACTTTAAACATCTCTAATCTTTGAGGTGATGATCTTGTATATCTAACAATATTACGAATGCTTTGAATTGACTTATTCAATAACCCCAAGCCATCATTCACAATCAGATTCAAAATATGTGCCACACATCTCATATGTAAATTCTTACCATTATGCAAAAGTGCATTATTAATTTTCCAAGAACTTATATTTTTAATGAGTTCTTTTAAGCCAGAATCATTTGAAGAAGCATTATCAACAGTAACAGTCAAAAAAAATTTCAATTCTTCATTCTAACAAACACTTTTCTAAAAGTCTTGCAATTGAGTCCTCGCTGTGGTTAGGAATCACACAAAAGTTTAAAATTCTTTTATGCAAAATCCAATTCTTATCAATGAAATGTGCAGTAATAACCATGTAATTGATATTTTGAATAGAAGTCCATGTATCAGTTGTAAGAGACACCCTATATCCATTCAAATTTTTCTTCAGTTTACTTTTCTCAATGTAAAATAAGTTAAGCACATCTTTCGCCATAGTCTTACGACTTGGCACTCTCCAATGGGGGGATGCAACTCTGCAAAAATAACGAAAACCTTCTCCTTCCACGAAACTAAAAGGTAACTCATCTAGAATTATCATTTGGACACAAGCTTTAGTGATTTCATCTTGAGTACTTCCCCTTACCACCAAATCTTTTGATTTTTCAGAAGTCAATATTTTTGTTTTTGATTCCACAAATCTTTATTCGGTGGGTACTCTCTACATTTGTCAATATGAGTTTTCAAAGCAGTTGTACCATTTACTTTGGGGTGAGCAGCAAAATTTTTATGCTTGCAATAATTACAAAACGCTCTAAGTTTTACCTGCCACAAACTTTCGAGTAAAATGCTCCCAAATATCGACTCTTTCTTTAGCTTTCAAAGCTGCCAAGTACTCTTTTTCTGTCATTCCACCCGACTTTGTTGTGTCATTTGAATTTTTACTGCCCGCTGTACATTCCACATTACTATCACTTGTCGTTGATATTTGAAAAGATGGTATTTCACTACTATTGTTTAGTGATTCTGTCTGCATCTGCAAGAATAATATGCAAGGTAGATGAAATTCTGTTAGCAATTTAGGCCATTACAACCTTAATAGAAAACAAATTAAATTAAATAGATGATAACCTGACAATGAGAAGAAGTAGCTTTGGGGACTTTAGGCTTCACTGGTGATGTTGAAGATAAAGGCCTCTTCATGATTTCTATTCATATAACAAAACCATTCAAGCCTAAAGAAAAATTAAGCAAGAAACCTTGGCAAACAAGTACCTGTGATCCAATTTTCCCAGGAAGAGATTGTACTGCTTCCTCACCAAAACCCAAGGAGCCTCTGTGAGAAGGAGATGAAATAAAAAAGTGCTTAGTCAAAGGCAGTTACTGCTGTTAGATTTCAATATATCCTTATACGCCTCTTTTTATCCTTTTTTTTAAAACTTTTTGGGGGGATGATTAGTGGTGTTAGCACTAACTCATGTGTACCTTGACTTATTTACTGTGCAGCCAGGTAAACTTGCACACCAAGTCGAGAGCAGAGGGATCATACTTAGTGTGTAGCTAGACCAGGGGCAGAGCTAGATGGACAAAATGAGTTCATATAAGGTCCAATAAAGCACTATGTATACATGTGCATGTTGAACTAGAACCCCTTAGTGAAATTCAACCTCCGCTAGCTAAGAATCAAACAAAGAAACTTCAAGTTGGTGCTACTATGCCTCAACCACTCAACCGCCTATCATTGACTTCAGTCTTGACTTTATTCTTAACCCTCTTACATTGATAAACATATACCCATCTAGAAAGAGCAACAGATACATATATATTACATATTTAAAGACTACACTTTTATAATGAATCTTTCAAAATAAGTTCAGACATTTCAAACTCTACCCCAAAGATAAAAAGTATATAATAAGCAATTTTTGCAAGAATTAACCTTAATCCCTCATCTAGCAAGCGTAGGTGAAAACTCAGCTAGAACCAACAACAACAATCATACCCCGTGCAATGGACAAGAGAACCATAGCAAAAATAAAATATACGATAACAGAAGCAAATGAAACATCATGTAATACTAGCTGAAACCATCACAAGAAAACAAGTTATCCATTGAGAAATACTCAAAAATAAGCAGCAAGCACTAAAAAGAACCATTTGAATTAACAGAGGCATAAAGAAAGATGTTGGTCACCTATAATTTACGAAGTCTGAAGTTCCAATTATTCGCGAGCCGGCGAGGGGCGAGGGTGCGGGGGCAGGGGTGGAGGCGCGGGACGGCGGGAGGGACCGAGGGAGCTTTCAGCTTTGCTGCACAGCTGCAGTGCTGCTGCGGGGTTTAGGGGTTGCGGCTGCACGGGGAATTGGATTTGGGGGTATTTAATTTAGGGGCTAGGGTTTTTGGTCTATATAGGGGTGGGTTTGGTTTGTACGGTTCGGTTCGATTTTTTAAGACCCAAACCGAAACCGAACCGCACAGAATCGGTTCGGTTCGATTTTTTGTGTTCGGTTTCGATTTTTTACGATGCAATTTTTTTTGGTATTTTTCGATTGATTTCGATTCGATTTTCAATTTTCGGTTTTACGGACCCACCCCTACTCCAGACAGTTACGATAGATTCTCTTGCTGATGGCTTAAGAGATTCCATTTTTTGTAGCTCAAATCTTATCATATATTTGTTTCGTTATCAATTACTCTCTCTATCCATCTTTACTTGTCTCTTATACTATTTTGGGATGTCCAACAATACTTGTCAACTTTATGAAATCAAGAGATAATTTTACACTTAGTTCTTAATTTACCCTTATCATTAATTATAGTTATTTCCCTATTACATTTTTCAAGACATTATATTTATTATATTCAAAGGGTAATTTGGTAAAATTACCCCATCATTTACTACTTCTTAATATATGTGTCGAGTCAATAGGAGACAAGTAAAGACGGATGGAGGGAGTATATCATTGTTATCCATAATAAATGTGGCTTAATTTTAATCCAAATTATCAGTTATAGTTCATTTATTTATTAAATAAAATTCATAAAAAAATAATAATGCATTTACCATTGTACAAGAAATATGTAAAATTAATTAAGATAATATAGTTTCTTAATAGTGTGTATGTTTTATGTTATGATCTAATATAATCGAAAATAATGTTCTGTACTCATGACAAACCTATTAAAAAAGATTTCCTATTTTTATTTATAATGAGAAACAGAGTTAGAAGCATTTGCATTGTTTAAATAAAATAAAAGGCTAACTAAATGATGCATGAAGATACATTTTCAAAAGTTCATAAAATTAAAAGGTAAACTACATTCAAGCTATAAAAGAGAGAAAAAGAATGATAACTTTGACTTTATACATACATAATAATGGTCAAAAGATCAAAACACCACATTGAATTAATTAAAATTGCAAAAGAAACTATAAAACATAAAAATCTAATAATGAAGAAAGAAAGAAAGAGATGTAAGGAAATAAGAATATCGAGGGAAAAAAAAAATCTTCTCCCCAATATTCTATTTGCTCCTTTTTTTTCCCCATTATCTTTGGCATTTTTTTCCTTTCAAACCTATTCATATACATGCTAGTGCGAGGCACAAATAATATTATAAATTATAATAATAATAACAATATATATATATATATATATATATATATATATATATATATATATATATATATTATTATTATTATTATTATTATTATTATTATTATTACAAATAATAATAACATCAACAACAATAATAATATATCGTTGTTGTTGTTGTTATTCTTATTATTATCATGATGATGATGATATTTTTATTTTTTATTTAATAATTAAATTAGATATTCCATATTTTATAGTATTTGAAAGAATAAATTGATGAAATAGTAAAAGTTTACTAAGAATGATGAATTTCTACTTTTAAGTTAATCAAAATCATTTTTCTTTTTTTTTTTAAAAAAAAAATTTAATAAAAAAGTTTTATAACTTTATCTTAAAATTGTCGAGTGACTTTTCAATAGCTTACTACTTGGTTTAGCCACATTGCAAACTAATCTCATATATATATATATATATATATATATATATATATATATATATATATATATATATAAAGAGAACACTTTAAATCGGTCAATAGATAATAAATAAAAAAATTTCCACATGAACAGAAGTTATTGAAATTACCTATTGTTCAATCTTCTTGTCTTCATCCACATTTTTTGGATCATCACAAAAAAAAAGGAGCAATTATTTTAATAAAATAATAAAAATACCTAATGAGATCATAATAATGGAACCAAATGGGAGACAGCTTCAGCTGATCATTGCTTATGATCGGAAGCCAAAATACTGCACAAAATGCTCAGTGGTTGGGCATTGCTGCCCACCAAAGGACTAGGGACTAGTGAAGAATGAAGCAAAAAAGCAACAACACAAAAAACCAATACAGGAATGGAGAAGCAAAGGACTTATAAAGGCAAATACAGAAAGCACTAATCAAAGACGAGAGGGACAAGACAAGACAGAAAGCTAACCACAATAACAAGTGGTAAGCACTCCTCAAAAGAGTCCTAAGATAGTGGAAACACAGAAGAGTCCAGATTTTAATTTGACAAACTTTCCTGTATTTAACTCAATTCCTTTTAAAAATACCTTCGAAAGTTTAATAAGTAAACCATGAGAAAGGAGTGAGTTGGGTAAACTACCTCCTGAAAATGGGTGATCATCAAAAACTATTTGATAACTTGGTTAGTGTGGAATGTTAGGAGAATAAATAAGAGGCATAAATTAAAGGAGTTAAAACTCCTTATGAAGAGTAGGAAAATAAAGTTTACTGGATTAATTGAAACTAGAGTAAAGCAACATAATTTGGTCAAAATCTCTAAAAATATCCTTCCTGGATGGAGGCTGATCACAAATCATCAACACAATGTTAATGGTAGAATATGCATTACCTAGGATCCTAATGTTATAAAGTTTCTGCAATAACCATGACCAGTCACACAATACATTGCAGCATATCAGATATACTAGGGTTCTTTACTTGTGAGTGCACCATAGTATATGGTTTTAACTCCATAGAACTAAGAAAACCTCTATGGTTTGACTTGAGAAGTATTGAACAGATGTGTAAGGACCCGGAGTTTTCGAGTGGCATTTTCCAAATCTCTTGGAATTGTCCCATGTGAGCTGTCAGGCATCACTCCACGGAGGGCCTACATGAGCCATGTGAAGCCACACAGACCATGTGGCCTCCCGTGAAGGGACACTTGGTCCGGTTCACAGTTGGGACGACTTGAGACGGAAGGAAATTTTGGCCAAGTGAGGGCACACGATCACTCACACGGTCCGTGTGATGTGTTACAGACCATGTGGTTCTCCGTATGACTCATTGCGTAAAATTATTCTAAATATGGAAGTACCGTCTTGTAACTTTATCGTGCAAAAATTATTTGAAGTACCTTCCCACGGTCGATGTCACGACCCATGTGGAGTCACACGGACAGTGTAGTCGTCCGTGTGGTACCCCTTAGCTCCATGTGAAATTCTTTTGCGAATCCTCTAAGTATGGGGTCACGACCACTGTTCACGGTCCGTGTGACGTTTTACGGACTGTGTAGTGGACCGTGTGGACCTAACGGTTTCAATTTTGGTCCATTTCATTAATGATGATTATGTAAATTAATTTATTTTAATCATGAATTATAACCTTTTGCCTATCTAAACCCCTAATTCAGATGATATCCCCTCCCCTCTTAATTCATTCTCCTAAAACCTTCTACCCCTTACAAGATCACCTCTCTATTCATCTCTACACTCCTCTCTCAAGGATCATAACAAGGATTCTATTGGAGTCCAATTCAAGCCTAATTCAGCTCCTCAATCAAGGTATGTGGGATTGATCCTTGGTCCCTTTCAACCAAGGAGACCCAAAAATCTTTCAATTGATTTCATGAATTTAGTCTACTTGAAATATGAATTTTTATTACTTGATTTACTTAAATCCAATTGATGTGTGGGCTGTATTTTAGTTTTGATCTCAATTTACTTTGAACATTATTATGATGATTTACATTGGGTTATGAAATTATGAACATGCATGTTCCCTTTAAAGTTGATTTATGCATGGGTGATCTACACTACGATTTACATGTGGATTTAATTATGGACTTCCTCAATTCTATTTTATATAGCTCATTTTAAACTTGAATCTATGTTACCCATGCTAACCTCACATCATGTATTGCATTTGCATTCATGCATATTGGCTTATATGAAAATTATGAAGTGGTTTAAGCCCAAATATGTTTTATGAAACCATTATGATATGATTTTGGTAAGGCATTGGTTATGACAAGAATGTGATCACATGTATGTCTATGATTATGGCTCTTTGAGCATTATGGGTGCTTGCATAATTTCGCATATGTAAATGAGCTATTCCATGCATGAGCATCATGATTATGACTTATGATTTGGCATTTGAGCCTAAATGTGTATTAAACGGATTTGCAATGAATATGATATCTCTTGAAAGCACGTATATGTATAAGTATTCAAGTGTGATGTTGATGACTTAGCACCGATGGATTGGGGGCATCAGGGCTATCCCCAAGGGCCCTCTCCCTTTCCTTGAACTATGTGCCAACATAGGAATGTTTGCCATTACCGAAAAAACTGGATCGTAAGGAATGGTTATTCGTTTATTATATTTATGATATGATTATGAAAAATTCTTCTGAAAAGCGGATTATAAGGAAGGTGGCCATCCAATGAAAAGTGTGGTCGTAAGGTGTGATGTAGATTACCTTTGACAAGTAATCTTCTCCCTACCGGTAGGAGGTCCCAATCGGTCTAATTCATGTAATAGCTCACATGAGTTTGATTTGTCGGTTATAGTCCATCCCCAATATATATGAGCATTGTTGCATTTCATGCATCATAATTTCATGGCATGTTGTATATATTTTCATTGAATATATGATTCTTTCTATATTATGTGCCATTGTCATCTAACATTGAGGTGCAGGTTTGGTAAGTCATATGTATTTGCATGCCCGCATACTTAGTACATTCAAACGTACTAACGCATACTCTATGCCTACATGATTTTAACATGCAGGGGTCGAGCACTTTGAGTACCAACAGGTTGACGAATAGTCCAATTCCGGAGTATACCGTGGTGAGTTCCGTCTTCCAAGGACGAGCCAACTACCTTTATTTTACGCTATTTCAAAACATTCTTCTTTATTTGAGGGTGAGCCCGGGAACTTATCCTGGCCCCCCGTTCCTTTTACTAGAGGCATTTGTTGGACATTATGTGACTCTTCTGAAATCCATTTGTTATATTTAGTACCTTGCTTGTGTACTATTGGGATGATTTATGAGAAACTCCTATTTGACTAGATATATGTTTGGTGTAGAAATGTGGAAAGTCCCTAGCCTCGTATTGCCCCCATAGCGTGAGTCTTATTTCCCCGTGTCTTTGAACTATGTGTTTATTAAATGAATGCTATTTCTAAACCGATAATGTGGTTTTAGATACTCGAGGCTTGTTTGGGGACTCTCGGGTTCCCACTCGCCGTGTCACATCTAGGCCCTAACCCCGGGTCGTGACAAACTGCCAAAGGGCCTTGGCTAATTTGTGGAGATTTCAATACAGTGCTACATGCTAATGACAGAATATTTGGTTTTCCTATCACAATGGCTAAAATCAAGGACTACACAGACTGCATACAAGACATTATGGTGAATGCACGGAACGATAAGTACTACACCTGGACTAATAAACAAATGGGAGATGCTAGAATATGCAGCAAATGATGTGAGACCAAACATACTTATTTTTAGTCATTATTTACTTCTTAATACTTTTATTTATCCTTTTTGAGCATGAATTTTATGGATTGTACTAAATTGCATATTTTATTTGTAGGATTAAATTGGCGCGAAAATGAAGGAGATTTGAAGCTTAAACGAATTAAAAAAGAAAGATTACAGAAGGAACATATATATATATATATATATATATATATATATATATATATATATATATATATATATATATATATTATACAAGTATATGGCAAATAAGGAAAATTGCAAGTCAATTGCAATTTAAAGAGGCTGCCACATGGCAACTAACACATGGACAGTAACAATTGTTGAAGGCGACCACAACGACACACGGATCAAGTTTTCTTCTGGTTTTGGGTTTTCCAATTTGTTTTGGATTCAACTATTTTATTTGGGATTTTTTCTACACCTATAAATATTTCATAAAATTAGGTTTTACATAACTTTTGACCTAAAGAGAAATAGAAGCTGCCGTGGAGGTCGGAGAATTTTGGTTTCATCTTTTTTTCTCCAATAATATTTATTTTTACATTTATCTTTGAATGATTTATGGTAATTTCTTCATGCCTATGTGAAGTTAAACTTCTCATTCTAAGATTATGGTAGCTAATAAGATGATTGTTTAGTCATTATTAATTCAAAATATTTGTTTATCATATTTGTTGTTCCTATATTGCTTTTATCTATACTTCATAGCCTGATCAACCAGGGGGTAAATTAGTTGTTCATTCTGGATTCGAGAGATGTTTGAATGGATAGAACACAGTAGTATAAGGAGCTTGTTCAACTAGGAAACTAGATTGATTCGTGTAAGGGAGACCCGTGACAACTACATTTACACCTCACTTGGTTCAAAATACAGGAAGACAATGTTAAAACATTTTTATTGATGTGTCTATCTCCGTTCAACGATGTAGTTAGGCAGTCAATAAAGGTAGGCCGCCAGAGGCGTACAACCCTGTTTAGGTAATTTAGACCCTGTGAATCATCAACTAGATAATCAAATAATTTGATGAAATTGAGGCTAAATATGATTATTAGCTAAACCATAATCTTAAATCGATTCATTCATTGATTGTGTAAAAATATCTCTTTTGGTTAATTGTTCACCTCTTAAGTAAATAATTCAAATTAATATAATTTAGTAAATAATTAATCGACGAGTCATTTGGGTTCGACATTCGGCTTCTGAAAAGAGTCACTATATTACTTGGGTTGACCACGTAGACTTGCATGTGCTAGACAAGCAACAAGTTTTTGGCGCCGTTGCCGGGGATTTAGAAACTCATTATTTTTCTAGGTTATATTTTTTTTCTTTTTTTATTTAATTGCTTTTTCTTTTTCAGTATTTTATTCTTTTTATTTTTTTTAATTTTTGTTTGTGCAAATATTTTTTTTTAAAAATAAAATAAAAATGCTTTTTAGTACTCTTATTGATATGGATAATTGGGATAAATGGTGGTTGGGTGATAGTTATCCTTGTGAATATTGCAGGTCAATTGCAATTTGAAGAGGCTGCCACATGGCAGCTAACACGTGGACAATAACAATTGTTGAAGGCGACCACAACGACGTACAGATCAAGTTTTCTTCCAATTTTGGGTTTTCCAATTTGTTTTGAATTCAACTATTTTATTTGAGATTTTTTCCTACACCTATAAATATTTCATAAAATTAGATTTTATATAACTTTTGACCTAAAGAGAAATAGAAGCTGCCGTGGAGGTCGGAGAATTTTGGTTTCATCTTTTCTTCTCCAATAATATTTATTTTTACATTTATCTTTGAATGATTTGTGGTAATTTCTTCATGTCTATTTGGAGTTAAACTTTTCGTTCTAAGATTATGGTAGCTAATAAGATGATTCTTTAGTCATTATTAATTCAAAATATTTGTTTATCATATTTGTTGTTTCTATATTGTTTTTATCTATACTTCATAGCCTGATCAACTAGGGGTAAATTAGTTGTCCTTTCTTGATTCGAGAGATGTTTGAATGGATAGAACACAGTAGTATAGGGAGCTTGTTCAACTAGCAAACTAGATTGATTCGTGTAAGAGAGACCCGTGACAACTATCTTTACACCTCACTTGGTTCAAAATACAGGAAGACAACGTTAAAATATTTTTATTGATGTGTCTATCTCCGCTCAACGATGTAATTAGGCAGTCAATAAAGGCAGGCCGGCAGAGGTGTGCAACCCTATTTAGGTAATTTAAACCCTGTGAATCAGTAACTAGATAATCAAATAATTTGATGAAATTGAGGCTAAACATGATTATTAGCTAAGCCATAATCCTAGATCGATTCATTCATTGTGTAAAAGTATCTCTTTTGGTTAATTGTTCACCTCTAAAATAAATAATTAGAATTAATATAATTTAGTAAATAATTAATCAACGAGTCCTTTGGGTTTGACATCCGATTTATGAAAAGAGTCACTACATTACTTTGGTTGACCACGTACATTTGCGTGTGTTATGTCGCGCCCCATTTTTTTCTCGCAAAAAAAGGGAACCTAGACGACGTCGTGGCAACGACTCTTTTGGGATTTTTTGAAAATTAAGAAAGTTGCCACCTAATGAGTTTGAGGTGCATTAGGACACCCTTCTAAGCCTAAAAATTTAATCTAACCAGAGAGAGAGGGTAAGGGCTCAAATTACCTCGAATGGAAGGTGTTAAGCACCCTTTGAGGTCCGCAAAGGCGGGTCCAGACCGTGTCTCGTATTTTTATGTGGGGGTTATAAATAAGGATCTCTTATTTTTTTAATATAATTTCCTAGACTAACTCTAAGTGATAAAATAAATTAAACAAATAAACACTAATCTATCCCAAATAAAAATGAAATGAATACAAGAAAAGGAAATCAAATTATTTTTTAATACTCGGATCAGATGCCCTGGGCTTATTACCAAGCCCAAGGACGGAAACCAAGGTTCCGTCCTATTAAGGATCAAGCGTAGATCATCATTTTCGAGGTCCTATTTACCCCTACCCCTCCTAAGTTTGTTTTATTAATTAACTTAAAAGCGAGATTATAAATGAGAATTCTAACGCGTCCTAAAATGCCTAACGTCCCTACCTATGGTCCAAGAGGCGTTGGACTACTATTTTGGTGGGTCTAGACTCAAAAGAAAACCAAGCTTTCCTATACGACCTCGTGTCAAATAAAATAAATAAGACACCAACTTAGCAAAAAAGGAGTCTCAAATAGCCTCTTAAACAAACTATCTAGCATGCTTGTAAAAAATATAAGTCGCATATCACCATAAGATGAGATAATTCAAGAAATTGGTTATTTAAGAAAAGGCTTGATTCATGAGAAAACACTAGTATTTTTTGTTTTTAACCAGTTGAAATTGGAAAGAGTTTCTAAAAGTTTTTGTCAAAGACAAACATGAGGTGCTAGAATTAGATAAAGCCTTATATGTGCGACTTCTAACATATAAAATTAAACCATGATTTCTAACATTTTTTAGGATGTGAAGACAACTCTAAAAGTGTGATTTTTACAAAATTAAGTCCTATGAACATATTTTCTAGCATGTAGAGATATCAAAATCATGAAAAATAACATAACATCCTAATGGCATGATTTCTACAAAACATATTACCGCGCATGATATCTACAATTCTATCTTATTTTACTTGTTATCTTAAGGTAAACAGAAGAGTTGCCAAGAGAGTCACTCACGTAATTTCTTTTTGAACCCTACGTTAAAATTGCCTAGGTGAGACAATATAAAAAGAAAATAGCACGCAGTCCCCTCCCCCTTTTTTCACCACGTCCCCCATTTCAATGTTTTATTACAAGCTTTGCGAGGAAGACTTAAAATACAATACAATATATAAATAAAAGAAAAGAAAACTTCTCGGCCCGTTCTCCACCTGTCCCGGCGACTCTTCACGATCCTGCTACACACAAATAACAGAAGTAATATAAAGAAAGTATTAAGTATATAATTGTGCTTACCAGTTGTAAGAGCCTTGAATATTGAGACAACACAAAGATTCTCCTCTTGAATATCTTTAGATGAGGAGAAACACAAACAGTTGAAGGATGTTTTTGTTTATGGAGAAGGGATAAATAGGAGAAAGAACAAGAGAATAGAGACTTTATTTTCTTTTTTGCAGAAGGCTAGTAGAGAGAATTGTATCTTTGAATTGTGAGGAGAGAGTGGGTTTATATAGCAGGGAGAGTACAAATAATAAAGGCAATAAAATCAATTAGTTCAATTAGTTTCAGCATAATAGGAAAACGAACCAATTAATTTGTGATATGATCAAAGTTTTCCAAACTTAAATTCAGCAGTCCTGATTTAATTGGGAACTTACCATATATGAAAAAAACATACCATATATTTTGCAATCAAAACAATCCCCTAATCTGTCTAATTTAAAACATTAGCAACCTTTCTAAAAATCAGCACCCTCAGCAAATTAAAATTATATTTTACCATAAAACATGCCTTCTATCATATACTAACCAAAATATATCCACATTGATAACAGCTAAATCCCAGAAACATGCTCTTTTTAACAAAAACAACAACAATAACATACGAACACATTTAAAAAATTCAAAAATAAACAAGTAAATGAAATCAAACCGAATTCGAGCATTTCCAGAATATCTTGATCGATTTAATTTTTGACCGGAATTGTTGGTGTGGATGGTTGCTGCAGTGAGGGTAGTGCAGCGGCTGTTTCGGGCTGTGGGAGGTAGGTTTTGGTTTGGGTTGATTTTTGGTGTCGAGTTTAAGGGAGAGAGGGAGGCGGCAGTGGGGAGTTGGGAGGGAAGGGTGGAAAGGGAGGAGGAGAATAGGCGGGGGAGAAGGGATGGAGGAGAGGGAGAGATTAACAAGGGAGAAGAGAAGCGGGAGAGGAGAGAGAGGCTGCCACTGATTTTTTGGGCTGTTGGAGGGGTTGCGGGTTGAGGGAGATGGAGGAGAGGGGGTTGCCAGTGGCGAGGGAGAAGTGGAGAAGACGACAGAGAGGGGAGGAGCGGCGCCGGGGCTGTTTTGCGGTGGCTGCGGGGTTTTGCTTGGTGGTTGTTGGTGGCTGTGGTAGCGAGGGTCGCGAAGGAGAGGAGAGGGAGAGAAGGGGCGCGCCGACAACCATGGAGGTTGCGCCGGCGGGGGGTTGGCTGTCGCGGGGAGTTGGAGAGGGGAGAGGGAGGCGGCTAGGGTTTTGGGGAGGTGGAGAAAATGGGAAAAATGACAAGATAGGGTTTGTGGGTGTTAAAAATGAAAGAAAAATGGGTTATTGGGTCGGATCCGGGTTGGAAAATGGGTACCCGGATTTAAGAACTAGCCACAAAATTGTAAAAAAATTTAAGATTGAGCCGAAAATTGGTAATTTGAGTTTAAATACTAGTCAAAATTGTAGAAATTTAAAAATTGAGCCACAAATTGGTAATTTGGGTTTAAATACTCAAAAAGTGTAAAAGTTTAAAAATTGAGGCGCAAATTGGCTCAAGTCGGATTAAAAATGCACAAATTTATGAATAAGTGGCTAGAATTTAAATAAATCCAAGTAAATTGATCAAAATTGAAATGGAATTTCAAAGATTTGGCCAAAATTGACATAGAATTTATTAAAAAAGTCACGACTTAAACAAAATATGGGTAACATCAAATATAATACTTTGAGTCGTAGACTTGCGTAATAAAACCCGTAATTCACACCAAATTCGTTATGAAAACGTATTAAAAATAATATTTTGAATAACACGATTCGAAAGGTGTTACGAATGCGTCTAACATTAAAATAATGAAAGTAGTAATAGTAATAAAAAAATAAAAAATAAAAAGCGTTATTACCACGATGCTCGCTAGAATAAATACTTTGCTTATTTATTATTATTATTTTTTAGTAGACAATAATAAATATAAAATGACAATATAAAGAGTATATTTTGGAAAATAAAATCATTTATTCTGCCAGTTAGAATACCAATTTTAAATAAATAAAACGTAAAATAAGTTATGGGTCTGTCAAAATCGGGTGTCAACAGCTGCCCCTTCTTTGCTCGGGAATAAAGGATGAATTGTCGAGCAAAGAAAGTTGACGGAGTAGCCGATTTTGTCCGACCAATGGAATGTTATCGGCGGGACCGGATAGAACAAAGGATTACGGCCGAGACTTCGATTCAAAGTCCCCTACATATCTCTGGTTGTACGAGAATTAGGCCGTGTCTAGTTCTGGATTCAGGAACGACTGAAATTCCTAAAAATGAACAAAACAATATGAATCTCGAAGCTTGGATTGAAATAGCCGTGGTATAGAAAATGGTTGGGGTATCGGGAGGTTTAATGCACTCGACAGTGGAACGGTGGCGAAAATCCGATATTCGCAGGCTCTGTAATTTATAGCTAAAAGAATTGCTACGTAAAAGAAATGATTAGAGCATATATTAATTAGTGAAATAATCATAAACGTGATGCAAGTTCCCTGTTAGACCATGAATTTTGCCGTAAGATGATGAGGATGACGTCTTAGGCTATGGTGTCTAGGGCTATGCTAATCATAAATTATATCCTCGGGTCATGAAATGATGTCCGTAGGCCATGAAGGATGATGCCTTTGGACGATGATACCTTCGGATCATGATGAATATAATTAAATCCCTACGCCATGGAATGATGTCCTTAGGCCATGAAGATGATGCCTTTGGACCATGACGCCTTAAGGGCATGACGGGCGGAATTTAAATCCCTAGGCCATGAAATGGTGTCCGTAGGCCATGAAAATACTGCCTTTGGACTATGACGCCTTAGGGGTGCGACATGTTATGCTGTTCTCAGGCCGAAGCAAAGATAACTTTGGGCACAATGCGATGCATATAAGGAATCTCGGGCCGGTATCGTGTGAAAAAATGAAATTTTCGAGCATAATACAATGCAAATTATATGCAGTTTCTCGGGCCAAATTATGCAAGACATGATTTTCGAGCACGATGCAATGCAAATTTTAAAGTATATGCAATTTCTCGGGCCAAATTATGCAAGACATGATTTTCGGGCACGATGCAATGCAGATTTTAAGGTACGTGCATTTTCTCGAGCCATATTATGCAAGACATGGTTTTCGAGCATGATGCGATGCAAATTTTAAAGTATATGCAATTTCTCGGGCCAATATTATGCACTTTTCGGGCCAAATTATGCAAGGCATGATTTTAGGGCACGATGTAATGCAGACTTTAAGGTATATGCAATGCAAATATTGGGCATTTATGATGCAAGTATAGAGCATATGCAAATGCGACTTTGGCATTCATAATGCAAGTGTAGGGTGTATACAAAATGCGATTTTGGGCTAGGTTAGTGTAAAGCGCTGAGTAATATTTCTTACTAGATTGTTGCTTGCTCGGACAGTGCCGAAATGTGTACCTGTCTAATCTGCGTTCAAAGAAAAATAGTCAGTTTATAACGAGGGGAGGTTGATCTGTCTTTTGTCGTGGTCGGGTGCGCTTCATCGGTTGCTGCTATCCGGACCTTTGTCAGGTATTTGTTTTGGGAAGGGATGGCATAGCATTTCAATTTTAAAAAGGGATATATATAATGTATACATGTGTACAACAACAACATACCCAGTGAAATCCCACAAGTGGGGTCTGGGGAGGGTAAGATGTAGCAGACCTTACCACTACCACATAGGTAGAGAGGCTGTTTCCTGGAAACCCTCGTCACAAAAACCCATCAGCAGAACACGCTAGATACGATACACAGGCAAAAAGAGAAGAGCACATAATAATACCTAGATACAAGATAGTAAACATATAAAGGCAGATAAATAACATATAATGTATACATGTGTATATACTTATATTATATATATATATATATATATATATATATATATATATATAACGTTCGAAAAAAAGCAGTTGATAGTTTATTAATGATGTTGAATCCTTTGATAGTGGCACATTTTGAGACAAATCTAACGTTCAGCTAAGGGAGGATCTTTGGGCTACCCGATGTAGAGTTACGACTTTCTTGTTCTATTTGTCATGAATTTTTTAGCTTGCCTCAAAAATTCTGCCCCGGTTATCTTGTCTGCTTATGCTCTTTTCCGAAAGAATTTTTAAGATCCTCCCAAAAATTCTGCCCCAGTCCGTGGTTCAGTGGGGGGAAATAAAATTTTATTATGGTAAGACCAAACTCCATAGGAGCGCCTACGTATCCCTCTTAAACGGGAATCAGGTCTGACGTAGTTCCAATTACAAAGAGCAAAAGATAGAGTCTAAACGTAATATCTTTTCACAGCATCTGCATTGATAGGTCTGGGCCAGATTTCGCCGTCCATCTCTGCGAGTATCAGTGCTCCACCAGTCAGGACGCGGTGAACCATGTACGGACCTTGCCAGTTTGGTGCGAACTTTCCTTTGGCCTCATATTGATTTGGGAAGATCCGCTTCAAGACTAATTGCCCGGGTGCGAAGTATCTTGGTCTAACCTTTTTGTTGAATGCTCGGGCCATCCTGTTCTGGTAAAGTTGCCCATGACATATGGCATTGATCCTTCTTCCGTCGATTAGTACTAACTGCTCGAACCTGCTTTGTACCCATTCGGCGTCACTCAACTCTGCTTCTTGAATAATCCTCAATGATGGTATCTCAACTTCTGCGGGAATTACCGCTTCGTTCCCATAGACCAAAAAGTACAATGTTGCTCTGGTAGAGGTCCGAATGGTGGTGCGATATCCCAAGAACGCAAATGGTAGCTTCTCATGCCATTGCCTGTGATAGTCAATCATTTTCCGCAATATCCTTTTGATGTTCTTATTCGCGGCTTCTACCGCTCCATTCATCTGTGGCCTGTATGCTGTGGAGTTTTGGTGGTTGATCTTGAATCGATCACAAGTTTCCATCATCAGATTGCTATTGAGATTGGCGTCAGTGATGATCGTCTCAGGGACCCCAAACCGGCAAATGATATTGTTTTTGATGAAATCATCGACAACTTTCTTAGTGACAGACTTGTGAGATGTAGCTTCGACCCATTTTGTGAAGTAGTCAATTACCACAAGAATAAACCTGTGTTGTTCGAGGCTGCTGGCTCAATAGGACCAATGGCATCCATGCCCCAAGCTGCGAAAGGCCAGGGTGAACTAGTGACATGGAGTTTGTTGGGAGGAACTCGGATCATGTCTGCGTGAGTTTGGCACTGGTGACATTTCTGAACATAGCGGATGCAATCTGTTGCCATGGATAACCAAAAATAGCCTGCTCTGAGGATCTTCTTTACAAGGGTAAATCCATTCATGTGTGGCCCACATGTTCCCCCATGGATCTCCCCCACAAGTCTGGATGCCTCTTTAGTTCTGACGCACCTTAGCAAACCCAAATCGGGAGTCCTCCTATATAGGATTTCTCCCTTTAAGAAGAATTGATTTGCTAGCCTCCTAATTGTGCGTTTTTGGACTTTTGTCGCATCCTCCGGATAGCTGCCACTCTTCAAGTATCCTTGGATATCATCATACCACGGCTTCTGATCCGGTTCTTCCTCCACGTGAAAGCAATATGCAGGTTATTCATGTAGATGAATGTGGATGGGATCAATGTAATTCTGATCCGGGTGCCGAATCATGGAAGATAGGGTGGCCAAGGCATCTGCAAACTCATCCTGAATTCGCAGAATATGTTTGAATTCCACCTTAATGAATCTTTTGCAGAGCTTTTGCACGCCGTCCAAATATGGTAACAACTTTTGGTTTTTCACCGCCCATTCACCCTGTGCCTGACGGATCACTAAATCTGAATCCCCAATTGCTAAAATCTCCTGAACGTCCAAATCAACTGCTGGTCGGAGGCCCAAGATGCAAGCCTCATATTCAGCCATGTTGTTGGAGCAATGGAACCTAAGCTTTGCTGATGCCGAGAAGTGTTGGCCCGTAGGTGAGATCAACACAACCCCAATGCCTGATCCGTTAAAGTTCTTGGCTCCATCGAAGAACATCCTCCACCCATCATATTCTTCAAAGATATCTTCTCCTACGAAAGCTACTTCTTCATCATGAAAATAAGTCTTCAGAGGCCTGTATTCTTCGTCTACGGGGTTTTCTGCCAGATGATCGGCCAGTGCTTGTGCCTTCACCGCTTTTTGCGTGACGTAAACTATATCAAATTCGCTCAATTTGGCCAACTTACCCGTGGGCATGGGTTTCTAAAAGATGTACTTTAGGGGATCCATCCACGAGATCAGATATGTCATGTGTGCTGAGAGATAATGTCGCAACTTCTGGGCCACCCATGTCAAAGCACAACAAGTACGCTCAAGCAAAGAATACTGAGCTTCATACGGTGTGAACTTCTTACTCATGTAGTAGATCGCCTGCTCTTTTCTTCCTATTTCATCATGCTGTCCCAAAACACACTCGAATGCCTGATCCATGACCGATAAGTATAGTAACAAAGGCCGACCCGCCTCAGGAGGAACCAGCACTGGAGGGTTGGATAAATAGTCCTTGATCTTGTCAAATGCTTTTTGACATTCTGGAGTCCTTTTGATAGCAACGTCCTTCTTTAGTAGCTTGAGGATTGGTTCACAAATGACGGTAGATTGGGCTATGAAACGACTGATGTAGTTGTGCCTGCCCAAGAAGCTCATCACTTCTTTCTTGCTCTTCGGAGGAGGGAGATCATGGATAGCCTTGATTTTTGTGGGATCCAGCTCTATACCCCGGCGGCTGACAATAAAACCCAATAATTTCCCGGTAGGGACCCCAAAAGCACACTTTGCAAGATTTAACTTCAAGTTGTACCTTCGTAGCCTGTCAAAGAATTTCTGAAGATCAACTAGATGGTCACACACTTTCTTCGACTTGATGATGATATCGTCCACGTAAACCTCAATTTCTTTGTGGATCATGTCATGGAACAAAGTGTTCATGGCTCTCATGTAGGTAGCCCCTGCATTCTTTAGTCCGAACGGCATTACCTTGTAGTTGTAAACACCCCAAGGTGTGATGAAAGTCATTTTCTCTGCGTCATCCTCATGCATCTTGATTTGATGATACCCAGCAAAGCAATCCACTAATGACTGTGTTTCATGCTTAGCATAATTGTCTATCAAAATGTGGATGTTCGGGAGTGGAAATTCATCCTTAGGGATGGCCTTGTTAAGGTCCCGGTAATCCACGCAAACCCTGACCTTACCATCTTTCTTAGGTACAGGCACAATGTTGGCAAGTCAGGTCGGATACTTGGTTACTTCCAGAATTCCGGCTTCCAGCTGCTTTGACACTTCTTCCTTGATTTTCAGACTCAAGTCAGGCTTGTATTTTCTAAGTTTCTGCTTCATTGGCGGGCAAGATGGATCGGTAGTCAATCGATGGGCCACTATTGAAGTGCTCAACCCTGTCATATCTGTGTAGGACCAAGCAAAGACGTCCTTGTTCTTTTTTAAGAATTGGATGTATTCTCTTTTCTTTTCCTCGGTCATGTGGACATTGATCCGTGTTTCCTGGATCCTTTCCTCTTCACCCAGATTCACTGCTTCCGTTTCTTCTAAATTTGCTTTCGGTTTTTCCTCAAATTCTTTGATCTTTCTAGCAACCTCTTCACAAGTTTCATCTGTTGCCTCTGTTTTAGCTATGTCCTGTTGGATGGTCTCATTATGTGCCACAATCTCAGATTCAACATTATTAAAAGTAATTTTTCTGAAACAAACAACAAAGTAAACGTAAAATGACATCATTGTTAAGTAAATGAAAGTTTTATTCATAGCCAAAATTTGTCATAATAAGGGAGTAAGTAAACATTAAAATCTTAATTAAAAAGTCTTTATTTGAAAACATAATGAGTTGGTGACAATTTCTATTTCTACCCAAATGCCCGACGTGGTCTGGATGGGGTAGTGGTCCAGCTGCTGATGACGTCCTCTGTGGCTTCCTTCTGCACTGGGGCTTTCTCCTCCTCCTCGTTGATTATGACGTTGCAGCTTCCTTCCTCAACTCCTGACAGGGACAAACCTTGCAACCTATTCAACAAGCCTTCAACATCACCATTCAGAAACTCGGCGGATTGGAAAGTCTGGCTCAACAGTGGCAAGGGACTGGGTAGAGGTTAGTAGCACCCTGCTGGCAATGGCTCCCAGTTGAGATATTCTTCTATGGTGTAAGTGTATCCCAGGACGAATGTGGTTGAGTGGTGCAAAGGCTGTATAGGCTCCGTGATCCCTTGCAACCTGGCTCCTAAACCCTTTCCTGGTTCATAATCCGAGTTCCGCATTACGCTCATCACATCTATTACCCTCACTTCTTCTTCTTCTAAATCTGCCTCCATCGGATCTCCTCTTGCCCCAGAAGGAAAGTCTTCTGTGATGAATAAATTTCTCACACTTCCTAGCAATTCTTCCTCTTCCCTCTCTAGGTCACTCTTGAGAAACCCGGCGGACTGGAAACTCTGATATAATGACGGTATAGGACGTTCCAACCTTTCTCTCCTCATAGGCATTTCTCCTTCATACCCCAAACCCATGGTATCATTTTTGAAAGGATGAGAAATTGGGTCGGGAATACCTTGGAGTCTAGCTCCCAATCCCTTGCCTGGTTCATATCCCAGCCATAATAACATGCTTAGGACCTTCTGACTGTACCATGGCTTTGGCTCGATGCCTCCTACCAACTTACGGTGTGGAATATTCCTCCGTCCATACAACCTTGTCCTTCAACAGCATAGACGGGATGTCCCTTCTCCTCATGCACTACCACTTCTTCATGTTCCCACTCGAATTTTAGGCATTGATGGAGGGTGGATGGCACTGCTCCAGCCATGTGAATCCACGGGCGCCCCAGCAGCGAATTGTAGGAAGTTGGGATGTCCATTACCTGGAATGCAACGGGGAAGGTGGCTGGACCGATAGTCATGTCCAAGGTGATCTCCCCTATCGTGTCCCTTTGGGATCCATCGAAGGCTTTCACGTTCATCTGGTAATTCTGAATCTTTGCCAAATCCACACCCAACCTTGTGATAGTGCTGAGTAGACAGATATTTAATCTAGAACCCGGATCGACCAAGGCCTTGATAATCATTCTGTCCTGGTACCTGGTGGTGACGTAAAGAGCTCGGTTGTGAGTGGTCCCTTCAACCGGGAGTTCGTCTTCGTGGAAGGATATCTTGTAAGCTTCAAATACCTGCCCCACTATGTGGGCTATCTCTCCTTCAGTGATGTTGGACGTAACATAAGCCTCACTCAGTACTCTCATCAATGCCTTCTGATGAGGCTCTGAAGTCTGCAGGAGGGACAAGATGGAGACTTGAGCGGATCCCTTACTCAATTGGCCTGTGATGGGGTGCTCCTTGGCTTGTATCTTTTTCCACTCCCCACCTTCTTCAACTTCTATGATAGGAGGCATGGTCCCGCTTGAACTACCTTGTGTCATGCGTTTAGAGGTGTCCATCTGTTCGGAATGGGTTGCCCCCCGGACAATATTATTCTCTTCCATTGTTGCCTTTCCTTTGTCATAGCTCTAAGGAACAGCATGCGTGTCAAAGCTTTTTTGAGGGGCCATTGTGACCACAAAAGGAAGCTTGGGCGCGGCAATTTCTACTTCAAACTGTCTGCGCCCTTGTACCATGAAAGGCGTTTGAGTTATCACTATAACTAACTCATCTCGCCCTACCAACCATATGGGCCCTTCTGTACCTGCTGATTCTTCAATTTCCAGCATGTTCACTTGATGATTAGGAAGTGGGTTATTGGACACGTTGGGCGCGGGTTCTTTAAGTTGTATGGTTTTGGTGTCTATGAGTGTCACGCCCTAAGTCCCATTAAGGCGGACTGGCACCCGTTGCCGACAAGGCTCGGGAGAACCAACATATAACTATGCACCTGCTATAAACATTTAAGAGGTTTCCATATTCAACATGTTGTCAGAAGAAAGTAAATTGTATTAACAAGCCAAAAGTAAATGCATAAGACTAGGCCGTTGGAGCCACGATGTCTATAGTATGCTATTTGACCACACTTTAATTTACATAGTCTACAAAGCCTCCAGGTAAGGAGTAATATCCATATGGGTTGGGATAAGCCCCGCCTCATGACCAACTATACAATGCAAAATGTAAACTCTAGACACACAAGCCCCGAAGCAACCTGGAGCTCAGTAACAGCAGTTGGAAGTCCTGTACTTTTACTGGGGAGATCTAGTAACTCCTGTACCTGCAGCATGAAATGCAGGTCCCCCATAAGGGACGTCAGTACGAGATAATGTACTGAATATGTGTCACGACCCGAGGTCGGGGCCTAGATGTGACACGGCGAATGGGGACCCGAGAGTCCCCAAACAAGCCTCAAAGTATCAAATTTCACATCATTGGTTCAAAATACTAAGAACAAGTACTAAAAATTCACATTTTAAGTACACAAGTTTACAAATTAGTTTTAATAAGAATTTGGGTCTTCTTGGTTGAAAGGAACCAAGAATCAAACCCCACATACCTGGTTGAAGACAACACTAAGAAGGATGGACTTCAAATTGAGAGCCTAAGCTTGCCAACATCTCTCTAGGAATATGTAAGGCAGGAAATACGGTATATGAAATAAGAACTCAAATGAAATCACACACTGGTGTGTAAAGATGAAAAGACCACCTTTAGTTATACTGTGGAATCATGTACTTTATGTCTTTTTATTACTGTAACTTTCTTTACTGTATAATCTGTGCACAATATATCATGTAAATGACCAGCTGATCAGTGGTAAATCAATAACGGGTTTGACCCATGCTAGGCTTTCCTTTCACCCCTGAGATACCCCCCGTAATATGGGATCGACCTATGCTAGGTGATTCTTCCACCCTTGGGATACCACCCATTCATAAGCAACTGTGAGTTATCTTTTATTTACTTTGAGATGGTTCTTTTGGTGGTCATAACCTTTAGAACTGTAGGAATGTAGACATGTGACATATAAACAACCATACAAGATAATATCACAATGAAAAGAGAGATACACAACTAATGAACTGTATAGGAGAGTAAACAACATATGGACTTTGTTTGGTAAAAAGGAACTCATGTATCTTTGGTATTCAAGTACATATGTAGGTTTGACAATGGCTATGTATAGGAAAATATGAACATGGTAAAGAGTGGAGACACAATTATTAGTTATGTCGTAGTTGGTAAGTGCCCTCTATGTATCAAGGACGGACGTAGATTTCATGCCAAGTAATAGGAAATCAAGTAGCTTTACATACCTTGTTGTACTATGTCGTTATTACCTCGGAGTAATATCCTTTTCCTCCAAACACTTATCTACAATATAGTAGGTGATAAAACTAGTGTTAGCAGCTAATAAACACATCTTGGTAGTCCAATTTCACCCAAAAATAATATCCGAGCAGCAAGCTCGGAACTAGCAACAAAAAAGTATTCTTTTAACATTTCCACTCCTAATCGTATTTTCTAATACATATTCTCATATACATGTCATATCCAGCTTGTTTTAGTCCCACATCAGTGTTACAACAGTTCATAAAGTACAACATACAACAACTCTACACAACACGCAAGTAGGCAACGCAACATTGCGTCCTTTCGCTACATCTCGACGTCACCCATTCCAAATCCATTTCAAACTCAACCAAACTGTCCTCAACATATTTACACACAATTACAGTCCAAAAACAGTCCCCAAGTAGATGGAAAACATGAGACAACAATTCCCAATATTCAGTCCACGAATTCTTACTAAAATCAAAATTAAGATATCATTTAAGAATTCATTTTTGGCGGAAGATAAAAGTGGTCCAGCATCCTTCTTACATCATTACAGACCCAAGACTTGTTAAAAACATACATATTACTTCATAATCCAGCCAACCAACAAGAGAAAAGTCTCTTAATAAACAAGAAAAGTGGACAACACTCTTTGGAACACATGTTGTCCCAAATTCCTGCACAAGTACAACCAGCATACTCTTCATGTTTCTCATGGAAAAATTACACCAAACCATAGGTATTTTTACTTACCTTAGCCCTCAAGGATTAGGTTCTCTTCAAGAACCCTAGGGGTGTGCCTTGGCTGCTTTAGAAAATAAAGAGAGAGCAAGAAGAAACTTGGAGAGAAATCTGATTTTTTTTGGCTTGAAACAAATGACTAAAAGTTGCTGGTTTGTAACCCCTTTTATAGGCCACTTTTGGCCGACTTTCTTTTGGATTTTCAGCCTTATTTTATTAAGGTTATGATGCAGCAACTTGGCCTTTTCACTTGGGCCTTATTGGGCTTCAATTGGATGGGCTTTGTTGCAAATATTTCTCCCTTAAGCCCACTTAGTTTGGGCCCTAGTTGTGAATTGGGTTGTGATTGTAATTTGGCTCTTTTCCTATTCATCTTGGTCTAAAAATGTTGTCCATTTATGATGATAAACCTTGGGCCCAAATGACATCCTTAACTCGGAGTTTATTCGTTGTCGGACTTAAGCAAATTCGGTGTTGGGCCTCGTCTTCGTCTACCGAGCCTATTTAAGCTAAGCACATAGGTGATTCACCTGCAAGCTTCCTAAGTCTCACAAGCACCTCACTTCTTTTACTTCATTTAAGGTCACAATCTCTTTAACTTGACTTAAAAATTATATAAGCTCGATTATTTTAAGCGTTAGACGTACATATAGCCCCTTAATCTAAAATTCACGCACTTTAAAAAAAATGTGTGCGGATTTGACCCTACCATATCATGTTTCATCTGCGTTGGACTAGTACATGTAAGATGTGGGGTGTTACAATGAGTTTCTGGATTTTGTCTCGTAGGGATCGGCAGATCTCTGTGGTATGTCCTTTCATTCCAGAATGGTAGGCGCATACCTTGTTAGGGTCATACCATTTGGCTTGGGTATCAACGGGTAGAGCCGGGATTGGTGTTATGTACCCGGCTGCTTTCAGTCTTTCATAGAGCTGGGCGATAGGTTCGGCCAAGGGAGTGTAGGATTTTGTGGGTCTTCTATCAAAATTGGGACGGTTTCTGTAATTTGGTTGTTGAGGAGATAGTGGTGGTGGTGGAAGAGTTTGATAGTAAGCTGGTTGGGTGTTGTAAACGGGGTATGCCAGTTGTTGGTATTGTGGAGGTGGAGCTTAGTAAGGAGTATATGCTGGGTAAGGAGGGTAAGGCATAGGATAAGGTGATGTAGGATAGTGAGGGAGGGGTGAGATTGGAATTTGTGGTTTAATGGGGCTTTTGTGCGCCAACATGACCGCACCCACTTCCTTCTTCTTCCTGTTCTCGGGCAAGCTTCCCGATTGTAGTGCCTTGTTGGTAGCTTGTAGAGCTTCCAAATTGATAATGGTACCATTCTTGATACCTTCTTCGATTCTCTCACCAAGTCTGATGATGTCGGCGAAACTCTTCTCCGCGACCAACATCATCCTATCATAATATTAGGGCTCCTGTGCCCTAATGAAATAGTCCTTCATCTGGGACTCGTCCATGGGAGGCCTGGCTCTGGCAGCCTCAGACCTCCATCTTACAGCATAATCCTTGAAGGTCTCACCGGGCTTCTTCTTCAGGCTTTAGATGTAGAACCAATCGGGTGCATTTTCTGTGTTGAACCCGAATCGATCCATGAAGTCGGAGGCTATGTCTACCCAACTCGACCATTTGCGGGCATCTTGGTCGATGTACCAGGTAAGAGCCTCCCCCATGAGGCTTCTCATTAGCTTCATCCTAATCCTTTCATCTCTTCCCACCCCAGCGAGCTTATCGCAGTACATGCGTAAGTGGGCTTTAGGATCTCCGATGTCATTGAATAACTCAAATTTGGGATGCTTATAGCCTTCAGGCAGCTCCACATCAGGGTGCATGCATAAGTCTTCGTAGCTCAAATCGACCACCCACTTGCTGGACTCGACCTGCTGCAAGCGATTGGTGAAGCTGTCCAATTTCTCGGCCATGGACTTGATCAGCATATCCTTTTGGGAGGATTCTGATTCATGGTATTCGTGGGTATAGGGAGCGGTTTCCAGGAATATCGGGTTTTGGTTGTAGTTTCCTAGAGCATGGGCGTATGTGGTATTGACAGTAGGTTTGGAAGGCATAGTTGGGATGTGGCTAGCACTTAGAGGGTATAACGTTGGCTCAGAAGGGCATGCATGATGTGTGTTTTGTAAGTGGTGGTTAGGAGGTTGGGCATTTATGGGTGGCAAACTGGTGGGGTTAGGTTGTATCTAAGGAGTGGTTTGTGTGATTGGCAGTATGGTCTGAGTAGCATTGATTTGTTCCTCCATGTTATCCCCAAAAGGGGTGCCGAGAGAAATGGATAGCCTAGCCAAGTTTCGCATGCCAGCCATTTCCTCTTCGAGTTCCATAATTTTCCTTTCCAACCTTAGCACCAGGTCGGTGGAGTGAGCCCCCCTGTCGGAGTTCTCGTTGATGCTGTTGTCGTCGGCCATCTTACCCTTCTTCTTGTTCAGATTCTGGAGTGGTGGAGGAGGAGGAGGAGCCCCTTTCGATCTGGTGTAGTAGGCAGAATGTACGGACAGATCAACCCTGGGAAGGGGAAAAACAAAACAACAAAACCAGCAAAGCCTTGTTAGAGGTTAGGGTAATAATAATAATAAACATGTAATTCAACAAAATAATTGTCCTAAAATGCAAGGGACCTCATTGAGCCAGAGGTAGGCCTAATACGACAAGCAAGTGACTCGCGATAATTAATTCAAGCCATAGTTTGTGAATTGGAGTTCAGAGTTAGCATAGATAAAACGATAAAATTCTTTTATTTTATTCAAAAAATTAAACTAATACATCATAATGAGATGATTTGCATGAAGTGAAAGCCTACGGGGCGCAAGGGTAACATAGGGGAAATAATTAGAATAAAACTAAAGTCTTCAGTTGCGAAGCTCTCCATAGGTAGGGACGATTTGCTGTCTCATCTCTGGAGTGATGCCATAGTCTCTATTGAGCAGGTTGCGAGCCCAAGCTTTCTCTTCCAAATCTTCAAACCCAGGACGCCCACCGTAATCGAGGTCCAACCTTTCAGCATCTTCCAAGATCCAAACATAGTATTTTGGCGTGCAATAGGGAAGGGGTTCTTGGACTTTGACGTCGATAGTCCTTTCCCACTTCCCATTATGTCTTGGACTTGCGGAATTCCCTCTCCAAAGTCGGACTCCGCTAAGATCATGTTAGAGCGGAGTGGAATCATTTGGATCAACCCGAATTGACGAAGAGCCCGTAGTGGGGTGTATGGTTGCACTTCATACCAATGAGTTCAATATAATAAAGTTCATCACCCCTCACCTTGGCACGTTGGATGCGCAGCCAACTGTATTTACATTGAATCTGATACCCATAGAGTTCCTTCATAAAAGCGTACCATTCCCCTGCTTCTCGTGGAGCATTGAATCTGGAGGTTCTCCTTACATGAGTCTGAATCTTGTTCCCCATCCCATCTAGGTTGTCGAATAAGGCCGGTCGTTTGTAAAAGTGTTCGATTGCCCATATTTGTAACAATAGATTGCACCCCTCGAAGAACCTTTTCCCCCTAGCACATCTAGACAGTGCCCTCGTCATTTCCGCAACAATCATTGGCACCAGGGTTACGTTGGCATGATCTATTCCTCTGGCGAAGGTTCGGACCACAGAACTCAAAGAAGTATCAATCTTGCCTCCTTCCCTAGGGAACACCACCGTGCCCAATAATGCAAGGGCGAAGGCATTGATGCGATATTTTTCCCATTTCTCAGCAGAGCAAGCGAATTCTTCATTGAAGTTCTTATGCCCATCCTTGTGACCAAAACGGGAGTACAAAAAGTCCAAAGAGATCCAGTCAAAGACGAGGGAGGTCAACTTTGGATTATATCTCAATCCCAGAGACCTGAGAAATTTCCTGGCTGACATCTTGTGGGGAATATTCATATGTCGCCTGTGGTAGCTTAGTTCAGTGAACCCACCAATTTCCTCTATGGTGGGGGTCAACTCAAAGTCCTTGAACTTGAAGACTATCCTGGCAGGGTCCCAGAATCTCAGTAAGGTCATGATCAGGTATCTGTTGGGGGTGATGAAGAGGAGGAAAGTCAAACCGCCTAATAGCTGGCGGACCTCCATTGCACGTTCCTGTTTGATATTATTCCACCATCCCTGGAGTTTGTGACTCACACACACCACCATGCGGGTATTGGCGAAATTCGGGCAAGCCATGAGATCTGCACACAAAAACAAAGAAAATGCTCTAAACTCCATTTTACACATTTAGGCTTGAATTAATTTATCGCGTTTCACATAGGCACATAATATGAGATTTTCGTCTATAGGGTGATTGGACCCTTTAGACTTAAATATGGTGGCTACTAATGTAGATTGACCCCAGGGGTCAAACTACCTAAGGCTTATGCATGCATGACCTAGTTTTAGAGGTGGATGAAGCTCTATCCTAAGTTTTCTATAAGAGTGGGTTGGACACAGACTTGATTTCCTATGTGAAAAGGTGCGTGGTCCCACGGTAGCAAAACTATCCGCTTACACCACGCTTATGCCATCTCTCTAGACACTGGGTTTTGAAAAGAGGTTGTGAGAAGCGCAAAGGCACAACATCACGAGAAAAAAGAAAAAAGAGGGTCCCAAGCGGGAGAAAAGTATGAACAGTATGACAATTAATATTTAAACATTTAGCAATTACAACAGTTTAAGCAAGTAAATAAATAAAAGGGAGAATGAGAAGGAGTTAAAGGGGAAGGGAGTTAGAGGGATAGGGGGAAGTTAGAGGGATAAGGAAGGGGAGTAAGCGGGACAGGGAAGGAAAATTAGAGGAGATAAGGGAAGGGGAGTTAGCAGGATAGGGAAGGGAAATTAGAGGGGATAAGGGAAGGGAGTTAGAGGGATAGGGAAGGGGAGTTAGAAGGGATAAGGGAAAGGAATGGGGGGTGTTAGAGGGGATAAAGGAGGGGGGGTTGACGATATTAAAGAGGGAAGCATAATTAAAAGAGGTACAATTAAAGAGAAAAAAAGAAGAAAAAAAAGGAAAAACGTTAATAGAGATTATTAATAGTAACCCACATAAAAATTAAGCACGTAATGGTAAGAGCCTAAGGTCCCCAGTAGAGTCGTCATTCTGTCGCGCCCCATTTTTCTCGCGAAAAATGGGAACTTGGACGACGTCATGGCAACGACTCTTTTGGGATTTTTTGAAAATTAAGAGAGTCGCCACCTAATGAATTTGAGATGCATTAGGACACCCTTCTAAGCCTAAAAATTTAATCTAACCAGAGAGAGAGGGTAAGGGCTCAAATCACCTCGAAGGGAAGGTGTTAAGCACCCTTCGAGGTCCGCAAAGGCGGGTTCCGATCGTGTCTAGTATTTTTATGCGGGGGTTACAAATAAGGATCTCTTATTTTTTTATATAATTTCCTAGACTAACTCTAAGTGAGAAAATAAATTAAACAAATAAATACTAATCTATCCCAAATAAAAATGAAATGAATACAAGAAAAGGAAATCAAATTATTTTTTAATACTCGAATCAGACACCCTTGGCTTATTACCAAGCCCCAGGACGGAAATCAAGGTTCCATCCTATTAAGGGTCAAGCGTAGATCATCATTTCCGAGGTCCTATTTACCCCTACCCCTCCTAAGTTCGTTTTATTAATTAACTTAAAAGCGAGATTATAAATGAGAATTCTAACGCGTCCTAAAATGCCTAACGTCCCTACCTATGGTCCAAGAGGCGTTGGACTACTATTTTGGTGGGTCTAGACTCAAAAGAAAACCAAGCTTTCCTATACGACCTCGTGTCAAATAAAATAAATAAGACACCAACTTAGCAAAAAAGGAGTCTCAAGTAGCCTCTTAAACAAACTATCTAGCATGCTTGTAAAAGATATAAGTCGCATATCATCATAAGATGAGATATTTCAAGAAATTGGTTATTTAAGAAAAGGCTTGATTCATGAGAAAACACTAGTATTTTCTGTTTTTAACCAGTTGAAATTGGAAAGAGTTTCTAAAAGTTTTTGTCAAAGACAAACATGAGGTGCTAGAATTAGATAAAGCCTTATATGTGCGACTTCTAACATATAAAATCAAACCATGATTTCTAACATTTTTTAGGATGTGAAGACAACTCTAAAAGCGTGATTTTTACAAAATTAAGTCCTATGAACATATTTTCTAGCATGTAGAGATATCAAAATCATGAAAAATAACATAACATCCTAATGGCATGATTTCTACAAAACATATTACCGCGCATGATATCTACAATTCTATCTTATTTTACTTGTTATTTTAAGGTAAACAGAAGAGTTGCCAAGAGAGTCACTCACGTAATTTCTTTTTGAACCCTACGTTAAAATTGCCAAGGTGAGACAATATAAAAAGAAAATAGCACGCAGTCCCCTCTCTCTTTTTTCACTACGTCCCCCATTTCAATGTTTTATTACAAGCTTTGCGAGGAAGACTTAAAATACAATACAATATATAAATAAAAAAAAAGAAAACTTCTCGGCCCGTTCTCCGCTTGTCCCGGCGACTCTTCACGATCCTGCTACACACAAATAACAGAAGTAATATAAAGAAAGTATTAAGTATATAATTGTGCTTACCAGTTGTAAAAGCCTTGAATATTGAGACAACACCGAGATTCTCCACTTGACTATCTTTAGATGAGGAGAAACACAAACAGTTGAAGGATGTTTTTGTTTACGGAGAAGGGATAAATAGAAGAAAGAACAAGAGAATAGATACTTTATTTTCTTTTTTGCAGAAGGCTAGTAGAGAGAATTGTATCTTTGAGTTGTGAGGAGAGAGTGGGTTTATATAGCAGGGAGAGTACAAATAATAAAGGCAATAAAATCAATTAGTTCAATTAGTTTCAGCATAATAGGAAAACGAACCAATTAATTTGTGATATGATCAAAGTTTTCCAAACTTAAATTCAGCAGTCCTGATTTAATTGGAAACTTACCATATACGAAAAAAACATACCATATATTTTGCAATCAAAACAATCCCCTAATCTTTCTAATTTAAAACATTAGCAACCTTTTCAAAAATCAGCACCCTCAGCAAATCAAAATTATATTTTACCATAAAACATATCTTCTATCATATACTAACCAAATTATCCACACCGATAACAGCTAAGTCCCAGAAACATGCTCTTTTTAACAAAAACAACAACAATAACATACGAACATATTTAAAAAATTCAAAAATAAACAAGTAAATGAAATCAAACCGAATTCGAGCATTTCCACAATATCTTGATCGATTCAACTTTTGACCGAAATTGTTGGTGCGGATGGTTGCTGCAGTGAGGGTGGTGCAGCGGCTATTTCGGGCTGCGGGAGGTGGGTTTTGGTTTGGGTTGATTTTTGGTGTCGAGTTTGAGGGAGGCGGCAGTGGGGAGTTGGGGTTTTTCCGGTGGGTTTTCTGGCGAGATGGAGGAGGGAAGGGAGGAGGAGAAAAGGCGGGGGAGAAGGGATGGAGGAGAGGGAGAGAGTAACAAGGGAGAAGAGGAGCGGGAGAGGAGAGAGGGGTTGCCGCTGATTTTTGGGGCTGTTGGAGGGGTTGCGGGTTGAGGGAGATGGAGGAGAGGGGGTTGCCGGCGGCGAGGGAGAAGTGGAGAAGACGACGGAGAGGGGAGGAGCGGCGTCGGGGCTGTTTTGCGGTGGCTGCGGGGTTTTGCTTGGTGGTTGTTGGTGGCTGTGGTAGCGGGGGCCGCGAAGGAGAGGAGAGGGAGAGAAGGGGTGCGCCGGCAACCATGGAGGTTGCGCCGGCGGGGTGTTGGCTGTCGCGAGGAGTTGGGGAGGGGAGAGGGAGGCGACCAGGGTTGTTGGGAGGTGGAGAAAATGGGGAAAATGACAAAATAGGGTTTGTGGGTGTTAAAAATGAAAGGAAAATGGGTTATTGGGTCGGATCCAGGTTGGAAAATTGGTACCCGAATTTAAGAACTAGCCACAAAATTGTAAAAAAAATTAAGATTGAGCCGAAAATTGGTAATTTGAGTTTAAATACTAGTCAAAATTGTAGAAATTAAAAATTGAGCCACAAATTGGTAATTTGGGTTTAAATACTAGTCAAAAAGTGTAAAAGTTTAAAAATTGAGGCGCAAATTGGCTCAAGTCGGATTAAAAAAGCACAACTTTACGAATAAGTGGCTAGAATTAAAATAAATTCAAGTAAATTGATCAAAATTGAAATGGGATTTCAAAGATTTGGCCAAAATTGACATAGAATTTATTAAAAAGGTCACGACTTGAACAAAATATGGGTAACATAAAATATAATACTTTTAGTCGTAGACTTGCGCAATAAAACTCGTAATTCACACCAAATTCATTATGAAAACGTATTAAAAATAATAATATTTTGAATAACACGATTCGAAAGACGTTACGAACGCGTCTAACATTAAAATAATGAAAGTAGTAATAGTAATAAAAAATAAAAAATAAAAAATAAAAAGCGTTATTACCACGATGCTTGCTAGAATAAATACTTTGCTTATTTATTATTATTATTATTATTTAGTAGACAATAATAACTATAAAATGACAATATTAAGAGCATATTTTGGAAAATAAAATCATTTATTCCGCCAGTTAGAATACCAATTTTAAATAAATAAAACGTAAAATAAGTTAAGGATCGGTCAAAATCGGGTGTCAACATGTTAGAGAAGCAACAACAGAATAGATAGAGCATTTTGAAATCAAGAATGGATGATGAAATGAGGCCATATACAAACAGACTATGATCTTCCTCAGTTATTAGACCACTCCCTTATGGTATTCACCTTAACAGGAGCACATCATTATGTTAAATCCTCCTTCAGATTCTTCAATGTATGGCTGAGCATCCTGAATTTATGAGGATAGTAGAGAGCGTATGGGCAGCCAGCTAGCAAGAGAGCCAATGATGAACATCTGGAAGAAACTGAAAGCATTAAAGGAGCCATTAAAAAGCTGAACAGAAGGGATTTTAAGGGTATTGAAATGAAAATCACTAAGGCAAGAAAAGACATTCAGCAAATACAAGATCAACTGAACTCAGACAATCTTGCATTAATGGAAAAAACAACAATACAAGACTTGGAGACATGGTCTGCCATCGAAGAAAATGCACTAAGACAAAAAGTCAGATCTAAATGAGTCAATCTAGGTGATGCAAATAATAAGTATTTCTCAGCAACTATCAAAGAAAGAATTCACAAGAAACAAATACAAGAGTTAACTTCTTTGAATGGATCCAAACTAATACACCAACAGGAAATCAGAGAGGAGATACAAAAGTTCTACAAAGCTTTAATGGGATCAGTTGCTCAGAGTTTGCCTGCAGCAAGTAACAGAGGTTATGAGGCAAGGGCCAATACTAAACCATCAACAAGGCATACACTATGTCAACCAGTCACTGATGAAGAGATATACACAGGGCTCATGTCAATAGATGATGATAAAGCACCAGGGGTAGATAGATATAATGCAATGTTCTATAAAAAAGCTTGGTCACTGATCAAAGAAGAAGTAATAACAGCAGTGAAGAGATTTTTCAACACAGGCAGAATCTACAAAGCTATTAACTGTACCTTTTATTACACTAGTGCCTAAGAAGACCAACCCAACAAATATGAAGGAGTACAGGCCAATAACATGTTCTACAGTCTTATACAAAATCATAGCTAAGGTTTTAACAGCTAGATTACAAAGGGTGATAGCTACAGTGATAAGTGAAGCACAATATGTGTTCATACCGGGCAGGAAGATAGCAGACAACATCATACTAGCACTGAGTTAGTCAAAGCATACCAAAGAAAACATATATCCCCCAGATGCATGATCGAAATTGACCTCCAAAAAGCTTATAATGCTATGGAATAGGTATATTTGGAGCAAGAGGAGTTATATTTTCCAGCTAAGTTCATACAGTGGATAATGCAATGTGTGAAGACAGTGTCATACTCTATAATGATAAATAGAGAACCTAACACACCATTTAAAGCTGTTAAAGAAATAAGACAAGGATTCCAATTTCTCTATTTTTGTTTATTGTGGCTATGTGTCACGACCCGGGATCGGGGCCTTGGTGTGACACGGCGAATGGGACCCGAGAGTCCCCAAACAAGCCTCAAAATTATCAGAAACTACGAGGTTTGTTTCGAGAGCTTTAAAGACAAATAAATTTCAAAAATCTAAATCAAGAGAAGAGAGAGAGAGAGAGAGAGAGAGAGAGAGAGAGAGAGAGAGAGAGAGCGAGAGAGAGAGAGAGAGAGCATTTCTTATAACTTAAGCAGAATAACAAAGTTCGTACAAAACACCCAACGTATGCCTCTAGTTGAAGAACGGGGGCCAGGACAAGTTTTGGGCTCACCCTCAACAAAATATATATACATAGAAACACTAGAAACAAAAGCTCGCCCTCGGAAGACGGGGCTCACCGCAGAAATATCTTCAAGAAGGACTATTCGTCCTGCAGCTGGTACTCAAACTGCTCGGTCCCTACATGGTAAAATCATGTAGGCAAAGAGTATGCATTAGGACGTTTGGATGTACTAAGTATGCGGGCATGCAATGCGTATGACTTACCGGATCTGCACTTTGATGTTAGATGACAAGGGCACATAATATACAGGAATCATATAAACAAAGGAATTTAATATATAAGATGCCATGGGATGCGTGATGCGTGCAAATGCGATAATGCTCCTATATATATAACGGGGGTGGACTATAACCGACAAACCAAATCCATGCGAGCTATTACATGAATTAGACCGATTGGGACCTCCCACCGGTAGGGAGAAAAGTACTTGCCAAAGGTAATCTACATCATGCCTTACGGGCAACCCCATTTCGGAAGGGTTTACAAGAATCATATCAAGACATGTCATATCATAAACAAGTAGACGAATAATATCCGTCCCTATGCTGGCACATAGTTCAAGGAAAGGGAGAGGGACCTTGGGGATATCTCTAACGCCCCCAATCCATCGGCGCTAAGTCTTACACCTCCCACAAGAATACTTTATATATATATAAGAGAGTCAATTGTCCATTTCAAAACTTTAATTGCACAAGTAGGCTCAATTGCCAAATCACAAGGTCAAGATCACATGATTCATGCAAGGAATAGCTCATCTACAAGTACAAGATGGTGCAAGCACCCAAGATGCTTCAAGAGCCAAGATACAAGATGGTGTAAACATCCAAGGTGCTCCAAGAGCCATAGTTATAGACATACTGGTGATCACCTTTTTGTCATATCCAATGCCTTACCAAAATCATATCATAATCCCTTTTTAGGACAAAATTGGGCTTAAACCCATAACTCCAAAATTTCCATGTACCAATGTCAAGAGTATGATGCAATGCACAATGTATGGATGGCATGGGTAATTTAGAGAGTAGCTAAAACGTAGCAATATAAGGTAAGAACTAGAAAATCCATAATAAAATTAGTAGAAATGGTAGTAACATCACCCATGCATTAAATATCTTTAAAAGGACATGCATGATCATAGTTTCATAACCCAAGTAGCTCATCATAATAAAACTTAACATAACTCAAAATTCGGAGTCTTAAATAGCACATGCATAGTTCAAGATATCAAGATCAAGTAGTAGAATCTTCACATTTTAAGTAAACAAGTGTATAAAATAGTTTGAGAAGAACTTGGGTCTTCTTGGTTGAAAGGAACCAAGAATCAGCACCCACATACCTGGTTGAAGAAGACAACACTAAGAGGAAAGGACTTCAAATTGAGAGCCTTAGCTTGACAACTCCTAGAGAGAGTTGGAGGGCTTTGAAGGAGCAATTCTTAGTGAGAGGTGTGAAAATGAGAGAAAAATGGCTAAAATTGGTGAAGTATAGTTTATATAGAGGGATTAGGAGGGGTGGGAAAAGACTAAATTTTCGTTGGAATTGACCAATATTTCAAAAATGCCATTAATGAAATGGACCTGTAATTGGTTTGTCTGGGGCACACTGTCGGGTATACGGTCTGTGTAGTGTCACACGGACCGTTTACTGTATCGTGGCCCTAGACTTTGATTTTTCAGAGATGAGATTTTCCGGACTAAGTATCACAACACGGACCGGTAAACGGATGTGACCCCGTCCGTATACAGGTGGATCTCCACAACGAGACTAGACGGAGGACCACATGGACCGTCTAAAGTCACACGGGCCGTGACTTGGTCCGTGTGAAGGTGGCCCTATGCAGTTCACCATACGGGAGGCCACACGGACCGTGTAGACTTACACGGACCGTGTGGAGGCCCGTTTGCCCTAAAATTCCCAGGCGTCACTCCACGGGAAGACCACACGGACCGTGTGACTCCACACGAGCCATGTAGGCCCTACCGTGGGGCGATGCCTGGTAGATTTCTGGGCAAGTTGTGGACCTAAATGTGACGTCAAGGATCCAGGGTTTTTCATCATCTCCCCTTGGAAACATTCGTCCCCGAATGTGCAAGAACAAGGCTTGAAAGGTTAGAGCTATGGCAAGATACTTCCGACACAAGACACAATGCGCAACTTAGTTCAAAATGAAAAGGTTTATACAAAAGCTTTTTAGGCCACAAATCAAATTATAGTTCAAGACCAAACTCATGTTAAGATTGTATTCAACTCGTTTGTCAAGAAAGGAAAATCCTTTAGTGTACACATATGCATGTCATGTCATGAGACTCAAGAAGGCAAGAAAATGACACAATTGATAAGGAAAGTCCCTAGTACCTTAGGCTTGAGTAGATTGGAAAAGGTGGGGGTATCGTTTCATCATGTCCAGCTCCGCCTCCCAAGTAGCACTCTCCACTAGTTGGTTTCTCCAAAGTACCTTTACCGAAGCCACATCTTTGTTGCGAAGCCGCTTTACTTGTCTATCCAAGATTGCCACCGGCACCTCCTCATAAGTCAAGTTTTCCTCGACCTCAATCCCCTCCAAAGGCACAATGGTTCTAGGATCACCCACTAATTTTCTCAACATGGACACATGGAAGACCGGATGAATGGAACCCAAATCCAGAGGAAACTCCAACTTGTAAGCCACACCTCCAACCCGCTCAACAATTTCATAAGGACCAACATACCGGGGGCTTAACTTTCCCTTTTTGTCGAAACGCATCACACCCTTCATAGGAGAGACTTTCACATAAACCCAATCCCTGACATGAAATTCGAGGTCCCTTCTCCTACTATACGTATAGGACTTTTGACGACTTTGGGCCGCCTTCAATCTCTCCCTAATCACTTTTACTTTCTCCATAGCATCCAACACCAAATCCGGGCCAACTAAAGTCGTCTCACCCAATTCAAACCACCCCACCGGGGATCTACACCTTCTCCCATACAAGGCTTCAAACAGCGCCATACCAATGCTAGCATGAAAGCTATTATTATAAGCAAACTCGATGAGTGGAAGATGGTAATCCCAATTCCCCTTAAACTCCAACACACACGCCCTCAACATATCCTCCAAGGTTTGAATAGTCCTCTCTGCTTGGCCATCGGTTTGAGGATGGAAGGCGGAACTCAACTTAATTTTGGTCCCCAGGCCCTTCATTAAAGATTTCTAAAAGTGGGAAGTGAATTGAGTACCACGATGCGATATGATGGATCTAGGTACACCATGCAACCTCACCAACTCTTGAATATACAACCTTGCGTAGTCCTCGGCACTGAAAGTAGCCCTAACTGGTAGAAAGTGAGTTGATTTCGTCATCCGATCCACAATAACCCAAATGGAGTCGAATCGCCTTCGGGTCCGAGGAAATCCAACCACAAAGTCCATATTCACATCCTCCCACTTCCATGTGGGAATTTCAATGTCTTGGGCCAAACCACCCGGCCTTTGGTGTTCTACCTTCACCTGCTGACAACTCGGGCATTCAGACACAAACTTGGCAATATCCCTCTTCATACCATGCCACCAATACACCTCTCTCAGATCCTGGTATATCTTGGTAGACCCCGGGTGAATAGAGTAACGAGAGTTATGAGCCTCACTCATAATCACCTTCCTAAGGTCATCCACATCGGAAACATAGAGCCGGTCTTGGTACCGAAGTACACCATCTCCCCCTTGGGAGAAAGCCTCAATCTCCTTTGCAGCAACCAACTTCTTCAACTCACATAACGACGGATCTAGATCTTTCTTAGCCTTTACCTCATTCACCACAGAAGATTCTGACCCATCCTGAACCCGAATACCACCCTCGCTGGAATCAGTCAACCTGACACCCAACCTAGCCAACCAGTGAACATCCGTTGCCAACTCCTTTTTCCCATTTCCAACATGTGCCACACTTCCCATAGACAACCTGCTGAGAGCATCGGCTACAACATTGGCCTTGCCCAGATGATACAGTACACTCATATCATAATCTTTCAGGAACTCCCACCATCTCCTTTGCTTGAGGTTAAGATCCCTCTGGGTGAAAACATATTGCAAACTCTTATGATCGGTGAATACATCAACATAGACCCCGTACAAATAGTGCCTCCAAATTTTCAAAGCAAAACCACTGCTGCCAATTCAAGGTCGTGTGTGGGGTAGTTTCGTTCGTGCACCTTCAGCTACCTTTATGCATACGCTATCACCTTACCATTCTGTATAAGCACACAACATAATCCGACCTGCGAGGCATCGCAATACACCACGAACCCTTCTGAACCATTTGGCAAGGTCAAGACAGGAGCGGATGTAAGTCGATCCTTTAAGGTTTGAAAACTTCTTTCGCATTCATCTAACCATATAAATTTAGCCTGCTTCTAGGTCAACTTGGTCAAAGGAGATGCAATAGATGAGAAACCTTCCACGAACCTTCTGTAGTACCCAGCCAACCCGAGAAAACTGTGGATATCCGAAGGAGTCAACGGTCTAGGCCAATTTTTCACAGCCTTTGTTTTCCTCGGATCCACCTTGATACCATCCCGGGACACCACATGCCCGAGGAAAGCTACTTTGCGCAACCAGAACTCACACTTGCTAAACTTGGCATACAATTTCTTTTCCCTCAGAGTTTAGAGGGCCATCCTCAAATACTTCCCGTGCTCCTGTTCACTTCGGGAGTAAACGAGGATATCGTCAATAAAGACCACCACGAAGTTGTCCAGGAAAGGTTTAAACACTCTATTCATCAAGTCCATAAATGCGACCGGAGCAATAGTTAGGCCAAACGACATCACCACAAATTCAAAGTGCCCATACCTTGTCTGAAAGGCTATTTTGGGGATATCACATTTCCTCACCTTCAACTGATGACACCCGGAACGGAGATTAATCTTTGAGAAGTGAGTGGCACCTTGCAACTAGTCAAACAAATCATCAATCCTCGGCAACGGGTATTTGTTCTTAACGGTCACCTTGTTCAGCTGTCTGTAATCAATACACATACGGAGAGACCCGTCCTTCTTCCTTACAAACAACACCGGAGCACCCCACGGCGAAGTACTAGGCCGGATAAAACCCTTCTCTAATAGGTCCTTTAACTGCTCCTTTAGCTCTTTCAATTCTGCAGGGGCCATCCGGTACGGAGGGATAAAAATAGGCTGAGTATCTGGAAGAAGATCTATGCCGAAGTCTATCTCTCTATCCAGAGGAATGCCCGGTAAGTCCTCGGGGAACACATCAGAAAATTCATTCACCATAGGGACTGACTCGAGAGTAGGCACCTCGGAATCTGTATCCCTGACCCTCACCATATGGTAGATGCACCCCTTAGAAATCATTTTCCGCGATTTGAGGTAGGAAATAAACCTACCTTTAACAGAGGAATTACTACCCTTCCATTCAAGAACAGGCTCACCGGGAGGTTGGAAATGGACTTTTCGGGTTCTACAATCTACGGAGGCATAAGATGCATGCAGCCAATCCATCCCAAGAATCACATCAAAATCAAACATCTCGAGTTCCACAAGATCACATGGGAAGATTTTATGCAACACAACAATAGGGCACCCACGATAGACTCTATAAGCAACAATAGATTCACCCACAGAGGTGTAGACCGAGAAAGGCTCTCTTAAAATTTGGGGTTTCAACCCGAACTTGACAGCCAACAGTGGAGTCACAAAAGATAAGTTTGCACCTGGGTCAAGCAAAGCATAAGCATCAAAATCAAAGACTTTTAACATACCAGTCACGACATCTGGAGCCTCCTCGACATCCTGGAGAGCATGGAGTGCATAGAACCTGTTGTTCCTCGGGGCAGCACCCTGAGGACCTCTCTGCCGACCCTGCCTGCCTTTGGCTACCTAACCTTGGCCTTCGCGCACATTCCTGGGGCAACCAGCAACTTTATGGTCCTTACTTCCACATCCGAAGCAAAGGCTCAATTCTCTTCAGCAAGCACCTGTGTGGGGCTTCCCACACCTGTCACACAAGACATATCCTGGTCCGCCACCCGTTTATACCCCGGGAGGGGGTGCCCGAGCATTTGCCACCTGGGTTCCCGAACCTTGGCCCTACTGGAAGCGACTAAACCCAACATTCTTAATACTGAAGAACCTACCATCAAAGCGGGCTCTCTTAGGATTATGTGCCCTTTTCTCCTTGAGTTTCTCCCCTTCAATCTACTCGGCATACACCGTGAGTCTGGCGATTTCTATGTCCCCAATCAGCATAGCAGTTCGACATTCTTTCACCAACGAGTCAGAAATGTCCGAAACAAATTTGTGCATCCGTGCATGGGGATCAGCCACCAGGGATGGAGCATATTTGGAAAGCTTAGTAAACTTGAGGGCATAGTCCCTCACACTCATACTCCCCTGCTTCAAGTTAATAAATTCGGTCATTTTGGCATCCCTTAGCTCAAGTGGAAAGAAGCGGTCGAGGCAGACTTGAACTCTCCCCATTTAACATCACCATCACAGACCCTTTCCATAACCCACTAGGTATACAATACCTGAGCTACGTCCTCCAACTGGTAAGCAGCAAATCCAGCTTTTTTCTCAGAAGAGACCCCCATAATGTTCAGTATTTTTTAGAGTTCATCAATGAATTCCTGAGCATCCTCATCAGCCCTTGACCCGTAGAACTCCGGGGGATTCATCCGGGTGAAGTCCCTCACAATGGAAGCGGGTGTAGGGTCCCGTGGCAAATTGGCTTGCCTTGCCTGAACAGTCACCACCTGTGCAAGCATGGCAAAAGCAGTACAGAATTCATTGTTAGAAATAGGCTCCTCCATAGGCTCGTGAGGGGCCAGCCGGCAGCCATAGCCGGCCTAAGTAGTGGAGGTCTTCCTCGAGGCATTTACTGAAAAAGGGATCAACAACACCAGTAAGTAAGGAAATTCATAAGCTGACCACAGCACGATACAAGACACAAAGAAGGGAGGAATTTCCTAATACGTCTTCGTAGCCTCCCACTCATAGGTATGGTGCACTTCACACCCATGAATAGGGCTCTACTCAACGCAGCATGTTGGGCTCCGAGGACCATTAAAACCTAAGGCTCTGATACCACCTTTTGTCACGACCCGGGATCGGAGCCTTGGTGTGACACGGTGAATGGAGGCCTAAGAGTCCCCAAACAAGCCTCAAAATTATCAAAAACTACGAAATTTGTTTCGAGAGCTTTAAAGACAAATAAATAAATTTTGAAAATCTAAATCAAGAGAAAAGAGAGAGAGAGAGAGAGAGAGAGAGAGACAGAGAGAGAGAGAGAGCATTTATAACTTAAGCAGAATAACAAGGTTCGTACAAAACACCCAACGTATGCCTCTAGTCGAAGAACGGGGGCCAGGACAAGTTTAGGGCTCACCCTCAACAAAATATATATACATAGAAACACTAGAAACAAAAGCTCGCCCTCGGAAGAAAGGGCTCACCGCAGAAATATCTTCAAGAAGGACTATTCGTCCTGCGGCTGGTACTCAAACTGCTCGGTCCCTACATGGTAAAATCATGAAGGCATAGAGTATGCGTTGGTACGTTTGAATGTGCTAAGTATGCGGGCATGCAATGTGTATGACTTACTAGACCTGCACCTCGATGTTAGATGATAAGGGCACATAATATACAGGGATCATATAAACAAAGAAATTTAATATACAAGATGCCATGGGATGCGTGATACGTGCAAATGCGATAATGCTCCTATATATATAACGGGGATGGACTATAACCGACAAACTAAATCCATGCAAGCTATTATATGAATTGGACCGATTGGGACCTCCCACCGGTAGGGAGAAGATTACTTGCCAAAGGTAATCCACATCATGTCTTACGGGCAACCCCATTTTGGCAGATGGTCACCTTCCTTATGGGAAACCCCATTTCGAAAGGGTTTACAAGAATCATATCAAGACATGTCATATCATAAACAAATAGATGAATAATATCCATCCCTATGTTGGCATATAGTTCAAGGAAAGGGAGAGGGACCTTGGGATATCCCTAACGCCCCCAATCCATCGGTGCTAAGTCTTACACATCCCACAAGAATACTTTTATATATATATATATATATGCTGCCAAGAGAGTCAATTGTCCATTTCAAAACGTCAATTGCACAAGTAGGCTCAATTGTCAAATCACAAGATCAAGATCACATGATTCATGCAAGGAATAGCTCATCTACAAGTACAAGATGGTGCAAGCACCCAAGATGCGCCAAGAGCCAAGATACAAGATGGTGTAAACACCCAAGGTGCTCCAAGAGCCATAGTTATAGACATACCGATGATCACCTTTTTGTCATATCCAATGCCTTACCAAAATCATATCATAATCCCCTTTTTAGGACAAAATTGGGCTTAAACCCATATCTCCAAACTTTCCATGTACCAATGTCAAGAGTATGATGCAATGCACAATGTATGGATGGCATGGGTAATTTAGAGAGTAGCTAAAACATAGCAATATAAGGTAAGAACTAGAAAATCCATAATAAAATTAGTAGAAATGGTAGTAACATCACCCATGCATAAAATATTTTTAAAGGGACATGCATGATCATAGTTTCATAACCCAAGTAGCTCATCATAATAAAACTTAACATAACTCAAAATTCGCAGTCTTAAATAGCACATGCATGGTTCAAGATATCAAGATCAAGTAGTAGAATCTTCACATTTTAAGTAAACAAGTGTATAAAATAGTTTGAGAAGAACTTAGGTCTTCTTGGTTGAAAGGAACCAAGAATCAACAACCACATACCTGGTTGAAGAAGACAACACTAAGAGGAAAGGACTTCAAATTGAGAGCCTTTGCTTGACAACTCCTAGAGAGAAAGTTGGAGGGCTTTGAACGAGCAATTCTTAGTGAGAGGTGTGAAAATGAGAGAAAAATGGCTGAAATTGGTGAAGTCTAGTTTATGTAGGGGGCTTAGGAGGGGTGGGAAAAGACTAAATTTTCGTTGGAATTGACCAATATTTCAAAAACGTCATTAATGAAACGAACCCGTAATTGGTACGTCTGGGACACACGGTCGGGTATACGGTCTGTGTAGTGTCACACGGAACGTTTACTGTGTAGTGGCCCTAGACTTCGATTTTCCAGAGGCGAGATTTTTCGGAATAAGTATCACAACACGGAACGGTAAATGGACCACCTGGGGTCACACGGACCGTGACCCCATCCGTATACAGGTGGCTCTCCGCAACGAGACTAGACGGAGGACCACACGAACCTTCTAAAGTCACACGGGCCGTGACTTGGTCTGTCTGAAGGTGACCCTTTGCCCTCAAATTCCCAGGCATCACTGCACGGGAAGGCCACACGGACCGTGTGACTCCATACGGGCCATGTAGGCCCTTCCATGGGGCGATGCCTGGCAGATTTCTGGGCAAGTTGTGGACCTTAAAGTGACGTCAAGGATCCGAGGCCTTTCACTATGGAATATCTAAGCAGGCTACTCAACACACTGAAGGATAATATGAGCTTCTCATACCACCCTAGATGTGCTAAACTAAGAGTAACTCATCTACGCATTGCAGATGACTTACTACTATTTGCTAGAGGTGACCTTCAGTCTGTGGTAACTATGATGGAAAGATTTGATAAGTTTACCCAAGCATCAGGATTACAAGCAAATAAAGACAAGAGTTCCATCTATTTTGGAGGCATTTCAAAGGATGATCAAGTGAGAATAATACAAAATACTGGACTGACTCTTAGTCAGTTATCCTTCAAGTATCTGGGCCTACCTGATGTGAGGCCAAAAATATATATTTTTAGTGATTATTTACCTCATATTTAATATTTTTATTTATCCTTTTTGAGCATAAATTTTATGGATTGTGCTAAATTATGTATTTTATTTGTAGGATTAAATTGACGCGAAAATGAAGAGATTTGGAGCTCAAACGAATTAAAAAAGAAGGATTAAAGAAAAAAATTCAAGCAGGCAGCTTAATGGATTAAATTGAATATAATAATCTATTTATATATATTATACATGAGCGCCAAATTTCAATTACAGTTGACAAATTCACGCGAATCCAATCCTTTCTGGTTTTGGTCTCCCAATTTGTTTTGGACTCAATTATTTTATTTTTGGATATTTTCCTACATCTATAAATATTCTATAAAATTAGGTTTTACATAACTTTTGACCTAGAGAGAAATAGGAGCCGCCGTGGAGGCCGGAGAATTTTGGTTTCATCTTTTCTTCCCCATTAATACTTATTTTTATATTTTATCTTTGAATGATTTGTGGTAATTTCTTCATGTCTATGTGGAGTTAAATTCCCGTTCTAAGATTATGGTAGCTAATAAGATGATTGGTTAGTCACTATTAATTCAAAATATTTGTTTATCATATTAGTTGTTCTTATATTGCTTTTATCTGTACTTCATAGCCTGATCAACTAGGGGGTAAATTAGTTGTTCCATCTGGATTCGAAAGATGTTGGAATGAAACACAGTAGTATAGGAAGCTTGTTCAACTAGGAAACTAGACTGATTCGTGTAAGGGAGACCCGTGACAACTACCCTTACACCTCGCTTGGTTCAAAATACAGGAAGATAACGTTAAAGCATTTTTATTGATGTGTCTATCCTCGCTCAACGATGTAGTTAGGCAGTCAATAAAGGTAGGCTGGCAGAGGCGTGCAACCCTGTTTAGGTAATTTAAACCCTGTGAATCAGCAACTAGATAATCAAATAATTTGATGAAATTAAGGTTAAACATGATTATTAGTTAAACTATAATCTTAGATCAATTCATTCATTGATGGTGTAAAAATATCTCTTTTGATTAATTGTTCACCGCTTGAATAAATAATTAGAATTAATATAATTTAGTAAATAATTAATCGACAAGTCCTTTGGTTCGACATCCGGCTTCTGAAAAGAGCCACTATATTACTTGGGTTGACCACGTACACTTGCGTGTGCTAGGGAAGCAACACTACCATTATCCTCAAAGAAGCTCACACTGAACAAATGGATGCCACTTGTGGAGAGGATTGTTGCTATACATGGACTGCTAGGACACTATCTTACGCTGGTATATTGCAACTAATACAAGTTGTACTGTTCGGTATTCAAGCATATCGGTCTCAACTATTCTTCATACCAACAAAAGTGATCAAGCTATTGAGACATACTGTAGAAGTTACCTGTGGTTAGACACTATGTCACTAGAAGGTCAATGGTGGTATGGGATAAGGTATGTACACCTAAGTCAATTTCGGAGGGCACAATATGATCAACATCGAGCTATGGAACAAAGCAGCAATAGCAAAAACAATTTGGAATCTAGCTAGTAAACAAGATAAGCTCTGGATCAGATGGATACACACATATTACATGAAGACTTCTACCATATACACAATCACTATTCCTTCACAAGCTTCATGGATGGTAAGGAACATTATAGCAGCTAGGACAATTCTGAATCAAACCCAGACAGAGAGCTTAAACTCAATATCCATCAAGATTATTTATCAAAGGCTGCTAGGGGATAATCCAAGAGTATTTTGGAAATCTGTGATGTTTGATAACAATGCAAGACCAAAAGAAAAATTCACATTATGGCTACAATTGCAGGGCAAATTGCTAACGACAGACATTGCGGGCATGGGAAATAGAAGCTGATCGAACCTGTAAATTTGTGCCAACAACAACTGGAATCGCAGGAACACCTATTTGTGGAATACACCTTCACTCACAGCTTATGGTGTAGGATCATGAAGTGGCTAAATTGGCAATGGAGTCCAACAATAAATTGGGAATCTCATCTTGATTGGGTGACAACATCTTCAAAAGGAAGATCAATCAATGCCCAAATGTTTAGAATGATATATGCAGAAGTTGTATACATGATTTGGATGGAACGAAACCTCAGAACCTTTGAAAACAAAAGAAGTCAAAGTGAAGCAATAGCAAAGGAAATCGCATACAAATGCAATGTAAGGGCCAAACCAGGAATTAGGAAGAAATTGCAGCAATTAGCTTTCTAAAGATAGGATTTGTAGCTGCTACTCTTGAGTTTCAAATCGAGATAGCAATTGAGACTAAATTGCTATAGCTTTGTAATATTCAATTTGGTGGTTAATGAAAATATTAGTTACCAAAAGAAATAAAGAAAATAAACGACAACAAAAGTTAGCATTTAAAAAACTAAAATATTTGACTAAAATGTTCAATAAAAAGCATTTTTTTAATCTTTCATTTAGATAAGTGAATATAATAGCAAATGTTGCTTATGTCAAACAAACAAACAAAATAAGAATCAGAAAATGTTACTTACATCAATTCAAACTTGTATATAATAGCAAAAACATTAGCATGTAATATGATTAATCACTCATCATATAACAAAATAAAAAACAAAGAGCGTATCTTGAAAATGAAGAATCAAAATTGCACTTAATATATTCATCAATAAAGTTAATAATCAATAAAAAAAAATTAAAAAAAAATTCAACATTATACTATATAATTGTAGAAGTATATATAAGAAAGGTTAAGAACTCTATTTTAACTCAAATTCCATTTAATTCAAATATTATATTTTAAAAAAAAAAAAGTTTTAATTACTATTCTTTATCCTTGGTTTTTTAATAAAATGCATATTTTTCTTATAAGCTAAATATTTAAACATAATAAGATGATTTTACTTGTTCCCTACGTTTCCCCCCCTTCCCCTCACCCCCCCCCCCCCCCCAAATTTATATCAAACACATTAATTTTCTACTCATATTGAAGAACGTCATTTATTGATCATTTTAACATTGATAAATAAAAACTAAAGTTTTTATATTTATTGACTTAACTCATCTTTAATTTTTCTTCTAAATATATATATATATATAACTTGAAGTTACAATACCATGCATAAAATTATTCTTAATTCACAACCAAATAAATAAAGCACCTTGCTAGTAATGTAAACAAACTTTTTTATTCAGAAATGAAGATTTATCATGACTTAGTAAGAAACACATAAAATAATACTCATTTCAAATAAAAATTATAATGTAAATGTTATAATTTAAAAGACTAAATACTTAACTAAAATTCTTAGTAAATGGTCATTTTTATTTTTATTTGTATAATCAAATGGATTTTATTTTTATCAATAATAAAATAGATTAACCAGAAAGAAAAATATTACTTACTTGAATTCAGACCTTGATATTACATGAAAAAAATAACTTGTAAGAGGATCATCATTCATCCACCTATAAAAATGAACCTTTCAAAAAAAATATTTAAAAAGGATACATATTAAGAAGACAATAAATAATTTAATAATAAAAATATAAATCAATTGTAGCAATAATATAATCAATAAAAATGAAGAGAGTACGAAGCTTGCCATTGAATATTAGTGGAGGAGTATTTATAAGAGAGGGTAAGAAGTTAGAATTTTATTTCAACTTAAACTTTATTTATATTTAAAATCAAATTCAAATATGACATCAATTTGTTAAGAAAGATTAGATTATTACTCTTCCTTTTCTTTAATTTTTTAAAAATACAATCTGAATTTTACTTATAACATGTATATTTGAACCGAGAGAAATTTGAGGAATCTATGAATTTAGTGTTAAATATTTTTCTATAATTAATCATAACCCAGTAAAAAAAAAGGAACAAATTATTACTTGTCCTTTTATCTTTGTTTTTTTACCTTTTCTCCTTCCCCCTTTCTCTCCCTCTTTCTCGTTTATATTTCTTTTTTCTTTATTAAAAAATTGTTTTTTTTATAAAAATTAATAAATATTTAGATGTATAAATAAATTGCTATTTATATATTGAATGTATAAGTTTAATAAAAAAACACGGACTATAACTTTTGCTGAAATCTTATCAATAGTAATAATGATAAGATAATTATTATTGTTATATTTTTTTTCATATTTATATTTAAATTAAATATATTTTAAAACATCTGAAAGGATAAATTTATGAAATAGTAAAATCTCATTTAGAACTCTGCAACTATGAATTTCTACTTTTAAGTTAACCAAAATTATTTTATTTTCTGAAATTTTTTAATTAAAAGCTTTATTACGAAGAATATTTTATTTGTATCTTAAAATTGTCGAGTGGCTTTGCAATAGTTTGCCACTTGGCTTAGCTACATTGCAAATTATTCTCCTTTATTATATATAAAAGTAGATGGACTAAATTATATAATATTTATACTTTTGGGGAGTCTCCTTTAAGAGATTTTTCGATCCATAATTGTATTTGACTTCCTTCATCTATACATGTTAAAGTTTCAGCTAGTAAAAATGAAGAATAAAATGAGTTGTGCAATATTAAAATTTCCTCATGTATATTTACATCGCATAAAAGTAAATTATTTTTTTTATTCTTCCAACTTTTATTCATCGTCATCAATTAGAAGACTTCTATTAAAAAGAAACTAATTATATCTTAAGAGGAGACAAATTAATATAGCGTGTGTTCAAAAGACTAGATGGGTAGGGACCAAAGCTCGGGATGTAAACGGGTTCAAGCTATGGCACTCGGGTGGTTCTAGGGATAGAAATGGTGTAGGTATACTAGTAGACGAGGGTCTTAGGGAGTATGTAGTGGAGGTTAGGGTGTATAACGATAGGATGATGTATATTAAATTTGTGGTGGGTAAGCACGTAGTGAGTGTAGATAGTGCCTATGGCCTCAAGTGGGTCTAGATGAGGAAGTCAAGAGGCTCTTTTGGGAAGATTTGGATGAGGTGGTAACAGGCATACTAGTGACGGAAAAACTTTTCATTGGGGGAGACTTTAATGGACATATTGGGGCTACCATTAGCGGGTTTGAAGATGTCCATGGAGGCTTTGGTTTTGGGGAAAGGAATGGAGGTGGGACGTCTCTCTTGGATTTTGCCAAAGCCTTTGAGTTAGTTATTACTAACTCATGTTTCTAGAAGAGGGAAAATCACTTGATAACCTTTCAGAGTGCGGTAGCTAAAACTCAAATTGATTACCTACTTCTCCGAAAAGGTGATAGAAGCCTCTGTAAGAATTGCAAAGTTATTCCGAGTGAAAGTATTTCCACTCAACATAGGCTTCTAGTGATGGATTCAGAGATTAAGAGAGAAAAGAAGAGGAAGATTGTCTACGCCCAACCGAAGATTAGATGGGGGGGCCTGACTCCTGCTCTTTCTCATGAGATGGAAAAAAAGCTGAGAAACTTAGAGGCTTGGAGTAGTGGCGGAGATGTGAATAATATGTGGGACAATACTGTCGGTTACATTAGAAAGGTAGCTTCTGAGGTACTAGGGGTTTCAAGAGGAACCTTCGGTGGACGTTAGGGTGATTAGTGGTGGAATGAAGAAGTTCAAGGCAAAGTAAAAGCTAAGAAGGTGGCCTATACGGAGTGGTTGGAGTGTAGGGATGAGAATGAAAAACAAAGGCTTAAGAAGATTTATAATACGGCTAACTCGGAAACAAAGATGGCGGTGACAAGTGTTAAGGCAGCAGCGTTTGAGCACCTATATGAGGAGCTAAGTGATAAAGACGCGGACAAGAGAATGTATAGGCTTGCTAAAGAGAGAGAAAGAAAAGCTCGCGACTTGGACCAAGTGAAGTGCATCAAGGATGAGGAGGGTGAGGTGTTAGTGGATATGACTTCTATTAAGCAAAAGTGGCAAGCTTACTTTCATAAACTCTTAAACGAAAAAGGAGATAAAGATATTGAGCTGGGTAAGTTGGCACAATCCGAAAGTCATCGAGATTTCGGTTATTGCAGGTGGTTCAGAGTTGAGGAGGTTAGATGGGCCATTAGTAGGATGAAGAGAGGGAGCGCGATCGGACCGAATGAGATTCCGATAGATTTTTGGAAGAACATGGTCAAGGATAGCATAGAGTGGCTGACTAGACTAAAAAATGTTATCATGAAGACTGCCAAGATGTCGAATGAATGGAGGAAGAGTACAATGGTTCCACTGTACAAGAACAAGGGTGATATCCAAAACTGTAATAATTACATGGGTATCAAGTTGTTGAGTCACACTATGAAGGCATGGGAGAGAGTGGTGGAGATGAGGGTGAGAAAGGTAGTGTCTATTTCAGAAAATCAGTTTGGATTCATGCCAGGGCGGTCGACTACTGAAGCAATTCACCTTGTTCGGAGATTAGTGGAGAAATATAGGGAAAGAAAGAAGGACCTTCATATGGTGTCCATTGATCTTGAGAAGGCCTTTGACAAAGTCCCGAGGGATGTCCTATGGAGGTGTTTGGAGATGAAAGGCGTCCCAATGGCATATATTAGAGTGATAAAGGACATGTACGACGGAGCCAAAACTCGGGTGAGAACGGTGGGAGGAGACTCAGAATATTTTTCTGTTAAGATGGGACTTCATCAAGGATCTGTGTTGAGCCTTTTTCTATATACGTTGGTAATGGATGAGCTGACGCGATCTATCCAGGAGGAAGTCCCATGGTGTATGTTGTTTGCAGATGATATAGTACTGATTGATGAGACCTGGACCAGAGTTAATGATAGGTTGGAGGTTTGGAGACACATTTTGGAGTCCAAAGGATTTAAACTGAGCAGGACCAAAACAGAATACTTGGAGTGCAAATTCAGAATTGCGAGGGATGAAGCAGACATTGATGTGAGACTTTCCGCTCACCCTATCCCCGAGAGGAAAGCTTTAAGTATTTGGGGTCCATCATCCAGAGTAATGGGGATATCGACGATGATGTCACACACCGTATTGGGGCGACTTGGATAAAATGGAGGCTGGCCTCTGGCGTATTGTGTGATAAGAAGATACCACCTAAACTCAAAGGTAAGTTCTACAGAATGGTGGTTAGACCATCTTTGTTGTATGAGGTGGAGTATTGGCCAATAAAAAATGTACATGTTCAGAAGATGCAGGTCGCAGAAATGAGGATGTTAAGATGGATGTGTGGGCACACCAAGAATGATAAGATTAGGAATGAGGCCATTCGGGAGAAGCTAGAGGTAGCCCCTGTAGCTGACAAGATGAGGGAAGCGAGACCGTGATGGTTCGGACATGTGCAGAGAAGGAGTACCGATGCCCCTGTTAGGAGGTGTGAGAGGCTAGATTTGGGAGTTACACGGAGGGGTAGAAGTAGGCCAAAGATGTATTGGGGGGTGATTAGACAAGATATGGTGAAACTTGATCTCACTGAGGATATGACCTTAGATAGGAAGGAGTGGAGGTCGAGAATTAGAGTAGCAGGCGAATAGGGTAGATAAGAAGGAGTTGTTAATTGTCTGTCTTTTATATGTTATTTATATATCTTTTATATGTTAATTGTCTCATATTTACTTACTATCATGTGCTTTCGTTATTAATTGCTCTTCCTGTGCACTTTCTCTTTCTCTTTTTGCCTATTATCATATCTAACTTATTCTGCTAATGGGTTTTTGTGTCGAGGGTTCCCAGGAAACAACCTCTTTACCTCTATGAGGTAGTGGTAAGGTCTGCGTACATTCTACCCTTCCCAGACCCAACTTGTGGAATTAAACTGGGTATGTTGTTGTTGTTGTTGTTTTCTTTCCTTAAATAACTTAGAGAAATATATATTTGAGAAGAAGAAAAAATTGTCCTATATTCATAATTATAATATATATATATAGTTAGTTAATTAGTTAGTTACCATGTATATACACGATAAAATTTAATTTAAAAATTATATTCTGATTTTTACCATGTATATACATGGTAATATTTAATTTAAAATTACCTGATTTTTACCATTTATATACACAATAATTTAAATAATTTTCCTCTAGTTCTCTTTTTTTCTCATTTTTTTCTTTTTTTGTTTGTTTATTATTATTTATATTTATACTATATTTTAAATAGAAAAATGAAGTTGATGTAGAACTCTTTCTAAAAGCCTAATATTTTAAATTTAAGTAATTTAATTCAAATTTTATTACTTATTTACTAGCTTTGTCTTAAAAATTGCCAAGTGACTTTTCCATAACTCGTCACTTGGCTTAATATAGTGAAGAAGAAAAACTGACAAAATGTTATAGAAGTTGAACGTGCAACATGCTTAACATAATTAAAAAATAATAATGTTACAAATAATAGTATTAGCAGTTAAAGAACATTTGACAAAGTTTGATGCAATTGAATTTTATTCATTTAATAAAGGCGGAATGACCTTGGAGACACTTGTACTTAGCTCCATTTGTAAGTTGGACCCTTGTATTTATGAATTTGCCAACTAAATACTTAAATTCAATTAAATTGAGACTTTTAAAACCCTTCTACCATGTGTGTAGCTCACCCTCCCTTACATACATGTTATTTTCACGTCATATATATTAATGTCATCTCATAATATCCCTATAACTATTTTTTTAATTATTAATAGAAATATTAGATATTAAATAAATGACAAAAATAATAAATTTTCTATTTTAAGAAAATAAAATAAAATTATATTTCTCTCACCTTTCCTCCTCCTCCTCGACCTCCACCTCCACCTCCCCCAACCTACAATCACCGTCTCCATTCTCCTTATTCTTTTCTTCACCATTTTTCTTCACGTTCTTCATTTTTCTTCAAACAAAATAGAGAGCTATCTTTAAAACATTTAGAAGAAATTAGACAAAAATTGAATAAATCTATGGAAATAGATGGAGAGTTCTTTTTTTGGGGAGTCTTCCTCGTCGAAGAAGAAGACTAAAAAAAATATAATTTTTCTCTATATTTTTATCATTCATAACTTGTAACCACATTTTTACCATTTCGTCCATCACTTAAAACATCATAAACCTTTTTTCTTCATTAATGCCAACAAATCACCATTAAAATACCTCAATATATTCTAATATTTTTTTATTTCACAAAGACAATTAACAATTACTTTTTATCCATCAAAATTATTAGATCCATCATGTTATAAATTGTAGCACGGTTTCCTTTGTAATTTAGGGAGAAAGAGAAAGTGGAAAAAAAAAAGAAAAAAATGGAGAGCAGTGGAAGGAAGAAAGAGGGTTTGGGTAGGAACGAAAGGGGAGGGCTAGGTGGGAAAGAGAAGAATGAGTTCAAATTTAATTTTAAATTTTTTTGGTCTTTTTATTTTCTTTTTCTTTTTTTAGGAAAAAAAAATTTGGTCAAGGTTATCGAGGGCTAGGTGAGAAAGAGAAGAATGAGTTCAAATTTAATTTTTTTATTTTTTTGGTCTTTTTATTTTCTTTTCTTTTTTTTAGAAAAAAAAAATTGGTCAAGGTTATCGAGGGTTAGGTGGGAAAGAGAAGAATGAGTTCAAATTTAATTTATTTTTTTTGTCGTTTTATTTTCTTTTTCTTTTTCTTTTTTTAGAAAAAAAAAATTGGTCAATTTTTTTGGTCAAGGTCGAAGAAGTATAGAGAGAGGTAATAAGACATGATACAACACAACTCTAGGTTATCGAAGGCATGATATTAGATAGGCGAGTGCGAAAGACATGTATTAGGAGTAGTAGTCTTGCTTTTAAGTGGTTGGTGTTTACCATGGTACTAGTGTTTTGTTGTAATTCTTGGTTTTTGATTTTTATCATTGTTTATTATTATTTTCAATAATTTATCCTAGTATATTGTTTCCTGTGTTTCAAATATCACATTATTTTAGTGTTGTTTTCAACTTTTTTTTGGTAGACTTCACACTGTTACCTTGTTACTTGCTATATTCTCTCAAACATCTCCTTCTTCGTACCTAGATTTGTTGCACTTCTTTGACAACAACCTCTCTATCTCCATGAGGTAGTGCTAAGGTTTGCATAAATTCTACCTTTTTCCTAACCTCACTTGAGGAATTTCATTGGGTATGTTGTTATTGTTGTATTATTGAAATAGGTAAATACAATCAATGTTATATTCTACCAGCTTGATAAAGTTGATTTGCTCTGGTAGGCCTTAGTTGGATATGCCTGAAGGAAGAAAAGATGGGCGAATATCAAAAGCTAGTGCAACAGCACAGCTGAGAAGTCCAACATTCAATATATCGACTTCAACAACGTTTCTCTCAGAGAAGTCTATCAATGGAAGACTTGAAGGCTCTCTCAGGTGAATATGACAAAGATCCAAAATCTGCACTACGTACTTCATTTCCACCATTGACAAACATCCAGCGTTTGCAGCAAACTTGAAGAGCATATGTCCGCTGAAGCATACGAAGACCCATGGATCCTTCATCAATATCCTTTTGGATAATAGTATATAAAAAGCTAATTCTCCAGTGGAAGAACTTGTTGTACTTAGATCAAGCTTTATTTAGGTACTCCAAAAACTAAGATATGGTCAATATTTTGCTAGTTCAAAAAGCAGATTTCTCGGAGAATTTTTCCAATTCCATGATCAAGATGAGCGGCCTTACAGAAGGAGACGAGGTTAGAAAAACATGCAGGAATGTTAACTGATTAATTCTACTTTTATCTATAATTCCCTGTATTAACTTGGCTCATTTTGTTCCAAGGAAACAGCCTCTCTACTTCTACGAGGTAGCGGTAAGGTCTGCGTACATTCTAAACTTCCCAGACCCCACTTGTGGGATTTCACTGGGTATGTTGTTGTTGTCGTTGTATTAACTTAGCTCATTTAATTAAATGCAATAATCAGAAGAAATAATGGCTCTTTTCCTAAGACCTTGCTGGATTAATCGCTTCTGTTTGATAAGCACTTCACAATTAGTTGATCACAAGTTATTCACATCAACGCCTGAACAATCGCAGATTATGGTATCATTTAAAAGGTAAAAGATGAGAAAAGGACTGCAGCAAAGATTTTTAAAAATGCTATGTAGTTGACAAGTAGACTTACAGTTGAAGAAATAAAATATGTCAGCAGAACCTAATATTTGACACCATCGGGCTTGAATTCAGTTAAATCAATATTTTATCGTCTCCATTTGCTGTGTCCAAAACAATCTCAGCTAATTGAATGTTACCACTCAAACTAGACGTCTTGTATGATGGCATGAATGAGAACCCATCAAGAAGCTTAACACACTTCAGGCCCCATTTCACCATCAAGAATCCAATTAGGTGATGCCCGCTACACATGGTTTAAAGCAATAAGTTGAAACATTTCCCTCAGAAATTGGATCATCTATACCTCTGAATGAGCTAAGTACATAAGAAAAGAAAAGAAGATAGGAATGTACCTTCTGTTGTGATATGTAGTAATAAAAACGGATGATGGACTACTCTGGAGTAAAAATGCCACAGTTGCAAAAAGATCATCAAAGGCTTGGTAACCATGCAAGATAGGCATTACAACTTCAGTAGACAAATCCAGAAAAGAAGGAAAGAACAAGATAAATAAAGATAATCCTACCACAACTGTCATATAGGACATCAGCTCCAAGGATAATGTTTGGGCACAGACAGAAGGTTTGTGTATCCCACACACCCCACGTAAGTCCATGTATCTAGAAGATAAAATTGAATAATATACTTCAACGACAGCACCGACAACGTGAAAATGAAAGGCCTCATATAGATATCATGCACAAAATGAAGTCAAGAGAGGAGATCTTCATAACTCCTACAAAGGACACACGCATAAAAACTATCACTGTTCCAAGACATTCTGTATGCACTTAGATACTCAAATAAAATGGACACATTCTAACCCTGCTACACAAAATGCGTCTTGTGGAATGACGCGTCACATATATGGCAAACAAAAGCATGCAGATTACCTTGCACTTGATATCATTTAAGTCGCACTGTCTTCTCATATGAGTGAGCACCTGTATATCAACAACAAACAGCTCTAGTAAAACTGACAAGTTTCTGTGCATATATGGAAGTTCAAAGTGCTGACAAATAACTTCCTCAAAATGCTTGAGACACTCACGATAGGTACTTTCTAGCTTACCTACTAACATCTATTGTTTAGTAATTCAGTGACATCAATCACCATTGCAATTTCAGATTGTTGTTCACTAATACTGAAGCAGCAGAAGAGTGTGCAAGAATAGGGTCACGACAGCTCTATTTCATATAAAGTATCCCTAGATGCGAATTTAGGATTTCTACAACATGGGTGCACCACTAAAAAAAAAAGGAAAAAACGTATTAACTATTATGTAGGAATTGAACCTTATCCTCTAGGTAAATAACTCAATATCCATCTAGTGCACCATTTAGACTTCTTGTAGAATGGGTGTCCGCAAATAATATTATATCAAATCCAAAAATGTATACATAAAATACCTAGTTTTAAGAAGAGACCACACATCCACATTCCCTGTTTTTAACCTATAAACTTGCCCCTGCTTGGATAAAATCTACAAGTTAAAAGCCCAGAAGAGTCCAACAGTTTCTGTAAGCATATTATTTTTAAGTTACCAATACTGCAGGCACATCAGATTTTTCAAGACAGCGAAGGCATCAAAATACACCAATGCTTTAAGGTGATTGAAGAAGAGCTAGGCAAAAGATAGAGGAGAAAAAAGAAAGGGCTTCTCCTTTATCAAGAGCATTCCTGTTGTGCAACATTCTATGCCCAATTCTTGAACCCAATTTTGGTTACCAGTAATACAGATTGTAACATATGCATGGTTTAGTAATGGGTTCGAACATTGTTTCAAGGGCTATGATCAAATAATGAAGTCTCAATTCAGTGTCTATCAAAATCACACCTCTGATCTGTTTGAATCGTCAGTCAGCGTCACATCTGCACCCACTTTGGCAGCAACTAGCCCAGGCAACGAGGTCCCTGCCCCAAGCTGTAAAGCGTTTGATGATTACGAAGTAGATATAACACAGTACAAAAATAGACATCGAACAAACAACAATCACTGCTAGGCTTCACTATGTATTTGCAACGAAGTCATAAAATTTTCATTAACAGAAGAGCAAGTAATTGAATGGAACAAATTCAGGTTCATTACCTCAACCACAGATGCGCCAGTAAAGCGCGACTGTTGTTGCCATACGTACTCGGCTAGAATAATACTGCAAGGCCATACGAACAAACCGTACTCTTCTTTCATGTTCTAGTTGTATGCAAAATGGAATTAGCTGTGTTGAGTTCTTTCGTCTTGTTTGGCTCGCTTTTGAAATTGTTTGTGAAATTAGAAAGATGTAATAGAGAGGAAATACCTCCATGATGGTGACGGAGAATCCATCCCCGGTGTCTTCAGAACTTCCGAAGTGGTGGCGAGAAAAAGTAGTCATTTCTTCTTCAGCCAGAGACTTCGCCGCCGGTTCGCCGTCGTCCCCGTTCGTTTCCATGCCGCCGTTGGAAATCTCTGATTTGATTCTTTTACAAATTTATCCTTTGATTTGTAACGTTTTTTCTTGTAATGCTAAATTAAGCATATCCTACTTAGGAATTAAATTAATTAGGGGTGATGTAATTTTTAAGTATATATTAATAGCTTGAAAATTTGAAGAAGACTTTTCCTTTTTTAAAAATTTTAAAATTTCTCCCTTATGATATTTTCAATTTTTTATTTTCTTCGTTTCTTCTTTTTTAAACTTTTCTCTGTCTTCTTTTTTTATTTTTTTTCTCTCTTCCTCTATTTTTTCCTTTTTCCTTTTTTTTTTTCATTTTTTCTTCTTCTTCTTTATCATTTTTGTTGCCCTTGTCATCACCATTGATGTTCATTTTTTTTATCATGTTTTTTAACTCTTACTTTTTACAAATTATTTTGGTTTGATTTGAAATTTTTTCGAAGATTTTTTTTTAATTATTGAAAATAATTTGCAGAAAATTAAGTAATTACTAAAGTTGGTGCAATTGTGCAAAAAGAAGGGTAGCATGCTAGTATAGGATAATTTTCAAACAAAGACGAAAAAAGAATAGGATAAAAGAATAACCAACAAAATTTAAAAATTAACAAAAATAAAATTTATCGTAAATTGCAAATAAACTAGAAATGAAAATGGAGCGAATGAATATGAGATGAGTAGATTTTGCATCATGCTGTACAAGGCATATTTGGCTTTATGTGGGGCAGAGTAAGATGAGATTAGATGAGTTGAAATTTTTTGGCCAAATACATACATAGACACCTAAACTTGTCCTCATTTTTCACTTAGACACCTAAACTAAGACAAGTTCCTAATAGACACCTCAACTGCTCAGATTTGATCCCATTAAACACTTTTATCCTACTTGGCACTCTCCGGTATTATTTTTTTAATTTTTCAGCCAAAAATAAATAGTTATGGTCCAAAAAAAATTTATTTTTTCATAAAAGTAGATTCTAAAAATTCTCAGTTAACCATGTGCAAAAAAATTTTATTTAAAATTGTAATAATTTTTTTTCGCATATGGTTAACGGAGAATTTTGAGAATCTACTTTTATGGAAAAAAAAAATTTTTTTGGATGACTGAGGATTTTTAGAATCTACTTTTATAAAAAAAAAAAAATTTTTTGGACCGCAACTATTTATTTTTGGCTGAAAAATTAAAAAAATAGTACCGGAGAGTGCCAAGTAGGATAAAAGTGTTTAAAGGGATCAAATCTGAGCAGTTGAGGTGTCTATTAGGAACTTGTCTTAGTTTAGGTGTCTAAGTGAAAAATGAGGACAAGTTTAGGTGTCTGTTTATGTATTTGGCCAAATTTTTTTTAACAGAAGTAGTGCGGGTGAGGGTGCAGGTGTGGGGCATTGCAAAAATTTCAACTCCCTCTCAAAATATGTTTTGTGCTTTTTCCATTAGTTTTGAAAAAAAAATTCTGCACAAGTCAATTAGTTCTTTTGTTTTGAACAATCTAATTATTGAATTTTTGTTGAGCGAGAATTTATATTTGTTAATTGATAAGAGAATGAACTTTTAAAATGATCTATCAGAGATATTTGAAGTTTTTCTTCATAATGATAACAACTTTTGAATTCAACAGTCTTGTACCACAAAATATTTTCAAAAATTAAATTTATTTAATTGTTGTAGGGTCACATGAAAGTAACAAAGGTTTCATTTTGTTGTTGCAGCATGGTAAAAATATAAATTTTTAAATTTTATTTATGTTAAACTCAATTAAAAAAGAAAAAGAATTATGCAGGGCGAGATGGAACAGAGTAGGTCTACATGGAATGGGATGAAATAAATTGAAAACACAAAATTTTGCTATATGGGGCAAAACGAATGCAGGTTTGCCCTGCAACTGCACCGTCTCATTCGATAATCATCTTTAAAAAGAATAATTTTTTGAAGATTTGAACATCAAAAAGAGAACAAGGAGATGAAAAGAAAATGAAATGTTGAATCCAATTAAATAGGTGAGCTTTCACAAAAATCAGATATTCAGAGTTCAGGGTGGGTCATTTGCTTTTGAGTTTGGCATGTGTCTTTCCATCAAAATTAAGGATAAATTTATGTTAAAGTCTGATGGGAAGAATATATTTAAACTAAAAATATAATTTAATGGGTATATGCACCAAAAGTATAATAAATGAAGTATATTGGACTATTGTTAATAGTATAGGGATATATTTAACCCTTTTTCTATTATAACTATAATAAAGTATGACAAAATAAAATCCATGATAAGATAAAATAACTTTTATACGGCGTGTTCCATGTGTAAAATGAAAATTTCAGATTCAATTGAATTATGAAAGAATTTTTTGCCGAGAATCTATTACATATATATAAACTAGAGGAGTGTTGCCCGTGCGCCGCACGGGCGGAGTGGCAAGAAGGCCTTACATCGGAGTAGGCTGTGGTAAGTTCCACTTAAGAAAGGCATCGGTAATCCAAACAAAATAAGAAGTTATATGAGTACATAGGTAAGTGCCTTTTGGAAGGAAAAGGTTTTTACAAAATGGGCTACTTTACTGCTACCCTTGTCTGTCGTGGTTAGTCCAAAATTGCAAGTACTTCCATTGTCCCCTGATTTAGCTGCGGGAGAAAGGAGGACGTTTTCAGAATTGGAGCAGTTGTAAATTTGGCATCGACATTGTAAGGGAGCTAGACGTAAAATGCCAAACTGTAACTTGTAATTACCTTCGCTCCACTGCGAGTAAACTGTGCACAAGATGTATCCATGTATGGGGGTTGCAGCAGTGGATTGCGGTTGTAACCGTGTGGCGCAAGGGAAGCATGTTTGGTGTGTTGGACCAGCTGGTATGACTCTCTGGATGATGAGCTTTCTTCCACGTGCTTCGACACTGCAGGACCGAGAAGAATTTTACAACTCATTATGACCCAAAGTAGCTCAGCTTCAACAAATTCACTGATTATCATCACATGACAAATAATTAAACCAGTTAGAAGTCATTGTAGTTCAGATATCAGCTATAGGCTGTCACGACAACATGTCCCCCTTTTTTACTCACACTCTACAAGCTATTGAAGTGGTTTCAATAGTTGACGTTGTTGTACATGGGTAGGAAATGTTAGTGTCAGAGTTCGGGGGACATTAAATCGTGTGAATGCATGCAGTATAGGTCATTAACTGTAACGCAATAATGCGAATTTGTATGTATCCCTGCTGATTCTCTAAGGAACTGAAGCAACAGCAGAGACACCCCTCCTTTCATCTTCTCTCCTTCCTCCAGCAGCCTGGCTAACAATTGCTCTCAACATGACTGAGTTTGACAACCAAAACGTCAACCTGTAAATCAAAAAGCAGGCAGCTGAAATCTTTTGTGGTACAGAAAGGGTAATCACTTTACTTTCTCTATGCACATTGCAGTTCATTAATGATACTATTTATTTCCATGACAAAAGTAACTAATATTTTTCATTATAACAGTGTAATAGGAAGTCGAGACACCTGAAGTCGAGCCACATGATTGCGAGAAAGACCAATCCATCACCCAATGTTACCATCTTAACTTCTAAGAGCAGGAAATTGATACTGATAAATTATATCTGTGGATGATGAGACACCTGAATTTTGACTATCAGGGCTTGGCTTCAACTTGATATACAGTTTCAACAATGTATCCATTCGCAAACTTTATCATTGAACGGCTAGAGGCAGCTGATTTAGTCAAAACAAACAAACCCCGTCATTGCAACAAACACTAAAAAACTAAAAAAACATAGATATAACCCAGTATACCTATTTTGGTCGTCGATTCTAGTGACGACGCCCACTTAAATACCAAAGAAGCAACATTGATCGAGTATTTCTCATAATGTCGGAAATAATCACCTTTCTATTTATCATTACTACTATTGCTACCAAGTGTTGCTACAGTAATTGGATGTGTTACATAAGATGATGTGTTCTTAATTTTAACTAAGTTAAGTCAAGTAGGTAGAAGTTATCATAATATATTTAGAGAAGGAATAAGGAAGGAATTGTGTTGATAAAATTAGAGATGGAAGTACCTGGACAACATGGTGTCAATCTCACTGAGAGGATTTCTTCGTTAGGGAGATTGTCAGGTGGGTACGGAATAAATATGTGCAACTTGAAGAGACAGTGGTGCTTTGCATCTGAACCTTCATTGAACTGCAAGTAGGTAGAAGGCATACAAATATTTGTTAGGGGAAATATTGTGGGTCGGTAGTATGTGGAAGTTAATAATTGTGGGGATGTACCTGTGCGAGCACGGACTGAAGGTCAATTTGCTTTTGCCTGAAATTCTTGTAGCAAACAAATGCCAAATTCTTGTGGTACTGTTTAAGCCAATTTGATGCGATGAACAATCCTATCCGATACTTCCGATGATGAACTTCCCTCCATGCTTTTCTACGTTGCAGCTGAGAAGAGAAGTAAAGAAATGATTAGGTTCTTTTGAAATGTTGGTTTATGCCAAATTTCTAAGCTTCGCTCTATGGAGATAATTAATGTAAGGTTATTGTAATGTAGATTTATGAGTAGAATGTTTTTGTAGTCTTTTAGTTTGCTGCTTACGTCTAACCGACCACCAAAAAGAGATGGCGGAATAATAATTTCCAGCAACAACGTTAGACAGAATCACAGGCTGCATAACATGATGTAAAATGAACTGATGTAATTATACAATGTACCACTTACTCGAGATACTGAGGGGTCATATTCTTCAGAAGTGAAGGATGTCCTAGGACCAAATTACTCCACTCTTCCTTATCAATCTTCCCATCGTGTTTCAAAAATTCATTCATGATCCTGCATAGCTAGAAACACACAAAATATCACATGCAGTGGATTTTTTTGGCAAGAGACTGCTTGACTATAATTCAGAAGGAAATCTGGAAGAATGTTTATCACATAGACTATTTGTCCTTTAGGTTCAACTTAAAAAAAAAATTGTCTTTCTGGGTAGCTTAGTGTTTCACACCTTGTTTTCTTACAACTGGTCAAACTGAATCAATTTTCTCTTTCTGTTTTACCTCTTTCGCTAAGGCAGAAGCTTCATATTTTATGATCATAACAGGCTAAATGGAGAAAGAATTCTCCTTATTCTTGGGTTGGTGTATGCATTAAGATCTGATGCAAAAAAAAGAATGCATTCCTATTCAGAAGAAAAGCGATCAGTTCACATAGTAGGGACAGAAGTAGAGCCTTGGAAGTGATATTGTTAGTTTCTCAATGGCCTTGTTTGCATCAACAACAGCTTCTGCTCTCAAGGAAACATCATTACAATTGCTACCCGCTTAGAATAATAATTACTAACATAAAATAATGTTACAATTAACAGTATATAGTGAGATATGATGACTTATGCAGACACATACAAATAGGATTCAGACAATACAAAACTTTGATGTATACATCTACATAGTTGGACATATAGAGATGCCTTTCCAGGATGCGATACCAATTAACCCCATTCAAACTAATAGAACATTAAAAAGCTAGCTATAAATACCACAAGAACAAAGTTTCCACAACCACAGCTTCTTCTATTACCAGGAAAGAGGCAACAGGGGGTTGGCTTTGTGTATCCTCACTATTCATTCTGATCGTCCACCTCCTTCCGGGACTAAACAATTTAACTTCTAAGTCAAATTAGGATTCACCAAATCCTCTAAATTTAAAACCAATCAATTAACAGAAATACAAGTCCTAAAACAAATACCGGATCTCATATAAGTGTACCAACAACACATCAAAAGGGAAAAGGGAAAACAGAAAAGGCTAAACGAACTATTCACCAAAAGCCCACGCACTCAAGTAGCAAATCGCGGATGTTAACTCTCTTAATCAAGCACAGTGTAAAGTATGTACAAAGCTATAAATCAAGCACAAATCCACACCAAATCTTTAAACCGATTCAATAAATCACGAACCGCGATAACAGAGCAAAATAATACAATCAACATTGTTTGTAACTAATCAGCAAATAAAATAAAAATTAACGGATTAATTAGGTTAAAAAAGGATGATACCAGTGAAGTAGTTGAGTTTGATATTGGCTTGAGCACGGTCGGCGAAAAACTCGGGATTCTTTGGGCTCATCGCTATGGCTTGAGTGTACAGGTCAACGGCGAGTTCAAAGTGGTCGTCGATGAAGGCTTCTTTAGCCCTTGTTTCCAGATCGGACGCCGTTGTAGGTCGACACTTCTGTTGAATATGGTTTCACACACATGATCTGGTGCAGCTAAAAGTCAAAGTAGGATGTGAGCGAACCATCTCGAGTGACCTTCTCTCACTTTATTCTCTGTGTACGCTACTTGTATTTTCTATCAAATGTGGTCATTTCTAATTTTGTCTGATCTTGTATGACTGTAATATATCTTAGCATAGACATTTGTAAAACATGCACTCACCAGATAATTCAAGAAAACATCACATTAGAAGTTTGCGAGAAAGAAAGCTTACTTCCGACATGAAATTTGCAGCAACAAAAGCAAAGAAGAGTATACCTGAAATGGTAAAACACATAAATCAATTCCGGGAAGAAGAAATCAGTTTCAAGGTTCAAACTTCCAATAAGTTAGCTAAGGAATATTATCAAACACCTTACATGCACAATCTTTTCCCACTTTATACACACAGGTAAGACGATTTTTACGTAATGGCACAGAAAAATGTCAAATTAGAAGATTGCGAGAAAGAAAGCTTACTTCCTGTCGCTGTAGTTGTTGAATTTGTCTCTGGTCCATAATTCATGGATTCTGGCTCCTTAAACTATGAATTATGGTAGAATTTTTGAGATCTTTAACTTGAATTAGCTGCTGGTAATGCTTTTCTTATGGATTTATTTTGTCATCTTGATGGGCATTCTGCTCTTTTGATGCTTGCAATTTTTAAGTAGTGTACATGTGTCTGCGTTTCGATTTCTTTGAACAGTAGGCATCTGAAAAAAAAACAATATTCTTTGAATTTCATTTGCAATTGATGACAAAAAGGAGGAGTTTACTTGTTATTTATCAAGTATTCCTGTTAATAAAGAGATTTTAATGGCAACAATGTGAAGTCAGAAATCCCTCATATCTGAGAGGGGTAGAGCAAAAGTTGCTCTAAGTCGACCTACAGAAGCAAAGAAAATAAAGCCATGATCTATGGCATCAACACAACAACTTACACTTTATCTTTCATGAATTGTCTCTGCTCTCTCTATATAAAAGTTGGATCTTAGCAACAATCTTAGCTATAACAGTCGGAAAATGAAAAAATTAAATAGGTATATTGTCAAACAAATTACATGCACAATCACACTCTGAAAATTTGAAGCCTATACCTTTTCCCAGATAGCAAACAGTCTGCATGCCCAATTCGAGTTTAAATATGGAACGCCTATACCTTCTTCCACATCTACACTACATATCACCCGCATGCATCCCGAAGCGGTAAGCCCAAACATATCACTGTTTTTCTGCAGAAAAACGGTGAAACCGCCATTGAATGGAGGATTTATGAACCTGATTGTGGCCGAAATCGAACCAAACTTGAACGACCTCAGGAAAAACAGTAGCGCCTCTTGAAATCTCCCAAACGGATGCTCCTACTTCGAAGAGTGAATATAATGCAACAATTGCACCGACAACGGCGACAAACCTGTACAGTAAGAAGAATCAGCAAATTTGAACGCCGGAGAACTAAAACGACATTACCATTAGTATTTCAAACCTTTTTTTGTAGCTAAGGAGGAAAATCTCCATCAAATCTCTATTACGGAGTTTCAAGTTGGGCTTTCCAAGAATAGGAAATGCTCCGCCTACAGAAATAGACACGCCCCACGTAAAATTTACATAAATGCCATGCGTGCTCCACTTACAGAAATAGGCACGGCCGACGTAATCATTTTGGTCGTCCCAGGCAGTCACACTTATTAATGCTTCTAATTCTAATAATATCAATAAACAAGCAGCTCACGATCGACATATCTATTTCAACTGTTTGCTTCAGTTGTCTACTTAAATATGCAACTGCTAATTAGCGTGTTTGTTTCAACTGTTTGATTTTAATATATCGTTTTTATTAATTATTTCTGTACTAACTTCAACTATGATTTTACAATACTACTTCTAATAAATTATTCTTTTAGCTATTTCAACTGTGATTTTAGTATATCACCCTAATCAATTATTTTAAGTCATGTAAATATCACAATTAAGATAAAACAAACACAAAAATAATAAATTAAGTTCTAATATTAGATAAATAAATTAAATAACTATTTTAATATCTTTCAATAATTATATTTGTGTTAAAAAAGAAGTACTTTTAAGAATATATAATATAAATAAACCAAAAAATTTATGTATATTACTTGAAATGATGTAAAAAGTACTATAAGTCACAATAATTACAAATTTAAAATGTTAAAATATATAGAAAAATTTAAATGGTTCTTGAAATTTATTAGTGCCATATAAATTGAGACAGAGAGAGTAACATACATTATTTAAAAATTATGTAAAACATACTATAAATTACAACAATTAACAATTTAAAATATTTAAAAAATAAATTAAATTTTGATTGACTCTCAAAATTTTATATGTGCAACATAAATTGGAATAGAACATATAATATATATTATTTTAAAATCACATAAAGATATTAAGAGGTTTGCCATCGAAGTGTTAGGGGTTTCGAGAAGAACCTTTGGTGGACGTCAAGGTGATTTGTGGTGGAATGGAGAAGTTCAAGGAAAAGTAAAAACTAAGAAGATTGCTTACGCGAAGTGGTTGGAGTATAGGGATGAGGATGAAAAAGTAAGGCTTAAGCATATTTATAAGACATCGAAGACAGAAGCGAAGATGACAATGACGAGTGCTAAAACAGCAGCGTTTGAGCGTTTGTATATTGAGCTAGGTGAAAAGGCGAGACAAGAGATTGTATAGACTTGCGAAGGTGACGGAGAGAAAAGCTCATGACTTGGACCAAGTGAAGTACACTAAGGATGAGAAGGGTGAGGTGTTGGTGGATGAGAATTCCATTAAGATAAGATGGCAAGTTTACTTTCATAAACTCTTAAAAGAAAAAGGGGACAAATATTGAGTTGGGTGATTTGGCGCACTCCGATGGGTATCAAGATTTTGGTTATTGCAAACGTTTCAGAGCAGAGGAAGTTATATGTGTCATTAGTAGGATGAACATTGGGAAAGCGATCGAACCCGATGAAATTCCGATGGATTTTTGGAAGAGCATGGTCAAGGAGGGTATTGAGTGGTTGACTGGGTTATTTAATGCTATTATGAAGACTGCTAAGATGTCGGATGAATGGAGGAGGAGTATTATGGTTCCATTGTACAAGAACAAGGGTGATATTCAAAGTTATAACAATTACAGGGGTATCAAGTTGTTAAGCTACACTATGAAGGTTTGGGAGAGAGAGGTGGAGATGAGGGTGAGAAAAGTAGTGTCTATTTCTGAGAATCAGTTCGAATTTATGCCGGGAGGATCAACTACTGAAGCAATCCATCTTGTTCGGAGATTAGTGGAAAAATATAGTGAGAGAAGGAGGGACCTTCATATGGTCTTCATTGGCCTTGAAAAAACCTATGACAAAGTTCTGAGGGATGTCCTATGGAGATGTCTAGCAGCGAAGGTGTTTTAATGGTGTATATTAGGGTGATAAAGGATATGTATGACGGAGCCAAAACTCGGATAAGAACGGTAGGAGGAGATTTAGAGTATTTTTCTGTGGAGATGGGACTCCATCAAGGATCTGTGTTGAGCCCTTTTCTTTTTGCTTTGGTAATGGATGAGCTGACATGGTCTATCTAGAAAGGGGTGCCATGGTGTATGATATTTGTTGATTACATAGTACTGATTGATGAGACTCAGGCTAAAAATAATGATAGATTGGAGGTTTGGAGACATACTTTGGAATCCAAAGGGTTCAATTGAGTGGAACCAAAACAAAATACTTGGAGTGTAAATTCAGTGTTACTAGAGATGAAATAGATATTGAAGTGAAGCTTGCCACTCAACCTATTCCAAAGAGAGAAAGCTTTAAGTATCTAGGATCCATTATCTAAAGTAGTGGCAATATCGATGATAATGTGACACATCGTACTGGGCATCATGGATGAAATGGAGGCTTGCCTCTAGAGTATTATGTAATAAAAAAAATACCACCTAAGCTTAAAGACAAGTTTTACAGAATGGTGGTGAAACCATCTTTACTATATGGGGTGGAGTGTTGGCTAATTAAAAATTCACATGTTCAGAAGATGCAGATTGCAGAGATGATGATGTTGAGATGGATGTGTGGTCATACCAGAATTGATAGGAATAGAAATGAGATCATCTGGGAGAAGTTAGAGGTGGCCCCTGTAGCTGACAAGATGAGGGAAGCAAGACTGCATTGTTTGGACATATGCAGAGAAGGAGTATATGCTCCTGTTAAGAGGTGCGAGAGGTTGGATTTAGGGGTTACACGGAGGGGTAGAGGTAGACCAAAGAAGTATTAGGGGGAGGTGATCAGACAAGATATCGCGAAACTTCATCTCACCAAGGATATGACCTTAGATAGAAAAGAGTGGAGGTCGCGTATTAGCGTAGCAGCCTAATAGGTCAGTAGGGTTAGGATAATGTCTGGCCGTGGGTATAGTAGGGTAGTAGGTTTAGTCGTTCCTTTATATCTTGTGTTGTCATTATCCGTCTTTATATGTTAATTTTATCGTATTTGCAAACTATCATGTGCTTTTCCTTTTTAGTCACTTTTTTTGTTCCCTTTCTTTTTCTTTCCTTTTTTCCGTATCTAGTTTATTCTCCTTATGAGTTTTTGAGACGAGGTTACCGGGAAACAATCTCTCTACATGAGGTAGTGGTAAGGTCTGCGTACATTCTACCCTCCCAGACCCCACTTGTGAGATCTCACTGAGTATGATATTATTGTTACATAAAGATATTATAAGTCGTATTAATTAACAACTTAAAAAATATACTTAAAAAAATCTATTAATGCCACAATTAAGATAAAGAAATAATATATGTTGTATATATTTAAAAAATCTAGCACGGGCTAGTATTATGTATATTTATTTATAAGAAAAGTAGGGAATTAATATGACAATCTGAGTTAATTGGTGATGAAACAGTTACCAAATAAAACTGTGTGGATAAAACATCTTTTTTTCACGGCAAGTTAAATCTAAAAATAGAGTAATTTTATAAATTCAGCTTTTCTACCTCAATTGGGTTTGGGTTTGGGTTTGCTCTAACTGCTATTAAAGCAAATAAGAAGACTTGTAGAGAAAACTGAGTAAAGAGGGAGAGAGAAAACTGAGGAGAAAAGGGTGGGTATATTTTGATACGGTGTGTTGAGCCGACTAATCGTCAAATTCATCTTCAATTCTTGTTAATCAGTTATATTCGCTGACTTTTTATTTTCATTCATCATCTTCACTTTCTGTGTAGAAAATTTTGATCGATCTGATATTTGTTTATTTGTTCTTGGAAGTATAGAGAAGTTAATTAGAATCCGTAGATCACTCTTGATTTTGATTTTTTTTATTCCGTACAAACAAACCCTAATTTTGATGGCTTCACCTACTACTAACCCGGCTCCGGTTCAACATTCTCACTCCGGCGCCGGAACCGGCGTCGGTGGTCCCAACAGTCCACATCAGTCTCGGCGATCATCAGCCGCGCGTGGCCTTTCCTCTCCTTGGATACAGGTGGTTCGCACTGGCGAATCAGAATCTACCGTTGCGGTCACCTCCTCTTCACCTCCACCTTCTCCTTCGGAGCAAGTCGTTCACTCCTCTGATTGTTCGCCTTCTGATGAAGTGGCGACAGCCGGTAATGCGTCTTCGATATCGCCAGGAGATGCTTCGACAGAACCTCAGCTTGAGAGTGACACCAACAGCAATGGCGCCAAAAAGCCGGCTTGGAATAAACCCTCAAATGGTGCAGCTGATGTTGGTCCTGTTATGGGTGCTGTCTCTTGGCCTGCTCTCTCCGACTCCACAAAGGCATCACATAAATTGCCTTCTTCTGATGCACTCAAAACTCTGCCCGGCGGATCAGCTTCTGTATCACAGGTTATCCCCCATTCCTCAATGCTATTTTTCTCTATACCTTGCTTTAACTGATTTTTGGGATTGAGGAATAATGTAGCTGATGTTCACTACCTAAGGATTGAGCTGCACTAAATAATATTGTTTTTGCTCTATGCACTGCTTGGTTCTTCTTGTTTTATTGCGCGTGTCCTATATTTTGATCATTTATTTTATGGTTACTCTTGATCATACTAGAGCAACCTGTGTACGAATTACTAGTTCCAGAAGTTTATTTATATGTAAACATGTGGATCTTATAGGGCACGGGGATGGCATCAGCTTCTCATAGGCAAGCTAATACTAACAATGTGAACCCTAATACAATGCTGAACCATGTGGTACCCAGCCGCCAAAGGTTTATGAAGCGCGGTGGTGGTAACTCAAACCATAATGCATTGGCAAATGGCGGCTTTTCTCAGCAACAGGCACAAGGTTTTGAGGTGGAAACAGTCCTTAATAATTCTATTAAGTCAGTTAATTATGGTGCTGAGTCTTCCTTAAGGGATAATAGTCATAGGGATGGTGGACATTGGGGAGGATCTGGATCTCAATCACATGGTGGAAATTATTACCAACATCAACGAAATGCAAATAGGAGAGGCAATGTTGGTCCACATCCCCGTGGAGATGGCATGTATCATAATAGTTATGGGGGTAGGCGTGATCAGGAACGTCGAAATCAGGACTTGAAACCCCACAGAGGTTGGGGGAATAGGGATGCACACATGCAGCCACAGAGAGATCCAGCTAGGCCATTTATGGGGGTCCCACCTCATACGTCTTCACCTTTTATGCCTACGCCCATGCCTATGCAGCCCTATCGACCTCCCGTGGTTTATTCTGGTGAGTGTCTTCTCAAAATTTTTTTTTCTGAGCTACTAAACCTCAGTTTGTGTCTCTATTGATGCTTTAACCAATATGCAGATGTCCCACCTCATTTTTATTTTCCAAGTCCGTTCCCTGATCCACTCAGAATGCCTATGCTTTCTCCTATGCCACCTGTCTTTGTTCCTGCTCCAGATACCCAGTTGCATACTAGAATATTGAACCAGATAGATTATTATTTCAGGTAGATACTTATTTTTTCTATTTGCTTGTAATTTTTCTTATTTGCCTCAACTGTAGTCGTATTTTAAACTCTTCTTGCCCCTATACTTGTCGCAGTAATGAGAATTTAATAAAGGACACATTCTTGCGACAGAACATGGATGAACATGGATGGGTTCCAGTTACGCTAATAGCAGGCTTCAAGAAAGTGAGTTGGTTAGAGTGTTTTCTTGTCCCTTAGTTCTTGGTTTATATTTTCAGGTGTATTAGTTACTCATTCTTTTGAAAATGCGTCTCCACATATTAATTCATGTTATTGTTGATAATTGTTAATAATGTTGCTGAGCCTGGTTAATGGCCTTGGCTCCTTTTTTTGTTGGTTAGAAAACCCCAATGATATCTTTTCCTCAAACAGGGAGAGAAGGAGGGGGACTGATGACCTGTGAATGATGTCTGGACTTTCCTTCTCTATTTGTACCTTTTTTCTGGTGCAAATGGTGAGCCTCTTTAGTTTTCTGTAACAGCTTGTTTTCGAGGTTTTCAGTGTTATCCTCGAGATGTGGTATCGGCATAACAGAATTATAGTAAAAATAGGACACAGTTGAACACAAAATCAGTGGGAAAGAGCCAGGCCTCTGTCTCTGTCTCATTTATCAGTGTTGCATTCTCTCTTTATAATATTACAGGATTAAAAAAAGTAAAACTAGTGAAAACTTCGAACTCCTTCCTTAGGGAGGGAAAATTCCTGCATTCTGCGAACTAATCAGGGTGGAACACTTGTAGAGTTGTATGATGTTGTCCTCTTTCTTCGGCAGGTCCATGATACGACAAGTAGTTGTAAGCAATTTAATGGAATTGATCATTCTGTGGTATAACTTATGTCATTAGGGGCTTAATACAGATGCTTTTTTTGAAGTATTAATGTTCACTATATTAATATGGAGTTGGAAGTCACTAAACTGAATAGCTTATGCATCACGAGCAGAAATTCATGTCAGCACAATAAATTACTGTTTGCATATGATATTGCTGGATTCACCATTGTTCTACGTGTATAGCACATCTGGGCAATGTTGAGTGAGTGCCTGTTTAATGGGATGGTTACTTGTGCAATATGTGGATGTTCTCTGCTGCAAGGTGATCTGGACATAGTAGGTTGTCTGGTAGACCTGTTTTTGTTGAACTTTTGTCGTCCCAGGAGTATAACTTAAAGAAATAATCTTACCTCGAAAATATCAACAGCTGAAAATCGTATGAAGGGTTGTCCAAACATGTGAGAAAATAAGAGAAGTGAAGAGAGTTATTGAGGATTTGATGAAAATGGAATGGAGGACACACTTACTTATTGGGAGATGCTATTCACATTGGGACGAACTTAACACTAACTCACATATTCTGTCATGCTAGTTCTCTGAATACCTGATTTCTAAGATGTTAAAGGATTCTGATCTACCACATTTCAGGAAGTTTGCTCTTGACTGTATGATTTTGGTTCGATCTGGTGTTTTGTCTGTCTAGTAAAGTTTTTTTGTGATAGTTCTCTATGTCATTTTTGCTGCCACTGCCGTGGCATATTTTAGATGGTTAATCTTTCGTGGTTGAGGACTTGAGCGTGAAGGCAGAGGGAGAAGTCTGTGAATATCCTCTGAGATCAACGATTCTTCAGTAAATCTTAGGCAGCCTCACTTATGAATGTCTTTGGCATTCTTTTTGTGGTAACTTTGTTTGCTGTGAAATACTTGGCTTACTTTTGGCCTGCCAATTCTGTGTACACAATAGTTATACACTATACAACCAAATCTAATTCTTATGAATGTCTATTCTAATAGAAAGATAGGTGTTTTATGAAAGAAATTTTGGTCCTATTATGAATGGAATTTGTGCTTGTGAAAAGTATCGAGTAATGGAGATGAAGTAGTAGACCCGAAACTTTGTGAATGATGCAGAGAGTCCAAATGAATTTAGTTGAACTTAATAAAGACTCCAAAAAATACTTCATCTCGATTTTTTGTTCCACATTTCATTTACAGGGAATAAAATGCCTAAAAAGTGGTCTGTTATAAGATAAGAATCTCGTTTTCCATTTTTGCAGGTAATAGAGTTGACAGATAATATACAACTGATACTGAGTACCTTGAGGTCCTCTACTGTTGTAGAAGTGCAGGTATCCTTTCTATTTTATGTGGTTTGTGGTCGTTTAGGCTTTTAATCTCTACTTTCTTTGGCCAAAAAGAGAAGGTTCACTATGCATTATTTGTGTTCTTGGCGAAGTGCTTGTGTTGTTAAAGAATGGAGCACTTGTTAAAGACGATAGAGATGCGAGCATGGAATCTGTACACCTAGAGCCTGTTACCTTTGTAAATGTTTTTTAAACATTCTATAGCCTAATGCATTGCCCACAATGTTCTTTGAAGTAGGTCATGCTAGAAACAAAATAATTGTTTGCAATTCGTACTTGTTAATGTGTCCTACATTCACGCTTGTGCTGTTTGAGTTATATAATGAGTTTGTTTGCTGATGTCCTCCAAGCTGATTGAGATGTTTACTGCTTCAGAATTAGGAAATTGCTTGATGTCCTAATACTAACCATGAAAATACTTGGGTAGTAATTGCTTCTACATTCTTGCATGGGCCTGTTTTGGTGGTTAGTGCTTTCATAACTAGGAACATGCTTTTAAGAATATTAGTATAGTGGTTATATTAAAATTAGAAAATACATGATAGTGTTTGCCTCTTAACTGTTATGGGTTCTAAAATATTTCTTCCTCGTGTTGCAGGGTGAAAAGTTAAGACGGAGAAATGACTGGATTTATTGGCTGTTGCCACCATCAGTACAGAATCCAACCATGCCAAGTCCTCAGTCTGCTCAAAACTCTAGTCCTGATTTACTTGCAGAAAATCTCCAACGTGTTGTGTTTGATGATAAGACCACAAGACTTGGAAATGGCGAAGCACATCTCAGTAGATCATCATCTACTGAATCAAGTACTCCATCTTAACAGTTTGGCAATGAGATGGCTGGGCAAGCTGGTGGTCAGCATTCACAGCCAATGCCAGTTGGATATCCAAGTTAAAGAGTTAACCATTCTTGAGTGAAGAGTGAAGCCCAGGGATTGGTTGCTATTGTGCTTCTTCAAGCAATCAGTGAGTTAGTCTTTAATGTTGCTTGTGGGAATGATGTCTCATAAAGGAAATGGACAGGGATAAAAGAGACCAAATAGAATAGGGAATAGAATTATAATGTCTTTTAAGCAAGCTTGCAGCTTGATTTTGTTGGGGATAAGTATTTTCTTTTCCTTTTATGTTATGTTCCTCTGTCATGTTTATTTATTATACAGGCTAGAACAATTTTGGTTCTACTTCTCCATGTAGCCCCTCAGCTTTATCTTTTTAAGCCAAAATCTTTGGGGCTAGGTCACTTATCTTTGAAGGAGCGTTAAAGCTTTACTCAGAAGGTATGAAGTTGCTGGCTTGTGATCTGAATTTTCCATCACTGTGAAGACTCTTGTGCTGGCCTGGGCACGCGATTATCTTGTTATTGTCTCTGTTACAACTTTCAAGCATATAGTACCTTTGACTCTTTTATATTTGTACCTTTTCAAAAAGAGGCATTTGTTGCCCTTGCTGAACTTAATAAGCATCTTTATGCTTGGTTGTGATATACTTCTTTATAATATAAAATGCAACTACATATACAATAATGCGGACCTAGGATTTGAGCACAATGGAAGCACCGCTATCTTTATTATGTCAAATGCTACAACAAAGTTCGGCATGCAACTCTTTGAAAAAATTATACGGAGAGACGCCAAACTTAAAAATTTACAAAAAATTAACCCTCGTTGTAAGGCATGTATAGTAATATATATTTTTGTATATTATAATATATATTTAATGTATAAATAAAATGTACATTGTATAGTAGTGTAGACTTTTTATAATTTTTAACAAACTATAGTTATGTCTAGCTTTGTTGATTTTGGGTTATTTTTTATGTAAGTAAAACAAGAGCTACTTTATATATATATATATATATGCAATTTTCCCATAATGATAATGATAGTTAAGGGTGTCAAAATGAATCAAATATAGATAACTCGTCAACCCGTTCAAAATTTTATGGGTTGCTTAAAATAATTTAAATTGGGTTCAATCCAACTCATTCAAGTTTTAACCCACTTTGAAAGAATCTTCAATTGAGTCCAATTTAATCTTCAATTTCAATCAGTTATAAGGCTTCTTACTTGCATAGATATAAATTATAATGCATGTGTTTCTATCTATTTTATACTAGATAATTTGAGGCCCATAATACGGGCCCAATATAAGTTTGCATATTTTTTAATAAACTTTAATATATTACTTAAAAATATTAATACGATATAAATGCATCATTTACAACCAAACATAGGCAAGCTAATTCTATGCATAGAGGAAATAGGGAAGTATTTAGATTATGAATTAACATATTTCATGTTCGAGGAATATATAAAATATTGATATCTTTGAAAAAAATGATTAATCTTCATATATTTTCGTAAGTGGTATTTATTTTCCACAACTGTTATCTTCTATTTGTAATATTTGCACCAAAAGCTTTGCATATGTGATAATATATACAAATCTTTGATCAACTCAAGTATAATTTATTTGTGGTTAGCTTTGTCGTTAAATTGTGATTCATTTTATTATTGTCTTCAATAAGTAGAAATAGCTCTATTTATGTTGATGACAATATTGAAAGTATTTATTAACAAAATTAATTTCTAATTTCACAAAATAAAAGAATCATGAAAGCAACTTTATTTCTATATATAATACTAACAATTACCTTAATGTCAAATTCTAAATTAAATTATTAAAGAAAAAATAATATTGAACTCTAAATATCATGTCGTAAAAGAAAATTTTGAATCTTAGCCCCACAAAATAACCAATAGAATTGTTTTTTCTTTTGTAGGTTGATTTTTCCTTTATTTATTCTTTAGTTTTTTTTTCTTTATATTTCTCAACATGGTCCTTTTCTATTGACATTTTCTTTTGTTGTTCTTCTTTATTTTTTAACTCTTCGTTTTTCTTTATTTTGTAATTTAATTTTCCTTAAATTTGAATAGTAACATATTATTATTTTTCTTTATTATTATTTGCTAGAACTTAACTAATAGAAACTCTTCATTTTAGTACAATTACAAAAATATTTTTATGGGCTCATAAAAAAAAGTAAGGACATGTATAGTTTCTTCTAAATTTTTATTTTGACAATTAATTATACAATTATTATTTTTGTCCTTCAATAAAGTTAAAATTACTAAAATGTCGCTGGTCGTCATTCTCATAGTTTTTTTTTCATAAAATAGAAATAATATATAAATAATACATAGAAAAGAAATATGGAAAAAGAAAGATGCTTCTAGATTTTTATTTGTTATATTAAACCATTCAACTATCTTTTTGCCCTTGAATGTAGTGATATTTTTAAAATTGCCATTGATCGTCCTCCATTGGCATTTCTATATAGTATAAATATAAATATAAATATACATATTTTTTATAAAATAGAAATAAATAGATAGAAATAATATATAATAATAGATAGAAAAGAAATATGGAAAAAAAAAAGATGTTTCTAGATTTTTATTTGTAATATTAAACCATTCAACTATCTTTTTGCGCTTGAATGTAGTGGTATTTTCAAAATTGCCATTGGTTGTCCTTCTATTGGCTCTTCTATATAATAGAAATTTTATATGATTTATCTATCTATTTGTAACTTTTTACTTTTATTTTTTGGAGTTGAATTTCAAATTGTGATTATAAAAAGTAAATAATAATATGTTAAAATTATTAAAATTGATCGATCAAATTGGATAGGTCATGACCCAGTTCATTTTCAATTGTCTAAACAACTTTTGTAACCTTTTTGGTCAACTTATGAACTTTTCAAATTTAAAAAGCACACTTTCTAAACAATTGCCTAAAAGACAATGTCAAAATCACTTCCATTTTTTTTAATTAAAATCAGTCACAACTTTGTCAAATACCTTAAATTTTCAATCTTGCAAAACAAATCCAAAATGATTGACTACTACTTAATAATAGACAACATGAGTAGTATCTTCGTTTTATATTATATGAGTATTCTTTTATAAATATTTGTCTCATATTATATGAGTATTTTTTTAAATTAATTTTTTTTATTTTACCCCATCATTAATTAGTGAATTGATAATTTTTTCTAATTTAATTTAATGTACATTGATATAAATAAAGGGCAAAATAGTAACATTCACTGGTACATTAATAATCGTGTAAAATGGAAAGAGAAAGTAAACCAAAAATCAACTTGTTAAACTCCAAACACATTCTATATGGAGCATCACCAACACTTTATCAAAATCTTATTAATTATTAACATGAGTAAACATTATTTAGATGCGGAACACGTGATTGATAGCAGGGAGAAATAGAGAATGAGAAGAGTAGGGTAGTTCGGTAAATTTATATTGTGAATCAACAACAACCAATGTGAGTTGGGTTTTTCTCCAGTGCTAAGCAAAGAAGAAAATAGAAGGAGACGAAGACACGGGAGGATCGGAGAGAAAGGAAAACTCCTCTCTCTCTCTCTCTCTCGCCATCGCCAAAGCATCTTCTTTTGATTTTTAGTGATTGAATTAGTTAGTTTGTACTCTCCTCTAACCTCTTACTTTCCATTTCTCTGATCCTAATTCGATCAACTAACGGATTTTCAAGTGAAGAAACAACTCATCAATTTTACAAACCCTAGTTTTGATGGCTACATCTACTATCAACCATCATTCTCACTGGAATACTACCGCCGACACTGCTCCACAGCAGTCATCAGCAGCCGCGCGTGGCGTTTACTCGCCCTGGGCTCCCATTGGCCAATCAGAATCTAACATATCACCTTCTTGTCTTCACTCCTCCGATTCTTTGCCTACTCAACATGTGGACGGTTGTGCGTCTTCACTCACCAATAGCAATGGGGCTAAAAAGTCGGCGTGGAATAAACCCTCAAATGGTGCAATTGATGTTAATCCTGTTATGGATGCTGTCTCTTGGCCTGCCCTTTCCGACTCCAATAAGGCTTCACCGAAATCGTCTTCTTATGATTCACTCAAATCTCTGTCCGACGGATCAGTTTCTGTATCACAGGTTATTCCTCAATGCTACTTTTCTCTATACCTTGTAACTGATTTTTCTAATTGAGGATTAATATGATGTCAACTACCATAGGAGTGACCCCGCACTAATTGGTGTTGTTTCTGCTCTATGTGCTGCTTGATTCTTGTTGTTGTATTGACGCATGTCCTATATTTTGATCATTTATTGTCTATACGCTTGCACATGCTAGAGCAACCTGTATATGAATTACTAATTCCAGAAGCTTATCTATATGTAAATGTGTGGATCTTATAGGGCACAGGGATAGCATCACCTTCTCATAGGCAAGCTAATACTAACAGTGTGAAACCTAATACAACGCTGAACCATATTGTACCCAGCCGCCAAAGGTCAATGAAGCACGGTGGTGGTAATTCAGACCATAATGCATCAGCAAATCGTGACTTTTCTCAGCAACAGGCACAAGGTTTTGAGGTGGAAACAGTCCTTAATAATTCTGGGAAGTCTGGTAATTCTGATGCTGAGTCTTCTTCAAGGGATAACAGTCACAGGGATGGTGGACAATGGGGAGGACTTGGATCTCAATCACATGGTGGAAATGACCACCAACATCAACGAAATGCAAATAGGAGAGGCAATGTTGGTCCACACCCCCGTGGAGATGGTACGTATCATAATGGTTTTGGGGGTAGGCGTGATCAGGAACGGCGAAACCAGGATTGGAAACCCCATAGAGGTTGGGGGAATAGGGATGCACACATGCGGCCACAGAGAGGTCCAGCTAGGCCATTTATGGGGGGCCCACCTCATACATCTCCACTTTTTATACCTATGCCAATGCCTGTGCCACCCTATCCAACTCCCATGGTTTATTCTGGTGAGTTGTTTTACTTCGCAAGATCTTTTTTCTGAGTTACTAAACCCCATTTTGTCTCTCTACTGATACTTTAACCAATATGCAGAAGTTCCACCCGTATTTTATTTTCCAGTTCCGTTCCCTGATTCACTCAGAATGCCTGCGCTTTCTTCTGTTCCACCTGTCTTTGTTCATGTTCAAGATACCCAGTTGCATACTAGAATATTGAACCAGATGGATTATTATTTCAGGTAGATATGTCTTTGTTCTATTTGGGTGCAATTGCTCTTATTTAGTAACTGCCTTAACTGTATTGGTATTCTAAAGTCTTCTTGTCCCTAATTTTTGTCGCAGTAATGAGAATTTAATTAAGGACACATTCTTGCGAAAGAACATGGATGAACATGGATGGGTTCCCATTTCACTAGTAGCAGGCTTCAAGAAAGTGAGTTGGTTGGAGTGTTCTCTTGAGCCTTAGTTTGTGGTTAATATTTTCATGTTATTAGTAGCTTATTCGTTTGAAAAAGCATCACCACATATTAATTCCAGTTATTGCTGGTAACTGCTAATAACGTTGCTGGGCCTGGTTATGTGGTCTCCTGTAACTACTTGTTTTTGAAATTCTTAGGGTTATCCTCCAAATTTGGAAACAGCATAACAGTATAAGTCAAAGTAGGACATAATTGAGCATAAAATCAGCTGAGGAGATCCATACTCTTATCAAACAAACAAAAACAGTGGGAGAGAACCAGAGTAGTTAGTAGATGAAGGTCTCTCTGTGTCTAATTCTCTCTCTCTCTCTTACTGTTGTTGCTTTTTCCCTGTTTAGAGTTACAGGAGTAAAAAGGTAAAATTATTGAAAACTTCTTCCTTAGGGAGGCGAAATTTCCGCATTTTCCGAACTAGTCAGGGTGGAACACTTGTACAGTTGCATGATCTTATGTTGCCCCTTTTTATTCGGCAGGTCCATGATATGACCAGGTAGTTGTAACCAATTGAGTGGATTTAATAATTCTATGGGATAATTTTTGTCATATGGGGCGTTATCGAGATGTTTTTTGTCTAATACTATGTCCAGTGTATTAATTTGGAGTTGAAGTCACTAGACTGAAATGTTTATGCATCTGAAAAGAAAGTCATTTCTGCATAAGAAATGACTTTGCATATCAAAATGCTGGATTCACCAATGAACTATGTATATATATATATATATATAAATTAGGTAAAGGCTTATTAAGAAGTACGAAGAAGGTACCAAGAGTTGCTTTGTCAAAAAAGAAGGTACCATTAGTTGCAAAAGACTGTTGAGAATTTCCATACAGTCAATTACAGCATCTCCCTAGCAACTCTAGGAAGTCCATATATTGACCTGTATTATCAATGCAACTACTTTGACACCAACAAAGCAGATTATATAATAAACACTTGTTTTCAATTCTAGAAATATGGTCTTTTTGCCCATCAAAACAAGTGTTGTTTCTTTCTCTTTCTAGCCAAGTAGTCCAGAATATGCACTAAGGTATAGTTCTCTAAATTTGCTTCAAAGCTTTATGCATTCTCAGGTGCTGCCAATTCTCTAGTAACTCCTTCATGCTCCGAGGCATGATCCAATAGATCCCACAAATACTGAAAAAGACATTCCCAACATTGTCTAGGTATTCTGCAATGCATAAGAAAGTGATTAACAATCTCCAAGTCCTCTCGGAGGCATGATCCGAGAAATGCCACAAATACTACAACAACAACAACAACATACCCAGTTAAATCCCACAAGTGGGGTCTGGGGAGGGTAGAAATGTACGCAGACCTTCCCACTACCTCGTAAGAAGTAGAGCGGCTGTTTCCTGGGGACCCCCAACTCAACAACCCATAAGCAGAATAAACTAGATATAGCAAAGGGAAGGAAAGGGAACAAAGGGAAAAATAGAACTAGAAATCGAAACAAAATAACTACTCTTTACAAAAAGCACATGTCAATATGTAAATACGATGCATTCAACACATATACGACAACTAGAGACATCAATCATGCCTACCCCTGCTACCAACCAATCAACTTGCTACTCTAATTCGCGCTCTCCACTCCTTCCTATCTAAGGTCATGTCCTCGGTTAGATCTAGATTCTCCATATCTTGTCTAATCACCTCCCCCAATACTTCTTCAGTTTACCCCTCCCTCTCCGTATAGCTCCCAAAACCAACCTCTCGCACCTCCTAACAGGCGCATCGATACTCCGTCTCTGCACATGTCCGAACCATCGCAGTCTCGCTTCCCTCATCTTATCAGCCACCGGTGCCACCTCCAGCTTATCCCGAATGATCTCATTCTTAATCTTATCCTTCCTTGTGTGCCCACACATCCATCTCAACATCTTTATCTCTGCGACATGCATCTTCTGAACATGTGCATTCTTTATTGGCCAACACTCCACCCCATACAGCAAAGATGGTCTAACCACCATTCTGTAAAACTTACCTTTGAGTTTAGGTGGTATCTTCTTGTCACACAACACTCCCGAGGCAAGCCTCCATTTAGTCTAAGCTGCCCCAATACGATGTGTGACATCATCATCGATATCACCACTACTCTGGATGATAGACCCCAGATATTTAAAGTTTTCCCTCTTGGGGATAGGTTGAGTGGCCAGCTTCATATCAATGTCTGCTTCATTCCTCTCAACACTGAATTTGCACTCCATGTATTCTGTTTTGGTCCTGCTCAGCTTGAATCCTTTAGACTCCAATGCGTGTCTCCAAGCCTCCAACCTATCATTAACTCTAGTCCGAGTCTCATCAATCAGTATTATGTCATCTGCAGATAGCATACACCATGGTACCTCCTCCTGAATGGATCGCGTCAGCTCATCCATCACTAGGGCAAAGAGGAACGGGCTTAGCACAGATCCTTCATGGAGTCCCATCTCAATAGGAAAATAATCTGAGTCTCCTCCCACCGTTCTTACTCGAGTCTTGGACCCATCTTACTTATCCTTAATCGCCCTGATATATGCCATTGGGACACCTTTCACCTCTAGACACCTCCATAAGACATCCCTTGAAACTTTGTCATAGGCCTTCTCGAGATTGATAAACACCATATGAAGGTCCTTTTTTCTTTCCCTATACTTTTCTACTAATCTCCGGACAAGATGAATTACTTCAGTAGTCGACCTCCCCGGCATGAATCCAAACTAATTTTCCAAAATAGACACTACTCTTCTCACCCTCATCTCCACCACTCTCTCCCAAACCTTCATAATGTGACTTAACAACTTGATACCCCTGTAATTGTTACAGTGTTGAATATCCCCTTTGTTCTTGTACAATGGCACCATCGTACTTCTCCTCCATTCATCAGGCATCTTGGCCGTCTTCATAATAACATTGAATAGTCTAGTCAACCACTCCATGCCATCCTTGACCATGTTCTTCCAAAAATCTACCGGAATCTCATCTGGTCTGATCGCCCCCCCCTCTTCATCCTATTAATAGCCCTTCTAACCTCCTCAACTCTAAACCGCCTGCAATAACCAAAGTCACGATGACTTTCAGAGCGTGCCAGCTCACCCAGCTCAATATTTCTATCTCCTTTTTCATTTAAGAGTTTATGAAAGTAAGCTTGCCACAAATACTGAAAAAGATAATCCCAACATTGTCTAGCTATTCTGCAATGCATAAGAGGGTGATTCACAATCTCCAACTCTTCTTCACATAAGTAACATCTACTCTCTCCATCCCATTTTACATGGCACACTTTTTTTTAGTATGTCTCTAAAAGAATGTCATCTTGCTGTAATGAGAAACAATTTCTCTTTTCTACAACCACACAAATATTTAAGGATTGTTTTAGACCATAAGTTCCACAAGTCTTCCCTTTTCTGTAAAACGCTATGCCAAGTCAAATGGTGCCATATATAATGGGACGGAAGGAGTATTGCCTAGTGCAAAACCTTTCTTCTAAAGATTATCTTGAATAAGGCAAGCTTTCCATTCTGCAATCTTACCAAAACAAGCTACTTTTGTAGGAGCTTCAGTTCTCCAGATCCAGTTCCATAGCCAACTATTATCCCAATATCATGTTTGCTTTATTAGAAGGCTACACCACTTCTTGCCTGAAAAGATTCTGGTTAAAGTAGTAGGAACAAGAACAATATATAGAATTTTACTTGGAAAAGGATTTTTTAATGTAGTTTCCTAGTTGAAAAAGGAATCAAAGTAATAGTTACCCTTATCTAGAAAAAAAGGAGTCTAATGTAATGTCTATAAAAAGGGTTTCAACGTAATAATATAGATACACAATTCAAAAATATTATTCTTCTATATTTCTTACATGGTATCATAGCTTCTATGATCCAGGTAGAAAATCAAAGAGCTCGCGTTGTCGGTAGGCGGCTATGACTCATCTGTTGCTCGTTTGGCCAACGTTTTGGCAACGGCGAAAGGCGACAAGGGGCTGGCTTGTCATAAGGAAAGCGGCGAGGCGCTCATCTTTTTGAAGTGCGGTGCCAATAACTACGAAAAAATTAAAACATTCAATTGCATATATAAATAATCAAAATCTCAATATCAATAACATATTAGCAAATATTTCAATTAAAAAACTGAAAATAGACGGTAAATAATAAAAGTCTAGAACTTGAATGAGAAAAAACAGAGCAAAAGTCAAAACAGTGAGGCAAAAACAAAGGTAAAAGTAACTTTAAGTTTGAAACCAAAGAAGAAGAGGGAGGAAAAAGAAATACAACACAAGAAGAAATCTGAATGTATTGGTTGGACTTTGGAGTTATGGAAAAGTCTGGCGGGTTGTCGGAGAAGTCTAGTTGAGTCGACTGGTTGAAGTCGCAATCTAAGTCTAAGTGTATAACTATGCAAATTTGGAAAGAAAATTCTACAATTACCTTTTAATGTTTGAAATCCTAAGTTAGCCGTCCTTTTTTTTTTTAAAGAAAATACAAAAGGCGATGCATTTGTTGCCTATTGCCATTTTTTTCATGATGTCGCTTTGAAGATCGCCTGACCACAAAGCTAAAAGGCAACAAAGGACCGCCTCGGCTCTCGCCATTAGCGGCAAGGCAATGGCCTTTCACAATACCGCGTCTGGACAATGGCTATGTTAACAAAAGCATGGCCAATGGTATAAGCATGAACCCAATATTCGGGGAAAGAAAACTCAGTCAAACATGTCACCGTGCATCGATGTTTAGTGACTTACTAGGGTTGATCTGTGTCAACCCCATGTCCATTAGTGTTTGCTAGTATCGTGTACTTTTTTTAGGACTACTTTTCATATTTGATTTGTGTAGCATCATACATCTTTGCGGTAACTATTTTCTCATATCCAATTTGCATAGCACTATGCATCTTTTCAGTGACTACTTTCTCATATTTGATTTGTGTAGCATCATATAATTTTTTGGTGACTATTTTCTCATATTTGATTTCGTAGCACAATGCATCTTTCCAATGACTACCTTCTCATATCTAATTTTTGTAGCAGAGTGCATCTTTCTGGTGACTACTTTCTCAAATTTGATTTGTATAGCATCATGCATCTTTCTAGACTATTTTCTTGTATTTGAGTTGCATAGCACCATGCATCTTTGCGGTGACTCCTCATGTTTAATTTGCATAGTTTCATGCATCTTTTTAGTGATTATTCAAATGTGACTTTCATAGTTTCACTTTTTGTCGGTGATGTTTGAAAGCCAACACCACCAAAAGGTATAGGGTCTCTAAACCACCTCCATGTGCTGCCGTGAATTGACCTCCCACTCACCTCCATGCGCCACCTAGGAGATCATCACCTTCGACGAGATCTGGCCATGCACCGGCGCATGAGCCGGTTACGGTATTTTCTTGTTCAAGATCTACTCGTCTCTTGATTTCAAGACGACTCATATATGTTATACCAGTTTCCGACACTTTTTTCCATTATTTCATTTTCAACTGAGGTCGTCTGGACGTCCGAAGCAGTTTTTACTAATTTTCTTGCAGATCTCATCACCGAGTCCCTTCTTGGTCCTTTTATTAATCACATCCGCAACAAGCTCGATACATAGGACATGTATTTTGAGGGAAAGTTTTACAATAGGAATAGGAACAAGAACAAAATATAGAGTTCTACTTGGAAAAGGATTGTAATGTAGTGTCCTAGTTGGAAAAGGAGTTCAATGTAGTGTTTATAAATAGGGGCTCAATGTAATACTGTTAATGCACAACTCAATAATATTTCTTCTATTTTTTCACAATTCTATCCTACTAGTTTTGCATTCTAGTAAATTCCCTTTACTCTGATCAATGTGAGTATAATCTAGTTGGAGTAATTGACAAAAATCCTTAGTTTCCTGTTATTTCATATTCCTTCTAAAATTCATCTTCCACCCAATGTTGGAATAGAATCAGCCACAACTCTATCTTTGTTATGTTCCTGCAACAACTGAAAAAAGGAAGAACTTTTTGTTTCAAGCACTCATCACTAGTACATAAGTCTGCCCAAAACCTAATTTTTGCTCCATTCCCCATCTGCAATCTGGTGAATTGGTGAAACTCTGTCCATAATTTACAGATCCCTTTCTTTGATGTATAAAACATTTGAAGGGGGGCTCTAACTTTGTCTGCTACCATAGATTGCTTCAATTATTATTATTTTTTTAAAAAAATTTTGTACGGTTGTATTCTTCGGCATGCCTTAATGCTGGCCACCTCCAGAAAAGTAGTAGCAATTACAAGTCTCCTATCAAGTCCACTATACCTATTATACATGATTGTTTACACCAAAACAGTAGAGATATAGTACAATTCCATTTTACTTTATGAATGGAATTGGACCAATCTTCAAAACATCTGCCATTTCTTTCTAACCATACTGACCACCATATACATGATGGCACTAATTTCCACTATTTTTTCTGACTCTTACTTCCACCCTTCCTGATCCAACAACTAAATAGATTAGTGAAACTGCAATAAAGAAGACTACTATGTGCTTTAATCCAGTCTACTCCTTCATCCTGGCTGAATCTCCAAAGCACTTGAACACCATGCTTTTATTATGAGTCCCTGTTTGATGAGATGATTAGGAATGCAATATGTGAATGTTCTCTGCTAAAGGTGATCTGGTCACAGTAGGTTGTAGGGTCACCTGCCTTTGTTGAACTTTAGTTGTCCAAGGGGTATAACTCTTATAAAGGTAATCTTACCTCAAAATTTCGACAACTGATAAATCATATGAAGGGTTGTCTAATGAGAAGTGAAGAGATATACTGAGAGCTTAATAAAAATGGAAATACAAGACACTTATTTATAATGAGATATAATTCACATCTCAACAATGAGGGGTGAACTTTAGCACTCACTCAAGTATTCTGATATACTAGTGCATTGAATACCTGATATTCTAAGATGGTATAAAGAATTCTGGTCTGTATGGGAGTTTGCACTTACTTATGATGTTGGTTCAATCTGGTGGTCTATTTGTGTAATAACGTTATTATGATAGTTCGTATGTAATTTTTGCTGCAACAGCAGTGGTTTTAGATGATTAATCTTTCATCCTTGAGTTGAAGGTGGATCAAGAAGTCAGTAGATATCCTTTAGATCAAGGGCTCTTCAGTATAACTCAGGGCAACCTCACTCAAATGCATGCCTTAAGCATTCTTTTTATGGTAACTTTGTTTGCCGTGAAAAACTTGGCTTATTTTGGCCTACCAATTTTGTGTACATAACGGTTGTACACTATACAATCAAATCAATGTTTTCTTATGAATTCCGCTTCTAACTTAGGGGATAGGTGGTTTGTGAAAGAAATTTTGGTCCCTATAAGAACCGGATGTGCTTGTGAAAATTGTCAAGTAATCAGAGATGAAAAAGAAGAACCAAAATTTTGTGAAAAATGCGGAGTCTAAATGAAATTAGTTGAACTTAATTTTAAAAAATGAAGAACAAAAGATACTCTATCTCAATATTTTCACTTACATAAAATACGTTACAGTTTTAAGATAAGAGCTGTATTTTGATTTTTGCAGGTAAAGGAGTTGACAGATAATATACAATTGATACTGAATGCTGTGAGGTCCTCTACTGTTGTAGAAGTGCAGGTATGCTTTCTATATGTGGTTTGTGGTCTTTTTAGACTTTTAGTTTCTACTTTCTCTGACCTAAAAAAAAGGGTCCACTATGTGTTATTTGAGTTTTTTGTGAAAGAATGGAGCACTTTTTAAAGACATTAGAGATGTGAGTATGGAATCTTGTGTACACTTAGAGCCGATACCCTTGTAAATAATATAAAGAAGTCAATAGCCTTATGCATTGTCCACCACGTTCTTTGAAGTACGTCTGCTAGAAACAAAATTATAGGTTGTAATTCATCCTTTTGATGTGTCCTACATTCTTAGTTGCTGCTGTTCGAATTATATAGTATTTGTTTGCTGATTGAGATGTTTATTGCTTCAGAATTTGGGCATTGCTTGATGTCCTAACCATGAAAATACTTTGGTAGTATTTGCATCTACACTCTTGCATGGGCCTATTTTGGCATTTAGCGCTTCATAACTAGGAGCACTTTTAGAGTATTAATAATAGTTATAGTTATTCTTAAATTAGGAAATACCATGGTAGTATTTGCTGCTAAACTGTTTCGCGTTCTGAACAACTTCTTCCTTGTGTTGCAGGGTGAAAAGTTAAGGCGGAGAAATGACTGGTTTCATTGGCTCATGCCGCCATCGGTTCAGAATTCAACCGTATCAAGTCCTCAATCTCTGCAAAAATCTGCTTCTGATTTACTTGTAGAGAATCTCCAATGTGTTGCATTTGATGATAAGACTGTAAGACATGGAAATGTCATAGAACATCTTAGTAGATCATCATCTACTGAATTAAGTACTCCAGCTAAGCAGTGTGGCAATGAGATAGCCGGACAAGCTGGCGCTGAACATTCTCAGCGAATGCCAATTGAAAAGCCAAGTTAAAGAGTCAAATTTTCATGTGGCCCAGGGTTTGGTAGCTATTGTGCTTCTTCGAGCAATCAATGAAGTTTAGTCTGTACTTTTGGTGATGGAAATGACGTCTCATGAAGGAAATTGACGGGACAAAATAGAACAGAATTGGTGACAGAATTATAATGCGTCTTTTAAGCTGGCAGCTTGATTTTGTTGGGATGTACATCTTGTTTTGTTGGAGATGAGTATTTTCTTTCCTTTTATGTTATGTTGTGCCTCTGTCACAGGCAAGACAAATTTTGATTCTACTTCCCCAGGCAGCCCCTCAGCATTATTTTTTAGAACTAAAATCTTTGGGGCAGGTCACTTGTCTCTGAAGGAGGTAAAGCTTACTGAAATGTATGAAGTTACTGGCGTCTGAGTTATCATCTTCCGTAAAAGCAGGGGGAATGGTCTTGCTGGATCTGCTGCAGTGCTGTGAAGACTCTTGTGGGCGCATGATTATGTCGTGTTTGCTTTCTGTTTGTTTCAAACAAAGCACCATAGAGATGACTTCTTTTTTCTTTTTTAATTTATACTTTTTCAAGAAGAGGCATTTGTGCCCTCGCAGAACTTAACAAGCATCTTTATGCTTGGTTGTGTTGTACGTTGTTTATGTACAAGGATACTATATATACTTGTGTGCTTTATGGATTTTGTGTTGATTTATGAAAACATCCCTGGTGGAACCGTTGATTGAAAAACCTCCAAAGGCCGCCTTCATTTGGACCAAGGCTACCTCCAAAGCACCCTAAACGGTCCGTGTAGTGCACTACGGGCCGTGAAAGGTTCCCTTAGCCAAAACCTCAAGGAACCCTTGAACTTGCCCCCAAGGGGCCCTCCACGGGACACACCACTGATCGTGGTGTGCTCCTCGGTGAGCTCCTTGGGCCAAAAAAATCTTCGAAAGTGGATTTTTAAGCTTCGTTAAGGCCTCCCGAGGTTCGAGTCCTTATAGTCTCGGATGACTTTTTGAGGTTCAAGTCTCGGATGATTTTTATGGATTAGAGTCCCAAGCCAGAGGACGGAACATGAAGACCAGCCCTGGTTGACTTCCCCGGCTGGAGGCTAGGTCGGGAGGATTTGGGTACGAGTCTGCAGGTGGTATTATAGGGGATTGAGTCCTTGTTTGATATTATAGGGTTTTGGGTCCTTAGGTGACAGTTAAGGGATCAAGTTCCCATGTGACACAATGTTCTGTATTGGTTGAGATCTCATACCATTTGTTACTGATTTCTGTATCCCTACACCTATACACCCTGATTATGCATGAAGGCTTATGGGGGTCCAGTTGGCATATATGCTGTAACACCCCACATCTTACATATACTAGTCCAACGTAGATGAAGCATGATATGGCGGGGTCAAATCCGCACACATTTTAAAAGTGCGTGAATTTTAGATTAAATGGGTATATGTACGTCTAACGCTTAAGATAGCCGAGTGTATATAATTTTTAAGTCAAGTTAATGAGAGTGTGACCTTAAATGAAGTGAAATAAGTGAGGTGCTTGTGAGACTTAGGAAGCTAGCAGGTGAGTCACCTACGTGCTTAGCTTAAATAAGCTAGGTAAACGGAGACAAGGCCCGACACCGAATTTGTTCAAGTCCGACAACGAATAAACCCCGAGTTAAGGATGTCATTTGGGCCCATGGTTTAGTATCATAAAAGGACAACATTTTCAGCCCAAGATGAATAGGGAAAGGGCCAAATTACATTCACAACCCAATTCACAAAGGGGATTTTTCACAAATATACAACTTTGGGGACAAAATTACATGCCCTACCGAACTCTTTGAAAAATACCATGTAAAATACCAACTTTATTTACAAATTTAGGATTTTTGGTATTTTGAGTGTGATTATTGTGGTGTGTGATGTGATATAATAGTGTTGGAAAATGAAAAAAAAATGAATGAGTGTACTTTTTTTGGTATTTTCAAAGAATTCGGTAGGGCGTGTAATTTTGTGGCCAAAATTGTATATTTGTGTAAAAATTTCATTCACAAATAGGGCCCAAACTAAGTGGGTTTAACGGAGAAATATTTGCAAAAAAGCCCATCCAATTGAAGCCCAATAAGGCCCAAGTGAAAAGACCAAGTTGCTGCATCATAACCTTGATAAATTAAGGCTGGAAATCCAAAAGAAAGTCGGCCAAAAGTGGCCTTATAAAAGGGAGCAAATCCAACAAATTTTAGTCATTTTCTTAAGGCCAAAAAATCAGATTTGTCTCAAAGTTTCTTCTTGCTCTCTCTTCATTTTCTAAAGCAGCCAAGGCTCACCTCTGGGGTTCTTGAAGAGCACCTAGTCCTTGAGGGCTAAGGTAAGTAAAAATACCTATGGTTTGGTGTAATTTTTCCATGAGAAACATGAAGAGTATACTGGTTGTACTTGTGCAAAAATTTGGGACAACATGTGTTCCAAAGATTGTTGTCCACTTTTCTTGTTAATTAAGAGGCTTTTCTCTTGTTGGTTGGCTGGATTATGAAGTAATATGTATGTTTTTAACAAGTCTTAGGTCTGTAATGATGTAAGAAGGCTGCTGGACCATTTTTATCTTCTGCGAAAATGAGTTCTTATATGATACCTAAATTGCGCCCTTAGTAGGAATTTGTGGACTGAATATTGGGAATGGTTGTCGCATGTTTTCCATCCACTTGGGGGACAGTTTTTGTAATGTTTTAGGTCTGTATTTGTGTGTAAAAATGTTGAGGACAGTTTGGTTGAGGTTGAAACAGATTTGGAATTGTTGACGCCGAAATGTAGCGAAAGGATGTAATGTTACGTTGCCTACTTGCGTGTTGTGTAGAATTGTTTTATGTTGTACTTTATGAACTGTGGTAACACTGTTGTGGGACTAAAACAAGCTAGATAAGACATGTATATGAGAACATGTATTAGAAAATACGATTAAGGGTGAAAATGTTGAAAGAATACTCTTTGATTGCTAATTCCGAGCTTGCTGCCCGGATATTATTTTTGGGTGAAATTGGATTACCGAGATGTGTTTATTGACTGCTAATATTAGTTTTATCACCTACTATATTGTAGATAAGTGTTTGGAGGAAAAGGATACTACTCCGAGGTAATAATGACATAGTACAGTGAGGTATGTAAGGCAACTTGATTTTCTATTACTTGGCATGAAATCTAAGTTCTTCCTTAGCACATAAAGGCACATACAAATTCCGACATGGCTGCTAACCATGTATCCACTCTTTACCATGTTCATATGTTCTCATACATAACCATGGTCAAACCTGCATACGTACTTGGATACCAAGGATACATGAGTTCCTTTTACCCAAACAAAGTCCATGTGTTGTTTAATCTCCTATACAGTTCATTAGTTGTGTATCTCTCTTTTCATTGTAGTATTATCTTGTATGGTTGTTTATATGTTATATGTCTATATTCCTACAGTTCTAAAGGTTATGACCACCAAAAGAATCATCTGGAAAGTAAATAAAAGATAACTCACAGTTGCTTATTAATGGGTGGTATCCCAGGGGTGGAAGAATCACCTAGCATGGGTCGATCCCATATTACGGGGGGTATCCCAGAGGTGAAAGGAAAGCCTAGCATGGGTCGATCCCATTATTGTTTTACCACGGATCAGCTGATCATTTACATGATATATTGTGCACAGATTATACAGTAAAGAAAGGTAAAGTAATAAAAAGACATAAAGTACATGATTCCACCGTATGACTAAAGGTGGTCTCTTCATCCTTATACACCAGTGTGTGATATCATTTGAGTTCTTATTTTACATACAATATTTCCTGCCTTACATATTCAGTATATTATCTCGTACTGACGTCCCTTATGGGGGACCTGCATTTCATGCTGCAGGTACAGGAGCTATTAGATCTCCCCAGTAAGAGTACAGGACTTTCCAGCTGCTATTACTAAGCTCCAGGTTGCTTCAGGGCTTATGTGTTTAGAACTTGTATTTTGTATTGTATAGTTGGTCATGAAGCGGGGCCTGTCCCGACCCATATGGATATTTCTCTTTACCTAGAGGTTTTGTAGACTATGTAAATTAAAGTGTGGTCAAGTAGCATACTATAGACATCGTGGCTCCAACAGCATAGTCTTATGCATTTACTTTTGGCTTGTTAATACAATTTACTTTCTTCTGACAGCATGTTGAATATGGAAACCTCTTAAATGTTCATAGCAGGTGCATAGTTATATGTTGATTCTCCCGAGCCTTGTCGGCAACGGGTGCCAGTCCGCCTTAATGGGACTTAGGGCGTGACAGAAGTGGTATCAGAGCGGGTCGTCCTAGGAGTCTACAAAGCCGTGTCTATGTAGAGTCTTGTTTATGGATGTGTTGTGCACCACATTTATAAGCAGGAGGCTACGTGACATTTAGGAGTTGTCACTTTCTTTTCATTCTTTAGATCGTGCCATAGAGCCAAGTGTTGTAGGTTGATTGTTTCTAACCTCTAAATTGTTTTATACAGCAAGTATGCCTGAAACAAGGAAAAGTAAAGGCAAAGGGAAGGAAGTGGAAGTGGTAGTTGGTGCACCCAGTCGGGTGAGATGACGAAATGAGGCCCAAGATGAGTCTCTATCACAAACATCTTCAACTCCTCCAGCTCCTGATAAGCCAGGAAGTACTGAAACTCCCCCAGAACCACCTACCGATGCTACCGTGCAGGATATGAGAAATGCTGTCCAATTATTGACTCGGATAGTCACTGGCAGAGCCAAAGACAAGAAGGCCGAGTTATAGGTGCAGGTGGTGTGGATAGGGCAGCTAGCACGAGGATACGTAACTTCCTTAATTTGGACCCTCCATCTTTTACCGGGTCAGATCCTAATGAAGATCCACAATACTTCATCGATCAGATCCAACGGCCTAGTCTTATGCATTTACTTTTGGCTTGTTAATACAGTTTACTTTCTTTTGACAGCATGTTGAATATGGAAACCTCTTAAATGTTCATAGCAGGTGCATAGTTATATGTTGGTTCTCCCGAGCCTTGTCGGCAACGAGTGCCAGTCCGCCTTAATGGGACTTAGGGCGTCATATGCATAGACATTAGGGCCTAACATCCCATGTACAACACTAGACCTCGGTCATGAGATAGTTGTGTTGTGGTTTCGTTTCGGGTTTCGTCAGTTGGCATCGTGGTCCGTGGTATATAGACAGGTTGTGTAAAGTTGGGGTTCTATGATTCTACAGACATATATAGCCTGGTTGTGTGAAGTTGGGGTTCCATGGTTCTACAGACATGCTTATTTTAACCCTGATTTAGATAGCTAGCATTAGAGCTTTTCATTGCATTTGTTCTTACCGTATTTACTGTATTTCACTCAGTCGGTCGATGATTCCTACTAACCCTACTTTTTTACATCTGTTCATGTTGCAAGTCCAAGTATGAGCCATGGTTTCTGATCTAGGGACTTCATAGCCGCTACAAGAGACTTTTGGTGAGCATTGAGCCGTACTTAGGGTCTTCTACAGTCTCCTTCTGTTCATTGGGCCATCTTTTGTACTTAGACACTAGCCTTGTATATCTATAGTTTTGGCCTGTATGTGTAGATATTATTCTGGCTATGTATATATGTGACTATTTTTATTTTGAATCTATAGTAGCTCTGTACCATACTTTCAGATCCGGGGATAGATTATTGTTGGACTTTTTTGTATGTTGTTAGCTATCGTTATGCGTATTAGGATAGGTACCGTGGGTTTAAGTTGGCTTCCCTGTAGGTGAGATCTAACAGGTGTCATCGTGACTTGAAAGGTCAGATCATGACACGCATAAAATAGAATTGAAGAAAGATTTAATTTTTATATCTTTTTTTTTAAAAAAAGAGCAATATAATTTCTTAATTAACCCAATGGTTATTTAGTAGGCATGCTTCTATAGATTTCAAATATATTTTAAAACTTTATGAAGTTAATGTTGTATCTAATGTATTTAAGTAAAATAATTAAAAGTGAAAAATGAGTTGGGAAAAAAAATACTATAACTTATCTTTCAAATTATGAATACACTTTTCAGCTGAATTTTTATTTTTATTTTCATTTAAAATTGAAAGAAAAAGCACTTTAAGAGTCTTTATTACATTTTAGGTACATGTCCTAGTTTAATTACAAAATTAACTTTTTATTTACAAAACTATACATGTCAAGTAATTTCTGATTTTACTCTCCATATATTGATATTCTTGGGATTTGATATTAATTTCAGAACATTTTATAGTTCTAATAGCTTTATTTCTGATTTTGGCTACTGTTGGAAGAAAACCATCTGCACACCTTCTCTTTTGTCTTTTCATTCCCCGAAAAATCATTTTAGCTTCTTCTTCACACCATCATCAAAGCAATCTTTTTTCTTTTCTTCGATATTTTTTAGCCATTGTTTCCTGCAGCTTCATACCCGAAATTTGGCTTCTGTTTTATTTTTTCGTGTATTATTGTTTAAGCATGTCCAAATCTCCTTGTCAAAAAACTCCTACTCGTAAAAGCCCTAGGATTAATCAGGATCCGATTTGTTTGGATTCTACGCCTATACATTGCTCAAGACCTAGTTTCAACCTCCATGCTTTTACCCCATCTCCATTAAAGAATAAATCAAATGGGGGTGACACTAAAAATTTCAAGAGTAAATCCTCGAAGAATCTTCCCTCTAAACCTATCAAAAGTAGAGGGAAGGAGAAGATATTTTTCGAAACACAACCAACTAACTATCCCCATGACTGTGATTTCGAAGAAAAAGTATCCATTTTGAAAAGACTTCGTATCAACAAAGAGGGTAAAAGCAGTGAAACTAAATCTAAGGTATTTTTTATTCTTGAATTTTTTTAGATATCTCTTAATTTTTGTTATTTTGATTTTTTCTTTTGAAATTTTACTTTGTTCGTACTTTGTTGTTCAAAACAAAGCAAATAAGGTTAAAGCTACAAAGCCCACCAAAAGGAACGGTAAAAAAGTGGACAAAGCTCCAAAAGTATGTCTGTAACGCCCGGTAAAATTACCAAAATACCCCTGGAGTGAGGGTATGCGCGTAACGCATCTTTCGATGCTCGTATGGCGAATCCGAGACCGGATTTGTGATTAGCATGGAAAATAGAGTGGGAAAATGGTCTTGGTCGAATTTTAGAGCGACCCGATCGAAAGATAAATTTTCGGATCAAGTCATAAAACAGTGGCTGTCCGCGACGGAGGCGCGTCGCGGACCTGACGCGGAGTGGCACTTGTGTGTTTTCCAAAATTTTCGACGGGATGGAGAGAACTCGTACAAAAGCACTTTTTCCAAAATTACACAGTACGCGATAGGTCCGCGTCGCGGACCGTGTGTTTTCCGAACTGCAAATTCTTAATTTAATTCTAGGGGCATTCTAGTCAATCCTTAGTCCCTCTTAAACACTGGCACATGACTAATTAAGTCGTTTTCAACGAGAAAAGGGTCTAAAACCTCATTCTAAGTCCTATCCCTTAGAAACTAACAAGGCTAGGGCTTGAGGAGAAGAGAGAAAAGCTTGTGGGAAGAATTCGAGCGGAGACCCCGAAAGTACTCGATTGCTAACGGCATCACAGGTATGTAAGGCTAAACTAAAACATGAGATTGTTCTCTCATGTGCCCCATAGAGGTCATAGATGAGTTGATGATTGAAGAGTCTGCATGCATGATTTTTTTGATGGATTTTCTTGGAAATTATATTTGAAACTATATGTTTTCTATGTTGATGATCATCATACTATTGGTTTTCTTAAGTTGGATATTTTCATGAGAATTTGCATAACCCTACATGATTAATTTGAAATAGCATGCATAATGAACTTGAGAATGATGAGTCTAGAGCCTTGAATTAAGATTGTGATTGTGATTGTGATGAGAGAATGATGAGTCTAGAGCCTTGAGTTAAGATTGTTGATTGTGATTGTGATTGTGATGAGAGAATGATGAGTCTAGAGCCTTGAGTTAAGATTGTTGATTGTGATTGTGATTGTGATGAGAGGATGATGATGAATTGATAGAGTTTGATTGTGTTATGAGTCTCTACAAATAAACTCTACCGATGTGTCTATTCACTTGATTCCTAATGATTGTTCTAATCTTGAGTCATTGATGAGAATGAATGATGAGAGGGTTAAAGTCCCTATGAGATTGATTGATGAGAGGGTTAAAGTCCCTATGAGCTTGATTGATGATAGGGTTAAAGTCCCTATGAGATACCGATCGTTGACGGGGTTAAAGTCCCTACGAGATTAGTTTGATTGGATTGATGATTTTATGAGCATTGAGTCGGGAGGAGTATCGAGCACCGAAATGGAAAAGAGTGAGCGAAATGGAAAAGAGTGAGTCCCACTCGAACCCATTAAACTATGTCGCCAAGCATAGAAGAGGTTTTCCTCTTGAGTTTATGTCCCTGAAATCAATAACGGACTTTGTTGATTGTTCTGTCTCCATCTTGGATTTATCCATTATGGTTTCGATTCGTCTCTACCTGGCAAGTACGGGACGGCCGTGCCAACACCGGCGGGATTGTTGTACAATCACTGGCTCATGAGTGATTGTTGTCGGTTAAGAGAAACTCCCATAAACTTCTTACCCTATTCTGAGTCGGATAGAGATGAGAGGAGGTGAGCTCCACTGAGATGAGATGAGATGAAATGAAATGTGATGAGATAAGAGGAGGTGAGCTCCTTTGAGATGAGTCTGAGATGATTGATGAGGTTTGAGTTGATGATAGGTCACTTGTCTACTCTTTATTCTTGCATAGACAGACATTTGACTACTGATGTGATTTGATATGTATTTTAAGTTGTTGTTGTTTCCATATTATTCTACGGGTGTCTGTTTCATTCAGCTATTTTACATACCAGTACATTCCAAGTACTGACGTCCACTCTGGACTGCATCGTTTTATGATGTAGAGGCAGGTACTAGAGATCATCAACAGGCGCTCCGTTGAAGGTCTGAGATTCGAAGCTGATTTGGTGAGCCTCCCCTACTCCGGAGGATCCACTACTTTTATTTCATCATGCTTTAGAGTTAGATTGGACTATTGATTTTGTTTTGATTTGGGTAGCCATGGATTTGTCATTGGCACCACATGATTAATGATAGAGGCTTCATAGACGAGGGTCGAGTATTGATGTTGAGATTGTGAGCTAGTTCTTTCTACTAGCCTTCATTATTTTATATACTCTTTTGAGACTTTAGATGAGATGTGTCCATTACCTAATTATATTTTCCGCTGTTCAGTAAAGTTTATTTGATTGAATGATGTGATGAATCTAAGTGGTTCGCTTGGAGACTAGCAATAGTCTCTGAGTGCCGGCCACGCCAAGGGTACCCTCCCGGGGCGTGACAAACTTGGTATCAGAGCACAGAGTTCAAGTGTCCTAGGAAGTCTATGAGGCCGTGTCTAGTAGAGTCTTGTTTATGGGTGTGTTGTCGACCACACTTCATAAGCAGGAGGCTATGGGACATTAGGAATGGTTACACTTCTTTCTTACTCTAAATCGTGCGATGAAGTTGAACTCTATGAAAACTATCCTCTAATTCGTGCGTTACACGTGCAGAATCGATAACATGCCTCCCAGAAGAGCTGGTAGAGGAAGGGGACGTCCTGCCAGGCAAGCTGTTAACCCATCTGAACCCCAAGTACCCGAGGGGCCCGTGGATCCAGCGGTTCCTGTCGAACAACCCCCTCAGGACGAGGTCTCCAATGCCGAGTTACGCCAAGCTATTCGGGCTCTAGCCCAGGCTGTTGCGGCACCTCCTGTGAGACAGGGAGCGGGCAGACTGGACACTCATGACACCTCCAGAGTCCGGGAATTTCTGAGGATGAACCCGCCTGAGTTCACGGGGTCGGCAGCTACTGAAGACCCCGAGAGCTATATTGAGGAGCTTGAGAAGGTGTTCCAAGTGATGCATGTGGCGGATGTGGATAGAGTTGAATTGGCCGCCTACCAACTCAAAGGGGTGGCCAGGCTGTGGTTCGACCAATGGAAGAATGGCCGAGTGGATGGTGATTCATGTGTGACCTGGGCAGTGTTTGAGGAGGCCTTCTTGGGACGCTTCTTCCCAAGGGAGAAAAGAGAGGCTAAGGTGAGGGAGTTTCTGAATCTAAAACAGGGCTCCATGACCGTGCAGGAGTATGGCCTAAAGTTCACACAGCTATCTCGCTATGCTCCAGATATGATTGCCGACATGAGAGGGAGAATGGGAATGTATGTCGATGGGTTGAATAGAGGGCCCAAAAGGGATGGCAGAGGGGCAATGCTGGTGAGTGATATGGACATTGGGCGATTGATGACATTTGTACAACAAGCTGATGAGGAGAGGCAGCATGACAAGGAGGAATTCAGGCGCAAGAAAGCCAAAACGTCTAGCTATGAGACGGGAAGGAGAGGCAATGGTCATCGATTTCCAACACCATCATCTGCTAGTGCGCCCACGCCCAGGATCAGGGATGATCAAAGGTCCCAGAATACTAGAGCCCATGGGTCCCAGTCACAAGCTAGTGTGGCTCAAGGATCGCGGGGTCAACCGCCGTGTAAAAAGTGTGGCAAGTTGCACCTGGGAAGATGTCGTGAGGGAAATGATGGGTGCTACAATTATGGCCAAGTGGGTCACTATCAGAGAGACTGTCCTCGATGGGCTAGCCGAGCTCAATCCACTGCATCGGCCCCACCAGTAGGAGGGAACCAGAGGGCCACTATGTCAGGAACAGGCGGAGCAACAAACCGCTTGTACGCCATGGGTAGTCGCCAAGATCAGGAGAACTCCCCAGATGTTGTGACGGGTATGATTTGTGTCTTTACTTTTGATTGTTATGTCTTGATGGACCCTGGTGCCACACTGTCATTTGTATCTCCTTATGTGGCCAGTAAATTTGATATGACCTCTGAGAGTCTCCTGGAACCTTTTGATGTTTCTACTCCAGTGGGTGAGTCTATTCGAGCTGAGAGAGTTTATAGGACTTGCGTAGTGTCCATCTATCATAGGGACACTCTTGTTGATTTGATTGAGCTGGAGATGATTGATTTTGACTTGATCCTTGGCATGGATTGGCTCCACGCCTGTTATGCCTCTGTTGATTGTAGATCCCGAATTGTTAAGTTCCAATTTCCAAATGAACCAGTTCTAGAGTGGAAGGGTGACTCAGTGACACCGAGGGGGAGGTTTATCTCATATCTTAAAGCCCGGAAGTTAATTTCCAAAGGTTGTATCTATCACCTAGTACGAGTGAAATCAGACGAGGTTGAGTCCCCAACTCTTGAGTCAGTTCTGATTGTTAGTGAGTATCCGGAAGTGTTTCCTGATGATCTGCCCGGAGTCCCTCCTGATAGGGAGATTGACTTCGGGATTGACATTCTTCCTGATACCCAACCCATTTCGATTCCACCTTACAGGATGGCCCCCGCCGAGTTGAAAGAATTGAAAGAGCAACTAAAAGATTTGCTAGAGAAGGGCTTCATTAGGCCAAGTGTTTCACCATGGGGTGCTCCTGTCCTATTCGTGCGAAAGAAAGATGGGTCTCTCAGAATGTGTGTTGATTATAGGCAACTGAACAAGGTCACGGTGAAGAACAAATATCCTCTCCCAAGGATAGATGATTTGTTTGACCAACTTCAGGGCGCCTCTTGTTTCTCTAAGATAGACCTCAAATCTGGCTACCATCAGCTGAAGGTGAGAGAGTGCGACATTCCAAAGACAGCCTTTAGGACTAGATATGGCCATTTTGAATTCCTGGTCATGTCCTTTGGGTTGACGAATGCACCTGCCGCCTTTATGGACTTGATGAACCGGGTGTTCAAACCGTATCTTGACTTGTTTGTGATTGTATTCATCGATGATATTCTGATATATTCAAGGAGTGAGGAGGAGCATGCCAATCACCTCAGAGTTGTCCTCCAAACTCTTAGGGACCATGAGTTGTATGCAAAATTTTCAAAGTGTGAGTTCTGGCTTAAGTCAGCAGCCTTCCTGGGCCACGTTGTTTCCGGTGACGGTATTCAGGTGGACGCCCAGAAGATTGAAGCGGTTAAGAACTGGCCACGACCGACCACTCCGACCGACATTAGAAGTTTCTTGGGGTTGGCGGGCTACTACCGCAGGTTTGTAGAAGGATTTTCTTCCTTATCCGCACCATTGACCAAGTTGACCCAGAAAAAGGTCAAGTTTCAGTGGTCCGAGGAATGTGAGAAGAGTTTCCTGGAATTGAAAACGAGATTGACTACTGCACCAGTCTTAACTTTACCCGAGGGAAATGAGGGCTTTGTGATTTATTGTGATGCCTCAAGGGTCGGACTGGGATGTGTACTAATGCAAAGGGGGAAGGTGATAGCCTATGCCTCCAGGCAACTCAAGGTCCATGAAGGGAATTACCCAACCCATGACCTCGAGTTGGCAGCGGTAGTGTTCGCACTTAAGATCTGGCGTCACTACTTGTATGGGGTACACGTGGATGTGTTCACCGACCACAAGAGCTTGCAGTATGTTTTCAGTCAGAAGGAGCTTAACTTGCGACCGAGGAGATGGTTGGAATTGCTCAAGGATTACGACATGAGCATTCACTATCATCCAGGTAAAGCTAACGTTGTTGCTGATGCTCTTAGCAGGTTATCAATGGGTAGCACAGCCCATGTGGAGGAAGGAAAGAGGGAATTAGCCAAGGACGTACACCGGTTAGCTCGATTAGGGGTCCGACTTGAGGAGAACAATGAAGGAGGAGTTAATGTGGAGAACGGGTCTGCTTCCTCGCTAGTGATAGAAGTGAAAGAAAAACAAGACCAAGACCCAGTCATACTCCAATTGAAGGAGGATGTCCACAATCAGAAGGTGACGGTCTTCTCAAAAGGGGGAGATGGTGTACTGAGATATCAAAGTCGATTGTGTGTCCCAAATGTTGATGGCATACGGGATAGAATCATGGCAGAAGCTCATAACACGAGATATTCCATTCACCCTGGCTCCACCAAAATGTACCACGACTTAAGGGAAGTCTATTGGTGGAATGGGATGAAGAAGGATGTTGCAGAGTTTGTCTCGAAATGCCCAAATTGCCAACAAGTGAAGGTTGAGCATCAAAGGCCATGTGGATTGGCTCAGAACTTTGAAATTCCGGAGTGGAAATGGGAGATGATCAACATGGACTTTATCACTGGCCTGCCGAAATCTCGAAAGCAACATGATTCGATATGGGTGATCATGGATAGGATGACAAAGTCGGCTCACTTCTTGGCAGTAAAGACAACAAACACTGCGGAAGAGTATGCCAGATTGTACGTCCAGGAGATCGTAAGATTGCATGGGGTTCCTTTGTCTATCATCTCGGACAGAGGGGCTCAATTTACCTCCCAGTTCTGGAGATCGTTTCAGAAAGGTTTGGGTACTAAGGTGAATCTGAGTACAGCTTTTCACCCGCAGACGGATGGTCAGGCAGAGCGTACGATTCAAACACTCGAGGACATGTTGAGAGCTTGAGTAATTGACTTCAAAGGAAATTGGGATGATCATCTACCCTTGATCGAATTCGCATATAACAATAGTTATCATGCGAGCATTCAGATGGCTCCTTATGAGGCCCTGTACGGGAGAAGATGTAGATCGCCGATTGGGTGGTTTGAGGTTGGAGAAGCAGGGCTGATTGGACCTGACCTTGTGCACCAGTCGATGGAAAAAATCAAGATCATTAGAGAGAGGCTAAAGACTGCCCAGAGTCGCCAAAAATCCTACACCGACGTAAGGAGAAGGGACTTAGAGTTTGAGATAGATGATTGGGTATATTTGAAGGTATCACCTATGAAGGGTGTCCTAAGGTTTGGAAAGAAGGGAAAGTTAAGCCCACGATATGTTGGGCCATATCAGATCGTAAAAAGGATTGGGAAGGTTGCTTACGAGTTGGAGTTACCTTCCGAGTTAGAGGGAGTTCATCCGGTATTCCATGTGTCGATGCTGAAGAAATGCTTGGGAGATCCCGCCGTGGTGATTCCTATCGATGGCCTTGGAGTGAAAGATAGCCTATCTTATGAAGAGGTCCCGGTTCAGATCCTTGATCGTCAGATTCGCAGGTTGAGGAACAAAGAGATAGCCTCAGTCAAAGTCCTGTGGAGGAATCAATTCGTTGAAGAAGCCACATGGGAAGCTGAGGAGGAGATGAGGGCCAAATACCCGCACCTATTCGTGCCAACGGATGATGGAAACATTGAAGGTAAAAATCCTTGCTCTTCACTAAACTGATTGTTTTATTTTGATGCGACTTACTATTGCCTAGTCGAGGATGGATTGATTGAACTGAGTGGAAGATGAGTCTCGAGTCTATTTGTGCTTTAGTCCCCACCTCTACTCATCATTCGAGGACGAATGATCCCAAGGGGGAGATGATGTAACGCCCGGTAAAATTACCAAAATACCCCTGGAGTGAGGGTATGCGCGTAACGCATCTTTCGATGCTTGTATGGCGAATCCGAGACCGGATTTGTGATCAGCATGGAAAATGGAGTGGGAAAACGGTCTTGGTCGAATTGTAGAGCGACTCGATCGAAAGATAAATTTTCGGATCAAGTCACAAAACAGTGGCTGTCCGCGACGGAGGCGCGTCGCGGACCTGACGTGGAGTGGCACTTGTGTGTTTTCCAAAATTTTCGACGGGATAGAGAGAACTCGTACAAAAGCACTTTTTCCAAAATTATACAGTACGCGATAGGTCCGCATCGCGGACCGTGTGTTTTCCGAACTGCAAATTCCTAATTTAATTCTAGGGGCGTTCTAGTCAATCCCTAGTCCCTCTTAAACACTGGTACACGACTAATTAAGTCATTTTCAACCAGAAAAGGGTCTAAAACCTCATTCTAAGTCCTATCCCTTAGAAACTAACAAGGCTAGGGCTTGAGGAGAAGAGAGAAGAGCTTGTGGGAAGAATTCGAGCGGAGACCCGAAAGTACTCGATTGCTAACGGCATCACAGGTATGTAAGGCTAAACTAAAACATGAGATTGTTCTCTCATGTGCCCCATAGAGGTCATAGATGAGTTGATGATTGAAGAGTCTGCATGCATGATTTTTTTGATGGATTTTCTTGGAAATTATATTTGAAACTATATGTTTTCTATGTTGATGATCATCATACTATTGGTTTTCTTAAGTTGGATATTTTCATGAGAATTTGCATAACCCTACATGATTAATTTGAAATAGCATGCATAATGAACTTGAGAATGATGAGTCTAGAGCCTTGAATTAAGATTGTGATTGTGATTGTGATGAGAGAATGATGAGTCTAGAGCCTTGAGTTAAGATTGTTGATTGTGATTGTGATTGTGATGAGAGAATGATGAGTCTAGAGCCTTGAGTTAAGATTGTTGATTGTGATTGTGATTGTGATGAGAGGATGATGATGAATTGATAGAGTTTGATTGTCTTATGAGTCTCTACAAATAAACTTTACCGATGTGTCTATTCACTTGATTCCTAATGATTGTTCTAATCTTGAGTTATTGATGAGAATGAATGATGAGAGGGTTAAAGTCTCTATGAGATTGATTGATGAGAGGGTTAAAGTCCCTATGAGCTTGATTGATGATAGGGTTAAAGTCCCTATGAGATACCGATCGTTGACGGGGTTAAAGTCCCTACGAGATTGGTTTGATTGGATTGATGATTTTATGAGCATTGAGTCAGGAGGAGTATCGAGCACCGAAATGGAAAAGAGTGAGTCCCACTCGAACCTATTAAACTATGTCGCCAAGCATAGAAGAGGTTTTCCTCTTGAGTTTATGTCCCTGAAATCAATAGCGGACTTTGTTGATTGTTCTGTCTCCATCTTGGATTTATCCATTATGGTTTCGATTCGTCTCTACCTGGCAAGTACGGGACGGCCGTGGCAACACCGGCGGGATTGTTGTACAATCACTGGCTCATAAGTGATTGTTGTCGGTTAAGAGAAACTCCCATAAACTTCTTACCCTATTCTGAGTCGGATAGAGATGAGAGGAGGTGAGCTCCACTGAGATGAGATGAGATGAAATGAAATGTGATGAGATAAAAGGAGGTGAGCTCGTTTGAGATGAGTCTGAGATGATTGATGAGGTTTGAGTTGATGATAGGTCACTTGTCTACTCTTTATTCTTGCATAGACAGACATTTGACTACTGATGTGATTTGATATGTATTTTAAGTTGTTGTTGTTTCCATATTATTCTACCGGTGTCTGTTTCATTCATCTATTTTACATACCAGTACATTCCAAGTACTGACGTCCACTCTGGACTGTATCGTTTTATGATGTAGAGGCAGGTACTAGAGATCATCAAAGGCGCTCCATTGAAGGTCTGAGATTCGAAGCTGATTTGGTGAGCCTCCCCTACTCCGGAGGATCCACTACTTTTATTTCATCATGCTTTAGAGTTAGATTGGACTATTGATTTTGTTTTGATTTGGGTAGCCATGGATTTGTCATTGGCACCACATGATTAATGATAGAGGCTTCATAGACGAGGGTCGAGTATTGATGTTGAGATTGTGTGCTAGTTCTTTCCACTAGCCTTCATTATTTTATATACTCTTTTGAGACTTTAGATGAGATGTGTCCATTACCTAATTATATTTTCCGCTGTTCAGTAAAGTTTATTTGATTGAATGATGTGATGAAGCTAAGTGGTTCGCTTGGAGACTAGCAATAGTCTCTGAGTGCCGGCCACGCCAAGGGTACCCTCCCGGGGCGTGACAATGTCACAATTATTTTTTATTTTTAAATTATTTTTTTTGTTCATTAGAATTCTATTTTCTGTTTTTTAAGTTTGTAAGTGCTAAATCTGTATTTTTTTAATTTTTTTTAGATGAATGCCCCATTATCTTGCTGGTTGTGCTACACAAATTTTGGTGTTTTTGGTGAGATTAATGAACGTTTATCTAAAGTCAATGTTGCACTTGTTTAAAGAATCCTCGTCTGGTTATATGCTTGATATGCCGCGTTTGAAATGCCAATCTCAGTTGATTAGGGTTTTGGTTCACAATGAGATAAAGAGTGATCGTCCAGACACATCCACTTTCAAATTGAATGGTACGATTGTACATTTCGGCCTTCACGAATTTAAGAGTGTTACTGGTTTTAAGTGTGGTACTTTGGATGTTTTGTTCATGACTTGGATGTCCCATCAAAACTCATTGATATGTATTTCCCCAATTTCAAGGATACATGTGTCCCTAAAAAATAACTTATTAGGGTTTTCAAGGAGGAAGGCTTAGTTAAGCCTGAACATCTTTTTGATATGTGTATCATTTACTTTAGTAGTACATTTATACTCTCATCGCCTCTCAGTAAATTAGTTTTCCCGTAAGATCACTTCTTGTTGGTTGAGTATGGCAAGTATAATACATATCCTTGGGGTTATCTTTCATTTTTTGAGTTTAAGGATTCCCTCTAACTTTGCAAATTTGGTTTTATGAATGTTCCGATCAGGTGGATTGGACAGTTGCAGTTCGTCTACGTACCCGTACTCCTCGTATGTTTAATTGAAATATTAATGGGAGAAAGATTTTTTTGAACATTTGAGAAAGGAATGTTCAGAGATGTTGCCAATTAGGTAACATCTTTTTTTTTTGAAAATGACAATCAATTTTTGTTGTTATTCTAGTTTCATATACTAATTTTTTATATTCTTAGTATAAGTTCAAGAATCTTAGTTTTATGGCTGATGAGTTGGATGCCATCCGTCTCGAAGAGCTTGGTGGCTCAAATGACAGCGGTGTTCGCAGGGATGAACCAGTCAGTGGAATTCAAAGGCATAAGGAACAATCTCATCCCAATCTTGTTCCTGATAATGCTCAAGAGTTTGACAGTGCCAAAAATGTTGAAGCGTTTGAAAAGCTTGAAAAAGAAGTTGTTTTGGTATGCATTAGTTATTTTCTTTCTTCGTAATTTCTTTATTTTTTTGGTTAACTGTTTTTCAATGTTTATTTATTGTGTTAGGTTCGTACACAACTTTCAACCTTAGAGGCTAAGGTTGATGCACAGTTTGCTGAAATGAAGACTTTTATTAATGATTCTTTTAAAAATCTTCTACTTGAGATAAGAAATCAGCGGAATGGTGATTCAAGAAATAACAATCTATTATCACCAAAGGTATGATTTACTTATCATGTAATCGTTATTTAAATTTAAATTACATCCTTTTTTATAAGCTTTTGTTTGTATTGTTATTATTCTATTAGTTAATATACAACATCTTCATTTTGGTGTTAGGAGGTTGTTCATGGAGAAGCGATTATAGTGAATGATGCATGTGGCAAGACTGTTGTTAGTAATGAATTTTCAGCACCCCCGCGGTTAGTTGTTTTGACTATCTCTTTACAATTAATTCATTTTTGATACAATCATTGGTGAAACTGTTGATATATAGATTGGTTCAAAGTTGGTTACTCTGTTGTCTCCTCTCAGTTTTGGGGCTAGTCTTGATATCATAGAATGTGCTTATATTTTTCTTTTTTTATTAGCTTGTGTAATTCTGTTGATGTAGTGATTGGTTTAATGTTGGATTATATTGGAGCTTTTTTATAGATCTCATGTTGATATAATTGCGTGTTTTAGAGTTTCATTTTTTAGTGTATATTTCTCTGTTTTTGGTGTACAGGTGTCCTTTTGGTTTTAATGTAGTTTTCTGTTTTAATTTTTGGTCTGGTAATTTTTTTTTACAATTATGATTTATGTTTGGTGTTCTTTTTGATAGCAGATTTGGTAGGTTTTTTATGTAGTTCTTTTGTTGTTCAAGAATTTTAGGCTCTTTTATTACAATGATAGTTTGCTTTTTGTATTCTTTATTTTTTATCTAAATTTTTTCATAATATTAATAAGCTTTTGTTAGTATTGTTATTTTTCTGTTAGTTAGTACACAACATTTTCATTTTGGTGTTAGGAGGTGGTTCATGAGGAAGCTACTATAGTCAATGATGCATGTGGCAAGGTGTTGTTGGTAATGAATTTTCAGCGCTCCATGCAGTTAGTTCTTTGACTATATCTTTACAGCTAAATCATTTTTGGTACAACAGTTGGTGAAACTGTTGATATAGATATTGGTTCAGAGTTGGCAAATTGGTTGTCCCCTCTTAATTGGGGCTAGTGTTGATATCATAATTAGTGTTTGTATTTTCTTTATTATAGCTTTGTGCAATTCCGTTGATGTAATGATTAGTTTAAAGTTGGAGTACATTTGAGCTCTTTCTAGCTCTCGTGTTGATATAATTGTTTGTTTTGGAGTTCCCATTTTTAGTGTATATTTATCTGTTTTTGGTGTACAGGTGGCTTGTTGGTTTTAATGTAGTTTTTTATTTTAATTTCTTGATCATGTTTTTTGTCTAATGTTGGTTAAAGTATTTGATATAAGATATTGTTGTAAATATTGCCTTTTTGGATTTAGTGTAATTTTTTGTTGTAGTTCTTGGGTCTTTCTTTTGGTCATATCTTTTTGGGCACAATAATAATTTTCATTTAGTATTTTTTTTTACTACATTAGGTAGTTTTTCGATATAGTGCTTGTGTGTTGATTTGTCCTTTTTTTTTGGTACAATGATTGTTCAGTTATTTTGACTATCTCTGGACTATTAAATCATTTTTGATATAAACAGTTGCTCAAAATGTTGATATAGACATTGACTCAAAGTTGGTTAATCAGTATAGATTGTTGTTTTGTATAAGCTTTCTGTTGCAATTATTTATATATTTTGGTGTTTTTTTGGTAGAATATTGTAGTTTTTTGATATTGTTGCTTTTGTGATAGTACATTAGTTAGTTTTTTGATATAGTGCTTGTGTGTTGATTTATCTTTTTCTTTTTCGGTACAATGATTATCCAGTTGTTTTGACTATCTCTATAAAGTTAAATTATTTTTGATACAACAGTTGGTGAAAATGTTGATATAGACATTGGTTCAAAGTCTGCTATATTGTTGTTTTGTGTAAGCTTTCTGTTGCAATTATCTATTTACTTTTTTTGATTTTTTTTTTGTAGTAGATTGTAGTTTTTAATAATTTTCTTTTGGTACAATGTTGATTCCGATTCTGATATTATTTAGTGTTTAAATATACCTTTTGTAGCATAACTTCTAATGTATTTTATTGGTAATAATGTTATTTAGAATATACATATCTGTACGTATTGTCATTTTTTTTTCTTCTAAATGTTTTTTAGGTTGATGAGATTTGTAAAGTTTTTATTGGTGAAGGGAACACGGATGAATCAAGAAAGCACAATAGTGAAGGTGTTGTAAATGATAGATTCAATGAAGAGTGTATTCATGATCCATTGTTCCCAAATGCAAGTATGTTTTTTTCTTCAGGTTCTTTACCTGATGTATTATAGAAACTTTATTCATTATTATCTTAATTCTATTTTTTTTATTTTAACTACTTCAATTTATAGGTGAAGTGAGAGGTGTTGCACACAAGACGCCTACGCTTGACGATTTTGAATTCCTGAATTACTGTGAATCTCAAATTGTTGCAATTGAAAACAGATTACTATACGTTACATCAAGGCAACAAGGCAGAACTAAGGTCCCTAGGAAGTATGTGCAATTACCCTACATGGACCTTAGTGATTCAATTGGTACTATAGAAAAGGCCCCTGTTTTCTTTCAAATGAAGCATCCTTTCGTTGAGTCTACTGGTTTTGATGTTGACAAGAATCTGATTAATTCTTTTCAATTGTGGGTTAAGCAGAGATCATCAAAGAAACGTGGCAGGTATGTGTAATATTTATTTATGTTTTTGACTCTTTTTCCACAGTTCAGTTAACTTCATCTTTTTTTTCAGGAAATTGAGTGCATTCACAATTGCGTCCAACAAAATTAATCCCCCGTTTGAATTCGACGTTGACAGGCGGAGTTAATGGATTGGTTTTATGATTTGGTGACCACTGGATGTCCATAGGGAGATTCGGTAATATAAAATATCCTTTGCCTATAAAATTTTGCCCACTATTTTTTGGTTTTATGATTTGGTGACCACCGGATGTCCATAGGGAGATTCGGTAATATAAAATATCCTTTGCCTATAAATTTTTGCCCACTATTTTTTACTTAATCAAATAACTTAATTTAAGAGATTAAAATTATTTTATGCAACATGTTGATGTTACAGTGTATTCATTGCGCAAAAAAAAAAAAAAAAAAGTATGAACTAGAGAATGATACAAGAGTCATATTTATAGACTCTTTTTTCATACAATGCGTTGAACAAATCCATGATTTCTGGACGAAGAGCATGAAAGACAATCGATCAATTATTTCGGATCATGAAGTTGCGCAATACATTAGAGGGTTTAAGATACATGCAAACACTCCATGAGAGTTGGTTGATTTTGTTTGCATTCCCATTAATTTGCTTAAAGCGTGTCTCTAGTCTCTGGCTGTCTTAAGTATTAAAAGCAGGTATATCTATTTTCTTGACTCTTTATGTACAGTGAGATCAAAGCACTTTGCTACAATGAATATTATGGTAAAAAAGTTAGCAGCAATTATTCCGTTGTTTTTCATTAACACAGATTTTTATGCAAAAAGGAATGACATTGATTGGGAAAACACACTGGAATACATTGATTATGCTGATGGCGATCCTTTGGATTATTTCATTAGTGACAACACCCCACAACAACGTGAAAATTCAAAGTAAGTTCTTTTTTTATTTTTACAAAAATTTAACTTTTTTCTTAAATTTAATTGTTTGAATATTTTCGGTTCTTGTTGAATGTATTCATTTATTTGTTATTCTGTTCTTTTTAATTTAATCACTAACGTTTTGACTTCGTTGAATATTAAATTATTTTTTATTTTTTGGGTAGTGATTGTGGTCTTTATACCTATGTGTTTGCTGGATACATTTCCCAAGGACATCTTCATATTGATATTCGAACAACCATTATAGTTTCAGATTTATTTTGATTGAGTTATGGAGCACTGCTTTGAGATTATGGCCGGAGAAAGATAGATTCAGATGCCATAAGTGAAAGTAAGTTACTGGGAAGGTGGTCAGTAGACGTGGTGCTTCAACGACTTCAAGGGAATATGTTCAAGTGAGTGACAAAGTCGCACCTTCAAAGTATGTTCCGAGAAGAAAGAAATAGACACGATGACATATATTTGTATTTTTCTTGACATCTGTTTACTTTTGAATATACGTTACCTTTTTTGTTTAAGTTTTCCATGTTTATGACATTATGAGCGTACATTTTGTAACTTATTTTGATGCATGAACAGGCAGTTGGTATTTCTTTTTGGCTATTTGATGTATAGTTTGTGTTTTGATTTTTTATTCTGATCATTTATTGTGAATGTTGTAATTATCTTATTGGTTTATATCACTTAGTCTATACAGTCTATATGTTTTTCCTAGCTAGTTATTATGTCATCCTCACATATCCCAGTTATACGCTATTTACCCGTGTGTACTACTAAATATTGACAAAAATAATAGCAAAAAACTAAACAATTGTTGTACAGAAAAAAAACTGAAATCTAAACCAAGTCCAACATCAAGAATTTTCAATATAAACTTTGGCTTAACGATCAAAAAAATAAAAAATAATAAAAAAACCAAATTTATACCAATTTTGTAAGCCAATATTTGAATTTTTTACTTCTATGCCATAATAATGATTTTGAATAGAAAATAACCAAACCATGCTATTAATTGTAAACACTATCAGGAATCACTTTGTACCAATCCACAATTTTTTGTTATATAAGTTTAACAAAATCTAACATCAATTAACAATTTTCACAATAAACATTGAATTAAAGATAAAAATTAAACATAAAAAAAATCAATTTTATACCAATTTTCTAACCAAATATTTGAAAGTTTTACTTTTGCCATAATAACTCTAAACGATTTTGAACAAAAATAGTCAAACCATGCTATCACTTGTAAACACCATCAGTAATCACGTTGTACTAATAAAAAAATTTCTATTCTATAAGTTTAACAAAATCCAACATCAATTTTTGTCAACAAAAAAATGGAAGTTCAAAAAACAACCAAACCATGCTATCACTTTTAACCACAGTGAGTCACCAATCAACACTTTTGGCATTATCCAGAGAATGTGACAAACTTCTACCAAATTTGATACCAGCAAATGCACCAATAAACTGAATGCGCTCATTCACCAACCCCAACAAACAACTATTTCTTTTTTTCTTTGGAAAAATCACTACCAAAAACAAGTTCAATGTCATAATAGTTGCTAAAGGAATTAAAAAAAAGGAAAAAATAGATCCAACCAACCATGCTATAACTTTAACAGCCATTAGTCATCACTTAGCATGAAGCTAAAGTTTTAGATAAAATTTCACCAAATCTAACACCAATGACTGCACCTGAATGTGCTCATTCACTAAGTCCAAACAACAACTATCTTTTGCATTTTTTAAAAAATCATTCCAAAAAAACAAGTTTATTGTCTTAATAACCAGAAAAGCAATTAAAAAATAAACTAACGAACCATGCTACCGTATTTAAACACAATTAGTCATCATTTTTTAGATACATTTTGTAAGCAAGTCTTCTTGTTATGACCTGTTGAAGCACACTTACTGCAGGTATCCTTGCTCCTCTTGAACTTCACTTCTGTAATACCCTTTTTTCAATCATAATTTGATGGTCTTCCTGGTCTTCTTCTTACAGTTGGTGCTAGTATATTCTCATTCAATACATTATCAAGGATAACCCAAGTACTCTCGCACGGCAATGGTTCAATTGGTATTGCATATGCATCTTGAAAATTTTTGTTACTGTAGTATACTGAATAATAATCATCTGTATATTTCTCCCTATATTCAATTGTAGCGATTGAAAGGCCACAAGGAATTTCATCATGTTCAAACATTCTGCAAGAACACATTGTTGTGTTTAGATAAACTATGAACCTCTTTGCACCATCCGTAACTGTATGAAGGTATTCTGTCCATGCTCTCACCTTAAAAAAATAAAATTTAATTCTTGCTCCTGTCTATAAATATGTTTTCATGTACCGGGGGCGGGGGCGGGGCAGGGGGTACCCTTGGCGTGACACGGCACTTAGAGACTATTGGTAGTGCCCAAGCGAACCACTTAGCCTCATCTCTACTGAACAACAGAAAATATAAGCAAGTAATTTGGCACATCTCATCTAAAGTCTCAAGTAAATAGATAATAATAATAATAAAGGCCAGTAGAAAGAACTAGCGCACAATCTCAACATCAATGCTCGACCATCGTCTATGAAGCCTCTATTACTACTTATGTGGTGCCAATGACAGACCCATGGCTACCCAAAATCAAATAAAGAAATAGTCTAATCTCTAACTCTAAAGCAAGATGAATAAATCATGGCGGATCCTCCAAAGTAGGGGAGGCTCACCAAATCAACTGCAAATCTCAGATCTTCAATGGAGCGCATGTTAACGATCTCTAGTACTTGTCTCTGCATCATAAAACATTGCAGTCTAGAGTGGACATCAGTACTTGGAATGTACTGGTATGTAAAATAGCTAAATGAAATAGAAACCAGTAGAATAGTATGAAAACAACATCAACACAAAATAAACATCAAATCGTCAAATGTCCATCTATGAAAGAATAAAGAGTAGACAAGTGACACATCAATAACTCAAACTCATCAATAGTCTCAAACTCATCTCAAAGGAGCTCACCTCCTCTCATCTCATCTCACCTCAGAGGAGCTCACCTGCTCTCATCTCATCTCATCTCAGGGGCTTATCTCATCTAGACTCGGAGTACTCAAGGTAGGAAATTTATGGGAGTTTCTCTTATCTAACAACACTCACTTATGAGCCAGTGAATGTACAACAATCACCCTGATGTTTTCACAGTGGTTCCAAACTTTCCAGGTAGGGAACATTCAAAAACCATATCAGCTCATCCAATATGGAGTCAACTCAATATGTCCTCTTTTGCTTTCAAGGGTCGTTACTCTTGAGGGAACCATAATATGTGTGATGGTTCTATGCCTCTCCTACATTTAGTGACATAGTTTGACGAGTTCGAGTTGGACTAACTCTCACTCTTTCGGTGCTCGATACTCCTCCTATGACTCAATGCTCATAAAACCTCCATCTCAACCAGTCTCATAGGGACTCACTCCCCGTCAATGATCGGTGTCTCGAATGGGCTTTAACCCTTTCATCAATCAATCTCATCAATGACTCAAGATTTAAAACAATCATTAGAAAGCAATTGAATGCACACATCGGTAGAGTTTATTTATAGAGACTCATAAAACAAATGCTACCAACTCATCATCATTCTCTTATCATGCTCAACAATCTCAACTCAAGGCTCTAGACTCAATTCTCAAGTTCATCAACACAAAAAAACATATAATTTCAAATAAAATTTTATGAAAAACCGTCAAGTTTTTATGCATGTAGACTATTGAACCATCAACTCATCTATGACCTCTATGGGGGCGCATGAGAGAACAATCCCATGTTTTTAGTTTAGCCTTACATACCTGGGATGCAGCTATCAACCAAGCACGTGAAGGATCTCTTTTCGAATCTCTCAACTCAAGCTCTTCTCTTCTCTCCTAAAGCCCTAGCCTTAGTAAAGTATTGGAATAGGACTTAGAATAGGGGTTTTAGACCATTTTTACGTCAAAACGACCTTATTAGATCGTGTAGAGAGTTTAGGAGGGGTGGGGAATTGACCGAAATGCCCCTCGTAAAAATTTAGAAATTCTCAACTCGGAAAAGATATAGTCCACGACGCGGACTGGTCGCGCACAATATATTTTTAAAAAAATATTTTTGAACGAATTTTCTCAATTCCGTCAAAAAAATTCAAAAGGATATAAGTGCTGGTCCGCGATGGGTGCGCGACGCGCCCCTGTCGCGTACTAACACTGTTTTTACGCTTCAGATTGAAAAATTGTCTTTTGATTGGGTCACTCTAAAAATTAACCGAAACCATTTTTCCACTAAATTTTGCGTGCTGATCACAAATTTGGCATCAGATTTGCCATACAAGCATCAGAAGATGCATTACGCGCATACCCTCTCTCTGGGGGTATTTTGATAATTTTACCAGGTGTTACATCATCTCCCTCTTGTGATCATTCGTCCTCGAATGACGAGTAAAGGTAGATATTATGGCACGAATAGACTCAAAACTCATCTCAATACTCAACTCCATCAATCAGACTCTCGACTCTTTCTCGACCTCAATCAATACCACTCAGACTTACGAATAGGAAGTCTTTTGAAGAATAGATATATCAATTTAGTGAAGGGTAAGAACTCTAACTTTAACACTCTCATCATTTGGCACGAATAGGTACAGATATTTGGCTTTCATCTCTTCCTCAGCTTCCCATGTGGCTTCCTCAACGAATTGATTCCTCCACAGGACTTTGACTGAGGCTATCTCTTTGTTCCTCAACTTACGAATCTGATATGGTCCAACATAGCGTGGACTCAACTTTCCCTTTTTCTAAATCTTAGGACACCCTTCATAGGCTACACTTTCAAATACACCTAATCATCCACCTCGAACTCTAAGTCTCTTCTCCTCACGTTAGTATAAGATTTTTGGCGACTCTGGGCAGTCTTTAACCTTTCTCTAATGAACTTTACCTTCTCCATCAATTGGTGGATGAGATCAGGCCCAATCAACTCCGCCTCCCCAACCTCAAACCACCCAATTGGTGATCTACATCTCCTCCCATATAAGGCTTCGTACGAAGCCATTTGAATGCTTGCATGGTAACTATTGTTATACGCAAATTCAAACAATGGTAGGTGATCATCCCAATTTCCTTTGAAATCAAGAACACAAGCTCTCAACATGTCCTCAAGTGTTTGAATTGTCCACTCTACCTGACCATTTGTCTATGGGTGAAAGGTTGTGCTCAGGTTCACCTTAGTACCCAATCCTTTTTGGAATGATCTCCAAAACTGGGAGGTAAATTGAGCTCCTTCATCTGAGATGATGGACAAGGGAACCCTGTCATGACCCGGGGTCGGGGCCTTGATGTGACATGGTGAATGGGGACCTCGGGAGTCCCCAAACAAGCCTCAAAATTTCAAAATTTACGAAGCTTGGTTCGAGAGCTTTTAAAGATAAGTAATTTAATATCGAAGATCTAAATCTAAAAAGGAGAGAGAGAGCATTTCTTATAAATGAAGCCAAATAACGAGGTTTTTACAAAACACCCAACAAGTGCCTCTGGTTAAGGAACGGGGGCCTAAACAAGTTCCGAGCTCACCCTCAACAAAATAGTGTATATACATAAGGAATACAAGAACAAAAGCACGCCCTCGGAAGACAAGGCTCACCGCAAAATATCTGCAAGAAGGACTATTCGTTCGATGGCTGGTACTCAAACTTCTCGGTCCCTACATGGTAAAATCATGTAGCCATAGAGTATGCGTTAGTACGTTGGAATGTACTAAGTATGTGGGTATGCAATGCATATGGCTTATCGGACCTGCATATCGATGTTAGATGAGAAGGGCACATAATTTAATAGGATCATATAAGCAAAGGAAATTTAATATACAAGATGCCATGGGATGCGTGATGCATGCAAATGTGATAATGCTCCTATATACATATAGCGGGGATAGACTATAACTGACAAACCAAATCCATGCGAGCTATTACATGAATTGGACCAATTGGGACCTCCCAACGATAGGGAGAAGATTACTTGCCAAAGGTAATCTACATCATACCTTACGGGCATCCCCATTTCGGTGGATGGTCACCTTCTTTATGAGACCCCCATTTCAGAAGGATTTACAAGTATCATATCAAGACATGTCATATCATAAACAAGTAGATGAAAAATATCCGTCCCTATACTGGCACATAGCTCAAGGAAAGGGAGAGGGACCTTGGGGATATCCCTAACGCCCCCAATCCATCAGTGCTAAGTCTTAAACATCCCACAAGAATACTTATATATATATATATATATATATATATATATATGCTTTCAAGAGAGTTGAATGTCCGTTTCAACGTTAAATACACAAGTAGTCTCAATGCCAAATCACAAGGTCAAGATCACATGATTCATGCAAGGAATAGCTCATCTACAAGTACAAGATGATGCAAGCACCCAAGATGCTCAAAGAGCCAAGATATAAGATGGTGTAAACACCCAAGATGCTCCAAGAGCCATAATCATAGACATACCGGTGAGCACTTTCTTGTGATATCCCATGTCTTACCAAAATTCATATCATAATTTCCTTTTAGGACAAAATTGGGCTTAATCCCACATTTCCAAATTTCCATGTGTCAATGCCATGAGTGTGATGCAATGCATAATGTAGGGATGGCATAGGTAGTGTAGAGTATATCCAAAATTAGCAATATAATGTGAAGACTAAGAAATCCATAATAAAATTCATATGAAATGTAGTATAGATCACCCATGCATGGTAATATCTTTAAAGAACTTGCATGTTCATATTTTCATAATCCAAGTGGTTCATCATAATCAAACTTATCATAACTCAAAATTCGGAATAGTATATAGCACATACATGGTTCAAAGTTACCAAGAACAAGTAGTCAAAATTCACACCTTAAGTAAACAATTTCATAAAATAGCTTGGAAAGAACTTTGGGTCTTCTTGGTTGAAAGAGACCAAGAATCAAAACCCGCATATCTATGTCTATAGGATGAACTTGAGGGGAAAATGGACTCCAAATGAAGGCCTTAGCTTGACAATCCTAGAGAGAATGTTGGAAAGCTTGAAGGAGTGGATTCTTAGAGAGAGGAGAGAAATGAAGTAAAATGGCTAAAAATGGGAGTGAGCAACTTATATAGGGAGCTTAGGAGGGGTGGGAAAAGACAAGATTCACGTTTGGGATGCCCAATATTTCAAAAATTCCATTGATAAAATGAACCTGAAATTGGTCCGTTTGGGGCACACGGTCGGGTATAAGGTCCATTTAGTGTCACACAGACCGTTTACTGTGTCGTGGCCCTAGACTTCAATTTTTTAGAGGCGAGATTTTCCGGACTAAGTATCACAACACGGACCGGTAAACGGACCACCTGGAGTCACACGGACCGTGACCCCGTCCGTGTGCAGGTAGCCCTTCACACTGCACATTTAAACGGAAGGCCACATGGTCCGTCTAAAGTCACATGGGCCGTGACTTAGTCCGTGTGAAGACGGCCCTATGCAGTCCACTATACGGGAGGCCACACAAATCGTGTACCTCTACACGGACCGTGTGCAGGCCCACTTATCCCCCAACTCTCCCAGGTGTCACCCCACGGGAGGCCACACGGTCCGTGTGACTCCACACGGTCCGTGTGACTTCACACGGGCCGTGTAGGCTCTCCGTGAGGTGATGCCTGGCAGAATTTCTGGGCAAGTTTTGTGGACCTCAAGTGACGTCAATGATCCGGGGCCTTTCATCATCTCCCCCTTGGGAACATTCGTCCCCGAATGTGCAAGAACAAGGCTTGAAAAGTTAGAGTTTAGGTAAGATAGTTCCGACTCACGACAATGCAAAACTCACTCAACTTACAAGGTTTGTACAAAAAGCTTTTTATGACACAAATCAAATTTTTGTTCAAGACCAAACTCATATCAAAATTATATTCAACTCATTTGTAAAGAAAGGAAAGTCTTTTAGTATACACATATGCATGTCATGTTATGAGACTCAAGAGGGCAAGAAAATGACACAATCGATAAGGAAGATTCCTAGTACCTCAGGCTTGAGTAGATTGGAAAAGATAGGGGTATCGTTTCATCATGTCCAGCTCCGCCTCCCAAGTAGCACTTTCCACTAGTTGATTTCTCCAAAGTACCTTTACCGAAGCCACATCTTTGTTGCGAAGCCGTTTTACTTGCCTATCCAAGATTTCCACCGGCACCTCCTCATAAGTCAAGTTTTCCTCGACCTCAATCCCCTCCAAAGGCACAATGGTGCTAAGATCGCCCATTAATTTTCTCAACATGGAAGACCGGATGAATGGAACCCAAATCCGGTGGTAACTCCAACTTGTAAGCCACACCTCCAACCCGCTCAACAATTTCATAAGACCAACATACCGGGGGCTTAGCTTGCCGTTTTTGCCGAAACGCATTACGCCCTTCATAGGAGAGACTTTTTGCCATTTTTGTCCGAGTAGGACTTTTGACAACTTTGGGCCGCTTTCAATCTCTCCCTAATTACCTTTACCTTCTCCATAGCATCCAACACCAAATCCGGGCCAACTAAATCCATCTCACCTACTTCAAACTATCCCACCGGGGATCTACACCTCCTCCCATACAGGGCTTCAAACGGAGCCATGCCAATGCTAGCATAGAAGCTATTATTATAAGCAAACTCGATGAGCGGAAGATGATCATCCCAATTCCCTTTAAACTCCAACACACATGCCCTCAACATATCCTCCAAGGTTTGAATAGTCCTCTTCGCTTGACCATTGGTTTGAGGATGGAAAACGGAACTCAACTTAATTTTGGTCCTAAGGACCTTCATAAAAGATTTATAAAAGTGGGAAGTAAATTGAGCACCACGATCTGATATGATGGATCTAGGTACGCCATGCAACCTCACCAACTCTTGGATATACAACCTCGCGTAATCCTCACACTGTAGGTAGTCTTGACCGGTAGAAAGTGAGCCGATTTTGTCATCTGATCCATAACAAACCCAAATGGAGTCGAATTGCCTTCGGGTCCGAGGCAATCCAACCACAAAGTCCATATTCACATCCTCCCACTTCCATGTGGGAATTTCAATGTCTTGGGCCAAACCACCAGGTCTTTGGTGTTCAACCTTCACTTGCTGACAACTCGGGCATTCAGACACGAACTTGGCAATATCCCTCTTCATATCGTGCCACTAATACACCTCTCTCAGATCCCGGTACATCTTAGTAGACCCCGGGTGAATAGAGTAATGAGAGTTATGAGCCTCACTCTTAATCACCTTCCTAAGGTCATCCACGTCGGGAACATAAAGCCGGTCTTAGTACCGAAGTACACCATCTCCCCCCTAGGAGAAAGCCTCAATCTCCTTTGCACCCACCAACTTCTTCAACTCACATAACGACGGATCTAGATCTTGCTTAGTTTTCACCTCATTCCCACAAAAGATTCTGCCCCATTCTTAACTTGAATACCACCGTTGCTAGAATCAGTTAACCTGACACCCAACCTAGTTAACCGGTGAACATCCCTTGCCAAATCCTTTTTCCCATTTTCAACATGCGCCACACTCCCCATAGACAACCTGCTGAGAGCGTCGGCTACAACATTGGCCTTGCCCAGATGATACAGCACACTCATATCATAATCATTCAGGAACTCCAACCACCTCCTTTGCTTGAGGTTAAGATCCCTCTGAGTGAAAACATATTTCAGATTCTTGTGATTGGTGAATACATCAACATAGACCCCGTACAAATAATGCCTCCAAATTTTCAAAGCAAAAACCACTACTGCCAATTCAAGGTCGTGTGTGGGATAGTTTTGCTCATGCACCTTCAACTGTCTTGATGCATATGCTATCACCTTACCATTCTGCATAAGCACACAACCCAATCCGATCTGCGAGGTATCGCAATACACTACGAACCCTTCCGAACCATTTGGCAAGGTCAAGACGGGAGTTGACGTAAGCCGATCTTTCAAGGTTTAGAGACTCCTCTTGCATTCATTCGACCATATAAACTTAGCCTGCTTGTGGATCAACTTGATCAATGGAGATGCAATAAATGAGAAACCTTCCACGAACCTTCTATAGTACCCGGCCAACCCGAGAAAACTGCGAATATCCGAAGGAGTCAACGGTCTAGGCCAATTTTTCACAACCTCTGTTTTCCTCAGATCCACCTTGATACCCTCTCCGGACACCACATGCCTGAGGAAAGCCACTTCGCCTAACCAGAACTCACACTTGCTAAATTTTGCATACAATTTCTTTGACCTCAGCGTTTGGAGGGCCATCCTCAAATGATTCTCGTGCTCTTGTTCACTTCGGGAGTAAATGAGAATATCGTCAATAAAGACCACCACGAAGCTGTCCAGGAAAGGTTTAAACACTCTGTTCATTAAGTCCATAAATGCGTCTGGAGCATTAGTTAGACCAAACAACATCACCACAAATTTGAAATGCCCATACCTTGTCCGAAAGGCTGTTTTGGGGATACCACATTCCCTCACCTTCAACTGATAATACCCAGAACGGAGATCAATTTTTGAGAAGTGAGTGGCACCTTGAAGCTGGTCAAACAAATCATCAATCTTTGGCAACGGGTGCTTGTTCTTAACGGTCACCTTGTTCAGTTGCCTGTAATCAATACACATACGGAGAGACTCGTCCTTCTTCCTTACAAACAACACAGGAGCACCCCACGGTGATGTACTAGGCTGAATAAAACCCTTCTCTAATAGGTCCTTCAACTGCTCCTTTATCTTTTTCAATTCTGCAGGGGCCATCTGCTACGAAGGGATAGAAATAGGCTGAGTATCTGGAAGAAGATCTATGCCGAAGTCTATCTCTCTATCTGGAGAAATGCCCGGTAAGTCCTCGGGGACCACATCCAAAAATTCATTCACCACAGGGACTGACTCGAGAGTAGGCACCTCGGAATCTGTATCCCTGATCCTCACCATATGGTAGATGCACCCTTTAGAAATCATTCTCCGCGCCTTGAGATAGGTAATAAACCTATCTTTAACAGAGGAATCACTACCCTTCCATTCAAGAACTGGCTCACCGGGAGGTTGGAAGTGGACTTTTCGGGTTCTACAATCTATGGAGGCATAAGATGCATGCAGCCAATCCATCCCGAGAATCACATCAAAATCATACATCTCGAGTTCCACAAGATCACATGGAAATATTTTATGCAACACAGCAACAGGGCACCCACGATAGACTCAATAAGCAATAATGGATTCACCCACAGGGGTGTAGACCGAGAAAGGCTCTCTTAAAATTTGGGGTTTTGACCCGAACTTGACAGCTAACAGTGGAGTCACAAAAGACAAGTTTGCACCTGGGTCAAGCAAAACATAAGCATCGAAATCAAAGACTTTTAACATACCAGTCACGATATATGGAGCCTTCTCGACCTCCTGGCGAGTATGGAGTGCATAGAACATGTTGTTTCTCGGGGCAACACATGGAGGACCTCTCTACTGACCCTGTCCACCTTGGGCTACCTGGCCTCGGCCTCCGCGTGCATTTCTACGGCAATCAAAAACCTTATGATCCTTACTTCCACATCCGAAGCAAAGCCCCAAATCCCTTCGGTAGGCACCTGTGTGGGGCTTCCTACACCTGTCACACAAGATATCTCCTGGTCCACCACCCGTCGGTACCCCAGGAGAGGGTGTCCGAGCATTAGCTACCTGAGCTCCCGAACCTTAGCCCTACTGGAAGCGACCAAACCCAACATTTCTAGCACCGGAGAACCTACCATCAAAGCGGCCTTTCTTGGGATCGTGTGCCCTCTTCTCCTTGAGTTTCTCCCCTTCAATCTCCTCAGCATACACCATGAGTCTGGCAATATTCATGTTCCCAATTAGCATAGCAGTTCGACATTCTTTCACCAGCGAGTAAGAAATACCCGAAATAAATTTGTGCATTCGTGCACGGGGATCAGCCACCAGGGATGGAGCATATTTGGAAAGCTTGGTAAACTTGAGGGAATGGTCCCTCACACTCATACTCCCCTGCTTAAGGTTAATAAACTCGGTCATTTTGGCCTCCCTCAGCTCAAGTGGAAAGAAGCGGTCGAGGAAGGCAGATTTGAACTCTCCCCCTTTTACATCACCACCACAAACCCTTTCCATAGCCCACTGTGTATACCATACCTGAACTACATCCTTTAGTTGGTAAGCAGCTAATCTAGCTTTTTCCTCAGAAGAGACACCCATAATTTTCAGTATTTTTGAGAGTTTATCAATGAACTCCTGAGCATCTTCATCAACCCTTGACTCGTAGAATTCCGGAGGATTTATCCGGGTGAAGTCTCTAACAGTAGAGGCGGGTGTAGGGTCCCGTGGCAAATTGGCTTGCCGTGCCTGAGCAATCACCATCTGTGCAAGCATGGCAAAAGTAGTACGGAATTCACCATTAGAGATGGGCTCCTCCATAGGCTCGTTAGGGGCCTAACCTTCAGCAGCCGGAGCTGGCCTAGGTAGTGGAGGTCTTCCTCGAGGCATTTACTGAAAAGGATCAACGACACTAATGAGTAAGAAAATTCATAAACCAGTCACAGCACGATACAAGACATGAAGAAGGGAGGATTTCCTAATACGTCTACGTAGCCTCCCACTCATAGGTATGGTGCACTTCACACCCATGAATAGAACTCTACTCAACGTGGCATGTTGGGCTTCGAGGATCATTAAAACCTAGGGCTCTGATACCACCTTTTGTCACGACCCGGGGTTGGGGCCTTGATGTGACACGGCGAGTGGGGACCCCGGAAGACCCCAAACAAGCCTCAAAATTTCAGAATCTATGAAGCTTGGTTCGAGAGCTTTTAAAGACAAGTAATTTAATATCGAAGATCTAAATCTAAAAAGGAGAGAGAGAGCATTTCTTATAAATGAAGCCAAATAACGAGGTTTTTACAAAACACCCAACAAGTGCCTCTAGTTAAGGAACGGGGGCCAAGACACGTTCCAGGCTCACCCTCAACAAAATAGTGTATATACATAAGGAATACAAGAACAAAAACACGCCCTCGGAAGACGGGGCTCACCGCAAAATATCTACAAAAATGACTATTCGTCCGATGGCTAATACTCAAACTGCCCGTTCCCTACATGGTAAAATCATGTAGGCATAGAGTATGCATTAGTACGTTGGAATGTACTAAGTATGCAGGTATGCAATGCATATGACTTACCGGACCTGCATATCGATGTTAGATGACAAAGGCACATAATATACAAGGATCATATAAGCAAAGGAAATTTAATATACAAGATGCCATGGATGCGTGATGCGTGCAAAAGCGATAATGCTCCTATAAACATATAGCGGGGATGGACTATAATCGACAAACCAAATCCATGCGAGCTATTACATGAATTGGAACGATTGGGACCTCCCACCGGTAGGGAGAAGATTACTTGCCAAAGGTAATCTACATCATACCTTACGGGCAACCCCATTTCGGTGGATGGTCACCTTCCATACGGGACCCCCATTTCGGAAGGATTTACAAGTATCATATCAAGACATGTCATATCATAAACAAGTAGACAAAAAATATCCATCCCTATGCTGGCACATAGTTCAAGGAAAGGGAGAGGGACCTTGGGGATATCCCTAACGCCCCCAATTCATCAATGCTAAGTCTCAAACATTCCACAAGAATACTTATATATATATATATATATATATATATATATATATATATGCTTTCAAGAGAGTCAAATGTCCGATTCAACGTTAAATGCATGAGTAGGCTCAATGCCAAATCACAAGGTCAAGATTACATGATTCATGCAAGGAATAACTCATCTATAAGTACAAGATGATGCAAGTACCTAAGATCTTCAAAGAGCCAAGATACAGATGGTGTCAACCCCCAAGATGCTCCAAGAGCCATAATCATAGACATACCGGTGAGCACCTTCTTGTCATATCCCATGTCTTACCAAAATTCATATCATAATTCCCTTTTAGGACAAAATTGGGTTTAACCTCACATTTCCAAATTTCCATGTATCAATGCCATGAGTGTGATGCAATGCATAATGTAGGGATGGCATGGGTAGTGTAGAGTATATCCAAAATTAGCAATAGAACGTGAAGACTAAGAAATCCATAATAAAATTCATATGAAATGTAGTATAGATCACCCATGTATGGTAATATCTTTAAAGGACTTGCATGTTCATATTTTCATAATCCAAGTGGCTCATCATAATCAAACTTATCATAACTCAAAATTCGGAATAGTATATATCACATGCATGGTTCAAAGTTACTAAGAACAAGTATTCAAAATTCACACCTTAAGTAAACAATTTCATAAAATAGCTTGGAAAGAACTTTGGGTCTTTTTGGTTGAAAGAGACCAAGAATCAAAACCCACATACTTATATCTTGAGGATGAACTTGAGGGGAAAATGGACTCCAAATGAAGGCCTTAGCTTGACAATCCTAGAGAGAATGTTGAGCTTGAAAGAATGGATTCTTAGAGAGAGGAGAGAAATGAAGTAAAATGGCTGAAAATGGGAGTGAGCAACTTATATAGGGAGCTTAGGAGGGATGGAAAAAGACAAGATTCACGTTTGGGATGCCCAATATTTCAAAAATTTCATTAATGAAACGGACCTGAAATTGGTCCTTCTGGGGCACACGGTCGGGTATACGGTCCGTGTAATGTCACACGGACCATTTACTGTGCCATGGCCCTAGACTTCAATTTTTCAGAGGCGAGATTTTTCGGACTAAGTATCACAACACTGATCGTTAAATGGACCACCTGGAGTCATACGGACCGTGACCCCATCCATGTGCAGGTAGCCCTTTACACTGCACATTTAAACGGAAGGCCACACGGGCCGTGACTTAGTCCGTGTGAAGATGGCCCTACGCAGTCCACCATATGGGAGGCCACATGGACCGTGTGCTGGCCCATTTATCCCCCAACTCTCCTAGGTGTCACCCCACGAGAGGCCACACGGTCAGTGTGACTTCACACAGGCCGTGCAGGCTCTCCGTGAGGTGATGCCTGGCAGAATTTCTGGGCAAGTTTTGTGGACCTCAAGTGATGTCAATGATCCGGGGCCTTTCAAACCCCATGCAACATCATGATCTCCTGAGTGTACATCTTGGCGTACTCCTCCGCAGTGTTTGTTGTCTTAACTGCCAAGAAGTGAGCCAATTTAGTCATTTTATCCACGATCGCCCATACGAATTATGTTTTCTTCGAGACTTTTGCAGACCAGTGATAAATTCCATATTAATCATCTCCCACTTCCATTTTGAAATCTCAAAGTTCTGAGCCAATCCATATGGCCGTTGATGCTCAACCTTCACTTGTTGGCAATTTGGGCATTCCGAAACAAACTCAGCAATGTCCCTCTTCATCCCGCTCCACCAATAGACTTCTCTCAAGTCATGGTACATCTTGGTAGAGCCCGGATGAATGAAATATCTAGTGTTGTGGGCTTCCGCCACGATTCCCTTCTCGAATGCCATCAATATCTAGAACACACAACCTACTTTGATACCTCAACACTCCATCTGATCCTACCATCATTTTTAAAATCTATTAACGAAACTCTTACATTTAATGGATGGAAGAAATTTTTTTATTCGTCCTCAATATTTTTTTCCCAAAAAGAAAAAAATTGAAAATATCATTAAATACTTAAGATCATGCATATTCAATTTAATGTGTATATTTCATTAATTGATAGTCTTTTTTCACATTAAATTTATTGTTGGTATATTTGTTACCTTTTTTGATTTCTTTGTACATGCCAAAAACATTAAATGGTTATTCCTTACAAAAATTTAAAGAAAAGCTAAAAATCAACACACTCATAAACTTTATACAATAAATGCACTAACCCGACATATTTTATGGAACTTATTTGTAACACACAAAACAAAACAGTTTTATTTTAAAAATTAAGATGAACTAACATGTCCCGTCCTATCTACTGTCATGATGAATCAAAATAGAGACGTTCTCCATAGCTAACATGAAAGCAATTCCAAACCGAAGCTCAACAAGAGAGTGTTGTGTTTTATAATTTTTTTTTATAGTATATATTTGTGTATGACTTTTGTCGTTACACTTGATAGAAAAATTTCAAAGTAGCTTCCAATGTATTTCCACAATGATGATAAACACTAAATGAAGGAGAAACAAATAAGAGGTGTAATTTAATTGCCTTTGGGTTTGTATCCGGCGGTTCTTGTATGACATTAGTTATTACACTTGATGCAAAAATTGTAAAGTATATCTCAATTTATTTCCATAATGATTACAAGCATTAAATGAAAGAGAGATAAAAAAAAGAAATTTTTACACAAATAACAACTTTCACCCCCAAAATTACACTTTAAAATTTATTTATCAAAATACCAAAAAAAACACACTCTTTTTCATTTTCCAACACTATTATATCATACCACACACCACAATAATCACACTCAAAACACTCTCTCTCCTAAATTTGTAAATAAAGTTGGTATTTTATATGGTATTTTTCAATGATTCGGTAGGGGCATGTAATTTTTATCCAAAAACTTGGTATTTTTGAAAACTCCCCTAAAAAAAATAGATGCAATTTAATTGCCTTTGAATATGCAGTCGTCGTTTGCTTAATCTAGTTGCAAATTTTTTTCCCTTTTCCATAAACAATCACACTGTGCAGACAATATGCATTAATTGCACTTATTTAATGGTCACACATTTCCCTTTTTTTGGGATTTGCTCCATATATGTACACTTTTGTTAAAAAAAAAAGGCGGAATGGCCTAATAGGCCCCTGTACTTGGTCCCGTTTGTCACCTAAGACCTTATACTTAGAACTTTGCCAACTAGGCCCTTGTACCCACTAAAAACCTACATTTTAAACACTATTTTCTGACCTGGCATCCTAAGTGGCATACCAGGCCAGGTGCGTGGCTTTCACGCCATTTTGGAGCGTGAAGGGTTTGTAAAAACCCCTAACGGTCGTCTTCTTCCCCAAAATGCCCTAATATTATAAATCTCCATTTCTTCTTCTCAAAATTCTTCAATCTTCTTCTAGTTTTTGTCTCTCCAAACCCCATTTTCTTGTTGGAAATTTATTTTTTCTGCGTAAATGGGTTTTTTCTGCAGGGTTGTCGTCTTCTTCTTCTCAAAATGTAGGGAAGACAGTTGTTGATTTTTTTTATTACACGCCTTTTTTTTATTCATTGAAGTTTCTTCTTCTTCACAATGACAATTCGTTTTTGCTATTGTGGACTTCACGCTGAACTTAAGATGTCAAAGACATCAACCAATCCTGGGAGAATGTTTTGGGGTTGTCAAAGATATGCAAATGGTAATGGATGTGGATTTTTTCGATGGGCTGACGAAGTTGATCTTACATACCAAGTTCATCCTATATATGAAGAACAATACTACATGAATAACCCATCAAGAAATGCTGACCATGGAAGACATGGAAGACATGGAAGACATGGAAGGCATGGAAGGCAGGGAAGGCATGGAAGGCCCGGAAGGAATGGAAGCATTCCGCCTATTGATATTAGTGTTATTGTGATTGTTATCATTTGGTTTTTATGTTTTGTACTGAAAATGGGGTTGTGAGTATTATGATGATGAAATATAATGTAATGAAAAAATTTAGTAGACTTATAATTACTGTGTTTATGCATAATGTTAATGTCTATATTTAATCTCCTAATGTTATGGAGGATTTTAATTGTGTACTGAATGTAGAAGAGAGAATAGGCAGATCAGTCACCTTAACTGAGGTAAGGGACTTTAGACAATGTACTCGAAAATTTGAACTTTCTTCACTTGGAACAACAAACAAATAGAAAATGATAGAGTCCAAAGTAAAATTGATAGGGCATTGATTAAAATCCTGTGGCTAGATCAAATGTTAGCAGCTGAAGCCTACAACAAATTTACAGTGAAAATTAAGTCAAAACCAATCTACACAAAACATAAGTTAACTGTTCCAACCCATCAACATTAAATAAGTTTAAGCTACACAAAAATCAAGCTAAAATCAATACACAAAAACTATGTGTCTTGAGTGCTTGATGTGGACTGATTTATTCCAGACTGGGTGCTTGTAGTGGCATGAGTACTTGTAGAAGAGTTGACTCTTTTGTAACTTCTTTCTCGTAGCTGTCTTTGAGTAACTGCAGCTCCACCCTTCCACCTAAGTCCACTTGGTTTGTAGCCAAGGTCAATATTGGTAGGTACTGAACTCTTTAATGCAGTACCATGTAACACTCGATCAACAGTTCCAGACTGATAAAAGACAATAATGTTATCAGTTAAAGACAATAATACTATCAGTTAATACTATCAAATAAAAGTCCTTAAATGATAACACTTACCCTCTCTATCACACTGTTATTTTCTCCAAATAGGATACCATAACCAGCTGTTCTTGGCCTTTTATATCCAGTATTTGCTCCACCTCTTTTACATGTGTTACTCTTCCTTTTTAAGCCACCAACATCAGTAGTAGATTGTTGGCTACTGATTTGAGTTGTTTGTTGAGAAACATTTTCACTAGCATTTCCAGATGTTGTTGCACTTCCAGCATTTCCTGCACGAGCATTTCCTCCACAGCAGTTGGGTGCATTTCAACACTTGCACCAGCAGTTGCTTTAGTTGAAGTTCCAGTTGTGGAACCATTTTTCTGGATACACAATATTGAAAAAGAGAGTTAACAAGCATTGGCAAAAATAAATTTCAGCAATAATGTTAAAGAAGTGAAAGAAAAGCTTACAATAATTGGACATCCTTTCTTGTTATGCCCAAAATTCTTGCAGACTAAACATTTCATTTTCCTCCCCTTTCTTGTAGCCTTTCCAAACTTCTTTTTAGTAGGCTCATCCTTATCTTTTCTCCTATTTTTCCTTGGTCTTCCTGGCATAACACTGATTTCAGGTGGCTCAATGGCTGGTTTTGAACTCTTTGGCCACATCTTCATGTTTGTCATAGGTTGAATGAAGTTAGAGTAGGCTTTCAAATATGTCTCCTTCTTGTACCAGTGGTCAACAAATGACTCAACATCTAAATTTTTGTAATGCATTGCAGTAATTGCATGTGCACAAGGAATTCCCTTCAGTTGCCAAGACCTACAACTACACACCTTCTTTTTCAGATTAACAACATGCTTATATGGTGAATCCATAATCTCATAGCCAGTATCTCCATTAAATTTAACCTCACAACTAGCTGCATATTCTGCATTTTCTCTAAGAACTTCCATAGCCATAGGTGACACATCAGTTACCCACTTTTCAGAAAACTCTCTCATTTGAGTCATTCTTTCCATGACTTTGACTCTAATTTCTTCTAACATAGTAATGATTGATTTGAATCTAGCTGCCAAGATCCAACTATTGAATGTCTCACACATATTATTCTCAACTATGTCACACTTGCTATGTTCCTTGAAAAATGCCCTACACCATGCCTCTTTGTTGTACTTTAACAAAGATTCCACAATTCCTTTTCCCAATAGACTCATTTCATCAAGTTTATCTTGTAAATGAACTTCAAATGGAGCCCTAGCAACTTGCCAGAATTTTCTTCTTCTCTCTTCACCCCTCCACTCCTTCTTCCAGTTGGCCCAGATATGTCTGGCACACCATCTATGCTCAGCATTTGGCAATAAATCAGTAAGTGCTATGTGAAGACCCTATTAAAACAAATAAAAAAGAAGGAGAATAATCAGTATAACACAACTGTTGTTACAACAAATAAAAAAGAAGCAGAAATTAATAACAATGTGTTATCATACCTTCTGCATATCAGACATGACTGTGAGTCCTTCACCTTCAGTTTGTGTCAACTCTAGATCATGTTTGATGCATTTAATAAACCAAGACCATGTATCCTTGGATTCTTTATCAACTACTGCCCATGCTATAGGATACATTTGATTATTTCCATCCTTGGAAATGCAAGTCAATAGTTCACCTTTACAAATGCCTTTTAAAAAGGCACCATCAAAACCAATTATTCTTCTACACCCCTCCCTCCATCCATTTTTCAGTGCTTCAAGACAAATATAAATGCCCATAAATACCTCTTTTCCAGGAAATGTGTTCTTGGATGTCCTAACAACTACAGTACTTCCAGGATTAGTAGCCTTCAACTCCTCAGCATAATCATACAATCTAGCAAATTCCTCCTTGAAATCACCCATATGATCATGTAGAACTTTTACTTTTGCCCTTCTACAACTTGTTTTGCTAACATATAGCCCATATTCCTTTCTTATCAACCCTTGAATTTGATGGAGTTTAATGTTAGGCTCACTCATGATTCTGTCTTTGTAAGTCTTACTAATCCACTTTGGAGTACATAGCTTGTTTCTTGTTCTTTTACAACACTTATGGACAGGATAATATGTCTTCACAATGAAATTTCCACTATTTCCCTCAATACTTCCAAGAATATGCCAAGGACAACCATTCTTACACTTTGCCCTGATTCTGTCCTTTTCATTAGGTTTCAGCTTAAGGTTTACACCCTTTTGAATGGAGTAAGTTTGAAGTGCTTCCCTAAACTGAATATTATTCACAAAAACCATATACAACTGAAATTGAATCTTTTTGGCAGTTGGGTCAAAATAAACCTTGGTACTGGTATTCCTAGCTGGTGGATCTACAACTTCATCAGATACAACAGGTACCCTTTCATCTTCACTAATTTCACTGCCAGGATCTGAGCTATCAAAATACAATTCATCCCCACCCAATTTCCCTTCATATCTTCCCCTCTTACCCTTATTAAGATCCTCAAAACCACTATCTATACCTACAGGACCAGAGGGTATCTCCTCTACATTTATCCTAGCAGCCTTATCTTGTTCTTTTTGAATATTTGACTTTCTAGCTTCAACAAACTCCTCATCCAAGTTACTTAAATCATCAATGTTCTCATCAACATCAAAGAGTGAATCAGAATCAGATAGTGTATCACTTTCATCAGAAGTTTGAAGATGGTAAGAAGAAAAGACATTACCTTCACCTTCATTTAAGTCCTCAGCACTCTCCTGATTTCTTTCTTTGTCTGCCCTAGGCTGCTGCTGTTCATTTATATTCACATCAGCAGCATCATCACATGGTTGATCATTTTGATCAGGTGGCTGACAAGAAGACACATCAGTTGCTGGATAATTTTGATCAGGTGGCTGATCAGAGGACACATCAGCCCTAATACTTTGATCAGGTGGCTGAGGAGAGGACACATCAGCCCTAATATTTTGATCAGTTGATTGAGGAGAAGACACATCAACCATATCATCTTCATCACATGGTTGAGGAGAAGACACATCAACCATATCATCTTCATCACATGATTGAGGAGAAGACACATCAGCCATATCATCTTCATCACATGGTTGAGGAGAAGACACATCAGCCCTATCAGTAACAGCAGGTAGGGACAGCTGACCTTTTTTAGGAGTTAACAATTTGGCCAGTTCCACCTCATTTTCATCCTCAACAATTAAAGGTGTACTAATTTGATGTACCACATAAACATCAACAAAGTCCCCACCTTTCAATCTGTTAATAAATCTCAAGACATCCATATCACTATTTAACATGTGAAAACGACCTCTTTTATTAACTTTGCACCCAAATGTTTCAACTTTTTCAACTCCCAATTCATTAGCTAATTTATGGAACAACATGATATGGAGCTCATCTACATCTACATCTATTTTTTCAGGATCAGTAATTCCATTTATATACCTGAGTCGAGGATCTGATAAAAAACAGCCTCCAAAATGCATTTGAAGTGTTATAATTATTGAAGCCATATTGTTAACATGCCTGCAAAATCACAATCAATAATTACTGACTAAATACAACAAAAAGCCCCAATTTTTTACTTTAAACAAAAAGCCCTAATTTTTAAGTAATTTCTTACGAATAACAAGAAAAACCTATATAATAATACAATTGGACCACTAACAAGAACAAAATTCAACGCAATTGACAAATTTGTACTTATTCGTAAAAAAAACCCTAAAATCTGACCATATTTACAGCAAATGCCATTGAAGGCATAAAACCTCTACAAAATGCTATTACGCTCTGAAGGAAAGCAAATTCTTCCAAGAGAACAAAATATCCACCAAGAGAACACTGCATGCAAAAATAATTTCATGAATCTAAGTTCAGAAACATACACTTACTAAGTCCAACGCGAAAAGCTTCTCAAATAAGCAAACAAACAACAAAAGGAGAAATCGATGTTGAATAAAATGTTGGAAGAGAGATGGGTTCTTCTTCGTATGTGGAAAAAGGTACTAGTTTCTCGGCATCGACTTGCCGCCTTCTCCGTATGTGGAAGGAGCGGGAAGCGAGAAACGTTTCACACTGCCTTTATTCAATAATACGTGGACATATTATATGACCTGGAAATTACGTGTCAGCGTTTGGAACTCACGCACTAGGCCTAGTCAGAAAAAAGTGTTTAAAATGTAGGTTTTTAGTGGGTACAAGGGTCTAGTTGGCAAAGTTATAAGTATAAGGTCTTAGGTGACAAACGGGACCAAGTACAGGGGCCTATTAGGCCATTCTGCCAAAAAAAAATATTAAAATTTGATGGTAAATAAATTTTGTTGACATATTCATGTAATATAGGCTCTTAAAATGCATAAGAATGTTTTTTTCTATAAATATATTTCATGGTCAAACAAATCCTTATAGTAGTAAGTTGATTGTTAGTTTGCTTTCTAGTTCTCACCCTCTCCTATCAATAGAGAACAACTCAAATATTTACGTTAGAATAGTACATTCAAATGCTAGCAACCACACAAAATAGCAAAAAATAATGGGTAAAAAATAAATGGATCTTGTTATTTCTCTTCTAGATATATGTCTTTTAAAATATGAAAAACTAATAGCTGACCATTTATATTTTATAATTTTGTAAATTTTAGAAATAGCAAAAAACATATAAACAATAACTAGTAAATTTATGAAAAAATAATAAATCATTTAGTACATTGTTAATGAATAATTATTTTACAAGTGACATAAAATATCAATAATTGTGATTAATATAACATTTTCAAAATGAGATTTATAAATTATATTTTAGAAATGTGATTTATACTGAATTGATTTAAGTGAATAGTTTTTTTTTTATGATTTTATCTTAAATAGCTTAAAGTACATGCATTATAGAATTGAGTTAAGCTAATACTATCTTTCCAACGGTTTTACTATAATTAGCTTAAAACACATGTATATCACATTTTGAGTATACAATAAGATATCTAATGTAATTTCATAGAGAGGTTTTAAAAAGAATAGTATGTATCTAAATCTTACTACTAACTTGAAATCTAAATAAAAATCACGCACCAAAAGATTTGATCAATAACTTGTTTTGGAGGAAAAGAATTATGTAAGAACTCATAGGAAATGCTCTCTTGTTCGGATTTATTTGTCAAATATTTTCTAATTTAATTTTTATTTTTACTTGTCATTTTTTACAAATCAAGATATGAAAATTCACTTCTTTTTTACTATATCCTCAATTTATTAATATTGAGTTAATATATTTAAAAAATGTAGTGAGTAAATATATTTGAAACTCTATTAATTAATAGAGATAAAATGATAAACTTGTTACGTTTATAATTATTTTTTAAGTAGATATGTCAAATCAAAATTTGATAATAAAATTCGAACGACAAGAATATTATACAATAATCAACATTTTTCATTTTCGAGAGAAAAAAAAAAGTTTGAGCATTTTTTTATATCATTATGAGAGAGAAAACAACAAATTGAAATTAAAAAAAAAAAGAGAGAGAGAGTAAGGTGTGAGAGCAAAGTTAATGTCGAGTCCATAATTTCACTTGTGAAGCAAAGGATGGAGCGTCATACAACTTTTGTTGGTTTAGCATAGTTTTTGGTTATCATCAATACTTAGTAGCTACTATTTCATCTTGGTCCGCTTCCACTTTTTTCTTGGCCTTGGTAAAGCATCTATCACCTTATTAGCTTGCACTTGTTCAATTGAGATGTGCAAGTCATAATAAGGGAATTGTAAATAGATTCCCGTGTTGTAATTAGAGGTTCAATGTTTCTTTCATTGGTTCGTTGTAGGCCTTTATGAAGGAATGTGATTTCTTTTCGGATAATTATACTAAGCGACGCTTTAGTAAAAATAATTAAAAAAAATTGCGTAGGCATGTATAGTCAGTGCATATTATGTATCATAATGTATATTTAGTGTATAATTTATATATAAGTAATATACATTGTATAGTCAGTGTATACTTTCTATAACTTTTGGCAAGTTATATTGAATAGTCATGCATAGTTTTACTCATTTGAGATTATTTTTTATGTAAATAAAATATGGGCCACATTTGTTGTATATCAATTAGTTTATATATATATATATATATATATATATATATATATATATATTATTTGAAATTATCCCTTTCTGATAACTCCACCTATACCACTTATGACTTACTTTTACAAGAGTAGGACCTTTACCAGAGTGGGCACTGTTGACACCCAATTTTGGCACAACACTTCTAAGAATTCATACTTCGTTATGTTGATATTTTTAAATAGTTTAAAATATGTTTTGGGCGATTTTAGATTAATTTTTGACAGTTACTTTTATTTTTTAAAATATTATGATTTTAATTAGTTTAATTTTAAATTTTAACGCAGTGTAATAATTTATTTTTTCTTTTCCAGATATAATTATACGTGTATGTCTAATTGGCACACAATTTGGGCTCATATCTTTTTAGCCCATTAGATTCTGAATGTGTATATAATTTTACTTGGTGGGGGTGACTAATTTTGAGATTAGGATTTAATAATTTTTTAGATTTTTTTAGGTTTCACAGTTCATTGTCTTCTCCAGTGAATTTTTCGCCGGAGCTCCGATTAGTTACTCCCAAAAAGACCTCTCTGTCTTCCACCGGAGTACAGCCAGAAAACAACCCAAAATAGCCATCAACGTCACCAAACCCGCTCCCCTTCTTCCTCGCACCACCCACTAGATTTCATAACCACCACCATCAAACAACCATCTCCACCCATTGTCAGCCGCGAAACAACAACCAAATCACCAGAAAACGACCCCAAATTAGCCCCAACAACCATGGAAACACTACTCAGTTCAACTCCTCAAATCAGCTACCAGGAAACCACAACCATGGCAGTAAACAGAACCCCATTTCCCTCCTCCCCCTTCCTCCTCACCTTTTCGACCACCAAAAAAACACAAACACTATCTAAAAACACCTAAAATTCCAACAAAACAGTTGCCAAACCACCATTTTCTCTTCACAGAACAACACCAAAATGCATCAGAAATGTCACGTCCCGGAAGGGTACCCTAGACGTGGACGGCACTTAGAGACTATTGCTAGCCCCTAAGCGAACCACTCATTCTCAGGACAGTCAGTTTAACATCAACATAGCCGAAGTAAAGTAGTGAACTATCTCAATAAAAGACCAAAGGCCAATATCAGTCTCAACATCAAACTAGGTGGGTAAAAGTACTACTCAGTTCATAAGGACAACATCAACATCAACCTCGACATCATGTCTACGAAGCCTCTAACCTGACTCAACTGTCTAGGATAGTACCATGACAGGCCATGGTTACCTGACTCAATGAATAAAGAAAACATCAAATAGAAGGGTCTCCTCCGGATAGTAAGGAGGCTCACCAATGTTGGAACTCGTAACCTCTTACCTCAACGGTGCGTCTGCTGAAGTCATCTAGCTCCTGTATCTGCATCATGAAATGATACAGCGCCAAATGCCGTCAGTACGTGGAATGTACTGGTATGTAAAATAGCTGAACAATAATATAAGTACAACAGCAAAGAGAAAACATCAACTCAACATCATACTCCATCAGAACGTCAAGCGTCTATCCAAGGCAAGAGATTAGAATAGACAATTGACTCATCAACATCTCATCTCAATATCATCATTACATCAAACTCATCTCAAGGAAACTCGACTCAACTCACTCAAGGAACCTCAACGTCACCTCAACTCAGGGAATATCAACATCGACTCAACTCATGGAACATCAACATCGACTCAACTCATGGAACATCAATATCGACTCAACTCATGGAACATCAACATCGACTCAACTCAGGGAACATCGACTCAGAACATCATATTAACATCAATATCAGAGTTCTGAATAATGAGTAGGAATGGTACTTTGGCATGACTAGACTCAAGACTCACCTCGATACTCACTCATCGACCTCAATAACATCTACTCAGATATCAGAAATTAAACATATCAACTTATGGTAGGAACATCAATTTACACAAAAGTAAGAATGTTACCTCCAACATCTTCATCAACCTCGGGCACGAACAAGTGCGGGTATTTTGATTTCATCTTTTCCTCAGCTTCCCATGTGGCTTCCTCAACAAATTGATTCCTCCACAGAACTTTGACAGAGTCTATCTCTTTGTTTCTCAGTCTGCGAACCTGTCGATCAAGGATTTGGACCGGGACTTCCTCATAAGACAAACTGTCTCTGACTCCTGTGCTTTCCACAGGAATTACCAACGCAGGATCCCCCAAACATTTCTTCAACATCGAAATATGGAACACCAGATGGATTCTATCTAACTCAGAAGGTAATTCTAGCTCATAAGCAACCTTCCCAATTCTTCACAAAATCTGGTAGGGACCAATATAGCGAGGACTCAATTTCCCCTTTTTCCCTAACCTCATGACACCTTTCATGGGTGATACCTTCAGGTAAACCCAACCGCTCACCTCAAACTCTAGGTCTCTTCTCATCACGTCTGTGTAAGATTTCTGATGGCTTTGAGCAGTCTTTAATCTTTCTCGAATAATCTTCACCTTCTCCATGGACTGGTGGACAAGGTCAGTACCAATCAACTCAGCCTCTCCAACTTCAAACCACCCAATGGGTGATCTACATCTCCTCCCATACAAGGCCTCATAAGGGGCTATTTGAATGCTTGCATGATAACTATTGTTATATGTGAATTCAATCAATGGTAAGTGATCGTCCCAATTTCCTTTGAAGTCAAGGATGCATGCTCTCAATATATCTTCTACCATCTGAATAGTGCGCTCTGCCTGACCATCCGTCTGTGGATGAAAAGCTGTGCTTAAGCTCACTTTGGTACCCAATCCTTTCGGGAACGACTTTCAGAAGTGAGAAGTAAATTGGGCTCCTCTGTCCGAGATGATGGACAAGGGAACTCCATGCAACCTCACAATCTCTTGGATATACAACTTGGCATAGTCCTCTGCAATGTTGGTCGTCTTGGCTGCCAGGAAATGTGTTGATTTTATCATCCTGTCTACGATCACCCATATGGAATCATGCTGTCTCCGGGATCTCGGTAGGCCAGTAATGAAATCCATATTAACCACCTCCCACTTCCATTCTGGAATCTCGAAGTTTTGAGCCAACCCACTTGGTCTCTGATGCTCAACCTTCACCTACTGGCAATTTGGGCATCTAAAAAGAAACTTCGCGATATCCCGCTTCATTTCACTCCACCAATAGACCTCTCTCAAGTTGTGATACATCTTGGTGGAGCCCAGATGAATGGAATATAGTGTTATGGGCCTCAGCCAGAATCCTCTCTCAAACACCATCAACATCAGGGACACATAACCTACTCTGGTACATCAATACCCCATCTCGCCCTTTGGAGAAGACCATCACTTTTTGTTTCTGAACATCCTCCTTTAATTAGAGTATAATGGGATCTCGATCCTATTTCTCTTTTACCTCAGTCACTAGGGACGATGAAGACCCATTCTGAACATTAATTCCTCTTTCGTCATTCTCCTCGAGTTAGACTCCCAGCCAAGCCAACCTATGCACCTCCTTTACTAGCTCTTTCTTTTCTTCCTCAACATGGGTGTCACGCCCCGGGAGGGTACCCTAGGCGTGGCCGGCACTCAGAGGCTATTGCTAGCCCCCAAGCGAACCACTTAGCATTCATCACATCATTCATTATAAACATTGCGGAAGGAGATAGAAAATAATACCTAAACAAAGTGGGCTAGTGGCCAAACATCAAAACTGTTCATTTCACCAAGCAAAGGAATATTGCTCAGGTATCATAACATTCACCTTGACTACACCATTATGTCTACAAAGCCTCTAACATTCCTTAAAACATCTAAGAAGAGGACCATGACAAACCATGGCTACTCGACTCAAAAGAACAGGATAACATTCGTAAATAAAGGTTTCCTCCGGAAACAAGGAGGCTCACCACAGTCAGAACTTGGAAACACTTGACCTCAACGGGGCGGCTGCTGAAGTCCTCTAGCTCCTGTATCTGCATCATGAAACGATGCAGCGCCAAATGGCATCAGTACGTGGAATGTACTGGCATGTAAAATAGCTGAATCACATCATTAGAATCATCCGAACATAACGTACATCATCATGAGACTTTAACATTTATATCAGGGAAACATGAACATCGACCTTTACATTAACATTGACCTTTTCATTAGCATTGACCTTTTCATTAGCATTGACCTTTTCATTCGAAGTACTATTAGGGAAAACCTTTTCTAATAAGCCTAACTGGGAGTTTCTTTAACCGACAACCATCACTTATGAGCCAGAGATGGTACAACGAAGCGATGCCGTTGCTATATCCGTCCAATACCCTGCCCGGGGTAAAGGACATTCATTATAAAAGAAACAGTAGTCCTCATTGGGACAAGAAAGGTGCCATCCGCATTGCGGTTCAATCCTCTCTTCCTACACGGGCCACGTAGTTAATGGATTCAGGTGGGACTCGCCTTTCTATCCATTTCGGTGCTCGATACTCCTCCCAGAAGTCGACATGCTCATAAAACATTAACATTCATTAGTCCCATAGGGACGCATTTCATCATCATTAGTCCCCATAGGGGCATAATACATTATCATTGGCATCAACATTCATTTGTCTCATAGGGACACATTACATTGTCATTAGAATCTCCTTTACATCAACGTTAACATCATTGTCATTCCATCTCATTAACATCAACATCATTGACTTTAGGGACACTAGTTTAGGAACTTGGACTCTCAACTTAGAGACAATCCCACACTCACATTCTCAACATTCATCATTCATTAATTTTGTCAATACTCTAGACTCTACACACACACTCATATTCATCATGCATGCTTTTCTAGAATACATATGCGATAGATATAAGGTTTTCAACTAAATGCTTTTCAAGAAAATAGTTTAAAAGGATGCATGAGGGTTTTTATGAGGGTCATCATCAATGCAGGAAAATATGTAGGTTTATGCATAAAATAATGGCATTTGTTCATTACATTACATGAGTTAACATGTTTCACTTCATTACCCTAACATCATTCACCATTAAACTTTAATACATTACTCATGGGGCACATGGGAGGACATTCTCATGCTTTAAGTTTAGCCTTACATACCTGAAAGAAGATAGTCACACTAAAGTACCTTCTTTCCTCTTACTCTCTTCAACCTCCTTCAAGCCCTAGCCTTAAGAACCTTAGGAAGACTTCTTCAATGGGGTTTTTTCAACCCTTTTTCGTGAAAACCGACCTATATAGGTCATAGGGGTACGTTTAGGATAGGTGGGATTGGACCATAATGCCCTTGGAAATTTTAAGAAATTAAATCCTGAAATAACACAGTCCGCGACGCGGACTGGTCGCGGACAGTGCATTTTCAGAAACTCAACTCCGTCGAAATTTTCAGGAAAAGGTAAGTGTGTCTCCGCGACAAGTCCGCGTCGCGGTTCCGTCGCGGAGGCTCACTTTTTTTCATTTTGGAACGAAAAATTATCTTTTGACTCGGTTGCTCTAAAATTCGACCGAGACCTTTCCCCCACTCCATTTTCAGTGCTGATCATGAATCCGCTCTCGGATTTTCGATCCGAGCATCGGAAGGCACGTTTCTCGCACACCTCTCCTTGAGGGTATTTCGGTAATTTCGTGGGCGTTACATTATCTCCCCCTTGGGATCATTCGTCCTCGAATGATAAGTAGGGAAGTATTTTAGCACGAATAGGCTCACGACTCACCTCAATATTACTTTGATAACCTACTACCTTCATCTTTCATTGGTCTTTAAGCTCATTTATTCAACATTAACAATTTCACATGGAATTCATGTAATATACATTAATTTACATTAAGTAGGGTCATTACCTTCGATGCTTCCATCGACCTCGGGCACGAACAAGTGCGGGTACTTTGCTTTCATCTCCTCCTCAGCTTCCCATGTGGATCCTTCAACGAATTGATTTCTCCACAGTACCTTAACAGAAGCTATCTCATTGTTCCTTAGTTTGCGAACCTGCCGATCAAGGATTTGGACTGGGGTTTCCTCATAGGACAGGCTGTCCTTGATTCCTGTGCTCTCTACAGGCACTACCAAGGCAGGATCCCCTAAACATTTCTTCAACATTGAGACGTGGAACACTGGATGAATCCCATCTAATTCAGAGGGTAGTTCCAGCTCATAAGCAACCTTTCCAATCCTTCGCACAATTTGGTAGGGACCAATGTAGCGAGGACCCAACTTCCCTTTCTTCCCAAACCTCGTGACACCTTTCATAGGTGATACCTTCAGATAAACCCAGTCATTCACCTCAAACTCTAAATCCCTTCTCCTTACATGTGTGTACGACTTTTGGCGGCTCTGGGCTGCCTTTAACCTTTCTCGTATAGTCTTCACCTTTTCCATGGACTGGTGGACAAGGTCTGGCCCAATCAGCTCGGCCTCTCCAACCTCGAACCACCCAATGGGCGATCTACATCTTCTCCCATACAAGGCCTCATAAGGGGCCATTTGGATACTCGCATGATAACTGTTGTTGTATGCGAATTCAATCAAGGGTAAATGGTCGTCCCAATTTCCTTTGAAGTCAAGAACGCATGCTCTCAACATGTCTTCCAACGTCTGGATAGTGCGTTCTGCCTGGCCATCCGTCTGTGGATGAAAGGTCGTGCTCAAGTTCACTTTAGTACCCAGCCCTTATGGGAACGACTTCCAGAAGTGAGAGGTAAATTGGGCTCCTCTGTCTGAAATAATAGACAAGGGAACTCCGTGCAATCTCACTATCTCCTGAATATATATTTTGGCATAATCTTCGGCAGTGTTAGTCGTCTTGACTACTAAGAAATGTGCTGATTTCGTCATTCTGTCTACAATCACCCATATGAAGTCGTGTTACCTCCGGGATTTCGGTAAGCCCGTGACAAAGTCCATGTTCACCATCTCCCACTTCCATTCTAGAATTTCAAAATTCTGAGCCAGACCACTTGGCCTTTGGTGCTCAACCTTGACTTGCTGGCAGTTGGGGCATCTGGAAACGAATTCTGCGATGTCCCTCTTCATTCCACTCCACCAATAGACTTCTCTCAAGTCGTGATACATCTTGGTGGAACCTGGATGGATGGAGTACTTAGCATTATGGGCCTCAGCTAAAATCCTTTCTCGAACACCATCAACATTAGGGACACATAATCTGTTCTGGTACCTCAATACCCCATCTCCCCCTTTGGAGAAGACCATCACTTTTTGCTTTTGAACACCTTCTTTTAGTTGGAGTATAATGGGATCTCGATCCTGCTTCTCTTTAACTTCAGTCACCAGGGACGATGAAGACCCATTTTGAACACTAACTCCTCCTTCATTATTCTCTTCAAGTTGGACCCCTAATCGGGCCAACCTGTGCACCTCTTTCACCAGTTCTTTCTTTTCTTCCTCAACATGGGCCGTGCTAACCATAGACAACCTGCTAAGAGCATCAGCAACAACGTTAGCTTTACCTGGGTGGTACATGACGCTCATATCATAGTCCTTGAGCAACTCTAACCATCTCCTCTGTCGCAGATTGAGCTCCCTTTGACTGAATACATACTGCAAGCTCTTATGGTCTGTGAACACATCCACGTGTACTCCATACAAGTAGTGGCGCCAGATTTTAAGTGCGAACACGACGGCTGCCAACTCAAGATCATGGGTAGGATAGTTTCGTTCATGAACCTTAAGCTGTCTGGAAGCATAGGCTACCACCTTTCCTCTTTGCATTAACACGCACCCCAACCCAACTCTAGATGCGTCACAGTATACCACGAAGTCATCTGTTCCGTCAGGCAATGTCAAAACAGGTGCAGTGGTCAACCTGGTCTTCAGCTCTTGGAAACTTTTCTCACATTCGTCAAACTATTGGAACTTAGCCCTTTTCTGGGTCAGTTTGGTCAATGGTGCAGATAGGGAAGAAAACCCCTCCACAAACCTCCGGTAGTAGCCTGCCAACCCCAAGAAGCTTCTTATGTCAGTTGGAGAGGTTGGCCTTGGCCAGCTTGCCACCGCCTCAATCTTCTGGTTATCCACTCGAATACCATCACCCGAAACCACATGGCCTAGGAAAGCCACTGACTTAAGCCAGAATTCACACTTGGAGAACTTAGCATATAACTCGTGGTCCTTAAGAGTTTGAAGGACAACTCTGAGATGTTTAGTATGTTCTTCCTCACCCTTCGAATATATCAAAATATCATCAATGAAGACGATTACAAACATATCCAAGTAGGGTCTAAATACCCTGTTCATCAAGTTCATAAAGGCTGCTGGTGCATTGGTCAACCCAAAGGACATCACTAAAAATTCAAAATGACCATATCTTGTCCTGAAAGTTGTCTTTGGGATATCACACTCCCTCACCTTTAACTGATGGTAACCCGATCTGAGGTCTATTTTTGAAAAACATGAGGCACCCTGAAGTTGGTCGAACAAGTCGTCAATCCTAGGAAGAGGATATTTGTTCTTGACTGTGACCTTGTTCAGTTGCCTATAATCTATACACATTCGAAGCGTCCCATCTTTCTTTCGCACAAACAAAACTGGAGCACCCCACGGAGAAACACTGGGTCTAATAAAACCCTTCTCTAACAGGTCTTTCAACTGTTCTTTCAGCTCCTTCAGTTCAGCAGGGGCCATCCTATATGGCGGAATGGAAATAGGCTGCGTATCGGGGAGCACATCAATACCAAAGTCAATCTCCCTATCAGGAGGGACCCCAGGTAAATCCTCCGGGAACACCTCAGGAAACTCATTAACAACTGAGACCGACTCAAGAGTAGGGGTCTCAACATTATCAGCTTTAACTCTTACTAGGTGGTAGATACACCCCTTAGAGATCAACTTCCTTGCCCTCAGGTAAGAAATAATTATACCCTTAGGTGCAACATAACCTCCCTTCCATTCTAAGACCGGTTCAAGTGGGAAATGAAACTTAACCACTCGGGTTCTACAGTCTATGGATGCATGGCAAGCGTTAAGCCAATCCATCCCAAGGATCACATCAAAATCCACCATCTCTAATTCTAGCAAATCAGCCAATGTATCCCTATAATAAATGGATACTACACAGTTTCTATAGACCCTTTTTGCCACAATAGACTCTCCAGTAGGAGTTGAAACGGAATATGGCTCACGTAGACGTTCTGGGGCAACTTCGAACTTATTAGCCACATAGGGTGTCACAAAGGATAAGGTGGCACCCGGATCAAGTAATGCGTAACAGTTATAAGAGAAGATTTGAAGCATACCCGTTACGACATCTGGGGCAGCCTCTCGGTCCTTCCGATTTCCCATAGCATACAGGCGGTTCGCTCCGCCTCCAGCATTCGTAGCAGTAGCCCTCTGTTGACTGCCCGCAGGGGGCGCTGTAGATGACTGGGCTCTATTACCTCGGTCATTTCCCCTCTGGCTCCTCATAGGACATTCAATATGGATATGGCCAGGCTGTCCACACGTATAGCATATATTGGTGCCTTCCCGGCACGCACCAAGATGTTGTTTGCCACATCTGCCACAAGTTGCTTTTTCTTTGGGGCCCTGGGCGACACTGGCCTGGGACTGAGATACCTGTGCTCTGAAATTCTGATGGCCCTGGGTCCTTTGGTCATACCTGTGCTGCTGAACAGGTGCATTCACCATCGGTGTTGCATGGCGAGGAGATTTCCTCTGAAAGAAGTTCTTGCTGCCCTTGTCCCCTTTTTGCTGGTTTTGTTCCTGGCCCGCAGCCTTGGCCTTCTTGCTCTGCTGTTCCTCCCTGTCCCTCTTCTTGTCCTCTTCGGTCTGTTGAGCGTAAACCATCAGCCTGGAAATATCCATATCTGGGATCAGCAGTGCTGCCTTGCACTCCCTCTTCACATGTCTGCCCAGTCCAGACACAAATTTTCTCATCCTGGCCCTCATATCAAGAACCATCTCCGGAGCATACCTCGACAGTTGGGTGAACTTTAGGCTATACTCTTTGGCGGTCATACCCTCTTGTTTTAAGTTCACAAACTCTTCAACCTTGGCTTCCCTTAACTCTTGGGAAAGAAATGATCGAGAAAAGCACTCTCGAACTCTTCCCACTTGGCTGGTTCAGCACTTTCACCTCTGACATCCTCCCATTGGTTGTACCAAATGTTGGCCACATCCTTAAGTTGATATGAGACCAACTCCACTCCTTCACTCTTTCTTGCATGCATTGCCCTTAGGATCTTGCGCATTTCATCAATAAAGTTTTGCGGATCCTCCTCAACCTTAGAACCCGTATAGGCTGGCGGATTCATCCTCAAAAAATCTCTGAGCCTGGACGCAGCAGTTGGCTCTTTGGAACTGGAGCTTGGGGCCGGGGGACCACGACTGCTACTTTGCGAGGCCACCAACTGGGTGAGCATGGCAATGGCTCTCCTGAAGTCTGCCTCTGAAGTGGGGGCTGACTGTGCTGGGGGAGCCTCAGCAGCTTTAGCTGGTCGTCCCCGTCTCCTTACCTCACGTTCTGGCAAGGGGTTCTCAGTACTTGGGACAGAACCCTCTCTTTGGGCAGCAGTGCGTTTTGGAGGCATTATCTGCAAACGCGTAGCGCACGAGTTAAAGAGGTTTGCCTAAAGTCAAGCCCTAGCGCATGACTCAGAACATCAAAGAAGTGGAACCATTTCCTAATGCCCTATAGCATCCTGTTTATGAAGTGTGGTGCACAACACACGCATAAACGAGACTCTACTAGACACGGCTTCGTAGACTCCCTAGGACTCTTGAACTCTGTGCTTTGATACCAAGTTTGTCACGCCCCGGGAGGGTACCCTAGGCGTGGCCGGCACTCAGAGGCTATTGCTAGCCCCCAAGCGAACCACTTAGCATTCATCACATCATTCATTATAAACATTGCGGAAGGAGATAGAAAATAATACCTAAACAAAGTGGGCCAGTGGCCAAACATCAAAACTGTTCATTTCACCAAGCAAAGGAATATTGCTCAGGTATCATAACATTCACCTTGACTACAACATTATGTCGACAAAGCCTCTAACATTCCTTAAAACGTCTAAGAAGAGGACCATGACAAACTATGGCTACTCGACTCAAAAGAACAGGATAACATTCGTAAATAAAGGTTTCCTCCGGAAACAAGGAGGCTCACCACAGTCAGAACTTGGAAACACTTGACCTCACGGGGCGGCTGCTGAAGTCCTCTAGCTCCTGTATCTGCATCATGAAACGATGCAGCGCCAAATAGCGTCAGTACGTGGAATGTACTGGCATGTAAAATAGCTGAATCACATCATTAGAATCATCCGAACATAACGTACATCATCATGAGACTTTAACATTTATATCAGGGAAACATGAACGTCGACCTTTACATTAACATTGACCTTTTCATTAGCATTGACCTTTTCATTCGAAGTACTATTAGGGAAAACCTTTTCTAATAAGCCTAACTGGGAGTTTCTTTAACCGACAACCATCACTTATGAGCCAGAGATGGTACAACGAAGCGATGCCATTGCTACATCCGTCCAATACCCTGCCCGGGGTAAAGGACATTCATTAGAAAAGAAACAGTAGTCCTCATTGGGACAAGAAAGGTGTCATCCGCATTGCGGTTCAATCCTCTCTTCCTACGCGGGCCACATAGTTAATGGATTCAGGTGGGACTCACCTTTCTATCCATTTCGGTGCTCGATACTCCTCCCAGAACTCGACATGCTCATAAAACATTAACATTCATTAGTCCCTTAGGGACGCATTTCATCATCATTAGTCCCCATAGGGGCATAATACATTATCATTGGCATCAACATTCATTTGTCCCATAGGGACACATTATATTGTCATTAGAATCTCCTTTACATCAACATTAACATCATTGTCATTCCATCTCATTAACATCAACATCATTGACTTTAGGGACACTAGTTTAGGAACTTGGACTCTCAACTTAGAGACAATCCCACACTCACATTCTCAATATTCATCATTCATTAATTTTGTCAATACTCTAGACTCTACACACACACCCATATTCATCATGCATGCTTTTCTAGAATACATATGCGATAGATATAAGATTTTCAACCAAATGCTTTTCAAGAAAATAGTTTAAAAGGATGCATGAGGGTTTTTATGAGGGTCATCATCAATGCAGGAAAATATGTAGGTTTATGCATAAAATAATGGCATTTGTTCATTACATTACATGAGTTAACATGTTTCACTTCATTACCCTAACATCATTCACCATTAAACTTTAATACATTACTCATGGGGCACATGGGAGGACATTCCCATGCTTTAAGTTTAGCCTTACATACCTGAAAGAAGATAGCCACACTAAAGCACCTTCTTTCCTCTTGCTCTCTTCAACCTCCTTCAAGCCCTAGCCTTAAGAACCTTAGGAAGACTTCTTCAATGGGGTTTTTTAACCCTTTTTCGTGAAAATCGACCTATATAGGTCATAGGGGTACGTTTAGGATAGGTGGGATTGGACCATAATGCCCTTGGAAATTTTGAGAAATTAAATCCCGTCCTGAAATAACACAGTCCGCGACGCGGACTGGTCGCGGACAGTGTATTTTCGGAAACTCAACTCCGTCGAAATTTTCAGGAAAAGGTAAGTGTGTCTCCGCGACCAGTCCGCGCGCGGTTCTGTCGCGGAGGCTCACTATTTTTCGTTTTGGAATGAAAAATTATCTTTTGACTCGGTTGCTCTAAAATTCGACCGAGACCTTTCCCCACTCCATTTTTAGTGCTGATCATGAATCCGCTCTCGGATTTCCGATCCGAGCATCGGAAGGCACGTTTCTCGCACACCTCTCCTTGAGGGTATTTCGGTAATTTCGCGGGCGTTACAATGGGCTGCGCTACCCATAGACAACCTGCTAAGAGCATCAACAACAACATTAGCTTTACTCGGGTGGTACATGATGCTCATGTCGTAATCTTTAAGTAATTCCAACCACCTCCTCTGTCGCAGGTTGAGCTCTCTCTGACTGAAGACATATTGTAGGCTCTTGTGATCCATGAACACGTCCACATGCACTCCATACAAGTAGTGGCGCCAGATTTTAAGTGCGAACACGACTGCCGCCAACTCAAGATCATGGGTCGGATAGTTCCTCTCATGGACTTTAAACTGTCTGGAAGCATATGCCACCACTTTCCCTTTCTGCATTAATACACATCCCAACCCAACTCTCAATGCATCATAGTATATTACAAAGCCTTCTGTACCATCGGGCAAAGTTAAGACAGGTGCGGTGGTCAACCTAGCCTTTAACTCTTGAAAACTCTTCTCACATTCCTCAAACCACTGAAACTTGACCTTTTTCTGGGTCAGCTTGGTCAATGGCGCGGATAGGAAAGAAAATCCCTCAACAAATCTGCGGTAGTAGCCTGCCAACCCCAAGAAACTCCTTATGTCAGTTGGAGAAGTCGGTCTTGGCCAGCTTGCAACCGCTTCGATCTTCTGGCTATCTACTCGAATTCCATCACCCGAAACCACATGGCTTAGGAAAGCCACTGACTTAAGCCAGAACTCGCATTTGGAGAACTTCGCATACAATTCATGGTCCTTAAGAGTTTGAAGGACAACTCTAAGATGTTTAGCATGTTCTTCCTCATTCCTCGAATATACCAAGATATCATCAATGGACACGATCACAAACATGTCAAGGTAGGGCCTGAACACCCTATTCATCAAGTCCATGAAGGTTGTCGGTGCGTTCGTCAACCCAAAGGACATGACCATGAACTCGAAGTGGCCATATCTTGTCCTGAAAGCTATCTTTGGAACATCACATTCTTTCACCTTTAACTGGTGGTAACCCGATCTGAGGTCTATCTTCGAAAAGCATGAGGCACCCTGAAGTTGGTCAAATAAGTCGTCTATCCTGGGAAGAGGATATTTATTCTTGACCGTGACCTTGTTAAGTTGCCTATAGTCTATGCACATTCTGAGAGACCCATCCTTCTTTCATACAAACAGAACGGGAGCACCCCAAGGAGAAACACTGGGTCTAATAAAACCCTTCTCTAACAGATCCTTCAACTGTTCCTTCAACTCTTTCAACTCAGCAGGGGCCATCCTATATGGTGGAATTGAAATGGGCTGTGTGTCAAGAAGTACATCAATACCGAAGTCGATCTCCCTATCAGGAGGGACTCTAGGTAAATCCTCAGGGAACACCTCAGGGAACTCATTTATAATCGGGACCGACTCAAGAGTAGGGGACTCAACATCATCAGATTTAACTCGTATAAGGTGATAAATACACCCCTTAGAGATTAACCCTCTCGCCCTCAGGTAGGAAATAAATCTACCCTTGGGTGCGACATAACCTCCCTTCCACTCTAGGACCGGTTCATTCAGGAATTGAAATTTAACAACTCGGGTACTACAATCTATGGATGCATGGCAAGCATGGAGCCAATCCATACCAAGAATCACATCAAAATCGACCATCTCCAACTCTACCAAATTGGGCAACGTATCCCTATGATAGATGGACACTACACAATCTCTATAGACCCTCTTAGCCAGGATAAACTCACTAGTAGGAATCAAAACAGTGTAACGTTCAAGCAAACACACTGGAAGAACCTCAAACTTATTGGCCACATAGGGCGTCACAAAAGATAAAGTGGCACCCGGGTCAAGCAATGCATAACAATTATAAGAAAAGATGCGGAGCATACCCGTAACAATATCTGGAGCAACCTCTTGATCCTGTCGATTACCTATCGTATACAGACGGTTCGTCCCGCCTCTTGCATTTGCAGTAGTAGCCTTCTGATGACTGCCCGCAGGGGGCGCTGTAGAAGACTGAGCTCTATTACCTCTATCACTCCACCTCTGATTCTTCGTAGGGCACTCACCTTGGAAATGGCCAGGCTGTCCACATGAAAAGCAGGTATTGGTGCCCTCACGGCACGCACCAAGATGTAGCCTGCCACATCTGCCACAAGGTGGCCTTCCCCTCCGACCTTGAGCAACACTAGCTTGGGACTGAGGTCCTTGTGCTCTGAAATTCTGATGACCATGGAATTTCTGATCATACCTGTTTTGCTGAACAGGTGCACCTGCCATCGGAGGTGCATGGCTAGAAGACTTCTTCTAAAAGAAAGTGTTGTCGCCCTTATTCTGCTTCTGTTGATTAAGCTCATGCCCTGCCGATTTGGCTTTCTTACTCTGCTGCTCTTCCCTGTCCCTCTTCTTGTCCTCCTCAGTCTGCTGGGCATAGACCATAAGTCTAGAGATATCCATGTTTGGAATCAACAATGCGGCCTTACACTCCCTCTTTACATACCTGCCCAACCCAGACACGAACTTCCTCATCCTTGCCCTCATATCTAGGACCATCTTTGGAGCATATTTGGACAGCTGGATGAACTTCAAGTTGTACTCTTTGACAGTTAATCCCTTCTGTTTCAGATTCACGAACTCTTTGACCTTTGCCTCTCTTAACTCTTGGGGAAAGAAGTGATCGAGAAAAGCACTCTCAAACTCTTCCCACTCAGCAGACTCAACATTCTCACCTCTACCATCTTCCCACTGATTATACCAGACATTTGCAACATCCTTAAGCTGATACGAGACCAGCTCGACTCCCTCAACTTCGCTCGCGTGCATAGCTCTCAGGATCTTGCGCATCTCATCTATAAAGTCTTGTGGATCCTCTTCAACCTTGGACCCTGTATAGACTGGCGGGTTCATCCTCGGGAAATCTCTGAGCCTGGATGCAGTTGCAGGCTCTTGGGAGCTGGAGCTAGGGGCCTGGGGACCGCGACTGCTACTCTGAGAGGCCACCAACTAAGTGAGCATAGTAATTTCTCCTCTGAAGTCAGCTTCCGAAGTGGAGGCTTACTGAGCAGGAGGTGCTGGTGGAGCCTCAGTAGCTCTGGCGGGTCATCCCCGTCTCCTTGTCCCATGCTGGTTAGGAGCCTCCAGTAAGGGATTCTCAGTGTTAGGGACTGAGGCATCTCTTTGGGCAGCAGTGCGTTCCGGAGGCATTATCTGCAAGTGCGTAACGCACGAATTAGAAAGGGGGTTTCATAGAGTCAAGCTCTATCGCACGAACTCAGAACATCAAAGAAGGGTAATCATTCCTAATGTCCTATAGCGTCCTGTTTATGAAGTGTGGTGCACAACATACACATAAACAAGACTCTACTAGACACGACTTCATGGACTCCCTAGGACTCTTGAACTCTGTGCTCTGATACCAAGTTTGTCACGCCCCGGGAGGGTACCGGCACTCAGAGACTATTGCTAGCCCTTAAGCGAACCACTCGTTCTCAGGACAATCATTTTAACATCAACATAGTCGAAGTAAAGTAGTGAACTATCTCAATAAAAGGCCAAAGGCCAACATCAGTCTCAACATCAAACTAGGTGAGTAAAAGTACTACTCAGTTCATAAGGACAACATCAACATCAACCTCGACATCATGTCTACGAAGCCTCTAACCTGACTCAACAGTCTAGGATGGTACCATGACAGGCCATGGTTACCTGACTTTATAAATAAAGAAAACATCAAATAGAAGGGTCTCCTCGGGATAGCAAGGAGGCTCACCAATGTTGGAACTCATAACCTCTTACCTCAACGGTGCGTCTGCTGAAGTCCTCTAGCTCCTGTATTTGCATCATGAAACGATGCAGCGCCAAATGGCGTCAGTACATGAAATGTACTGGTATGTAAAATAGCTGAATAATAATGTAAGTACAACAACAAAGAGAAAACATCAACTCAACATCATACTCCATCAGAACGTCAAGCGTCTATCCAAGGCAAGAGATTAGAATAAACAATTGACTCATCAACTTCTCATCTCAACACCATCATCACACCAAACTCATCTCAAGGAAACTTAACTCAACTCACTCAAGGAACCTCAACGTCACCTCAACTCAGGGAACATCAACATCGACTCAACTCATGGAACATCAACATTGACTCAACTCATGGAACATCAACATCGACTCAACTCAGGGAACATCGACTCAGATTATCACATTAACATCAATATTAGAGTTCTATCAAATGGAACCTAACTGGGAGTTTCTCTAACCGACAACCATCATCTATGAACCAGTGATGATACAACGAAGCGATGTCGTTGCCACATCCATCCAATACCCTACCTGGGGTAAAGGACATCAACCTCAGTGGATCTACAAGAAAAACCTCAGTCCTCATTTGGGACAAGAAAGGAGCCATCCGTTTGCGGTTCAATCCCCTCTTCCTATGCGGGCCACGTAATTAATGGGTTCAAGTGAGACTCACTCTTACCCATTTCGGTACTCAATACTCCTCCCAGAATTCAACATGCTCATAAAACCTCAACCTCATCAATCCCATAGGGACATAATACCTTATCATCAGTCCCATAGGGACATAACATAATACCTCAACATCAACATCGGTCCCGTAGGGACATAGTACCTCAACATCAACATCACCTCACCTCATTAACATCAACATCATGGACTCAAGATACTCTTTTGGAGATTAAACTTTCAAATTTAAAACATCATTCTCATCAACATCATCATCAAGACTCTCGTCAAATGTGAAATACAATCACAACATCACAACATCATCATCGTCAAGGCTCTAGACACATCCCCTAAGTTCATTTTGCATGCTTTTCAAATAAAATAATTATAGGATTTTAAAATACACTCATGAAAATGATTTATGACACATGATATGTTTGTGATGATCATCAATTCATGTAAGAAAATATTTATACATAAGATAACGTCAATTATACATGCATCAAACTCTTCACATTAACCTCATCATGACAAGACACATTTTCCTTTGCTTAAAAAGGCACATGGGAGAACATTCTCATGCTTTAGGTTAGCCTTACATACCTGGAATGATATGCTAACACAATTCTTGCACAACCTTCTCTTGATCTCCTCTACCTTAACTCCCCTCAAGCCCTGACTTAGTGACTTCTAGGAAGAATACCTCTTGAATGGGATTTTTGAAATCCTTTTCTTAAAAATCGACCTTTATTGGTCATAGGAGAACGTTTAGGATTGATAGGAATGGACTAAAATGCTCTCCGTAATTTAAAAGAATTTTTCTCCAACCTGAAATAACATAGTCCGCGATGCGAACCTGTCGCGGACAGTGTATTTTTGGAAAACTCAACTCCGTCGAAAAATCACAGAAAAACATAAATGTGGCTCCCTGACAGGTCCACGACGCGGTTCCATCGCGCAGTCATACTATTTTTTCATTTTGGAACAAAAAATTATCTTTCGACTCGGTCGCTCTAAAAATCGACCGAGACCCTCCTCCTACTCAATTTTTAGTGTTGATCACGAATCCGCCCTCGGATTTTCAATCCGATCATCGGAAGACGCGTTTTACGCACACCTCTTCCCTAGGGATATTTTGGTAATTTATCAGGCGTTACAAGAATTACCACCCAAAAACCGTTGTGCAACTACACCTCAAAACCCCCATCCAGAAACACCCAAATCAGCCCCAATTCCTCCCTGAAAACCCACGAAATCAGCCCCCAAACTCCGTTGACCCACTATACATGAAACTCCACTTCAAACCACCCAAAACCCCAACTATCACCAACAAACCACCACAAAATAACCATCGGAGAGCCTCGCAAAGTTGCGAGCTTCGAGCTCCAGCTATGAGCTACCTGAAGGTCAAATTCGGTGAATGGAAACCAACAACGATCCGACAATCAAAACTCCAAACCCGGCGAGCTCAAAGCTCCTACGCGTTGCTTATGGGTATTTCCTTTCCTAACTTCATTAGTGTTATTTGCCATTTTATTTGATAATATCTGTTTTATATTTTAACTAATCTTTTGGTTAATTTAAATTTTTTTCAATTATTCTATTATTTTATAGATTAGTTTTAGATTTGTTTGTGTATTGCTGCATTTTGTCTTTATTTTATTATTTTTACTATTTGATTGCTCCGCTTATGATAGTTATGTGATAACATTTCTAATTTTTTAACCATTACTCTCATTTTATACGTTAATTTTTTAATTGTTGTATGCCTGTTAAGTTTGAGTTTGGAAGTATGATATTGTGGTATTTTCTGTTAATAGCATTTTTTTTTTGTGTCCAATTTATTTTGTTTTATTATTATAATGGTTATGTTCATTGTCAAATACTTTATTGTTTTGATTTTGTTGATTTTCTCATATTAGTTGCTACTGTTTTATAGTATTGTTTCGAACCTTTGTTAATTTTTATATATAAATTGTCATTCTTATATGTTGCTTATCGATCATTTATGCATTTTTCTTTTGTTTATTGCTATCGTTGTAGCTCGTTTTATTATTATTTAATTATATCACTTCTCAATATTTGTTCGTACACATTATATGTTAAATTGATCAATGAAAAATTCATCCGTCGGATTTTAAGGTCTCCCCATTCAAAAAGACGGAAAAAGTTACTTTATATTCATATTTGGTACACGTTAAAATTTAAATCTATTAGTTTAAGTTCATTACTTGTTAAATTGGCTAATGACGAATCTATCTGTCAGATTTCGAGGTCTCCCTATTAAAAAGACGGAAATATTTTAGTTTAGTTTGATAGTTGTTACATTTTGAAATTTAGAAAACATATTGTTTGTCAAATTTGACCAATAAAAAATCTATCCGTCGGATTTCGAGGCCTCCCCATTAAAGAAGACAGAACAATTTTAGTTTATTCTTTATTTATTCATTATGGTGTATATTATTGACGTTAGGCAAATACTAGGGCGTTCCTCATATCATTATTTATTTCATTATTTGTGTATTTTGTGATTATTATACTTATGTTATATTGTGTATCTCCTCCTCAATTTGAAAAAATGAGTTCAGCCGGGACCCACAGTTGGGGATTCTGAAGGGTGCTAATACCTTCCCTTCGGAATAACTTGAACTCTTACCTGGAATTTTTTTGGTTCGCAGACTGTTTTTTAAATAATTACTTGGTTTCCTAATTATCCTTAAAATTAGGTGGCGACTCCAAATAAATTAATTTTGTCTAAAAATATTCTTTTAAATTCTTTTATTTAATTATTTTTTATGAGCTGCCACGACGTTACGCCTTCGGGATGTCAACAGAACCATTAGTATTAACTAGATTCTAGACACGTGCATTGCACGTATGTCCCATATTAATTAGTACTATAAATTTCTTAAATGATACAAATTGTCATATCATCGTATCATCATCATATATTATTAAAAGTGGGAACCTCCGATGTGCAAAATTGAATTATCATTTTACTCCTACAATAAGTAAATTTTTCTATAAAATATTTAATTGATTAAATAGCCTATCGATTCAAGCAAGTCCGACTAGTTTAGGCACCGCCTTCCAGACTTCTAAAAGCGGGTGATTTTAAGTCCAGAGCCCTATTCTAGTTACAGAGTGCGGGTAGCCGACAAGTAGGTTAGCAAACTGGTGAATCAATAGGCTTTGCTCCTGCCTTCGCTTCCAGGAGGAATTCTATCATCCATGGCGAAGATATCGTATAATAAGAAAAGGCTGACTTTTCAGAGTGATCTTTCTCTATTTCGGAACGGAAAGGCTTGGTTGAAGGCAAAATTATCCAAAATTCAAGAGGTAATAGATGTAACCTGTTTGGTTTACAAGCAGCCGCCTTTAGTCTTTCCCATCATGGTGACTGAGTAGATATCATGCGAGAACGGACCTTATAACCTGCACCCGCTAGCCTTTGTAAAGTCGATATTTCTATCGAGTATCGACAGGACAATTGGCACGGGCCTACAGTCGTTCTACAGGAGGTTAAAGCTTTGAGAGAGATGGGAGAGCTTTGCACCTGAAATAGGACTAATGCAGATCCAGAAGAATGGTCTGGGCTTTCGAAAAGATGAAGATGCAAGGGGTAAAGAGACAGCCTTTTGAACAACCAAGCTAACATAAGGATTCTAGCTCGCGCCCACTTAGAGCAGATGGAGATTCTCGGACGGGAAAAGCGGCACTCGACATCTATGAACAGTCACTCACTTTTGACAGTTATACGATTCCAGAAGATGATCTAGAATTGGGTCAATCACGTTTATTAGAAGTCGACAATAGAGTGGTTCTACCAGCAAAGAGCCATATATGTTTTATTGTAACATCTGCTGATGTACCTCATAGTTGGGTTGTACCTTCCTTAGGTGTCAAATGTGATGCTGTACCTGGTCGTTTAAATCAGACCTCTATTTTGGTACAACGAGAAGGAGTTTACTATGGTCAGTGCAGTGATTAGTGAAATAAGGACAAATGGTTTGATTCGACATTTCTTAAGAATCAACTTATTTACCAGGTGTTCTACCTGTGGCTTCAGGAGGTATTCATGTTTGGCTGCTCTTCTTAAGTCTACTCTCTCATGCTTTTTTGGGACCAAGCCCCGAGGCCTATGCTTTTTTTAATCCAAATGGTGGTCGGTCATGGTATCCATAGCCTTGCTTCTTTTTCGGTCAAATCCTGATTTCGTTTTGCTTCTCCCCGACATCCCGAATCGAGGTGGCTCTAAACTCGCTCGCTTCTCCAAACAACATATTCTGGGGTGACAAGCAACTCGGGTAATGAAGAGAAGTAGGGGCTACCTCCTCTTATGTCATTTCTTTCCTTGCCAGCGTGAGGATTCTAGCACTTGCATGGAATCTGGGTTCGACCCCGTCCTTGGCCTCGAGGAGTGGGTGACAATAGTTACTATAAGTATACGAAAGAACCCTTTTTTTCGAATGCAATTGGGGCCCAATCTCAAAACAAAAAAGGAAAACTTATTGCAACTACGAACGTGAACAGATGCTTTCTCATTAGACTATTTTAACCGATATACGATACCATACCACAAAATTGCATTTGCCTTCCTGCTTAAGGCACTAGTTCGGATGGAAACCCTGATCAGGCAGGTTGAAGATCACGAGACGTTTCGAATAAAAGAAGACCCCGTTTATTTATTATCCTTTATTTAGAATCTTAGTCTAGTATTTTCTTTTTTTATTTAGAATTTAGATATTTGTTATAATTAATTGTTTGTTGGACCCATCAAATCAGTTAACTAAAAAACGGATTATTCCTTTGCTCAATACCAGCAAAAACATCTCTGAACAAGGTTCTAGCACCATGCCAAATGTGTCCGAAGAAGATGTCTCCAGAGAAGGCATGAGGGTTTTCTAAAAGTCTCCTCTCATTACTTATGGGCGCGCGACCCATCAACCTACTAGCAATGGGGGAGAAAGCATAGCATGTCGCAATAAAAGCTTGATTCGAGGCGTCAGCAAAACACTGCCGTCTGTTCCAAAAACAAAAGCCCCTTAGCGCCCCGGGACGGGAGTGGGGGACGGCCCTACGCGCAGGCAACAGCAGCACCGGCTCTACAAAGTCAGAATCGAATCTTTCTGTTGGCTTTCCCAATTCATTCGTGAATAATAATTCAAGGGCGTGAAGCGAGTACTTCTAGCTGTTTCGCCTGCTTCTTATTATGGCAGCTATGTTTTCATGGCGAAAATGAACGAAAAGCGAGATGAGCATGCTCTTTTCAAATCTTCTTTTCTATTTGCTGCAGTAAATGAGACTGGGAGTTGGATTTCCTTTATGACTTTCGCTCCGCTCTTCCCACGGATATTTCAAAACCCGGTAATTCCCTTGCATCGGACTCCTCGTTCTATTCCACCAAGGGAGCCCTCCCTCACAGCTTCTTTATCTTCTCAAGAACTTGCTATTTCATATTCTCTTAGATAGGCTATCTTCCGCCATCGTCATTTACTTAGCATGCCTACCTTCCCTTCTTTTGTGCGGCCTAGCTTTGATCTATAGGTGTTGAGGAAGAGGTTTCCGTTACTTGCTTTGTGTATGAAGTTTCATATTTGATTTTTAAGCAGAACGATAGAGACTTCATTTAACTTAGGTTGATCTAGGCCAGAGACAGAAAGCAAGCGCCTTTCGAAATGATCTGGTATGATAATTTATAGGGTTTTCCTCATAAATGTTCAGTCAGGCCTAGATCAAAAGGTTTCCCCAGTTGGCAGTGAAAAAAACATCATCAACGATGATTCGAAATCATATGTCAATTCCTACAGAGCAGGGGGTGTATCGAAGCATACATCCTAAGTCGGTGAAGAGTGCCCCGCCCGGTTCACTGGGCTGTTGGCTTACCAAGCACTTGCCCGCTGCTCCTGCCGCCCGCTTGGCGGGCGGAGCGCTCGTTATCCTTACTTTTCTCTCTGCTGGGGCCCTCCCATTGCTATAGCCATAAGCTATGGCAGCTCCAGCTCGCAACCATGGATAGGCCCTGAAAGGAGAAGGAAGGCTGGAATGCCAACAGGCGTCTATTATATTGAATTAACCCGATAGTCCCCATTTTGGGAACGTCCAGTGCCAAAGTCACTATATTAAATAGTAATCCTATCATATTTTATATTATACTATACTAAATTCTTAAAAGTGAGAGAATGTTAAGTCCAAAGTTAAAAAATAAATATATTCATAAAAAGTTGTCAAATATTTTGACCCTTTTAAAAACAAAATAAATTACATTTCTTTTCTTCATTTTTTTTACCGTATTTATTTTCATATCTCTCTCTCACACATATATATATGTATTGCACGTATGTGTCATGTCAATTTTAAATTTATATATAAATAGTACTTGTTATTAAATAAATACAATATTCATGTAAATAAAATTAAATAAATACTATTAATTTAATGCAATAGTTTAGTCTATTGTAAAAAGGCAAAAATGAAAAAATCGATTCAATTGCTTATAAAATAGATATGTTAATAGTTTTGAATACATAAAGTAATTTAGAATTGGATATTTAGAAGTTAAATAATTAATTGATTAAAATTTAATGTAATAAATGATTCCTAAATATAAAAGTACACTTAAGGATATGTCCCTCTTTAACTTTATGTTTGTTTCTCTTTGAGACAAAAAGTTTCGCCTTACATAAAGCTATTTTTTTTTCCTTATCAAAGAAATAATTAGATAATAATGCAAAATACTAAAGGATAATTTTATCTATTGTGGAGTAAGTACATGAAGTTCAACAAATATTTGTATAGGCATTTTGAGTTGCACATTAAACTTATATCGAAATGGTGATCACGAAAGTTATCCTTAAAAAATCTACACAAACATGTGCATGCATAACTTTTACTAAAGTGAAGAAGTTAGAGTCGAAGTGATAACTTTCGATTGACAATAAATTTTCTTATCAAATTAAAATCAAACTTTAAGATTATAAAAGAAATTTTCCAACAATTTTTCTTGAAAACAGCAAAACAATCACCCAATTTAGACAAAAATAAGGAAGCACATCCAGCTTCTATCAAGTTCTGATGATCCTTTGCCTTTGTGAATATTAGCTTATAATAAAATAATTAATCCATAACAGATGATATCATATAAGCAAGGCTAGAAATTGATTTACCTCCAATACTTTGTCAATCAAGCTCACACGGGAGTAAGACCATATGTCGAACTTTGAATATTATAATTTCGTCAAAAAACTATAACCAAATAAGATATAGTGGTGCAAACCATCTCTGGCAGAAATGTAAGGTAAGGCTGCATACAGTAGACCTTTTGTGATCGGATCCTTCTCTGGACCCTGCGCATAGCTTTAGTGCGTTGAGCTTGCCCTTTAACAAAGAAAAACTTGATAATTGCTCAGTGTCGATAATGTTTTCCAATAATAGTCCTTCGTGTCGATAATGTCTTCCAATAATAGTATTACAATGAATAGGTAAATCATAAAAATTCCTTGAACCTTAATATTATGTCCTTATTTTTAGTGGGAAAATTTGAGTTAATATAATATGGAAAATGAATCAACTTTGTTTCTTTATTTATAAAAATAAATTAAGAATCTGAGATTAAAAAAAACACATGTCATGGACCTAGCCAAAATGTGTTTAACAGAAATTTTAAGTAAATAAATAAAAAGTAGAATTAAAATAAATCACAATTAGTACAAAAACTTAAATGAAAGTACATGAAAATAAATTCATAACAATATAATTGATATATATAAAAATAATTAGAAGGATACATGGAAATTTGTCCAGCAAATTTATCTATTATGAGATATTAATTCATGGATACGGTAAAGAATAAAGACCAAAAAAATCTCTAAACCTAAATCAAACAAAAAATAAATAAAATTTATGTATGAAACAATTTGGACAAGAAATAAGTTTCTCCTAGAAAGCTTATATTGTTGGCTACATCATCAAGTCTCCAAATTACTTAGGAGTTGCGTTTATACATGAAATAGGAATTCTTTTTTACCATAAATTATTGGACTCCTTAATTATTAATTCTTCTAATATTTAATATTTTTGTAATTAAAATTTTATTTATGAAAAATTGGTGAAAAGATGATTTCGTATAAAGTAAATTCTTTTAATGAAAGACAAAAAATTTAAACAATATTATTAAGAACCTTCATACTTTTAATATAATAGATAGATATGGATAAGTTTTTAATAAAGGGTTGCGGTCCAATTGAAGCAATTAGTAGAGTATTTGAATTCTAAAGCAATTGTTAATGTCCGTATGATGGAGTTAATATCGCAAAAGACAATATGATTGGTGAACAACTTGGATTTTTGGAGCCCAATGCCTTTGGAAGAGTCATTTTATTTAGGGATGTCAAAAGAATATATAAAAATGATTGAACTGATTTGACTTTTATCTTTTTTCAATAAAATTGTGCATTTTTATTTCAGTCCATAACCCTTCCGAACAATTGGGATGATCTTTTTAGTTTATAAAAGAATAAAAAAATTCCCAAACCAAATAACATTATGCAAATATATTTTACGTATTAGCATATTAAATTTAATATACAAATATATTTTATAAAAAAGTTTATAAATATAACCTAGGTCTTAGAGCTCTAGTGATTAAACAATTTTGGGCCTTTTCCCTTTAATTAAATAGATTTCAAATGGGAGTATGACAAATCTATGCAAAAATTTCTATATAAAGTTTTAGCATATATCAAACAATGGGAGTATTAAATTTAGAATAAGTTAATCCAAAATTTTAATCAAACAAGAAATTAAGAAGTGATTTGGCGTGAGGTATAAGGTGTAATAAGCTTGGGATAAAATACAAGATTATTTTATTCTGCGGTTGGTCAAAGGTGTTAGACAGTCCTTGAATTATTTATCTCACTATTTATACCATCATGATGAGATAAATTATCTCATATACATAATAGAACAACTTATTCAGAAAGAACAATCCTGAAAATACTAAAAAAATAATCCCAAGATTATCACGTTTTATCCATCACACCGGTCAAGTCATTTAAACTTTTTTTTTTTTACTACAAGTAGAACTTAGACCATCTCCACCCTAACACCAAATTTTATTTTGGTGTAAAATTTGATATTTTGGTGCTCCAACCCAACATCAAATTCTACATCATTTGTGAATAGTGTTACACCAAATTGGTATAAAACTATTTATCAAATCGCACCAATTTACTTTATTCAATATCTTAATATTACTCTTTCTGTATCATTTTAATTGTCATATTGCTCGAAAATCAATTTTACTAATTTTAAAGTTAAATTAGATTAACTTAATTTGATATTTTAAAATAAAAATATAGATATTCAAAACTATAAAAAACATTTGTTGATTGTAACTTTTTCATATCAATATGATTAAAAGATTATCTTAAAATACAAATCAAAGTCCATATTGTAAAATGAAAGTTATAAGTGAGATGGAGGTAGTATTTCATCTATACAAAATTATTAATTAAACATTATATTAATTGTATGTTTTAATTAAATCTCTTATATATTTAATTATTCTTTATATAATATTTTTATAATATTAATTTTTGATATAAAAGTTGCTCCCTCCATCCCATTTTAGACGGACACTTTCTATTTTACATGGTGATTAAAAAGTCATTAATAGATTGATCAACTTTACTATCTTGCTTTTTGTTCACATTAATTAGCCTCTTAAAAAAGAAATTTTTCAAAATTTGTTTAAACTTCCATTGACTATATTAATTATAACGGTAAAATGAGAAATAAATTAATTAATTCTATCTTGATTTAGCAATTGATCAATTAATATGAGACAAATATTTTTAGTAAGATCCCCATCTAAAATGGAATGGAGGGATTAGATTTTTTTTTTATAAAATCAATTTTTCTACATATGACTTCTTTAAAAATTAAATATATGTTAATTCTACTATAAATTATAATGGGATATAACCACAATTAACCTTCACAAAAATTAAAAAGGCAAACATATATATTATTAGATAAATAATACAATGTATTTTAAAGAACTAAAAATAATAAAGTTGAATATTTATGTAGCATTTAAAATAAACATTATGGGAGCAATGTAGTGAACTTGAAAGTTGAATACTTATGTAAAATTTAAAATAAACTTTTTAATAATATAATATTTATTCAATTGTATTTCATTTGTGATTTCAGTTTTTATTTGCATTACCCATTACTACTATAAATATATAAAATTTTCTAGCAATTTATATTATTTATAAAATTATGGTACCAAAATAATTTTATATTAAAGGATTATGAAAAAAATAATAATTTGAATCATATATGGTGCATGTTGTAGAAAGAATTTATTCTATGAAACAAACAAAATTTAAATGAAATACGAACTAATAATATAATAATAAAGAGAGAAATGTATATATATATATATATCATATAATAAAAATAATGGATGCATTAATTCTTTGTATCAGTAATACTAATACCTTGTTTAATATACTTTTTTAACAATGTATAACTAATGCTTTATGTATTAAAGTTTGTATTACTAATATTATGAATTTCTTGATATTAACAATGAAGGCATTTTAATGTATGTATTGATATATGGTTAAAGACTTCATTACACCTCAAAGAGGAAAAATTACTTAAGCGAATACTTTTTAATAAATAATTACTTATTTTAGCGATATCTTTTTTTATTTATTACCATTTATAACAATACATAATAATATTATGATAAATTTGTACTTATATTAAAATAAAATTATACATGTAATGTAAATGTATTATATTATATTATATTATATCATACAGTAAGAAATTGACACTATATTATTATAAATATATTAAAGTGTGTGATAAATGTATTATCCACCAGTAAAACTTGTATTGTATATGTTTTTTTTTTCTCTCTCTCTCTCTATAATATGTATTAAAATCATATTATAAATGTATTAAAAGTGTTCAATCAAAAATTGTTATTGCTATATATGATAAATATTTTCTTAATATATTATATCTATGTAAGTTTTCCAAATCCCTTTCACGTCTTTTCTATTTTTATGCAATGCATTGCATATTATTTTTAATACACAAACCAAATAACGTATTAGAGATAATCTATATATAATTAATGCACACATTACTAATACAAATATTATTGGTTATAAGTATTACTAATACATTATATTTAGTATTCCCTCCGTCCCATTTTAATTGAATTTGTGAGGTAGTACACACATCTTAAGGAAAACATTCAAAAACAAATTCTACACACTGTTGCTCTTTGTGAAATCATAAACATGTAGTGTAATTATCTCCTAGAAAATATAAAATTTCAATAAATGAGAGAAAATATGGAAAAAGTTTCAAACATTCATCTTGATTTTTGAACAATTCAATTATTTTGAACATTGAAAAAACCCTTAAAAATTCAATTAATTTAGGACGGAGGAAGTATTATTCTTATATTTTACCAAACGACCCTTACACTTTGTTTGGATGTTTGTTATGTGTTGTTCATAATGTATTGTATTATATAGGGTTGTATCATATCGTACTAATGAATACAATGTATGATAAATCATATAATTCTCTATCATTACATAATGCCATATATTTATAGGATACGGGGTAAAACTATTATAAAAAAGTAAGATAAATGATAAAATAGGATTATCAAATAACAAGTAATGATAAATTGAGAAGGAAATATTAAAGTAACTATAGGATCACACCAAATCAATGATTATATAATATGGTAATAAATATTTTATCATTTGTTATCTAAGGATGAATTTAAACAATACTCTTTTTGGTCCCTTATATATGCTACCTTCTATGATTGCACTTACATTAAGAAAAAAATGACTTTACTATTTTACTCTTATTTAATATACATTAATTGTTCTTTTAGTTCTTCTATATATATATATATTTTCAAAACTTATTAATTATCAAGGATAAAATTAAAAAAATAATATTATTTACATTTTAATTTTATAAAATAACATATATATTAAAAATCGTCTATTTATATTTATATTTATAGTTAAAATCAGGTATAAAAGAGACCGGAGGGAGGAGAAGGTAAGTAGCAATCAATTTAAGCAGTTGTGTTTTGGGTTGGAGATGCGTCGTTTGGTTTGAACTCTATCCGGCTTTGGGAGTTGGGTTTTCTGCGCTGCTAAGCAAAGAAGCATATACAGCATAGAGGAGGAGGGAGAAAGAAGAGGAGGAGAGAGAAAACTCGTCTCTCTCTGCTCTGTTTGCTTTGGTCCTGTGTTGATCGTCAAAATCATCTTCCATTGTTTCTAGTCAGTTAACTTTTATTTGCCTTCATCGATTTCTATGATACTCTTTTTATTTTAATGCTAAATCTATCAGTGATCGACTCAATATTTTCTTTATTTATTCGTTGGACTAACGGATTTTGAAGTATATTGGAATCCATCTTTGGAAGCTCTTGATTCCGTACAAACAAACCCTAGTTTTGTTTTCATGGCTACATCTACTACTGGCCCTCTTCACCGGAATAACACCCAACACCTGTCTCCGCGATCATCAGCCGAATCAGAATCTACCATTGCGATGACCTCCTCTTCTCCTCCTCCTCTGCCGTCTTGTGAGCAATTCCTTCACTCCTCTGATTGTTCGGCGACAGCCGGTACTGCGTCTTCGTTATCGCCGGAAGATGCTGCTACAGAAGCTCAGATGGAGAGTGACACCAACAGCAATGGGGCTAAAAAGCCGGCTTGGAATAAACCCTCAAATAGGGAAGCTGATGTTAGTCCTGTTATGGGTGCTGTCTCTTGGCCTGCTCTCTCCGACTCCACTAAGGCTTCACCTAAATCGTCTTCTTCGGATTCACTCAAAACTCTGTCCAACGGATCAGTTTCTGTATCACAGGTTATTCCTCAATGCTACTTTTCTCTATACCTTGCTCTAACTGATTTTTCGAATTGAGGATTAATATAGCTGTTGCTAACTACCTTACTAATCTCTGCTGTTTTTGCTCTATGTGCTCCTTAGTACTCGTCATTTTAGTGCCTGTCCCCTATATTTTGATCATTTATTCTCTGGTTATGCTTGCACATGCTAGAGCAACCTGTGTATGAATTGCTCGTTCCATAAGCTCATTTATATGTAAATAAATGTGTGGATCTTATAGGGCACGAGGATGGCATCAGCTTCTCATAGGCAAGCTAATACTAACAATGTGAACCCTAATACAATGCTGAACCATGATGTACCCAGCTCCCAAAGGTCTATGAAGCGCAGTGGTGGTAATTCAAACCATAATGCATCAGCAAATGGTGGATTTTCTCAGCAACAGGCACAAGGTTTTGAGGTGGATACAGTCCTTGATAATTCTGGAAAGTCAGGTAATTCTGGTTCTGAGTCTTCTCCAAGGGATAATAGTCATAGGGATGGTGGACAATGGGGAGGTTTTGGATCTCAATCACATGGTAGAAATGACTACCAACATCAACGAAATGCAAACAGGAGAGGCAGTGTTGGTCCACACCCCCGTGGAGATAGCACGTATCATAATGCTTATGAGGGTAGGCATAATCAGGAACGTCGAAATCTGGACTGGAAACCCAACAGAGGTTGGGGTAATAGGGATGCACACATGCGGCCTCAAAGAGGTCCAGCTAGGCCATTTATGGGGGCCCCACCTCATAAGTCTCCACCTTTTATAAATACACCAATGCCTGTGCAGACCTATCGAACTCCCATGGGTTACTCTGGTGAGATGCGTTACTTCTTGTCATCTTTTTCCTGAGTTCTAAACCCCATTTTGTCTCTCTACTGATATTTTAACCAATATGCAGAAGTTCCGCCTGTATTTTATTTCCCATGTCCATATCCTGATTCACTCAGAATGCCTATGCCTTCTCCTGTGCCACCTGTCCTTGTTCATGTGCCAGATACCCTGTTGTATACTAGACTAGTGAACCAGATGGATTATTATTTCAGGTAGATACGTCTTTGTTCTATTAGCGTGTAATTTCTCTTATTTATTAACTGTGTTAATTGTATTGGTATTCTAAGGTTTTTCTGTCCCTATTATTTTGTTGCAGTGATGAGAATTTAATTAAGGACACATTCTTGCGACAGAACATGGATGAACATGGATGGGTTCCAGTTACACTAATAGCAGGCTTCAAGAAAGTGAGTTGGCTGGAGTGTTCTCTTGACTCTTAGTTTGTGGTTAATATTTTCAGGTGTATTAGTAGGTCAATATTTTGAAAAAGTATCCCCACATATTAATTCAAGTTATTGCTGGTAATTGTTAATAGTGTTGCTGAGCCTGGTTAATGGACAGACATTCTGAATGATGTTTTTGTACTTAATTCTTTCCTTCTCTGGTCGTACTTTTTTCTGGTGCCAAGCGTGAGCCTCTTTAGTCTTCTGTAACAACTTGGTTTTGAGGTTCTGGGGGTTATGTTATCCTCAAGATTTGGTAACATCCTAGCAAAATTAGTTAAAGTCAGACATAGTTGAGCATAAAATCAGTTGGAGAGATCCATACTCTTATTGAAAATATCAGTGGGAGAGAGCCAGGGTAGTTAGTTTTCATTTCAATTGGAGGTCTGTGTTCTGATTCTCTGCATCTCTTATCGTTGTTGCTTCTGTCAAGAGTATTACTGGATAAATAAGGTAAACTTAATGAAAACTTCTAACTCTTTCCTTGGTAAAAGTTCCTGAATTTATCCAAACTAGTCAGGTTGGAGCACTTGTAGAGTTGCATGATCTCGTCCCTCTTTCTTCTACAGGTCCGTAATATGACCAGGTAGTTTTAAGCAATTGAATGGATTTGATCATTTTATGGTATAATTTATGTCATATGGGGCTTTATCCAGAAGTTCTCTCAAGTATTAATGTTCATTGTATTAATTTGAAGTTGAAGTCACTGGACTGAAATGCTTATGCATCATGAGCAGAAAGTCATGTCAGCACAAGAAATGACTCGTTGCATTTCAAATTGCTGGATTCACCAATGCTCTATGTATAATGTTACAATTGTGCAATGTTGATTGAGTGCTTGTTTGATGGGATGGTTATGAGTGCAATATGTGAGTTCCTTGCTTCAAGGTGATCTGGCCTCAGTAGGTTGTAGGGTCCACCCTACTTTTGTTGAACTTTTGTCGTCCAAGGATTTAGAACTTAGAAAGGTATTCTTACCTCAAAAGATATCTACAGCTGAGAGTCATTTGAAAGGTTGTCTAAATATGTGAGAAGTGATGAGATGTATTGATGATTTGATGAAAATGGAATACAATACACTTATTTATACTGTGAGTGAGATACAATTCACATCTTATATTTGAACAATGAGGGATGAACTTAATGCTAACTCAAATATCCTGACATGCTAGATCACTGATTTCTTGATATTCTAAGATGACAAACCTGTACCACATTTCAGAAAATTTGCACTTGGCTTGATGATTTTGGTTCAATCTAGTGTTCTATCGCTATAATAATGTTGCTGTGATAGTTCTGTCATTTTTGCTTTGCTGCATCGACAGTAGCATATGTTGGATGATTAATCTTTCAGTGTTGAGTTGAAGGTGGATGGAGAAGTCTGTGGATATCCTTTTAGATCAATGGTTCTTCAGTATATCTCAGTGCAACCTCACTTACATGCATGCGTATAGCATTTTTGTGTGTTAAATTTGTTTGCTTTGAGAACCTTGGCTTATATTGGTCTGTCAATTTTGTGTACATAACAGTTGTACACTATTCAATAAATTATTTTTAACGGATTCCTATTCTAATAGAGGGATGGATGATTCGTGAAAGAAATTTTGGTCCTATAAGAAACGGAATTTGTGCCTGTGGAAATTTTCGAGCAATTGGAGATGAAAAAGAAAACCCGAAATATTGTGAACAATATGGAGTCTAAATGAAATTAGTCTTAATAAAAAATTTGTGAAGACCAAAAAAATGCTCCTCTCGGTTTAAGGTTCCACATTTATTTATATGCAATTAAATATGTTGAACAGTTTTTAGGTAAGAACCGGATTTTCCATTTTTGCAGGTAATGGAGCTGACAGACAATATACAAGTGATACTGAATGCTGTGAGGTTCTCTACTGTTGTAGAAGTGCAGGTATTCTTTCTATATGTTCTTTGTGATCTTCTTTAGACTTTTATTCTCTACTTGCTCTGGACAAAAAAGAAAGGGTCCGCTATGTGTTATTTGAGATTTTGGCCAAGTGCTTTTGTTGTAAAAGAATGGAGCACATGTCAAAGACGTTAGAGATGCGAGCATGGAATTTTGTGTAGACCTAAAGCCTGTTACCCGTGTAAATGATATTTTAAGAATTCAATAGCCTTATGCATTGCCCGCCATGTTCTGATGTAGGTCTGCTAGAAATAAATTTATGATTTGCAATTCATCATTGTTGATGTGTCCTATTTTCACAGTTGCTGTTGTTTGAATTATATATTGTTTGTTTGCTGATGTCCTGAGCTGACTGTGATGTCCATTGCTTCAGAATTCCATGGAAAAACTTTGGTAGTATTTGCATTTAAATTCTTGCATATGTTGGCATTTAGTGCTTCATAAGTAGGAGCACTTTTAAGAGTATTTGTACAGTGGTTATGCTAAAATTAGAAAGTACTCCCATAGTATTTGCCTCTAAACTGTTATGCTCTAAAATATTTTTTTCCTTCTGTTGAAGGGTGAAAAGTTAAGGCGGAGAAAGGACTGGTCTCAGTGGGTCCTGCCACCATTGGTTCAGAATTTAACTGTCTCAAGTTCTCAATCTCTACAGAACTCGACTCCCGATTTACTTGTTGAAAATCTCCAACGTGTTGCATTTGATGATAAGACTGTAAGACATGGAAATGCCGAAGCAGATCTTAGTAGATCATCACCTGCTGAATTAAGTACTCCATCCTAAGCAATGTGGCAATCAACATTTGCAGCCAATGCCAGTTGGAAATCCAAGTTAGAGTCGACAGTTCTGTGGCGCAGATTTGATAGCTATTGTGCTTCGAGCAATCAATGAGTTAAGTCTTTACGGTTGCTGATGGCAATGACGTCTCATGAAGGAAATAGACAGGGAATAAACGAGAACGGAACTGGAAATAGAATTATAATGTGTCTTTTAAGCTTGCACCTTGATTTTGTTGGGATGTACATCTTGTTTTATTGGGGATAAGTATTTTCTTTTCCTTTTATGTTAAGTTGTTCATCTTTATATACAGGCAGGGGAAATTTTGATTCTACTTCCCATGCAGCCCCTGAGTATTGTTTTTTAAAAACCAAATCTTTGGGGCTAGGTCACTTATCTTTGAAGGAGGTAAATTTTACGGAAAGGTATGGTTGCTGAAGAATGGTCTTGCTGGATCTGCTGCACTCTGTGAAGACCCTTGTGGGCACATGATTATCTTGTATTGTCTTTCTGTTTGTTTCAAACACAGCACCATTGATGACTCTATATCTGTTCAAGAAGAGGCATTTGTTGCCCTTGCAAAACTTAATAAGCATCTTTATGCTTGGTTGTGATATACTTGGTCTCTATGCTTCATAATATTTAAGGAAGCTAGTCTTATCAAGTATAAGCTTTTGGCTGGGCTAGCTAGACTAGATTCACTGTTTTTGTCTTAAAATGTTGTTATTGAAAATTAGCTCTATTTTGGCGTTCCCTTTTTTTTTTGGAGGGGGGAGGGGCGGAGTTACAGAAATGAAAATATCTTACTAACTAATTACTCGTTATTGCACCCCAAGAACCCATAACTGTGTTAACTTTAAGGGGAAATTACCCCATAACAATAGTAGTAAAATATGGGTGAAGCATTGATCTGGGCGCATGATTAGAGCTATTTGACGAGTCAAATTTTGGTTACGATTGTTGGAAACTATTTAATTTTACATCCTAGTTTATGTACATATAAAAAATGATATATTTCTTGGGAAGTATCTTGAATATTCCAACTCTTGAGTATTTAAACAAGACGAGATTTCGAATGTCCCATAAGTTCTTGGATATTAACTAAGAGGTCTGAAAACATTAAACATTATCTTTCTTAGTGAAGTGATTTGGAAATCCTATAAACTCTTGATACATTGATAAAGAGATCAAGATATAGACAGAAATTTCTTGACAATTAAGAAAGAGCCATAAAATTCTCCTTACATGGAGATCAAATAAATATAAAGAGATTCAAATTATTCTCCTATCGAGAAATACGTCACTGACAGTCATCAATTCACGAGAGTATAGTGAAGGGAGGAACAAAAATGTACATGCATTATTGTTGATAAATAGTCTTGTTCCTTTATATTTTATTTGTGGTTGAAATTTATTTTCTATAATTTTAAAATTAATTACAAACACTTGCACCCATGACGAAGAGAGTTTGAGGATGCCATTGTTAGGACCTTTGCAGGTATGACTGTGCTGTTTTGATGATGACAAATGGAATCAGGTTCAACCAAGATGCACCACGAGTCACAAAGCAGAATCCCATTTGGAGAAGGATTGCTACTTAAGGAAATAGAATCAGAAAGGGACTCGGAAAGGTAGTAGCATTAGAATAGGACTCCTATAAGGAAAAGAATCGCGTGCCCCACTTATGATAAGAGTCCTACATGGAATGACTCTAGGGTTGACGGTATAAACAATCTTTAACCCCAGAAGTCATAGCTTTTGCAATTTGAAAAGTGAGAGTATTTAAACAAGAACGCAGGCACTAAAAGAGAGCACTCAAGCAAGCTCTAGAGTTAGATTTTTCTTGATTGTTCAAGTTGTTTTGCAATTTTCTTAAAATCTTTGTTTAGGGCAAATATCGTAACAGGTTGTTCTTCTATGTGTGATTATTTTTTGAGAGTGTGTTTGACTCTCATTCGTTGTGAGTCATGAAGAGTGAGTTTGTAAGTTGACATTGCTCGAGTTTAAAGTAATAAGAGTTGTTGAAATCCTACTAGTGTAGGTAGTGATTATTTCTCCCTTCACGAAGGAATTTTTTCACTATAAGTTGGTTATCTTCTTTACTGCATTACTTTTACTGTCTGGTACTACTCTTGAACTAGGTTCACTAGTAGAATAAGGCTAGCCTTCTTTTCAACCATGAAGGGCACCAAGATGAAATCTAACAATACAAGTGCATCGTCGAAGGGGAAAGGAAAGCAATGTAATAGTTGTTACTTGTTAGAACATGCATAGCGAAAGCGTTATTCAAGATCACAAAAATATAATAAATAACTAGACAACATGATCTAAAAGAATTGAGACGATAACTAACTTGTTGAAAATATCATGAAACTTGTTCAGGATCAAGAAATCTAGGACTGAAGTCTTCTACTATATTTTCTAACTTATTTTTTCTATGAACAAAGATGTTCTTCAGAAAAAGATGATTGTTGACCAACCATATTTATATTTTTCTATAGAAGGGGAAGGATATGAAAGAAAGAAGAAATACTTTCAGCCATTAACCTCCATCAGTAACAATTAACAGCCATTAAAAGCAATTCGCAGTCATTAGGAACCATTAATAGCAATCAACAACGAAAGGTTTTCTTCTTTCTTCTTTAAGGAAAAAAAATCCAAAGTTTTTCCTCTTTGAAACTAATAGATAATTTAAAAATCAAAATGATTTATTACTACAGTAGAAGACTAGCAAAACAATTACTTCTTCTAGAATAGTCCTTTTTTTTTTTCGAATTTGATCAATTAATCAAGTATAGTAGAGCATGCAAATTTATTAATAGAGGCTTTCAACCATAATGTTAATTCGTAAAAACATGAATTAATCATATTACAATAAATTATAGATTATACCACCAAAAATCTGTAATTGCGCTTCTCGAATTAATTTCAAAATTTACCGCTACATTTTATTTAACTTTCATATTAAAATTACGAACACTAATCAATTAAATCAAACTTTTGAAAAATTAATTTATTGATTAATTTAATTATTTTTTTTGTGCTTAAACTATGTCACATGATACATATTAAATCCACCTGCAGTTTACACTTGTCAACTTATAAGTAACCATAAAAGGTGAAATTGAGGAATCTGATGCAGAGATTAAAAATTTCATAGAAGGTGGCAATTGGAAGGGGAATCAACTTGAAGAAACTTGATAAACCCTGGTGGATGGAGTGCCCTTCAGGAAAGTTTACTGTCAAGTCTGCCTATCAACTGTTAAGGCATAGGAAGGATCCTATGGATTGGCCTAAGAAGATGTGGGTGAAGGGTCTTCCTTACAAAATCTTTTTCTTCTTTTGGAGAGTTTGCAAAAGAAGAATCCCAACTAATGACATTATAAGGAGCATGGGCATTGCAGTGGTATCAAAATGTTACTGTTGTGACACTGACACTATTGAGAGTCTAAATCATATATTACTAACAGCTCCTATAGCAATTAGACTATGGAGGCAGTTGTTTGCTGTGCAGGGTTCAATATATACAATAGCTGCATCAATACTACCATTATGGAGTGGTGGATGCACGCTGATAATCTGAGGAGCCAAACCTATCCTGAATTCCATCCCAGCTATTCTTACATGGGAGCTCTGGAAAAGGAGGAATGTAATCAGGCATGGAAAGGTAGTTTCCTACTGCACTCTTCAGAATAATTGTCAGAAGACCATCTAGCAGCTGATGAGGACAATCATCCCTAATTGGAAAAAAGTACCTATTGCTTGGATAGAAAGTTATGAAATGCTGCACATGTACAAACCTACTCTAGAGGTGAGAATTATAAGATGGGTAGCTCCACAGATAGGGTGGGTTAAATGCAACACAGATGGAGCCTGTAGAGGTAATCTGGGGGAAAACTCATTTGGTTTCTATGTTAGAGATCATCCAGGGAACCTAATTTATGCTTAATTGATACACCCAAATTTACACTCCAAAAGGAATAGTAAAGCGATCATTGATCAAATATAGAACTCAACAAGAGTTGAGGTCAATCCCATAGGGAATGCGTGATAATAAATCTATTAGCACCCTTTTTCAGATATAAGTTCTATTCCCAAGATAAAGATGCATGAAGTAAATGGGGGGTTTATGATGTTTCAACTAAATTCCTAATGTAAAGTAGCTAATGTGTACGTTGACTACTGGATTTCAAACAGTTAATGAGAAGCTAGGGTTGTGTTTCCCATGACGTCTAATACGATAACCAAAATTGGTGCGGTAAACCCATTCATGATTGCGTATACAAGATCAAACAAAATATATAAACCTAGTTCACCTTCCGGTCCTTCCTAGATGTATTTCACTCATCATCCTCTGATCTCAGAATGTGTATAATTTTTACCTTTGTTCTAGATCTCAAAATACTCTCACTTTTCGGTCTCAAGTATTTAGACTAGGTTAAAACTCCGAATTTCCGTTGTAGAATTCTTTTCCTAATCATTGCATCCCTACGGGGCATGTAACATATACAGGCTTATCCTAACGCGTCAACTCATTAAGGAAGAAGTTAAGCCAAAGAACGCTATACGATGATCAATCCCAAGAGTTCACCCCTAAATTTTGTTATCTTATTGAATTGTCATGGTTCCCACAACCCTAATTATGGGTTTAGCCTAGCATATTCAAAATAATTTGCCCACAACAATATAAAGAAATCATGATAAATAACTTACTATTGATAGAAAATGAATCCATGTGTTACAATCTCTAAAGAGATGATCGCAATCCAAGAATTCAATGTAAATGAGCGCACAATAGTGTTCTCTAACTCCAGTTGTCCAATAATAATAAAAACGGAATAAAACTAATATATATATACAAGGAAAAACCTAATCCAACTTAAAATAGGAAAAGAGACGTCGGCATGGGTACGAGTCACTATACGGACCGTGAAGGTCCACATGGACCTTGAAACGGTCTGTGAGTCTGTATTGCATTGCGTTCCCACATGTATCAGTACGGTCCGTGTAGGGGTTCACGGACCGTGAAATGGCCCGTGACCCTTACCTTAGCGAATTCCAAGCAACACATTGATCCTCCATCTTCACGGCCCATAGTTGGTCACACGGCCCGTGACGACCCCCGTCTCTCTCCACTTATATGATTTTTGTTATTTTCGATAGTGATCCTTCCAATTTACGTCAACTTTACGGCATGTGACATGATCCGTGTCAATTTCCACGGCCCGTGAAAGGCCTAGTGGGATGTGCCTTAGTCTTCTTCGTTCCAACTCTTTTGGCACACTTCTAGCCGTTGTTTTTCAAGCCAAGTGCGAGGCTACGACGGGTCTCACGGTCCGTTGAGTAACACATAGGCCGTGAAGGCACCCGTGGTCCTTCACTTGGTTCAATTCATTTCTTCATTCGTTTGGGCCAATCCATGTACCCTCCCACGGTCTGTGTGAGGCTACATGGGCCGTGAAAGCCTCCATATGCCAACACTTCAGCTCTTTTTTCACTCTTTTTCTTACACTTCACCCATTGTTCCATGCCTTAATCATTTTTCTAAAAAATAATAAAATACACACATCAAACCAACAGATTCACTCGAGAACATGCAAAAATTCTATGTTCAAAGCATTACAAGAGTCGTATTTCTATGACTCATCAACGCCCTCAACTTAGAATATTTGCTTGTCCTCAAGCAATGACGACTCAACCAAACAACGCATAAATACAAGTGCCTCATCAGACCTATGGGTAACCCTTCGATTTCAACATATATGCTCAGAAAAACATGCTTAAAATGTGCTTACACCCCAAACATACCCACACAGATTAAGGTAAACATTTTGCATGTACGGTCAGCCCACATAAGATCGGGAACAAAGATGAACCAGTTGTATTAGCAACCAACAGTGCAAGGATAGTGATATCACTACAAAGAAGTCTCGCACACGCAAAAAATCAATGTAGAATAGAGACTGGAATGCAGACACTCACTCTCGCAAATGTTTTTTAGTGGACACACAAGTATCGACTATATGCTTGCCCTTATTTTCACCACCTCAACTCTCGAATGACCTTTTTAGGATCACATTAGGACTTTTGTGGCTTGTAATATAGGCTCGGGTTAGGGTGGAGTAAATTTAGGATCAAGTGACTAATCGGCCCCTCCAAGACACTATTTTAACTCAGCCAACTGCTCTCAGTTTTCAGTTCCTATTGCCCCCACTTTTCACTTTCTTTGCCATTTGGGAGTGATTTCCACTTTTTACTTTCTCAATTTTTTTTTAAAAATATTTTTGACAGTCACACCCCCAATTTTCTTTTACTCTTATTGTTTGGCTCTTTTCCTCACTTATTTTTCTGTTTTTCTACAGTAGTCACCCCCAACTTAGGCTTTTGGCCTAGGCTCAAGTATACAATGTCTTTTTACAGGACCAGAGCCAGCATAAACAACCCTCAACTTAGGCCTTTGGCCTAGGCTGAGGTTCACAATGTCCTTGGAGAGACCAGGGCCAACATAAAACTTCCCAGACAAGGTGATTACAAAGAAAAGGGTCTATTTAGGCTCAACTTTTTGGTTCAAAAAGGGCAACTTCAATTGGTTGGTAAACTTTTAGGATAAGTGACTAATCAACAAAAAGGGCCTAAAATCACATCCTAATTTAGTCATTCCATTGTTTTGGTAGGACTAACCAGGCGTCTTCTAGCTTACGAGTGTGCCCCCTGAAATTAAGCAAATACGCTCACACACACACGAAAATCTCCTACATTAATTAGCACTAATCAACATAGTTATGCTTCATTCATCAATATACCAACCATACAATGCATACCATGCTTTCCAGAAATCATAATAGCTAGTCAGGATGGGATGCATGCACATACAAGCTTTTTGCAATATTTTAAATTTTAACTTGAGGCATTTTACTCAGCTCAAAACATGGGTTACCCTAGACTACTATTTTGGTATGAGATCGATGATCTCGATGAGATTGATATTCCAATCTTTCTTCTTAGAACGTATTGATTTGACCCCATAAGCGGGACCAAGCATGTTGCCGCCAGAAGCAGAACCCCGTATTTCTTCTAGAGAATCTCCTAATTGTTACTCAAAGGCGCAGGTTGATCTCTCTGGTTGAGGCTGCATTCATTTATTCATATTCAACTTGACACGTGGGAAGGACACTACAGTGGAAGTGTGTTGAATCAAGAACAGACAGTAAACGCCTTTATTATGGACGCTTTATTCTGCATGAATTGCGCAAGAAGTTCTTTCGGTTAAAACGCCGTGCGACTCGGAGGACATAAGACTTCTTGGTCAAGCCAAAAAGATTGCCGACTGGACTTCAGAGCTAATGGGGATTCGTTTCTAAAGAAAGGAGTACCAACCTTACCATAACCTTCAAGGTCAGATAGTGTGTCAGTAACGACCCAATCGGTTAATAGCCGACCGCTCTACCACTGAGCTACTGAGGAACAACGGACTTAATGTTGGAAGCCGACTCTCGTTCTTTGGACCATCTTTCTCTATCTCCCGAAAAACCATTTTAGCTAAAAATTCATGTTGGGTCGGATTCGAACGAATCTTTCGATAATCGGTAAAAAACTCTTTATCTATTTTTAGAAAATTAGAAGATAAGAACAAAAGACAAAGAAATGAAGAAAAATAATATAGTTTATTATCATACATATCTTTCTCATGTAGGAGATGAATAAGTCCATTTATTTAGTTCTACAGTTCTACATTCTTTCCTTCAATAATGCCTTCGCTTCACTTCAAGACGCTATTTACCAAGGAAAGACTACCTTTTTTTTGAATGGAAGAAGCAGAAGGGGTGAACGAGCACTGTGGTAACGAGCCGTAAGAAAGATGAGCAGAGCATTCCTTCCGCCAGCCTTTATAGGAGTAGGGGAGCGTGGTGAGATAGATAGACGTCCAATCCTGCAGCAGCTAGTTGCTCGGCCTTAGTCTTGGGCTGATCTCAGACTTCAATCAACCCCTTCGTACTTCGATCCAATCAATCGATCGATCAAGAGGCTAATCTCTTTTGTTTGGGCCGGTAGCTAAAAGAATGGATCTCATAGATACATATAGAATTCTGCGGAAAGCCGTATTCGATGAAAGTCGTATGTACGGCTTGGAGGGAGATCTTTCATATCTTTCGAGATCCACCCTACAATATGGGGTAAAAAAGCCAAAATAAGTGATTTTAGCCCTTATAAAAAATAAGCACATGTATTTATACAAACATCATAACTTAAACATGCCAATTCTACTAGATAATACACTTGAGAGAAAAGAAATCTGGCAAGAAAAACTCTCAAGTGGCAGGATGCCCAACCCCCTCCAAAAAGATGGTGCAATGCCCTCATTGCACCGTAGCTATAAATAAAGCACAAAATGAGAATAGAACATACCTGTGACGCCTAGGTGTCAGTCGGACCATCGGGATCTGACCCACCGATAGGGTCCCTGTTATCAAAAGTCACACTAGATCCAAAGGTGCTCCCGGAGGCTCCTATCCTTGTGGCCTCTCGTGCTAGCTGCTCCCTTTCTTCTTGCTCTGCGGCTGCTCGACGCTGGGCTGTTATATCCTTGCGCAACTTCTTCTCCTTTGCATGCTGCAAATCTTGCGGAGGACTGGCACGTTGGCTGCATCTCTTGCTTTTGTCCTTTCTTCTAGATTTTTCAGTGGGTGGCACCGGTGCAGCAGCTGGAGAGGGCGGAACACCCTATATATCATCCAAAATCGGAGACACTAGGGCATTGAAAAGTGACATCCAAGACTCTGGAGGTGGGGCCGGCGTAGTGCGGTTGTATTAAGTCGTCAACTGGGAAATTTGGTCCTTCATGTCACTCACTTTCTGCACAAGTTTGGTCATTTCATTTCAAGACATACTCCCAAACATACCATGGAAGTACCCCTCCAAAGTGTTGACATGATTCTGCAAGTTGCTGATTTAACCCAATAGTTCAACCCGGAGGCGATCCTCTGCCTGTTGGACGTGAGACTAAACCACCTAAGGCATCCGTGCGACTATTTGATCAACAATCGTGCGTGTTTGCCCTTGGTCGGTCACTATTCTAGCTAGGAACTCATATGGGACATACACGTACCCTTGTTGCACTGGAGGCGCTGCACCACTGCCCTCAGGCTGCTTAGAAGTCTTACTTGACTGTGGGGCAGTGGTGTAACCCTCAAATGACAAGGGTTGCTGTGGAGCCACTTGGGGAAACATCACCGGATCCCCCAGCCTGCGTGATCTAGTGCACATTAGAGGGTTGTGAACATCCTTAATTAGGGCAATGTTAACCACACCTTTGGGAGCTATCTTTCAGTCCAGAAAGTGCGTGGTAGGGACACGGGCCTATTTGCAAAGTTCCCTGATCAGGCATGGGAAGGACATACTAGCTCTGTCTGATAAGGCTCGATCTCGCATTTCAATAGCAATGATCCAACTCACATTTTTAATCCCATACTTAGCAATCAAGCACGCTACCAAAGAGGCATGGGAAGGTTGAAGTGTGTTGTCATTATTAGCTTTGGATCTTAGCCTGGCAGGCGCCCCTACCACCGACCACCAAAATTTTGCAGCAAACGTGAGAAAAGCCTTGGCAATAGGAATTCTGGGTTTTGTAACCCAGTCTGCATCAACCCCCTGTATAGCAATCCGCTCAGCAATCCATTTTAGTAGTGTAGCCCGCGAAGTCGAATTGGATATTTGGCCCTCATTGGTAATCTTAACATGTCTATCAATAAATAAGCCATTCGGAGGGGCCTGATAATCTGGACCAAATAGAAACCTATTGATGGTGGTCTAAAAAATGTCCACCCATTCCCCACGCACCATGACATGCTCCCGCGGGGACAATTTGAAGGCCAACTGCTTCTTCACTCTCTTGGACTGGTTTCCCTGGATGGAGTCCAATAAGCTGGCAGCGTAGCTGGAATAAAATTCAGCAATCAGCTCGGGCCCGTAATAGCCGGGTGGTTGCGCCATCCAACCAAACTTATATGATTCAAACACATCCCTGATATCCCGGACCCCATCTAGTTGATCCGTGATGACCCGAACCTTAGGAATGATGGCCCACCGCTGGTATCCCCCAGAGTCCTGCATATAAATCTCCTTCGCGTCGGGGACTATCCATCAGCCGCGTAAAAACACAATAAGCCACCTAGAAGTTTCAAGATCTGACGTCTGAGAAACTGCATAATATGTGGCTTCATCATCACTGTCTCGGAGGGTAATCTCGTCATCCGCAACCTTGATGTGGTGCTGGTCCACCTCCGGGGTACATGCATGTTCATCTGGTTCCAGGACATCATCCTCCCCCTCAACTCCCGCCTCAAGAACCCCCTCCTCAAACTGTGGCGCTATAGTTCGGCTCGTTGCACGGGCTCTTGTAGTGCGAGGGGAGTGAAGAGAGACATTGCTGGTAAAGCGGACCTCGGACCCTCCTGAGGAGTCATCGCCTGAGTCACTCCCCTGGTGATTACTAGATGACACAGTAAGAGAATCATGGAGGTGTGACCCAAGCTCGTCCCTAGGTTGACTTGACCTTTAGCGTGGACCCATGGTTCTGCAATTGCCACGAATAAATAAAATGGTTAATCATGATGGAACAAGCAGGGCGACGCACCAACGGGTACTTATGTCATGCCCCAAAGAGAGGGGAGGTGCGACTGGCACCCGATACCATTATTGGCTAGGTAAGCCACTAACATGCTAGTTAACTAAACTAGGGACCAAAAGAAAATTGGGTAGCATAATGTTTAGAAAAAAACTAAACCGGGACCGTTTAGGTCATGACCTGGTCAATAGAAAATCACGTACATCAAGATAAGTAATCTAGAACAATAAAGTACTAGCTAGCCGACAACGCTGCCACCACAGAGGTACAGGCACACACCATATATACCAATCTGATGACTGGAGACCGAAAGACACAAAAGAACCAACCCACAATAACATGTCCACAATAGCCTCTAAGAGAACTACTAATACTGCCGGGACAGGGCCCCGACTATACCCAACTGTATAACAAAAAGTAAACATCTTGTGAAAGCTCCAGGAAGAGGTGGAGCTTACCAACTCATAGCTGAATGGGGCTCCTAGTGGAGGGGTAAATCAGAACCCTTACCTGAACTTGCATGCACGAAATAAAATACAACGTCCCCAGACAAAGGGACGTCAGTACGAATAAACATATACTGGTATGTAAGGCAGGAAGTAAAATCATAGATAACCGTAGTAAAAAGGTTAATAGAAATACCACCTGTAACTAAAACTCAAGTAGCCTTAATGGAAAATAAGCAACTTCCTAGTGATCAAATATTGCATGGCATGCTCGAGTATTGCATGTCATGAATACATATATATATATATATATATATATATATATATATATATATATATATATATATATATATATATATGCAAATGCATGACATACCCAACCAAATGCTAGCACTGGTAGTCCTTTCCAGTAGCTAACCGACATCATATCTATCAACCTGTGGCCATCTGTACCATATACATATATATATTTGAGAAAATAGGCCCCATACCTTCGATTATAGCTCGAATTCCATGCATAACGTGCAATGTATGATATGAAGGTTGAATGCACATAGTAGACCATAGAAAGAACTTAGCCAATCTTGGCTCATTGGTACAGTTATTCTCATAGCATCATAATCATTGTCATTTAGCCAATCCTGGCTCATTGGTACACTTATTCTTGTAACATCATAATCGTCGTCATAACATATACACATGACTCGTAGGATCTTTTATGTCTTTTTAACAAGTTTGGGAACTTAACCCAACATTTAGAGTGAAGCTTTAACTTTGAAAATATTCATAAAGGTGCTTTACATAATGCTTATACTTGATCCCGTGTCAATTAGTCAAGGAAAGTATTTAAGCAGAATTAAGTGCCTTAGTAGTTAAAATATGAGCATTACACTAGAGATTATTGGAAATCAACGCGTTACTTGTTAAATGCTTCAATTATATGTTTGTATGGAAGAAGGACTAATTATGAATACTACATTCCCTTTGCATTCTATATTTATTTTAATGGCACTACACCAAGAAGAGAAACACCCTGAACATATGAATCGGTAGCCAGGAAAACTGACAAAATGATATATAAATATTGAACGTCCAGTTTAAGCGAACGAATGGAATTTAAACCTAATACTATCATGAAAAAAACTCAGCTGCAATCCTAATGCCTTTCACAGAAGGTCTTTCTAGCAACAGAATAGTAAGATATCATATTTGACATTTTGGGAAACTTCCCGGATTTTGTGCTAAAAGGTTGGACGGAGCTTCGCCTTAACATACCTCTCCAACAAACATCCAATTGCCAAAAGTTTCGTTATGAAAGGTGTTCCTTACATCCTAAGCTTCACAACGACTATATATATGTAACTTAAAGATACCTATAAACAGTCAAAACTTTAGCATCAATGACCATATTCAACAAGAAGCATTTACGCGAGGAAATGTCCATAATACTTCATAAGAATGACCGTAAAGGAGCCCAAAAATTATGTCTTGAACACACCAGCTGCAAACTAATAATAACCAGCAAGAACACCATTTTTTACACTCCAAAAATAGCCCCAAACTCAGCTAATAAGAGAGGAAAACAATTGCAAAGCGTAAGGCATACATTTCTAGGCACGAGGACAAATTTAATGGTTAAAATACGAAAAACTTACCTAAGTCACTTAGAGAACTTTTGGGAGCTTCCTCTTCAGTTTCTTACTGTTTTGGGACAAAAAGGGTTCATTTTTGAGCTTTAAAATGTCAAAATAGCCGACTTAAAGTTGGGCTTGACCCGACCCCGCCCATGACCCGGTTTCCTGCTCGGACAGTCGCATTAAAACTATCATAACTCTTTATTATGAGGTCGGTTTGATGCGCAGTTTGGTGCGTTGCAAACTAGACTCATAGATCTTCAATTTAATAGGTCATGGACTTTCTAACACTTTATACTTTGGGAGATATGGCCTGTTACATTTGACTTACATTTGAGAAGGAGTTTTTAAAGAAACTTACAGTAACCTTGACCAACCTTTATCTTGCCACTTTCTTGATTCCAAGACATAATGTATGAGCTTTGTGCTATTATAATAACTTTTAAAAATCCATTATTAGAAAATTATAAACTTTTAGTCCCATCCGAAAAGTGAAACCTAATTTAAACCTTCCAAAAAGGGCGATGTGCCACTCGTGTCATTTCTTTAACCCCGAATGTGTATTTTGGGGATTCCTTTGACCTGAAATATTAAGTCCTTGATATTACCTGTTATTGTCAGCCTTATTATCCCTAGGTGCTAGCAAAAATCACATGTGCCTTATATAACGCCATATTACTTAAATAATGAAAGACGAGAAACACGGGGTCTCACAACTCAGACTTCCCCCGTGCTATTAAAGTGACAAAACCCCTTAAGAGTGGCGTCAACCAGTCTATCATAGGGAAATTGCACTTAAAGACATGTGGAACCTAGGATAAAATTCATCAACGAAACGCAAACATCAAGAAGTAACAAAGGTGACACAGACGGAGGGCCCTACACGGGCCGTGTAGCGTGACACGATCCGTGGCAGGGCCCGTGAGAGGTACTTAGTAGCTTAGAGGCTAGGTACTTCGACACAGGCCACTACACGGTCCATGTACGGGTGCATGGGCCGTGCAACGATTCGTGAGAGGGTCGTTGATCAAGTATAGAACTCAACAAGAGTTGAGGTCGATCCCACAGGAAATGCGTGAGAATAAATCTATTAGCACCCTTTTTCATATGTAAGTTCTATTCCCAAGATAAAGATGCATGAAGTAAATGGGGGATTTTATGATGTTTCAACTAAATTCCTAATGTAAAGTAGCTAATGCGTACGTAGACTACTAGATTTCAAACAGTCAATGAGAAGCTAGGGTTGTGTTCCCATGATGTCTAATACGATAACCAAGATTGGCGCGGTAAATCCATTCATGATTGCGTATACAAGATTAAACAAATTATATAAGACCTATGTAATGCCCGGTAAATTACCAAAATACCCCTAGAGAGGAGGTGTGCGCAAAATGCGTCTTCCGATACTCAGATTAAAAATCCGAGAGCGGATTCGTGATCAGCACGGAAAATTGAGTGGGAGAAGGGTCTCGGTTGATTTTTAGAGCGACCGAGTCAAAAGATAATGTTTCGTTCCAAAACGAAAAACAGCGTGCCTTCGCGACAGGGCCGCGTTAAGGACCTACCGCGGACCCATGCTTATCTTTTTCTGTGATTTTTTGACGGAGTTGAGTTTTTCGAAATTACACTGTCCGCGACAGGTCCGCGTCGTGGACTGTGTTATTTCAAGTCCGAGAAATATTTCCTTAAAATTTCGAGGGGCATTCTAGTCCATTCCTATACTTTCTAGACCTCCCATACGACGAATAAAGGTCATTTTTCTGAGAAAAGGGTTCCAAAAACCCATCCAAAACATATTCTCTCTAGAAAAGTCATTAAGCCAGGGCTTGAAGGGAGTGGAGATTGAGGAATTCAAGAGGAGTTCGTACAAGAAAGTGTGTTAGCAATCATCCCAGGTATGTAAGGCACACTTAAAGCATGGGATTGTTCTCCCATGTGCACTTCTTAGTAAATTGAGTTGTGTATAAAATGCAATGAGATTGATGTGAAGATTGTTGAGATTTTACACAGAGTTTTACTCACTGCATATGTTTTACATGAACAGATAATCATCATAAACTTGATTTAGTGCATAATTCATTTTCATGAGTATTTTACACAAAACCCTACGATTATTTTATTAAGATGTGTAAGAATGAACCAGGGGATGAGTCTAGAGCCTTAACGAAGATGATGTCTGTGACATTGTGATTGTGTTTCGCATTTGATGAGAGTCTTGATGATGATGTTGATGAGAATGATGTTTCATGATGTCTTAAAATCGAAAGTTTAAATTTCTAAAAGAATATCTTGAGTCCATGATGTTGATGATGATATTGATGAGGTGAGGTGATGTTGATGTTGAGGTATTATGTCACTACGGGACTGATGTTGATGTTGAGGTATTATACTCTGTCCCTATGGGACTGATGATGATGTTTTATGTCCCTTTGGGACTGATGGGGTTGATGTCTTATGGGCATGTCGAGTTCTGAGAGGAGTATTGAGCACCGAAATGGGTGAGAGTGAGTCCCACTTAAACCCATTAACTACGTGGCCCATGTAGGAAGAGAGGATTGAACCGCAATGCGGATGACTCCTTTCTTGTCCCAATATAGGACTGAGGTATTTTTCTTATATATCCACTAAGGTTGATGTACTTTACCTCGGGCAGGGTATTGGATGGATGTGGCAATGGTAGCGCTTCGTTGTATCATCACCGGCTCATAGGTGGTGGTTGTCGGTTAGAAAAACTCCCAGTGAGGTCTTACTTCGATAGTACTCTGATGTCGATATTGATATGATATTTGAGTTGAGTTGATGTCGAGTTCCTTGAGTTGAGTTGATGTCGAGTTCCCTGAGTTGAGTTGATGTCGAGTTCCTTGAGTTGAGTTAAGTCGAGTTCCCTTGAGGTGAGTCCGATGTATTGATAATGTTGAGATGAGAGGCTGAGGAGTCATTTGTCTACTGTATTCTCTTGCCTTAGATAGACGTTTGACATTCTGATGGAGTATGATATTGAGTTGACGTTTTCCCTATGCTGTTTTACTTATATTGTTATATTCAGCTATTTTACATGCCAGTACATTCCACGTACTTACGCCACTTGGTGTTGTATCATTTCATGATGCAGATACATGAGTTAGAGGACTTCAGCAGATGCATCGTTGAGATCAGAGATTTTGAGTTCAGTCATTGGTGAGCCTCCTTGTTATCTAGAGGAGACCCTTCTATTGTTGTTTTCGTATTTATTGAGTTGTGTAGCCATAGCCTGTCATGGTCCCATCTTAGACAGTTGAGTCAGGTTAGAGGCTTCATAGACATGAGTAGAGGTTTGATGCTGATGGTTTTCCCTTATGAATTGAGTCGTACTTAGTACTTAATTTTTATGATGATGAGACTGATGTTGGCCATTTGGCCCCCTTATTTGAGGTATCTCATTACTCTATTTCCGTTGTGTTGATGTTGAATGACTGTCCTAAGAACGAGTGGTTCTCTTAGGGACTAGCAATAGTCTCTGGGTGCCAGCCACGCCTAGGATACCCTCCCGGGGTGTGACAACCTAGTTCAGTTTTCGGTCCTTCCTAAATGTATTTCACTCATCACCTTCCGGTCTCAGAATGTGTATAATTTTTACCTTTGTTCTAGATCTCAGAATACTCTCACCTTTTGGTCTCAAGTACTTAGACTAGGTTAAAACCCTGAATTTTCATTGTAGAATTCTTTTCCTAATCACTACATCCCTCCAGGGTATGTAAAAAATACATGCTTACCCTAACACATCGACTCATTAAGGAAGAAGTTAAAAAAGAATGCTACAATGTATACGATGATCAATCCCTAGAGTTCACCTCTAAATTTTGTTATCGTATTGAATTGTCATGGTTCTCACAACCCTAGTCATGGGTTTAGCTTAGCATATTCAACACAATTTTCCCACAACAATACAAAGAAATCATGATAACTAACTTACTATTGATAGAATGATGAATCCACATGTTACAATCTCTACAAAGATGATTGAAATACAAGAATTCAATGTAAATTAGCGCACAATAGTGGTCTCTAACTCTAGTCATCCAATAATAATAAAAACGGAATAAAACTAATATATATATATATACAAGGGAAAACCTAATCCAACTTAAAATAGGAAAATAGATGTCGACATGGGTACAGGTTACTATACGGATCGTGAGGGTCCACACGGACCATGAAATGGTCCGTGAGTCTGTAATGCATTGCGTTCCCACGTGTATCGGTACGGTTGGTGTAGGGGTTAACGGATCGTGGAATGGCCTGTGACCCTTACCTTAGCGAATTCCAAGCAACACATTATTCCTCCATCTTCACAACCCATGTCACGTTCCGTAGTTGGTCACACGGCCTGTGACGGGCCTCGTCTCTCTCCACTTATACAATTTTTGTTATTTTCGACGATGATCCTCTTAATTTACATCAACTTTACGGCACATGATATGGTCCGTATCAATTTCCATAGCCCGTGAAAGGCCTCGTGGGACGTGCCTTAGTCTCCTTCGTTCCAGCTCTTTTGGCACACTTACAGTCATCGTTTTTCAAGCCAAGTATGAGTCCATGGCGGGCCTCACAGTCTGTTGAGTAACACACGGGCCGTGAAGGCACCCGTGGTCCTTCACTTGGTTCAATTCATTGCTTCATTCATCTGGGCCAGTCCATGTACCCTCCCATGGTCCGTGTGAGGCTACACGGGCAGTGAAAGCCTCTATATGCCAACACTTCAGCTCTTTTTTCACTCCTTTTCTCGCACATCATCCATTGTTCCACACCTTAACCAATTTCCTGAAAAATAATAAAATATACACATTAAACCAACAGATTCGCTTGAGAACGTGCTAAAATTCTATGTTCAAAGCATTACAAAAGTCATATTTCTATGACTCATCATTAATCCAATTACATTGGAGTGAGAACTAACACAGTAGCTGAAGCCAGGGCTATAAAGGCTTACTGTCAGAGCCAAAGACTTGGACTTATTGTCTTAGAATATACTTATAAAGTCCTGAAAGATTCCTTGTGAAATTATTAAGAAGATATTAGCTATCATACAAGACAAATGTTCAGATTGAACATATGATCAGGGAGGCTAACAATTCAGTTGACTACCTAGCTAATATAGCATGCGATAGTGAGGCAAAACACACATACACAACATTCACTCAGCTACCCAACATGGCAAAAGCAATTTTAAACATGTATAAGCATGAATTCCTTCAATACGAGTTAAGAAAAAGAGAAATAGTGATGGTAATAGTCAGAATCATAGCTAAGTACTTGGCCTTCGATATTTGCACAGAACAATATTTACAGAAGATGAAGCATCCAACGACAGAAATTGTGCAAATTCTAGTCATGCCTAGGCTAAATAGCCACCAAAAAGGGATACAAAATCAGCAAAAAGAGAGAAGCCATAACCGGGTAAGTCATTGGAGCATGCATCACCATCCAGCCCATTTCAAAAGCCAAATGACCAGGTCACCTTCAGTAGGAGGCAATCTGTTGAAGCAGAGATGATTAGAAGAGGAGAAATCACACAACATACCAGAGGAAGAAAAATGGATTCTTATATGGTCTGTGATGATGACGGAAGTCTTAAATCCTCGCAAAAGGGTGATTCTACTAGAGATAATACATGAACAATAGAAGTCAAGGTTAGAAACCTTCGGAGCAAATAGATAGAGGGAATACTGTAGCGGTTTCAAACCTTTGACAGCTGAAAACATGAAGGATCAGTGTAACACGATGAAGGTAATTAGGAACCCAAAAGCGGAGGAAGAGGAAACGCCTAGTTGGTTCCCATATATGAAACGGCAGAGCAAACAGAGAGAAAATGGGGGAACTCTTTTAGGAAACCTAGGGTTTTCTTTATTTGTGTTAAAGGTCGGCTCTTTATTAGTAAGAACCACTTTTACATTTACATTGGAGGGGCCTGGATGTATTGGGCCGCTTTGGGCCCAACTTGTTGAAAGATTTTTCTGCAATAAAAAGGGTCACTGACCCAAAAATTTCAAAATGAAATAAAATAAAATAAAAAAGTAACCATAAAAGGATGTCTTCTATCTCAAGTTCGAGACACGGTTCTTTCAAGTGATTGTTACTTCATTAATGAATTTATCATCATCCAATATATTAGGAATATGTTGACTCATAATAAACCTTTTAATAGATTAAAATAATAAATCAAACTATATAGATCATAATAATTATATTAAGATCAAGAGTATAAGTACTGCAATGGACTAGAGAATCTGTTTATTAATATTCAGAACATTAAGGAACATATCTATCTAGACCGTTCAATACATACATAATGCACTAGCACAAAAAGTTAAATTTTAACCATTTTCATAATTAAGATGAAACCATTTTTAATCTTGTGCTACAATCATCAATATGTTTGTCCTATTATATCTTTAATTATGAAAAATAATTTATGACTTATAAGAATAAACAATTTTGATTTTTCGTGCATAAGTTAATTCATACATAAAATTGTCTACTATATAAACAAAGAACACACATCTAAACATAATGATCCATTCAATTAAACTTTGTTATAAAAAGTAACGTAAAATAAAATAAACAATATTTACAAGAGATTAAAATATAATATTATAACATAACATCATGGTAAATACTATATCCCAACAATCTCCCCCTAAGACCTGAAATCATGCATTCATAATTTTAACACCCATTTGTTCTAAATGTTGATCAAAAGCTTTCTGTGGTAAACTTTTTGTAAATAGGTCCATCAAATTTTTCTTCGACATAATCTTCAAAACTCTCACATCACCCCTTTGAGTTGTATCACGAATCACGTAATATTTTCTCTTAATGTACTTACTCCTTTTATGGCTTTGAGGTTCTTTCGAGTTTACAACTACACCACTGTTATCACAATAAAGTGTCATTTGTGCTTCAATCAAAGAAATTACTCAAGCTTTTTAAAAAATATTTTGAGTAAAATTTTGAGCCAAACAACCTTTTAGCTACCTCAGAGGGAATTATATATTTGAATTTTATGGAAGAATCAACAACACATGTTTCTTGATCGCCTTCCAAAACAAATACATATCACAACGTAGATTTTCTAGAATCTTTATTTGACTAAAAATTCAAATATGTATATCAAGATAGATATCCAATTATCAGGGTGAAAAACAAGAATGTAATATTTCATGCCCTGAGAGGGTATTGTAGGCGTGACCGACGCTCAGAAGCCATTGTTGTTCCTCAAGTGAACCACTTGAACTGATCACTCATTTAATTATTCAGCGAAAAACTCAATTTATTATATATAGAACAATATAGTGGGCTAACCAAATCATTAACTCAATAAGGAAATAGTTTTAAAATAAAGCAATATAAATCAACCAAACTCAATAGATAATAGCTTTTGAAAACAGACTCAAAGGAATGTCAACACCAATCTACTCCATCTAAGTCTATGAGACATTTATCAACTATCAATAAGATGTCAATGACAGGTCCAGGGCTATCAAAAGAAAAGGAAATGCTCAACTTTAAGAAGAAAATAAAAAATGATTCCTTTAGATGCAAGGAGGGCTCACCACTGTCTCTGGAATAAAATGGATCATCAATTGAGCGCCTGTTGAGGATCGTTATCACATGTACCTACATCATGAAATGATGCAATTCCAAAAGATGTCAGTACATGAAATGTATTTATATAAAATAGCTGGAAAAGAAATGACATAATCAAAGATGCTCAACTTAAGGAAACTCATTTCAACGATTAACTCAACTCAGTAAAACATGCAAGTTTAAGAATAAAATATGCTTTATAAATAGAGTCATTAATATGCAATTCATCCAAATCTAATCAATCATTAAGTGAGAGTTTCTCTAACCGACAACCATCATCTGTGATCTAGTGATGATACAACGCTTTGCATCGTTGCTACAACCGTCCAATACCTTGCGAAGGTAAGGGACAATCAACCTCATTGGATCTATACTCAACCAAAGTCCTCTTTTGGGATGAGATATACATAGCTTTTATCCTACGCTGGTTATGTAGTTTATGAGTTTCGAATTGTTATTTACTCTTACCCAAATTAGTACTCAGTACTGTTCTCAAAGACTCAATGTGTTCATAGGCTCTAATCAATGAATTCAATCATCATGTCAACTATCAACTCTATTTCAATAATTATTTATACTCAAAAGGTTCATGTTCAAAATAATATTAAAATATTGATAATTTTAAAGACTCTTCAGACTAGACTTATGCTCACTCATTTTTATTCAAGATGTTCTCAAATCACACTTTCAACTCAATTAATGCATAAAATTATACATACAAAACTCAGTTAGGATTCCTATAGATGAAGACCTGAACATATATCTCAACTCAAATACTCAACTTATGAACATTATCAACACATATTTGAATAAACATAAGAAAACTCAATATATAATAGTCAATTCAGAATTCAATTCAGGGAACTTGGAACCTAAACTCAAGACTCACATCCATGGAGATGAGAGGCACGTGAACGAACTCTATCCAACATCCTAATTCACACAATTCAAAATCGAGTGTGATGACACTTCCCTGTAACCACAGAGACAAGTTAGCTCAAACATGATATATAAAAATAATGCAGAACAATAAAGAAGAAATAACAGTATAAATATTTAAGGATAGACACAAGGAACATAAATCATAGTCTAAAACTAACCCAAAACTGGTGTCACATGTACAAGTCTCTATCACAACTGAATTAGAAAGAAAATTTGTACAACTCTCAATGTCTTTGATTCTCAAATAGAACAAAAATATTAAATAAGTAGAAATCTGAGGAGTCTACCGACATGAACAAGCTGGTACCTCTCAAACTATCTCAATTCAGTCCAAAAATGAGAAAGAAGTGTCAAGCGCAGAGGGGCTCACAAACTACACACAAGTGTAGAAGCAAGGGCGAGTACTAACTTACACAGTACTCAACAAGAAGATCTACACATAAGTAGAGAATAAAGAACATAAGTACTCCTTTTACTCCAACCGAACATCCAAAACTACAACTTGCACTCAAGAAATTTAGAATACACACACACATATATGTACGCATGCATGTACCACACTATCAGTGCACCACATATCGACATATAATCTCAACAATTCACAGGTACAAAATAAGTTATCAAAATCACACTTTAACATATATCTACATTTAAAATAATGAAAGAAGTGAAATGGGATGCCATGAAATGCAAAATACAATGCAATACCAAATAATCATGATGCATGCATGTCTTACAATACTCATGGGGCCTCACATGGATGGTGTATCCACCAGAACCATTTTTCTTTGTCATTTATCTTTCATCTCTAGCTAGAACCATTTATGTTTGAGTCTTTGTTACACTTTGCTGGAACTATTTTTCTTCGGCTTTTTTTTTATAATTTCTAGCCAGAACCATTTTCCTTCAATTCTTTTATCAATAGTGAAACTCAATCAATATTTTATTTCAACACTGTAATCGCTTTCAAATATGCACAATAGTATGCAAGAACTCCATATAATTCATATATTCAATAATCAAGTAATCAAATTGTACTTTCAACACTAGAACCATCATCAATGGATCATAAGATAGCTGCATTACATCGTTTTCCAAACTCTCAATAATCACTTTATCATTATAGTTCAAAATTACTCATCAATATTTCAGTAGTATTCTTTTAACTATTTCAACACAATATCATGATTATACGATAGTTGTCCAATGACACATTTAGAATGCTTCGATAGTTGTTTCCACAATTACATACAACAATACTCAACACTTAGTCAGTACAAAAAATTCATAATTTTCAATAACGAAAATCATGTAATCAATCAATGTTCTCAATTCAAGGATCAATATCACCAATATGTATATACCAATTCAAGATCCAAGTTGTACATATCATCACATAGCCATTTTTATTACCTCAACATATTCATTAGTTCATTTCATAATTCCTCCAACACATAAAGAAGGAAAATATAAGGTTTAATTAAACTCAATATGGTTTAGGAATACACTTACCTTGATAAAGTAAAAAAATCAATCTGATAAAGCATCTTTTTTTATTCGAATTTAAAATACCACAATCTATTCGAATAATAATTCATAATCAAATTTCGATCCCAACAATACCAAAATCATGAAATTTGAGAAAAAAGAGTAAAACAGTCCAAAAATTTCATATTCGAAAAATGGGAATGAAATCTGGAAATTTTTGTACGAATACATTCCTCATGACATTAGAAATCCATACCAAAAAACCATCTAAAAAATGGAGCTAAAATCAACTCATAATCGCCATTTTTGTAAAATTTGAATTCATATGCAACTCTCCAATATTTCAACTCAAGAGCCTCAATTTGATGTTAAAAACAAGAAGTAATTAACGGGTATGGAGGTTTAGGTTCAAGATAACTTACGCAATGAATTACACTTGAAAATCACTTCAAAGATCGCCATCTACGAGCTCTCCAAGATCAAAAATGAAAAATGAGGTCTATTCCCGCAACAAGGACATGAAATCAGGCCTTTGATGTCGCTCAAGTGATACAAGAGTAGCTTAACTCATTTACTTAAGAGACCTTTGCTTTTGCGAAAGGACTGGTCGTTTTTGTGGCTTTCGCTTATGGGACCCATCTTTCACTTTTTCCAAGCCTACACGAAAAAGTAGCATTCAACTCAGCTCATAAGGAAATTATAAAATCAACCCTCTAGATTCGATCAAAACCCTGTGAACATAGACTGGATATGTAACCCAAATATATTTGACATTCTGAATTGAATGAGATCACCAAAAATTGAATTCGAGGTCTCCTTGATCTAGAATCAATAAGTCACAGCTAAAAAACTTAAGATACTAAAAATATCAAAATGCTATCAGAATACCCAAAGATTATGATGAAACTTATTCTAGTGCTAAAATTACCTCTCCAAACTAGTGGAACCATCAAAAATCCAATTCGAGTACTTGAACTCAAAATGTTGACCAAACTCAAACCTAAGTCAAGCTTTAACTCAAATACCAACTTCAGACCTAAAATTCACTAACAACTCCAAATATGATTTTGACAACTCTCCTAGATTAATTTTCACATTTCATAACCAATGGAATTTACAAAATTTCATTTGAGATTTGAATTTCTAGATGACTTTGAAATTTAAAATTAGATAACTTAAGCCTTCAAAACTTAATTGTTTAGCCAAATCCCAATTTTCTACAAGAATTTTAAAAAACCACCTTTTAAAACTAATCGAATATAACTCAAGATAACTATTGATAGAGGCAAAATAGTAGTTTTTTAAAAAATGCCAAAAAATAAACTTCAGGGTCATCACATCATCCACACAAAAAATCAAGTTTGCCCTCAAACATAAAATAAAGGACATCATCCACCACTAAAAATCATGTTCATCCTCGAACATAAATTAAAGGACATACTTGAAGTCTAAATAAGATGAGGGTAACAGATCCACATATCATACTCAACCTTCCAAGTAGATTCTCCTATGGACGAATACCGTCATTGAATATTCACTGAAGCTATTTCATTAGTCCTGAACTTCCTGATCTATCTATCTAAAATAGCTGCAGAATCTTCTTCATAGGTCAAATCTGGGCCCAACTCCACCAAATCAAGAGAAATCTGTAACACCCGGTAATTTACAAAAATACCCCTGGGGAAGAGGTGTGCGAAAAATGCGTCTTTCGATGCTCGAATTGAAAATCCGAGAGTGGATTCGTGATCAACACTGAAAATGGAGTGGGAAGAGGGTCTCGGTCGATTTTTTGAGCGATCGAGTCGGAAGATAATTTTTTGTTCCAAAACGAAAAACAGTGTGCCTGCGCGACAGGACCGCGTCGTGGACCGGTCGCGGAGCTACACTTATGTTTTCTGTAAATTTTTCGACGCAGTTGAATTTCCGAAAATACACTGTCCGCGACAGGTCCGCGTCGCGGACTGTGTTATTTCAGGACGGGGATAAATTATTTTAAATTATGAAGGGCAATTTGGTCCACTCCTATAATTCCTAAATATTTCCATACGACTAATAAACGTCAGTTTCTAAGAAAAAGGTTTCAAACACCCAAATTTTGAAGCGTATTCTTCCTAAAGGTCACCAAAGTTAGGGCTTGAAGGGAAGTGAGTTGAAGAGATCAAGAGGAGGTATTGTATAATTTCGTTAGTAAAACATCCCAGGTATGTAACGCTAACCTAAAGCATGGGAATGTCCTCCCATGTGCCCTCCTAAATGTTGAATATCATATCTTGATGTGACAAAGTTAATATGAAGAGTTGATGCATGAAGAAAATCTACTTTATCTTATGTATGAGAAGTTTTCCTACATAAACCGATGATCATCACTATTTTGCTTTCTATTATAATCCATTTTATAAGTGTATATTAAACCCTATAATTTTTGTGTTTGAAAAGGAGCATGCATAATGAAGTTAGGGAACATATCTAGAACGATGATGATGTTATGATGAGGTATTGATGTTGAGGTGATGATGTTGATGAGCATGATGTTTAATGAGGTCTTAGCATTACAATATAGTTGCTAAATGATGTCTCTTGAGTTTTGATGTTGATGTCAATGTTATGAGTTGATGTACTATGTCCCTATGGGACTGATGTTGATGTTGATATACCATGTCCTTATGGGACTGATGTTGATGATGATGTACTATGTCCCCCTGGGACCGATGTTGATGTTGAGGTACTATATCATGTCCTTATGTGACTGATGATGATGTATTATGTCCCTATGGGACTGATGATGATGATGTTTTATGAGCATGTCGAGTTTCTGGGAGGAGTATTGAGCACCGAAATGGGTAGAGAGTGAGTCCCACTCAAACCCATTAACTACGTGGCCCGCGTAGGAAGAGAGGATTGAACCGCAATGTGGATGGCTCCTATCTTGTCCTAAAAGAGGACTGATGTTTGATGTTTTCTTGTGGATCCACTGATGTGATGTCCTTTACCCCGGGCAGGGTATTGGATGGATGTGGCAGCGGCATCACTTCGTTGTATCATCACTGGCTCATAAGTGATGGTTGTCGGTTAGAGAAACTCCCAGTTAGGTTCCTTTGATAGAACTCTGATGTTGATGTTGACGTGATGTTCGAGTTGAGTCCTTGAGTCGATGTGATGTTTCCTTGAGTCGATGTGATGTTCCTTGAAATGAGGTGATGATCCCTTGAGTCTGAGTCGATGTGATGTTCTCTTGATGTGAGATGATGTTGAGGCTCCTTGAGATGAGCTTGCTATGATGTTGATGATTGATGAGAGGTTGATGAGTCAATTGTCTAATCTAATCTCTTGCCTTAGATAGACTTTTGGTATTTCTGATGAAGTATGATGTGGAGTCGATGTTTCTTTATTGTTGTGTACTTACCCTGTTATTCAGCTATTTTACATGCCAGTACATTCCACGTACTGACGCCATTTGGCGCTGCATCGTTTTATGATGCAGATACAGGAGTTCGAGGATTTCAGCAGGCGCACCGTTGAAGTCCAAGGTTTCAAGTTCAGATTTTGGTGAGCCTCCTTGCTATCCGGAGGAGACCCTTCTATGTTATTTCCTTTATTTCATTGAGTCGGTAGCCATGACATGTCATGGCACCCCTCTTAGACAGTTGAGTTAGGTTAGAGGCTTCGTAGACATGGTGTCGAAGTTGATGTTGATGTTTTTCCTGATGTACTAAGAGAGTATTTGCTTAATCCTTTGATGTTAAGATTGATGATTGGCCATTTGGCCCTTTTCTATGGTTTTCATATTATGATGTTTCTCCGCTGTGTTGATATTGAGCGATGTGATGAGGCTGAGTGGTTCGCTCAGGGGCTAGCAATAGTCTCTGGGTGCCGGCAACGTCTAGGGTACCCTCCCGGGGCGTGACAAAATCGCATAAGACTCTTTTGGGATGTAATGTCATAACATCAAAACATAAAACACTGGGTGTACAAAAGATAGACTAGGTGGCAAAGAAAGTCTGCAGATCACCTTTTCCGCTTGATCTAGGATCTCAAAACGAAAAATATACCTAGGCTAAGCTTGCCCTTCTTCCCTAACCTTATGACACCCTTCGTGGGACAAATCCTCAACCAAACCCTACATGAAACTCTGATGGTCGAACCCGACAATCAACATAAGACTCTAGGTTGTCGGTAACTGACTCTAAATCAACTAAACCTACTCTATAGCATCTCTAAGCAAGTCGGTATCGAGGCTATCCACCGTAACATAATCAAACCAGCCTATGAATGATCTACATCTACGACGATACAAGGCCTCAAAGGGAGCCATCTAGATGTTGAGATGATAATTGTTTTTGCAAGAAAACTCCACCAAAGGTAATTGCTAGTCCCACTTGACACCTATCATGCAATATTTTATTAATCTGTTGCTAGAAAGACCTTCTGTGAAAGTCATTGGGATCGCAGTTGAATTGTTTTTATGATGATGTTAGGTGAATCCCATTCGTTCGCTTAAACTGAACATTCAATATCTGTATATCAATTTATCGATTTTCCTGACTACCTATCCATGTGTTTGGGGTGTTGCTCTTCTTGGTTTGGTATCACTAAAATTAAAGGAAGATTATGGGGGAAATTTTGTAGTCATTATTAGTCCTCCTTCCTCGATAAGACTGAATTTGAAGAACTAAAAAGGTAACATGTTGATTTATAATAATCTCAATTATAATGATCATGTTTAAAATACTAAGACACTTCATTCTTTTTAAATATTTTCTTCTACTAATTAGCAAGGAACTAATTATAAGAATTATGTGAAACACCTTAAACTCCTTATGAACACTTTCAGAGTTAAGAGATCATCCTAAATGTTGAGTTAAGTTTCCAAACCTATTCAAAAGACATGTAAGATTCTATGAGTCATATGTATATTCTATGACAGTGATTATGATGTTATGAGAATAAGTGTACCAATGAGCCAAAATTGGCTAAATTCCTGCTATGACCTACTATGTGCATTCGATATTTATATCATACATGGCATGTTATGTATGGACTTAGAGTTATAACTGGAGGTAAGAGGCCTATTTTCCCAAATGACTATATATATGTATATTATAAGATGACTATAGATTGGAAAAAATGATGCCGATTAGCTTCCGAAAAGGACCACCATTGCTAGCATTTGGTTGGGTATGTCATGAATTTTTGTGTGTGTATATACACACACGCACACACGACATTGTCCCATGGTTACCAGATTGGAACCGGATCAGATCGGCATTAGAACTGGAACCTTACCGATATTTTTTAATCTTAAGTTATATTATTATATATATTATTTATATTTTATTATATTATTACTATAAAAAGTTATAAAATAATAAAAATTTTAAACTTTCAACTTTGAATTCGAATTTTGAAACTTGAAACTTGAAAATTGTAAGTTGTAAGTTGTAACTTAAAACTTATAAGTTATAAGTTTAATAAGAAATTATAACTTACAACTACAAGTTATATAACTTTAAGAAATTTCTATTTTTTTTAATGTTAAGTTATTAACTTGTATTATATATATTTATTATTTTATAACTTTTTAATATTAAGTTATTAACTTGTGTTACATATATTATTTCTTATATTTACTAACTTATTATTACTATAAAAAGTTATTAACTTTTAATAATATAATAATTATTAAAAGTTATAAAATAATAAAAATTTTAAACTTTCAACTTTGAATTTGAAACTTGAAAATTGTAAGTTGTAACTTAAAAGTTAAAACTTATAAGTTATAAGTTTAATAAGAAATTATAACTTACAAGTTACAACTACAAGTTATATAAGTTTAAGAAAATTCTAATTTTTTTCAATATTAAGTTATTAATTTGTACTATATATATTTATTATTTTATAACTTTTTAATGTTAAGTTATTAACTTTTATTATATATACTATTTCTTATATTTACTAACTTATTATTACCATAAAAAGTTATAAAATGATAAAAACTTTAAACTTTAAAATTTTAAAAGAAAAGTCATATTTATTCAAAATTTTAAATAAATAAAATTATACAAATAATAAAAAAAATTAGAGTACCTAATCTACACAACCACCTTCCAGGAAGGATTCTGTTTGAACTAGGTCTCTAATATTATACTAATATCTATAATTATAACGTACAAACATGTTTTGTCGTAAATTATCTATCATTTCTCAAGAAAGATTTTTTGAAAATTGCATTTGTCATTGTTCCTCCATTGCTTCCATGCCATCATCACTACTCCAAGTATTTCATCAATTTCATCTTCCACTTGCGGGGATAATTTTGGCAATCCAAAACTCCTTCTTTCAGCATTGATCCAATCCCTAAACAACGTCGATATTTCTAAACTATCATTTGCAAGTGAGTATCAATGATCTCCAGTTTGATATCTCGCTGCGCCAAAAGCTTGCTCCCAAGCTACCGATACGCTTGAATTGCTAGCACATCTTGAACAACCCTAGCAAGTTTCGGTAATTGTTCTCCACGATTCTTCCATCACAACACTAATTGAGGTTTTCCATTCTCATCCCTAATCTTTTTTAACCCATGGTTAATATATTCAATAAAATTATTATTACTAGAAGTTTCAAGACCAAGATAATCATTCATCATATCATCTGAATTATTTTTTCTATGTTTACGAGGTGGAGGTGCAACTGGTGGAGCATTTCTTTTCATGGCTCTATATGTATCATATAATTTTTTTAGCTTTTGATATTAAACTACTTTTACAATCTTCAAGACTAGGCGATTCATCAGGTTTAATTTCTAAATTAGCATAAATATTTTCAACACCTTTTAATTTGTAAGAAGGATTAAACAAAGTAGCTGTCAAATAAATTTGAGAAGAAGGAAAATAATATTTTTTGAATTTTTCAATCATAAATTATATTGCTTCTCTAAACTTATCTTTTCTTTTATATTTTGCAAAATTAGATGAAATAGCACAACTATTTACTAAAACAGAAGAAATAGTAGGATAATATTGATAAAAAATAACATTTGTAGCAATATAAGAAACTCTTAAAAATTCAATAAGATATTTTGTCTCTTCCCAATCATCTTTACAAAGTCTTACATTAGTATCCGAATTGTGAGCATTAAAAACCTTTTGTATCGGATCTTGATAAATCATAAGCAACTTCAAGCATTTCAAATAAAGAATTCCATCTAGTAGAAACTTCTCTATGGACTTTTCTATATTCAAGTTGATCTTCTTTACAACGATTTTTTAATTCGGTAAGTCTAGATTTTATTTTAGATTTTAAAATTCAATTACAAGCAAGTCTAATTTTTTTCACAAGAATTTCTAAAATTAAGAACACCATCTTTTATTACCAAATTATAAATATGTGTTGCACATTTAATATGAAAAGCATCGTCATCAATTAGAAAAATTCTTGGTTTTAAAAAGTTAACTGTTCTCAAATTATTAGAAGCGTTGTCTAAAGTGCAACTCATTATTTTATCACTTAATCCAAAATAATTCAAAATAGAACCTATAGTTGAGGCTATATAAGAACCAGTTTTAGTCTCTTCGACATATTTACAACCTATTATTCTTTTTTGCATTTTTCGATTGTGATCAATCCAATGAACAATAACAGTAAACTAATCATTATCATTAATACTACGACCCAAATCAGACGTAAAATACACCATCAAAATAAGCAACTAAGCAACAAAGATAATGAAAATGTTCAACTTGATATTGAAAAATAACATTTTTAACTGTATTCCTTGAAAACCTAGCCTTCAAAAGATGAGTTATACTTTTCTTAAATATAATGAATAAAACCGGGATGCGAAGGAAAAGTATAAGGCAAACCATAAATAATAATCATTTTTGCTAATTCTTCAAGATCTTTTTCTTTATTATATGTGCGGGGTTTGCTTGGACCAGCTGAATTAGATATATTTAAAACACTTTGGACCATATTTGAACCTCTCACAGTGTAAGGACCCGGAAATTTGCTTAACAACCTCAAGGGATTCCCTTGGCTAAACTCTTCAAGTACCGATAGGAGGGTCAACTTTGAGTGGGAATATCTCTTAGTTCAAAATGAACTGGGTGGCCCACGACATATCGAATTGAAGCTCTCTGAATTAATTTCCAACGCATCTGGTCTCACCTCATTTCAAGCTCGGATCAAGGTGTTATGCTCGTTTTCGTTCAGACTGTCCGTGCAGGCAAGCCATATGGCCAACTACACGGACCATGTGGCATCAAACGGTCCGTGAGGCTGCTTTGGCCTATGATTTTGTTTGCCAAATGTGTTCTAAGTGTGTCTCCTTCCTTGGTACCTTCATACGGACCCTTGCACGGTCCGTGTGACCTCAGACGGTCCGTTTATCGGACCGTGTGGTGACACTTAGTCCGAAAACAAAATCTTGCCTCTTAAAATTCTAAGTCTGGGACCATGGTCCAGTAAACGGTCCGTGTGACCCCAGACGGTCCGTTTACCGGACTGTGTGGTGGTACTTAGTCCGGAAAAATGTTGCCTCCGAAAAAGTTAAAGGGTAGGGCCACGGTACCGTAAACGGTCCGTGTGAGCCCAGATAGACCGTTTATCGGTCCGTCTACCTCAGAAGAACCATTTTTTGCTCCGTTTCATTAATGACATTTTTGAAATATTGGCTTGTTCCAATGAAAATTTGGTCATTTCCCACCCTTTCTAAGCTCCCTATATAAAAGGAACTTCACCATTTTCAGCCCAATTCCACTCTCACTCACTCTCTCACTAACATTCTCTCCTCCAATCTCTCCAACATCTCTCTAAGATCATTTAAGCTTAGGGTCAAGATTTTGAGTCTATTTTCCTTCTCAACTTTGTCTACAATCAGGTATGTGGATTTTGATTCTTGGTTCCGTCAACCAAGAAGACCCAAGTCTCTTTAAAACTAATTCTATCAACTTGTCTACTTAGAATGTGAGATTTTACTAATTGTTTTGGTATTTTGAACCATGCATGTGCTATATTATGTTCTAAAACTTGAGCTATGATAAGTTTACGTATGATGAACTATGTGGATTATGAAAATGAGAACATGCAAGTCCCTTTTTGATTCTACCATGCATGGATGATCTACACTACATTTTACATGGACTTTATTATGGATTTTTAATCTTTTCATTATATTGCTATTTGGATATACTCTACATCACCCATTTCATTCCCACACCATTTGCATCACATTCATGACATTTTTACATGGAAATTCCGAAAATGGCGGGTTAAGCCCAATTTTGTCTAAAAAGGGGGATTATAATGTGAATTTTGGGTAAGACATGGGATATGACAAGAAGATGATCGCCGGTATGTCTATGATTATGGTCATGAAAATCCTTCCGAAAGTAGGGGGTGCCCGTAAGGAAGGTGGCCATCCACCGAAAGTAGGGGGTGCCCGTAAGGTGTGATGTAGATTACCTTTGGCAAGTAATCTTCTCCCTGCCGATGCGAGGTCCAAATCGGTCTAATTCATGTAATAGCTCGCATGGATTGGGTTTGTCGGTTATAGTCCATCCCTGTTATATAGGAGCACTATCGCATTGCACGCATCACGCATTCCATGGCATCTTGTATATCAAATTTCTTTAATTATATGATTCTTGTATATTATGTGCCCTTGCCATCTAACAGGTTTATGCAGGTCCGGTAAGTCACGTGCATTGCATACCCGCATACTTAGTACATTCAAAAGTATTAACGCATACTCTATGCCTGCATGATTTTACCATGCAGGGACCGAGTAGTTTGAGCATTATCTGCAGGACGAATAGTCCCTCTTTGCAGCCTTTTTGTGGTGAGCCCCGTCTTCCGAGGGCAAATTTTATTTCTTGTACCCCTTATGTACATTTATTTTGCTGAGGATGAGCCCAGAACTTAACCTGGCCCCCGTCCCTTACTTAGAGGCATGTATTGGGTGCTTTATAAAGATTACGTCATTTTGATCCATCCATAAAATATGTCCTTCCTTTGGATTTAGAATGTTCCCTTTTTATACTTGTATTTAAGTTCTGAAATTTTGAGGCTTGTTTGGGGGCTTTCGGGTCCCCATTCACCGTGTCACATTTAGGCCCCGACCTCGGGTCGTGACAAATGGTGGTATTAGAGCCCTAGGTTATAATGGTCCTCGGAGCCCAATGTGCCGCGTTGAGTAGAGTCCTATTCATGGGTGTGAAGTGCACCATACCTATGAGTGGGAGGCTATGGAGACGTATTAGGAAATTCCTCCCTTCTTTGTGTCTTGTATTGTGCTATGACTGGCTTATTAATTCCCTTACTTAATGGTGTCGTTGATCCCTTTTCAGAAAAATGCCTCGAGGAAGACCTCCACTACCTAGACCGGCCCCGGCTGCCGAAGATCAGGCCCCTTACGAGCCTATGGAGGAGCCTATTTCCAATGGTGAATTTCGTACTACTTTCGCCATGCTTGCACAAGTGGTGAATGCTCAGGTGAGGCAAGCCAATTTGCCACGGGACCCTACACCCACTTCTATTATAAGGGATTTCACCCGGATGAATCCTCCGGAATTCTACGGGTCAAGGGTTAATGAAGATGCTCAGGAGTTCATTGATGAACTCTTAAAATACTGAACATTATGGGTGTCTCTTCCAAGGAGAAAGCTAAATTGGCTGCCTACTAGTTGAAGGATGTAGCTCAGGTATGGTATACGCAGTGGTCCATGGAGAGGGGCTGTGATCACTACTACAAAAGGGCCCTTTAGCGACAATTATTTTGTGGCAATAAGCAAATTGCCGCTAATGTATACACATGAGGCAAAATATTAACGACTAATGTTTAATAGCCACTAATAAGTATATTTTTAGTAGCAAATCAAAAAAATAGCCACAAAAAAAACCTTTTTTAATCTGAAAATAAATTCCCGCTTTCTTTAAAAAATTTCACCTAGATGCCGCCTCTAATTTCTAGATTATCTTACTCCTATCAAAATAAGGAAAAACTAACCTAAAAACTCTCCCACATTCATAAGGAAAATTATAGTCTTATACGCACAAATTAGGAGACGACTAAACCTAGTTTTAGGCTCTTATACGCGCACAAAGGAGACGACTAAAATTAGTTTCTTTAACGTCCAGCAGCAAATAGTTTCTGTAAGTTCCAGCAGCGTCCAGCAGCATACAATTGCAGCAACTACGATCAGGAATAACGAAGGGTTCAGGTATGTACTTTACGCATCTTCAATCTTCTATTTCTTTCGTGTTCCAGTATCTTTGTTGTTGTATAAACCTGTACAAAAAATTTACCCCTGCATAAACCTGTACAAAAAATTTGTTCCAGTATCAGAAAGAATTCTTGCAGAAAGAATTCTTGCTGAAAGAATTCTTGCAGAAAGAATTCTTGCTGAAAGAATTCTTGATAAAAGAATTCTTGCTGAAAGAATTCTTGATAAAAGAATTCTTGCTGAAAGAATTCTTGATAAAAGAATTCTTGCTGAAAGAATTCATGGACAAGTACGAAAGTTTTGCTCAGCTTGTAGGCATCAATTGTGATTTTCAAGTGATTTGATATTTGTAAAAGTAATGTTTCCTGTATTTGTGATCTCTGCCTACTTTATTTTTTTATTGTACTTGATTATATCGATTTCTTAATTAATATACAGTAAAGTGCGTCACTGTTATATTTAGGAACATCACTCTTATAATAACACGTGCAACAATTAATACATTAAGAACTCAAAACGACTAGAAAACTCAAAATTTCCTACTTTAAAGACTAAAAATGAACTTATGGACCTAAACTCTCCAATTTATAGCCAAATTCAGTTCTGCAAGTTCCCCTAGTCTAGATTCAGCATTTTGGAGCTAATGGATTCGACGGAATCGAATTCTGACGCTCAGAACTCAAAACGACTAGAAAACTCAAAATTTCCAACTTTAAAGACTAAAAATGAACTTATGGACCTAAACTCTCCAATTTATAGCCATATTCAGTTCTGCAAGTTCCCCTAGCCTAGATTCAGCATTTCGGAGCTAATGGATTCGACGGAATCGAATTCCGACGCTCAGAACTCAAAACGACTAGAAAACTCAAAATTTCCTACTTTAAAGACTAAAAATAAACTTATGGACCTAAACTCTCCAATTTATAGCCAAATTCAGTTCTGCAAGTTCCCCTAGCCTAGATTTAGCATTTCGGAGCTAATGGATTCGACGGAATGGAATTCCGACACTCAGAACTCAAAACGACTAGAAAACTCAAAATTTCCTACTTTAAAGACTAAAAATGAACTTATGGACCTAAACTCTCCAATTTATTGCCAAATTCAGTTCTGAAAGTTCCCCTAGCCTAGATTCAGCATTTCGGAGCTAATGGATTCGACGGAATCGAATTCCGACGCTCAGAACTCAAAACGACTAGAAAACTCAAAATTTCCTACTTTAAAGACTAAAAATGAACTTATGGACCTAAACTCTCAAATTTTTTGCCAAATTCAGTTCTGCAAGTTCCCCTAGCCTAGATTCAGCATTTCGGAGCTGATGGATTGGACGGAATTGAATTCCGACGCTCAGAACTCAAAACGACTAGAAAACTCAAAATTTCCTACTTTAAAGACTAAAAATGAACTTATGGACCTAAACTCTCCAATTTATTGCCAAATTCAGGTCTGAAAGTTCCCCTAGCCTAGATTCAGCATTTCGGAGCTAATGGATTCGACGGAATCGAATTTCGACGCTCAGAACTCAAAACGACTAGAAAACTCAAAATTTACTACTTTAAAGACTAAAAATGAACTTATGGACCTAAACTCTCAAATTTTTTGCCAAATTCAGTTCTGCAAGTTCCCCTAGCCTAGATTCAGCATTTCGGAGCTGATGGATTGGACGGAATCGAATTCCGACGCTCAGAACTCAAAACGACTATAAAACTCAAAATTTCCTACTTTAAAGACTAAAAATAAACTTATGGACCTAAACTCTCCAATTTATAGCCAAATTCAGTTCTGCAAGTTCCCCTAGCCTAGATTCAGCATTTCGGAGCTAATGGATTCGACGGAATCGAATTCCTACGCTCAGAACTCAAAACGACTAGCAAACTCAAAATTTCCTACTTTAAAGACTAAAAATGAACTTATGGACCTAAACTCTCCAATTTATAGCCAAATTCAGTTCTGCAAGTTCCCCTAGCCTAGATTCAGCATTTCGGAGCTAATGGATTCGACGGAATCGAATCCCGACGCTCAGAACTCAAAACGACTAGAAAACTCAAAATTTCCTACTTTAAAGACTAAAAATGAACTTATGGACCTAAACTCTCAAATTTATAGCCATATTCAGTTCTGCAAGTTCCCCTAGCCTAGATTCAGCATTTCGGAGCTGATGGATTCGACGGAATCGAATTCCGACGCTCAGAACTCAAAACGACTAGAAAACTCAAAATTTCCTACTTTAAAGACTAAAAATGAACTTATGGACCTAAACTCTCCAATTTATAGCCATATTCAGTTCTGCAAGTTCCCCTAGCCTAGATTCAGCATTTCGGAGCTAATGGATTCGACGGAATCAAATTCCGACGCTCAGAACTCAAAACGACTAGAAAACTCAAAATTTCCTACTTTAAAGACTAAAAATGAACTTATGGACCTAAACTCTCCAATTTATAGCCAAATTCAGTTCTGCAAGTTCCCCTAGCCTAGATTCAGCATTTCGGAGCTAATGGATTCAACGGAATCGAATTCTGACGCTCAGAACTCAAAACGACTAGAAAACTCAAAATTTCCTACTTTAAAGACTAAAAATGAACTTAAGGACCTAAACTCTCCAATTTGTAGCCAAATTCAGTTCTGCAAGTTCCCCTAGCCTATATTCAGCATTTCGGAGCTAATGGATTCAACGGAATCGAATTCTGACGCTCAGAACTCAAAACGACTAGAAAACTCAAAATTTCCTACTTTAAAGACTAAAAATGAACTTATGGACCTAAATTCTCCAATTTATAGCCAAATTCAGTTCTGCAAGTTCCCCTAGCCTAGATTCAGCATTTCGGAGCTAATGGATTCGACGGAATCGAATTCCGACGCTCAGAACTCAAAACGACTAGAAAACTCAAAATTTCCTACTTTAAAGACTAAAAATGAACTTATGGACCTAAAATCTCAAATTTATTACCAAATTCAGTTCTGCAAGTTCCCCTAGCCTAGATTCAGCATTTCGGAGCTGATGGATTCGACGGAATCAAATTCCGACGCTCAGAACTCAAAACGACTAGAAAACTCAAAATTTCCTACTTTAAAGACTAAAAATGAACTTATGGACCTAAACTCTCCAATTTATAGCCATATTCAGTTCTGCAAGTTCCCCTAGTCTAGATTCAGCATTTCGGAGCTAATGGATTCGACGGAATCGAATTCCGACGCTCAGAACTCAAAACGACTAGAAAACTCAAAATTTCCTACTTTAAAGACTAAAAATGAACTTATGGACCTAAACTCTCCAATTTATAGCCATATTCAGTTCTGCAAGTTCCCCTAGCCTAGATTCAGCATTTCGGAGCTAATGGATTCGACGGAATAGAATTCTTATCACTGGAGAAATATTTTTTCTTATACACTAACTTCTCTTATAATTAGAATTATCTTTGTCATGAAGCTTTGTTTATGCGTACAAATAAGTAGTTATATGTTTCTATTGCTTGAGATGATGAAGCTTCTTCCTATTTTTATATGGCTTGTTATATATGGTTGGGCTTACTGGACTTAATGCAACAAGGTAGGTTCTTCACTTGAAAGAAGAAATTATGCAGACTAGAGGTCGCAACAGATTGGTTATTGAACAACATGATGAAGATGTACGACATTATATTGAGCAGTTGATGGATAGTCAAGATAACCCTGCAGCCCCACCTTATCTCGAACAATTGATAGATAATCAAAACAATTCTGTAGCCCAAGTGCATGATGATAAAGCTAATGAAATAAATAGTTCTGTTTGTGGCACTAAGGTTCAACCTAATGATGAATCAGGTAACACTATTTTTCCCGGTCTTGTTTTGATATCTTGGTTGTTAGGTATGGTTATATTATCGATATCTCTTTTTCTGTAGAGAAAATATGGAATATATGAGTAAGTATTAGTTAATTGAATGTGAAATATACTACTATAGAACTTAAGATATTGTTCTGTCTATATTTAGTTAGTTTCAGATTTTGTCATTAAGATAAGAACATTCACTGTGCATTCTGCTAGGTGTGTAGTTGTACTATCTGCTAGTTTTATGCAAAAAACATTCACTGCCATCTGCTATCAGTTTTTTGATATATCAGGGAGCATAAGGTGATAAATCGGGATTAAAAATTGACTACTCTCTGCTGGTTTTTTGTGATAAACAGGGAGTATATGACTGTGATCTGTTTGTGTTTTGTTTCTCTTTTTGAAAAATTGAAAAATAACTGTATTTGGATTTGGTAGAGCTATGTAAGTCTTATGTAGTATATTCATGGTTGTTGAGCACGGTATGAGAACTGGTCTGATGCAATGTCTTCCTTCTAAAATTAACTATTTCAATCTTGTCCAAATAACAGAGTGCCTTAGTTTAAATCTATTTGCATTCTAGGTAACTTGGTGACAAGAAAGCCTCGTGGTCCTACTTTACTAAAAGATGTCTGGAAACTTCCTCCGGGAAAGACAATTGATGTGCCATTTAACAGTCGTAACCAACCTATTGGAAAAGAGGGCCGAAAGCTTGCTAGCTTTTTAGGAGTTGTTGCAAGAACTCCAGAATTAACACCTCTACATGTAGATGATTGGAGAAATTTTGACAACGAGCAAAAGAAGAAATTGGTGGATTTTGTAAGGGTATGAGTTAGTATTGTTATTATTATGTGAACAAGCTCAATCTGCACATGATAATATATTTTATATATTGAGTTTTTTTTTTCAGAAGAAGTTCTCTTTTCCAAAAAATGGAGAAGCATTTGTCTTAAAGTCACTAGGAAAGAAATGGAAAGACAACAAGTGTGAAATTAAAGGTGAATATATGTCAAAATACAAGACTAAAGATGCTTTGCTAAAAAATAGACCAAGTCGCATACCGAGAGATCAATGGAGTGGTCTAGTCTCTTATTGGCTTTCTGATAAAGCGAAGGTATAAACAAATCCTGAAAATGCACCTACTTTCTTATATTTACTATATCTTGATTTTAGTTATGCTATATTGTTTTTCAATTTGGAGCATATTATTCTTCTAATGTTATAATGCCAGAGGCGTACCCAAGCAAATAGAAATAATAGGACCAAGCAAAAGATGCCTCATACAGGAGGATCCAAAAGTATTGCTACATTGATGCATGAGCAGGTAAACCTTTGAATTTTTATAGTGTTTTCAAACCTTTTTGTCACTCATATCTAACATCAATTTTGTTGTTTAGGCTAAAAATGGGATCGAGCCTACACGAGCAGAAATATTCTTATTAACTCATAAAAAACGTGTGGATGGCAGACCATTGGATGATGATTCCGCCAAGGCAATCGTAATATTTCTTCATTCTTTTAGTTTTTAAATCGAGAAACAATTAGAGATACTTTTTCAAAAATTTGAATAAACTAATTCAAGTATTTATCATGTATTTTATGGTCAAGATATGATAAATGAAAGAATGAGCAACAATGAAAGATCTACTGATGAACAATCTCACAAGGTTGCTTGGGAAGGCGATGTGTATTCTCAAGTGTTAGGAAATGATAAAAGTGGATATGTTCGTGGTTTGGGACTTGGTCCAACTCCTTCGGTTCTATGGGGTAGTAGATCTTCCGTTGAAAATAATGTGGTAGATGATTCATCTAATGAGGTTATACAAAGGCTAGAACAGGAGATTACGGAGTTAAAGGAGAAACAAAAGGAAGAAATGAATTTGATGAGACAAAGTCACGATAAGCTTCAATCAGAACTACTCCAAATGAGACAATTCATGCAAAAGTATGTTCTTAATGAATCTCAGTCTCAAGATAACAATGACAACTCAAATGAACAGGTAACTCGAGTACAAGTCTTAGATATTTTTTATGAGATTCTGATCCTATATATAAATGTCTCATTAACTAATGTATCAATGTTTGTCAGATTTCCAACACTAACAATGGGCAAGAACAAGTACGACAATCATCAAGGATGCCTAGTAGTGCTGAAATTGCTCCAACTCACGGTACTACTCATCTTTATCCTTTGCTACAGTTTGAGTTTTCCTACTTTGTAAAGTTTTATGGGTTGATGAATCAAATTTCTTATGTAGTACTTCTTACTTTCTTGATTAAGTGATTGTTGTATGTCAATGACTGAAACTGAATGATGAGACTGTGAATTTCATCCATGATCCGATCATAGTTTCAAGATTTAGTCTGAAATGCATCTACAAATGCTCAAAGTGTGTTTTATTTTGTCATCTGGGGCTTTTATGCTTTCTTTGATGTTCTATGCATCCAGGTCTTGCATAACTCATGTTTAAAAGGGAAAGAAATTGTAATGTTGGGCAAGGGTGTTTCGCTTTTGTGAGAGTGATGAACAACTTGATGATTACTGCACTGCAGGCTGTCATTTTATTAGTTTATGTACACTAGTTTTTGGGTGGTCCATGTCTACTACTTGACCACATTTTAGGATTTGTACACATTATACTGATTTTGACCAACTTCAAGCGTCAAAATCAGCCTGTAGATTGTCAGTATCTTTGGATTGGTTTGTTAGAGATCATGAATTATTTGTTTTCTTTTACATCTTCTATAATATCATCCTTTAATTTGTGGATGTAAGCACATATTGTGCAAGATATATTAGTCACACTACTTACAATGTTTTTATATTTTACATTTCATATTTTGACAAATTTATTTTTTTCAGGTCCTATAATCTGAAGTTTGCGAATTTTATACTGGGAGACTTATTACGCAGAAGACTTATAAACTTATTCAAAGACATTATTCAATAGGATAGATATTAGTAAGCACAATATAAGTTTATTTTTATAAGTTGTGATGTTCATATTTTAGATTACTCCTTCCTTTTATTTGTTTAGATTTAATGGAGATTTATTATATTTTACGGACTAATATCGATATCTTTTTAAGCATTTGCCAACAAGTTCGATGGATTTCAATATATAATTGTTTGACAAATGTAGTAGTTATTATTGGTTGCTAAAAGACCATTACCAGTGAATACAAACAACTTTTAGCAGCCAATATAGTTGCACAAAGAATTGTCGTTAAAACTACTTTATTTTAGCGGCTATTTATTAGGATTTATCGACTAAAATAATAGATGCTAAAAGACTAAAGTTAGCCGATATACATTACCTTTAACTACCAATACAATTGCCACAAATAATTGCCACTAAGATAACTACCTTTTAGCGGCTATTTATTTTGATTTGTCGACTAAAACAATGGACGCTAAAAGACCAAAGTTCAAAGATGGGAAGTATATTTGGTAGCCAATATAATTGCCGCAAACAATGGACGCAAAAGCTAATGGTATTTAACGGCAATATATGGTACCCTTTACCCGCCATACCCACAATGGCCGGGAAAGGCTTTGCCGACCCCAACATTGCCGGCGAAATACCATTAGCCGGTATTAGGTATTGCGGCAAATAGTATTGCCGCTAAAGCCATACTTTATTGCCGCTATAGGACCCTTTTGTAGTAGTGGATGGTGATGTTAAATGGGGAGAGCTCAAATCTGCCTTCCTTGACTGCTTCTTCCCACTTGAGCTGAGGGAGGCCAAAATGACCGAGTTTATTAATCTCAAGCAGGGGATTATGAGTGTGAGGGATTATGCCCTCAAGTTTACCAAGCTATCTAAATATGCTCCGTCCCTGATGGTCGATCCCCGTGCAAGGATGCACAAATTTGTTTCTGGTATTTCTGACTTGCTAGTGAAAGAATGTCGGACTGCTATGCTGATTGGGGATATGGACATTGCCAGACTCATGGTGTATGCTGAGCAGATTGAAAGGGAGAAACTCAAGAAGAAGAGGGCACTCGACCCCAAGAGAGCCCGTGTTGATGGTAGGTTCTCTGGTGCTAGAAATGTTGGTTTTGGCCGCTTCAAGCAGGGCCAAGGCTCGGGAGCCCGGGTGGCTAATGCTCGGGCACCCCCTCCCAGGGCACAGACGGGTGGCGGACCAGGATATCTCATATGTGATAAGTGTGGGAAGCCCCACACAGGTGCCTGCTGGAGGCATAGGGGACTTTGCTTCGGATGTGGAAGTAAGGATTACAAAGTTGCTGATTTCCCCAAGAATGCGCCCGGAGGCCAAGGACAGGTAGCCCAAGGCGGGCAGAGTCAACAAAGGGGCCCCCAAGGTATCGCCCCCAGGAACAACAGGTTTTATGCACTCCATGCCCGCCAGGATGTCGAGGAAGCTTCGGATGTCGTGACTGGTATGTTAAAAGTTTTTTATTTTGATGATTACGTTTTAATTGACCTAGGTGCAAACTTATCTTTTGTGACTCCACTGTTGGCTGTCAAGTTCGGATTGAAACCCCAGATTTTAAGAGAGCCTTTCTCGGTCTACACCCCCGTGGGTGAATCTATTGTTGCTCAGAGAATCTATCACGGGCGTCCTGTTGCTGTGTTGCATAAAATCTTTCCATGTGATCTTGTGGAAATTGAAATGTTTGATTTTGATGTGATTCTTGGAATGGATTGGCTGCATGCGTCTTATGCTTCCATAGACTGTAGAACTCGGAAAATGTAGTTCCAACCTCCCGGTGAGCCAGTTCTTGAATGGAAGGATAGTGATTCCTCTGTCAAAGGTAGGTTTATCTCCTACCTCAAGGCGCGAAAAATGATTTCTAGGGGGTGCATCTACCATATGGTGAGGGTCAGGAATGCAGAGTCTGAGGTGCCTACCCTCGAGTCAGTCCCTGTGGTGGATGAATTTTTGGACGTGTTTCCCGAAGAATTACCGGGCATTCCTCCGGACAGAGAGATAGATTTCGGCATAGATATTCTTCCTGACACTCAGCCTATTTCTATTCCTCCGTATCGGATGGCACCGGCAGAACTAAAGGAATTAAAGGAGAAGTTGAAGGATCTATTAGAGAAGGGTTTTATTCGGCCTAGTACATCCCCGTGGGGTGCTCCTGTGTTGTTTGTGAGGAAGAAGGACAGATCTCTCCGTATGTGTATTGACTATAGACAACTGAATAAAGTGACAATTAAGAACAAGTACCTGTTGCCAAGAATTGATGACTTGTTTGACCAGCTTCAAGGTGCCACTCACTTCTCAAAGATTGATCTCCATTCCGGATATCATCAGTTGAAGGTTAGGGAGTGTGATATCCCCAAAACAGCTTTTCGGACAAGGTATGGACATTTCGAATTTGTGGTGATGTCATTCGACCTAACTAATGCTCCGACCGCATTTATGGACCTGATGAACAGAGGGTTTAGACTATTCCTGGACAACTTCGTGGTGGTCTTTATTGATGATATTCTCATTTACTTCTGAAGTGAACAAGAGCATGGAAACCATTTATGAATGACTCTCCAAACTTTGCGGGAAAAGAAATTGTATGCCATGTTTAGCAAGTGTGAGTTCTGGTTGGGCGAGGTGGCTTTCCTCGGTCATGTGGTATCGGGGGATGGTATCAAGGTGGATCCGAAGAAAACAGAAGCTGTGAAAAATTGGCCTAGACCGTTGACTCCTTTGGATATCCGTAGTTTTCTCGGGCTGGCCGGGTATTACAGAAGGTTCGTGAAAGGTTTCTCATCTATTGCATCCCCATTGACCAAGTTGACCCAGAAGCATGCTAAATTTATATGGTCGGATGAATGTGAGAGGAGTTTCCAAACTTTGAAGGATCGGCTTACATCAGCTCCCTTCTTGACCTTGCCAAGTGGTTTAGAAGGGTTTGTGGTGTATTCTGATGCCTCGAGGGTCGGTTTGGGTTGCGTGCTTATGCAGAATGGTAAGGTGATACCGTACACATCAAGACAGTTGAAAGTGCATGAACGAAACTACCTCACTCACGACCTCGAATTGGCAGAGGTGGTTTTTTCTTTGAAAATTTGAAGGCATTATTTGTACGAGGTCCATGTCGATGTATTCACCGATCACAAAAGTTTGCAATATGTTTTCACCTAAAGGGATCTTAATCTCAGGCAAAGGAGGTGGTTGGAGTTTTTAAAGGATTACGACATGAGTGTGTTGTATCATCCGGGCAAGGCCAATGTCGTGGCCGACGCTCTTAGCAGATTGCCTATAGGGAGTGTGGCGCATGTTGAAAATGAGAAAAGGGAGCTAACAAGGGATGTTCACCGGTTGGCTAGGTTGGGTGTCAGGTTGACTGATTCTAGCACGGGTGGTATACGGGTTCAGAACGGGTCAGAATTGTCAATGGTGAATGAGGTGAAAGCGAAACAAGACCTAGATCCGTCGTTGTGTGAGTTGAAGAAATTGGTTGCTGCAAAAGAGATTGAGGCTTTCTCCCAAGGGGGAGATGGTGTGCTTCGGTACCAAAACCGGCTTTGTGTTCTCGACGTGGATGACCTTAGGAAGGTGGTTACGAGTGAGGCCCACAACTCTCGTTACTCTATTCACCCAAGGTCTACCAAGATGTACCGGGATCTGAGAGAGGTTTATTGGTGGCATGGTATGAAGAGGGATATTGCCAAGTTCGTGTCTGAATGCCCGAGTTATCAGCAGGTAAAGGTTGAACACTAAAGGCCCGGTGGTTTGGCCCAAGACATTGAAATTCCCACTTGGAAGTGGGAGGATGTGAATATGGATTTTGTGATTGGATTGCCTCAGACCCGAAGGCAATTCGACTCCATTTGGGTTGTTATAGATCAGATGACAAAATCGGCCCACTTATTACCGGTCAAAGCTACTTTCAGTGCCGAGGATTATGCGAGGTTGTATATCCAAGAGATGGTGAGGTTGCATGGTGTACCTAGGTCCATCATATCGGATCGTGGTGCTCAATTCACTTCCCACTTTTGGAAATCTTTTATGAAGGGCCTTAGGACCAAAATAAAGTTGAGTTCCGCTTTCCATCCTCAAACTGATGGCCAAGCGGAGAGGGCTATTCAAACCTTGAAGGACATGTCGAGGGCATGTGTGTTGGAGTTTAAAGGGAATTGGTATGATCATCTTCCACTCATCGAGTTTGCTTATAATAATAGCTTCCATGCTAGCATTGGTAATGGCGCCGTTTGAAGCCTTGTATGGGAGGAGGTGTAGATCCCCGATAGGGTGGTTTGAGCTAGGTGACTTTAGTAGGGCCGGATTTGGTGTTGGATGCTTTGGAGAAGGTGAAAGTGATTAGGGAGAGGTTGAAGGCAGCCCAAAGTCGTCAAAAGTCCTATGCAGATAGTAGGAGAAGAGACCTCGAATTTCATGTCGGGGATTAGGTCTATGTGAAAGTCTCTCCTATGAAGGGCGTAATACGTTTCAGCAAAAAGGGCAAGTTGAGCCCCCGGTATATTGGTCCATATGAAATTGTTGAGCGGATTGGAGATGTGGCTTATAAGTTGGAATTACCTCAGGGTTTGGGTTCCATGCATCCGGTCTTTCATGTATCTATGTTGAGAAAGTTCGTTGGCGATCCTAGCTCCATTGTGCCTTTGGAAGGGATTGAGGTTGAGGAAAATTTGACTTACGAGGAGGTGTCGATGGCAATCTTGGATAAGCAAGTAAAGCGGCTCCGCGACAAGGGTGTGGCTTCGGTAAAGGTACTTTGGAGAAATCAACTAGTGGAGAGTGCTACTTGGGAGGCGGAGCTAGACATGATGAAACGATACCCCCATCTTTTCCACTCTACTCAAGCCTAAGGTACTAGGGACTTTCCTTATCAACTATGTCATTTTCTTGCGCTCTTGAGTCTCATGACATAACATGCATATGTGTGCACGAAAAGGGTTTCCTTTCTTTACAAATGAGTTGAATGCAATCTTGATATGAGTTTGGTCTTGAACTGTAATTGACTTGTGGTATAAAAAGCTTTTTGTACAAACCTTGTAATTTGGAGTTGAGTTGTGCATTGTGTCTTGAGTCGGAACTATCTTGCCTAAACTCTAACTTTTCAAGCCTTGTTCTTGCACATTCGAGGATGAATGTTCCCAAGGGGGAGATGATGTAAGGACCCGGAAATTTGTTTAACGACCTCAAGGGATTCCCTTGGCTAAACTCTTCTCAAGTACCGATAGGAGGGTCAACTTTGAGTGGGAATATCTCGTATCTCAAAATGAACTAGGTGGCCCACGGCATATCAAATTGAAGTTCTCTGAATTATTTTTCCAACGCATCCGGTCTCACCTCATTCCGAGCTCGGACCAAGGAGTTATGCTTGTTTTCGTTCAGCCTGTCCGTGCAGGCAAGCCATACGGCCAGCTACACGGACCGTGTGGCATCAAACGGTCCGTGAGGCTGCTTTGTCCTATGATTTTGTTTGCCAAATGTGTTCTAAGTGTGTCTCCTTCCTTGGTACCTTCATACAGACCCTTGCACGGTCCGTGTGACCTCAGACGGTCCGTTTATCGGACCGTGTGGTGACACTTAGTCCAAAAAGAAAAAATCTTGCCTCTGAAAATTCTAAGTCTGGGGCCATGGTCCAGTAAACGGTCCGTGTGACCCCAGACGGTTCATTTTCCGGACCATGTGGTGGTACTTAGTCTGAAAAAATTTTGCCTCCGAAAAAGTTAAAGGGTAGGGCCACGGTACCGTAAACTGTCCGTGTAAGCCCAGACAGACCATTTACCGGTCCGTATGCCTCAAACGAATTCTGCTCCGTTTCATTAATGACATTTTTGAAATATTGGCTTGTTCCAACGAAAATTTGGTCATTTTCCACCCTTTCTAAGCTCCCTATATAAGAGGGACTTCACCATTTTCAACCCAATTCCACTCTCACTCACTCTCTCACTAACATTCTCTCCTCCAAACTCTCCAACATCTCTCTAAGATCATTCAAGCTTAGGGTCAAGATTTTGAGTCTATTTTCCTTCTCAACTTTGTCTACAATCAGGTATGTGGGTTTTGATTCTTGGTTCCTTTCAACCAAGAAGACCCAAGTCTCTTTAAAACTAATTTTATCAACTTGTCTACTTAGAATGTGAGATTTTACTAATTGTTTTGGTATTTTGAACCATGCATGTGCTATATTATGTTCTGAAACTTGAGCTATGATAAGTTTAAGTATGATGAACTATGTGGATTATGAAAATGAGAACATGCAAGTCCTTTTTTGATTCTACCATGCATGGGTGATCTACACTACATTTTACATGGACTTTATTATGGATTTTTAATCTTTTCATTATATTGCTATTTGAATATACTCTACATCACCCATGCCATTCCCACACCATACATTGCATGACATTCATGACATTTTTACATGGAAATTCCGAAAATGTGGGGTTAAGCCCAATTTTGTCTAAAACGGGGATTATAATGTGAATTTTGGTTAAGACATGGGATATGACAAGAAGGTGATCACCTGTATGTCTATGATTATGGCTCTTTGAGCATTATGGGTGCTTGGCACAAATTTGGCGTATATGTAGATGAGCTATTCCTTGCATGAACCATGTGATTGGATCTTGTGATTTGGTATTTGAGCCTACTTATGCATTTAACATTTTGAAAAGGATTATTTGACTCCCCCTCTCTCTCTCTCGAAAGCATATGTGTATATATATATATATAAGTATTCTTGTGGGATATGTACTTAGCACCAATGGATTATGGGTGTTAGGGATATCCCCAAGGTCCCTCTCCCTTTCCTTGAACTATGTGCTAGCATAGGAATGATGCCATTACCGAAAGTAGGGGTCACCCGTAAGGAATGGTCATTTGTTATTATGTCATGATATGGTTATGAAAATCCTTCCGAAAGTAGGGGGTGCTCGTAAGGAAGGTGGCCATCCACTGAAAGTAGGGGGTGCCCGTAAGGTGTGATGTAGATTACCTTTGGCAAGTAATCTTCTCCCAGCCGATGGGAGGTCCAAATCGGTCCAATTCATGTAATAGCTCGCATGGATTGGGTTTGTCGGTTATAGTCCATCCCCGTTATATAGGAGCACTATCGCATTGCACGCATGACGCATTCCATGGCATCTTGTATATCAAATTCCTTTAATTATATGATTCTTGTATATTATGTGCCCTTGCCATCTAATAGGATTATGCAGGTCCGGTAAGGCACGTGCATTGCATACCCGCATACTTAGTACATTTAAAAGTACTAACCCATACTCTATGCCTGCATGATTTTACCATGCAGGGACCGAGCAGTTTGAGCATTATCCACAGGACGAATAGTCCCTCTTTGCAGCCTTGTTGTGGTGAGCCCCGTTTTCCGAGGGAAAATTTTATTTCTTGTACCCCTTATGTACATTTATTTTGCTGAGGGTGAGCCCGGAACTTGTCCTGGCCCCCGTCCCTTACTTAGAGGCATGTATTGGGTGTTTGGTAAAGACTACATCATTTTGATCCATCTATAAAATATGTTCTTCCTTTGGATTTAGAATGTTCCCTTTTTATACTTGTATTGAAGTTCCAAAATTTTGAGGCTTGTTTGGGGGCTTTCGGGTCCCCTTTCGCCACACATTTAGGCCTCGACCTCGGGTCGTGACACACAGATTCTTCAATTATTGGTTCACCTCTTTTTTTTATCCCTATTCACAGCTTCTAGGTGAGAAAATTCTGGATTACATTTTCTCAAATGTGTAGTTAGCCGTCCGTCCCTCCATGCGACTCAGTAGTCAAATGATTTATTATTTTTTACATTTTGTACATTGAACAATAGTTTTTCCCTCCTTTTGAACTAAAAATTGTCAAACTAAAGATCTTTTAGGACGTTCAGTTTTACTACTTTTAGTAAACATAGGTAGAGGGGACATCATCTTGTTGGGTGGGGGGGGGGGGGGGGGGTAATTCCGTTGCGGAACTAGTAGGGGTGTATCTTCCTCATAATTTTCTATTTCTGCTTCTTCATCCAAATCTTCCTCAAAATTAAAACATTTATTTTATGTTTCATGGTCTATTTGATTTTGATAATTAAATTGTATAACATTAGGACGTGACATAAAAGAAGTTTCATCGACATGAGTAAAATTATTGGTATTAACTCAAAATCTAGGCGGCAAATTTCTACTAGAACTACTTTCACCCTCTCTTTTTTCCAGACATTACTCTTTTTCCAATATTTCTTAGTGAATCCATATTTAAAATTTAAAATAATAAAAATATAATTCAAACAAGCGAGATGAATATAAAAAAAATAGTAACTTAGTAAATAAATAAATAACAAGAATAAAGTTGAAATGATTATACCGAACGTCTGCGTAAAAGCAGAGGTATAACCAAAAGTCGGAATGAAGAGATGCCAATTGAAGCTTGCCAGTTACTTAAAAAAAAAACTCCAAACTCCAACTAATCAATATCACAAAAATAAAAATTATAATGAATAAAAAATTGAGAATTGTTGAGAGTTGAGAGAAATTATAAGAAAGATGATTGAATTTGTGGGAAAAATGGAAGAAAATGGATTATATTTATAATGTTAGGGGGTAATGGGGTAGGGGGTATAACGAGGGGGGGGGGGGGTGAGGGGAGGCCACATAGTTGTTAGTGGCCCCCCTCCCAACGGTAAAACAAGGCTGGAAATGGCTATAATATAGCCGTTGGAGAGAAAGTAGTCGTTGAACCGGTTTTTACCGGTCTGGAATCGAATGTACCGGAACCGGTTCTACCGGTTAAAAACCCCGTCCATTTCGGTACCGTATATTATCGATTCCTTACCGGTTCAACCGAAATCGGATCGGATCGGAGAAAAACCGATCCGTTGCCACCCTTAGTCCCTGCAGTGCTACTGTCACTCTGAGAGACTATTGTGGACATGGTATTTAGGGTTGGTTCTTTTGCAACTTTTAGTCTCTAGCCATAGGTTTGACATGCATATATATATGTGTGTGTGCAAGTACCTCTCTGGTTGCAGCCTCGTCGGCTAGCTAGTAACTTGTCATTTTAGTTTATCTTTCTCGATGTATATGACTTATTATTGACCTGGTCATGACCTAAATGGTCAAAGCTTAGCTCTTCAGATGTTATGTTGTCCGATCTTTTTGCCTCTAGTCTATTTAGCTAACATGTTCAGCGGCTTACTCAACAAAGGACGGTATCGAGCGTCAGTCGCGCCCCCCTCTTTTTTGGGCATGACAGTTATAAATGATAAATGTATTTTAGATATAATATATCTAGGTAATAAATGAAAAATATATTTTAAAATAATAAATATTTTGTAAAAGACACTAAAAAAAATAATTATTCCTTTTTAGATTATAATAAATGGCCTATTGCAATAATTTTTTATTTATTCAGGTATAAAACATTAAAAAAAAAAAGAAGCATATTTAATTTTCAAAATAATATTTTCAAGAAAGCTATTTCCCATCCTACTAGATACGCCCTATAAAACTACTTTTTCTGGATTGATTTATTACTTGCTTTTACAAGCACAGAGAAATGAGTAGAGGAGGCTACTCTACTGATTGTTGCGTTTCAATATATCTGGTGTAAGAAGACAAAATATACTACTCCCACCTACATTAGTAATAGGTTCAATTGTAGTGCCAATAATTGAGAAAATGACCCCCCCCCCCCCCCCCCCCCAAAGAAAAACTAAAAGAACCCCTCGCATAGTATTTTGGATAAATTTGTAATCAAACAGATAAATTGTACAAGTAGCTTCGTCAAATTTGTAATGAAGCAGATAACATATAAGTAGCTCAAACAAAACAATTTATAAATTGTTTAAGCAAGCAATATATCAGCAACTTCTGAAAAGCCTCACGATAACTTTTTTCTTTTATAAATAGAAAACTAAATCAATTTATTTGTACATTAATATCAAAGAAAAAAAATATTCTTTATATTTTGGGTAGGCCTAAAGTTGTCTTTTAAATAGGAATAGCATTCTTTTGTTGTTTTTAGTAATTCAATCTTTGAAATACAACTTAATGGACAGTGCCAGAAGGGGGAATGTATTCTTCTCCACATGCCCATTTTTTTCCTCCTTCACACGTCCAACTTTCTTGGAGGACTTGGAATTACGAGTTTTTGGCATGTTGTGGGTGATATATACAAGAACTTGGGTACTTTGTTTAGGTTGATGTATAAAAATATAAAGAATGTTATCTTATTATAATTTGAAATGAGTAAAAATTATTTTGGATCACAAATTTTTTAAAAAAATTTCTTGAATATCGTGTTCAAACGAAAAGTAACACATAAAATAGTAGAGAGAAAATAATGTTGATGTAAGTTTCCGCATAAATGCAGTACAACATTGTTTGATTACGTAACATTTTAAGGTAATTTTCAATGAAAGAATTAATTAATTATTTGGTTGAAATTTTCCATTTTGGCTGCTAACAACATGGACCACACACATTAATCAAAGTACTTTAGGGGAGTCTTTTTATTGCAGACGTAAAAGGTTTATAACCTTATTCACTTTAAATTTAAAGAATGATTTTTAATACTATCTGAAACATCATGGACCAATTACAATAATTTGTAGCATCCTACTAAAATAGAAAATTTATGCTACCATACAACACAAATAGAAGAAATGGTAAATCTAAGGTCACTTGAAACTGGAGCGTCCACTCCTAAAGACATCACAAACTTGGGCCGCGTGGCTCATCGTACCAATAAGACATGACAATTCACAAACTAAAACATTGTCACTGTATACAATCTTTTTCTCCCAAGAAAATCTAGGAAATTTTTCAAAATGTCTATTTATTACAGCACTAGTAGTTTTATAAGTTAAGAGAAAATAAAAAACAAAGAAACACTTGCATTTTTCTTTTGCCCCTTTACTCCTTAATATGGGGTCATCAAGCATTGACGAACATCAACACCACCGCAAAGGCTTAATCAAGAACCTTGCAACTCACTCTTCAAAATCTTTATCACCATCATCATCCACATTTTCTAGCTATAATAACCCAAGAAATCCTCCTATACCAATAACTAGTAAAACCATGGAAGAAGTTTGGAAAGACATAAGTCTTTCTTGTTCTAGAGATCATATGGATCCACAAAATATTACTACGCCTACTACTACTAGCTCAACCTGTTTTGGTGGCTTGATTTTGCAAGATTTATTGGCAAGGCCATTTGCTAATGACCCTTCACCATCAACAACAGCCCGTGGCTCCCCTGTTCCTTCCCTGCCTGCTATCCCTGTTACCATGTTGACATTGAACTCTGGCCCTGAAATTCATTTCTTTAGCACCTTAAACCCATTGAGGCAAACTGAACAAAAAGACATTTCCAAAAGGTCCTTATTGGCTTCACCAGCTGCTGGAAGAAAGAGGCATCCTGAATCAGACAACAATTCTGGTGATCAGAGAAACAAGAGGATGATCAAGAACCGTGAATCTGCTGCTCGTTCCCGGGCTAGAAAGCAGGAAAGTCTTGCTTCTCTTCTTCAAAAATTAAACCAAGATAAATGTGTCAGATTTACTGAATATTATTGTTCGAACATTGACACAGTATGCTCTAGTACTGGAATGTGCAAACTTCTGGTTCTGGATTTGAGTTTTTTCTCCTCTCTCATTCTTAATTCTTTTCCAACTAAACAGTTCTAAGATGAGTTTAAATGGGGTGACATATAGTTGACCTGAACTTGTTTGGGACTGAAATATAACAGAGACATTGTGCTATGGGGCTTTACAAACTGAACCATCTGTACAAGTTAGTAACATTCGTAAGACTTTATTATTATAATAAAAGCAAATGAACTTGGTGGTTCTTGCTTTTTGCTCCTTTTTTTTTCTCTTGTTTTGGTTAGTTTTGCTGATTTTACTGTGATGTTTTTTCCATACAATCTGCAGGCTTACACGAATGAGTTGGAGATGGAAGTAGCCAATCTGATGAAAGAAAATGCCAGGCTCAAGAGGCAGCAGGAACAGGTTACTTTTTCCAAGACATCCTTTTTTCTTATGGTTTCCTTATTGAGACAAGTCTTTTTTTTAATAAATAAATAATTTCTGGAGTATAAAAAACTAAATCTCATTCATATGTCTTTTTTTTCATGTGGTCAGTTAGGCTTAGCTTCAGCTGGTGCTCAACTTCCAAAAAAGAACTCTCTCCATCGAACATCAACAGCCCCATTTTGAGGAATGTTTAGCTTTCTGCTGCATATTAATCCTCTCTCTGTCTATGCCCTTTTTGTAATTGACCCTTGTTTGATGCTGCTGCCCTTGTGATGTTTGTTTCTCCCAAAAAACAAAAAGGAAAATTGGATGGTGATATTAGCAAGTGAAAGGCATTGATCAAATGGGAAGACAGAAAGTTTTGGCTTTTTTTCCCCTTTCTCTATGACTGTGAAGTAGTCTTTTGTCTTCATCTATCCAAAAGCCTATTGGTTTGTTCTTGTATCTAAGTTTAAGTTTGTGTGGTTGAGAGACTTTGTAGAAAATGCAGTAAGTAGGTAGCAATTTGACAATGAACAGTAAGAATCTTGGAAGCATAAATATCTTCTTTTATTGGACATCACTTTCATTATGCTGTGACATCAGAATCACTAAATTGTGGCCCATTTCTGCTCTTTTTTCTTCTGCCCCTTTATTACTAATGATGCCCACTAATAGGGATACCTGATGTTTTGTTTTGTAGTTTCCTTTTTCCATTCTTTGGTCCCATTCAAATGGGCATGTGGTTGTGGGTCTCATTTTTATCTTATCTTGTTTCATCAAATACGACAAAGAAAGCTTTGGTTGGGCAAAAACCAATCAATAAATTTATGGACCAACGGGCTATTATGGTACTACCAAGTTTCCTAGGAGAGTGCATTGGCTACCTTTGACACTTTTTCCACATTGAGAAAAAGTGGTTGGATGCTCCAATAAAGACACATCACGAAAGACTAGCTAAGTCAAAAGAGAAAGTATTAAAAATATCTTTGAATTTGGATCGAATTATTAATTTCGTCTCTAAATTATTGATAGTATCTCTCAACTTGACAAACTAAGTTTAAATATACCTTCGAACTTGACACAAATTATTAGTTTCGTCCCTAAACTATTGATAGGTTTAAAAGCACTCCTTAACTTGGCGAACTAAACTTAAATACACCTTTGAACTTGGCATGAATTATTAGTTTCGTCTCTAATCTATTGATAGACTTAAAAACACTCCTCAACTTCATGTTTCTGTAACTTATTAAATTTTGATTTGAAATTTTGTAGAACTTCATTTACTGTCATATTTTTACAATCCTAAAATCTTTTTACGAAATTGTTAACCGCCCATGAAATTTTTTATGTTGCTGAAAGTCCACATTGACAAAAAATAATCATAAACAAAAAAAAAAAAGAAAGGAAAGAGAATCAAGCAATTAAGATTGAAAATGAAAAAAATAAAGTAGATTTTGCTTTGAGATCACCATTGATGGAAGAAAGGTTAAATGGGAAGAAGAAAAGTATTTTAGTAGTTGATAACTAAAATTGAAGGAAAATTTTCTTCTTTTTTTTTTTTTTAAAAAAAAAAGAAAAATTAAGGTTGATGTTGTCTTTTTTAAACCTTTCACGCTCTTTAAATAAATTGTATTAAGTTGTTATGTCATGTGGTATGAGAGTGGTGTATCTAAGATTAGTTTGCCAAGTTGATAGTGTTTTTAAGCCTATCAATAGTTTAGGGATGAAACTAATAATTTGTGCCAAGTTCGATGGTGTGATTAAGCTTAATTCACCTAGTTGAGGGGTGTTTTTAAGCCTATCAATAGTTTAGGAATGAAACTAATAATTTGTGCCAAGTTCAGGAGTGTTTTTAGTACTTTTCTCTAAGTTAAATTATCCACCATCCTCCGTTTCGTTTAGTAAAATAAATTATTATTTAACACAAAAAAAATACTATAATCTTTTTTAATTATATTCTTATACTACATAATTATATATTCTTTCTTACTAGTGTTCATGTTGGAAAACATTGAAATTCACGAAAAAACTCTAAGCTTGAAGCGTGTCTATGATATTATCTTCGTGGATATTTCATCCAGTATGAATGTATCCCGTAAAATCCAATAAATTTTTTTAATGTAAATTAGAAGTCAAAAACTAACAAAGATTAACTTTAAAAAAGAAAACTAAAAAAATAGTGTTTTTTCCTCTACCCTTCAAAACATAAGTCCTAAGCACTTATATAGTAAAAAATAAATCAACCAATATTCTTCTTTGAATGAAAGGGCCATAATGAGGCCATTTGAAACAGAGAAACTGACACACAGTTACCATATCCAGTTAATGCAGAAAACATCCACTAATTTATAATGTTAAAATAAACGTTGGTCATCATTATTGACCAAAAATTATACTACTTTAATACTCACTAATTATGATTAGTAAATATAATTATTTTTTCAATCAAATTAATTAAAAGAGATATTATAAAATATATGATTTTTAAATTTTTTTGAGATACTAATAAAAATAATTTACCAACAATCCCCCATATATCTCAAAAATAATAATAAGAATAAAATAAAATAAAATAAATTTTTTTTTTTTGCTGGATTTTCACATATGAATACAATGCGTCGAATCCGGTGTCTCATAGACTATGTACCAGACCTAGATAAAACAAGATTAAACTTATAAAATAATTGGTGAAGTTTAGAACTTCTATGAACTAACAATTCTTTTGTAAGCTCAGAGGCTCATTTTATCACATTATACTCACACAATCTTTGTTGTTATCGTGGTTTTGCGCTAAGAGGTCATGCGTGTGTTCTGGTATTCAAGAGTGCTTTAGAAATCTGACACAATTTCATAGGAACGACACCACTCCATACTCATATAGGTCCATCTATCACGTGTATTCTGCAGAGTAATACACCACCTATAAAGGATATGGTAATGGATTAAGAAAATTCAACCTCACTTCCTTGCGGATTTGCACTATAAGCACACCATAATAGATCAAAGATGGGACAAAAGTTTATAGTGCACAAGATCGAACAATGACTTGTTATTACTCATATGAACCTAATTCATGGGATCTCCAATCACATAGGTTGGATTACTATCATGTCCAATATACAACTTGGCAATAGTCCCATTCTCGTTGAAGTTTCATATTGTAATATTTACCCAAATTTTTAGTCAATGAATTGGCCAAATTCACTTCTAACTTCACAATTTATGGATATGATTCCACCTCTTAATAGATACTCTATTACTCTTTCTTTTCTACTACAACTAATGTGCTTAGTAGTCACCATATGAAAGTTTGTTTATTTTATATCAACATAAATACTCGTCAAAAAATCACTTCACATCATTATCAGCTAACTATATCATATTTAGGTGATAAATTATCCATACAATAGATACACACTCTCTCTCTCTCTCTCTCTCTCTCTCTCTCTCTCTCTCTCACACACACACACATATATATATATATATACACACACACACTAGATTTTGAATAACATAACCCACACTAAATTACATAACTTTAATAAGATACATAACCCCCATATTTTTAAAATTTAACTTAGACAAATAATATGTTCAACTAATTTTTCAAAAAAGAAATAAATCCCATCATCTAAATAACTGTCACGCCCCGGAAGGATACCCTTAGCATGATCGGCTCTTAGAGACTATTGCTAGTCCCTGAGCGAACCTCTTGGCCTCATTGTCACATCATACTCGACAACGGAAGAAAAATGCTCAAAGAAAAGACTGTAAAGTAATAAAATAACCTAGTCTTTATATAAAAAGAAATTTTCAATAAAGCAAAAGTTGGAAAAGGAACATTACTCAACATCCTCTACTCAATGCCTATGAAGCCTCTACCTTTAACATCTAGATGGTACCATGACAAGACATAGCTGCCCAACTCAAAGAAAATAGAAGTAACTAATGAAATAAAATAAAGGCTCCTCCAGATAGCAAGGAGGGCTCACCAATTCTGGAACTCAGGAACTCTGAACCTCAGCGGTGCACCTGCTGAAGTCCTCTATCGCCTGTATTTGCATCCTAAACTGAGGCAACGCCAAGTGGCGTCAGTATGTGGAATGTACGGTATGTAAGGTAGCTCAAGAAACAGATTAAGCTCAACCTCAATCAACCGACTCAACTCAAGACTCAACTCCCCATCTTATAACTCAACTCAGGTAAATGATGCAAGTTTAAAGTTTGAAATCATACTTTAAAATTAGACTCATTTTTTAATGCAACTCAGTTCGAAAATCATGATATGCTCAACTCAAGTGTTTCTTGGAAGTTTCTCTAACCAATAACTCTCTACCCCACCATGAGTTCTGGTGATGTACAATGAAAAGACGTCGTTGTCACGTTCACCCTAAACTTGCCAAGGAATAGGATGTCAACCTCTACCTTTCTCTCTTGGAATTAAAGAGAATGTCCATCTATTGGGACACGGGACACTAGAATTATCCTATGCGATCATCCGACACTGGCAACTTAGTTCTGGGGTGATCCTCAATCACCCAACTCGGTGCTTAATACTCATTCTAAGACTAAAATGTGCTCATAGAAACTAACTCAAACTCATCTCTTTGACTCATCTCAAATAAGTCAACTCAGTTCTCAATAACTCAACTCAATTTCTCAACAACTTTATAACTTGGGACCACCATTCATGCAATGCAACTCAAGACTCTAACTCACACTATACAAGACTCTCATTTATTTTGGTCAAGTACATCACATCATCTAGGCTCAACACATAATACATAATAGATATTCTTCACATACATGTATGAAACAAGAAAACATACTTCGCGGGTTCAATTTATTGGGTTTAGAAGGTTAAATTCATAATTTTTCATTTAGTCATTAGCAAAGAAAATACTAAATTTAGGGTTAGAGTATCAAGCATTCAAATAACATCGTATTTCATGGTAATGACGATGCAACTCATAAATTGACTCAGTTATTTTCATGAAAGCTCCAACATGTACAAGAATTTGGAACTCAAGAACCACATGATTTACAACATGCGATTTATACTCATGATCTTAACTCAAGTAGACAAAGGGGTGCTTGGATGAACATAATCCAACGCTTTAGGTAGCTTTACATACCTGGATTAATTGAAGCTTTGGACAATCGACCTCAAGAAATCTCCTCGAACTCCTCAATTTTACACTCCTTTGCTCTCCTCTTTAGCCCTAGTCTCTTTCAAGGACTTAGAATAGGGTTTAAAACCCTATTTATACTTAGAATGAACTGTTTTGATCATATATTAAGTCCGGGAGGGGTTTGAAAAGGTCTAGAATGCCCCTCATAAAATTCGAAAAAAACTCGTCTCGGGACATAGGGTCCACTACGCGAACAGGGTTTATTTTCTGTATTTTTCGCCTAAAATTCTCCGAATGAGATTTTTAATCCCGTAGATTTTTTTTAGAATAAAACCAAGTGTTAGTCCACGACGGTGGCGCGTGGCAGCCTATCGCACACCTACACTAATTCACATTTTCGTATCGAAAAATTATCTTTTGATCCGGTTGCTCTAAAAATCAATTGAGACCACTTTTTCACTTAAAATGTCATGCTAATTGCAAATTTGGGCTCGAATTTGCCATCGGAGCATGGGAAGACACATTATGCGCACATCTCTCTTCTAGGGGTATTTTAGTAATTTTGTCAGGTGTTACATTATCTCCCCCTTGGAATCGTTCGTCCTCGAATGATGAGTGAAGATGGACATCAAGGCACGTATAACAATCAAAAGCTCCTCTTAATACTCACTCAATCAATTAAACTCTCGACTCCTCGTCGATCTTAACAGTCTCTATTCAGAGTCAGGAATATACACACCAATAACTTAATTACTCAAATACTCAAACTCATGGGTGAACGTCGACTTAAGAGTAGAAAACTCAACTCAGAGGGCATCATCATCTGCAACTCATAACTCTCGTCAAGGCCTAAGTCTGGCTGCATATTCTTACCAAAGTCAAGCCTAAGTCAAAGTCACCTTGTGATACCTCGTGACTTAGTCATAATCCTACAATATATCCCATAAAGTTCTCATTTTATACCTTAGACATCCTCACCGACAAGCATGAATGGAACATCAAAACTTAAGCAATTCGAATTATTCGAACACCTCGTCAGTCAATTATTCGAACTCAAGAAGGAAGTCATCAACTCTAATCGAGAATGGGACCATCGTGATATGCAATACTCTATGGACACTGTCGAGCTCAACTCCCCATCTCAATTATGTTCCTTTTTGTGGCACTCAACTCCATCAATTCAAGCTCATACCTCTTATTCAAATCTCCACCTAACAACCTCCTCGTCTTTCATTCAACCCTACTTCTAAGCCTCAAGGTGCTATTCCTAAGATGATCATATCCCTATGAAGCTAACCCTCAACTCAAACTCTATACCTCCTCATGGATTTTCACTTAGAGAATGCTACTCCTTCTCACTACTCTAACACATTTACCCGAAACACTCATCCAAAAGTCACTGATAGCATTCTCCAATCACTTATATAGTGACATCCACCCATACAAGCCTATCACTCCGACCACTTCAACCATGTCTTAGAATTTTCAAGCTTACTTGTCACTTTTACCTCCACCATTCAATGAACTCTCACTCAAAGTCACACCAACATACTCTTACCTATCTATTGCGCATCATACGATCACATCTCTTTCCTCCTCCCTATCTCTATTCCTACGGGACACAAGTTTAACACTAATATCATAGTGAGGATACATTCACTCCTCCTCGTCTACCCTCACTTTCAGTCTCCAAATTATCAGCATCACTATTTGGACTTGGAGGAACTCATCATCTCCCCCTTTAACGAAACCCCCAAACTACTACTTCTCCATGCAAAATAAGCACGATTATACCTCTAAAACTTGATACTTTACATCCTACCATCAACAATGGCATAACAAGCCGAAGCTCAATGCATGTGTAAGATGACATTAGAATAAAAAACTCTCACTCCCTCTCGTCAACCATCACTCCTCTACTATCCTCAACACCTCTATCAAGATTGGAAAGCAGGATCACTCAAATGGCTTGGAACAAAGATCATTAGCACGATTCAATCGAGAAATCTTATCGGAAGACATTCATAATGAAGTATAATCTCTCTCGTTTATCGAGACTCATTCCGGGTTCATAGAACTATACACAGTGTACAACTCAGGTCAGATCTTATTCAATATAGGACAGGAAACTCTTGGATCCATGGGGTAAGATCAAGATAAATGAATGAATTCATGCTTCTCATCCTCGAAACTCAACATGAATGTGAATCAACATGATGTGCATGGGACTAGGATATAGGTATGACAGTCATACACCAGAAGGGAATAAAGTATCATCTCAACTGAAGGGTAAAAATCATATGAGATGGAAAAGAATTGATATCTCATCTTGATCAACCCATCATTATCGAAGACTCAAGATCTACTCTGGTTTACCACCTCGTCATCTCCATCTTACCTCTTAAGGTCCTCTCTCAAAGTTTGTAAATCAATTTCTTCTGCTAGGCTATAAGCATATACCTCCACATGGTCAATGAATCACTATCCACAAGAATATATTAAACTCTTCTGTTATGGTATGATCGCATACATATAACTAGCTACTCAGACTCTTTTCAATGCTATCACTCTTAGCTCCTTCCAGTCTCTATGGAAATCTCTCTATATTTGCTATTCTTATGGCGTACATAACCACTTTCTACAACTCTTGCAATCTAACCTCTTCCTTTGCCTGCTAACGCTCAACTTCTGTGCTCCCATAAATTTAATTGCATAAGAATTAATCTATCATGGAAATTCGTCATCATTTATCAATAAACCCCAAATCAACTTATCTACTCGTGATGGCAGATTACTTACATAAGCCTACTCCACATCGACAACTCAAATATACTATCTAGATTCTTTTAATAGTCATAACTTGGAGCTTCACATGTCTTTACACAATTGTGGATACATATCTCAAGCCTCTTCTTATCTATTGAGCTATCCTCGTCTCACTTGTCTTACCTAAGGGGCACTTGTACCCTGCCCATAACATCACTTCCTCAAAAATCAATACCTTTTTCTCGAACACACACTATGGCATGCCTCTTAGAAAAAATCTCTAACTAAGGCTATCACTCTCATGATGCTATCTCCTCTTTAACACTACTCCTCAAAATTCAAGCTTAGGGTCTAACACTAACATGTGCACCTATCACACACCTCTCTAATGCTTAACTTACAACTACTAGGTAAAAATTTAGGGAATATAATCCCTCTAAATTTTCATAGTGAGTATTCAATCAACACATCCCTTCCTTATAACTCAGTACCACTCACTTATTCAATCATATCTCCTTATTAAACTAAGCTCATAACTCGATGAGTCTCATGAACTCTCAATTAAAAATCATAAGCCTAATTTAGATCTATCACATTGAAAGCACTCTTTTTCCCTAGTCAACATCTACACCTTCACCCTCAATAGTATGAATACTACAAATCAACATAAACTTCCTTCTAGTTTAAGCACACTGCACCACATTCTAACAATAAATCTTCCTCTACCTCATCATAAAAGTTCTTACGACTCTTTTATATAACTTATAGCAATCGATTCACCACCTCATTACTTACCTAATAAATACGTAACTGTAACACCCAGTAAAATTACCAAAATACCCCTAGAGGAGAGATGTGAGCAAAACGCATCTTCCGATGCTCGGATTGAAATTATGAGAACATATTCGTGATCATCACAAAAAATTGAGTGAGAAAAGGGTCTCGGTCGATTTTTAGAGTGACCGAGTCAAAAGATAATTTTTCGCTCGAAGATGAAAAATAGTGTGAGTCTGCGACAGAGCCACGTCGCGGACCTATCGCGGAGACACACTTATGTCTTTCTGTGATTTTTTGACAGAGTTGAATTTTGCTGAAATGCACTGTCCCTGACAGGTCCGTGTCGCGGACTATGTTATTCCAAGTCTGGAATTTTTTTTAAAAAATTTTGAGGGGCATTCTAGTCCATTCCTAATAACTTCTAAACCTCCTATATGACGAATATATATCGTTTTCTCAAAGAAAGGGTTCCAAAAAACCATCCAAAACCCTCTTCCTAGCAAAATCACTAAGTTAGGGCTTGAGGAGAGTTGAGATTGAAGAATTCAAGAGGAGATCTTTCAGAGAATTGTTGTTAGCAATCATCTCAGGTTTGTAAGGCTAACCTAAAGCGTGAGATTGTTCTCCCATGTGCCCCTTTGAGTATATTGAGTCTATGATTGAAGATAACGAGTCTGATGTAAAGATTTTGAGTATTATACTGAGTTTTACTTAATTCATATATTTTACATGAATTGATGATCATCATAAACTTGATTTACTGCATAATTTATTTTCATGAGTGTTTTTCACAAAATCCTATGATTATTTTATTAAATAATGCAAAAAATGAACTTAAGGAATGAGCCTTAACAATGATGATGTCTGTGATGTTGTGATTGTGTTTCAAATTGATGAGAGTCTTGATGATGATGTTGATGAGAATGATGTTCATGAGTCTTAAAACTTGAAACTAAATTCTAAAAAGAGTGTTTCGAGTCCTTGATTTTGATGTTGATGAGATGAGTTGATGTTGATGTTGATGTTGAGGTAATATGTCCCTATGGTACTGATGTTGAGGTACTATGTGGGACTGATGATAATGTATTGTCCCTATAAGATTGATGATGATGATGTTTTATGAGCATGTCGAGTTCTGGGAGGAGTATTGAGCACCGAAACGGGTAAGAGTACGTGGCCCGCGTAGGAAGAGAGGACTGAACCTCAATGTGGATGACTCCTTTCTTGTCCCAATAGAGTACTGAGGTATTTACTTGTGGATCCACTAAGGTTGATGTCCTTTATCCCAAGCAGGGTACTGGATGGATGTGGCAATGACATCACTTTGTTGTATCATCAGCGGCTCATAGGTGATGGTTGTCGGTTAGAGAAATTCCCAGTGAGTGTTACTTTGATAGTACTCTGATGTTGATGTTGATGTGATGGTATGGGTCGAGTTTTCCTTGAGTTGAGTTGAGTTGAGTCGAGTTTTCCTTGAGTTGAGTTGAGCCGAGTTTCCTTGATATAAGTCTGATGTATTGATGATGTTGAGATGAGTCATTTGTCTACTCTAATATCTTACCTTAGATAGACATTTGACATTCTGATGGAGTATGATGTTGAGTTGATGTTATCACTATACTATTGTACTTGTACTATTACATTCAGCCATTTTACATACCGTACATTTCACGTACTGACGCCACTCGGCGCTGCATCATTTTATAATGCAGGTACAAGAGTTAGAGGACTTCAGCAGACGCATCGTTGAGGTCAGAGATTCTGAGTTCAGTCATTGGTGAGCCTCCCTGCTATTCGGAGGACTCCTTTTTCTTTATTTGTTATCCCATTTGTTGAGTTGGGTAGCCATGACCTGTCATGGTACCCTCTAAGACCATCTAGTTGAGTTAGAGGCTTCATATATTTAAGCTGAGATTTGATGTTGAGGTTTTTCCCTTATGAGTTGAGTTGACATTTACATTTGCTTATTCTGAAGTTGAGACTGGTGTTGGCCATTGGCCCTTCTTATTGAGATGGCTCACTGCCTACTTCTACTATTCTGCCATATTGATGTTGAGTGACTGTCCTGAGAACGAGTGGTTCGCTTGGGGACTAGCAATAGTCTCTGGGTGCCAGTTGCGCCTAGGGTACCCTCCAGGGGCGTGACAGTAACTCTAAATACAAGCCTCAATCAGCCATCACTCTTGCTATCTCGTCCCTTTCTTCACATCATCATCCATCTAACTCTGGGATGACTTGATTCTACTCAGGGTTTATAAGACCTCACATCTCACTCTTAGGTGGTAACATTAAACTCTTTAGAGACATAAGTTCCTCTCTCATGGGTCACATCGAAAGCAAGTTTTGAACAAAAAAGGGCCTGGGTACATCTAGAGAATGAGTAATTGCACTCTTTCTAGTCAATCAACTTCGTACGCTAGTCGGTTCCTCTCAAGCCTTGTGCAGTCTCTCTATCATTCTAATTACTTTATCATAGAAGATCTCATCTATAAGAGTTTGAACATTACTGTCTTTATTGCCTCGTGCACGAGGCATAGTCGAAATGTTTTAAGCAACGTATGAATCATCGTAGATTTCTTAGGAAATAGCTATATCGCACGATTTAAAATCTGAAAGAAGGAAACTTTTTCTAATATCCTATAGCCTCCCTATTATGGATGTGACACACTTCACATTATTGTCTTTATTGCCTCGTGCACGAGGCATAGTCGAAATGTTTTAAGCAACACATGAATCATCGTAGATTTCTTAGGAAATAGCTCTATCGCACGATTTAAAGTCTGAAAGAAGGAAAACTTTTTCTAATGTCCTATAGCCTCCCTATTATAGATGTGGCGCATTTCACACCAATAATAAGGACTCTACTAGACACGACTTCTTAGACTCTCTAGGACACTTCAACTCTGTGCTCTGATACCATTTGTCACGTCCCGGGGGAGTACCCTTGGCGTAGCCGACACTTAGAGACTATTGCTACTCCCTGAGCAAACCACTTGGCCTCATCATCACATCATACTTAACAACGGAAGAAAAATGCTCAAAGGAAAGACTGTAAAGTAATTAAATAACCTAGTCTTTATATAAAAAGAAATTTCAATAAAACAAAAGTTGGCAAAGGAACATTACTCAACATCCTCTACTCAATGCCTATGAAAACAAAAGTTGGAAAAGGAACATTACTCAACATCCTCTACTCAATGCCTATGAAGCCTCTACTTCTAACATCTAGATGGTACCATGAAAAGCCATGGCTACCCAACTCAAAGAAAATCGAAGTAACTAATGAAATAAAATAAAGGCTCCTCTGAATAGCAAGGAGGACACACCAACTCTGGAATTCAGGAACCCTGAACCTCAATGGTGCACCTGTTGAAGTCTTTTATCGCTTGTATCTACATTGTAAAATGATGCAGCGTCGAGTGGCGTTAGTATGTGGAATGTACGGTATGTAAGATGACTCAAGAAACAGATAAAGCTCAACCTCAATCAACCGACTCGACTCAAGAATCAACTTCTCATCTTATAACTCAACTCAGGTAAATGATGCAAGTTTAAAGTTTGAAATCATGCTTTAAAATTAGACTCAATGTTTAATGCAATTCAGTTCGAAAATCATGATATGCTCAACTCAAGTTTGTCTTAGAAGTTTCTCTAACCGACAAGTCTCCACCCCACCATGAGTTTTTTGTGATATAAAATGAAAAGACGTCGTTGCCACCCCCACCCTAAACTTTTCAAGGAATAGGACGTCAACCTCTACCTCTCTCTCTTGGATCCAAAGAGAATGTCCATCTGTCGAGACATGGGCCGCCAGAATTATCTTGTGTGACCGTCCGACGCTAGCAATGTAGGTCCTAGGTGCTCCTCAATCACCCAACTTGGTGCCTAATACTCCTTTCAAGACTAAAATGTGCTCATAGAAATTAAGTCAAACTCATCTCTTTGACTCATCTTAAATAAGTCAACTCAATTCTCAATAACTCAACTCAATTTCTCAACAACTCAATAACTTGGGACCATTATTCATGCAATACAACTCAAGACTCTAACTCACGCCTTGCAAGGCTCTCATTTATTTCGATCAAGTACATCATATCATCCAGGCTCAAAACATAAGACATAATAGATATTCTTTACATACATATATGAAACAAGAAAACATACTTCCCGGGTTCAATGTACTAGGTTTAGAAGGTTAAATTGATAATTTTCAATTTAGTCAGTAAGCAAAAAAATTACTAAATTTAGGGCTAGGGTATCAAATATTCGAATAACATTCGTATTTCATGGTAATGACAATGCAATTCATAAATTGACTCAAATATTATCATGAAAAAACTCTAACATGTACAAGAATTTGAAACTCAAGAACCATAGGATTTGAAACATGCGATTTATACTCATGATCTTAACTCAAGTAGACAAAAGGGCGCTTGGATGAACATAATCCGATGTTTTAGGTAGCCTTACATACCTGGATCGAAGCTTTGGACAATTAACCTCAAGAACTCTCCTCGAACTCCTCAATTTTATGCTCCTTTTCTCTCCTCTATAGCCCTAGTCTCTTTCAAGGACTTAGGATAGGGTTTACAACCCTTTTTATACTTAAAACGAACTGTTTTGATCATATATTAAGTCCAGGAGGGGTTTGGAAAGGTCTAGAATGCCCCTCATAAAATTAAAGTCCGTCTCGGGGACATGGAGTCCGCGACATGGACAGGGTTTATTTTCGATATTTTTCGCTAAAAATTCTCCGAACAAGGTTTTTAATTCCGTGGAAAGTTTTTTAGAATAAAACCAAGTGTTGGTCCGCGACGGTGGCGCGTCGCGGCCCTGTCGCGCACCTACACTAGTTCATATTTTCGCATCAAAAAATTATCTTTTGATCCGGTTGCTCTAAAAGTCAAACGAGACCACTTTGCCCTTTAATTGTTCATGCTGATCATAAATCCGACCTGGGATTTTCCATCGAAGCATGGGAAGACACGTTGTGCTCACATCTCTCTTCTAGGGATATTTTTGTAATTTTGCCGGGTGTTACAATAACATGCTAGCAACAAAGCATTACTCAAATAATTAATTCACACATTCAAAATTTTATTTACTCTAAAAATGATAATTTACAAATTTTTAAATTAAATCACCAAAACTTTATATCATACTTTCAAAAAGAAAAATTCTCAGTTTTGTAACAACACTATTAATTTACTCTTATAAATTCTCAACCAAATAGTAAATATGTATATCACATTTCAAACATTCAGATTCGAAAATCAAGAACCATTAACATAGTAGGGAATTTTATTACCAAAGTAAACATGTAGATTACATTCTAACATTTGGATTCGAAAATCAAGATACATAACCATAGAAGGAAATTTTATTACCAAAAGCTTAACACATGATCAAAACATAAAACATTTTTAATTCATTCATATAGTCCAAATTCAGCATGTCAAAAGTAACTAGTTAAGTACTAGTATCTTCACTCATGACTTGAGAAACATTAAGAACAAATAATCCATGATTATTATACCCTTTACCCACAAGCACATTATTTTTTGTTATCACAACCTTGCCAGATTCAAATGCAACTTTTACCTCCCACCTTTCCTAATAATCCTACTGAAACCAAATTGGTTCAGATACTATGAACCTGCAACACTTCAGTTAATGCTAATGTTTTTCCAGATGTGAGTTTGAGAAGAACTTTTTCTTTTCCAAAGACTTGAGTGGTTGTAGAGTCACCAAGATACACAACTTCTTCTCCTTCAGTGACTTGGGTGTAAGACACAAAATTTATTTTATTGGCACAAATATGCCTAGTAGCACTTGAATCTATCACTCAATCACTCACATTTGCCACTAAATTCACTTGAAAAATGACCATCACAATGATATCTGTTTCAACCAAATTTACTCTTGGCTTAGTAGGATTTTCATTTTTCCCAACTCTGTATCTGCATTGAGCTGCATGGTGGTCTGGTTTACCACATACAAAACAATTACCTTTCTTCTTAAAAGTTTGATTGTTGGTCCTGAGTTTGTGATCAAATTCTTTTACATACCTCTTATTTTTATTGTGAGACTTATTGTCTTCCACAAGATTGACTTTTGTAGCAATTTCTCTTGCTTTGGCATAAATTGATTGCCTTCTATTGGCATCCTCAATGATGATGTGTTTCACCAAATCATCAAGAGATAATTGCTTTTATTTGTGCTTCAATTTTTTTCTTTGTAGTCACTCCAAGAAAGTGGTAGTTTTTTAATCAGCATACTAGCCACGAATTGTTCCAGTAAAATGTTTTACTCCAACTTAAGTTCTTCAATTAGTTTGTGAAACTTGTTGATTTGTACCTTCACATCTTTCTCCTCGATCATCTCCCATTTGTAAAAATTACCAATAACAAATTTTTGTGTTGTAGCATTTTCAGCGATGTATTTAACAAGCAGCGATTCCCAAATCTCACAGTACACATCGAACAATTCATTAGAAAGAGTACTTAGTATTGTGTGATTACATACCTTGTTTGCATAAATCCACTGATTTAGTTGGTCAGTTGCAGATTCATCTGGTTTTGGATCTATTAGCGCGGATGCCATTCCATACATGTCGAGAGCAAAAAATATGTTCTTGCCATCTTTTATAAAATTTTGCCCATAAAAAACTTTCACTTTTGAAACATCGAGGAAGTATTTCGTAATGTTATGCGAAGACACAATGGAAACAACACCATTAGATGTCTTTTCAACAATAGTGTTATTATCGGTAACAGTAGCAGGCTGATCGTTTCCATGAACCATGATTACAAAAAAAGTATCCTTAAGATTGTTGGAAAATATTTGAATTCACAAAAAAAACTCTAAGCTTGAGGCGTGTTTATGGCACTATCTTAAGGATATTTCATCCTATGTGGATATATCCCCCAAGATTCAACAAACTCTTCTAGTTTAACTAGAAGCCAAAAACTAACAAAGATTTTTTTTATTTTTTTAAAAACTCAACAATAAAAAGACAACTAAGAAACTAGTGTTTTTTTCTCTACCCTTCAAAACATAAGTCCTAAGAACTTACATAATATAAAATAAATCAACCAACGTTCTTCTTTGAATTAAAGGTCATAATGAGGCCATTTGAAACAAAAGAAACTGACGCAGTTTCCACATCCAATTAATGCAGAAAACTCCTACTAATTCATAATGTTAAAATAAACATTGGTCATCAATATTGACCAAAATTATACTACTTTAATACTCTCTAATTATGGTTAGTAAATATAATTATTTTTCAATCAAATTAATTAAAGGACATATTATAAAATATATTGTTTTTAAATTCTTTTTGAGATACTAATAAAAATAATTTACCAACAGTTCATTATCCTCATAATGTTGCTTTAATTTTCTTATGCATAATTCACCTAAAAATCAGCTACCAAACAATCCTTATTTTCACTTTTCAATCACCAAAAAACCAAAAAGGATGAAAGCTCTTATAAAGTGATAAAAAATACTCAAAAAAAAGAAAAACTATCAAACGACCTATTAATGTCGATATAAATTAATTAAAATTTGTTGACAAGGAACAATCCCATAACTCATGAGGGTAATGTTGCTTTTCTCCTTGTATTCGTAGAACCTTTTCTTTTCTAATTCTAAAACTTGAAGTTACAAAGTAAGAAATTTTATTAATAGTGACCAAAATTTAATATATACATATGAAAAATAATTTTTGATCGATATATTTTGTACCATTATATATATATATATATATATTAACATCTTATATTTCAAAATATATCAATAGATAAAATTAAATAAAATAATACCTTAATAACTAGGTGAAATCTTAAAAAATGTTCAATCAACTTTATTAAAAATTGCTAAAAATTTACTTTGATTCAAAATCATATTATAGGAGGAAAAATCGCCTTCATCTATTCATCTACTCCAAGAAAGGTTAGCATGTAAATGTGCGTATATATATACTAGTTCAGAGCACGTGTGTTGTACGTCTATTATGTGTTTATAAAATAAAGTTATGGTTAAATTTTTCTTGCTTTTTTTGGTAACTACTTTTCATTACCGGATTTTCAATATCTACAACTTTGAGACTCTGGGTTTGGACATTCCGAACCTCAGAGCTCTATTTTTTCCCTTTGCAATGATGAAACCTAAACTAGACTACGGATATTAATTATACTTTTGCATATGGTTAGTCAGTTTGGGGTACATACTATTTCTACAATGAATTTCTTGAACACATTGCCTGGGAATTGCCTCTATGTTACGCCTGATTTTCTTGAATATTGTGTTGTTTCTCTCTTGCCACACCAAGTAGACTCCTGCTGCCATTACCATTCTGTATAGCTCTACTATTGTTGTCTCTCCTGATGCGTGTGTTATTACCCATTCTACTTTTTCCATCCATCCTTTGACTCCTCTGGTGATATTCATCCATCTCAGCCATTTTTACCTGACTGTGCATTCAAAAAACAGGTGTTGGTGACTCTCAGGTGCATTGTTGCATAATGAACAGGTTGTGTCTGTGATTAGTCCTATCTCTCCAATCTATCCTTTGTATATAGTTTTCCATGGACGGCTAGGAACAAAATGAAGATCCATTTGGATTTTCCATGATTATTGCACACCACTCTTCTCCATGACACTTTCCTGTATTTTCCCCTTAGCTTATTGTATGTTTTTTTTTTTTAATATTATATGTTTCAGCTTCCAATGTTCCTTCTTTACTCATCCCTGCTTCTCAAGCCATCTTCCTCCTTGCAATATTTTTCTGATAACCCATGAAGCTTGATTTGTTTATGTGTCCCAAGGTTTGTTCCCCTTTATATAACACGAGTGCACCCAGATTACCCACAACATATCTTTCTTGTTTGCCAAGTTCCACAACAATTTGAATATTGCTGCTTTGTGCCAGGTTTGTATATCTAATATATTACGCCCCCTGCTACCTTAGGTTGACATAGTGTTTCCCATGATCGTAATGTTTTACCTCTGTTCTGTACTTCACCATTCCATAGGAATCTCTTGCATATGGTTTTCACCTGTTGCAAGACTTTCTTTGGCATGAGGAAGATTTGTGTAAAGACATGGAATTTTGTGCGACCTCAAGGAAGCATGAAAATTGGTTTCGGAAAAGTTTTGGACCAAGGTGGCACTTCATGGGAGCCATCACGGTCCATGTGAGGTCACACGGCCCGTGTGGAGTGGCACGGCCTGTGAGGTCATCCGTAAAGCTTCCGGAGTGAAATATTTCTAAGTACGGGACCTTTATGCTCAAGCTAAGTTCACTCTCAAGCCTTTAATTCTAGCTTATCTATGTTGTTTAAGATCATCATGGGTCCCCTACATCAAGCCAAGTTCAAAGGAATTCCCTTGGCTAAATTCTTCTCAAGTACCATTAAGAGGGTCAACTTTGAGTGGGCATATCTCTTAGCTCAAAGTGAACTGGGTGGCCCATGACATATCAAATCAAAGCTCATTTAATTATCTTTCCAACGCATCTGGGATCACCTCATTCCGAGTTCGGAGCAAGACGTTATGTCCGTTTACGTAAAACCTTCCTAGGCTAGACGGGAGCCTTCACGGCCGTGAAGAGCTTCATGGACCGTGAAGCCAACCGTGTCAAGGCCCTTGTGAAATTTAAAGATCCATTTCATTAAGGTGCTTTTGATATTTGATTCATCCCTAAGGCTTTTTAAGACCTCTAAACCCCTTTTTTCCTTCCTAAACTTCTCCAACACTAAACCTAAAGGTTCTTCATATGATTCGTTAGAAGGTTCAATTTTAAATAGACATATCTCTTAGCACAAAATGAACTAGGTGTCTTACGATATATCAAATTAAAGTTCTTTGAGTTGGCTTTTCAACGCACCTGGTTTCAGCTAATTCCGAGCTCAGACTAAGGAGTTATGCTCGTTTTCGTTCAGACTGTTCGTGCAAGCAAGCCACACGGCCAGCCACACGGGCCGTGTGGCATCAAACGGTCCATGAGGCTGCTTTGGCCACGATTTTCTTGCCAAATTGTGTTTTAAGTGTGTGTACTTCCTTGGTACCTTCATACGGACCCTTGCACGGTCTGTGTGACCTTAAACGGTCCGTTTACCGGACCATTTGGTGACACTTGGTCCGAAAAATCTTGCCTCTGAAAAATTCTAAGTCTGGGGCCATGGTCCAGTAAACGGTCAGTTTGGTACTAGACGGTCCGTTTACTGGACAGTGTGGGGATACTTAGTCCGAAAAAATTGTTGCCTCTGAAAAAGTTAAAGGGTAGGGCCACGGTACCGTAAACGGTCCGTGTGAGCCCAGACGGACTGTTTACTGGTCCGTATGCCTCAGACAGACCATTCTTTACTCCGTTTCATTAATGACATTTTTGAAATATTGACTTATTCCAATAAAAAATTTAGTCATTTCCCACCCTTCCTAAGCCCCTATATAAGTTGAACACCCCCAGTTTTCAGATTTCCTCTCTCTCTCTCTCTAAGGTTCATACCTCCAAACTCTCTAACCTCTCTCTAGGACTTCTCAAGCTAAGGTGCAAGATTTTGGGTCCTTTTTCTTCTCAAATTTGTCTACAATCAGGTATGTGGGTTTGATTCTTGGTTCCTTTCAACCAAGAAGACCCAAGTCCCCTTTTTTTTAAAACTACCTTATAGCTTGATTACTTAATATGTGAAATGTGTTACTTAATCTTGAGATTTTGAACCATGCATGTGCCATATTATGTTCTAAAGCTTGAGTTATGAGCATGTAAGTATAATGATCTATGTGGTATATGAAAAGGTGAACATGCAAGTCCTTTTTTAAGAGTTACCATGCATGGGTGATCTATACTACATTTTATATGTATTTTATTATGAATTTTGGTCTCTTTATATTATTGTAAATTTTGATACACTCTACATTACCCATGCCATTCCTACCCCATGCATTGCATCACATTCATGAGATTTATATATGAAAATCTGGAAAATGTGGGTTAAGCCCAATTTTGTCCAAAAAGGAGATTATAATGTGAATTTTGGTAAGACATGGGATATGACAAGAAGGTGATCGCCGGTATGTCTATGATTATGGCTCCTTGAGCAATATGGGTGCTTGCACCATTATGGTATAGGTGTAGATGAGCTATTCCTTGCATACGCATTATGGTCATAGTTTGGGATTTGGTAATTGAGCCTATTTGTATAATTACGTTTTGAAATGAATGTTAGCTCTCTCTTGATAAACATATGTATATATTTATAAGTATTCTTGTGAGATATGTACTTAGCACCGATGGATTGGGAGTATTGGGATAGCCCCAAGGTCTCTCTCTCTTTTCTTGAACTATGTGCCAGCATAGGATCCATTATCGAAAGTAGGGGTTGCCCATAAGGAATGGCTAGATGTTATGAAAAACCTTCTGAAAGTAGGGGTTGCCCGTAAGGAAGGTGGCCATCCGCTGAAAGTAGGGGTTACCCGTAAGGTGTGATGTAGATTACCTTTGGCAAGCAATCATCTCCCTGCCGATGGGAGGTCCTAATTCGGTCCGGTTCATGTAATAGCTCGCATGGACTTGGGTGTGTCGGTTATAGTCCATCCCCATTATATATATGTAGGAGCACTATCGCATTGCACGCATCACGCATCCCATGACATCTTGTATAACAAATTCTATTGCTTATATGTTCTTGTATATTATGTGCCCTTGTCATCTAACATGATTATGCAGGTCCGGTAAGCCATATATATTACATACCCGCATACTTAGTACATTCAAACGTACTAATGCATACTCTATGCCTACATGATTTTTATCATGTAGGGACCGTGTGCCATGATCATCCACCACTTGACGGGTAGCTCAAATTCGGAGAGTTGATGTTGTGGTGAGTCCTATCTTCCAAGGACAAGGCACCTTCCTTCTACCTATGTCGTTTTCTATTTATCTTCTTAGTTGAGGGTGAGCCCGGGACATGTCTTGGCCCCCGTCCCATCTTATAACTAGAGGCAAATGTTGGGCGCTTGTAAAACTTTCTCATTTTGTTTAACTATAAATGAATGTATTTTTGAGATTTGATCTCCGTCATTTAGTTATATGTGCTTAAATGATATTTTGAACCAATGATGTGGAAATCTGATACTTTGAGGCTTGTTTGGGGACTCTCGGGTCCCCATTTGTCGTGTCACATCTAGCCCCGACCTCGGGTCGTGACAATTTGAGACCAGAAGTTTTGAATTGATAATAGTTACACTTTGAATCATCTGCAACCTATTTGCATAAGATAGGAATTTTACACTCCATGTTTGTAAACTTTGCATCATTCTGTCTATCAATGATTGGCATTGGTTGATTGTTAGTTTCTTTGTACTCAAGGGTACTCCTAGGTACTTGAATGGTAGTGAGCCCTTCTTGAAACCTGTGTATCTTAGCATTTCTTCCTGTTGTGACTCTGTTGCCCCTCCAAAGTACATATTACTTTTGTTTTGGTTTGCAATGAATCCTGAAACTTTTGAGAATTCCTGAAAGCTATCAAACACCATTCTAACTGATTGCAAGTCTCCCCTATTGAATAACAATAAATCGTCTGCAAAGCTTAGTTAAACAACATTCTGTCTTTGGCATCTGGGGTGGAACTTAAACCCTCTCTTGTCCTTCAGTGTCTTTAGCAGCCTAGTTAGGTACTCCATTGCTAGAGTGAAGAGATAAGGAGATATTGGATCTCCTTGTCTCACCCTTCTCTTTGCCTTAAATTCTGGACTTGGAACACCAATAGTGATTAAATGGGTTGTTGTTTTAACACAGGCCATGATCCATTTGATAAACCTGTCAGGTATCTGCAGCCCACTTAGCACCTCTTCAAGGAAGTGTCATTCAACAGAGTCATAGGCTTTTTGCATATCTATTTTCATCATACACCTAGGTGAAATGCCTTTCCTACCATACCCTTTTATAAGTTCATGACTAAGAATGACATTGTCCCCTAGTATTCTACCAGGTACAAAAGCAGCTTGGCTTGGATCTATCAGATAATCTAGCACCTCTTTCAGTCTACTTGTAAGCATCTTAGATATAATTTTATATAAAACAGTGCAACAAGATATAGGTATGAATTCTTTTATGGAGCTGGGGTGTTTAATTTTAGGAATTAGTGTCACCGTGGTTCTACTCATAGTCCATACATTTTAGTAGTTCTAAAGAAAATCAAGACAACCTTTGCTACCTATTCTCCCATTATTAGCCATGCTTGCTTGTAGAATAGTGAGTTGAAACCACCTCCTCCTAGAGATTTGTTATCATCTATGCTCTTCAAAGCTGTTAGTATATCCTCCTTGGTGAAATCCCTAACTAGTGCAAGTTGTTGTGTCCTTTGAAGTACTGGTCTAGCTTTTAGAATTTCCTGTTTTGCTACTGACATGTATGGATTTGTTTTACCCAATAGATTTGTGTAAGTCTCTACTACTTCTCTTGTGATTGCTTCTTGATCCATGAGTGTTGTGCCATCTTCCTTTATCGGCATAGTAATTTGATTATGTACCTTCCTTTCTTTCATTTTTGCAAAAAAGAACTTAGTATTTGAATCACCCAACTTAAACCATTGAACCCTAGATTTTTGTTTGTATATGGATTCTTCAATTATGCTCCACTTGTTCTATTTTTCCTTTAGACCCTTTTTTGTTTCCCTGAGTGTCTGAGGAACTGGGGTTGTGCTCATTTGTTGTTGTTTCTCTTTCAGTTCTTCTCTTAGCCTTAGCATTTTTTCTGACACTTATTTCTTTCTGATTCAGTTGTTGTATTTCTTTTTTTATTTTTTTCAGATTCTTCTAGATCACTTGCATTCTGATGAGTCATGAAAATACGACTTTTACGACGCTTAAGACATAGAATTATTGTGCGTTCTTAAGCGCTGTTGTTAGTTTAATAGGTGTGTTTTGATACTGTGAAGGAAAATAGAAAAGGCATAGATTGCTTAGGGAATCACAAGGAACGAGTGGAAAACAAGGCCAAGTGAAGGACCACGGAAGGTCTACACGGGCCGTGTCATGCTACACGGTCCGTGTGACTGACCGTGGCACCACACTTGGTGCAACGAGCAAACAAAGGCGGAAAACGACGTCACTCGCACGGACGGGCACACGGGCCGTCTACCTTCAGACAGTCCGTGCCACGCGCCGTGTGACTGACGTAACTCGGAGAGGCTTCGTCGAAATTCAAGGAAATTGTGCAAGGGGATTCACACGGACCGACAAACAGACCGTCTGCCTCCAGACGGGCCGTGTCGTGTGCCGTGTGACTGACGTAACTCGGAGAGCCCTCGTCGAAAATATCATAATTTGTGCAAGTGGAGCCACACGGAAGGACAGACGGCCCATCTCACGCAACACGGGCCGTGTCACAGCTCGTGCAGACGCAACAGCCTGAGTCAGACGGACCAGTTGATGGGCCGTCTGGCCTCAGACGGTCCATGTAACGCACCATGTCCTTTGCCGAACCTATTTTTCCTAAATTGTATCGGATTAGTTTTACTTAGTATAAATAGCATATTATTTTATTTCATTAGGGATCTTTGTTCTGACGGCAGAAACAAGAGAATAAGAGAAAAAACAATAGTTTGACTTTGTAATACGTGTGATTCGTGATTGTGATCATCGTTCGAAGATTGTAACACGGATTCTTGTTCCTTCAATTGTAAGTCAATCATTATGTTTTCATCTTATTGTTGTGGGCAAATTATCACTATTATGCTAGGCTAAACCCACAACTAGGATTGTGGGAACCATGACGATTCAATAACGCAACCTGGGGTAATTCGTGAGAATAAGTGTTGCATGTATTGTTAAATTCTTCATTCTAACTTCTCCTTAATGAGTCGACGCATTAGGGTAAGCCTGTATTCGCTGCATGCCCGAGAGGGATGTAGTGATTGGGAAAAGAGTTTAACAACAGAAATTCGGGGTTATGAACCTAGTCTAAGTGCCTGAGACTGAAAGGTGAGGGTACTCTGAGATCAAAAACAAAGTTTAGAATTGCATACACTCTGCGACCAAAAGGAGATGAGTGAAATACAACTAGGAAGGACCTAAAGGTGAACTAGGGATTAGCTAAGTTGTTGGATCTTGCATGCACCATTAAGATCGACTTTACCAATCCAGTTTAGTGATCGTATTAGACGTCATGGGGAACACAACCCTAGCTTCTCTTTATCTATTTGAAAACCAGAGCAATGTCTTCGTTAGTTACATTACAAAAGTATTTAAATTAAACAAAGCAACCCCTCATTTACTTTATGCATGTTTATCTTGGGAATAGCATTTACATCTGAAAGCCGGTACTAATAGATCAATTCTTACGTGTTCCCTGTGGGATCGACCTCAACTCTGGTTGAGTTTTATATTTGACTAACGACCGCTTTACTCTTCTATTCGGAGTGTAATTTGGGCGTATCAAATTTTGTCGCCGTTGCCAGGGAACGCGACAAAGAACTAGTCTATTAGTTGCTACTTTCAGCTTGTAAGTCTAGTCCCTAATTTTACTCTATTTCTTGTTTTTGTCTTCGTAGGGAATCAGCATTGCATGCCAAGCACCCGAAGTAAGGGTGAAGCACTTATTACTTACGATCCCGAGCTTACTAAATCGATTCGCAGAATGAACGCCTAGGACCGCGAAGCAGCAAGGCAGAGGGAGTTGGCAGTGAACCCTGCCGATAGAGGACAGGATGGGTTGGGTATGGATGATCTCGCTAGTAATGTGGTACCACCAGCGGCACCACTTCTCCAGGTACCACTCGTACCACCACAGCAACACCAACCCCCGTTGAGACCTCAAGGACCTCAGTACCCACCAGCAGCACATGATGATGATGACGGTGCTGGGACCACTGGGGCAATAGTGCTGCCACCTCTGCCTGCTGAGGTCAAATTCACTATCACTAGCACCATACTGCAGATGTTGCAGTTGAAGGGGTTGTTCACTGGAGCTGCCACAGAGGATGCAAATCAACACTGGTTGAATTTCTTGGCTACCTATCAGTCGTCCGAAATTCCAGGAGTTAGTCAACAAGCATTGAGGTTAAGACTATTTCCACTGTCTCTGTCTGGGGAGGCAATAAGGTGGCTGAACGAGCTCCCGCACGATTCCATTCATACATGGGGAGAACTAAAGGAAGCCTTTTTGGAAAGATTCTTCCCTGCTTCACGGCAACTGAAGCTCAAAGATGAGGTCGGCTCTCACAAACAAATGCCGAATGAAGCGCTGTATCAGTCTTGGGAGAGATTCAGACAAAAGCTCAAACAGTGCCCAAACCATCATCTCACTGACGAACACTTGAAGGCATTCTTCTACAGGTCCTGTAACTTCGTTACCAAGCCAATCATTGATGCAGCTTGTGGAGGGTCATATATGTCTAGGACTTTCCCGGACATAGTGGTCATCTTAGATCAGGTGGCAAAGAATAACAGGGCATGGTACACCAGAGAGGCAGACTGCTCCGGGATGGTTTTTGAGATGAGTGAGGAGCAGCGCAAGAAGGAGGAAGAACGGGACCAGGACATGGCCCATATGCGGACACAAATAGATTTGCTGTCAAACAGGTTCCTTGGTGGGGGCACTGAGAAGGTAAAAGCAATGGAAGCACTCCCCAGGTATGATGATCAAGGCAGCGACTATGATGAGGAAGCTCAGTTTCTGGGTAGTCAGGGGAGTTACCGGGGTTTCAACTCTGGTAACCAAGGTCGGAACTACAGTCGGGACAATAACCAAGGGAACTGGCAGAATAGGGATGGCTACAGAAACCGTGACCGCCAAAATGAAGGTGGCGGCAACTCTAGGCTAGAGGACGTGATGACAAAAGTCCTTTAGCAAAGTGGAGGCCACAGAGGCAGGGTGCGAGATGTAAAGAGCGAAATGTCCAATGTTAGGCAGCTGGTAGACTCGCACTCCACCTCGATCAAGCAGTTAGAGCAGCAGTTGGGGCAGTTTTCAGCGTCATTGAACCAGAGGAAAGTTGGGTTACTCTCGAGTGATACACTGCAAAACCCGAAGAATGATGGCCACTGCATGGCGATCACCACGAGAAGTGGTAAGGTACTTTCTAACCCAGTTGTTGCTAATGATGCAAGTCAGGAGAAATTAGGTGACAAGGTACATAGCCCCATGGAGGTTCATGTTGACGATGGGGGTGATGGACCCGAGGCTGCGCCAGCAGAGCCAGAGTCGACCAAGCAGGCAATAGAGATGAACACCTCCAAATACCCGAGTCTGCCAACCATCCCGAAACCACAACCGCCGTTCCCCCAAAGGTTGAAAAAGAAAGCAGAGGATGGCAAGTTCCAAAAGTTCCTGTCTATGTTGAAGGAGTTGTCTGTGAACATATCTTTGGGTGAAGTACTTGAACAGATGCCTGGCTACACTAAGTTCATGAAGGACTTAGTTACTAAGAAGATGACAGCCACGATTGAGCCAACTGATAATTTACACCACTGTAGCGCCATCGCTACAAGATCCTTGGTCGAAAAGAAGAGAGATCCAGGAGCCTTCACCATCCTTGCACCATTGGTGCATATGACTTTGCACGGACCCTCTGTGACCTGGGTGCCAGCATTAACTTGATGTCATTGGCAGTATATCAACAGTTGAGCTTGGGAGCCCCCACACCCACGACCATGTGGCTACTGATGGCAGATAGATCAGTGAAGAGGCCCGTGGGAATCCTTTGCGATGTTCTAGTTTGGGTTGGCAGGTTCATCTTCCTTGCCGATTTCGTCATCCTCGACTATAAAGTGGACTTCGAGGTACCAATCATCCTCGGAAGGCCATTTTTGGCAACTGGCAGGGCACTAGTGGACGTAGAGCGCGGAGAACTCACCTTCCGGTTAAACACCAAAGAGGTGAAATTCAGTGTGTGCACTGCCATGAAAAGGCCTAAAGAATTAGTTGTGATGTCTGTCATGGATTTTGATGACGAGGGTTCCTCTGAAGTCTCGATGGAGGAAAAGATGACGGTAGACGCACTGGCGGCATTGCTTATGAACTTTCCATGCGATGGTGTTGATCGGTACAAAGACACCATCTATGCATTACAGGGCATGGGTACCAGACCATTCGTCCCTCGGAAGTTGGACTTGGATTTGAAAAATAGGCCAACACCACCGGCAAAACCCTCTATCGAGGAGCCACCCGCTCTGGAGCTCAAGGAGTTACCTCAACACCTCAGGTATTCGTTTTTAGGTACTAATAAAACTCTTCCTGTGATTGTGGCTGCAGATCTTCAAGCAAGTCAGGTGAAGGCGCTATTGGAGGTCCTCCAAAAGTTCAAGCGAGCTATTGGGTGGACCATTGCAGACATAATTGGCATTCCTCCAGGCATCTGCACGCACAAAATCAAATTGGAGGATGACTGCGTGGCCAGCATCGAGCATCAGAGAAGGCTGAATCCACCCATGTAAGAGTGGTAAAAAAGGAAATCATCAAGTGGTTGGATGATGTGTGGTATACCCCATCTCAGACAGCAAATGGGTAAGCCCAGTGCAGTGTGTCCCCAAAAAAAGGGGGCATGACAGTGGTGGCTAATGACAAAAATAAGCTCGTCCCGCTGAGACCTGTCACCGGATGGCGAGTGTGCATGGACTACAGGAAGTTGAACAGATGGACTCTAAAGGATCACTTCCCCATGCCGTTCATGGATCAAATGTTAGACAGGCTGGCTGGGCGTGGTTGGTATTGCTTCCTCGATGGGTATTCGGGCTACAATCAGATAACGATCGCCCCAGAGGATCAGGAGAAGACTACCTTCACTTACCCCTATGGCACATTTGCTTTCAGGAGGATGCCATTTGGACTCTGCAATGCCCCAGCCACTTTCCAGCGGTGCATGATGTCCATCTTTTCAGACATGGTCGAAGACACCCTCAAGGTATTTATGGATGGCTTTTCGGTAGTGGCTGATTCTTTTGATGATTGTTTGCAGAATCTAAGCAAGGCACTACAGCGCTGTGAAGAGGCCCAGCTGGTCTTAAGCTGGAGAAATGCCATTTCATGGTCAAGGAGGGCATAGTCCTAGGCCATAAGGTATCAGATAAAGGGATTGAGGTGGACAAGGCAAAGATTGAAGTCATCGAGAAGTTGCCACCTCCTATCTCAGTAAAGGGGATCCGGAGTTTTCTTGGGCATGTTGGGTTCTATCGCAGATTTATCAAGGACTTCTCCAAGATTGCACACCCACTGTGCAAACTGTTGGAGAAGGATGTCAAGTTCCAGTTTGATGATGCGTGTCGGCATGCCTTCGAGACCTTGAAGCAGAAGTTGATCTCTGCGCCCTTCGTGGTTGCACCAGACTGGGGTGCCCCGTTTGAGGTAATGTGCGACGCAAGCGGAGTTGTTGTGGGTGTTGTGCTGGGGCAGAAGCGCAACAAGATCTTCCATCCCATTTACTATGCCAGCAAGACGCTAAATGAGGCTCAAAGGAATTACACTGTGACTGAGCAGGAGTTGCTAGCTGTGGTGTATGCATTCGACAAGTTTCAAGCATATCTACTGGGCACTAAGGTGATCGTACACACTGACCACGCAGCGCTCCGGTACCTCATGGCCAAGAAGGATGCTAAGCCTCGATTAATCAGATGGGTGCTTCTGCTACAAGAGTTCGATTTTGAGGTCCAGGACCATAAAGGCACAGAGAACCAAGTGGCAAACCACCTGTCAAGGTTGGAAGACGCGGCCCAAGCCAATGAGTGGTTGAGCATCGATGATTCATTTCTCGATGAGCAGGTATTGGACGCTTCTGCGGACTTAGTCCCTTGGTATGCTGATTTTGCTAACTTCCTGGTGAGTGATATTATGCGAGAAGGCCTTAACCCTCACCAGAGAAAAAAGTTTTTTCATGATGTGCGCAGGTACTTTTGGGATGACCCATATTTGTTCAGAACATGCGCAGATGGGGTCATCAGAAGATGTGTCCCAGAGGCAGAAATGTTGAGCATCCTGGAAGCCTGCCACTCCTCTCTACTGGGGGGCATCATGATGGTGCTAGGACGGCCAAAAAGATCCTGCAGTGTGGGTACTACTGGCCCACCATCCTGCAGTGTGGGTACTACTGGCCCACCATCTATAAAGATGCTCATGACTTGGTGCGAGGGTGTGACCAGTGTCAGCGCCAAGGAAACATTTCGAGGCGATAAGAGCTACCAATGACCCCTATTCTTGAAATTGAGCTATTTGATGTATGGGGCATTGACTTCATGGGTCCGTTCGTGAGCTCGTTTGGGATGAAGTATATCCTGGTGGCAGTGGACTACGTCTCCAAATGGGTAGAGGCAACAGCGTTGCCGAATAATGAGAGAAAAAGTGTGGTACAGTTCTTGAGGCAGAACATTTTTGCCAGATTTGGGACACCCAAGACTATCATCAGTGATGGGGGCTCCCACTTCTGCAACAAATCCTTTCGGGTTGTACTTGCTAAGTATGGGTACGCCAACATAAGGTTGCCACACCTTATCATCCGCAGAAAAGTGGCAGGTTGAGGTGTCCAACAGGGAAATCAAGGAGATCCTGACCAAGTCTGTGAACGCCACAAGAACGGACTGGGCGCGGAAGTTAGATGATGCATTGTGGGCCTATAGGACAGCTTACAAGACGCCCTTTGGTATGTCCCCATATCAGTTGGTGTTTGGTAAGGCCTGTCATCTGCCAATTGAGTTGGAGCACAAGGCGCTCTGGGCTCTTAAGGCCCTGAATATGAATTAGAAGGAGGCAGCCAACATGAGGATGGACCAGCTAAATGAACTGGACGAATTTCGTCTCCAGGCCTACGAGAGTGCTGCCCTATACAAGGACAAAATGAAGGCCTATCATGACAAGCTTATTGCACCAAAGGAGCTTTGAGGTTGGTGACAGAGTACTGCTCTACAACTCCAGGTTGAGGCTATTTCCAGGAAAGTTAAAATCAAGGTGGTCTGGCCCATATAAGATCGCATAAGTGTTGAATAATGGAGTAGTTGAGCTAGAGACGGATGACGGGCACCGCTTCAAGGTCAATGGGCAGCGCGTGAAAAAGTACATGGGAGCTGCGGAGGGAACCTCTGTGATTGAGGTTCTCCATCTTGACGAAGTCTGAGTAGTCAAAACAACCTCGTCGACCATGATGTTAAACCAAGCGCTTAATGGAGTCAACCCATCAAAAAAAACATTGGCTTATGCTTTACATTGGCTTGTATTTTTGTCTCAGGGAAGGATGAACATGGAGAAAGGAAGCATGATCAGGCATGAGGACGAAGGGAGTGACAACATCGACCAACTTTGTACAAAAGGGGCATCACACGGACCGTGTACACGGCCCGTCTGACTCTAGACGGACCGTTTATCGGTCCGTTTGGGCGTGCCCCCAGGTAGGGTTGTCTAGCCGCCAAGGTAAATCACACGGTCCGTTTACACGGTCCGTGTGCGCTCGAACGGATCATGTAATGGACTGTTTGAGCGTGCGCCTCGGGAACAGTCACGTGTGCCGCCCACGGTACATGACATGGACCGTGCCACATGGCACGACCCGTTTTCCGAAGCGTCTTGGCCGCGTATGCTTAGGTATTTGTACTCTCTCTCCCACTTTTATTTTTACATTTATTCTCTCTCTCTAAGTCTTCTCTCACGCCCAAAAACCTCTCTTCCTCACACCATAAAATTTTATCTCTTCTTACACGATTTGTGCAATCCGCTCACGATCCGTAACACTTCCCGTAAGCAAATTTTCAAGTCAAAGTTCTACTCTCCTCTCTCAAGTAAGTCTTTGTTTTGGGTTAGTCATTCTTTAGTTGTTGCTTGAATTTTTCTTCTAGTTGTGGTCCACTATGTGATTTTTATGTGTGTATTTGGTTGATTGTGAAGTCTAAGACGCTCTTGGGTACAATTTCTTAAGGATTTGGTAATGGGTTACCGTAAATCACCATTGTTGCAATCTTGAACTCTTGAACATAGGGTCTTTGTGGTTTTAGGGTCCTAAAATTGGGTTAATGATGTAGGAGGTGTGGTACGCATAGTATAATAGCCGATCTTGAGTTTTGATGCAATGTTTCATATATGAATGTGGATTCTAGGACGTTGGTGCTGACTGGGGACGACAAGCCATGTCACGACACCTTACACGGTTCGTGTGTCACTACACGGGCCGTGTAGTAGACCGTATGGGCCAATTCTCACCTCTGCGCCAAGGCACGCCACACGGTCCGTTCACACGGACCGTTTGTCCCTACACAGGTCGTGTGGCTGTCCGTCCCAGGCCACTTCACCTCTGCTACGCCCATGGGCCATCACACGGGCCTTCGTACGAACTGTGTACTGTTACACGACTCGTGTGAGGCCCCCGTGTCAGCATACGATCGTCTTACATGCTTGAATGTATTAATCCTCGTTGACTCCAATATGCATTCTAGTGCAAAATTCCCTATGATAGACCGGGTGACACCACTCTTAAGGGTTTTTGTCACTTTATTAACACAAGGGAAGTCTGAGTACCCGTTAGTGCGTCGTCCTAAGCATTCTGACGTGATTAATTTTTTATTCCTTGCGATGTTTGTAGGTTAATATGGGCCCCCGTCTAAGACCTCGCCAACCTAGGGATGAGCATGAGTCACGTCTCCGAGACTCGATCAGTGAATCCTCAAGTCAACACCAGGGGAGTGATTCAGGTGATGACTCCGCAGGCGGGTTAGCTGTGCAGATCACCAGAAATGTCTCCCCCCTCTCCCCTCGCACTACCCGTTCACGTGTAGTGAGACGCTATATAGCTACCCAGTCCGAGGAGAAAGCTCCGGAGATGGGAGTGGAGGGGGAAGATTCCCCAGAACAGGAAGACGAGGCCGGCACTCCAGACACCGCAGAGCACAATGCTGGGGGGTGAGGATGACATTCTGATCCTCCGTGACAGCGACGACGAGGCTACTCACCAGGCGGCGGCCCGGACTTCTGACCCGGAAACTACCAAGTGGCTTCTGGTCTTCTTGCGCAAACGGTGGACAGTCCCCAGGGCAAAATAAATCTATGTAAATGGCATCACCAAAGGCTCCGGGTGGGTATCAGGGGAGGCCGATCATTCCGGAGATGCGAGTCCTCGTTGACAAATTGGATGCCATCCCGGTGATACGCAATGCATTTGCTGCTTACCAGTTCGGGTGGATGGCCAGCCCTCTCGGATATTATGGGCCTGGTATGATTGTCGAATTCTACTCCAGCTACGCTGCCAGTCTACTTGCCTCCATCGAAGGTAACCTGCCCAGAAGAGCGAAGAAGCAGCTCGCAGCTAAGTTGTCCCGCCAGGACTATGTTACCATCTGGGAAACTCAGGTAGATATTTCGGCAGACACAATCAACAGGTTCTTATTTGTCCCGGATTACCGTGCCCCCACCAGATGGGTTATTCATTGCCAGGTATATGAACATTACTGATGAGGTTCGAATGTCTGACCCATCTGAACGGGCCAATGAGTTGAAGTGGGTTGCGGAGCAGATTGCACTCCAAGGAGCTGAGGCAGCTTGGGTGACTAACCCCAAGATTCCCATTACCAAGGCCTCCCTCACATTTGTCGCGAAGTTCTGGTGTTCGATGGTGCGGGCCCGACTAAGACCCATGGTGAATGACAACATGCTCCAACTCTCTCATGCTTCGTTGGTAGCGTGCTTGGTAGCACGACTTGGTATTAATGTGGGTCGTATCATTTCGATGTAGATCAAGGACTGCGCCCTATCGGAACGAGCAAGTATGTCATTCCCATGCCTGATTCAGGCACTCTGCAGGCAGGCCCTTGTCCCCACCACCCACTACCTAGATAGAAAGATAGCTCCAACGGGTGTGGTTAACATTGCTATGATCAAGGACATAGATAACCCGTTGTACCACAGCAAAGCCCGTCGGCTTGGGCTTCCTGCACAGCTTCCTCGGGCTCCTCCTCAGCAACCTTTTTGTCATTTGAGGAGCACCCCACGACCCCCTAGCCCGACACAGAATCTGAGCAGCCGGGGGGCAGTGGCACAACACCCCAGATGCATCAGGGATACGCTTATATCCCCTATGACTTTCTAGACCGAATGGTGACAAAACTGAGACAGACACGGGCGATTGTCGACCAAATGGTGGTTAGGGTGCCTCAAGTGGTGCAGGCTCATGTGCAGCAGGTTGAGGACCGTCTTCGCGCCGGCCTATTAGGCCAAATACAGAGTTTGCAAGAACAAGTCAACACTTTGGAGGGTTACTTCCATAGCATGTTTGGAAGTATGTCCGGTGATGAGATGGCGCATTTGGTGCAGACGGTTCAGGACATAAAAGAGAAAATTGCAGAGTTGACAGCTCGGTATAACAACATGGTGCCAGCTCCAGCTCCACCGCCAGATTCGTTGATATCAATGTTCAGTGCCCCGATGGAGCCGAGCCTATCCGAGGGCTAGGGCGTACCACTCGTACCAGCTGCTGCCCAGGTACCTCCTCCAGAGGCTTCCGGTCATAAGGATAAAGGTAAGCGCCGCAGCCAGTGCACTAGCCCTCCGGAAGACCCGCAGCGTGAGGAAGCACGGAGGCTGCGAAAGGCATTGAGAGCTCAGCGTCGAGAAGTTGCAGCCCAGGAGGAACGGAGCGACTAGCCTATGAGGCCGCACGAACAAGTGCTTCTGGGAGTGCCGTGGGACCCGATGCTGATGTTACCGACCCGGACCCACCAGTCGGATCGGGCCATGACTACCTGCCTGACGCCTAGGGCGTCTCAGGTATGTTCCACTCCTATTTTTGCTTTAGTATTTGTCATGGTGCAATAGGGACATTGCACTGTATTTTGCTGGGGGTGGGGCATCCTACCCTGACGAGTTTTTCTTGCCATGTTTCTTTTCTCTGAAGGTGTAGTATCTAGTAGAACTGACATGTTTAGGTTTGTTTTGTGTGTTTTGTTTGTGTAAAGATAAGTGTTTATAAGAGTCTATAGTAACCCCACTTTTAAAGAACAATAATCCAAGAAACTTGTGTGTGCTTGCAGCCCATACTGACTACTTTTGTGATCCTCTTAAAGCACGGTGTACATTGTCTAGTTGGCATCTTGAATAATGAAGCATGATTGTGTTGGTTAATGCTAAATAGCGGGGGATATGTGCCATGTGCGTGGCAGCGTACTTGCTTAAATTCGATTGACGCACTTGTAAGCTAGAACTTGCCTGGTTGGTCCCCCTAAAACGATTGAATGAGTGGATTAGGATAGGATCTTAGGCCATTTTTGTTGAGAAGTCACTAAGCCTGAAACGAATCAACCAAATGAAGTTTCTCCCTTTGAACCAAATGATTAAGCCTTAATAGACCTTTTCTTTCTTATCACCCAATTCACGTTCCCAATCTATCTGCAGACCTGTACTCAGGCCCTGGTCCCTTTAAGGACATTGTGAACCTCAACCTAGGCCAAAGGTCTAAGTTGAGGGTGGCTTATACTGGCCCTGGTCCTTGAAAAGACATTGTGAACCTCAACTCAGGCCAAAATCCTAAGTTGAGGGTGGCTATTGTAAGAGAGGCAGAATAATAAAGATGGAAAAGAGTCGAGTAATGAGAAGAAAAGCTGGACCTTAAAAAAAAAAGAAAAAAAAAGGGGGGGGGGGGGGGAGTCTGGGGCGTGTGAATGAATGAACAAAAAAGGTAACCACGCCCATCCGCAAAGTAAAGTGGTAAAACAGGGGAAATAAAGAGTTTGGGGGACCGAAAGTAGAGGCTGAGTCAAAGCAGGACCTTGGAATGAAAAGTCAGTCACTTTAATCCTATATATATATATCTCACCCAAGCCCGAGCCTATGTTACAAGCCATAAAAGCCCTAAAGTGATCCTAAAAAGGTCATTCAAGAGTCAAGGTGGTGAAAAAAAAGGCAAGCATATGGTCTATACTTGTATGTCGGTTGAAAATCTTTTTGAGTGTGAGTGTCTACATTCCAGTCTCTGTACTACATTGTTACACTATGTGTGAGAGTTCTTTGTAGTAAGGGGCACTACCACCGCGCTGTTTGGTTGCTACACTAACTGGTTCATCTTTATTCTCGGACTTAATTAGGGCCAACGGGATATGGTCTAGTGCTTAGGTTGATCTGATAAGAGTCCGTTGGGGTGTGAACACTTTGCAAGTATACTTTTTGAGCATGAGTTTGATGATTAAGGGGTCACTATTTACTTCTTGTTAAGCATTTGTCTTTGTGCGTTGTTATGTGTTTTTGGTCATCGCTTGAGGACAAGCAATGATTCTAAGTTGAGGGTGTTGATGAGTCATGAAAATACGACTTTTACAATGCTTAAGACATAGAATTATTGTGAGTTCTTAAGCGCTTTTGTTAGTTTAATAGGTGTGTTTTGATACTGTGCAGGAAAATAGCAAAGGCATGGATTGCTGAGGGAATCACAAGGAACGAGTGGAAAACAAGGCCAAGTGAAGGACCACGGAAGGTCTACACGGGTCGTGTCACGCTACACTGTCCGTGTGACCGACCGTGGCACCACACTTGGTGCAACGAGCAAAAAAAGGCAAAAAACGACGTCACTCGCACGGACGGGCACACGGGTCGTCTACCTTCAGACGGTCTGTGCCACGCGCCGTGTGACTGACGTAACTCGGAGAGGCTTCGTCGAAATTCAAGAAAATTGTGCAAGGGGATTCACATGGACCGGCAAACGGACCGTCTGCCTCCAGACGGGCCGTGTCATGTGCCGTGTGACTGACGTAACTCGAAGAGCCCTCGTTGAAAATATCAGAATTTGTGCAAGTGGAGCCACACGGAAGGACAGACGGCCCGTCTCACGCAACACGGGCCGTGTCACGGCTCGTGCAGATGCAGCAGCCTGAGTCAGACAGACCAGTTCATGGGTCGCCTGGCCTCAGACGGTCCGTGTAACGGACCGTGTCCTTTGCCGAACCTATTTTTCCTAAATTGTATCGGATTAGTTTTACTTAGTATAAATAGCATATTATTTTATTTCATTAGGGATCTCTGTTCTGACGGCAGAAACAAGAGAATAAGAGAAAAAACAATAGTTTGACTTTGTAATACGTGTGATTCGTGATTGTGATCATCGTTCAAAGATTGTAACACGGATTCTTGTTCCTTCAATTGTAAGTCAATCATTATGTTTTCATCTTATTGTTGTGGGCAAATTATCACTATTATGCTAGGCTAAACCCACAACTAGGGTTGTGGGAACCATGACGATTCAATAAGATAACACAATCTGGGGTAATTCGTGAGAATGATTGTTGCATGTATTGTTAAATTCTTCATTCTAACTTCTCCTTAATGAGTCGACGCATTAGGGTAAGCCTGTATTCGCTGCATGCCCGAGAGGGATGTAGTGATTGGGAAAAGAGTTTAACAACAGAAATTCGGGGTTATGAACCTAGTCTAAGTGCCTGAGACTGAAAGGTGAGGGTACTCTGAGATCAAAAACAAAGTTTAGAATCGCATACACTCTGCGACCGAAAGGAGATGAGTGAAATATAACTAAGAAGGACCTAAAGGTGAACTAGGGATTAACTAAGTTGTTGGATCTTGCATGCACCATTAAGAGCGAGTTTACCAATCCAATTTAGTGATCGTATTAGACGTCATGGGGAACACAACCCTAGCTTCTCTTTATCTATTTGAAAACCAGAGCAACGTCTTCGTTAGTTATATTACAAAAGTATTTAAATTAAAGAAAGCAACCCCCCATTTACTTTATGCATGTTTATCTTGGGAATATCATTTACATCTGAAAGCCGGTACTAATAGATCAATTCTTATGTGTTCCCTGTGGGATCGACCTCAACTCTGGTTGAGTTCTATATTTGACTAACGACCGCTTTAATCTTCTATTCGGAGTGTAATTTGGGCGTATCACATTCCCCTTTCATGTATTTGCCAACCCTTTTTTACTCTGCTTTCAAACTCTTAATGTTGTGCTAAACAGTTGTAGAACTTAAATGGTCTCATATTCTTATCCTTTTGTTCAACTATATCTGTGCTTAGGGGTGAGTGATCTGAGAACATAGGGTTCATTCCCCTCACTTGTCTTGGTGGCGTGCTAATTATCCACTCATCATTGACCAAAGCTTTTTCAATTTTGCTGTACACATGCCCATTTGTCTATGTGAAGTCCCTTCCCACTGTAGGCAACTCTAACAAATTACACTAACTTACACACTCTCTAAACTCTTTCATTTTGCCCATTTGTACCTGGCTACCAATTCATATGTCATCAAGGCTTAGGACGGAGTTGAAATCTCCCATTATTAACCATAGACCATTGATTTGGCTGCTAAGTCTTTGTATGTCATTCCATAGTGGCTCCCTTGCACTGATTGTGTGAAGACCATATACTACAGTGAACTAGATCATCACTCCATTTTGTAGTTGCAGCATCCCATAAATATGTTGTGTAAACCTCTCTACCACTTGAAATTTAATCCTATTTGGGCCTCAAGCCAACCAGATTCTATTTCTGCTTTGTCTGTAGAATTAGTACACCACTCCCAATCAGGCATAACTTTATTAATAATGCCACTGCTTTTTTCTTCCCTTACTCTATGTTCATAGATAGCAATGACACTAACTTTATTTCTTCTCAAAAACAACCTTAGTTCTTTCTGTTTCACCACTTGGTTGAAGCCTCTTACATTCCAAGAGACTATCATTTTTTGAGTTTATCAAGTGGTACCTCCTCCTGTTGTCTCTCTTTACTTCCACTAATTTCTCCAACCTTATGTCTATTATTGTGATTGCTTCGTGTGTTTGTCAACTATTGTTGTTGATTCTTTTTTGCATATTTGTGTTTGACCACTTGCCAAACTTTGATTGTTCTGTTGTTCTGTGTGTTGTTTCTCTTCCTCTCTTGCTATTTCAACCTTCTCTTTCCCCTTATCTTCTGCAATTTTTTTATCGGTAGTTGCCTTCCATTCTTTCTTTGGTCCCTGTTCTTGTCTCTTAGCACTGGTAGAGTCTTTTCACCACAAGAGTGCCCTACTTGGAGATACTTTTGAAAAAATAGAGGCTTCCATTCATAGAGCACTGTCTGTTCAAATTTCTTGCCTTTTGCATTATGTATTTTAACACTTTTTGTTAGTTCTTTTGTGACATCCATCTCCACCAATATTCTTGCAAATGGATCCTACTAGCCTATGTAGTACACTCGTCAGCATATAATGGCTGACCTAATCGACTTCCAATCTTACTCAATACCATAACATTCTAACAATTTAGGGGTAGGTTTGGTAGCTTAATCCAAAGAGGGATTGTGGTGAGAATCTCCTCTTTGAAATTGAACTCCGGGGTCCAAGGCTTCATGATCACTGGTCTTCTAATTAGGTGGTAAGGTCATGAGCATAAGACCTTGTCTCTATCTTCCTCATTTGCAAACCTTATAACAAAGTATCCATCACTATGGTAGAGTATTACAGGTTTCTTTCTGTACCCATTTTGGTTGTTTATGAATCTGCCAATGGCAGCAATTGTTGGTTTTGTACCTACCATATAAACAACCAACGAGGGTTTCCATTTTTCCTCCTCCTCCTCTATATTCTCAGGCAATATCTCTGCAAGGTTTTCGCCCTCAACAATTACCGGAGCTATGTAGGATAGATTCATACCTTTTGCTGCTAGTTTGTTGGTGGCGAACAAGTCTGCCCACGGTCTCTCCTGTGCTGCATCGTTCCTTTCCACTAATTCAGGGCTTGCTTGTCTCAATTTCCCTTTGTCTTCATTTGGTTTCATTTTGTTTTTTGTTTCACTGGTGTCTCCTAGGTTTGGCCATTGTTCATCTTCAATATCTCCTTTGATTTCCTTGGTTTGAAGCGTTGTCCAGCTGAATTTTGTTCTTTGAGCTGAACTTCCAGTTGAACTGATCTCAATTCCTTGTTGAATTTCTTCATCGTGTTGTTGTTGTGAAGCCTTCCGTGGTCGTCCCCTCCCCATTTTCACCGGAGTGCATGTTAGCACTAATGTATGCTGAGAGAACAAAGAGGTTTTTTTTCCTATTTTTTCTTACTTTTATTATTGATTCAATTTTATAAATAATTGGTCATTATTTGTGAAACTATATGTCAAGTCAAAACAAACAAACAAAAAAGTTTCAGTTTAAACTTTTGTGGTAATGTTTGAATCTAGAAGCATAGTCTTTTAATGAAGGGCAAAAAGTACAATCAAAGGTATAATAATTGGAAGAAAAGGGTGAAAAGACAATTTTGTATAAAGCAAAATCTTTTAACGAAGGACAAAAAGTTCAAACATATTATTAAAAGTCTTCACACTTTTAATATAGTATAAATAAATAAATAAATAATATAATATAATTTTTTATGAAGGGTTACCAATTGTCCACCTTAAATTATATGTGGCTAAGCCACTGGTATTTTTTCACACACAAAATAATCTCTGACCCTACAAGAGAGTAAAGATAAAGTCTTTTTTTTTTAATTTTTAAAAAATTACTCTAACATCTTACTCCAATTAATACAGAAACTAAAATCACATAGTACTCCAATAAAGAGCGACTGATATTTTAATTTCTTCACGTTTCAAAGAAGTGGAGCACTTTCCATGCTCCATGAAAGTTTTGTACAACAATCATCTCATCTTTATTTTCCTCTACAAATTAGACATCTCATGTTTCGTGATTACGGTGTCATAGATTTAAGCCTTATAAATAATTTTTGACAGAAATGCAACTCATGTAGTCAAGCCCTTTCCCAAATCCTGCACATAACGAAAGCTTTAGTATATCGAATTTGCCCCTTTTCGCGTGAAAATATTTTGTCTTGTTAAGTAACTTACATATTCATATTTTTTTATCCTACTCTAAAAATAAATTGAGTCAAAACAATTACTCTTTCCATCTATATTTATTTATTCATTACATCAAAAATAAATATTTATGATTTAAAAATAATTTATTACGTTATATTTATTTTATTTGAAGTATTATTTATTTTTATATTTTTTAAAATATTAAATTTATATATTAAAAATAATATAAAATATTTATTATTTTAATAATTAATTTTTAAGGAGCGTTCAAATTAATCATGAACGACTAAAAATGTAAGCAAGGAGGAGTAACATGAAAGAAAAATCATAAATGATCATAGGTCTCCATCATACTAATTTTTTTTCCCATCGAGGAGTTAGGGATGGTAGTCCCTTTCCCCACATCATTTTATTTGTTTTTTTGTTTTATGCTTCTTTAGAAAATAATACTCCCATCATTTTCAAAGAATAATTTTTAATTTGGTTTAGAGTTTTAAAAAAATAAAAATTATATTAATTTTATGATTCTAAATTAAAGTTATGTCAAATATACTAAAATATGTTTTAATCTTGTGATCTTAAATATGTCACTAAAATTAAAGTGTTGTCAAAAAAGAAAATAGATCTTTTTTTTTAAAACATGCTTATTAAAAAGAGTTTTTGATTAAATTATTTTTATTTTTATCATAATTTAATAATATTTTTTCATGATGTTAATCTTTAGCCACATTAATTCGTTGGAACAAAAGAGGCCTGGATGGGTACTGACCAGACCAGGCCATGAGAAGAAAAATGAATAATTAATTACACATATTTTTTTTTAAATAACAACTATATTTCGTAAAGTTCTTTTTTAACAAAATGTTATAGATCAAACAGGAGAGCCTAACTCAAAAAACCAATCTGATAGGTATGAGAATTCATTAATATTTCTCTTTTTATCATCCAACAAGGAACAATATAATATTGACATCTAACGCAATAACAATAGTAGCAACGACAAATTTAGTGAAATTGCACAAAGTGGGCCTTGAAGAAAAATAAAGTGTATGAGACCTTATCACTACTTTTTAGAGGTAGAGAAATTTTTTAAAAATATATGCTTTCTTTTAATTTCGATTCTAATAAATAATCTAGTACTGTTAGTATTTTCTCAATTATATCTTAGTTTTAGCTAGTTAACTTTTTTATAATTTTTTTTAATTTAAAATAGTTTTCTAGAATTTTCATTTTTTTTCATTTCTAAATAAAAACAAAACAAAATGAAAAACTAAAATAAACCTAAACTACCCAAAAATTCACTACACACTAAACTACCCCACAATGCCCCCACACTACTCCACTTTTCCACTCTCACATATTCCCTCTATATACTACATACAAAAACAAAAATGAAAAACACAAGACATTTACACACACGGTTAAAAGAAAAATCTTACACCACATTCTTTCCTTTTTCCCATATACACAAACACACTTAGAAAAAATACTACATTTTTTTTTTCACACACACTTCAAAAAGAGGAGAAAACAATTATGCACAAACACTCAAAAAAAAAAAACCTCTCAAAAAACACATCTGCACGCTCACAAAAACTCCACTCCACTACAAGATTCACACACACACAAAAAAAATTATCTACTACTTCCTCCTTTCACACACACATCTTATACACATTTAGGAAAAATCTTACAAAAAATATGCACAAAACAAGACAAAAATCTTCAAAACACACTTAAAAAAAAAGTACTACAGTTTATCCTACACACACATCATATACTTAGAAAAAAAGTCTCTACAGAAACACACACATACAAAAAACAAATCTCAAAAAACACAATTAGAGAAAACAAAAGTTGAGTTTGAGGTTTGCTTTAGGGATTTCGGGTTCGTGGTCCTAAATTGTGGTCTTTTCTTCTCGTGAATTAATTTTCACAAAAGGTATCCACTGAATTTCATCATATGACTTTATTTCACGATTATATAATACTTGATTCAAATATTACGAAGTTGTTCAAATTCTATGTATGTTTAACTTTGATGTTATAATATTGAAATATGTTTGAACTTTTTATATTGTTACATTCAAAGTAACATTTGGTATAACATGTGGTTATATGTTGCATGCTTCAATGTTTATTTTTTTTAACTTGTTCTTGATTAAAATACAAAAAAAAAATCATGTTCTAAGAGATATAATTTGTTGACAATCTAAATGAAGTTTAATTATAATGAATTAATCTTTTTTTTCTAGAAAATGAGATAAAACCAAAAAATAAAATCTGCAATTTTTTTATATATATTTCTTTTAAGGGATGAATATTTTTAGAATATTAAATAAATGAATTTACCTTGATCTATATAATTAGTTTTGTCTTCAGTGTGTTGAAACAGTTTGCTTGTAATTAAAAATTGAAGTTCTTCGACTTTGTAAAGAGAATTCAAATTTTTATTTTTTTATAATTAATTTTGTTTTAGAAAAACACGAACTGTTAGAAGCATGATTAGGCCGACAATAAGGATAGACAAATTTTACGATTTAAACAATATTACACAAATTTTAGGTGTGACATATAAAATAATAATTCGTGGCAAGATTGGAAAGCGCTGCTACCAATACACCACATACTAATGAAATAAGACAGTCTGAAACGAGTTCAAAATAAATTAAAGAAGGCAGGTAAATGACATTTTTGAAAACTTATAAATACAATATGTTCAAAATTAAGTTAAGCCATAAACTAGTCAATGAAGCAACCATGCTAGAACCACGGAACTCGAGGGGTGCCTAAAACCTTCCCCTCGGCCAACAAAATTCCTTACTCGATCTTTATTTTCGCAAACCAAAAAATAAAGAGTCGTTTCCTTTTAACGAGGGATAAAAAAAGGTGACTTGGAACACCAACACTCAATTCCAAGTGGTGAATCTAAATAATAAAATAATCCCTTTTCAAAATGTCACTTTAATTGAAAAAACTCTATTTTTCAAAACACCATGCGGGAGAAAAATAGGGATGTGACAATCATCTCTCTCTAATACTTCCTCAACCTACTTGTGCCTTTCATTGAATTCACCATATCCAGCCTCTTACTCCTCCTAATTGAGACATCTGCACATCTCCTCTTCGCTTGCTTCAAAAAATCTTTGACACATACCACCAATTCTTGATTACAATGTGGAATCAACCAATTTATTGTACGTCACTATCAACAATAATATCCATATGTATATGCAAATGCATATATTGTCCCAATACTATCATAGTTTACTAAAGGGAGGGGAGCCTTTTGGAACAACTTGCTTTGGTGAAAATGAGTGATAGGAACAGCCTTCTAAAGTAGTTGTGTAAAGCAAATATTTATGAATTTGGGATATATGCAGCCAAATCTTAGAGATGTGGATAAATATATATATGTATTTACTAGCACAAACCACATAATAATCTTTTATTTATTTGGTGGTGAGCTCTTGGCTGAAGTGGAGTAAACTTTATAATGATGTCAACATATTGTCTCATCTTCCTACACCAGCTGTAGGTTATTACAATGGTGAGGCTGGGGTCCTCCTACACTAATATATAAAGTAAATAATAAAGGTGTTGAAGTCTAAAAGGTCAAAATATATATTATATTCGGGATAATTACACTGAGGGACGCTTCACTTAAAATAATTGTCAAAAAAATATTCTTTCGTTGTATAAACATGTATAGTCAGTGTATATTGTGTATCATAATGTATATTTAGTGTACAACTCATGTGTATAATAATATGCATTGTATAGTAGTGTATACTTTCTTAATTTTTGACAAACTATATTGTATAGTCATATATAGTTCGTTGATTTGGAACTATTTTTCTACGTAAATAAAATATGGGCTATATTTATTATAAATTAATTAGTTTTATATATATGAAATTTCCTCGAAGCATTAACGAAATCACAATTAACACAGATATATATTTTCAGAAAAAAAATAAAAAGAAGGATGAATATATCCAAATATGATGATAAAGCAGTAACAACTTGTGAATTGAGGCTTTTGACATGAAAAGTGATTTGTAGCCTAAAATAGAATGATCAACTTAGTAGATATCTTTTCCATAAGTATCCTCAAACTACATTCATCAATTTCATAGTTGATTAGAAAACCAACTCAACAAAGATATTATGAATTTAAACTCTGGTAGTGTTTATCATTCCAATAACTACTACAATTATAAACAAAAAAAATGTCAAAATACAAGCCTAAGATGCAACTCCATGAAAAAGAATTTTGGCTTTAGGATTGTAGCGGATCGGAATCAAAACACTTGCTATAATCATAAGGAAAATTTACAGAAATACACGACTAATTTTACCATAATCTCCAATTTTGCCAATCGTTTTATTATTATTAAAATTCCCTTTTTTCTAAAATTTTCCATCCCTTTTTGATACCTAATTAAATAAGAAATCTACTTCCTTTTTCTATGCAATTTTTTTTTGGTAACAATCCCATTAAAATTAATCAATAATTCAGTATTAATTTTTTTCCTTTCCCGGTTATATTAACATGCAGTTACCTTTTTAAATTGGGAACACACGTAATTATCAGTTAATTAATCAGTTACCTTTTTAAATTGTAACTTTATTGGGAACCCACAAACCGGTTCCCCTTTTTATGTAACTTTTTTTCCTTTTCTCCAATTTTCTCCTTCTCTCCATTTTTTCGGTTCTTCTTCTTCATTCAGTTGCAGTGTTCTCAACTGTCGATTTCCGCCATTTTTGTCAAATGGATCCTCCTTCATTTAGTATAGGTTTAACCCAAACTCCTCCTGATAACCAAGAACTTCCATCGTCTTCTCCGTCTTCAATGGAACAAGTTGATGCAGTCGATGAAGAAATTGAAGGAGATACCAGTGTTCCGAAGGATACGGGTTCAACTTCAAAGCCTTCCAAAAAAAAGTCGGATGAAAAAAAGAAGAAAAAAGTTGAACAAGTTGTTGTTCGTCCATCGCTTAAAAAGGTTTTTTTTTTTCATTAGTTTGGGTATTTTATTCACTGTAATAATATCTTAAATCGTTGTTGATAACATGCATTTCATTATGTAAGCGGAATCTTAAATGCAGATTTGTGCATTTACCATATTTTTATACTTGGTGTACTGATTTTTGCATATTTCATTCTCTTGCTTGGATGCTTTAATTAGAACACATTATTTTGTTTTCTATGCATCACATTCATGTCTATCAGTCCTACACAAACCCCACTCATGTATTTTTTTGTTTAAATTTATTTTGTTGTGTATTTCCCATAAATTTCTACTGTGTGTTTAATGTTATTGTTTATTTCCCAAAAATTTACAATTTTTATGTAATGATGTGTGACGATACCTGCAAATAGTATCAGACAAAGTATGATACCTGCAAGTGATACCTGTAAATTTAGATGAAATGCCAAGTGTGATGATACCTGCAAATAGTATCAGACACAGTATTGATACCGTAAGTGATACCTGTAGATTTAGATGAAATATCAAGTATCAATGTTATGTTGCTAGTGTGATGATACCTGCAAAAGGTGATACCTGTAAGTTCATAGTGTGATGATACCTGCAAGTATCAAGTATTTTTTTTTGTTGATAGTGTGATGATACCTGCACAAATCGATACCTGTAATTTCATTCTAAAAAGACATGACTATGACTCCATGATAAATTGATACCAGCAAGTGGTATTGGCCCAGATTTTTGATACCTGCAGATGATACCCCTTTTTTTAGATGAAATATAAAGTATCAATATCATGTTGCTGGTGTGTTGATACCTGCACAAGGTAATACTTGTAATTTCATTTCAAAAAGACATGAATATGTCTCCATGTTAATTTGAATATCAACAGGTGGTATCATAAAGTGCATGATTTTTTAAAGGTGTATACACGAACAAGCCGATAAATATAGCTTGATACCAAATATTTTTAATCACATACATATATGTGATAATTGTATTAAATGCAACATGCATATTAGTGATTTAAGATTACAGATTTTACAAAGTATCACTGATTTTCAGATGCATTTACAGTTGCATTTTAATACTTGGACTCCTTTGATAAATCTTTATTTCTGTATTTTTTTCCTCAGGGCATTAATTATGTTATAAAAAATATTCCTAGAGGCACTGTGAGATTTGGATCCTCATACAACTCAAACTTTGTGGCGGATATAAAATCGTCAATTGGGGATGACGGTGTTGCTGCCTTTAAGGAAACAATATTTGGTAATTATTTGAATACTCCAAAGTGCAACTTCCAAGGCCAAAGCATCAAGTGTATCATGCTGCTTGAGATTAAGCAACAAAACACGGAGGAGTTGCACATTTGGCACACCAAGGGAAAGGTTCTCAGGTTTTCTGTTAGAGATTTTGCTATAATCAGTGGACTCAAATGCACTGGAAATGTGGATGATTTTACGTATCCAGATTCCACACCTAGTAGACTTATTGAAACCTATTTTTCGGGTGCATTTCATGGAATAAGCAAAGCTCGGCTGGTGCAGCGTTTTTTGCTTGGCAATTGGGACACAATTCAAGATGCTGTGCAGATGGCTATTCTATTTTTCATCCACACATTTGTGTTTTCCCAGACATCTGAGTCTACTATTCCCGCTGATCACTTTCGCATGGTTGAAGACGGGAGATATGTACAATTTCCATGGGAAAAAGTATCATTTGCTAAAATGATACAAAGCTTTAGACAACATTCTAAGGAGGCTAAACAGTTATATCGGCTATCAAGAATGCCATACATTTTAAATGTATGGATTTACGAGTGTGCATCCAAAGTTCCTGATGATGTTGCTGTTAGAGTGGGGAATAACATTCCTAGGATTTTGAATTGGGAAGTAGTTGGTCTTAGGCCAAAATATGAGTATTTCATGTCATCCATTTTTGGCGAGGTATGCATTACATTTATATTGATCTACAGATTAATTTTTTTAGGTTTTTTAGCTGATTATGGTTTACTATTGAATTTTATATTTTTTTTTGTAGATTGATTGCTCCAACATTGTCCCAACAGTTGAAGAGATTGCTACTTTAGATTTACTAGATGTCCCATCTTCATCTTCTGGTAGGCCGAGTAAAGTTCGAAGTCGCAAACAATCCAGCTTTGATGATTTCACAACTGAACCACCAGAATATTTGCTCAGAAAGTCAAAGCGTTCATGTGTCATCTCATCCCCGACTACACCTAATAAAAGAAGGATGGTCAGTCCAACCAAACCCAGGCCAACTGGAGCAGACACGGTTAAGAAATCAGTTAAGTTTTCTGAAGAATCCAAGAACACAAAGACACGGTCCAGCTCTTCTATTCCCCCCCCCCCTCCCCGCGATGCTTTAGTTGGTGGGAAACACATGACGAGTGAAGAAGTTGAAGAAGTCAAGAAATCTTTAATGGATTATGTAAGTTCCAGATTACATTTGCACATTTTAACTATAGTTTATGCTTCTTTGATACTTGCTGTTCTGATGGTTAATTTTCTTTTGATACTTATATTTTTTTAGTCACAAAATGTTGGTTATACATTCATTCTTCATTTTTTTAGTCACCCATTTGTTTGTATTACTTGCATTTTTTGTATTACACAAATGTTTGTGATACCTAGAATTATGTAGTCCCTCATATGTTCTGTGATACCTGCAATTATGAAATGCACAAATAGTGATGATACGTGAGCTTTTTTTTTTACTGGTGATACATGAAGAATAATGTGATACATGAAGAATACTGTGATACTTGAAGTCTCAAATGCTTGTGATACCTGAAGACTCAATTGCTTGTGATAGCTGAAAATACTGTTATTTTTTATACCTGCATGCTGGTGACAGCTGCACACTGTGATACATGCATATAATGATACCTGAATTCTTTTTGTCACAGTTTTCACATTTTACACACTTGTTTGTTTATACATGCAGAAATGTTAAAACAACCGTTATATGTAATTGTAGGTTGACCGCTGATTTGATGCCCTTGAGCAGTTGATGATTAAACATCACAATGACATGTTGAAAGCTATAAAGGATGAGGTCAATTCTGTAAGAAAGGAGTCACCTTCTATTCATGTTGATGATTCACCAGCGGAAAACATTGTTCAACGAGTCGACAAGGTCTGTTTTAATTAATAAAAATATCACCATTATGCCCATTTCTTTATTTAACTTTTTAACATTTGTTTAACTATTTAAATATTTTTTTGTCATTAATTATATGCAGGCATCACATGTTTCATCTACTCCTGAGGAATTGCCTCAAAATGTTTCAGTTGATGTGAATGTCGTTAAGGACAAAACAAGCCATTTCAGTTCAACAAATGAACCAATTAATGAGGTATCAAATAAGCTGATAAATTTTTTTCTTTAAAATCAAAATTAATTTGTATGTCACTGGTTAACGTAGGGCATTGGTGCATCATGTCTTCCTCGAGTTCCGTCTAAAGTTGATGAATCAAGAGTTCATGACACACCATTGAATGTGACAAGTCGTGTTGAAACAGAATCTAAGCAGGTTGGTTCTTGATACGCACATTACGAATTACACAACATAAGTTAATACATATATCTTGTAACTCTTTTTCCAGTTATGACTTTGTTTTTTTTTGATTTTTTTTCTTGCACTGTTCATGTATCCCATCTATGTAAACTGTTCATGTATCCCATCTAGTTTCCAGTTATGACATTGAAATTTTTTTATTGTTTTGCTGCCATGTATCACAATTCTTATCCCAAGGGAGATGCTGCACGGGCAGGTGTTCACGATGCACCACAAAGCTCCATGTCTAATATTGAAGCTGACCCAAAAATGGCTGATGCAATGGTAATCTGCATTTGTATTTTTTTAGTTTCCATTAATTTAATGGCAAGAAGCTTCTAATTAATTTCTAATTTTCAGGATTCATCGGGATTCACTCCTTTTTCGGAAGGTACAAACCAAGCCATAAAGACCATTTTGGCACAGCTTCAAGCACCAGTAACAGATACACCATTGAAGACAGCAAGTCAGGAAGAAGATGATTTTCTTATACGCGACAGCCAACTTCCAACGACCCTTCAATGTAAGGATATTGCATCCATCGTCGATTACGTCGTTACATCATAGTAGGAACCCTTCGAAATTCTGCCAGTCACCTTTTTTGGCAGATTTCAGTTCAAGCGAAAAAGGCAAAGAGAAAATGAATCATACGCTTCGTCCAAAAATGCCTTTTGATGGATATGGGATATGCTATGAACAACCTTTGGATCTGCTACATGAATTTGATGAATAGATTGAGAAAGGACTTCTTAAAAAACATAAAAAAAAGTAAGTCACAAAAATCTTTTTTTTTTCTGTCTAAAGTTATATTGTTGTGTATTTGCCATAATTTTCTACTGTGTGTTTAATGCTATTGTTTATTTCCCAAAAAATTATAATTTTTTATGTAATGATGTGTGATGATACCTGCAAATAGTATCAGACAAAGTATTGATACCTGCAAGTGATACTTATAGCTTTGTATGAATTATCAAGTATTTTTCTTGTGATACCTGTAGCTTGAATATATTTTTCAACAATATTGTGATGTTAGATACATAATCATTTTTTGCTTTTATCCAGGAAAGCAGTGGAGACTCACTACCGGAAAGGGTTTGCATCGCTGAGTGTTCCAAGATTTGAGTTTGTTGTTGCATCGCCTGCCGACAAGGATTGGTTCTATCTCATGTCTCAGGAAAACACGTGCTGGACGGACGAGGTAAGTGTTGTTAATTTGCAACAATCCCAAGTTACAATGTCTGCACCTTTTGAATATTGAATCTACATTCTGATAATCAGTTTGACAATCTGCAATATGATGATTAACGTTAATCTGCACATTTTTCATATTGAATCTGCAATATGACAATCTGATACTCCTCTGAATCTGCAATCTGACAATCTGATATTCCTCTGATTATGATAATCTATCCATTAATTATCAGTTTGCATTTTTTTCATACCAATCTTGATTTTTGGTTATGTTGATCTTTAATTTTTTTGCCTATATGCAGCACTTAGATGTCATTTTCTACTACCTTCGCAAGAAATCCAAGAGCTTATTTGGCGATACATACAAATACACCACCACAAACTGTCTTTTTAATGCATTCATAAGGGCTACTCATTCAAGGTACTATGATACCAAGGATGACGATGCTATTAGTAGTCAAGAACACTATCAACGTGGTCTTGTTGTATCTGCCCATGAAAGATCTATAATGAACATGATAACGGGATTCTCTATCCCTGCTGGATATCCCTGGCACTTAGTCGATGAGGTATATGTTCCGGTAAATTGCAATGAAGATTTTCACTGGGTACTTGCTGTAATTGTGCTGAAAGAAAGGTTGATACGCGTTTATGACTCATCTGTTGGATCAAGGCGTGTGAAACCATCTAACGAAATTCAGAAAATGGTTGTGATGCTGCCCACGTATCTGCTGGACAGCGGGTTTTTTGAAAAAAATTCTCGAACAGATTGGTCAAACCTTGATGCCTATAAAGATGTTTCCACAGGTCAACTGGTTGGTCAAGAAGTACCATTTAGAGTTGAGTTTGTTGAAGGAGTAGCACAACTGTTGACACCCGATCTTGACCGACCCTTAACTTATTTTACGTTTCTATTTATTAAAAAAAAAATTTGTTCTAATTGGCGAAATAACGATTTTATTTTTATTATTGTCTACAAGAATAAGCAACAAATAATTGCAACTTTAATGTTTTACGGGTATCGCATTATTTTTTAGTAACGTCCTTCGAATCGTGTTATTCAAAAAAAAATAATAAATAAAATAAAATATGTTTAATACATTTTTACAATGAATTTGGTGAATTATGTACGCAAATTTACGACTCAAAGTATCATATTATCTATATTTAAATAAAATTTGTCAATTTTAACCAAATCTTTGAAACCCCATTTCAATTTTGATCAATTTACTTGAATTTATTTCAATTCTAGCCACTCGTTTGTAAAACTTTGCATTTTTAACCCAAATTGAGTCAATTTACGGCTTAATTTTAAATTTTTTATAATTTTTGACTAGTCTTTAAATCCGGATTACCAATTTGTGGCCTAATTTTAAAACTCCTACGATTTTAGCTAATATTTAAATCCGAATTATCAATTTGTGGCTAGATCTTTAATTTTTTACAATTTATGGCTAATATTTAAATCCGAGTCACCCATTTTTGACCCGGATCCAACCCAAACCCGTTTTAAATTCTTAACACCCCCAAAACCCTAAAAATAACACATTTTTTCTTCCCCCCACAAGAGCAGCCGCCACAACCCCTCTCCATGCTCGTCGGCGGCGGTTTCGCTCCCACCTCGCTGCCGCGCCGCCTCCCGCTCCTCCTTTCCCTCTCCCTCTCCCTCTCTCTCCTCTCCTCGCCACCACCTCGCCACCACCAAACTGCCGCGACCCTCCAAACAGTGGCGGCAGCTGCCTGAACCCAGCAACCCACAGCCCCCAAAACAGCGGCAGCAGTCGCCGCCTACAACACCACCAAACAGCCGCCACTACCAGTCGAAGCAGTTCCCAAAAGACCTCGCCGGCAGCTTTCCTCACTGCCATCGCCCCGCGCCCCTACTCCATTTTCGGCCGAAATATCCACCAAGCAAACTCCGTCACCGACAACACTCCAAAGATTCTAAAAGTCATGAGGTTAAAGGTTGATCTTTTCCGGGTACGATTTCCTCCGGCGCGGCTGGTACTACCATTATGATTTGTTCTTCAGATAGGTCATGGCCTACGGACATCATTTCATGACCCGAGGATATAACTTATGATTAGCATGGCCCAAGACATCATAGCCTAAAACATCATCCTTATAGTTTTATGGCAAATCTCATGGTCTAAGTGGGAACTTGCATCATATTTATGAATTCATTTCACTATCTAATATACATGTTCTAACCATTTTACCTAGTGTTTTAAGGTTACAGATTTCAAATTTTATGGAGTTCTGTATATTATAGCATTCGGTTTGGATACGTGTCTCTCGCAACAAACCCATGGCATTTTTTTCACCGTCCACACTATACCTTGCTCTCACTCTTCTGCTACCATTCGAACCACATCAGCTATTTTTACCATCTTTCTTTCAAGCTACCATCGTGCCTACCTCAAGATCCTCACCGTTAATTTTAGTTTTAGAAATTTTATCCGTTCCCAAATCTAGAACTACACACGGCCTAATTCTTGTATAACCAGAGATATGTAGGCGACTTCAAAACCGAAGTCTCGGTCGAAGACCTTTTGTTCTATCCGGTCCCTCCGAGAAAATCCCATCGGTCGGACAAAATCGGCTACTCCATCAACTTTCTTTGCTCAACAATTCATCCTTCATTCCCGAGCAAAGAAGGGGCAGCTGTTGACACCCGATTTTGACCGACCCTTAACTTATTTTACGTTTCTATTTATTAAAAAAAAATTTGTTCTAATTGGCGAAATAATGATTTTATTTTTATTATTGTCTACAAGAATAAGCAACAAATAATTGCTACTTTAATGTTTTACGCGTATCGCATTATTTTTTAGTAACGTCCTTCAAATCGTGTTATTCAAAAAACAAAATAATAAATAAAATAAAATATGTTTAATACATTTTTACAATGAATTTGGTGAATTATGTACGCAAATTACGACTCAAAGTATCATATTATCTATATTTTAAATAAAATTTGTCAATTTTAACCAAATCTTTGAAACCCCATTTCAATTTTGATCAATTTACTTGAATTTATTTCAATTCTAGCCACTCGTTTGTAAAACTTTGCATTTTTAACCCAAATTGAGTCAATTTACGACTTAATTTTAAATTTTTTATAATTTTTGACTAGTCTTTAAATCCGGATTACCAATTTGTGGCCTAATTTTAAAACTCCTACGATTTTAGCTAATATTTAAATCCGAATTATCAATTTGTGGCTAGATCTTTAATTTTTTACAATTTATGGCTAATATTTAAATCCGGGTCACCCATTTTTGACCCGGATCCAACCCAAACCCATTTTAAATTCTTAACACCCCCAAAACCCTAAAATTAACTCATTTTTTCTTCCCCCCACAAGAGCAGCCGCCACAACCCCCCTCCATGCTCGTCGGCGGCGGTTTCGCTCCCACCTCGTTGCCGCGCCGCCTCCCGCTCCTCCTTTCCCTCTCCCTCTCCCTCTCTCTCCTCTCCTCGCCACCACCTCGCCACCACCAAACTGCCGCGACCCTCCAAACAGTGGCGGCAGCTGCCTGAACCCAGCAACCCACAGCCCCCAAAACAGCGGCAGCAGTCGCCGCCTACAACACCACCAAACAGCCGCCACTACCAGTCGAAGCAGTCCCCAAAAGACCTCGCCGGCAGCTTTCCTCACTGCCATCGCCCCGCGCCCCTACTCCATTTTCGGCCGAAATATCCACCAAGCAAACTCCGTCACCGACAACACTCCAAAGATTCTAAAAGTCATGAGGTTAAAGGTTGATCTTTTCCGGGTACGATTTCCTCCGGCGCGGCTGGTACTACCATTATGATTTGTTCTTCAGATAGGTTACGAAATCTCTAAATCATATGTCTCACTTATGAATTTTGGCTTAAATAAGTGTTGTTATTTTGTTCCGACCATCTATATGAACCCAAAACGCCTCACATGTTTGATGTTTCTATTGAAGTTTTGAGTTTGATGTTTGTTTATTCCCCCGGTTCACTCCCCGATATTGCCTCTCGCTCAAGTTAGAACAATACGTTAAGCATAATTAGAATATAATCCGACCTTACATGTTGAGTGAAATGCTAGATTAAACTTGATTGATGACTAGATTTCTAGTTCTTGTGGTAAACTTTATATTATATAGTTCTGCAGATTTCTAGTTTCTGTGGTAACCTCAATATGATTTAGTTTGTTTGTAATACCTTGCGGCCAGAATATTTTGTTTTATGAGAATTTGGCTCAATCCTCACTGGTTTAAGGAAAACTCTACCTCTATCCTTTGCATGCGATATAGGATACCTGACTTAAGGAAAAAAAATCATGTTTAATTAGCCAAAGTTATCGAGTGAAAGTATGGTATGATATTATTGACATTAATTCTCCTTGCCTTGCATTGCGTGGAAAGAATATATTATTACCTTTTGAGTTAGTGACTGATTCTTATTATATGGTAAATTATAACTGAATCTTCTGAAATTATGTGTATAATCTGACCAATTTCATTGATCAATAGGTCTATTAATTTTATTCTCTCCGATTATGGTAAACTTTGATATGGGCATGACTTAGAGCATTTGTTGATTTGCTGATATTTGTGCCCAATTTTTGATATGCTTAATCAATTCGTTGTAATTATGGTTAATTGTTGTCACGTGTTAATTCTATGTTTCCTTATTTAATTTTGAGTGGATAATTATGATGAGATATTCTTTTCCCCTTTTCAGCATATTTCGGTATGTTGTGTATATATTCAGTAGTACTTGACTGAATATGAAAAAAAAAATATTAAGCGGATAAAAATTATTCCCTTACCCTTTTCTTGCCTACGGATCTCCTCATTTTCACTATATAAATAGGTCCTCTAATTCATTTTTGAGGGACAATTTTTGACAGAAATTTCACTTCATGCGGAATTTATAACTCCTCTCCTCTTTCATTCAAAAACATTTATTCTTTTGAATATTCATTTTTAAGCATTCCTTGGGGCTGCATTTTCGAATTCGGCCTCTCTACTGTTGATTCAATACGATACAAGTTCCTCTTGATACAAGCATTGCTCGGAATTCTTGAGATTCTTGTGAACTTGATGTATCATGAGTGAAGGGTGATTCGAAATTTGAATTCCTATAGGTATGCATTCTTCTTTTTTGTTGTGTCTAAACCTCATGATGGCTTTGTAGTTTTGTTTGTGTTAGCAGGATCTTTTAGCCCATTTGGGATATGAAGAGTCGTCGGGGAAGGATGCAGAAAGCTTGAAGATTTCTTTTCATTTATTTGATGTCGTGTTTTAAATTCTTTGTCAAAACTTATAACAAAAAATAGTGAAATCCGGGATCTAACTTAAGCGGGGAGGGGAATGACTTTCTTTACTTATTCACGTAGGCAAATTTCAACTTAGGATTCGGAAAAGGTGCGAACGACGCGTTTAACAATCCTTTTTCTAGTTTTCTCAAAATAAAATAAAATTGCATAAGATAAAAGTCATAGATATCATGTAATAATACTATTGCTAAAAATATGCTTATCGTGTAAAAATCATGCTCGTTAGTAGTTACCATTCTCGCACGTTAGAAATCATGCCTATAGGTTTAAAATAAATAACCCTCCCTTTTCAAGATGCTAGAAATCATGCTTCTACGTTACTAATGATTTTCTTTTTCTGTATGTTATGTGGTTAGAAATAATGCCCATAGGATTTTTATACTTATGAAATTTTTAATCATGATTTTTAATGTTGCATTATTTTAAAATATGTACAAGTTTAAAATAAAATCTCTGGGTTATAAGAAATTATTCCATGGGTTAAAAACAAAAAATATTCTGTCCACATTTTAAAATAATTATATAATTAAGAAAATTAGATAATTTTATTTTGTTCTTTCTTAAATAATCTTTTAGCATGGTTTAGATGATATAATGCTTATAGAACTTTCTTACATGCCCATATAGTCTCAAATATCTTTAACAAATCATTTTTAAATATCTCTTTTAGAATATTATGTTTAAATCATGCCTCATTAAATTTTCGATATGATAATGCTTTCAAAGAATTAAAAACCTTTTGCTAAAGTTTGTAAACATTGTTTTGTGACGTACATACTTAGCATCCCGCATATTTCGTACTGTTTATGTGTGTTTGGAGGCTTACATGAAACCATGTATGTTAAATACTTGTTTCGTTTGTCTTCTATTGTTGACGCGAGGTCCTATAGGAAGCCTAAGTTTTATTTCAGTCTAGAACCTTGCCAAAATAGAAGTCCAACGCCTCATGGACTATAGGAAGGGACGGTAGGCACTCTAGGACTCGATTAGAATTTTATATTTTTAGTCCACTTTTAAGTTAATAATAAAATCAACTTAGGAGGGGGTAGGGGTAGATAAGACCTCGGAAGGGATGATATACGCTTGACCCTTTAATAGGACGGAACCTTGGTTTTCGTCCTTGGGCTTGGTAATAAACCAAGTGCTTCTGATCCGAGTACTAATATATGATTTAGTTAATTTAGTTTCTTTTTCTTATATTTCTTTCATTTTTATTTGAAACAGATTAGTTTATCTTATTTTACCACCTAGAATCAAATTTAGGAATTATATTAAAATAAAAGACCCTTATTTGTAAACCCCCACATAAATATGAGACACGGTCGGGACCCGCATTTGCGGACCTCGAAGGGTGCTTAACACCTTCCCTTCGAAGTAATTTGAGCCCTTACCCTATCTCTGGTTAGTTTGACCCTTAGGCTAGAATGGTGTCCTAATGCACCTCAAATCATTAGGTGGCGACTCTCCTTTATTTAAAAATCCCAAAAGAGTCGTTGCCACGACGTCGTCCAGGTTCCCGTTTCTCCACGAGGAAAAATGGGGCGCGACAACAGCAACGAAGTGATAATGTGTAAGTTTTCTGTTTATTAATTATTAATATTAACTTTTTTTGTTATTTTAGATATTTCTTTATGTAAATATTTCTTTTCATTCCTCACAGCGACTGCGGTGTATACGTCGCTGCATTTGCTGAGTATTTAAGCGATGGGATTCATGTTTCCTCCCAATCACCCGACCCTCTTTATCTCCGGAGAAGATATGCTGCAATTCTATGGAAATACGGTATATACAAAGCAAATGAAGGATTTGAAAGTGAAAATGACAATCCTCCAAGGCCGAGAGATTCATCTGGTCCAGCAAATAGTGACAACGTCGTGATTCTTTCGTAGCGGAATCTGATTAGTTTTACTTTTAATATAACTGTGTTTTTTTTTTGTTTTTAACACATTATCAGCATTATTCTTTTGTTTAGTTAAAAGTTATTTTACACTATTTTTTTGGATACATATTTTATGGTTGTTATTCAAGTTACATCTATTACATTATAATTCCGGTGAATGCTAATAGATAATTACATAAACGTTATTCTTTCGTTGTTAGTATATTATTCAAGTATGTTTCAGTCAAAGGAGTATCACTATATGTGTGACAGATAGGAGTATCAGATTTATGTATAGGTATCATAAATGTGTATCAGATTTATGTATATAATATCAGTCAATGCTCACACTATGTGTATATGAATCAGACAATGTATCAGACATGTAGATACCATATAATGTATCATACTAGTGTATCTAAATACAAGTATCTGATAATAGTATCTGCATATTATTAAGAATCTTGCACAAGGTGATATTTTACATTTTTTTGTTTCCTTTCCTAGGTGATACCTCCATTTTTTTACATACACACATGTTCACTCAAACCATTTCTCAAAGTTTACTATATCGGACAAGGTCACACACTAGTTGTAGTGATACCTGCAAATTTTATTTTTTGGCCCAATTTTACTACCTCTACAGTGACAATTTTTATTTCTGCACATTATTATACTTGCCCTTTTATCACACACACATTACAACCAAAAAAAAAGTTTAATTGTTACCTAAAGTTTGGTATCAGACCTATAACAATTTCGATACCTATAACGTATTAAATTTTTTGAATTATGCAAGTAATTGAATATTTATTACAGCATAACAAATTTATCCAAAATATTAAAATGAATTTATTTATTACTTATTTTAACAACACAATAATAGTTTTTTTCACTTTTTTGGGGGGAAGAAACTACACGTTCGTCTATTGTGCCCTTCATGTCCGCAACAACTACAACAATTTGTGCTTGTGCTAAAATTTTCTCCTGTGCTTTTCCTTCTGCCCTTCCTAGGCCTTCCTGGCATCCTTTTGTACTTGGGTGGCAAAACAACCTCTTTAAGAACTTCGGGTGGGGCATCCCAATCTGCTCGATCAGGCATAGGTACCATTGGGACTGCATACGTGTTTGCTAATGCTTTTGGCTTATAATAATCAGAACAATATGGGTGCATATCGACTACATTCTTACTCTTCAGTGCTGCAACTGCATGTGCGCAAGGTAATTCATCAATTTGAAATTTGCCGCAACTACAACTCTTTCTTTCCAGACACACAATGTATCTCCGCGATGTATCATACACAGAAAAAATGAATTCAGATGAAGGAACAACCTGTTGTCGAACAGAAACACAACAGTTTGTTAATTATAATTACTTAAATTACAGAAACATTCATCAATTGCATCCATAATATTATGTAATAAAAATTTCAATATCATTTTATGAGCCACAACCTAAAAATTAAATAATTTAAATTTTTTTAACACTATGCATGTCACGTACCTTCATCATGGACGATTTCACAGTATTATCAATTAACATTTCTTCAAATTTTCTACCCAAAGTTTCCTTTGTATATGATGCTTTTTCATTATTTTTGCAGTTCCATGTACCGAATAAGATTCTTGCTTCTTCAAGGAAGTCAATAATTGGTAGATCCCTTGCATCGACGAGACATCCATTGATACATTCTGCAATGTTAGACGTCATAATCTGCCCTCTTTTTACTGGTGCATGTACCCTGGACCACTTCTCATAACCAACATCCTCAAGGTAATCCTTTACCCTGTGATCAATTGCAACAACTTTTGCCATTATATTGTTAAAATCCTCAATCCAGTAGCTTTTTACCATTGCATAAAACTTCTCGCTGATCATATTTTTGCTTTTCTTGAAATTTGTGCTCACATTTTTCCAAAGATGCCAAATGCAAGCGTAATGAGGTACATTTGGAAAGATAAGACAAACACTTTTGATTATGCTTTCATTACGATCCGATACAAAACACATATTATCCCTCTCTCCAAAAGCATTCTTGAGTTTTGAAAGAACCAAGTCCATGAGGAATCATTTTCAGTATCAACAACACCATAAGCCAACGGCAATATGCACCCTACGGGTACACAAAATTATAATATCAATCAGATGATAAAATATTGCCTATAATTTATACCCATGAAAAATACTAGCTAATAAGATAATTATATCAATTTATTTGTACCTGCACCATCCATTGTACTAGCTGATACGAACGTTCCTTTGTAAGCTCCTCCTAAATGGGCTCCATCAACAACAACCACAGGCCGACAGAATTGGAATCCTCTTATGAGAGGTCTTAAGGCAATAAACAAATACATGAACTCATTATCATGTGACTTGTGCATTCTAATATACGAATTTGGATACACTGTGTTTAACATGTGTATGTACATGGGTAATTATTTATAACCATCCGCTGGCTTACCCCGTACAATTTCCAAGGCACGTTCTTTTGCTCGCCATGCTTTTTGATACGTAATGTCAACACCGTATGCAGCCTTAACATCATCCTTTATGTCATATGGAGAGTGCTTTCTTTTGTGATTCAACAATTTTGGGGGCAGTCACTTCACTGACAAATGACAGTGTTGCCTCCACTTTGCTCAAAATTCTATCCCTCATCATACAAGTATAAGTATCGTTAAAGTACCTAATTTTGAAGAATTCATTATTTTTTGGAGATGATGATCTCATACTCCATGCACAATCATCAGAAAAACATCATAACACGTAACTGGAAATTCCAAAAAAAAAAATTATCAATAAAAAATAACATTAAAAATTATAATCTAAAAAAACATCAAACTAAATATTAATTATAAACAGACCAGTGTTACATTACCTTAAATTTTGAATACTGTATAACCTAAACCAATTTGGTATTTTTACTGAATTCCAATCTTTCTTTCTTCAAACAGCAAAACATCTTTATATATATCTAAAACAACAAAATCGCAGCTACAATTACATTACCTTTTGGTATCAGACCTTTTCACGTGATAGTTAAATCCTTTCTCAATCTTGTATTTGTTCATTACTGCAACCAACGTAGCTTTATCTTTGTAGATTTGTTTGGCTTTCACATCGGTAATCGAGACATCCGTTATTACCTTCGATACATCAATATCAGACACATTTTCCGAATCAAACCAGTCATTATCGATTCTTCCGGACGAGGCATCGGACAAATCTTTCAGTGGCTGTTCAACATCGCTTGTATCCACGCATAATGGATACATCTCAAATCGAGGTTCTTTTTTCTTGATTTCGACATAAAGCTTCACACCCATGTCATTGCGAATCATTATTGGTGATGAATTGCCATCAACAACATATTGAATCACAATTTCCTTCCTCTTCTCATCAATACCCAACTCCGTAACAATGGCCGAACGCAAGTTACTATAAGAAATATTATCGCCAACTATGACGCCATCGCTTTTGTATCCAGTATATATCACATCAGATTCCCATCTTCCTGAATGACGAATCAAGATCGAAATATTCATTTCGGTTGCAAAGTTTCTCAACAATGGCTGACTTTAGTTTCTTCACGTTTTTAATTTTTCTTTTCTAAAAAAAAAACCTTTTTTTATGCATTGCGAATTGGTTTGAGTTTTTTCTGGGATTACATATTATTCAAATCTTAATTCTTCCGTTGATTAAGGCACCGGATCCTATTACCTGTTACACTTCCATAAAAACCGTAACTGTTTTCCATAATTGGCAATAATTAATAGGTATCAGCCGAAATATTCTAGGTACCTATTACACTTCCATAAAAACCGTAACTGTTTTCCATAATTGGAAATAATTAATAGGTATCAGCCGAAATATTCTAGGTATCGTCGTTCTATGCTTGTGTATCAAAGTTCACAAAAAAATTGGTATTATTAGTAATTTGGATAAAAGTCGGCATTTTTGGGTATTTCCTTCAATCAGTTTGATATTTATCAAATTTATACTAATAATAAATACTATATATACCACCTCCATTCCATAAAAAGATTGTCACATTTATACATTTGGAAACAATTTAATTTAGAACTTCTCTTTTTTTTTTCCTTGTCAATTACTTGATGATCGACAATCATTCAAAATCTAGAGTATTAGTTCAATACGAAAGTCCTATTTGTTGTGGAGGTTATTCTCAACACGTTAAATCAAAATTACTTATTTTTTTTACTATTTATCGAAGTGAATTTGATTTTTGTTCATTCACCTTTGGTTTGAGTATGTAAACTACCAGTAAAATGCCTGATTGGATTGAGATATACTACCTTTAATGGCTTTTATTTGCAATAGCACCATCACATCAATAAAAAGATTACAAGCCAAAAAAAAAAAAATGCACAATGAACTCGACAATATAGTTTCATGCTCTCAGCATCTATCAATAGATCATTATACTTCTAAGTTAACTTCCCAAACAAAGTCTTTTAAGTACTACACAGATGGTACAACTACTGCAGTACCCCCATTTTGTACATAAATCTACATGATGGAATAAAGAGAGTAATACAATTATCACTCAGTAAAGACCACGATATTCTTTGAAAACTACTAAGTTAAAAGGACAATCACAATGGATTTCAATACAGGAGTATTACAAAAGCAAATTCTGCAGATCAATGAGCACTAACAAGGAAGGGATGCTGGCAAACGCTGCACTCTATCGTTTCTGATCCAGAAGCTGGCACTTCAACCTGTAAGGTCAAATCCATATAAAATTCATCCACAGGGACAGTATATCCTGGGCTTTAACAGAATCGAAAAGGTTTTCCAGAATAGACACCAACATAAGAAGACAGGAAGAAAAACATGGTATATGGTACCTGCAAATGGACTGTGCAAGTTGGACACTCTACCTCTCTCATCCCCTTAGATGATTGAGAACTAAGACCTGAAAATGATAAAACATCATCAGCTCCAAGAGAGAACATTCTCCAACTTGTAGTCTTCATAGAAAGGTTTGCATGCCAATTCCAGATAGCAATCATTCTAAATATGTATATTTTCAAGCCAATTAAATAAGAAACTGTTGCAGCAGTTGGTGCTACCTGTCGAGGTCTTGCGGTTTTTGTCCATCACCTCCTGTTTATGAATTTCAATTGCAGAAATTAGAATATGCTGACAAAGATGCAATATATAACTTTTAAAGTAGGTACACAGTAGCTGAATATAGAAGGAACACAACATTACAAAAAAAAGCAACTTCTTATAATCCATTGATAAAAAATATGTCAACCCTAACCAGAAACTTTATAAAGCACATCACGAATATAAAATAGCAAGCATTATAATTTTTTGGTTGCTTACTTCTCTCTCCAATTCACTAATCCAACTACGCATCTCCAAATAGTTATTCATACTTCAAATGTTCAAAGTAATGTAACTCCCATAAGTTGTGGACATAAGCTAATAAGTATTGATTTCCAAGTTACATTTCCAATTTGCCTATCTAAACAAAACATTTCCAAACAGTCCTGATGAATAATTTAAAGAACCTAGGAAGCCAGTGTTCACCTTGAGTTTTCTTGTAAGGTCCTCATGACTTTGCAATGCAGCAACTTTTGTCATTGCTTCCGTCGTATTGCTGAGTCTCTGAGTTACCTCTGCCTGCAAAATTAGGAAAGTTCAATCTTGTTATATCTTATGACGTACTGCTTCAAGACTATTGCAACCTATAAGATCACGAGGGAATGCAAAATATGGAAGGTCACTCATTGAATAAAATAACAGAAAAAAGAATGTAAAACATTGAAAGACACTGTCATGAAAGACCGAAAAAGTTTTGGAATGCAATAACCATTAAGAGTCCATAGCTTCATCAGATTGTTGCAAGGTTCTTGTCCAAGAACATGTTGATAGGTTTAACACCCTCCTTTCAAAATGAAATAGTAAACATTTGATCATATGTCACCAATGAAAGTTTCCATGTGGTAGTATCTTTAATAAGCAACAGCAGCTTTATATTCAGAATAATTATATACTATTTTCTCTGACGTTTTCAAAATAGATCTATTTCCTTAATGGGCTCAGCTATGTAGTTGGAGCATAGTTCTCCAATTTCTTTTTGATAAGAATTAGATCTCCAATCTTTTCTACATTTAATCGAGGTTTTGGCAGAAACTTTGCAGTTATTAAAACCTTCAGTAGCTTTTGAAGAGGAAAGTCACTTTGCAGCTGCTCATGGTGTTAAACCACTTCATCTTTCTTTATTTCTCAAAGATGAAACGTTGAGCTACAGTGAGATTCATCGATTTCCTTATGTCCCTCTTACCCCAAAGCATTATCACGTGCACCTAGTCCACAATTTCTGGTTCCACTTCTACTCAATTTGTACAAGTAGTAATTGCACTTGTGTTGCTTCTAAACATCTCACTCTGACAAACTCAAGGGTGAGCTTACAAGATTCAGAGCTGAGTGATATATATTAAGGTCAATTTTATTGGGAAAATCCAAAATTCAAGTTTGTCCAGTAGGACACATTTTTTTAAAAAAAAAAAAAAATTCTTTCCTGTAAGGATGCATAATTGACTCTTTGGTTGCAACTGCCAATGCCATGAAAGCCCCCCCCCCCCCCCCCCCCCCCAAGCTTCCAGATAAGAGAGGCGCAAAAGTTATATCAATTAGAACAATTGCGATCTCATGCAAAACAAAATTTATTAGATACAGTAATATGGTCAAAGGATTTGGCAAACAAGAATCTAAAATTCCCAAGTGCTAAAAAAAGTGTGTAAAACATCTGGAGTAGGTGCGTTTTTACCATTTAGAAAAAACTGAGGTGAGGAGTTAACAACATATTTAACATCCCATTAAATGAAAAAAAGAAGTCACACTTAACATATCTTTATAAATGAAAACTATAAACCTGCAATTAACCCATTATTTTACGGGGGCATACCATGCATCGGTCACAAACTCGAACTGGCTGTGCATCTTTATCTGCAGTGAGGGCAACTCTACCTTGAGTGCACTTGTCACAGAAAATATCCCCACAATTCCTGCAGTGGTGCTGATACAAATTTAAAGAAGACATATGAGGACAAATTTAAAACAGGAAATAGGAAAATGTGACATTTACCCCACAGTTCAGAATAACTATACCTTTCTATTGAAAGCACTAAAATCTGTCGCACAAGAAGTGCACCTCCGAACTGATTCATCAGGAACCTATATAAGAATAATTAGGCAAAAAAGGGCCACAAATTTGTTAAGAGTTACTTGCAGTAGTCAATTCAACAGAAAGAAATGGAAAGCAGGACCACTAAATTATTGCATTTGTTGATCATAAATCTAACCCAGAAATCTTTCTCTTCATTGAGTGGCCTCATCAACTTCATCAAATCAGCAAAACCTTTCTTCTTCTCAGCAGCTTGCTCAGATCCCTTGATTGAATCTGAAGGTTTATTACTCTCATCCATCTCCTTGATCTGAATCCCATAATTGAAGCATGTGTACATGGTTATGACTAGTCAAGTATTTAGAGAAGCACTTTATCTAGATATCTTGTTGAGAGCAAAGGGAATAGAGTGTAAAAAATGAATTTTAATTGTATCCAATAGTTTAAGTGAGCAATATCTGAAGAAGAGTAGGAACACCAGCTAAACTTGATATGCAAAACAGGGAGAAGAATCAATCCATTAAGCTTACAGTTACTTATAGTAGTTGCTTCAGCTACAAATCTAATGGAAATGCCAATGTAGTAGATAAGCAAGCATCCACAGGAGGAACAACCTAATGCAACTTGATGTCTTCAGTCTACTGCTGTGTGGATACAGGATAAAACCTAATCCAGCTAACCAAACTGGCTACAATTATAACCTTGACTTTAACATATTTTGGCATGTCAAATCAACCCAAGTATAACATGAAAAGCACCATTTGTACACCCTTCCAAGAAAAAACCAAGATAGCGATGGTTGTGGCTCTTTGTTTTGGTTGGTTAGGCAAAAGGGGTTGCAAACCTTCCACCTGCCTGCACCCTCTATTGTCTATGGGTAGGATTTTCTTGACTCACCAATGTCACTGGTATCAGTATTATCCCTCTACTGTTACCCATCAACCCATTAAGACATACCTAAGTTTAAATTAACTCCAAAAGTCACACAGATCCAAAATATCCCAACAAATCAGAGTACCAGGTTGAGTGAAAATGAAATTGAATAAACTTCCAAAGGTATTTCAAAGATATGGAGGGATGGACCAGGGGGTCACTTGATCAATCCCCATCCACAACTAGCTAATAGGACGGAGGCTGAAACTTATGAGTTAATAAAAATTTATCACCCCTACCACACCAAATTTGCCTATCCATAGTGAGTTAGAGAAGCACTTAGTAATCAATTACAACCTCCTTTTCATTGATGGGACCAAATCTCTGGTGCTTTTCCAATTCCAAAGTTACTGGCCAAGCTTAAAGGCCTGCAATTTTCCCATAAAGATGAGAGAAAAGTCTAATATTTTCAATTCCTCAGGATCAAATTCAGGTACTAGGCTTTAACTATTGCCATAAAGTAATAGCATAAATTCCAGTTACATGTACCCATTATTATTTCCAGCAGCCCCATTAATGGCCCTGATTTCAGATCTCCTAGCATATTGTGGCAACTCATGTTGGGTTCATTCAGCTCGTATATGATGTCACTCCATTAATGGCCATACAGCAATCCAACTGTCCTTGTGTGATCTCATATCCTCCATTCAATTTTCGTTGCTATATGCATCCGAGCATAACTCTTTTCCAAATTTAAAAATGCCGAATCTTCTCTTGTTTCTTCTTTCTACAAGAAAACACTCAACCTCCTACTTGGCAAGCCTAAACTTGACATCAAAACCTCACATCAGGAATATTTCAACCCTGAAACAATCAAATAATCTGTTCCCCGTGTTGCTCTCCAATTGAATTATTAAGCTGCCAAATACTAACAGCCAAAAGATTAACCCCATCAATTCTCCTGTCATCCCCCATAATTCCCTCCTTCCTAGTCCTCTCCTCTACTTAGGTCTCACAGATCGATTAGAGCCTAGCTGCCTCTATCCTCCAGAATTCTTTATCCCTAAATAAGTAGCTAAATCTAGACATCTCTCAGATTTAAAAGCTCACCCATTTGGATTAGCTTATTTTAAGTGCTTTTAAGTCAAAATAGCTTTTAACCAGTTTTGAAGTTTTTGGTAAAATTAAAAAGTGCTCATAAGCACTTATTTTTAAAACAACAGAAATAAGCCAAAGCCATAAGTTAGAAACCTTAACTTATGGCTTTTGGCTTTTAAGTCATAAGCCAAAAGCCAATCCAAAATAGGCTCTAAGGCTTCTTGTAGCATACGTGGTAGATAACACCCCAAAATATAAATCTTCCATGGAGGGACAAATAAACTGAAGGAAGTTAAACATTCATCAATTTTTAATTGGACACTTCATGTCTTACCTCCAGAGTAATAGTGTGTGAAAGAAAATCAGCAAGGCCTATGCATTTTGTGCGAAATGATAGTTTTCTGACATGAACTACATGACCTAAGAGCAACATATAAATTCTAACACCAGTAAGACAACAGCTCAGATATCCCTTAAGTAGGCTTACCTTTACACTAAACAAAATAAGGATAGTAAGTCAGATAAAGAAGACAACAACTTGTGTAACTCAAGATATTCCACAACTGCAGGGCTTGAAGATTAATGTAATGAACCCAAGGAAGACATTTATCAAATATGGACATACATAGAGATGAGATCAAAGTTTGAACAGTATGAGATCTTTTAACCTGAATACTTGCAGCCGTCACGGTGTCCAAGATATTGTTCACGGTATAGCTATTTGATTTCAGCCTGATACGTCTCGGTTCCATGTCAACCGAATTTTTCGCCCAAAATGCAAATATATATGAATCCAACACCTGATAGAGAAAGAATAATAAATGAACTTGCTTCATGGGCATCTTGTTGGCAAATGAAATAACGTACACCAGAAGTAATACAATCAAAATGACAAACTCACCTCACATCTTGTCACATTCTCCAGCAAATATATTCTCAGAGTTCGACTTGTAGCAGGATCAAGTAAGCGAATCCCATCTAGACCAATCTGAATTTGAATTTCAATGCAAAACTTAGAATTTATAATTGGTGAACTGGTATATAAATAGATTAACAGTGATAAGCAGACCTAAGCATAGGCAGTTCCCCCCAAAAATGGAGCGTAATAGGCCGATAGTTAGCATAAAAGTAGTTAAATTATAACGAGTTCCTAAATACTAAGTAGACACAGAGGATTTATATAGCCGAATCAAACTACTTTGTCATTGTGGCCTAGTTTATTGATTGAAGCAGGCCAAATTATAACTTCAACCTGCAATTATTTTCCCTTTCAATCAAGCTTATGAAAGTTGTGCAAACCAGCTACTTTCTAACCTGACAAAGCACATCCATATCGCTCTGACCAATCCCTTCTGATAGAAGTTTGACGCGGAACTTCAACACACCAGCTGTAACATCCTGTTGTTCCTCCATCTTTGGTGTTGCTTTCACAATTTTACGACTATTCTCATACCCTTGGTTCTCCCTCTGATTTTGAATATTGATAGGCCTCCCATAATCATCAAACATCACTCCCATATTTGCCTCGGATCCACTCTCTTTATACAACTCATCTTTCCTACCATTATACTTATAAATACCCGAATCATAAGAACCTTGATCCCCGTATGACGAACCATAATTCGAAGGATTTTGTGTCCTATAATCGTAACTCAGCGTGTTTTGATTTTGATCATACTGAGAATAATAATAATTCTGCTGAGGAGCATCAAGGTGAGGGAATGTGTAAGGTTGCTGTTGATTTGGGAAATGGTCTGCGGAGTTGTAAGAATAAGGTGGGAACGTTGTGGAGTAGTCGGAATCGGACGGTTCAGGAGGAGCGGAGGCGTAGTGAACGGGAAAGGCGGGGGGAATAGAGCTAGGGTTTGGGTTCTGCAAGTGAGGTTGGTAATAGGAAGAGCCAGCATCGCCGTTATGCATGTCTGGAGAATTATGGATCGGAGAAGTGAAGGGAGATTAATCAGGTGAAGAAATGGTGAAAACAGAGGAAAGAAGAATAAATGGTGAAGTGAAAGGGAAGTTAAGTTTGTTGAGATGACGACAGAGGAAGGAATAGCGTGTAAGCGCCATGGAATGCAACTTGGACGCCCGGCTTAGTGATAGGAGGAACTTTCGCGAAATAGCATTACTTGTCCTACTACTCTTGCTCCAAGGATACCATTTAGGCAATGAGAGTTTCATATTAATTCAATTTTTTGGGTCTTCTTGTTATTCAAAATAGTTAAATTATCCAAAGATCAAGATGAATATTTAAAAAAAAATTATAATTATTCTTTTAATTATTGAAATTTTATATTTTATAGGAAAAAAATTACTACTTGTAAAGCTACGTTTACAATTTTATTAGTGAAAAGGATGATTTAAATTACTTACGTCCTTAAATGTTTTTCTTAATATGTAATACCGTGACTTTTTGAAATGTCTAAATTAACTTGTACTTTCATGGAAAGACAAATAAGGTGAATAATAGATCAAGAATGATGTGGTTGTTGACACCTGATTTTGATCGACCCTTAACTTTTATTTTACGTTTTTATTTATTTAAAAAATTGGTGTTCTAATTGGCGAAATAAATGATTTTATTTTCCAGAATATGCTCTTTATATTGTCATTTTATATTTTATTATTGTCTACAAAAAATAAACAACAAATAATCGTTATTTTAATGTTAGACGCGTGTCGTATTATTTTAGTAACGTCTTTCGAATCGTGTTATTCAAAATATTATTTTTAATACATTTTCATAATTTGGTGTGAATTACGTGTTTTATTACGCATGTCTACGATTCAAAATATTATATTTTATGTTACCCATATTTTGTTCAAGTCGTGACCTTTAAATAAATTCTATGTCAATCTTGGCCAAATCTTTGAAATCTCATTTCAATTTTGATCAAATTACTTGAATTTATTTCAATTCTAGCCACTTATTTGTAAATTTTTGCATTTTTAATCCGACTTGAGCCAATTTACGCCTCAATTTTTACACTTTTTGACTAGGTATTTAAATCCAATTTGCCAATTTGTGGCTCATTTTTAAATTCCTACAATTTTTTACTAATATCTAAACTCAATTTGCCAATTTGTGGCTCAATTTTTAAATTCCTACACTTTTTGACAAGCATTTAAACTCAATTTGCCAATTTGTAGCTCAATTTTTAAATTCCTACAATTTTAAATGAGTATTTAAATCCAATTTGCCAATTTGTGGCTCAATTTTTAAATTCCTACACTTTTTGACTAATATTTAAACTCAATCTACCAATTTGTGGCTTAATTTTTAAATTTCTGACTAGTATTTAAATACGGATTATGAATTTGTGGCTTAATTTTAAAATTCCTACAATCTGTGGCTAATTTTTAAATCCGGGTCACCCATTTTGACCCGGATCCGACCCAAACCCGTTTTAACTCCCTAATCCCCCAAAACCCTAACACTTTCCCATTCTTTCTCCCCCATTTCCGCCTCCATCCTCTCCTCTCCAACTCCCCAGCCGCCGCCGCAACACCCCGCGACGCCCGGCAGCCCTCTCCCCTTCTCTCCCTCTCCTCTCCTTCGCGACCCCCCGCACCAGCCGCCATGCGCAACCCCCTCTCTCCACCGTCACCTCCCTCTCCAGCCAACAATGTCCGCGACAGTCCCCTTCTCTCTCCTCCATCTCCCTCACCAAACCACCACCCAAACGGCCTCCCTGTGTTCTCTCCCTCACCTGCACCACCGACAATCCACCAAACATCCCCAAATCTCCCCCCGAAACTGCCAACGGCAGCCCCTACTGCCGCGACCCACAGCCCCTCGCCGCCAGCAGCTCCCCCCCCGTCAGCCTTCTCCACCCCTCACTTCCTCTAAACACGTCCCTATACTCTTCTTGCTCTTCCTCTGATTCTTCGCGCGGCTGCTGCTACTAATGTCGTAAAGGGTCTATGATGATTGATTGCTACCTTTCTGGACTATTACGTCCACTCACGCTCGGAAGAATGAGGCGTTGGAGAAATTGGGTTTTCTGGGAAGGGTGGTCGTCCATCTCTGTTTGTGCCAGTGATTTCTCCATTAATGGTCTAAAAATCCGACACCCCTTTCCTCCTATTTTCATTTTGGATCGATTACGAAGGTTGTTGACGGACTCTATGAATCCGGCCAAATAAATGGTAATGTTGATTGTTTTTTTTATTCCTGCGTAGCTTATTCGTAAGGTTTTATTGTAATTTCATTCTCTCGCATACGTACTATTGTCCTTTCTCTAACTAGTATGCAAATTGAGATAAATGAATGTTGTTTCGTTGGCGGTAAATTTGGTTGGGCAGATCGTGAGATTGATTTCTCACTGGGACAACATAATGGGTTTCAATTTCTTAATTTGTTGTCAAGAATTTTTTTTATTACATTTTATTTCCTTGTAAAGTGAGAATCGAGTTAATTGGGGTAACCTATATCGGGAATTTTCTGTGATTTAGTAATCTACGTGTAAGTTTGGTAAGTTTTGATAACAACCAATTTTCTTTACCTAATTTTGACAACAGCTGATTTTTTATTAGTGATATTTATGTTAATTGCCCTTAAATGAATTAATTTGTTAGATTGATTGATTTTCTTTTCCTTTTTCTTTTTTGGTAAATGCAAGATTGATTTCCTTGCCTTTGTGAGGGTCTTTCTCCTCCTATATAAGAAATTATTTTATGTGGAGAGGAGAAGGAAGACAGAAAAACAGAAAAGATACTCATACAGAAAAATAGCTTTCATACTTTAAAGTTCTCTCCTCTCACGTTATCTCTCTCATACTCTCCCAACGAGTCGTTACTATTTGCTCTTTGGAATCTTCTTTTGGGTGAGCATATATAGATTTGTAATTATTTTTTATGCATGTTATTGCTGTCATTTTTTTTTGTAGAAGGTTTCTAGTCCAAGTCCAGACGTGACGAATCGTCAAGGATGGGAGGAGGATAGGCCATGAAGTCTTGTTTTATTTATTGCTATCTTGTATACTCTTTTTTTTTTTGCCAAGCCTTGTAACAAAAATAGTAAAATCGGAAATTTAGTTAGGAGGGGGAGGAGAATTAACTGTTACTTGTTTTTTTTTTTGTCTTGCATATTTGCCAAACTAATATGTGGTAGGTTACTCGCCTAGGCAAAAACCTAACTTAGGATTACATAAAATAAAAAAGATTAATTTATATTCTAAAAAGAAATATGAGTACGTTTAAGTCAACATAATACGCTTCTGAATCTGTGTTACATTATTTGTTTGATTAGTCTTTTTATTGACCACATTTTACTATACATTTTGAAATCATGCCTCAAGGTCTTTTTACTATGTGTCATAGAAACCTTGTATAAAGAAATTAATTCACTTTTTCTTTTCTCTAATGAGTTATAGAAAAAATTATGCTTATAGGATTTTCTTTCAAGAATATGCTTAAGTGTTTACTTTATGCAATAGAAATCATGCCTATTATGCTTAAGTGTTTACTTTATGCAATAGAAATCATGCCTATAGGAACTCACAACTTTATTAATATTTTTTAAACTTTAAGTAATTTATATATACATGTATAGTAAATATAGGATTGCTTGGAAAAATGACATGAATAAGCTTTAGCATATGAGAATATTTTCTTTTTGCAATAAACATTCTTAGGAAATCAGTATTAACCCTTAAATATAAGCATAAGTTTAAAGTTTTTTATTAGTCATAAATTCTTTCTTAAAAAGAAAAATCATGTTCCCTATTTTATTTAGAAAACATGTTTTACTCAACTATTTTTTTTGGGTACTTTTCTTTTCGCTTCCTTAATCAAAGGTTTCTTTAAAGTAACCCTTTTGGTGCATGAGTTTAGAGGCCTACTTGACCCCTTTCGTGTTAACTGATTATTTTGATTAATTCTTGATTCACGCGTGTCTAATAGGAAACCAAGTCTAGAATCCTACCAAAATAGACGTCCAATGCCTCTTGGACATTAGGAGGGACGATAGACATTTTAGGGAATCATTAGTATTTTATATTTTCTTTAGTACGCCTCTAGGTTAACGAATAAAATCAACTTAGGAGGGGGTAGGGGTAAATAGGACCTCGGAAAGGATGATCTACGCTTGACCCTTAATAGGACGGAACCTTGGTTTCCGTCCTTGGGCTTGGTTATAAGCCAAGTGCGTCTGATCCGAGTATTAAAAATATGTAATTTACTTAAGTTGATTTCCTTTTCTTGTCTTTCCTTCATTTTTATTTGGGATAGATTAGTATTTATTTGATTTATCACTTAGAAATTATATTCAAAAATAAGAGATCCTTATTTGTAACCTCCGCATAAAATACGAGACACGGTCGGGATCCGCATTTGCGGACCTCGAAAGGTGCTTAACACCTTCCCTTCGAGGTAATTTGAGCCCTTACCCTCTCTCTGGTTAACTTTGACCCTTAGGCTAGAATGGTGTCCTAATGCACCCAATCATTAGGTGGCAACTCTTCAAAAATTCAAAAATCCCAAAAGAGTTATTGCCACGACGTCGTCCAGGTTCTCGTTTTTTCGCGAGAAAAAATGGGGCGCAACAGTGGTATGTCATATTTTTGATGTTCATAGGTTGTATCTCAAGTTTTGAAGTTAAGTAAGTGGCAAGATAAAAATTAGCGAAAGTTATTGTAAGTTCCTTTTTCTCTGAAATTGGGTCAAATGTTTCAGAGGTTTTCTCTCAATATACAATGAGTTACGAGGCTCATGACTTATCAAATCAAAGATCTATGAGTCTAGTTTTCAAAGAATCAAATCGTTCATCTATATGTGTCGCGCCCCATTTTTCCTCGCGGAGAAACGAGAACCTGGACGACGTCGTGGCAACGACTTTTTTGGGATTTTTGAAAATTAAGAGTCGCCACCTAATGTTTGGGTGCTTTAGGACACCATTCCAACCTAAGGGTCGAAAAAGTTAACCAGAGACGAGGGTTCGGGCTCAAGTTACCTCGAAGGGAAGGTGTTAAGCACCCTTCGAGGTCCGCAAAGGTGGGTCCCGACCGTGTCTCTTATTTTATGCGGGGTTACAGATAAAGGTCTCTTATTTTATTTATAATTCCTAAATTCGATAAGTTGAACTAATCTATTTCAAATAAAAATGAAAAAAATACGAAAAGAAAACCGAGTTATGTTTTAGTACTCGGATCAGATGCACTTGGTTTATTACCAAGCCCAAGTAGGGTCAAGCGTATATCATCCTTTCCGAGGTCCTATCTACCCCTACCCCCTTCCTAAGTTTGTTTTATTAATTAACTTAAAGGCGCACTAAAAAAAAGAAAATGAAGGAATCTAACGTTTCCTAAAAATGCCTAGCGTCCCTCCTAATGTCCAAGAGGCGTTGGACGTCTATTTTGGTGGGTTCTAGACTAGAACAAACTTAGGGTTCCTAATTAGACTTCGCGTCGACATGAAAACAAGTGATAACATATAAAAAGCTCATGTAAGCCTCGAAAAATAAATGACCCAAACAAATATGTCTTGTGACAAGATAAAACAAACTCTGCATATGATTCCTAAACATGATTTCAAATAAGCTATAACATGTCAACTTAAACGTGATTTTCAAATAAACTTTGAACATAATTTCCTAATCAAGTAAATCCTAAACGAGATTTCTAGTCACGTAAACCCCTAAACATGATTTTCTAAACGTAAACTTAAATATGATTTTTTCAAATAGATCAGATAAATTTTAAACATGATTTAGGTAAATCCTAACCAAGGTTTCTAATCACATAAATCCTAAACATGATTTTCTAAACATGAACTTAAATATGATTTTCAAATAGATCAAATAAATTTTTAAACATGATTTAAGTAAATCCTAACCAAGATTTCTAATCACATAACTCCTAAACATGATTTTCTAAACAAAAACTTAAATATGAGTTTTCAAATATATCAAATAAATTTTTAAACATGATTTAAGTAAATCCTAACCAAGATTTCTAATCACATAAATCCTAAACATGATTTTCTAAACATAAACTTAAATATGATTTTCAAATAGATCAAATAAATTTTTAAACATGATTTAAGTAAATCCTAACCAAGATTTCTAATCACATAACTCCTAAACATGATTTTCTAAACAAAAACTTAAATATGATTTTTCAAATAGATCAAATAAATTTTTAAACATGATTTAAGTAAATCCTAACCAAGATTTCTAATCACATAAATCCTAAACATGATTTTCTAAACATAAACTTAAATATGATTTTCCAAATAGATCAAATAAATTTTTAAACATGATTTAAGTAAATCCTAACCAAGATTTCTAATCACATAACTCCTAAACATGATTCTCTAAAACATGAACTTAAATATGATTTTCCAAATAGATCAAATAAATTTTAAACATAATTTCTTTAAGCCAAGTAAATTCTAAACAAGATTTAAATAATAGATCAAAATAATAAAACCTAAACTTATCACAAACAAGACCCAACATTGGAGAAGAAAAGAACTAAGTGTGGCATCTATAATTTGATTTTATTATTTATTATTATTCGAGACAAACGATAAAAGTGGTTAAGCAAATCGCTTGCTTTATTATTTTACCCATATCAAGATCATCGTTAGTTTTCATTAATTTCTTTTCCTAACTTGAATTTGCCTATGTGATCATCGTAAATAACGAACAATTCCCCTCCCCCTCTTTAGCTAAATCCCCGATTTTCACTATATTTATTACATCAATTGCAAAAAAAGAAAAAGAAAAAGAAATACGGAAAGAAAAAAAAATAAAATCGGAGTTATCCTCTTCTCATCTGTCCCAGTGACCCTTTTGTTGGATTTGAAACCTGGTACACAAAATAACAAAAGTGATATGTGCTGGAAAATAATAATTTAAAAATACTTACCACTCGAGAAAAAGTTCGACAGCAAAATTAACACCCGTGTCCTATATTCGAGAAATAGCACTCACTACAGAACTTCTAAGAGGGAAAAGTTTTCTTCTCTTTTTTTTTTTTTTTGTAATAGGTTTCGTTTGTTCTTTTTTCCTTGTCTAGGCTGAGAGTGTGACTCGCTTTATATAACGGATAGAAGAAGTCTAGAAAGTAAATAAATCAAACTATCCATAAATAAAGATCGGCACAATTAATTGACAATTAAGGGATTACGTTGATTTTTCCCAAAATAATCCCACAACCAGTCAGACAAAGAGACGTACAAGGTAAAAATAATTCTTCGGTAAACAATTAAGATCCAGAGCCTAAAAATAATCTAATTTTACCATAACTTGATTATTAATTTTCCTTACTCAGTAAATTGAAAGAGTTGATTAAGGAAGAGAGCAATTAGTTTCAGTCAATCTTGCTCAAACATGGAAACTTCAATCAAGGAAAATCTAAATTTGCAGCAAATAAAGGATTCTAGGCTGTTCTAACTCTAATTAAGCCCGCAAGATCAATTCGGATCATGTTTCGGTCACTACAAAAAAAAAATTCCCCAAAGCAGTGTAGTCAACAGGATAATCATAGAAACATCCCAAAAATACAAGAACAACTCATTACATAAGCTAAGTCAAGAATACATGAAAATCTCAGATACTAGCGTAAGCAAACTATGATAAATTCAGAAAATAACCAAATAGATAAAGTAGAAACACACAAGGGTTGGAGGAATCGTACCATTTGGCGGCGATTCTTGTAAAAAAAGAGTAAAGAGGGCGTTTCGGGAGAGAGTTTTCATGGGATGGCTGTTTGGGCGAAAGAACGGAGGAGAGGAGGCGGGGGAGAGGCTGCCGGCGAGGGGCTGCCGCTGGGCTGCTGGTGCGTGGGGTTTGGGACTGTGGGTGGCGCGGCTGGTTCGCAGTTTTGGGGTTGCGGTGAGGGGCGGCGACTGGGTTGTGGGGAGATGGAGGGAGACGGAGAGATGGGGGCGGCGACTGGGTGGCGCCACTTGGTGGTTACTGTGGAGGAGAAGGGGACGACTGGAGGCGGCGACTGGGTTGGGGTGTGCTGGAGGCTTGTGGCGGCTGGCGGGAGGCTGAGGTGATGGAAAATGAAAAATTAGGGTTTGGGGGTATTGAAATAAAAAAGGAAAGTGGGTCAGGTCGGATCCGGGTTATGAAATGGATAACCTGGATTTAAAAACTAGCCACAAAGTAAAAAATTTAAAATGGGGCCGTAAATTGGTAATTCGGATTTAAATATTAGCCAAAAATCATAGGGATTTAAAAATTAGGCCACAAACTAGTAAATTGAGTTTAAATATTAGCCAAAAATTGTAAAAGTTTAAAATTGAGACGAGGCTAGAACCCGTTACTTGAACGAAACTAGATCTTGTGGAATCATATTGAATATTTGACTCAATTGTGTCAAACTTTCCATTTTTGGAATAGTTACGGAATCTCCATGAATAGGATTAAACCTTATTCCATGGTATTTACATCATATCGAAATTCTAATTCTCTGTAGAGAAGTCCGTATTTTTCCAATCAACTTCATGAAAAATTGACAAAGACTCCATTTTTTCCTCTTTTCAGATGATAAATCTTTCTCAGAACATGGAGTGTGAATCCTTCCTTTCTATCGAATCGATCATAACCACTACCTACATTCCAGGAAATTGTGCACCACAAATAAGAGCTGATAAAGAGACCCGCAATTCCGTAGAAAGACATCACGATTCCTTGTGGAAAAAAAATGATTTGCTGAGGCGGAAAAAAAGATAGCAAATTTCTACCAAGATAAAATTTATATAGAATCTTTGAAAAAGACTTTTGTTGGAGAAGGTTTTTTACTAATAAACCGATATTCAAAATCATTCCATTCAGGATCTTTTAATCTGTCAAAACGTCGGATTTCTAAATCTTATGCACCTTCCTTTCGCTTCTCTCAAGTGACTTCGTGTCTCTCCTGTTAGTCGAGTAACTAAACATACCTAATTCGCACTAGCGACTACGTTCCCAGCTTTGGGATGAATTCCTTCTATCTTAAGAGAGGATCCGAGCCTTGAATCAAGACAGAGGAGTTTGATCAAATTGGGCGTGGAACGAGTAGAAGGACTTGAACCCTCACGATTTTTAAAGTCGACGGCGAAAGAACCACTTTAAGTAATGAATATTATTCAGATTTTGCGGATGAGGAATTAGCATACTGACTCGCTTTCATCCTTCCCATTCATAGACCAAGGGAAACTCTTTTTAGTAAGTAGTAGTGTTCCAATAACCAATAAAAGGGCTAGTTCATTAGTTCATAATTTATAACTAACTCGAATATTTTTTATTTTTTTACTCAATTTCAGAAAAAATAAAAGAATAAATAAAAAGAGGGGCGAAGTGCTACAAAAAGAACTCTGTTCGATTTTTTAGTCTATCTATAAGAGGAGATCATGGGATTGACGTGAGGGGGAAGGGATGGCTATATTTCTGGGAGCGAACTCCGGGCGAATATGAAGCGCATGGATACAAGTTATGCCTTGGAATGAAAGACAATTCCGAATCCGCTTTGTCTACGAACAAGGAAGCTATAAGCTTTGCAATATTTGATTGATCACAATTCTATATATTCCATTGATTATAGAAGTTCCCAGGGAATTCATTAGAGGAATGTCCGATAAAAATTGTTTTTGGAAAGAGCCGCTAAATTAAGTTCTAGTTTAGGTGAAGGAAGTATGACCGCCTTACCAATAGTTGAAACTCAATCCGGAGATGTTTCGGCTTATATTCCTACTAATGTAATTTCCATTACTGATGGACAAATCTTTTTATCCGCCGACCTATTCAATTCTGGAATCAGACCTGCTATTAATGTGGGTATCTCCGTTTCCAGAGTGGGGTCCGCAGCTCAAATAAAAGCCATGAAACAGGTAGCTGGGAAATTAAAATTAGAACTAGCACAATTCGCAGAATTAGAAGCCTTTGCACAATTTGCTGGAGCCCCAGCCCCAGTAACCACCGATACAATGAATTGAATAATGGCTCAAAGCACCAAAGTTCTCAAGCTCTTTCCAGCCGAGTGGGCTCCGCACCGACCGGATTGCTTTGCTGAGGAATGGAGTTAGTGGACAGCGAAGGCTTTGCCGATAGGGAATATGGATTCTTTCGCATCTCGATTCAGTTTTTGAAAAAAAAAAAAGATTCATCGAAGAAAAAAATAAGAAACAACAATCACATTCCAGGGAGATTCGGTCCAGTCTGTTCGCCTCAATCAATTTGATTTTGGACTCGCCCCCGGCTACGTGTCCGTATAGGGAAATTCAGTCTCTCTTTTTTTTGGGGGGAGCAAATTGGCTCAAGTTTGATTAAGATGCAAAATATTTGCAAATAAGTGGCTAGAATCGAAATAAATTCAAGTAGACTGATCAAAATTAAAATAGGATTTCAAAGATTTGGCCAAGATTGACATAGAGTTTATTTAAAAGGGTCACGACTTGAACAAATAAATACGTAGATTTGCGTAATTCACACCAAACTATGAAAAGTGTATTAAAAAATATTTAAATGACACGATTCGAAAGACGTTACTAAAATAATACGACACGCGTCTAACATTAAAATAGCGATTATTTGTTGTTTATTTTTTTGTAGACAATAATAAATATAAAATGACAATATGAAGAGTATATTCTGAAAAATAAAATCGTTTATTTCTCCCATTAGAACATCAATTTTTAAAGAAATAAAAACGTAAAATAAGTTAAGGTTCGGTCAAAATCGGGTGTCAACAACTGCCCCTTCTTTACTCGGGAATGAAGGATGAATTGTTGAGCAAAGAAAGTTGACGGAGTAGCCGATTTTGTCCGACCAATGGGACTTTGTCGGAGGGACCAGATAGAAAAAAAGGTTTACGGCCGAGACTTCGGTTTAGAAGTCGCCTACATATCTCTGGTTATGCAAGAATCAGGCCGTGTGTAGTTCTGGATTTAGGAACGACTGAAATTCCTGAAAATGAACAACCGTACGAGTTTCGAAACTTGAATTGAAGTGCTCGCGATATAGGAAATGCTTATGATGTCGGAAGAGCGGGAGGTTTGATGCATCCGATAACGGAGCGATGGCGAAATTCAGACATTCGCGGCTTTATAGTTAAAAGAAATGCTACGTAAATGAAAATGATTAGAGCATATATATTAGATAGCGGAATAATCAAAAACGTGATGCAAGTTCCTTGTTAGACCATGAATTTTGCCATAAGACGATAAGGATGACGTGTTAGGCTATGACGTCTAGGGCTATGCTAGTGATAAATTGTATCCTCGGGTCATGAAATAATGTCCGTGGGCCATGAAGGATGATGCCTTTGGACGATGGTACCTTCGGATCATGATGAATGTAATTAAATCCCTAGGCCATGAAATGATGTCCTTAGGCCATGAAGATGATGCCTTTGGACCATGACGCCTTAAGGGCATGATGGGCGGAAATTAAATCCCTAGGCCATGAAATGATATCCGTAGGCCATGAAAATGACGCCTTTGGACTATGACGCCTTAGGGGTATAATATCTTATGCTGTTCTCAGGCCGAAGCAAAGATAACTTTGGGCACAATGCGATGCATATAAGGAGTCTCGGGCCGGTGTTGTGTAAAAAATGCAATCTTCGAGCATAGTGTAATGCGAATTATATGCAATTTCTTGGGCCAAATAATGCATATCATGCAAGACATGATTTTCGGGCACGATGCAATGCAATATTTTTTTTTAAATATATGCAATTTCTCGGGCCAATATTATGCAAGACATGATTTTCAGGCACGATGCAATGTAATTTTTAAAGTATATGCAATTTTTCGGGCAAATATTATGCAAGACATGATTTCCAGGCACGATGCAATGCAAATCTCGGGCATTTATGATGCAAGTATCGGGCACATGCGAATGCAGATGCATTTATAATGCAAATAATCGGGCACAATGCAAATGCAAATATCGGGCACATGTAATGCAAGTATCGGGCACAGGCGAAGGCGAAGGCGAATGCATTTATAGTGCAAACAGCGGGCACAATGCGAATGCAAATATCGGGCACATGTTAATTCAGATCTCGGGCTTTTGTAATGCAAATATCGGGCACATGCAATACAAATTTTAGTTATTTATGATATAACTATCAAGCATATGCAATGTGAATTTGGGCCGATGCAATGCAAAGCATAAAGTAATATTTTGTCTTACTAGACTATCGTCTGCTCGGACAATGCGGGGGATGTGTGCCTGTCACATCTGCGTTCAAAGGAAAATAGTCAGTTTATAAAAAAGGGGGGAGGTTGATCTGTCCTTTGTCGTGGCCCGGTGTTCTCATCGATTGCTGATATCCAGACCTTTGTCGGGGCTTTTCTCTTGGGACGGGATGGTGTAGCATTTCAAATTTAAAAAGAGGTATATAAATAATGGATACATGTGTATATACTTTATATATATTTGAAATGTTTGAAAAACAACTGATAGTTTATTAATGAATCCTTTGATAGTAGCACATTTTGAGACAAATCCAACGTTCAGCTGAGTAATGATCTTCGAGCTGCCTGATGTAGAATTACAACTTCCTTGTTCTATCTGTCATGAATTTTTGAGAAGCTCAAAAATTCTGCCCAGTTATCTTGTCTGCTTTTGCTCTTCCAGTCTGTGGTCCAGTGGGGGAAATAACATTTTTATTATGGTAAGACCGAGCTCCACAGGAGCGCCTACGTATCCCTCTTAAGCGGGAATCAGGTCTGACGTAGTTCCAAATTACAAAGAGCAAAAGGTAAAGCCTAGACGTAGTATCTTTTCACAGCATCTGCGTTGATAGGTCTGGGCCAGATTTCGCCGTCCATTTCTGCGAGTATGAGTGCTCCTCCAGTCAAGACGTGGTGAACCATATATGGACCTTGCCAATTTGGTGCAAACTTTCCTTTGGCCTCATCTTGATTTGGGAAGATCCGCTTCAAAACTAATTGCCCGGGTGAGAAGTATCTCGGTCCGACCTTTTTGTTGAAGGCTCGGGCCATCCTGTTCTGGTAAAGTTGCCCGTGATAGATGGCGTTGATCCTTCTTCCGTCGATTAGTGCTAATTGCTCAAACCTGCTTTGTATCCATTCGGCGTCACTCAACTCTGCTTCTTGAATGATCCTCAGAGATGGTATCTCAACTTCTGCAGGAATTACTGCTTTGTTCCCATAGACCAAAAAGTACGGTGTTGCCCCAGTGGAGGTCCAGATGGTGGTGCGATATCCCAAAAATGCAAATGGTAGCTTCTCATGCCATTGCCTGTGATTGTCGATCATTTTCCGCAATATCCTTTTGATGTTCTTGTTCGCGGCTTCTACTGCTCCATTCATCTGTGGCCTGTATGCTGTAGAGTTTCGATGATTGATCTTGAATCGATCACAAGTTTCCATCATCAGATTGCTATTGAGATTGGCTCCGTTGTCAGTGATGATCGTCTCAGGGACCCCAAACCGGCAAATGATGTTGTTCTTGATGAAATCATCAACAACTTTCTTAGTGACAGACTTGTGAGATGTAGCCTCGACCCATTTAGTGAAGTAATCAATTGCCACAAGGATAAACCGGTGCCCGTTCGAGGCTGCTGGCTCGATAGGCCCAATGACATCCATGCCCCAAGCTGCGAACAGCCAGGGCGAACTAGTGACATGGAGTTCGTTGGGAGGAACTTGGATCATGTCTGCGTGAGTTTGACACTGATGACATTTCTGAACATGACGGATGCAATCTGTTTCCATTGTTAACCAAAAATAACCGGCTCTGAGGATTTTCTTTGCAAGGGTAAAGCCATTCATGTGTGGCCCGCATGTTCCTGCATGGATCTCCTCCATAAGTCTGGATGCCTCTTTAGTTCCGACGCACCTTAGCAAACCCAAGTCGGGAGTCCTCCTATATAGGATTTCTCCGTTTAAGAAGAATTGATTTCCTAGTCTCCTAATTGTGCGTTTTTGGACTTTTGTTGCGCCCTCCGGATAACTGCCACTTTTCAAGTACCCTTGAATGTCATCATACCATGGTTTCTGATCCGGTTCTTTCTCCACGTGAAAGTAATATGTAGGTTGTTCATGTAGATGAATGCGGATGGGATCAATGTAATTCTGATCTGGGTGCCGAATCATGGAAGATAGGGTGGCCAAGGCATCTGCAAACTCATTCTAAAGTCGCGGAATATGCTTGAATTCACCTTAGTGAATCTTTTGCAGAGCTTTTGCACGCAGTCCAAATATGGTAAAAGCTTTCGGTTCTTCACCGCCCATTCACCTTGTTGTTGCCGAATCACTAAATCTGAATCCCCAATTGCCAAAATCTCCTGCACGTCCAAATCAATTGCTAGTCGGAGGCCCAGGATGCAAGCTTCATACTCAGCCATGTTGTTGGAGCAATGAAACCTGAGCTTTGCTGATGCCGGGTGGTGTTGGCCCGTAGGTGAGATCAACACAGCCCCAATGCCTGATCCATTAAAGTTCTTGGCCCCATCGAAGAACATCCTCCACCATCATATTCTTCAAAGATATCCTCTCCTACGAAAGCTACTTCTTCATCATGAAAATAAGTCTTCAGAGGCCTGTACTCTTCGTCTATGGGGTTTTCTGCCAGATGATCGGCCAGTGCTTGTGCCTTCACCGCTTTTTGTGTGACATAAACTATGTCGGATTCACTCAGCAATATCTGCCATTTAGCCAACTTACCCGTGGGCATGGGTTTCTGAAAGATGTACTTCAGGGGATCCATCCGCGAGATCAGATACGTCGTGTGTGCTGAGAGATAGTGTCGCAACTTCTGGGCCACCCAAGTCAAAGCACAACAAGTACGCTCAAGCAAAGAATATCGAGCTTCATATGGCGTGAATTTCTTACTCGTGTAGTAGATCGCCTGCTCCTTCCTTCCTGTTTCATGATGTTGTCCCAAAACACACCCAAATGCCTGATCCATAGCCGATAAGTATAATAGCAAAGGTCGACCCGCCTCAGGAGGAACCAGCACCGGAGGGTTGGATAAATAATCCTTGATTTTATCAAATGCTTCTTGACATTCTGGAGTCCATTTGATAGCAGCGTCCTTCTTTAGTAGCTTGAGGATTGGTTTACAAATGACGGTAGATTGGGCTATGAACCGACTGATATAGTTGAGCCTGCCCAAGAAGCTCATCACCTCTTTCTTGCTCTTTGGAGGGGGAAGCTCACGAATAGCCTTGATTTTTGTTGGATCCAACTCTATACCCCGACGACTGACAATAAAACCCAATAATTTACCGGCAGGGACCCTAAAAGCACACTTTGCAGGGTTTAGCTTCAAGTTGTACCTTCATAGCCTGTCAAAGAATTTTTGAAGATCAACTAGATGGTCACACCCTTTCTTCGACTTGATGATGACTTCGTCCACGTAAACCTTAATTTCTTTATGGATCATGTCGTGGAACAAAGTGGTCATGGCTCTCATATAGGTGGCCCCAGCATTCTTTAGTCCGAACGGCATTACCTTGTAATTGTAGACACCCCAAGGTGTGATGAAAGCCATTTTCTCTGCGTCATCCTCATGCATCTTGATTTGATGATACCCAGCAAAGCAATCCACAAATGACTGTGTTTTATGCTTAGCACAATTGTCTATTAAAATGTGGATGTTTGGAAGTGGAAAGTCATCTTTAGGGCTAGCCTTGTTGAGGTCCCGGTAATCCATGCAAACCCTGACCTTACCATCTTTCTTAGGCACGGGCACAATGTTGGCGAGCCAGGTCGGATACTTGGTTACTTCCAGAATTCCGGCTTCCAACTGTTTTGATACTTCTTCCTTGATTTTAAGACTTAAGTCAGGCTTGTATTTCCTGAGCTTCTGCTTCACTGGCGGGCAAGACGGATCGGTAGGCAATCGATGGACCACTATGGAAGTGCTCAACCCTGTCATATCTGCATAGGACCAAGCAAAGACGTCCTTGTTCTTTTTCAAGAATCGGATGTATTCCTTTTTCTTTTCCTCGGTCATGTGAACACTGATTCTTGTCTCTTGGATTGTTTCATCGTCACCCAGATTCACTGTTTCTGTTTCTTCTAAATTTGCTTTCGGCTTTTCCTCAAATTCTTTGATCTTTCTAGCAACCTCTTCACAATTTTCATCTGTTGCCTCTGTCTCAGCCATGTCATGTTGGACAGTCTCATTATGTGCCACAGTCTCAGTTTCAACATTATTAAAAGTAATTTTTCTGAAAGAAAACAACAAAGTAAACATAAAATGACATCATCGTGAAATGAATGAAAGTTTTATTCATAATCAAAATTTGTCATAATAATGGCATAAGTAAAACATTGAAGTCTTAATTAAAAAGTCTTTATTTGAAAACATAAGGAGTTGGTGACAATTTCCGTTTCTACCCAAATGCCCAACGTGGTCTGGATGGGGTAGTGGTCCAACGACTGATGAAGTCCTCTGTAGCTCCCTTCTGCACTGGGGCTTTCTCCTCCTCGTGGATTATGACGTTGCAGCTTCCTTCCTCGTCTTCTGACAGGGACAGACCTTGCAACCCATTCAGCAAGCCCTTGACATCATCATTCAAAAATCTGGCGGATTGGAAAGTCTGGCTCAGCTGTGGTAAGGGACTTGGTAGAGGATAGTAGCACCCTACTAGCAGTGGCTCCCAATCGAGATACTCTTCTATGGTGTAAGCGTATCCCAGGCCAAACATGGTTGAGTGGCGCAAAGGCTGTATGGGCTCCGTGATTCCTTGCAACTTGGCTCCCAAGCCCTTTCCTGGTTCATAACCCGAGCTCCGCATTATGCTCATCACTTCCATCACCCTCACTTCTTCTTCTTCTTCTATGTCTGTCTCTATTGGATCTCCTTTTTCCCCAAAAGAAAAGTCTTCTGTGATGAATAAATTCCTCACACTTTCTAGCAGTTCTTCCTCTTCCCTCTCTAGGTCACTTTTGAGATATCCGGCGGACTGGAAATTCTGATATAATGACGGGATAGGGCGTTCCAACCTTTCTCTCCTCATGGGCATTTCTCCTTCATACCCCAAACCCATAGTATCATTTTTGAAAGGAAGAGAGATTGGGTCGGGAATGCCTTGGAATTTGGCTCCCAATCCCTTGTCTGGCTCGTAGCCTAGCCATAACATCATGCTCAGGACCTTCTGATTGTACCATGGCGTTGGTTCGATGCCTCCCACCAACTCCACGGTGTGGAACATTCCTCCATGCATACAACCCGGTCCTTCAACAGCATAGACGGGATGTTCCTTCTCCCCATGCACTACCACTTCTTCATGTTCCCATTCAAACTTTAGGCACTGATGGAGGGTGGATGGCACTGCCCCGGCCATGTGAATCCACGGGCGCCCCAGCAATAAGTTGTAGGAAGCTGGGATGTCCAATACCTGGAATGCAATGGGGAAGGTGGCCGGACAAATGGTCATGTCCAAAGTGATCTCCCTTATTGTGTCTCTTTGGGATCCATCAAAGGCTTTCACGTTCATCTGGTAATTCTGAATCCTTGCCAAATCCACGCCTAGCCTTGTGATAGTGCTGAGTGGACAGATATTTAATCCAGAACCCGGATCGACCAAGGCTTTGGTGATCATTCTGTCCTGGTATCTGGTGGTGATGTAAAGAGCTCGGTTGTGAGTGGTCCCTTCAATCGGGAGTTCATCTTCGTGGAAGGATATCTTATAAGCTTCAAATACATGTCCCACCATGTGCGCCATCTCTCCTTCAGTGATGTTGGACGGAACATAAGCCTCACTCAGCACTCTCATCAACGCCTTCTGATGAGGCTCTGAAGTCTGCAAGAGGGACAAGATGGAGACCTGAGAGGATCCCTTACTCAATTGTCCTGTGACGGGGTGCTCCTGGGCTTGTATCCTTTTTCACTCCCCACCTTCTTCCACTTCTATGATAGGGGGCTTGGTTCCGCTTGAACTGCCTTGGGTCATGCGTTTGGATGTGTCTGTCTGTTCGGAGTGAATTGCCCCCTGGGCAACATCGTTCTCTTCTACCGCTGCTTTCCCCTTGTCATAGCTCCAGGGAACAGCATGTGTGTCAAAGTTGTTCGGAGGGGCTATTGCGACCACAAAAGGGAGCTTGGGCGCGGCGACTTCTACTTCAAATGGTCGGCGCCCTTGTACCACGAAAGGCGTCTGAGTTATCACTGCCACTAACTCATTTTGCCCTACCAACCATATGGGCCCCGGTGCACCTGTTGATTCTTCTACTTCCAACATATTCACCTGATGATTAGGAAGTGGGTTGTTGGACACATTAGGCGCGGGTTCTTTGAGTTGTATGGTTTTGGTGTCTATAAGTTTCTGGATTTTATCTCGCAGGGATCGGCAGACCTCTGTGGTGTGTCCTTTCATTCCAGAATGATAGGCGCACACCTTATTGGGGTCGTACCATTTGGCTTGGGTATCAACGGGTAAGGCAGGGATGGGCGTTATGTAACCGGCTGCTTTTAGTCTCTCGTAGAGCTGGGCGATAGGTTCGGCCAAGGGAGTGTATGATTTTGTGGGTCTTCTTTCGAAATTGGGACGGTTTCTGTAATTTGGTTGTCGAGGAGATAGTGGTGGTGGTGAAGGAGTTTGGTAGTAAACTGGTTGGGTGTTGTAAACAGGGTATGCCGGTTGTTGGTATTGTGGAGGTGGAGCTTGGTAAAGGGTATATGCTAGGTAAGGAGAGTAAGGCATAGGGTAAGGTGATGTGGGATAGTGAGGGAGGGGTGAGGTTGGAATTTGTGGCTTGATGGGGCTTTTGTGCGCCAACATGACCGCACCCACTTCCTTTTTCTTCCTGTTCTCGGGCAAGCTTCCCGACTGTAGTGCCTGGTTGGTAGCCTGTAGAGCTTCCACATTGATAATGGTACCATTCTTGATACCTTCTTCAATCATTTCACCAAGTTTGATAATGTCGGCGAAACTCTTCTCTGCGACCAACATCATCCTGTCATAATATTGGGGCTCCTGCGCCCTGATGAAATAGTCCTTCATCTGGGACTCGTCCATGGGAGGCCTGGCTCTGGCAGCCTTAGACCTCCATCTTACTGCATAATATCTGAAAGTCTCACCGGGCTTTTTCTTCAAGTTCTGGATGGAGAACCAATCGGGTGCATTCTCTGTGTTGAACCCGAATCGGTCCATGAAGTCGGAGGCCATATCTACCCAACTCGACCACTTTCGGGCATCTTGGTCGATGTACCACGTAAGAGCTTCCCCAGTAAGACTTCTCATGAACAGTTTCATCCTGATCGTTTCATCTCTTCCCACCCCAGCGAGCTTGTCGCAATACATGCGTAGGTGGGCTTTAGGATCTCCGATGCTGTTGAACAATTCAAATTTGGGAGGCTTATATCCTTCCAGCAGCTCCACATCGGGATGTATGCATAGGTCTTCGTATCTCAAACCAACCACCTATTTGCTGGACTCGACTTGCTGCAAGCGATTGGTGAGGCTATCCAATTTCTCGGCCATGGACTTAATCAGCACATCCTTTTGGGAGGATTCTGATTCATGGTATTCGTGGGTATAGGGAGTGGTTTCCACGAATATCGAGTTTTGGTAGTAATTTCCAGGAGCATGGGTGTGTGTGGTATTAACGGTAGGTTTGGGAGGCATATTTGGGATGGGGCTAGTATTTAAAGGGTGCAGGGTTGGCTCGAAAGGGCCTGCATGGTGCGGGTTTTGGAAATGATAATTTGGGGGTTGGGCATTTGTGGGTGGTAAGCTAGTGGAGTTAGGTTGTTTTTGAGGAGTAGGTTGTGTAATTGGTAATGTGGTTTGAGTAGTATTGATTTGTTCCTCCATGTCATCCCCAAAAGGGGTACCGAGAGAAATTGACAGCCTAGCCAAGCTTTGCATGCTAGCCATTTCCTCTTCAAGTTCCAAAATCTTCCTTTCTAACCTTAGGACCAAGTCAGTGGAGTGAGCCTCCTTGTCGGAGTTCTCGTTGCTGCTGTTGTCGTCGGCCATTTAACCTTCTTTTTGTTCAGGTTTTGGAGTGGCGGAGGAGGAGGAGGAGGAGGAGCCCCTTTCGATCTGGTGTAGTAGGCCAGAATGCACGGACAGATCAACCCTGGGAAGGGGAAAACAAAACAACAAAACCAGCAAAGTCTTGTTAGAGGTTAGGATAATAATAATAGTAAACATGTAATTCAACAAAATAATCGTCCTAAAATGCAAGGGACCTCATTGAGCCAGAGGTAGGCCTAATACGACAAGCAAGTGATTCGTGATAATTAACTCAAGCCATAATTTGTGAATTGGAGTTTAGAGTTAGCATAGATAAAAGCGACAAAGATTATTTTTCTTTATTCAGAAAAAATAAACTAATGCATAATAATGAAATTGCATTAAGTAAAGGCCTAAGGGGTGCAAGGGTAACATAGGGAAATAACTAGAACATAACTAAAGTCTTCAGTCACGAAGCTTTCCATAAGTAGGGACGATTTGCTGTCTCATCTCCGGAGTGATGCCATAGTCTCTGTTGAGTAGGTTGCGAGCCCAAGCTTTCTCTTCCAAATCTTCGAAGCCCGGACGCCCACTATAATCAAGGTCCAAACTTTCAGCATCTTCCAAGATCCAAATATAATACTCTGGCATGCAATAGGGGAGGGGGTCTTGGACTTCGACATCGATGGTCCTTTCCCACCTTCCCATTATGTCTTGGACTTGTGGAATTCCCTCTCCAAAGTCGGACTCCGATAAAATCATGTTAGAGCGGAGTGGAATCATCTGGATCAGCCCGAACTGACGAAGAACCCGTAGTGAAGCATATGGTTGCACCCCTTTGAGATCGATGAGTTTGATATAGTAGAGTTCATCACCCCTCACCTTGGCACGTTGGATGCGCAGCCAACTGTATTTCCATTGAATCTGATACCCAGAGAGTTCCTTCAGAAAGACGTACCATTCCCCTGTTTCTCGTGGAGCATTGAATCTATCGGTTCTCCTTACATGAGTCTGAATCTTGTTCCCCATCCCATCTAGACTGTCGAATAAGGCCGATCGTTTGTAGAAGTGTTCGATCTCCCATATTTGTAACAGTAGATTGCACCTTTCGAAGAACCTTTTCCCCTAGCACATCTAGACAGTGCCCTCGTCATTTCTGCGACAATCATTGGCACCAGAGTTACGTTGGCATGATCTATCCCTTTGGCTAATGTTCGGACCACAGAACTCAAAGCGGTATCAATCTTGCCTCCTTCCCTAGGGAACACCACTGTGCCCAACAAATCGAGGGCGAAGGCATTGATGCGATACTTTTCCCATTTCTCAGCAGAGCAGGCGAATTCTTCATTGAAGTTCTTATGCCCATCCTTATGACCGAAATTGGAGTACAGAAAGTCTAGAGAGATCCAGCCAAAGTCGAGGGAGGTCAACTTTGGATTATATCCTAATCCCAAAGATCTGAGAAATTTCCTGGCTGATATTTTGTGGGGAACAATCATACGTCGTTTGCGATAGCTTAGTTCAGTGAACCCACCAATTTCCTCTATGGTGGGGGTTAACTCAAAGTCCTTGAATTTGAAGACTACCCTGGCAGGGTCCCAGAACCTCAATAAGGCCATGACCAGGTATCTGTTGGGGATGATGAAGAGGAGGAAAGTCAAACCGCCTAATAACTGACGGACCTCCATAGCACGTTCCTATTTGATATTATTCCACCATCCTCGGAGCTTGTGACTTACACATACTACCATGCGAGTATTGGTGAAATTTGGGCAAGCCATGGGAGATCTGCACACAAAAACAAAGAAAATGCTCTAAACTCCATTTTACACATTTAGGCTTGAATTAATTTATCGCGTTTCACGTAGACACATAATATGAGATTTTCATCTATAGGGTGATTGGACCCTTTAGACTTAGATAGGGTGGCTACTAATGTAGATTGACCCCAGGGGTCAAACTACCTAAGGCTAATGCATGCATGACCTAGTTTTAGGGGTGGATAAAGCTCTATCCTAAGTTTTCTATAAGAGTGGGGTTAGACACAGACTTGATATCCTATGTGAGAAGGCGCGTGGTCCCACGGTAGCAAAACTATCCGCTTACACCACGCTTATGCCGTCTCTCTAGACATTGATTTGAAAAGAGATTGTAAGAAGCGCAAAGGCACAACATCACGAGAAAAGAAAAAAAAAAGAGGGTCCCAAGTGGGAGGAAGTATGAACGGAATGCCAGTTTAATTTTAAATATAAACAATTAGCAAATAGCAGCGTTAAATAAATTAAAGCAGTAAATGAATAAGAAAAGGGGAAGGGAAAGGGATAAATAAAAGGGGCAGGGGGGATAATGAGGTGTTAGGGGGGGTAAGGAAGGGGAGTTAGCGGGATAGGGGAAGGGAAATTAGAGGGGATAAGGGAAGGGAAGTTAGCGGGATAGGGAAAGGGAAATTAGGGGGATAAGGGAAAGGGAAGTTAGAGGGATAGGGGGGATGTTAGAGGATGGGGGGGATGTTAGAGGGGATAAGGGAAAGGAAGGGGGAATATAAAAGGGGGAGCATAATTAAAAGGTACAATTAAAAGGAAAGGAAAAAGAAGAAAACGTTAGTAGAGATTAATGATAAACGAGTAACCCACATAAAAAAAATCAGACACGTAATGGTAAGAGCCTAGTCCCTAGCAGAGTCGCCATTCTGTCGCGCCCCATTTTCCCTCGCGGAGAAATGGGAACCTGGACGACGTCGGGGCAACGACTCTTTTGGGATTTTTAAAGATTAAGAGTCGCCACCTAATGTTTGGGTGCATTAGGACACCATTCCAACCTAAGGGTCGAAAAAGTTAACCAGAGATGAGAATTCGGGCTCAAGTTACCTCGAAGGGAAGGTGTTAAGCACCCTTCGAAGTCCGCAAAGGCGGGTCCCGACCGTGTCTCTTATTTTATGCGGGGTTACAGATAAAGGTCTCTTATTTTATTTATAATTCCTAAATTTGATAAGTTGAACTAATCTATTTCAAATAAAAATGGAAAAAAAAAATACGAAAAGAAAACCGAGTTATGTTTTAGTACTCGGATCAGATACACTTGGTTTATTACCAAGCCCAAGTAGAGTCAAGCGTATATCATCCCTTCCGAGGTCCTATCTACCCCTACCCCCTTTCTAAGTTTGTTTTATTAATTAACTTAAAGGCGCACTAAAAAAAAGACAATGAAGGAATCTAACGTTTCCTAAAAATGCCTAGCGTCCCTCCTAATGTCCAAGAGGCGTTGGACGTCTATTTTGGTGGGTTCTAGACTAGAACAAACTTAGGGTTCCTAATTAGACTTCGCGTCGACATGAAAACAAGTGATAACATATAAAAAGCTCATGTAAGCCTCGAAAAATAAATGACCCAAACAAATATGTCTTGTGACAAGATAAAACAAACTCTGCATATGATTCCTAAACATGATTCAAATAAGCTATAACATGTCAACTTAAACGTGATTTTCAAATAAACTTTGAACATAATTTCCTAATCTAGTAAATTCTAAACGAGATTTCTAGTCACGTAAACCCCTAAACATGATTTTCTAAACATAAACTTAAATATGATTTTTTCAAATAGATCAAATAAATTTTAAACACGATTTAGGTAAATCCTAACCAAGGTTTCTAATCACATAAATCCTAAACATGATTTTCTAAACATGAACTTAAATATGATTTTCAAATAGATCAAATAAATTTTTAAACATGATTTAAGTAAATCCTAACCAAGATTTCTAATCACATAACTCCTAAACATGATTTTCTAAACAAAAACTTAAATATAATTTTTCAAATAGATCAAATAAATTTTTAAACATGATTTAAGTAAATCCTAACCAAGATTTCTAATCACATAAATCCTAAACATGATTTTCTAAACATAAACTTAAATATGATTTTCAAATAGATCAAATAAATTTTTAAACATGATTTAAGTAAATCCTAACCAAGATTTCTAATCACATAACTCCTAAACATGATTTTCTAAACAAAAACTTAAATATGATTTTTCAAATAGATCAAATAAATTTTTAAACATGATTTAAGTAAATCCTAACCAAGATTTCTAATCACATAAATCCTAAACATGATTTTCTAAACATAAACTTAAATATGATTTTCCAAATAGATCAAATAAATTTTTAAACATGATTTAAGTAAATCCTAACCAAGATTTCTAATCACATAACTCCTAAACATGATTCTCTAAACATGAACTTAAATATGATTTTCCAAATAGATCAAATAAATTTAAACATAATTTCTTTAAGCCAAGTAAATTCTAAACAAGATTTAAATAATAGATCAAAACAATAAAACCTAAACTTATCACAAACAAGACCCAACATTGGAGAAGAAAAGAACTAAGTGTGGCATCTATAATTTGATTTTATTATTTATTATTATTCGAGAAAAACGATAAAAGTGGTTAAGCAAATCACTTGCTTTATTATTTTACCCATATCAAGATCATCGTTAGTTTTCATTAATTTCTTTTCCTAACTTGAATTTGCCTATGTGATCATCGTAAATAACGAACAATTCCCCTCCCCCTCTTTAGCTAAATCCCCGATTTTCACTATATTTATTACATCAATTGCAAAAAAAGAAAAAGAAAAAGAAACACGGAAAGAAAAAAATAAAATCGGAGTTATCCTCTTCTCATCTGTCCCAGCGACCCTTCTGTTGGATTTGAAACCTGGTACACAAAATAACAAAAGTGATATGTGCTGGAAAATAATAATTTAAAAATACTTACCACTCGAGAAAAAGTTCGACAACAAAATTAACACCCGTATCCTATATTCGAGAAATAGCACTCAGTACAGAACTTCTAAGAGGGAAAAGTTTTCTTCTCTTTTTTTTTTTTTTTTTGTAATAGGCTTCGTTTGTTCTTTTTTCCTTGTCTAGGCTGAGAGTGTGACTCGCTTTATATAACGGATAGAAGAAGTCTAGAAGGTAAATAAATCAAACCATCCATAATTAAAGATCGGCACAATTAATTGACAATTAAGGGATTACGTTGATTTTTCCCAAAATAATCCCACAACCAGTCAGACAAAGAGACGTACAAGGTAAAAATAATTCTTCGGTAAACAATAAAGATCCAGAGCCTAAAAATAATCTAATTTTACCATAACTTGATTATTAATTTTCCTTACTCAGTAAATTGAAAGAGTTGATTAAGGAAGAGAGCAATTAGTTTCAGTCAATCTTGCTCAAACATGGAAACTTCAATCAAGGAAAATCTAAACTTGCAGCAAATAAAGGATTCTAGGCTGTTCTAACTCTAATTAAGCCCGCAAGATCAATTCGGATCATGTTTCGGTCACTACAAAAAAAAAAATTTCCCAAAGCAGTGTAGTCAACAGGATAATCATAGAAACATCCCAAAAATACAAGAACAACTCATTACATCAGCTAAGTCAAGAATACATGAAAATCTCAGATACTAGCGTAAGCAAACTATGATAAATTCAGAAAATAACCAAATAGATAAAGTAGAAACACACAAGGGTTGGAGGAATCGTACCATTTGGCGGCGATTATTGTAAAAAAAGAGTAAAGAGGGCGTTTCGGGAGAGAGTTTTCATGGGATGGCTGTTTGGGCAAAAGGACGGAGGAGAGGAGGCGGGGGAGAGGCTGCCGGCGAGGGGCTGCCGCTAAGCTGCTGGTGCGTGGGGTTTGTGACTGTGGGTGGCGCGACTGGTTCGCAGTTTTGGGGTCGCGGTGAGGGGCGGCGACTGGGTTGTGGGGAGATGGAGGGAGACGGAGAGATGGGGGCGGCGACTGGGTGGCGCCGCTTGGTGGTTACTGTGGAGGAGAAGGGGACGACTGGAGGCGGCGACTGGGTTGGGGTGTGCTGGAGGCTTGTGGCGGCTGGCGGGAGGCTGAGGTGATGGAAAATGAAAAATTAGGGTTTGGGGGTATTGAAATAAAAAGGGAAAGTGGGTCAGGTCGGATCCGGGTTATGAAATGGATAACCCGGATTTAAAAACTAGCCACAAAGTAAAAAATTTAAAATGGGGCCTTAAATTGGTAATTCAGATTTAAATATTAGCCAAAAATCGTAGGGATTTAAAAATTAGGCCACAAACTAGTAAATTGAGTTTAAATATTAGCCAAAAATTGTAAAAGTTTAAAATTGAGACGCTAATTGGCTCAAGTTTGATTAAGATGCAAAATATTTGCAAATAAGTGGCTAGAATCGAAATAAATTCAAGTAGATTGATCAAAATCAAAATAGGATTTCAAAGATTTGGCCAAGATTGACATAGAGTTTATTTAAAAGGGTCACGACTTGAACAAATAAATACGTAGACTTGCGTAATTCACACCAAACTATGAAAAGTGTATTAAAAATATTTAAATGACACGATTCGAAAGACGTTACTAAAATAATACGACACGCGTCTAACATTAAAATAGCGATTATTTGTTGTTTATTTTTTTGTAGACAATAATAAATATAAAATGACAATATGAAGAGTATATTCTGAAAAATAAAATCGTTTATTTCGCCCATTAGAACATCAATTTTTAAAGAAATAAAAACGTAAAATAAGTTAAGGTTCGGTCAAAATCGGGTGTCAACAGCTGCCCCTTCTTTGCTCGGGAATGAAGGATGAATTGTTGAGCAAAGAAAGTTGACGGAGTAGCCGATTTTGTCCGACCAATGGGACTTTGTCGGAGGGACCAGATAGAAAAAAAGGTTTACGGCCGAGACTTCGGTTTAGAAGTCGCCTACATATCTCTGGTTATGCAAGAATCAGGCCGTGTGTAGTTCTGGATTTAGGAACGACTGAAATTCCTGAAAATGAACAACCGTACGAGTTTCGAAACTTGAATTGAAGTGCTCGCGATATAGGAAATGCTTATGATGTCAGAAGAGCGGGAGGTTTGATGCATCCGATAACGGAGCGATGGCGAGATTCAGACATTCGCGGCTTTATAGTTAAAAGAAATGCTACGTAAATGAAAATGATTAGAGCATATATATTAGATAGCGGAATAATAAAAAACGTGATGCAAGTTCCCTGTTAGACCATGAATTTTGCCATAAGACGATAAGGATGACGTCTTAGGCTATGACGTCTAGGGCTATGCTAGTCATAAATTGTATTCTTGGGTCATGAAATGATGTCCGTGGGCCATGAAGGATGATGCCTTTGGACGATGGTACCTTCGGATCATGATGAATGTAATTAAATCCCTAGGCCATGAAATGATGTCCTTAGGCCATGAAGATGATGCCTTTGGACCATGGCGCCTTAAGGGCATGATGGGCGGAAATTAAATCCCTAGGCCATGAAATGATATCTGTAGGCCATGAAAATGACGCCTTTGGACTATGACGCCTTAGGGGTATAATATCTTATGTTGTTCTCAGGCCGAAGCAAAGATAACTTTGGGCACAATGCGATGCATATAAGGAGTCTCGGGCCGGTGTTGTGTAAAAAATGCAATCTTCGAGCATAGTGTAATGCGAATTATATGCAATTTCTTTGGCCAAATTATGCATATCATGCAAGACATGATTTTCGGGCACGATGCAATGCAATTTTTTTTTTAAATATATGCAATTTCTCGGGCCAATATTATGCAAGACATGATTTTCAGGCACGATGCAATGCAATTTTTAAAGTATATGCAATTTTTCGGGCCAATATTATACAAGACATGATTTTCAGGCACGATGCAATGCAAATCTCGGGCATTTATGATGCAAGTATCGGGCACATGCGAATGCAGATGCATTTATAATGCAAATAATCGGGCACAATGCAAATGCAAATATCGGGCACATGTAATGCAAGTATCGGGCACAGGCGAAGGCGAATGCATTTATAGTGCAAACAGCGGGCACAATACGAATGCAAATATCGGGCACATGTTAATGCAGATCTCGGGCTTTTGTAATGCAAATATCGGGCACATGCAATACAAATTTTAGTTATTTATGATATAACTATCAAGCATATGCAATGTGAATTTGGGCCGATGCAATGCAAAGCATAAAGTAATATTTTGTCTTACTAGACTGTCGTCTGCTCGGACAATGCAGGGGATGTGTGCCTGTCACATCTGCGTTCAAAGGAAAATAGTCAGTTTATAAAAATGGGGGGAGGTTGATCTGTCCTTTGTCGTGGCCCGGTGTTCTCATCGATTGCTGATATCCAGACCTTTGTCGGGGCTTTTCTCTTGGGATGGGATGGTGTAGCATTTCAAATTTAAAAAGAGGTATATAAATAATGTATACATGTGTATATACTTTATATATATTTGAAACGTTTGAAAAACAACTGATAGTTTATTAATGAATCCTTTGATAGTAGCACATTTTGAGACAAATCCAACGTTCAGCTGAGTAATGATCTTCGGGCTGCCTGATGTAGAATTACAACTTCCTTGTTCTATCTGTCATGAATTTTTGAGCTTGCCTCAAAAATTCTGCCCCAGTTATCTTGTCTGCTTTTGCTCTTTTACGAAAGAATTTTTGAGATCCTCTCAAAAATTCTGCCCCAGTCTGTGGTCCAGTGGGGGAAATAACATTTTTATTATGGTAAGACCGAGCTCCACAGGAGCGCCTACGTATCCCTCTTAAGCGGGAATCAGGTCTGACGTAGTTCCAAATTACAAAGAGCAAAAGGTAAAGCCTAGACGTAGTATCTTTTCACAGCATCTGCGTTGATAGGTCCGAGCCAGATTTTGCCGTCCATTTCTGCGAGTATGAGTGCTCCTCCAGTCAAGACGCGGTGAACCATATATGGTCCTTGCCAATTTGGTGCGAACTTTCCTTTGGCCTCATCTTGATTTGGGAAGATCCGCTTCAAAACTAATTGCCCGGGTGAGAAGTATCTCGGTTTGACCTTTTTGTTGAAGGCTTGGGCCATCCTGTTCTGGTAAAGTTGCCCGTGATAGATGGCGTTGATCCTTCTTTCGTCGATTAGTGCTAATTGCTCAAACCTGCTTTGTATCCATTCGGCGTCACTCAACACTGCTTCTTGAATGATCCTCAGAGATGGTATCTCAACTTCTACAGGAATTACCGCTTCGTTCCCATAGACCAAAAAGTATGGTGTTGCCCCAGTGGAGGTCCAGATGGTGGTGCGATATCCCAAAAATGCAAATGGTAGCTTCTCATGCCATTGCCTGTGATTGTCGATCATTTTCCGCAATATCCTTTTGATGTTCTTGTTCGCGGCTTCTACTGCTCCATTCATCTGTGGCCTGTATGCTGTAGAGTTTCGATGATTGATCTTGAATCGATCACAAGTTTCCATCATCAGATTGCTATTGAGATTGGCTCCGTTGTCAGTGATGATCGTCTCAGGGACCCCAAACCGGCAAATGATGTTGTTCTTGATGAAATCATCGACAACTTTCTTAGTGACAGACTTGTGAGATGTAGCCTCGACCCATTTAGTGAAGTAATCAATTGCCACAAGGATAAACCGGTGCCCGTTCGAGGCTGCTGGCTCGATAGGCCCAATGACATCCATGCCCCAAGCTGCGAACAGCCAGGGCGAACTAGTGACATGGAGTTCGTTGGGAGGAACTTGGATCATGTCTGCGTGAGTTTGACACTGATGACATTTCTGAACATGACGGATGCAATCTGTTTCCATTGTTAACCAAATATAACCTGCTCTGAGGATTTTCTTTGCAAGGGTAAAGCCATTCATTGTGGCCCGCATGTTCCTGCATGGATCTCCTCCACAAGTCTGGATGCCTCTTTAGTTCCGACGCACCTTAGCAAACCCAAGTCGGGAGTCCTCCTATATAGGATTTCTCTGTTTAAGAAGAATTGATTTGCTAGTCTCCTAATTGTGCGTTTTTGGACTTTTGTTGCGCCCTCCGGATAACTGCCACTTTTCAAGTACCCTTGAATGTCATCATACCATGGTTCCTGATCCGGTTCTTTCTCCACGTGAAACAATATGCAGGTTGTTCATGTAGATGAATGCGGATGGGATCAATGTAATTCTGATCTGGGTGCCGAATCATGGAAGATAGGGTGGCCAAGGCATCTGCAAACTCATTCTGAAGTAGCGGAATATGCTTGAATTCCACCTTAGTGAATCTTTTGCAGAGCTTTTGCACGCAGTCCAAATATGGTAAAAGCTTTCGGTTCTTCACCGCCCATTCACCTTGTGCTTGCCGAATCACTAAATCTGAATCCCCAATTGCCAAAATCTCCTGCACGTCCAAATCAATTGCTAGTCGGAGGCCCAGGATGCAAGCTTCATACTCAGCCATGTTGTTGGAGCAATGAAACCTGAGCTTTGCTGATACCGGGTGGTGTTGGCCCGTAGGTGAGATCAACACAGCCCCAATGCCTGATCCATTAAAGTTCTTGGCTCCATCGAAGAACATCCTCCACCATCATATTCTTCAAAGATATCCTCTCCTAAGAAAGCTACTTCTTCATCATGAAAATAAGTCTTCAGAGGCCTGTACTCTTCGTCTACGGGGTTTTCTGCTAGATGATCGGCCAGTGCTTGTGCCTTCACCGCTTTTTGTGTGATATAAACTATGTCGAATTCACTCAGCAATATCTGCCATTTAGCCAACTTACCCGTGGGCATGGGTTTCTGAAAGATGTACTTCAGGGAATCCATTCGCGAGATCAGATACGTCGTGTGTGCTGAGAGATAGTGTCGCAACTTCTGGGCCACCCAAGTCAAAGCACAACAAGTACGCTCAAGCAAAGAATATCGAGCTTCATATGGCATGAACTTCTTACTCGTGTAGTAGATCGCCTGCTCCTTCCTCCCTGTTTCATCATGTTGTCCCAAAACACACCCAAATGCCTGATCCATAACCGATAAGTATAATAGCAAAGGTCGACCCGCCTCAGGAGGAACCAGCACCGGAGGGTTGGATAAATAGTCCTTGATTTTATCAAATGCTTCTTGACATTCTGGAGTCCATTTGATAGCAGCGTCCTTCTTTAGTAGCTTGAGGATTGGTTTACAAATGACGGTAGATTGGGCTATGAACCGACTGATATAGTTGAGCCTGCCCAAGAAGCTCATCACCTCTTTCTTTCTCTTTGGAGGGGGAAGCTCATGAATAGCCTTGATTTTTGTTGGATCCAACTCTATAACCCGACGACTGACAATAAAACCCAATAATTTACCGGCAGGGACCCTAAAAACACACTTTGCAGGGTTTAGCTTCAAGTTGTACCTTCATAGCCTGTCAAAGAATTTTGGAAGATCAACTAGATGGTCACACCCTTTCTTCGACTTGATGATGACTTCGTCCACGTAAACCTTAATTTCTTTATGGTTTGATGATACCCAGCAAAGCAATCCACAAATGACTGTGTTTCATGCTTAGCACAATTGTCTATTAAAATGTGGATGTTCGGAAGTGGAAAGTCATCTTTAGGGCTAGCCTTGTTGAGGTCCCGGTAATCCACGCTAACCCTGACCTTACCATCTTTCTTAGGCACGGGCACAATGTTAGCGAGCCAGGTCGAATACTTGGTTACTTCTAGAATTCCGGCTTCCAACTGTTTTGATACTTCTTCCTTGATTTTAAGACTCAAGTCAGGCTTGTATTTCCTGAGCTTATGCTTCACTGGCGGGCAAGACGGATCGGTAGGCAATCGATGGACCACTATGGAAGTGCTCAACCCTGTCATATCTGCATAGGACCAAGCAAAGACGTCCTTGTTCTTTTTCAAGAATCGGATGTATTCCTTTTTCTTTTCCTCGGTCATGTGAACACTGATTCTTGTCTCTTGGATTGTTTCGTCGTCACCCAGATTCACTGTTTCTGTTTCTTCTAAATTTGCTTTTGGCTTTTCCTCAAATTCTTTGATCTTTCTAGCAACCTCTTCACAATTTTCATCTGTTGCCTCTGTCTCAGCCATGTCATGTTGGACAGTCTCATTATGTGCCACAGTCTCAGTTTCAACATTATTAAAAGTAATTTTTCTGAAAGAAAACAACAAAGTAAACATAAAATGACATCATCGTGAAATGAATGAAAGTTTTATTCATAATCAAAATTTGTCATAATAATGGCATAAGTAAAACATTGAAGTCTTAATTAAAAAGTCTTTATTTGAAAACATAAGGAGTTGGTGACAATTTCCGTTTCTACCCAAATGCCCAATGTGGTCTGGATGGGGTAGTGGTCCAACGGCTGATGAAGTCCTCTGTAGCTCCCTTCTGCACTGGGGCTTTCTCCTCCTCCTCGTGGATTATGACGTTGCAGCTTCCTTCCTCGTCTTCTGACAGGGACAAACCTTGCAACCCATTCAGCAAGCCCTTGACATCATTATTCAAAAATCTGGCGGATTGGAAAGTCTGGCTCAGCTGTGGTAAGGGACTTGGTAGAGGGTAGTAGCACCCTACTGGCAGTGGCTCCCAGTCGAGATACTCTTCTATGGTGTAAGCGTATCCCAGGCCAAACATGGTTGAGTGGGGCAAAGGCTGTATGGGCTCCGTGATTCCTTGCAACTTGGCTCCCAAGCCCTTTCCTGGTTCATAACCCGAGCTCCGCATTACGCTCATCACATCCATCACCCTCACTTATTCTTCTTCTTCCATGTCTGTCTCTATTGGATCTCCTTTTGCCCCAGAAGAAAAGTCTTCTGTGATGAATAAATTCCTCACACTTTCTAGCAGTTCTTCCTCTTCCCTCTCTAGGTCACTTTTGAGAAATCCGGCGGACTGGAAATTCTGATATAATGACGGGATAGGGCGTTCCAACCTTTCTCTCCTCATGGGCATTTCTCCTTCATACCCCAAACCCATAGTATCATTTTTGAAAGGAAGAGAGATTGGGTCGGGAATGCCTTGGAGTTTGGCTCCCAATCCCTTGTCTGGCTCGTAGCCTAGCCATAACATCATGCTCAGGACCTTCTGATTGTACCATGGCGTTGGTTCGATGCCTCCCACCAACTCCACGGTGTGGAACATTCCTCCATCCATACAACCCAGTCCTTCAACAGCATAGACGGGATGTCCTTTCTTCCCATGCACTACCACTTCTTTATGTTCCCATTCAAACTTTAGGCACTGATGGAGGGTGGATGGCACTGCCCCGGCCATGTGAATCCACGGGCGCCCCAGCAATAAGTTGTAGGAAGCTGGGATGTCCAATACCTGGAATGCAATGGGGAAGGTGGACGGACCAATGGTCATGTCCAAAGTGATCTCCCTTATCGTGTCCCTTTGGGATCTATCAAAGGCTTTCACGTTCATCTGGTAATTCTGAATCCTTGCCAAATCCACGCCTAGCCTTGTGATAGTGCTGAATGGACAGAAATTTAATCCAGAACTCGGATCGACCAAGGCTTTGGTGATCATTCTGTCCTGGTATCTGGTGGTGATGTAAAGAGCTCGGTTGTGAGTGGTCCCTTCAATCGGGAGTTCATCTTCGTGGAAGGATATCTTATAAGCTTCAAATACATGTCCCACCATGTGCGCCATCTCTCCTTCAGTGATGTTGGACGGAACATAAGCCTCACTCAGCACTCTCATCAACGCCTTCTGATGAGGCTCTGAAGTCTGCAAGAGGGACAAGATGGAGACCTGAGAGGATCCCTTACTCAATTGTCCTGTGACGGGGTGCTCCTGGGCTTGTATCCTTTTTCACTCCCCACCTTCTTCCACTTCTATGATAGGGGGCTTGGTTCCGCTTGAACTGCCTTGGGTCATGCGTTTGGATGTGTCTGTCTGTTCGGAGTGAATTGCCCCCTGGGCAACATCGTTCTCTTCTACCGCTGCTTTCCCCTTGTCATAGCTCCAGGGAACAGCATGTGTGTCAAAGTTGTTCGGAGGGGCTATTGCGACCACAAAAGGGAGCTTGGGCGCGGCGACTTCTACTTCAAATGGTCGGCGCCCTTGTACCACGAAAGGCGTCTGAGTTATCACTGCCACTAACTCATTTTGCCCTACCAACCATATGGGCCCCGGTGCACCTGTTGATTCTTCTACTTCCAACATATTCACCTGATGATTAGGAAGTGGGTTGTTGGACACATTAGGCGCGGGTTCTTTGAGTTGTATGGTTTTGGTGTCTATAAGTTTCTGGATTTTATCTCGCAGGGATCGGCAGACCTCTGTGGTGTGTCCTTTCATTCCAGAATGATAGGCGCACACCTTATTGGGGTCGTACCATTTGGCTTGGGTATCAACGGGTAAGGCAGGGATGGGCGTTATGTAACCGGCTGCTTTTAGTCTCTCGTAGAGCTGGGCGATAGGTTCGGCCAAGGGAGTGTATGATTTTGTGGGTCTTCTTTCGAAATTGGGACGGTTTCTGTAATTTGGTTGTCGAGGAGATAGTGGTGGTGGTGAAGGAGTTTGGTAGTAAACTGGTTGGGTGTTGTAAACGGGGTATGCCGGTTGTTGGTATTGTGGAGGTGGAGCTTGGTAAGGGGTATATGCTGGGTAAGGAGAATAAGGCATAGAGTAAGGTGATGTGGGATAGTGAGGGAGGGGTGAGATTGGAATTTGTGGCGTGATAGGGCTTTTGTGCGCCAACATGACCGCACCCACTTCCTTTTTCTTCCTGTTCTCGGGCAAGCTTCCCGACTGTAGTGCCTGGTTGGTAGCCTGTAGAGCTTCCACATTGATAATGGTACCATTCTTGATACCTTCTTCAATCATTTCACCAAGTTTGATAATGTCGGCGAAACTCTTCTCTGCGACCAACATCATCCTGTCATAATTTTGGGGCTCCTGCGCCCTGATGAAATAGTTCTTCTTCTGGGACTCGTCCATGGGAGGCCTGGCTCTGGCAGCCTCAGACCTCCATCTTACTGCATAATCTCTGAAAGTCTCACCGGGCTTTTTCTTCAAGTTCTGGATGGAGAACCAATCGGGTGCATTCTCTGTGTTGAACCCGAATCGGTCCATGAACTCGGAGGCCATATCTACCCAACTCGACCACTTTCGGGCATCTTGGTCGATGTACAACGTAAGAGCTTCCCCAGTAAGACTTCTCATGAATAGTTTCATCCTGATCCTTTCATCTCTTCCCACCCCAGCGAGCTTATCGCAATACATGCGTAGGTGGGCTTTAGGATCTCCGATGCCGTTGAACAATTCAAATTTGGGAGGCTTATATCCTTCCGGCAGCTCCACATCGGGATGTATGCATAGGTCTTCGTAACTCAAACCAACCACCTGTTTGCTGGACTCGACTTGCTGCAAGCGATTGGTGAGGCTATCCAATTTCTCGGCCATGTACTTAATCAGCACATCCTTTTGGGAGGATTCTGATTCATGGTATTCGTGGGTATAGGGAGCGGTTTCCATGAATATCGAGTTTTGGTAGTAATTTCCAGGAGCATGGGTGTGTGTGGTATTAATGGTAGGTTTGGGAGGCATATTTGGGATGGGGCTTGTATTTAAAGGGTGCAGGGTTGGCTCGGAAGGGCCTGCATGGTGCGGGTTTTGGAAATATAATTTGGGGGTTGGGCATTTGTGGGTGGTAAGCTAGTGGGGTTAGGTTGTTTTTGAGGAGTAGGTTGTGTAATTGGTAATGTGGTTTGAGTAGTATTGATTTGTTCCTCCATGTTATCCCCAAAAGGGGTGCCGAGAGAAATTGACAGCCTAGCCAAGCTTCGCATGCTAGCCATTTCCTCTTCAAGTTCCAAAATCTTCCTTTCTAACCTTAGGACCAAGTCAGTGGAGTGAGCCCCCTTGTCGGAGTTCTCGTTGCTGCTGTTGTCGTCGGCCATTTAACCTTCTTTTTGTTCAGGTTTTGGAGTGGTGGAGGAGGAGGAGGAGGAGGAGCCCCTTTCGATCTGGTGTAGTAGGCCAGAATGCACGGACAGATCAACCCTGGGAAGGGGAAAACAAAACAACAAAACCAGCAAAGTCTTGTTAGAGGTTAGGGTAATAATAATAGTAAACATGTAATTCAACAAAATAATCGTCCTAAAATGCAAGGGACCTCATTGAGCCAGAGGTAGGCCTAATACGACAAGCAAGTGATTCGCGATTATTAAATCAAGCCATAATTTGTGAATTGGAGTTTAGAGTTAGCATAGATAAAAGCGACAAAGATTATTTTGCTTTATTTAGAAAAAATAAACTAATACATAATGATGAAATTGCATTAAGTAAAAGCCTAAGGGGTGCAAGGGTAACATAGGGAAATAACTAGAACATAACTAAAGTCTTCAGTCACGAAGCTTTCCATAAGTAGGGACGATTTGCTGTCTCATCTCCGGAGTGATGCCATAGTCTCTGTTGAGTAGGTTGCGAGCCCAAGCTTTCTCTTCCAAATCTTCGAAGCCCGGACGCCCACTGTAATCAAGGTCCAACCTTTCAGCATCTTCCAAGATCCAAACATAATACTTTGGCGTGCAATAGGGGAGGGGGTCTTGGACTTCGACATCGATGGTCCTTTCCCACCTTCCCATTATGTCTTGGACTTGTGGAATTCCCTCTCCAAAGTCGGACTCCGATAAAATCATGTTAGAGCGGAGTGGAATCATCTGGATCAGCCCGAACTGACGAAGAACCCGTAGTGAAGCATATGGTTGCACCCATTTGAGATCGATGCGTTTGATAGTAGAGTTCATCACCCCTCACCTTGGCACGTTGGATGCGCAGCCAACTGTATTTCCATTGAATCTGATACCCGGAGAGTTCCTTCAGAAAGACGTACCATTCCCCTGTTTCTCGTGGAGCATTGAATCTATCGGTTCTCCTTACATGAGTCTGAATCTTGTTCCCCATCCCATCTAGACTGTCGAATAAGGCCGATCGTTTGTAGAAGTGTTCGATCTCCCATATATGTAACAGTAGATTGCACCCTTCGAAGAACCTTTTCCCCCTAGCACATCTAGACAGTGCCCTCGTCATTTCTGCGACAATCATTAGCACTAGAGTTACGTTTGCAAGATCTATCCCTCTGGCTAATGTTCGGACCACAGAACTCAAAGCGGTATCAATCTTGCCTCCTTCCCTAGGGAACACCACTGTGCCCAACAAAGCGAGGGCGAAGGCATTGATGTGATACTTTTCCCATTTCTCAGCAGAGCAGGCGAATTCTTCATTGAAGTTCTTATGCCCATCCTTATGACCGAAATGGGAGTACAGAAAGTCCAGAGAGATCCAGCCAAAGTCGAGGGAGGTCAACTTTGGATTATATCTTAATCCCAGAGATCTGAGAAATTTCCTGGCTGATATTTTGGGGGGAACAATCATACATCGTTTGCGATATCTTAGTTCAGTGAACCAACCAATTTCCTCTATGGTGGGGGTTAACTCAAAGTCCTTGAATTTGAAGACTACCCTGGTAGGGTCCCAGAACCTCAATAAGGCCATGACCAGGTATCTGTTGGGGATGATGAAGAGGAGGAAAGTCAAACCGCCTAATAACTGACGGACCTCCATAGCACGTTCCTGTTTGATATTTGTCACGACCCGGGGTCGGGGTCTAGATGTGACACGGCGAATGGGGACCCGAAAGCCCCCAAACAAGCCTCAAATTTGCAGAAGATTAAAGACAAGATTAAAGAGAACATTCTTAAAACCAAAAGGGGGGGGGGGACATATTCCATAGATAACAAAATGAGAAGTTTATACAATTGTCCAATAAGTGCCTCTAATCAAGGAACGGGGGCCGGGACAGGTTCCGGGCTCACCCTCAGTCAAAATACATACATATATGAGGTGTACAAAAGAAATCAAAAGCATGCCCTCGAAAGACGGGGCTCACCACATAATATCTAGGAAGGGATAAGCTACGCGTCTGGCGGATACTGCTCAAACTGCTCGGTCCCTGTATGGTAAAATCATGCAGGCATAGAGTATGCGTTAGTACGTTGAATGTACTAAGTATGTGGGTATGCAATGCACGTGACTTACCGAACCTGCGTCATCATGTTAAGTGGCAAGGGCACATAGTATACAAGGAATATATATAAACAATAGAAATTTAATATACAAGATGCCATGAAATGCGTGATGCATGCAATGCGATAGTGCTCCTATATAACGGGGATGGACTATAACCGACACACCCAAGTCCATGCGAGCTATTACATGAACCGGACCGAATTGGGACCTCCCATCGGCGGGGAGAAGATTACTTGCCAAAGGTAATCTACATCACACCTTACGGGCAACCCCTACTTTCAGTGGATGGCCACCTTCCTTACGGGCAACCCCTACTTTCAGAAGGATTTTCATAACATCTAGCCATTCCTTACGGGCAACCCCTACTTTCGGTAATGGCTCCTATGCTGGCACATAGTTCAAGGAAAGGGAGAGGGACCTTGGGGCTATCCCAATACTCCAAATCCATCGGTGTTAAGTACACATCCCACAAGAATACTTATAAATATATGCACATATGCTTATCAAGAGAGAGCTAACATCCATTTCAAAATGTGATTACACAAATAGGCTCAATTACCAATTTCCAAACTATGACCATAATGCGTATGCAAGGAATAGCTCATCTACACATATATCATAATGGTGCAAGCACTCATATTGCTCAAAGAGCCATAATCATAGACATACCGGTGATCACCTTATTGTCATATCCCATGTCTTACCAAAATTCACATTATAATCTCCCTTTTGGGACCAAAATTGGGCTTAACCCATATTTCCAATTTTCCATATATCAATGCCATGAGTATGATGTAATGCATAATGTAGGAATGGCATGGGTAATGTAGAATATATCCAAAATTAGCAATAAAACGCAAAGATTAGGAATTCCATAACAAAATTCATATAAAAGTGTAGTATAAATCACCCATGCAAAATGACATCTTTAAAGGGACATGCAAGCTTCATAATTCCATAATCCAAATAGTTCATTTCCATAAAACCACCCTAAATCATGATAAGGAGCCTTAACTAACACATGCATGGTTCAAAGTACTAAGAACAAGTACTAAAAATTCACATTTTAAGTAGACAAATGTAGTAACTAGTTTAAGAAGAACTTGGGTCTTCTTGGTTGAAAGGAACCAAGAATCAACCCACATACCTGATTGTAGACAGGTTGAGGAGGAAATTGACTCACAATCTTGGCCCCTAGCTTGAACAATTTTAGAGAGATGTTGGAGAGTTCTTGAGAAAGAATTTTAGAGAGAGAGTGTTGAAGTGTGAAATGGTTAAAAATGGTGAAGTCTCATTTATATAGGAAGCTCAGGAAGGGTGGGAAAAGACCATATTTTAGTTAGAATACACCAATATTACAAAATTTCCATTAATGAAACGGATCAGGAATTGGCCCGTCTGGGGCATACGGTCCGGTAAACGGACCGTCTGGGCTCACACGGACCGTTTACCGGTCCGTGGCCCTACCCTTAGAAAATTTTCAGGCGGAAAACTGTCACGAGACGGTCCGGTAAACGGACCGTCTGGCTCCACACGGACCGTGCCCCTGGTCCTTTTGCTAACCCCACGGACCGTGTGGCTTCACACGGACCGTGTGGTGGCCCATCTGCTCCTCCCCTTTCCCACGCACCATCCCCACACGGGAGGCCACACGGACCGTGTGGCTTCGCACGGGCCGTGTGGTCACCCTTCCGCCTTTACTTTCCCAGGTGCCACTTCACGGAAGGCCACACGGACCGTGTGGCTTCACACGAGCCGTGTAGGCCCTTCCGTGAGGCGGTGCCTGGCAACCTTTTGGGCAGTTTCGGGGACCTTGAGGTGACGTCAAGGGTTCGGGGCCTTTCATTATCTCCCCCTTGGGAATATTCGTCCTCGAATGTGCAAGAACAAGGCTAGAAAAGATATAGTTAAGGCAAAATAGATCCGATTCAAGAAACAAGGTACAACTCAACTCAAAATACAAGATTGTACACAAAAGCTTTTTATCATAATTCAAATTATAGCTCAAAACCAATTCATATCAAAATTGTATTCAACACATTTGCCAAGAAAAGAAAATCCTTTAATGTACACATATGCATGTCATGCCATGAGACTCAAGAGGACAAGAAAATGACACAATTGTTAGGGAAAGATTCCTAGTACCTTAGGCTTGAGTAGATTGGAAAAGATGGGGCTATCGTTTCATCATGTCCAACTCCGCCTCCCAAGTAGCACTCTCCACTAGCTGATTTCTCCACAATACCTTTACCGAAACCACATCCTTGTTGCGAAGTCACTTAACTTGCCTATCTAAAATTGCCACCGGCACCTCCTCATAAGTCAAATTTTCCTCAACCTCAATCCCTTCCAAAGGCACAATGGAGCTAGGATCGCCAACAAACTTTCTCAACATAGATACATGAAAGACCGGATGTATGGAACCCAAACTCGGAGGTAACTCTAACTTATAAGCCACATCTCCAATCCGCTCCACCACTTCATAAGGGCCAACATATCGGGGGCTCAACTTGCCCTTTTTACCAAAACGCATAACGCCCTTCATAGGAGAGACTTTTACATAAACCCAATCCCCTACATGAAATTCGAGGTCCCTCCTCCTACTATCCGCATAGGACTTTTGGCGACTTTGGGCCACTTTCAATCTCTCCCTAATCACCTTTACCTTCTCCATAGCGTCCATCACCAAATCTGGGCCAACCAAGGCCATTTCCCCCACTTCAAACCATCCCACCGGGGATCTACACCGTCTCCCATACAAGGCTTCAAACGGAGCCATGCCAATACTAGCATGGAAGCTATTATTATAGGCAAACTCGATGAGTGGAAGATGATCATCCCAATTTCCTTTAAACTCCAACACACATGCTCTCAACATGTCCTCCAAGGTTTGAATAGTCCACTCCGCTTGGCCATCGGTTTGAGGATGAAAAGCGGAACTCAACTTAATTTTGGTCCCAAGGCCTTTCATAAAAGATTTCCAAAAGTGGGAAGTGAATTGAGTACCACGGTCCGATATGATAGACCTAGGTACACCATGCAACCTCACCATCTCTTGGATATACAACCTCGCATAATCCTCGGCACTAAAAGTAGCTTTGACCGGTAAAAAGTGGGCTGATTTCGTCATCCGGTCCACAATAATCCAAATGGAGTCGAATTGCCTTCGGGTCCGAGGCAATCCAACCACAAAGTCCATATTCACATCCTCCCACTTCCAAGTGGGAATTTCGATGTCTTGGGCCAAACCACCGGGCCTCTGGTGCTCAACTTTTACCTGCTGACAACTCGGACATTCCGACACAAACTTGGCAACATCCCTCTTCATACCATGCCACCAATAAATCTCTCTCAAGTCTCGGTACATCTTGGTAGACCCTGGGTGAATAGAGTAAAGAGAGTTGTGAGCCTCACTCATAATCACCTTCCTAAGGTCATCCACGTCGGGAACACAAAGCCGGTTTTGGTACCGGAGTACCCCATCTCCCCCTTGGGAGAAAGCCTCGATCTCTTTTGCAGCAACCAAATTCTTCACCTCACACAACGATGGATCTAGATCTTGTTTAGCTTTCACTTCATTCACCACAAAAGATTCTGACCCGTTCTGAACCCGAATACCACCTGTGCTAGAATCAGTCAACCTGACACCCAACCTAGCCAACCGGTGAATATCCCTTGCCAACTCTTTTTTCTCATTTTCAACATGTGCCACACTTCCCATAGACAACCTGCTAAGGGCGTCGGCTACGACATTGGCCTTGCCCGGATGATACAGCACACTTATGTCGTAATCTTTCAAAAATTCCAACCACCTCCTTTGCCTGAGATTAAGATCCCTCTGAGTGAACACATACTGCAAACTTTTGTGATCGGTAAATACATCAACATGGACCCCGTACAAATAGTGCCTCCAAATTTTCAAAGCAAACACCACCGCTGCTAATTCAAGGTCATGAGTGGATAGTTTCGTTCATGCACTTTCAACTGTCTTGATGCGTACGCTATCACCTTACCATTCTGCATAAGCACACAACCCAATCCGACCCTCGAGGCATCACAATACACCACGAACCCATCTGAACCACTTGGCAAGGTCAAAACAGGAGCTGATGTAAGCCGATCCTTCAAAGTTTGGAAACTCCTCTCACATTCATCCGACCATACAAACTTAGCCTGCTTCTGAGTCAACTTGGTCAACGGAGATGCAATAGAGGAGAAACCTTCTATAAACCTTCTATAGTACCCGGCCAACCCAAGAAAACTGCGGATATCCGAAGGAGTCAACGGTCTAGGCCAATTTTTCACAGCCTCCGTCTTCCTTGGATCTACCTTGATACCATCCCCGGATACCACATGCCCGAGGAAAGCCACTTCGCCCAACCAAAACTCGCACTTGCTAAATTTGGCATATAATTTCTTTTCCCTCAGAGTTTGGAGGGCCATCCTTAAATGATTCCCGTGCTCTTGCTCATTTCGGGGGTAAACGAGGATATCATCAATAAATACCACCACAAAGCTGTCCAAGAACGGCTTAAAAACCCTGTTCATTAAATCCATAAATGCGGCCGGAGCATTAGTTAGACCAAATGACATCACCACAAATTCAAAGTGCCCGTACCTTGTTCGAAAAGCTGTTTTGGAGATATCACACTCTCTGACCTTCAACTGATGGTATGCGGAACGGAGATCAATTTTTGAGAAGTGAGTGGCACCTTGTAGCTGATCAAACAAATCATCAATCCTCGGCAACGGGTACTTGTTCTTAACTGTCATCTTATTCAACTGCCTGTAATCAATACATATACGGAGAGACCCATCCTTCTTCCTCAAGAACAACACGGGAGCACCCCACGGTGATGTACTAGGCCGAATGAAGCCCTTCTCTAATAAGTCCTTCAACTGCTCCTTTAACTCTTTCAATTCCGCCGGGGCCATCCGATATGGAGGGATAGAAATAGGCTGAGTATCCGGAAGTAGATCTATGCTGAAATCTATCTCTCTATCCGGAGGAATGCCTGGTAAGTCCTCGGGGAACACATCCGGAAATTCGTTTACCACAGGGACTGACTAGAGAGTAGGCACCTCAGAATCTGCATCTCGGACCCTTACCAAATGGTAGATACACCCCTTAGAAATCATTTTCTGCGCCTTGAGGTAGGAAATAAACCTACCTTTAATAGAGGAATCACTACCCTTCCATTCAAGAACTGGCTCACCGGGAGGTTGGAACTGGACTTTTCGGGTTCTACAATCTATGGAAGCATAAGATGCATGCAGCCAATCCATTCCAAGAATCACATCAAAATCAAACATTTCAAGTTCCACAAGATCACATGGAAAGATTTTATGCAACACAGCAACAGGACACCCATAATAAACCCTATGAGCAACAATAGATTCACCCACGGGGGTGTAGACCGAGAAAGGCTCTCTTAGAATCCGGGGTTTCAAACCGAACTTAACAGCCAATAACGGAGTCACAAAAGACAAGTTTGCACCTGGGTCAAGCAAAACGTAAGCATCAAAGTCAAAAACTTTTAACATACCCGTCACAACATCTGGAGCCTCCTCGACATCCTGGCGAGCATGGAGAGCATAAAACCTGTTGTTCCTGGGGGCAACACCTTGGGGACCCTTTTTCTGAGCCTGCCCGCCTTGAGCTACTTGACCTCGATCCCCGGGCACATTCCTGGGGCAATCAACAACCTTGTGGTCCGTACTCCCACACCCAAAGCAACGTCCCATATACCTCCAGCAGGCACCCGTGTGGGGCTTCCCACACTGGTTATAGTTGGCGCCCGTCTGTACCCCGGGAGGGGGTGCCCGAGCATTAGCTACCCGTGCTCCCGAGCCTTGGCCCGGCTGGAAGCGACCAAAACCCGCATTCTTCGCTCCGGAGAACCTACCATCAACCCGGGCTCTCTTGGGATCGTGTGCCCTCTTCTCCCTGAGTTTCTCCCCCTCAATTTACTCAACATACACCATGAGTCGGGCAATATCCATGTCCCCAATCAGCATAGCAGTCCTACATTCTTTCACTAGTAAGTCAGAAATACCTGAAACAAATTTGTGCATTCTGGCACGGGGATCGGCCACCAGAGATGGAGCATATTTAGACAGCTTGGTGAATTTGAGGGCGTAATCCCTCACACTCATACTCCCTGCTTAAGATTAATAAACTCAGTCAATTTGGCCTCCCTCAGCTCAAGTGGGAAAAAGCGGTCAAGGAAGGCAACTTTGAATTCTCCCCATGTCACATCACCAACATCACCCCGCTCCATAGCCCACTGTGTATACCATACCTGGGCCACATCTTTCAACTGGTAAGCAGCCAACCCAGCTTTCTCCTCAGAAGAGACGCCATAATATTCAGTACTTTTGAGAGCTCATCTATGAACTCCTGAGCATCTTCGTCAGCCCTAGACCCGTAGAATTCCGGAGGATTCATCCGGATAAAATCCCTCACAATAGAAGCGGGTGCAGGGTCCCGTGGCAAGTTGGCCTGCCTTGCCTGAGCTATCACAGCCTGTGCAAGCATGGCGAAAGCAGCACGAAATTCGCCATTTGATATAGGCTCCTCCATAGGCTCGGGAGGGGCCTGATCCTCGGCAATAGGAGCCGGCCTAGGGAGTGGAGGTCTTCCTCGAGGCATTTTCTGAAATAGATTAACGACACCAATAAGCAAGGAAATTCATAAGCTAGCTATAGCACGATATAAGACACAAAGAAGGGAGAATTTCCTAAAACGTCTTCGCAGCCTCCCATTCATAGGTATGGTGCACTTCACACCCATGAATAGGACTCTACTCAACGCGGCACGTTGGACTCCGAGGACCATTAAAAACCCAAGGCTCTGATACCACCATTTGTCATGACCCGGGGTCGGGGTCTAGATGTGACATGACGAATGGGGACCCGAAAGCCCCCAAACAAGCCTCAAATTTGCAGAAGATTAAAGACAAGATTAAAGAGAACATTCTTAAAACCAAAAAGGGGGGACATATTCCATAGATAACAAAATGAGAAGTTTATACAATTGTCCAATAAGTGCCTCTAATCAAGAAACGGGGGCCGGGACAGGTTCTGGGTTCACCCTCAGTCAAAATACATACATAGATGAGGTGTACAAAAGAAATCAAAAGCATGCCCTCGAAAGACGGGGCTCACCACACAATATCTAGGAAGGGATAAGCTACGCGTCTGGCGGATACTGCTCAAACTGCTCGGTCCCTGCATGGTAAAATCATGCAGGCATAGAGTATGCGTTAGTACGTTGAATGTACTAAGTATGTGGGTATGCAATGCACGTGACTTACCGAACCTGCGTCATCATGTTAAGTGGCAAGGGCACATAGTATACAAGGAATATATATAAACAATAGAAATTTAATATACAAGATGCCATGAAATGCGTGATGCGTGCAATGCGATAGTGCTCCTATATAACGGGGATGGACTATAACCGACACACCCAAGTCCATGCGAGCTATTACATGAACCGGACCGAATTGGGACCTCCCATCGGCGGGGAGAAGATTACTTACCAAAGGTAATCTACATCACACCTTACAGGCAACCCCTACTTTCAGTGGATGGCCACCTTCCTTACGGGCAACCCCTACTTTCAGAAGGATTTTCATAACATCTAGCCATTCCTTACGGGCAACCCCTACTTTCGGTAATGGCTCCTATGCTGGCACATAGTTCAAGGAAAGAGAGAGGGACCTTGGGGCTATCCCAACACTCCAAATCCATCGGTGCTAAGTACACATCCCACAAGAATACTTATAAGTATATGCACATATGCTTATCAAGAGAGAGCTAACATCCATTTCAAAATGTGATTATACAAATAGGCTCAATTACCAATTTCCAAACTATGACCATAATGCGTATGCAAGGAATAGCTCATCTACACATATATCATAATGGTGCAAGCACTCATATTGCTCAAAGAGCCATAATCATGGACATACCGGTGATCACCTTATTGTCATATCCCATGTCTTACCAAAATTCACATTATAATCTCCCTTTTGGGACCAAAATTGGGCTTAACCCATATTTCCAATTTTCCATATCTCAATGCCATGAGTATGATGTAATGCATAATGTAGGAATGGCATGGGTAATGTAGAATATATCCAAAATTAGCAATAAAACGCAAAGATTAGGAATTCCATAACAAAATCATATAAAAGTGTAGTATAAATCACCCATGCAAAATGACATCTTTAAAAGGACATGCAAGCTTCATAATTCCATAATCCAAATAGTTCATTTCCATAAAACCACCCTGTATCATGATAAGGAGCTTTAACTAACACATGCATGGTTCAAAGTACTAAGAACAAGTACTAAAAATTCACATTTTAAGTAGACAAATGTAGTAACTAGTTTAAGAAGAACTTGGGTCTTCTTGGTTGAAAGGAACCAAGAATCAACCCATATACCTGATTGTAGACAAGTTGAGGAGGAAATTGACTCACAATCTTGGCCCCTAGCTTGAACAATTTTAGAGAGATGTTGGAGAGTTCTTGAGAAAGAATTTTAGAGAGAGAGTGTTGAAGTGTGAAATGGTTAAAAATGGTGAAGTCTCATTTATATAGGAAGCTCAGGAAGGGTGGGAAAAGACCATATTTTAGTTAGAATACACCAATATTACAAAATTGCCATTAATAAAACGGATTAGGAATTGGCCCGTCTGGGGCATACGGTCCGGTAAACGGACCGTCTGGGCTCACACGGACCGTTTACCGGTCCGTGGCCCTACCCTTAGAAAATTTTCAGGCGGAAAACTGTCACGAGACGGTCCGGTAAACGGACCGTCTGGCTCCACACGGACCGTGCCCCTGGTCCTTTTGCTGACCCCACGGACCGTGTGGCTTCACACAGACCGTGTGGTGGCCCGTCTGCTCCTCCCCTTTCCCACGCACCATCCCCACACGGGAGGCCACGCGGACCGTGTGGCTTCGCACGGGCTGTGTGGTCACCCGTCCGCCTTTACTTTCCCAGGCGCCACTTCACGGAAGGCCACACGGACCGTGTGGCTTCACACGAGCCGTGTAGGCCCTTCCGTGAGGCGGTGCCTGGCAACCTTTTGGGCAGTTTCGGGGACCTTGAGGTGACGTCAAGGGTTCGGGGCCTTTCAATATTATTCCACCATCCTCGGAGCTTGTGACTTACACATACTACCATGCGAGTATTGGCGAAATTTGGGCAAGCCATGGGAGATCTGCACACAAAAACAAAGAAAATGCTCTAAACTCCATTTTACACATTTAGGCTTGAATTAATTTATCGCGTTTCACGTAGACACATAATATGAGATTTTCATCTATAGGGTGATTGGACCCTTTAGACTTAGATAGGGTGGCTACTAATTTAGATTGACCCCAGGGGTCAAACTACCTAAGGCTAATGCATGCATGACCTAGTTTTAAGGGTGGATAAAGCTTTATCCTAAGTTTTCTATAAGAGTGGGGTTAGACACAGACTTGATATCCTATGTGAGAAGGCGCGTGGTCCCACGGTAGCAAAACTATCTGCTTACACCATGCTTATGCCATCTCTCTAGACATTGATTTGAAAAGAGATTGTGAGAAGCGCAAAGGCACAACATCACGAGAAAAGAAAAAAAAAAGAGGGTCCCAAGTGGGAGGAAGTATGAACGGAATGCCAGTTTAATTTTAAATATAAACAATTAGCAAATAGCAGCGTTAAATAAATTAAAGCAGTAAATGAATAAGAAAAGGGGAAGGGAAAGGGATAAATAAAAGGGGAAGGGGGGATAATGGGGTGTTAGGGGGGGTAAGGAAGGGGAGTTAGCGGGATAGGGGAAGGGAAATTAGAGGGGATAAGGGAAGGGAAGTTAGCGGGATAGGGAAAGGGAAATTAGGGGGATAAGGGAAAGGGAAGTTAGAGGGATAGGGGGGATGTTAGAGGAAGGGGGGGATGTTAGAGGGGATAAGGGAAAGGAAGGGGGAATATAAAAGGGGGAGCATAATTAAAAGGAAAGGAAAAAGAAGAAAACGTTAGTAGAGATTAATGATAAACGAGTAACCCACATAAAAAAAAATCAGACACGTAATGGTAAGAGCCTAGTCCCCAGCAGAGTCGCCATTCTGTCGCGCCCCATTTTTTCTCGCGGAGAAACGGGAACCTGGACGACGTCGTGGCAATGACTCTTTTGGGATTTTTAAAAATTAAGAGTCGCCACCTAATGTTTGGGTGCATTAGGACACCATTCCAACCTAAGGGTCGAAAAAGTTAACCAGAGATGAGGGTTTGGGCTCAAGTTACCTCGAAGGGAAGGTGTTAAGCACCCTTCGAAGTCCGCAAAGGCGGGTCCCGACCGTGTCTCTTATTTTATGCGGGGTTACATATAAAGGTCTCTTATTTTATTTATAATTCCTAAATTTGATAAGTTGAACTAATCTATTTCAAATAAAAATGGAAAAAAAATACGAAAAGAAAACCGAGTTATGTTTTAGTACTCGGATCAGATGCACTTGGTTTATTACCAAGCCCAAGTAGGGTCAAGCGTATATCATCCTTTCCGAGGTCCTATCTACCCCTACCCCCTTCCTAAGTTTGTTTTATTAATTAACTTAAAGGCGCACTAAAAAAAAGAAAATGAAGGAATCTAACGTTTCCTAAAAATGCCTAGCGTCCCTTCTAATGTCCAAGAGGCGTTGGACGTCTATTTTGGTGGGTTCTAGACTAGAACAAACTTAGGGTTCCTAATTAGACTTCGCGTCGACATGAAAATAAGTGATAACATATAAAAAGCTCGTGTAAGCCTCGAAAAATAAATGACCCAAACAAATATGTCTTGTGACAAGATAAAACAAACTCTGCATATGATTCCTAAACATGATTTCAAATAAGCTATAACATGTCAACTTAAACGTGATTTTCAAATAAACTTTGAACATAATTTCCTAATCAAGTAAATCCTAAACGAGATTTCTAGTCACGTAAACCCCTAAACATGATTTTCTAAACATAAACTTAAATATGATTTTTTCAAATAGATCAAATAAATTTTAAACATGATTTAGGTAAATCCTAACCAAGGTTTCTAATCACATAAATCCTAAACATGATTTTCTAAACATGAACTTAAATATGATTTTCAAATAGATCAAATAAATTTTTAAACATGATTTAAGTAAATCCTAACCAAGATTTCTAATCACATAACTCCTAAACATGATTTTCTAAACAAAAACTTAAATATGATTTTTCAAATAGATCAAATAAATTTTTAAACATGATTTAAGTAAATCCTAACCAAGATTTCTAATCACATAAATCCTAAACATGATTTTCTAAACATAAACTTAAATATGATTTTCAAATCGATCAAATAAATTTTTAAACATGATTTAAGTAAATCCTAACCAAGATTTCTAATCACATAACTCCTAAACATGATTTTCTAAACAAAAACTTAAATATGATTTTTCAAATAGATCAAATAAATTTTTAAACATGATTTAAGTAAATCCTAACCAAGATTTCTAATCACATAAATCCTAAACATGATTTTCTAAACATAAACTTAAATATGATTTTCCAAATAGATCAAATAAATTTTTAAACATGATTTAAGTAAATCCTAACCAAGATTTCTAATCACATAACTCCTAAATATGATTCTCTAAATATGAACTTAAATATGATTTTCCAAATAGATCAAATAAATTTTAAACATAATTTCTTTAAGCCAAGTAAATTCTAAACAAGATTTAAATAATAGATCAAAATAATAAAACCTAAACTTATCACAAACAAGACCCAACATTGGAGAAGAAAAGAACTAAGTGTGGCATCTATAATTTGATTTTATTATTTATTATTATTCGAGACAAACGATAAAAGTGGTTAAGCAAATCGCTTGCTTTATTATTTTATCCATATCAAGATCATCGTTAGTTTTCATTAATTTCTTTTCCTAACTTGAATTTGCCTATGTGATCATCGTAAATAACGAACAATTCCCCTCCCCCTCTTTAGCTAAATCCCCGATTTTCACTATATTTATTACATCAATTGCAAAAAAAGAAAAAGAAAAAGAAATACGGAAAGAAAAAAAATAAAATCGGAGTTATCCTCTTCTCATCTGTCCCAGCGACCCTTCTGTTGGATTTGAAACCTGGTACACAAAATAACAAAAGTGATATGTGCTGAAAAATAATAATTTAAAAATACTTACCACTCGAGAAAAAGTTCGACAGCAAAATTAACACCCGTGTCCTATATTCGAGAAATAGCACTCAGTACAGAACTTCTAAGAGGGAAAAGTTTTCTTCTCTTTTTTCTTTTTTTGTAATAGGCTTCGTTTGTTCTTTTTTCCTTGTCTAGGCTGAGAGTGTGACTCGCTTTATATAACGGATAGAAGAAGTCTAGAAAGTAAATAAATGAAACCTTCCATAAATAAAGATTGGCACAATTAATTGACAATTAAGGGATTACGTTGATTTTTCCCAAAATAATCCCACAACCAGTCAGACAAAGAGACGTACAAGGTAAAAATAATTCTTCGGTAAACAATAAAGATCCAGAGCCTAAAAATAATCTAATTTTACCATAACTTGATTATTAATTTTCCTTACTCAGTAAATTGAAAGAGTTGATTAAGGAAGAGAGCAATTAGTTTCAGTCAATCTTGCTCAAACATGGAAACTTCAATCAAGGAAAATCTAAATTTGCAGCAAATAAAGGATTCTAGGCTGTTCTAACTCTAATTAAGCCCGCAAGATCAATTCGGATCATGTTTCGGTCATTACAAAAAAAAATAATTCCCCAAAGCAGTGTAGTCAACAGGATAATCATAGAAACATCCCAAAAATACAAGAACAACTCATCACATCAGCTAAGTCAAGAATACATGAAAATCTCAGATACTAGCGTAAGCAAACTATGATAAATTCAGAAAATAACCAAATAGATAAAGTAGAAACACACAAGGGTTGGAGGAATCGTACCATTTGGCGGCGATTCTTGTAAAACAAAAGAGTAAAGAGGGCGTTTGGGGAGAGAGTTTTCATGGGATGGCTGTTTGGGCGAAAGGACGGAAGAGAGGAGGCGGGGGAGAGGCTGCCGGCGAGGGGCTGCCGCTGGGCTGCTGGTGCGTGGGGTTTGGGACTGTGGGTGGCGCGGCTGGTTCGCAGTTTTGGGGTCGCGGTGAGGGGCGACGACTGGGTTGTGGGGAGATGGAGGGAGATGGAGAGATGGGGGCGGCGACTGGGTGGCGCCGCTCTGTGGTTACTGTGGAGGAGAAGGGGACGACTGGAGGCGGCGACTGGGTTGGGGTGTGCTGGAGGCTTGTGGCGGCTGGCGGGAGGCTGAGGTGATGGAAAATGAAAAATTAGGGTTTGTGGGTATTGAAATAAAAAAGGAAAGTGGGTCGGGTCGGATCCGAGTTATGAAATGGATAACCCGGATTTAAAAACTAGCCACAAAGTAAAAAAAATTAAAATGGGGCCGTAAATTGGTAATTCGGATTTAAATATTAGCCAAAAATCGTAGAGATTTAAAAATTAGGCCACAAACTAGTAAATTGAGTTTAAATATTAGCCAAAAATTGTAAAAGTTTAAAATTGAGACGCTAATTGGCTCAAGTTTGATTAAGATGCAAAATATTTGCAAACAAGTGGCTAGAATCGAAATAAATCCAAATAAATTGATCAAAATTAAAATAGGATTTCAAAGATTTGGCCAAGATTGATATAGAGTTTCTTTAAAAGGGTCACGACTTGAACAAATAAATACGTAGACTTGCGTAATTCACACCAAACTATGAAAAGTATATTAAAAAATATCTGAATGACACGATTCGAAAGACATTACTAAAATAATACGACACGCGTCTAACATTAAAATAGCGATTATTTGTTGTTTATTTTTTTGTAGACAATAATAAATATAAAATGACAATATGAAGAGTATATTCTGAAAAATAAAATCGTTTATTTCGCCCATTAGAACATCAATTTTTAAAGAAATAAAAACGTAAAATAAGTTAAGGGTCGGTCAAAATCGGGTGTCAACAATATGACTTTAGAAAAGAGAGATATTCGCGTTTTGGCTATGACTGCGCAACAGAGGCGGCTAGTAAGCCCCTTAGGTTGGTGGGGCTTCGTACAATCACCTTTTTTATTTTTCTTCATACAGGGACGACCAAAACTAGCAAACCCACTTCTAAGATCACCCAAATTATAGATTTTCTCAACTTAGTTCCTTGACGAAAGTTGTTCTACGTGTTGAGCTCGTCATTGTAGTATAATTTATTTTATAGATTTCCTAATATATCACACTTTGGTGTTGGGACAACAAGGGTTGGCTATATTTTAATCATTTGAGCTTTACTACGAGCTTAAGATCAAGAGAAGACCCTCATTTTGTAGATTCTAGCTTTGATAAGATGCAAACGGTAATTTGCAATGGTAACATGTATCTTTTTTCAGATTGTCATAGTACCTTATATTCGTGTATTGATTGTGACCATGTCATGTTGAAAATAAGTTAATAGGTCACTTCAAGTCATCAAAAAAAGGTATGTTGAGACTATTCCCTTTTTTCGGCATGTTTTCTTAAAGCTTGGGAGCAATATAATTGGGTTGCTATCATTGATGTACCAGTAGCCATAATTGTTAGTGGTTGGTTGCCCAATTGGTTATATTTCTCCCTAGGTCAGTATTCTGTCACGGTCCGAAATCAAGGGTGATGGCACTTGCCTTTAACCCACCGAAACAAGTCAACCTAAACAAGAAATAACAAAGTAATACGAAAGTTAAAGTGATAATACAATCTAAATAGCAAAAGGAACAGAAACCATAGTTTAAAATCATCCCAAGATTGGTGCCACATGTACAAGTTTTTATTACAATAGAGCCAAAAATTAAATAATACAAATCTCAATTATCTTTGTTTCTCGAATAGAACAAAACAAATAAAGAAGTCTAATAGTTTTAAGAGTAGGCTGGAACAGACAAGCAACTACCTCTCAATCTATCTCAAGCTCAATCCAGAAAGAAAGAGAAAAGTCAACTTTATTTGGGCTCACAACCTACACATATGTGTAGAAATAAGGGTGAGTACCAACAAGTATCCAACAAGAGGATCTAAATGCAGGTAAAGAATAAAGAATACAAGTACTCCTTCCATCTCCAGCTACATACCTCCGAAACTACAACCCTGTATGCAGGAAAGACTAGCATATATACAATATATATATATATATATATATATATATATTCACAGTCTCAGTACATATCATCTCAACTGATCAATCTCAATGGTTTACAAGAACAGAGTCAATCAACATATCACACTTAGTACAAATTATTGCATTTAAAACAAGAAATAAAGTGGAATGGGATGCCATGATATGCAAGCAATACACTGCAATATCAAATAATCATGATACATATACGTCCTACGATACACATCCACTGATATAATCAAATTGAAACCTATGGAGGCCTCACATGGATCATGTATCCACCAGAATCTTCTTTGGCATTAATCTTTCATATCTAAACAAAACCATTTTCCTTTGTTTTTTTTTCCTTTTCTCTTTGCCGGAACCATTTCCCTTTGACATTTTAATCTTTCTGGCCTGAATCATTTTCCTTCAGACTTTCATCAACAATAGGACATCAATCAATATATGCAAAGGGTTCACACAAGTCATATATTCAATAATCAAGTAATCAATCTCATTGTTCTTTCAACACTTGAATTACCATCAACAACATCACACGGTAGTTACATCATATCATATCTTAAGTTCTCAATAACCACTTTATCATCATAGCTTAAAACTACTCCTCATTTAATCCATGTTTCACTAGTATTCATTTCAACAACTTCAACAAATGCTAGATTATACAAAATTTGCTTAACATCGCGTATAGAGTACTTCAATGGACATTGCTCATTAACGTGAAACAATACTCAACAATTGGATCAATATAAACAATTCTCAAACTTTCAATAATCGGGAATTTCAAACTCAATCCATATTATCAACTCAAGGATCATTATCACGAATATGTATGTACCAATTCAAGAGTCAAGTCACACATGTTATCACATAACTATTCCCATTATCTCTACATATTCACTAGGTCATTTCGTTATTTTCCAAACACACAAGAAGGAAGATACAAAGTTCAATTAAACTCAACAAGGTTCAGGAATTCACTTGCTTTGATACAGCCAAACAATCAATCCAATAAAAGTGTTTTTCCCTTCCGATTTGAATCTAAAATACCACAATCTAGTCAAACATAGATTCATAAGTAAATTTCAAGACTAATGGTACCAAAATCGTACAATTGGAGGGGGAGGGCAAAATGATTCAAAAATTCGATTCCAAGAATCGAGATTAAAATCTAAAAATTCTTAAATGAAATTGTTTTTCACAAATAAAATTAGAAATTTGTTGGTGAAAATGGAGTTTAAATGAGCTCGTAATCACCATTTTTTTGAAAAAATTCAAGTTCAAGAAAAAAAAATCCCCAATTTCTCAATTGAAAACACTTATTTTGATATTAAAACAAAAAAATAATCATTGGGTAATAAAGAGGGGAGTTGGAAATACCTTTTTCAATGAATTTCTCTCCAAAAATCAAGTGAAAATCTCCTAAATAGAGCTCTCAAAGTTTAAAAATGGAGAAAATAGCTTAAATCCATGACTAGAGCCTGAAATCAGGCATTTGATGTCGCTTAAACAACAAAGGGATCGCTTAAGCAAGACCTGTCACTTAGATGACCCTTGCTTTAGCAAAAGGGCCGATTATATTTGTGGCCTCCGCTTAAAGGAATGTTGCTCGCTAAAGCAATGATCGCTTGGGCGGACATCCCTTTGCTTTAGCGAAGCTTGCACCAGATACCAAACACTAGCAATCAGCAACACAACAAGGCATACAATCTCAAAATAGACCCTCGAAATTTGTTTGAAATTTCATATACATAAATCATATGTGCAACCCTACTAAAATCGACATTTCAGACTCAATAGAATCGTCGAAAGTCAAATCTGAGGTCTCCTTGACCTAGAATCTGATAAGGCATAACAAAACTAATTTAGGGCACTAGAAATATCGAAACACCCAAAAATTATGACGAAACTCGTTCTAGCACTAAAATCACCTCCCGATATCAGTAGAACCATAAAAAATCCAATTCGAGTACAGAAACTCAAAATGTTGACCAAAGTCAAACTTTAACTCAATTTCCAACTTAGACCTAAAATCCACATACAACTCCAAATTTGATTTTGACAACTCTCCTTGATTAATTACATATTTTGAATTGGATGGAATCGACAAAATTTCGTTCGAGACTACAATCTCCATATGATTTAAAAATTCAAAATTTAGCAACTTAAGCCTTCAAAACTTATAAATTTAGCAACTTAAGCCTTCAAAACTTAATTCTTTAGCAAAATTTCAACTTCTTATAAAATTTTCAAAATTCAGCTTTCAAAACTAATCAAACATGACTCAATGCATCTATCGAGAGGGATAAAATGATAATTTTATAAAAATATTGAAAATGACCTCTAGGATCATTACATTATCCACCATTAAAAACCATGTTCGTCCTTGAACATAAGGCAAGAACATATCCGGAGTCTTAAAAAGATGAGGGTAACGGACCCGCGTATCAGACTCGATCTCCTAAGTAGCCTCTACCATGGGATGATGCCGCTACTTAACCTTCATTAAAGCTATCTCTTTGATCCTGAACTTCCTAACTTGCCTGTCTAAAATGGCCACAAGCTCCACCTCATAGGTCAAATCTTGACCAAACTCCACAAACTCAAGAGAAATCACATGAGACTCATTCGGGATGTAATGTTCATTGAGCTTAAAACACTGAATGCACAGAAGATAGACCAGGTGGTAAAGAAAATCTATAGGCCATCTTTACCAAAAAAGTATACAAAGTCAATAATAATAAATTAGCATTGTTGATCGAAGAGACACAATTAATCCCTGTGTGACTAGTCTCCATGTTATAATCCCAATCTTACTCGAAAGTAGAAACAGAAATAGAAATAGTTTTGGTGTATTCATTTCCCATCCCATCCCTATCAGGTGAGATAACCAACTACAAACTGAAAATTTTATTGTGGGAGAGGCATACCAACTCACACTTGTGTGAGGCATTCATTTAGGGGTTTGTTTGGTTACTCATAAGACTCATGTTATTCATTTATAAAAAGTTATATTAGTTTTTATGATATTTGGTAGAAGTTTTGTATTAGGTATAAAAGTCAACATAACTTATACCATGTTTGGTTAGTAGTTTCTAAATGTTGTATAAAAGTTATTGATGTATTAACTTTTATGGTGTTTGATTCGGTTTTAGAAATTCTACATAATTAATACTCATATAACTTATGAAGAAATATATGTATAATTTTATGCGGGATAGAAAGTGAAATAAGTTATGTGATATTAGTTATACATAATTAGAAAATTACATATCCACCCTTACTAATTTACTTTCAATTTTTTTCTTATTTTTTTTTAATTTCTTTTTTGATAGCATCAAAGAAAGATTTAGATGCAAATTACCCACTTACAGTATAAAATATTTCATCATTTCTCTTTTTATTAATTTAATCTAAGTATGTGTATAATGAAAAAAAATATCTATATTAAATGTAGATCGAAATAGAACGATGTTACCTAAGAATTCTGACGAAATCGGCAGTCTCAATACAAATATTAGCAATCTTATATTTTACTTTCAATATTATTTTTTAGTATGTACCTTTTATTTATAAATTATACTATTTGTTTGATTTTTTTTCTTTTTACAAAAGTTAGAATTTTTCTCACCTACAACTAATCGAATCACTGATTAATTTAAGTTATATAATATATGTGTAGGTATTAGTTACATATTTTTGCATGTTGTACATTGATAAAAATAGATCGAGATAGTCAAATTTATTTACTTATTCATTTGTTAAAGTGTATACTCATTTATTAGCTCACTAAATATTTAAGAAATGAGAATTAACTTACTAATTTCTTGGAAAAATTACATAAATACACAACTTATCTTATTATAATTTTTAAAATTTCCTACCATTTGAAAAAATTACAAAATTTCCATTTCTTTTACATTCTCTCTCCTCCCATATGATACTTTAGCATTAACTTTCTCACCTCAATTTTTACTAGCCTATTATTATGGCTATTTTCAATTTTAGAATCCAATTAGTTGTCAATTGCATTAGTCAATTATCCATAATTAATTTCAAATTAAAGCTAATCCATAATTAATTTTAACACAATTATTTCTTTCCTTTTTAAATTTTCGGTCCTTTTCAAAATTATTTTCACACAATTATTTCTTTCCTTTTCAAAATTTCCTTTTCATTCTTTGTTCCATTTAAGATTTGAAAAAAGAGGGTGATATTTCCAGTTTCTTTGTTGTCTCCACAAAAACAAAAAATTAATCCATTATGAATATCTCAATTTTGATCTGTCATACTGAAAACTTTGTGCTTAAAAAAGAATGATATTTGATACTTGATTTATAATGCTTTATTATGATTTTGTATTTGGTTTATAATGCTTTATTATATGTTGATATTTTGTTTATAAGAACTTTATATCATTCAAAATCAACAAGGTATCATTTGTTTATTTTTTTCTTCTGATACTCGAATAAAATTTTAGATTATTACTCTTTTTATATTTGATACTTGAATTTATGTACTTAATATAAGGTTTTGATACTTGAATCCGTCTATTTGATTCTTGAACAACATTTTAGATTATTTGTGTCGTAGATACTTGACTTAATATACGTGAAAAGTATATTTGATACTTGAATTATGATTTTTTAGATTTGGAATCCCTCAACTGCATTTTCACAAACACCTGGTGTGCTTTCATTTATCAATATGTAAATAACATGAAATTTGTGTATCAATTCACAAAATTCATATAGAGAGACACACACAACAACAAATAGTATAAATTTGATACCTGAAAAAAAATGTAAAAGAACCCCCCACAAACAAGTAAAGAAAATGGTATCCTATATTATTTCAACAATGAAGAAATTGTAAAAACTATGTTGAAGAATCAAACTTTCGGCAACAAAAGGCAGGTGGTAATGAGCTTTTCCTTTTTCCCCCTTTTTACATGTCATTTTGGGACTTTGGGTTTTGAAGTTGAAGCTATATTCTTGATGACATCTATCTCTTCTTGGGAATCCTCTTCAATGGACTCATCTTGATGGTGTTGGCATTGTCGCTTATTGTTTGAGAATCCATTGAAAATTTTCGCTGATCAAATGGACAAAATTAGTTTGGGAAAAACTTTGGAACAAAGAATGAAAAGGAAATTTTGAAAAGGAAAGAAATAATTGTGTGAAAATAATTTTGAAAAGGAACGAAAATTTGAAAAGGAAAGAAATAATTGTGTTAAAATTAAGGAATCACCTTTTAATTGTCAGATTTTTTTCCTTATTTAATGTAACAAATTTTAATTCATATTAAGGTATCAATCGTTAATTCCAGGTATCAGTCGACACAGAAAAAATGGGGATTTTTGGTAATTTTTAAAAGAGTCGGGAAAACTAGAAATTATAAATAAACAATATGGTATTTATGAAACTTATATTAATTTCTTTTAAACTTTGTATAACTAAACTTTGCGTAACTGAACCTTGCATAACCAAACACTGCATAACTAAATGTTACATAACTAATACTTACACAACTAATACTTACAAAACTAAATCCCACGTAACTAAACCCTGCATAACTAAACTTTACATAACTCTAACCAGTAACTAAACGACTCCATATTGACAAATGGACTCTAGTGGATCCCACTTTTTATGCCATTAACAACCTTGTCCTTTTGTCATTCCAAGAACTTTTATAAATTAATATTATAATATGGGACCACCTATCATCTCAATTGTGCAATCTAATGCTTTTCCTTGTCTTTTCTTCTTCTAATCTCCCTCCTCTTCCGCCTTCTTCTAAGTTCTAACATTTCTTTATATCAAAATCTCATCGGACCATATTCCTTTTAATATATTCCTCAATTTTATTATTTTATTTTTCAATTTTTTTTGTGATTTTATTAAAAATTGATTCAAGAAAAAAAATTAAAATTAAATAAATAAATAAATTGATATATTTTTTAGCTTGATTTTAATTTTTTTTATTCTTAAAAGACTGAAAAAAGTAAGAACATCAGACATTTCTATTTCAAAAAAGCTAGCTGTTGAGTTCACTCAACCTCTCTTCGACTTACTCACTGCCTTGGCCTTAAGTCTAAAATTTCATTTCGAAAGTTCCTTCATTTTGTTTCAATAGAAGCTAGATTATTGCCTCAAGTCAAGAGTACGAGAAACTCTTTGTAATGCTCGGTAAAATTACCAAAATACCCCTAGAGGAGAGGTGTATGCATAATGCGTCTTTCCATGCTTCGATAAATATTTGAGGTTGGATTTGAGATCAACATGAAAAATTGAGTGAAAAAATGCTCTCGGTTAATTTTTAGAGCAATTGGGTCTAAAGATAATTTTACGATGCGAAAATGTGAACCAATGAGGGTGTGCGACATGCACTTGCCGCGGACCAACACTTGGTTTTACTCCTAAAAAATTTCTATGAGATTAGAAACCCCGTTCGGAGAATTTTCGGCAAAAAAATTGAAAATAAACCCAGTCCACGTCACGGACCCCATGTCCCGAGACAAACTTTTTTTGAATTTCATGAGGGGCATTCTAGACTTTTCCAAACCCCTCCTAGACTTAATATATGATCAAAATGGCTCGTTTTAAGCGTAAAAGGGATTTTAAACCCTGTTTTAAGTCCTAGAAAAAGACTAGGGCTAAAGAGAAGAGGAGCGAAAAATTGAGGAGTCGAGGAGAGTTCTTGAGGATTGATTGTCCAAAAGCTTCACACTAGGTATATAAGACTAAACTAAAGCATGAGTTTGTTCTCCCATGTGCCCCATAGACAGTAATAGAGGAGTTAAGAGTCCATGAGTCCCCATATATGTTTCTTGAAATACTTTCTTGATTATTTTCTTGAAAATAATTCCTATTACATATATTTTCATATGTTGATGATCATCATAAATTTATTTTTTTTATTTGAATATTTTTCATGAGATATTGTATAAACTCTATTTTAATTTGTTAAAGCATGCATAATGAACCTAGGGATGGAGTCTAGAGCCTTGGTTTGAGTATGTTGAGTGAAATCTTGATGTGAGTATGAGGTTGAGTTAATTGAGCTTGATGATCCTATAAGTCTTCATAATTGAGTTTTTGAGTCTGACTAAACGACTTCTTTTAATTGATGATCTGAGTCCTTGAGTTCTTAAATGAGAATTGAGTTAACCGAGATGAGTACCCTTGAGTTTGAGTTAGTGAGATAATGAGAGTCTCTACGAGGCTAATTTGAGATAATTGAGTTGAGATGGGGAGTCTTATGAACATTGATGTCACACCCCGGGAGGGTACCCCTGGCATGGCCGGCACTCAGAGGCTATTGCTAGTCCCCGAGTGAACCACTTGACCTCATCATCACCTCATACTCAACAGCAGAAAAAACATCCTCAAGGAATAAACTTTAATATAATTAAAGTAATCAAGTGAGTATGAGGTTGAGTTAATTGAGCTTGATGATCCTATGAGTCTTCATAATTGAGTTTTTGAGTCTGACTAAACAACTTCTTCTAATTGATGATCTGAGTCCTTGAGTTCTTAAATGAGAATTGAGTTAACCGAGATGAGTACCCTTGAGTTTGAGTTAGTGAGATAATGAGAGTCTCTACGAGGCTAATTTGAGATAATTGAGTTGAGATGGGGAGTCTTATGAACATTGATGTCACGCCCCGGGAGGGTACCCTTGGCGTGGCCGGCACTCAGAGGCTATTGCTAGTCCCCAAGCGAACCACTTGACCTCATCATCACCTCATACTCAACAACAGAAAAAACATCCTCAAGAAACAAACTTTAATATAATTAAAGTAATCAAGTTTTTATACAAAATGTTAATTTCCAACAAAGAAGAGTTGACAAAAACAATACATAACATCCTCTACTCAGTGTCTATGAAGCCTCTAACTCAAATATCTAGATGGTACCATGACAGGCCATGGTTACCCAACTCAAGGAAAATAAAGTACTACTCAAGCCAGAGGATAATAATATAGCCATCCTCCGAAAACAAGGAGGTCTCACCGATCAGCTGAATGCGAATAGATCCTCAACGAAGCGCTTATCGATGATCTCTAATACCTGTCTCTGCATCATAAAATGATGTAGTCCCAGAAGGGGATAACAGTACTTAGAATGTACTGGTATGTAAAATAGCTGAGTGAAACAGAAACAAGTAGAATAATATAGGAATAACATCAACTCAATATCATACTCCATCAAAATGTCAAATGTCTATCTAAAGAAAGAATAAAGAGTAGACAAATGACCCATCAACATCTCATCAATGCATCATCAATACATCAGACTCACCTCAAGGAAACTCAACTCAACTCAACTCAAATCGACTTAACTCAACTCAAGAAAACTCAACTCAACTCAACTCAACTCAAGGGAACTCAACTCAACTCAACTCAAGGAAACTCAACTTAACTCAACTCAAGGAAACTCAACTTAACTCAACTCAAGGAAACTCGACTCAACTCAACTCAAGGAAACTCAATTCAACTCAACTCGAAGGACTCATGCCCGTTTAGGATAAGGATAAAGAGTAGACAATAATACATCAACATCCATCAAGACTCATACCATCACATCAATATCAGAGTTCTATCAAAATGGAACCTAACTGGGAGTTTCTCTAACCGACAATCATCACCTATGAGCCAGTGATGATACAACAAAGCGATATTGTTGCCACATCCATCTAATACCCTGCCCGGGGTAAAGGACCTCAACATTTGTGGATCCACAAGAAAAACCTCAGTCCTCTTTTGGGACAAGATAGGAGCCATCCGCATTGCAGTTCAATCCTCTCTTCCTACGCGGGCCACGTAGTTAATGGGTTCAAGTGGGACTCACTCTCACCCATTTTGATGGTCAATACTCCTCCCAGAACTCGACATGCTCATACAACATCAACCTCATCAGTCCCATAGGGACATAATACCTCATCATCAGTCCTATAGGGACATAATACATCATCATCAGTCTCATAGGGATATAGTACCTCAACATCAACTCGTCTCATCAACATCAACATCAAAATCAACATTTTGGACTCGAAAAACTCTTTTTAGAATTTAGTTTCAAGTTTTAAGACTCATGAACATCATTCTCATCAACATCATCATCAAAACTCTCATCAAATGTGAAACACAATCACAATATCACAAACATCATCATCGTCAAGGCTCTAGACTCATCCCCTAAGTTCATTATGCATGCTTTTCAAATAATCATGTCAGTTATGCAAAATCTCATGAAAAATGTTAACTTCAAGAAAACAATTAGTATGATGATCATCAACATAGAAAACATGTAATTTCAAATCAATTTTTCAATGAAAAACTCTCAAGTATACATGCACATATACTCTTCAACCATCAACTCATCTTTGACCTCTATGGGGAATATGAGAGAACAATCTCATGCTTTTAGTTTAGCCTTACATACCTGCAAAGTTGATATTACAACCAAAATTTGATGAATACTCATTTTCTTGGAGAAAATCCTCGATTTCCATAGTTTTTTAAGAGCGGAAGAACTTGGAAAGACATTGTTTGAAGAGATTTTTTTGATTCTTCAATTCTTGACTTAGAATCTTTAGAGTTCTTGATGAAGAACCTAATTCGTGGAAAGAAGAATCAAGGAATCCTTTCTTGGGATTCTTGAATTCGCTTTCTTGAAACCCTAGGTTATAATTTAAGATTCTATTAGGGATTCATGAATAGATAGAGAAATTAGCTTAAAGCTTATGAAGAATAACTCACCTTGATGATGAATCTTGAAAGTTTATCCTAAATTGATGACTTTCTTGATGATTCTTGAGTGTTTTATGTTTAGGAGTGAAGGAGAGGGTTTTGACTCATGAAACTGACGTTTTATGCATTTTGGGACCTTAAATAGACCCCCAAAGGCTTTAGGATAAAATTACCCTCAAAATAAAATAAAGGGACGTCGCTTAGCTTATCCAGAAAGGGTTCGCGATAGGTCCGCGTCACAGAACCATCGCGGACCTTCAGACAACTCTGCAGGTCTTCAGTAAAATGGTCATAACTTTCTACTCCGAATGCTAATTAACGCGAAATAAGATGCGTTGGAAAGCTAACTCAAATATATTTAATTTGATATATTATGGGTCACCTAACTCATTATACATTAAGAGATATGATCATTTGAAGTTGATCCTTCTATCAACTCATATGAAAACTTAGTCGCTAGAAATTTGGACTAAACTTGATGTAAAAAAAAAATCCTTTTATCATCTCCAATTCAATTCCCACTCTAAGAAATTAACTTCAACATCTATGCTCAATTAAGAATTATCAATTAAAATCATATGTCATATGAAGGATGGCTCAATCCTATAAAAAAAGTTGGGGTGTTACAGTTGAGTCTTGGGAGGAGTATCAAGCACCGAAATGAGTAAGAGTAAGAGCAAGTCCAACTCGCACTCATTAACTACGTCGCCAAGCGTGGGAGTGAGCTAAGTTCCGTTGGAGTTGGACAAGTTCTAATCTTGAGGGCTAAGTTCCTTAAGAGTCGGACAAGTTCTCACCTTGAGGGCTAAGTTCTGTTAGAGTCGGACAAGTTCTCATCCTATGGATTAAGTTCCGTTAGAGTTGGACATGTCCTCACCTTATCGTCCTGAAAAAATAGAACTTAATATGTTAATTTGCCGGATCCCTTGTGGATCCTAGGTGTTCCTTACCTGGCAAGTATGGAACGGTTGTGGCAACATCAGCGGGATTGTTGTACAATCACTGGCTCATAAGAAAGTAGTCGGAGCATTTTTTAAGCCGAATGGCATTACAAGAAATTCATATGAGTCATATCTAGTGACACAAGTTGTCTTAGGCTCATCACCCTCTGCTATCCTAACCTGCTAATAACCTGACCTTAAATCCAGCTTTGTGAATCAGCATGCCTTGCTCAACCTATCCATCAGATCCTGCACCGAAGGGGCTAGATATTTGTTTTTCACAGTGACCTTGTTCAACACCCTATAGTCCATACACATCCTTAACGATCCATCCTGTTTCTTTTGGAACAAAATAGGAGCCATGAGGAGCTTTTGAAGGCTGAATCAATTCGGCGTCAAGCAGCCCATTCAATTGTTTCCTCAATTCAGTCAACTCATTAGGAGCCATCCGATAAGGAGCTTATGCATGGGGCGTCCAACCTGGCAACAACTTTATCTTGTGATCAATATCCCTCCTTGGTGGCAGTGTCTTTGTGTCACGACCCGGGGTCGGGGTCTAGATGTGACACGGCGAATGGGGACCCGAAAGCCCCCAAACAAGCCTCAAATTTGCAGAAGATTAAAGACAAGATTAAAGAGAACATTCTTAAAACCAAAAGGGAGGACATATTCCATAGATAACGAAATGAGAAGTTTATACAATTGCCCAATAAGTGCCTCTAATCAAGGAACGGGGGCCGGGACAGGTTCCGGGCTCACCCTCAGTCAAAATACATACATAGATGAGGTGTACAAAAGAAATCAAAAGCATGCCCTTGAAAGACGGGGCTCACCACAAAATATCTAGGAAGGGATAAGCTACGCGTCCAGCGGATACTGCTCAAACTGCTCGGTCCCTGCATGGTAAAATCATGCAGGCATAGAGTATGCGTTAGTACGTTGAATGTACTAAGTATGTGGGTATGCAATGCACGTGACTTACCGAACTTGCGTCCTCATATTAAGTGGCAAGGGCACATAGTATACAAGGAATATATATAAACAATAGAAATTTAATATACAAGATGCCATGAAATGCGTGATGCGTGCAATGCGATAGTGCTCCTATATAACGGGGATGGACTATAACCGACAAACCAAATCCATGCGAGCTATTACATGAATTGGACCGATTTGGACCTCCCATCGGTAGGGAGAAGATTACTTGCCAAGGGTAATCTACATCACACCTTACGACCCGCTTTTCGGTGGATGGACACCTTCCTTACGACCCGCTTTTCGGAAGGGTTTACAAAATCAAGACAAATCATAGTCATATACAGATAGACGAATTACATTCGTCCCTATGTAGGCACATAGTTCAAGGAAAGGGAGAGGGACCTTGGGGATATCCTTAACGCCCCCAATCCATCGGTGCTAAGTCTTACACATCCCACAAGAATACTTATATATATACATATGCTTCAAGAGAGAGCCAAGTGCAAGTTCATAATGTTCAAGGTATATTTAGGCTCAATGCTAATTTATAAGACCATATTCAAAATGCCAATGCAAGGAATAGCTCATCTACACATATACCATAATGGTGCAAGCACCCATATTGCTCAAGAGCCATAATCATAGACATACCGGTTATCACCTTCTTGTCATATCCCATGTCTTACCAAAATTCACATTATAGTTTCCTTTTCGGACAAAATTTGGGCTTAACCCACATTTCCAAATTTGCATATATCAATGCCATGAGTATGATGCAATGCAAAAATGTAAGAATGGCATGGGTAATGTAGAGTATATTCAAATGTAGCAATAAGAGGTAAAAACTAGAAAATCCATAGTAAAATTAGTAAAAATAGTAGTAACATCACCCATGCATAAAACATAATTAAAGGGACATGCAAGTTCATAATTCCATAAATCCGAATAGTTCATTTCCATAAAACCACCCTAAATCATGATAGGGAGCCTTAACTAACACATGCATGGTTCAACAACTTAAGAACAAGTACTAAAAATTCACATTTTAAGTACACAAGTTTACAAATTAGTTTTAATAAGAATTTGGGTCTTCTTGGTTGAAAGGAACCAAGAATCAAACCCCACATACCCGGTAGAAGACAAACTTGAGGTGAATTGACTCACAACCTTGGCCCCTAGCTTGAACAACCTTAGAGAGAGGATGGAGAGTTCTTGAGGAGTGGATTTTTGAGAAAGAGTGAAGTGTGAAAGTGGCTGAAAAATGGTGAAGTGTAAAATATATAGGAAGCTCAGGAAAGGGTGGAAAAGACCATATTTGCACCGAAATAAACCAAAATTACAAAATTGTCATTAATGAAACGGACCGGAAAAATGGTCCGTCTGGGTCACACGGTCCAGTAAACGGACCGTCTGACTCCACACGGACCGTCTACTGGTCCGTGGCACTAGACTTAGATTTTTCGGAGGCAATATTTTTTGACACCATCTCGTGTCACACGGCCCGTGTGATGGACCATCTCACCAGACGTAGAATTTTTCAGAAAAATTTTCCTTCGGACCAAGTGTCACTAAACGGTCCGTTAAACGGACCGTTTAAGGTCACACGGACCGTGCAAGGGTCCGTATGAAGGTACCAAGAAAGTACACACACTTAGAACAAAGTTTTGGCAAGAAATTCGTGGGTCAAAGTAGCCTCACGGTCCGTTTGATGCCACACGGTCCGTGTGGCTGGCCGTGTGGATTTCCTGCACAAACAGTGTGAACGAAAACGAGCATAACTCCTTGGTCCGAGCTCGGAATTAGATGAAACCAGGTGCGTTGGAAAGCTAATTCAAAGAGCTTTAATTTGGTATGTCATAGGCGACCCAGTTAGATTTGAGCTAAGAGATATGCTCACTCAAAGTTGACCCTCTTATTGGAACTTGAGAAGAGTTTAGCCAAGGGAATTCCTTTGAGGTCGTTAAACAAATTTCCGGGTCCTTACATCATCTCCCCCTTGGGAACATTCGTCCTCGAATGTGCAGGAACAAGGCTTAGAAAGCTAGAGTCAAGACAAGGTTCATCCGAGACAGGACCCAATGCACAATTCAATGCAAATTACAAGGTGGTACATAAAAGCTTTTTATCATAAATCAAATTATAGCTCAAACCCAATTTATGTCAAAATTGTATTCAACACATTTGCCAAGAAAAGAAAATCCTTTAATGTACACATATGCATGTCATGCCATGAGACTCAAGAGGGCAAGAAAATGACACAGTTGATAGGGAAAGATTCCTAGTACCTTAGGCTTGAGTAGATTGGAAAAGATGGGGGTATCGTTTCATCATGTCCAGCTCCCCCTCCCAAGTAGCACTCTCCACTAGCTGATTTCTCCACAATACCTTTACCGAAACCACATCCTTGTTGCGAAGTCGCTTAACTTGCCTATCTAAAATTGCCACCGGCACCTCCTCATAAGTCAAATTTTCCTCAACCTCAATCCCTTCCAAAGGCACAATGGAGCTAGGATCGCCAACAAACTTTCTCAACATAGATACATGAAAGACCGGATGTATGGAACCCAAACTCGGAGGTAACTCTAACTTATAAGCCACATCTCCAATCCGCTCCACCACTTTATAAGGGCCAACATACCGGGGGCTCAACTTGCCCTTTTTGCCAAAACGCATAACGCCCTTCATAGGAGAGACTTTTACATAAACCCAATCCCCTACATGAAATTCGAGGTCCCTCCTCCTACTATCCGCATAGGACTTTTGGCGACTTTGGGCCACTTTCAATCTCTCCCTAATCACCTTTACCTTCTCCATAGCATCCATCACCAAGTCCGGACCAACCAAGGACAGTTCCCCCACTTCAAACCGTCCCACCGGAGATCTACACCATCTCCCATACAAGGCTTCAAACGGAGCAATGCCAATACTAGTATGGAAGCTATTATTATAGGCAAACTCGATGAGTGGAAGATGATCATCCCAATTTCCCTTAAACTCCAACACACATGCTCTCAACATGTCCTCCAAGGTTTGAATAGTCCGCTCCGCTTGGCCATCGGTTTGAGGATGAAAAGCGGAACTCAACTTAATTTTGGTCCCAAGGCCTTTCATAAAAGATTTCCAAAAGTGGGAAGTGAATTGAGTACCACGGTCCGATATGATGGACCTAGGTACACCATGCAACCTCACCAGCTCTGATACCACCATTTGTCACGACCCGGGGTCGGGGTCTAGATGTGACATGGCGAATGGGGACCCGAAAGCCCCCAAACAAGCCTCAAATTTGTAGAAGATTAAAGACAAGATTAAAGAGAACATTCTTAAAACCAAAAGGGAGGACATATTCCATAGATAACGGAATGAGAAGTTTATACAATTGTCCAATAAGTGCCTCTAATCAAGGAACGGGGGCCGGGACAGGTTCCGGGCTCACCCTCAGTCAAAATACATACATAGATGAGGTGTACAAAAGAAATCAAAAGCATGCCCTCGAAAGACGGGGCTCACCACAAAATATCTAGGAAGGGATAAGCTACGCGTCCGGCGGATACTGCTCAAACTGCTCGGTCCCTGCATGGTAAAATCATGCAGGCATAGAGTATGCGTTAGTACGTTGAATGTACTAAGTATGTGGGTATGCAATGCACGTGACTTACCGAACCTGCGTCCTCATGTTAAGTGGCAAGGGCACATAGTATACAAGGAATATATATAAACAATAGAAATTTAATATACAAGATGCCATGAAATGCGTGATGCGTGCAATGCGATAGTGCTCCTATATAACGGGGATGGACTATAACCGACAAACCAAATCCATGCGAGCTATTACATGAATTGGACCGATTTGGACCTCCCATCGGTAGGGAGAAGATTATTTGCCAAGGGTAATCTACATCACACCTTACGACCCGCTTTTCGGTGGATGGACACCTTCCTTACGACCCGCTTTTCGGAAGGGTTTACAGAATCAAGACAAATCATAGTCATATACAGATAGACGAATTACATTCGTCCCTATGTAGGCACATAGTTCAAGGAAAGGGAGAGGGACCTTGGGGATATCCCTAACGCCCCCAATCCATCGGTGCTAAGTCTTACACATCCCACAAGAATACGTATATATATACATATGCTTCAAGAGAGAGCCAAGTGCAAGTTCATAATGTTCAAGGTATATTTAGGCTCAATGCTAATTTATAAGACCATATTCAAAATGCCAATGCAAGGAATAGCTCATCTACACATATACCATAATGGTGCAAGCACCCATATTGCTCAAGAGCCATAATCATAGACATACCGGCGATCACCTTCTTGTCATATCCCATGTCTTACCAAAATTCACATTATAGTTTCCTTTTCGGACAAAATTTGGGCTTAACCCACATTTCCAAATTTGCATATATCAATGCCATGAGTATGATGCAATGCAAAAATGTAAGAATGGCATGGGTAATGTAGAGTATATTCAAATGTAGCAATAAGAGGTAAAAACTAGAAAATCCATAGTAAAATTAGTAAAAATAGTAGTAACATCACCCATGCATAAAACATAATTAAAGGGACATGCAAGTTCATAATTCCATAAATCCGAATAGTTCATTTCCATAAAACCACCCTAAATCATGATAGGGAGCCTTAACTAACACATGCATGGTTCAACATACTAAGAACAAGTACTAAAAATTCACATTTTAAGTACACAAGTTTACAAATTAGTTTTAATAAGAATTTGGGTCTTCTTGGTTGAAAGGAACCAAGAATCAAACCCCACATACCCGGTAGAAGACAAACTTGAGGTGAAATTGACTCACAACCTTGGCCCCTAGCTTGAACATCCTTAGAGAGAGGATGGAGAGTTCTTGAGGAGTGGATTTTTGAGAGAGAGTGAAGTGTGAAAGTGGCTGAAAAATGGTGAAGTGTAAAATATATAGGAAGCTCAGGAAAGGGTGGAAAAGACCATATTTGCACCGGAATAAACCAAAATTAAAAAAATTGTCATTAATGAAACGGACTGGAAAAATGGTCCGTGTGGGTCACACGGTCCAGTAAACGGACCGTCTGACTCCACATGGACCGTCTACTGATCCGTGGCACTAGACTTAGATTTTTCGGAGGCAATATTTTTTGACTAAGTCAATCCACACTGTCCAGTAAACGGACCATCTCGTGTCACACGGCCCGTGTGATGGACCATCTCACCAGACTTAGAATTTTTCAGAAAAATTTTCCTTCGGACCAAGTGTCACTAAACGGTCCGTTAAACGGACCGTTTAAGGTCACACGGACCGTGCAAGGGTCCGTATGAAGGTACCAAGAAAGTACACACACTTAGAACAAAGTTTTGGCAAGAAATTCGTGGGTCAAAGTAGCCTCACGGACCGTTTGATGCCACACGGTCCGTGTGGCTGGCCGTGTGGATTTCCTGCACAAACAGTCTGAACGAAAACGAGAATAACTCCTTGGTCCGAGCTCGGAATTAGATGAAACCAGGTGCGTTGGAAAGCTAATTCAAAGAGCGTTAATTTGGTATGTTATAGGCTACCCAGTTAGTTTTGAGATAAGAGATATGATCACTCAAAGTTGACCCTCTTATTGGAACTTGAGAAGAGTTTAGCCAAGGGAATTCCTTTGAGGTCGTTAAATAAATTTCCAGGTCCTTACACTTTGGTAACTCAGGTGGCATCACATCAGCAAACTATTTCAACACTTTTGCCAAACAATCAGTATAACTGGCAATGGTTGGTCCGGTAAATGGGGGACTGGTAGGGGTGACGGGACGGGAGAGATAAAAATTACTAGTTTTACCGATATCAGTCCTGGTCCGATCTGGCATTATCGGAAAAAGTAAAAAAAATTAAAAAAGTATTGATTGGACCGTTGGGGCCTGGGGCCCCACCCCAACGGACAATTCCTATCCGTTTAAAAAATAACCATTTCAAACGGCTATTTCCCCAATTTCCCTTTTTTTTAATTAACTCCTAATTTTTTTTTCTATAAATACCCCACCCCTTCACGTTTTTTATATACAAAATTCTTATTCTCTCAATCTTATAATCTCAAATCTCTACTCTCTACTTTATAATTATACTATACTACAATTATAAATATTTATTATTTACTCCCTTAATATTAATTAGTTTGTCAATTTTTGTGGGCTATTTGGAATTTGGAGCAAATTTTTGTGGATTAATTTGGAGCATATTCAAGCTTCAAGTTTTATCAACTTCGGCTTCTATGTTTGTTTTTACACAGACGTTCGGTGCATTCATTCCAACTTATAAATTTTATCTTATTAGTTTTTATTCTTTAATCTTTACTAGTTGAATACTTGAATTTTTTTTTATATTCATAATTTGATTAATTTCATATGATCTTTACTTGTATCATTTTATTTAACATGGATTCCGGTAGAAAAGGAAAGGAAAAAAGTACTTTTTTTGGTGGAGTTGCTAAAGCTTTAACCGGTAAAAAATCAACTGGTAGTTCTTCTAAATCTACAAGACAACCACCACTTAGATTTAATACGGAAGATTTTACACATGTTGACGATATTTTTTGAATATTTATTCTAATACAGAATTAGATCATGAATTTCTTGAATAAAAATTGGGTTTAATGAAGATTTAGCTAAAGATGATAATAAAATTAATGAATATGATGATATTTTTTATGATGATGAAACGTAACCACCATATACTACTACTATTCCCCCCCCACCCGCTTTCGCTCCCCCCATACATCCATCGGCATCTAGTAGGCCTAAGACGGAACGTGTTAAAAAATATATTGTTTGACAATTTTTAACACAAAATGAAGATAAAACAAAAATAATTTGTAATAAATGCAAGCATGTTTAAACCATAAAACTTCGGGAAAGGAGGTGGGACGGGTCATTTAAAAAATCATTTAATGCATTATTGTAAATTAGAATTTTTGCAAGCTCAAGCCATTGCGGATGCGAAAAAATAATGGAACTCCCCTTCCTAAAGAATCCGTAAGAGTAGGAGGTTATATGATTCAGTCACAATTAAACCCTTCTAATGTTTCCGGTCGTAGTACACATTGCCCTTATAGTAGACACCGGGACTTAGAGGAACTGCAAAAATGATTGTTGATACTGGTTTGCCTTTTAGTTTTGCTGAAAATCCGAGTCTTATTCACTTTATTCAAATTATTTTTAACCCATCGTTTAATGATTTTACAAGAAATACAATTAAAAAGACAGTTTTTGATTAACAAGCACGACATGTACAATATTTTCATTGTTTATTTGCTTATAATACTTGTAGATTAGCAATTACTTCTAATATAGGTCATAGTATAACCGGTAATGATTATTTTATGATTACCGGACATTGGATTGATGAAAATTGGATTATGAAAAAAAAGAATTTTAGGATATAAAAGTTGTGAAATGCGTAAAACTGGTTTTTATATTGCACAAACAATTCTTGATGTTTTACAATTTTATGGCCTTTCTAGTAAAATAATTAGTGTAACTTTAGATAATGCTTCTAACAATAAACGTGTTATTGATTATTTAAAACCGGTTCTTACTTTTATTTATGAAGGTGGTTTTCATATTAAATGTGCTGCACATATTTATAATTTGATTGTTAGAGATGATGTTTCATTATTTGAAAATGGTTGTAATAAAAGTTGAAATTGCATGTCATTTTATATTTAAATGTCAAGTAAAGGCTAGATGTAAGGAATTTGAAAATGGGTGTATTGAATGCAATTTGCCTGTTAGAAAAATTCCAAAAATAGTAGCTACTAGGTGGAATTTGTTATATGAAATGCTTAAAGTAGCTTATGAATGTAGGAAACCCGTTATAATGGTTTGGAATGCCCATAATGTTGGTATGACTTACCGACTTGATGAAAATGATTGGAATGGTATTAGAGATCTAATTGATTTTTTAAGAATTTTTTATTTAGCTATCAAAAAAAAATCCAATCTTTATTATCCTACTATTTGTTATTGTCACGACCCGAGGTCGGGGCCTAGATGTGACACGGCGAATGGGGACCCGAGAGTCCCCAAACAAGCCTCAAAGTATCAAATTTCCACATCATTTGTTCAAAATATCATTTAAGCACATATAACTAAATGACGGAGATCAAATCTCAAGAATCCATTCATTTATAGTTAAACAAAGTGAGAAAGTTTACAAGTGCCCAACATTTGCCTCTAGTCATAAGATGGGAACGGGGCCAAGACATGTCCAGGGCTCACCCTCAACTAAGAAGATAAATAGATAACGACATAGGTAGAAGGAAGGTGGCTTGTCCTTGGAAGATAGGACTCACCACAATATCAACTCTCCGAACTCAAGCTACCCGCCAAGTGGTGGATGATCATAACACACGGTCCCTACATGGTAAAATCATGTAGGCATAGAGTATGCGTTAGTACGTTTGAATGTACTAAGTATGCGGGTATGCAATGTACGTGACTTACCGAACCTGCATAATCATGTTAAGTGGCAAGGGCACATAATATACAAGGAATATATATTCAATGGAAATTTAATATACAAGATGCCATGAAATGCGTGATGCGTGCAATGCAATAGTGCTCCTATATAACGGGGATGGACTATAACCGACAAACCAAATCCATGCGAGCTACTACATGAACTGGACCGATTTGGACCTCCCATCGGTAGGGAGAAGATTACTTGCCAAGGGTAATCTACGTCACACCTTACGACCCGTTTTTCGGTGGATGGACACCTTCCTTATGACCCGCTTTTCAGAAGGATTTACAGAATCAGAAAAAGACAAATCATAATCATATACAGATAGACGAATTACATCCGTCCCTATGTAGGCACATAGTTCAAGGAAAGGGGGGGACCCCCAATCCATCGGTGCTAAGTCTTACACATCCCACAAGAATACTTATATATATATATACTTATGCTATCAAGAGAGTCAAGTGCAAGTTCATAACGTTCAAGACATAATTGGGCTTAACTCCAATTTACAAGATCATATTCAAGATGCCAATGCAAGGAATAGCTCATCTACAAATACAAGATGGTGCAAGCACCCAAGATGCTCAAAGAGCCAAGATTATAGACATACCGGTGATCACCTTCTTGTCATATCCCATGTCTTACCAAAATTCACATTATAATTCCCCTTTTGGGCAAAATTGGGCTCAACCCCACATTTCCGGAATTTCCATGTAAAAATGTCATGAATGTGATGCAATGCACAATGTAGGAATGGCATGGGTAATATAGAGTATATTAAAACAAGATATAATGTAAGACTAGGAAATTCAAATAAAATTCATAGAAATGGTAGTAAATTTCACCCATGCATAATAACACATTTAAAGGGACATGCATGTTCATAATTCCATAGTCCAAATAGTTCATTTCCATAAAACTAACATAAATCATGATAAGCAGCCTAAACTAACACATGCATGGTTCAAAATACCAAGAACAATGTCACGACCCGAGGTTGGGGCCTATATGTGACACGGCGAATGGGGACACGAGAGTCCCCAAACAAGCCTCAAAGTATCAAATTTCCACATCATTGGTTCAAAATAAATTATTTAGGCACATATATCTAAATGACGGAAATCAAATCTCAAGAATCCATTCATTTATAATTAAACAAAATGAGAAAGTTTTACAAGTGCCCAACATTTGCCTCTAGTCATAAGATGGGACGGGGGCCAAGACATGTCCCAGGCTCACCCTCAACTAAGAAGAAAAATAGGTAACAACATAGGTAGAAGGAAGGTGGCTTGTCCTTGGAATATAGGACTCACCACAATATCAACTCTCCGAATTCGAGCTACCCTTCAAGTGGTGGATGATCATAACACACGGTCCCTACATGGTAAAATCATGTAGGCATAGAGTATGCGTTAGTACGTTTGAATGTACTAAGTAAGCGGGTATGCAATGTACGTGACTTACCGAACCTGCATAATCATGTTAAGTGACAAGGGCACATAATATACAAGGAATATATATTCAATGGAAATTTAATATACAAGATGCCATGAAATTCATGATGCGTGCAATGCGATAATGCTCCTATATAACGGGGATGGACTATAACCGACAACCAAATCCATGCGAGCTATTACATGAATTGGACCGATTTGGACCTCCCACCGGTAGGGAGAGGATTACTTGCCAAAGGTAATCCACATCACACCTTACGGGGACACCCATTTCGGTGGATTGCCACCTTCCTCACGGGGACTCCCATTTTGGAAGGATTTACAGAATCAGAAATCATATACAGATAGACGAATTACATTCGTCCCTATGTAGGCACATAGTTCAAAGAAAGGGAGAGGGACCTTGGGGATATCCCTAACGCCCCCAATCCATCGGTGCTAAGTCTTACACATCCCACAAGAATACTTATATTTATATATACATATACTTTCGAGAGAAAGAGGGAGTCAATTAATCCTTTTTCAAAATGTTAAATGCACAAGTAGGCTCAAATGCCAAATCCCAATCTATGATCATAATGCGTATGCAAGGAATAGCTCATCTACACATATACCAAATTGGTGCCAAGCACCCAAGAGTCTCCAAGAGCCAAGTACAAGATGGTGTAAACACCCAAGGTGCTCAAAGAGCCAAGATACAAGATGGTGTAAACACCTAAGATGCTCAAAGAGCCAAGATACAAGATGGTGTAAACACCCAAGATGCTCAAAGAGCCAAGATACAAGATGGTGTAAACACCCAAGATGCTCAAGGAGCCATAATCATAGACATACCGGTGATCACCTTCTTGTCATATCCCATGTCTTACCAAAATTCACATTATAGTTTCCTTTTCGGACAAAATTTGGGCTTAACCCACATTTCCAAATTTTCATATATCAATGCCATGAGTATGATGCAATGCAAAATGTAAGAATGGCATGGGTAATGTAGAGTATATTCAAATGTAGCAATAAGAGGTAAAAACTAGAAATCCATAGTAAAATTAGTAAAAATGGTAGTAACATCACCCATGCATAAAACATAATTAAAGGGACATGCAAGTTCATAATTCCATAATCCAAATAGTTCATTTCCATAAAACCACCCTAAATCATGATAAGGACCTTAACTAATACATGCATGGTTCAAAATACTAAGAACAAGTACTAAAAATTCACATTTTAAGTACACAAGTTTACAAATTAGTTTTAATAAGAATTTGGGTCTTCTTGGTTGAAAGGAACCAAGAATCAAACCCCACATACCTGGTTGAAGACAACACTAAGAAGGATGGACTTCAAATTGAGAGCCTAAGCTTGACAAGTCCTAGAGAGATGTTGGCAAGTCTTGGTGGAGTGAATTTAGAGAGAGGGAGAGAAATGAAGTAGAAATGGCTGAAGTGTGAGGGTGAGAGGCTTATATAGGAGGCTTAGAAGGGTTGGGAAAAGACCAAATTTTCATTTAAAATATTCAAAATTACCGAAATGCCATTAATGAGACGGACCCCAAAATTGGCCCGTCTGAGGCATACGGGCCGGTACACGGTCCGTGTAGAGTCACATGGACCATTTACTGTACCGTGGTCCCAGACTTTAATTCTTCGGAGGCAAGATTTTCCGGACCAAGTATCACCACACGGCCCGGTAAACGGACCGTCTGGGGTCACACGGACCGTACAATGGTCCGTATGAAGGTACCAAAGCAAGAGACACACTTAGAACACAATTTGGCAAGAAAATCGATCATGACTTCAGCCTCACGGACCGTTTGCTTCCACACGGTCCGTGTGGCTGGCCGTATGGCTTGCCTGCACAGACAGGCTGAACGAAAACGAGCATAACTCCTTGGTCCAAGCTCGGAATTAGGTGAAACCAAGTTCGTTGGAAAGCTAATTCAAAGATCTTTAATTTGTTATATTGTAAGACACCTAATTCGTTTTGTGCTAAGAGATATTACCATTTAAAGTTGACCCTTCTACCGAATCATATGAAGAACCTTTAGGATTAGCGTCGGAGAAGTTTAGGAATGTAAAAAGGGTTTTAAGGGTCATAAAAAGCCTTGGGGATGAACCAAAATATCAAAAACATCTTAATAAAATGGATCCTTGAATTTCACAAGGGCCTTGACACGGTTAGCTTCACGGTCCGTGAAGCTTTTCACGGCCCGTGAAGGCTCCCGTCTGGCCCAGACAGGTTTTACAAAAATAGGCGTAACGTCTTGCTCCGAACTCGGAATGAGGTGAGACCGAATGCGTTGGAAAGATAATTCAAAGGGCTTCGATTTGATATGTCATGGTCCACCCAGTTCATTTCTAGCTAAGAGATATTCTTATTTAAAGTTGACCCATCTATCGGCACTTGAGAATAATATAGCCAAGGGAATTCCTTTGAACTTGACTTGATGTAGGAGACCCATGATGATCTTAAACAACATAGATAAGCTAGAATTGAAGGCTTGAGAGTGAATTTAGCTTGAGCATAAGGTCCCGTACTTGGAAACATCCCACTCCGGAGGCTTTACGGATGACCTCACGGCCGTGATGGCTCCCATGAAGTGCCACCTTGGTCCAAAACTTTTCCGAAATCAATTTTCATGCTTTCTTGAGGTCGTACAAAATTTCGGGTCCTTACAAACAAGTAGTAAAATTAACATTTGAAGGAGTCAAGTTCATAATTTAGTTTCAAAGGGAACTTGGGTCTTCTTGGTTGAAAGGAACCAAGAATCAAACCCCACATACCTGGTTGAAGACAACACTAAGAAGGATGGACTCCAAATTGAGAGCATAAGCTTGACAAGTCCTAGAGAGATGTTGGCAAGTCTTGGTGGAGCGAATTTAGAGAGAGGGAGAGAAATGAAGTAGAAATGGCTGAAGTGTGAGGGTGAGAGGCTTATATAGGAGGCTTAGGAGGGTTGGGAAAAGACCAAATTTTCATTTAAAATATTCAAAATTACTGAAATGCCATTAATGAGACGGACCCCAAAATTGTCCCGTCTGAGGCATACGGGCCGGTACACGGTCCGTGTAGAGTCACACGGACCGTTTACTGTACCGTGGTCCCAGACTTCAATTTTTCGGAGGCAAAATTTTCCGGACCAAGTATCACCACACGGTCCGGTAAACGGACCGTCAGAGGTCACACGAACCGTACAATGGTCCGTATGAAGGTACCAAGGCAAGAGACACACTTAGAACACAATTTGGCAAGAAAATCGATCATGACTTCAGCCTCACGGACCGTTTGCTGCCACACGGTCCGTGTGGCTGGCTGTATGGCTTGCCTGCACAGACAGGCTGAACGAAAACAAGCATAACTCCTTGGTCCGAGCTCGGAATTAGGTGAAATCAGGTTCGTTGGAAATCTAATTCAAAGATCTTTAATTTGATATATTGTAGGACACCTAATTCGTTTTGTGCTAAGAGATATGACCATTTAAAGTTGACCCTTCTACCGAATCATATGAAGAACCTTTAGGATTAGTGTCGGAGAAGTTTAGGAATGTAAAATGGGGTTTCAAAGGTCATAAAAAGGCTTGGGGATGAACCAAAATATCAAAAACACCTCAATAAAATGGATCCTTGAATTTCACAAGGGCCTTGACACGGTTAGCTTCACGGTCCGTGAAGCTTTTCACGGCCCGTGAAGGCTCCCGTTTGTCCCAGACAGGTTTTACAAAAACGGGTGTAACGTCTTGCTCCGAACTCGGAATGAGGTGAGACTGGATGCGTTGGAAAGATAATTCAAAGGGCTTCGATTTGATATATCATGGTCCACCCAGTTCATTTCGAGCTAAGAGATATTCTTATTTAAGGTTGGCCCATCTATCGGCACTTGAGAATAATATAGCCAAGGGAATTCCTTTGAACTTGACTTGATGTAGGAGACCCATGATGATCTTAAACAACATAGATAAGCTAGAATTGAAGGCTTGAGAGTGAATTTATCATGAGCATAAGGTCCCGTACTTAGAAATATCTCACTCCGGAAGCTTTACGGATGACCTCACGACCGTGATGGCTCCCATGAAGTGCCACCTTGGTCCAAAACTTTTCCGAAATCAATTTTCATGCTTTCTTGAGGTCGTACAAAATTCTGGGTCCTTACAGTTATGTTTTATCAAATATTTGTGTTATCTCTACGAAATTTGCTCAGTTTAAAAATAATACAAAATTTAGAGAATCGGTTAAAAAATTATTGAAATTTTTTTAAAAAAAAAATTCCAATTCCTCAAATTTATTTAACTGATTATTTATTTAACCCGACGTACAAAGAAGTAGGTGCATCTCGAATGTTAGATAACATATATTCAAATTTAGAAATTGAAAACAATGAGGATAATCAATCACATAATTTGGTTGTAGTTAAAAGTAGCATTAGAATAGAAGCTAGGAAATTGTATGATTTGGAAGCATATAATGTAGTAGAAACTGTACAATATCAAGAACCACACCTATCTAGGTGTAGATACGAGGATGACATTGATGAGATGTTAGAAAATTATCTTGGACTTAGTACTAACGAAAACAATGATTTTGATTAATACATTAACCAGACTACAAAAAGTATTAAGGATGCAGAGGGGAAGTAGCAACTTTTGGAATGGTGGAAGAATCAGGGTAAAACTTTTTCAAAACTTCAATAGGTGGTTCGTGATATCCTAGTTATTAAAGTATCGTCGATGGCTTCAGAAGGCACTTTTAGTGCGGCAAGATTCCAATTTGGAGAACATAGACATTTACTAGCGGTAGATAGTTTAGAAGTTTTGATTTTATTCAAAGATTGAATCAAATATGAAGCGGAAAAATTTAGGGCGTTCCAACTTTTCGTCTCAATTTGAAGCCGATATAGATAATATTTTATCGGAATCAAGTGAAGACGGCATGGATTTTATGGAGGAACAAGCTCAAGATCCGATTCCAGAAAATGTAACATTAGAAATGTTGAAAACACTTAGGCGAGATTTTCAAAGTGGTATAAGATATTACTATATTACAATAAATAAGGTCTAGTTGAAAAAGAACCCTTCCTAGAAGATGGTTGCGTAAATTAGGTTATTTTCTAATATCTGTACAATTTGAAGTAACATAATAAAATTATAGGCTATTCGCCTTATTTTTGTAAGTTATTATCTTGAATTTACTTTTACTTTAAATCTAGAATTTTTTTAATATACATTTGTCCCCTTATTTCTCAAATCTTTATTAACTTTAAAATATAAAATGAAACATCCAAAAATTTAAACTTTAAAATTAAAAGTTTATATTTAAAATTTTGAAATTTAAACTTTTAAAATCAAAAGTTCTAAAATTTTCAGTTATAATTTGAAAACTTAAAAAATTCAAAATTTAAACTTTTAAACTCAAAAGTTTAAATTTTATATATAAGGTAACTTTAAAACTTTTAAAACCTTTTAAAATTAAACTTCAAAGTTCAAACTTTGAAAAATTTATATAATGATACTATGATAACCCTAAACTGAAAAACATAATTTTTGATTATTTATGATTGTATGTTAAAGGAATAAACTTTAAAACGTATAAAAATTTTAAAGTTTAAAGTTCAAATACTTTATTAAATTTCTATACGTGAGATTTGAGAATTAAGAATTTAAAATTGAACTTTCAAAAATACAACTTTACGAATCGTTCAAAGTTCTTGTCCCCAACGAACCATTCAAAGTTCATATAATTAACCAATAATTAAAAAAAAAGGAATTCCGGAATACCGGTCGGTAAGGTGAGGGGGATTTTTATCGGTTTAGCCGGTGCCGGTACTGGTCCGATTCTGGAGAACAATTCTTCCATATTTTACTGGTACCGGTCTGATTCTGGAGAACAATTCTTCCATATTTTACCAGTACCGATCTGGTTCTGGTAATTATCAGTTCGGTGGTGCCGTACCGGTTCCCCTGCCACCCTTAGCAATCATGCACTTTAACTTTCACATCAGGCATCATTTCAATTAAGGCAGCAAGAAAGGTCTCATTACCCTTCCTCAAGCCTTTGTCAACAACAATAGCAGACAACATGGGGATCTTGTACTTAGCAACTTTTTTGGCTTCTCCATAAGGATGAACAACCTTCATGAAACTAGGATTAGTTTTATTCATAATCATCACACCATCCAAGTGAGGAAAAGAGATAAATTTGTACTCAGAAAATTGATTCCAAGTATGACTTCAAAGTCTCCAAGTGGCATAACCATCAGATTATGTTTTCGCGTCCAACAACCAGTCAACATAGTTACATCATAGGCCATGCCTGCAATAGCTTGCGCCTTAGAACTAACCGTCTGGACATAGGATGGATTTTTTTTCAACTTCAGTCCTATCCTTGTAGCAACGTTAACATCCACAAACGTGTGAGTGGCTCTGGTGTCCACCATTGCTACTATTTGCTTCCCATCAACCTTCATTTCTATGTAAATCAATGAAAAGTGAGGATTCCCAGCCTTGGACATCTCCCCAAACACATTGATCAAACTGATCTGGTTTAGAGACCAGTTCCTTCCTAGCAATGCCTCATGGATTGCTAGAAAGCGGTTGAAAAGGATAAGGCAAAGTGGGATAATTCGTGAGTATATCAAAGAGTTTTCTTCTTTGATGCTGGACATCCTGAACATGTCGGATGAGGACAAGCTTCATAACTTTATTTTGGGCATGCGAGGTTGGGCCTAAAATGAACTTAGAAGGCAGAATGTCAAGGATCTGCCCATTGCCATTGCTGCGGCAGATTCCTTCGTTGATTTCCGCTCACTTCAGCATACTTTTGATGATCCCTCTACTTAAAATACTAAGAAAAAGTTTGAGAAGAAAAGGGAAAGGAAGAAGGAACACCGAAAGGAGACTGCTGACAAGGGCAAGGCTCCAATGAAATATAGGATCAACAACAAGAACAAGAGGAAAGATAAGGGTTGTTGGACTTGTGGTGGTCCACATTTATCCAAGAATTGCCCAAATCGTGAGAGGGTGAATGCTATGCTTGTTAGGAATGTGAATGCGAGTGATGATGATAGAGAAGTGGTAGCTGCACTTGCAAATCCCTTAGGAATGTCTCTAAACCAGATCAGTCTGATCAATGCATTTGGGGAGATGTCCAAGGCTGGGAATCCTCATGCTTTGTTGATTCACATAGAAATGAAAGTTGATGGTAAGCGAATAGTGGCAATGGTTGACACCGGAGCCACTCACACATTTGTGGATGTTAAGTTGTTGCAAGGATAGGACTGAAGTTGAAGAAAAGTCCATCCCATGTCCAGGCGGTTAGTTCTAAGGTGCAAGTTATTGCAGGCATGGCCTATGATGTAACTATGTTTACTAGTTGTTGGACGAGAAAACATAATCCGATGGTTATGCCACTTGGAGACTTTGAAGTCATACTTGGAATCGATTTTCCGAGGAAGATCAGGTTTGTCCTTTTTCCTCACTTGGATGGTGTGATGATTATGAATGGAAACCAATCCAAGTTTCATGAAGGTTGTTCATCCTTATGGAGAAGCCAAAAAAGTTGCTAAGTATAAGACCCCCATGTTGTCTGCTATTGCTGTTGACAAAGGGTCGAGGAAGGGTAATGAGACCTTTCTTGTCGCCTTAATTGAAATGAAGCCTGATGTGAAAGTTGAAGTGCCTGATTGTGTGGCGGAAATGTTGAAACAGTTTGCTGATGTGATGCTGCCTGAGTTGCCAAAGACACTGCCACCAAGGAGGGATATTAATCACAAGATAAAGTTGCTGCCACGTTCGCCGCCGCCTACACAAGCTCCTTATTAGATGGCTCCTAAAGAGTTGACTAAATTGAGGAAACAATTGAATGAGTTACTTGACAACAGATTGATTCAGTCTTCAAAAGCTCCTTATGAATCTCTTGTTTTGTTCCAAAAGAAATAGGATGGATCGTTAAGGATGTGTATAGACTATAGGGCGCTGAACAAGGCCACTGTGAAGAACAAATATCCAGTCCCTTGAGTGCAGGATCTGATGGACAGGTTGAGCAAGGCATGCTAGTTTACAAAGCTGGATTTAAGGTCAGTTTACTGGCAGGTTAGGATAGCAGAGGGTGATGAGCCTAAGACAACTTGTGTCACTCGATATGACTCATATGAATTTCTTGTAATGTCATCCGGCTTAACAAATGCTCCGGCTACAATCTGTAATTTAATGAATGATATGTTGTTTGAGTATCTTGATGACTTTGTGGTTGTTTACTTAGACGACATTATTATTTATAGTCGGACATTAGATGAGCAAGTACAACATCTAAGTATGGTTTTGACTAAGTTGAGGGAATTCACACTTTATGTTAAAATAGAGAAGTGTGAGTTCAGTCAAAAAGAAATAAAGTTTCTTGGGCATTTGGTTAGCGAAAAACAAGTTTGGATGGATCCTAAGAAAGTGAAGGCCATAGTTGAGTGGCAAGCACCTTCAAGTGTGAAGCATTTAAGGTCGTTCCTAGGGTTGTCCAACTACTATCGGAAGTTCATTGCGTGGTACTCTAAGAGGGAAACGACCTTGACTGATTTAATGAAAAAAGATGTCAAATGGGTGTGATCAGCGCGATGCGAAGAAGCTTTTCAAAACATGAAGGAAGTTGTTGCATCAGAATCAGTACTAAGGCTGCCTGATTTTGAGTTACCTTTTGAGGTGCATATTGACGCATCGGATAAGGCTATTGGGGGCGTGTTGGTGTAGGAAGGCCATCCTGTGGCCTTTGAAAGCAGGAAACTGAATGATGCTGAGCAAAGGTACTCCACTCATGAGAAAGAGATGGTTGTTGTGGTGCATTGTTTGCAGACTTGGCATGTGTATTTGCTGGGAACTCGCTTTGTTGTGCGGACTGACAATGTGGCTAACACATTTTTCAAGACTCAAAAAAAGTTAAGTCCAAAACAGGCTCGCTCGCAAGAATTTCTAGCAGAGTATGACTTCGTGTGTGAGCATAAACCAGGAAGACATAATCAAGTTGCATATGCACTAAGCAGAAAAGAGGTATTTGCTGCAGTGTATTCTATTTCAAAACTTGAAACTGATTTTATTGACAGGATCAACTTGTGTACATTGAATGACCCACTCAATGTTAAATGGATGGGTCAAGTTCAAGATAGGACATTGAGACGATACTGGATCGAGGATGATCTACTCTATTTTAAAGGGAGGGGGCATTGTGGTTCCAAACGGTGGTGGACTATGTAAAGAATTCATAAGAGAGGCGCATGACACTACTTGGGCTAGTCATCCAAGCGTGGAAAGGATGATGACACTACTGTCTCGTGTGTAATTCTGGCCTAAGATGGAAGACGATATTGAAGCATACGTGAAGACTTGTCACATTTGTCATGTGGACAAGACTGAAAGTAAAAGAGAGGCAGGATTGTTGTGTATTTCTGGCTTTCCTAAGGTTGAAATAAGGCATCAATCATGGTGGACAGATTTTCGAAATATGTTGTGTTTATTGCTGCACCTAATTTGTGCTCTTCTGAGGTTGTTGCTGATTGTTTTATAAAAATGTTGTTAAGTACTTTGGTGTCTCGACTGACGTTGTGAGTGATAGAGACACAAGGTTCACAGGCAGGTTTTGGACAGCTTTGTTCAACATGCAGAAGATTCATGTTACGGAGATGAGGATGTTGAGATGAATGTGTGGATATACTAGGAGTGACAAGATCAGGAATGTGGTTATTCAGGAGAACATGGGAGTAAATATGTGATAGACAAGATGAGAGAAGCGAGACTGAGATAGTTTGGACATGTGCAGATGAGGTCTGTCCATGTCCCACCTTGGAGTTATGAGAGGTTGAATTTAGGGGGTTTCAAAGAGGGGTAGGACGAAAAAGTATTAGGGAGAAGTGATTAGATATGATATGTCGCAATTTCATATCACCAAGGACATAACTTTAGATAGACAGGAGTGAAGGTCGTATATTAGGGTAGAAGGCTATTAGAGATAGAATGTTATCTTGCCTTGTGATGGTTTATGGTTTGTCATAGGAGTAGTCATGCCATTATAGTTGTGTTGTTATTGCTTTTTGATTATCAAATTATTTTACTAATTTTAGTGTTTTTGTCTTATAGAGTTTATATTACTCTTCGTTTTAGCAGCTATGCTATATCTATTGTTTTTTATTTTCTTATTTGGGGTTGATACATTTGAGATGATGGTTTTTTGAAATCAGTTTCTTTGTTTCCATGATGTAGCAGTAAGGTCTGCTTACACTCTACCCTCTTTGGATCCCACTAGTGGAATTTCATCGGGTATATTGTTGTTGTATATTCATTAGGAGTAATTGATAAAATTGCTGTCATGTAAATAGGAGGTTACAGGTTTAAGCTTTGGAAATAATCTCTGGGAGAAATACAAAGTAAGGTTCTATATAATAGATCCTTATGGTCGGGCCCTTCTCCAGACCTTTTGCATAGGAGGATCTTTAGTGCACCAGGCTACCATGCATTCATTAGGAACTGCACATTTAACATTGTTGAAGTTAAATCCTGTAGAGTACAGGTCGTGGTTTTTCACCCTTCTTGAGCCGGGGGTTTTCCACGTAAAACTGCTGCGTCCAGTTTATTTCTGCATCATTGAAACACGTCGGTTAACCTGTTCCAACGATTAGGCAAATCCGTAGGGGGTGCAAAACCTAACAAGTGGTATCAGAGCGGGTTTTCTTATTAAAGGCTAGTACCTAAGAATTGATCCAGATGAATACTGCACCACCTTTTGGACATGGAGAAGGACAGGATGACTATGAGCTGGATTAGAGGAACATGATACCTGGTCCATCCACTGGACAAGCAGAGGGCACACAGTCAGGGGGAACTATAGAAAGTTGGATCAGAGGAACAAGTCAGACTACCTGGTCTATCCACTGGACAAGCAGATGGCACACAGTCAGGGGGAACTATGGAAAGCTGAAAATAAATCAGAAAAGATGGATAGGCCTGACACTCAGAAAGTTTGTCATCATCAAAAAGGGGGAATTTGTTGGAGCAGTAAAGTTTTGATGGCTGACAAAAGATAATGAAACAGGTTGGACTACCCGGTTCTTTCAGCGTACTATTTTCATGGCAAAACTGCACACGCATCACACAATAAAAATGGAATAATTGGTGCTGGAAATAAGGAGGATAACAAGGAATATTATTCCAAGTTGAACTCCTAGAAGAAGAAAGTTCCAAAGAAGGAAATATTTTTCAAGAAGCATGAAAAAAGGGGAGAAGCATGAAATAAGGAGGATAACAAGGATATTATTCCAAGTTGAACTCCTAGAAGAAGAAGGTTCCAAAGAAGGAAATATTATTTCAAGAAGCATGAAAAAAGGGAAGACTGATTAGGAAAAGGAATTCGAAAAGAAGTTGGAGAACGACTTATCTGTAGCTATAAAACTAGAGAGAATTCACAGAAGAAAGAGGGGCGCAGAAAAAAAAGAAAGAAGGGCGCAGAAAAAAGAGAGATTCAGAGAGAAAAAAAAGAGATTCGCAGATGAAGAAAAAAAAGAAAAAAAAAACAGAGGCGCTGTAGAAATTACAACAAGAAGAATTGTTAGAGCTAACAAGTTTCTTTCTGCAGCATAGTTTTTTTCTTTCGTTCTTGATAGTTGAACACTGTAATCTCTCAGTACTTATAAACTGGGAACATAATCCTTGGGAGATTTATGTGTAGCAAATAGGCTAGGGAAGTTGAGTTGAAGTTTGAATTGTTGGATCTTAGGGCTAACTAGCTAAAGATCTAACTGAGGTTGTAATTGTTGTTGAAGGCTCTTTTGAAGTAGTGAAGTTGAAGTTAAATCCTGTAGAGTACAGGTCGGGGTTTTCCACCCTTCTTGAGCCGGGGGTTTTCCACGTAAAACTGCTGCGTCCAGTTTATTTCTGCATCATTGAAACACGTCGGTTAACCTGTTCCAACGATTAGGCAAATCCGTAGGGGGTGCAAAACCTAACAAACATTCTCGTGCCAAAGTATCAGGGTGTCACTCATTTGCTAATTATCTTGTGTCAATTTAGCTTTCCTGAAAAATTACAGCAATAGTTGATCCATTGAAGGCATTCTTTTTTGCTAAAGTGCGTGCTAATTGCTTTCCCTTACAATCTTTAAAAAAAATAAAAAATTGGGTGTATTATTTGATCTTCTTTGCATAACTGGACTGAGTTGCCTTATTTCTCCTTGATATCTCTGCTTGAACTTTAAATGTATCGCTTGCAAAAAATTTAAATATTTCCGGCCTTTTTCTCTCACTCATGCTAGCAGGTGATGAAATATGAGAATCAGAAGTAATTTTTACATACTGTGGAACCTCGAAGACCTGAAAAATAACAGAGCAGAACAGGGATATGTCATTTAGCCGGAAAGTCCTCTACTTACATGCTTGGCAAAGATACTCGCAGTCTCCATGGCTAATCCAAACTTATTCTTTCTCAGGCGTTGTCACAAGAAGACGAAGCTTGCTCCTCTACAGGTTTGTGATGCTTCAATTTCTCTCCCTCAATGAGTATTGCTTTCAGTATACTCTCTTTTATTACCCCTGTATGTATTTGTTTATTCATACAAGTTCACATACAGGAACGTAGAATGATTGACTGCTTCCACATTTGGGCCAAAGGAGGTGATGGTGGCAACGGTTGTATCAGTATTCGTCGTAGCCGACATGATTGTCGTGGCAGACCTGATGGTATGTTCTCTAATCACTTTATACCTCAGTGGTGGTAAGGAGGAAATGATTAACTAGTTGGCTTCCTTCTTCGTTATGTGTTGTCTTTTCTTTCCCAAATGAAGTCTTTTCTTTCCCAAATGAAGTCTTACCCCTTACCTTGTCACCAACAAAAAAAAAAGGTTTTGCCCATTCTTTATTTTTATTCTTGTTTTTCTCGTATATTGCTCTTTTTTTCTTTCAATTTTCTTTCTGTTATAACATTGCTTGACTGTGCATTTCGTGTCTTGGTTCCCAAAAGATCATTTGGTTATCTATTCTCTTTTACTTTGCAAGACAACCTGCTCACTTACTGAAAAAGGGAAGGATCAAGGAACTGTCAAATAGCTTTCAATAAAATTATTAAGCATTAAGGGGCTTTAAATAACCAACATAAAATAAAAATCTGCATAATTTGAAATTTAAAATAATCTAAAATATCTCAATAACTTAATTAAAATTCAAAATTCAAATTTATCTTAAACTAAATAACTTATTTTGCAAACTATTGCAGTAACTAAAAGCAAATATCAACAAGTTTGAACCATAAACCAACTATTCCCTAGGCTTTAGCCCCAAGACTAACTACTTTGTTGGTTGGCTGGATGAAATGCTTGTTTGGAGCGAAAACTCAGTAAACAAAAAACCAATTATTTGTAGAGTCTCCAAAACCTCAAATACAGAAAAAGAAATACAAGATTGAGAGAAAATAAAGAATAAATTCATACACCACAATGGAAAAGATAGCTATACTTTGTTCACTTGCCTTGAGAGAGGAATGTTAACCTGAGAGAGAAGGAGAAATGTAATATAGTTTGATCTGCTTTGAGCAAGTTTTTTTTAATGACAAGGAAATCCACAGTTGCTACCTTTGGGTGTGCACAGGGTAAAAAACCCCTCTTATGCAATAACTCGCAAACCACACAAGAGAGGTACTCCGCACTGGGCAAGTCCGGTGCAACGAACTCAACCTAGAAATTGCTAATTCATGTCCTAGTAGCAAATCTATGTGTTTCAGGGGTAATATGGCTGTGCTGGCAAAAACAACAAAGTCTATGGGTTTTCCAGTGAAAAGTGAACACAACTTAACCCATTTAAAAGACTCCAAACATACATGAACTTAGTTATAATGATCAAATTGCAGTTGAAGTACTTATTTGCGATATACAATAAAACCAATACTAATCCGATTCTTCAAGTTTGAGATTCAAATACCCAACCACTTCTTGTTGGGATCACTTTGTGCACATCGTTTTAGGTGCACACTTCTTTGAAGCACATTCTTCCCTCCTGAAACGGTTTCCCCTACTTCGCGTGGGTTCATCCATTTTAGTGATGCAATGATGGCTGTTAATAACACTGCCCTAAGGAATGTCTTTTCATTCTTCGCCTCCTAGCTAAAAGTACTCCACTTTGTTTTCCCAGAGAACTTCCCGAAAAAGGTTTAGTATCTGTATATGTTCCTAGTGTGCCCTTTTCTTTGACCTTTATAATGTAATTGTTTTTTCTTTTCTTCTTTTTTTCTTCATACATTTTGCTTTACCAATATAACTCATTTTATGATATGCAGTCAAGCTTGATTTGCTATGTGACCAGTTGTAGGGTTTCCTCTTTTCTCTACCTCCTAGTTGGACTGAATGCAGGTGGGAATGGTGGATGGGGTGGTGACGTGATATTGGAATGTACACCTACCATGTGGGATTTGAGTGCTCTGCAGCATCACATTGTGTGTTTTCTTCCCTACTGCATGATTCTGTTGCAGAATTAACTATTAATTCAGTTTACCCTGTTATTGATTGATATATGTGACACACTTCGTATTCTAGTTGCATTATTTTTGTGACATGTTTCAGAATGCAAAGAGGGGAGGAAATGGGTCTTCGCAGAGGATGGTGTCAAAGGCTAACCTGTAATTGGTGATTATGCGTTCACAACACTGAGGCCTAACTTAGGTAATGTAAATTATTACGATTTTTCTTTAACTGTAGCTGACATCCCAGGACTCATAAGAGGAGCCCATGAAAATTGTGGTCTTGGGCATGCTTTCCTTCGGCACATAGAACGTACAAAAGTTCTAGCATATGTGGTGGACTTGGCTGCAGCACTGGGTGACAACAAGGGAATACCACCATGTGAACAGCTAAATAACTTGTTTTTGGAACTCGAGTACTATTGTGAGGGTTTGTCTGATCAACCATCCTTAGTGGTGGCTAACAGAGTCGATGAAGATGGGGCTGAAGAGGTATATAAAGTACTAAAACGCCATGTATGTGGTGTGCCCGTTTTCCCAGTTAGTGCAGTTCTAGAGGAAGGAGTACCAGAACTGAAGATGGTCTAAGGGTGCTCATCAGTGGTGAACAAAGATACAGGCTAAAATTAGATGGTATAGTTCTTCACCAGGATGCTGCTTTGGGGAGCATCTAGTCTTGTATCCTTTCCCTTGAAATGAAATATTTTTTTTGCCTTGGGAATAAAGTTGCATATATTTGTTTAGCATATATCTCTTATGACCACTTACATATTGAATGGAAAAATGACTTTTGTAAAAAGATGTCATGGAACAAATTGTAGTAGTGTTAAAGAAGAATCTTACAACTTTTTATCGTGTAAGAAATAGTGATATACTTCTCTTTTTAATTATACAAAAGAAAAGAAGATGGAGGCATCCTCTTTTGGTAAAAGATACGTGAAAGCTTTGATGAGCATTTTCAAAAGCAAAATGGGATTGATGAGTTGATAAAAACACCACTTTGGAAGGCTGGAAATTAAAGTACAATGAGAAACTTTTCTTGGTATGTCACAGTCATTTTTCACAAAACCAAATTTTTTTTTAATCAAGGACTAATGTTTGATTTTTGTTCCTGTTAATAAAATAGTACAAATATAGATATTTGTTGGATACTGCCAACATCCTACCTATGGCAAAGCCCATGAGGGGGCTGGGATAGCCGGGGTTGGACTCATGATCGAACATGACAGTTGGATGGTGGACTTGGTTAAAAAATAAACTTGCGCTTTTGCTATCAGCTATAGTTTTTTACATAATGGTAAGCGTTTGATCGTAACAATATCTACCGTAACTTCTTCTTCCTCCTTATTTCAAAGAATTTAGTGTGGAAACTTTGAAAAAGAATGAGACCACAGATTGAAAAATCGAAAAAGATTGAGAATCATAGTTGGATTTGTTTGGGAAAAAAAATGAAGATAGAACTGATTTTGCCTTTGGAAGTACTTGGTAAACCATAAGTGTGATATAAGCATCCACTAATGGTGGTAGAGATGAAGAGCTTATTATGTGATAAATGAAATTTTTGATTTTAGTTATATATTTGAACATTTGAAAAATATAGGTAAATCTTGACGATTTATAAGGATTTATAAACAATATGTATCAAAGTTATAGCACAATTTATATGACAATTCGTCATAACTCGTGAAAAATGCAAGTTTTTGTCCACCCATCAAACTCCTAACATATTTCTCAAGACTTAAAGATCAATTTGTTCCAAAGCCATTACACAATCTATTCTGAAGTCTTGACAATCCGTCGAAGCTATTAAAAACAAGACAATATTTTGTGTTATATTTTGGTAAATCGTGGCGACAAGGCCACTTTGTAACTTTTCAAAGTACTTGATCCTAAAAGTGATCATCAAATTATTGTGTCAAAACTAATAATGCTCTAATAAATAATTAGAAGCTATTTGATAAGATTCTGCAACTATGGAGAATTTAACAAAGTTTCTTGTATAATCTCCAATATTTGTATAAAATTCCAAATAAGCCTACTTAGTTCGGTTGTATCGATACATATATATATGATCTTGTCAATGCTTTTTAATAATTATTTAATTGAACAAAAACAAAATTTTACATTAATCAAATCACTTTGCACAAGTCTCCCAATATTACGAAACCAATTGGATAATGTTTCTTGTTTATATTATTAATGTTAATTTTTAAAGCCAGAAAGGTCTAGAAATCCTATATCGATATCCAAGGCAGATATTGATTTATATGATATAATTTGACAAACACGTATGATATTAATAAAAATTGTAATTGGTAGGAAGTATATTTGAGCCACTATTAAACAATAGTAGTATACAAATTCTCCATTATTAATATATTGGCATATTTATTCCTCATTTCTCCTATAAAAAGCCCTAGCTCTATGCTTCACCTTTCATCATAACTACAACAACAAATAATTAAATCTCTCTTATTTTCCAGTAATCAAGCATGTCTTGCTGTGGAGGAAGCTGTGGCTGCGGATCTGCCTGCAAGTGCGGCAGTGGCTGTGGAGGGTAAAATCGACTTTTGACTTCCAATTTTGCAAAAGTTTTTCCAAAGTGAACTAATTGGGTTGAGTCTTTGCTAACTCAAACTTTCTTTTTCCTTTTACCAAAACTAAACTTATGCCCATTTGAAGTAAACTATTTGTATTCATATATTTCTTTACATTTTATGCTCCCTTACTATTAAAATTCACCCCTCTACTATTAGAACTGCGAGTTGATGTCAGCACTCACCTAGGGGTGGGTCCGTAAAACCAAAAACCGAAAACCGAACCGAAACCGATCGAAAAATACCAAAAAAAAAACCGCACCGTAAAAAATCGAAACCGAACACAAAAAACCGAACCGAACCGATTTTGTGCGGTTTCGGTTTCGGTTTTGGTCTTCTAAAATCGAACCGAACCGTCAAAAACCGATTTGTTTTGCTTTACTTAAATTCTACTACATCATATCATTTAAAGTTATCATTAAGTAAAACGAAAAGATATATTTTGTTCAACAATCTATTTGGTGTGATTGCATCGTTGCTTTAATATTTTTTCTTATTTTGTCTTTACTTATTACTATTTAATAATTTTGTGTTATTATTTATCCTACCTTTTCATAATAGCTCCATCCCATATCCAACAATTTCTTATATATTTATCATTCAAATTATGAATATGCCCACATTATATAACAACAACGAATGATATAATCCATCAAAATATTATATTCATTGAAATAATACAAAATAACACATAACAATCATCCAAACAAAGAATAAGTTGCAATATCAAAATGAAAAATAGAGACAAACTTTGATGTCTATGGAATTCTACCAAGGGAAAATGCAAAAAATCGCCTTTAAATTTCTCGATATAACTTAATTTAGCACTGTAATTTTATGATATTTATTTACCTCGTCATTCTAGTAAAATTAATATATGAATGTGATTTATAGGTAAATGAATATATCAACATTCTGTAAAATTTGCAAGAAAATTTTATTTAGATAATGGTTGAATCATAATTTGCTCCAATAGACCATCCGAACAAATGATAAAATATTATTTTAATCTTTTTATATATTTTGACTGATATTTAAAAAATATATTATGTGTGTATGCTCATAAATATTTATTAGGTAAATAAGTTAATTATATAAATTATGTCTTTTCTTTTAACTATACACTTCAACATCAATTGACTTGAACCTTCCAAGGAGTATTTGATACTTGTTTTTCTAGAACATATGTTTGCAATTTTCTTGGTGATAATTGTAGTTCTTATATTGTGATACTTGTACTAATCCAAACTTTACTCTTTACCAATTGTTTAGCATATCTATACGATGATACGTCTCTACCCAACATATTATTTTACTTTAAAAAATTATTTTTAAAAACCGAAAAACCGAAAAAAACCGAAAACCGAACCGAAAAAAACCGAACCGAAAAACCAATGGTTTACTTTTTTTTGGGGCAAAACCGAACCGAACCGAACCGCCAAATCACCTTCCGTTCGGTCTTTGGTTTTAGGGAAAAACCGAACCGCAAAAACCGAACCCACCCCTACACTCACCTTGTATGATATACTAATAGGGTGTATATATATCGACAAGGTATCGAAGGAGATTAAGTTCAATCATATATGATACCGATATAGTATCAATATACCGATAGAGTATCACAAAAGAATATATTTTCTACTAATTTAAAATTTAATAAATAAGTTTGTAATTTTAATAATTTTCTCTTAATTATTTTATTTATTAAAAAAAGAGCTCAAAATTATATGATACTCATAGAGTATCAATATACCGACAGAGTATTACAAGAATATATTTTCTACTAATTTAGAGTTTAATAGATAATTTTGTGATTTTAATAATTTTTCAGTCATATACGATACCGATATGATATAAATGTACCAACGGAGTATTACAAATATATTTTCTACTAATTTCCAGTTTAATATTTTTGTAATTGTTTTTTATTTATTTCTTAAAAGAAACATAATCCTATATGATACCAATTGGTTATCAATATACCACCAAAGTATCACAAAGGATTGAGTTCATTCTATAAGATACTGATATGGTATATATATACTGCCGGACTATCACAGAGAATTATTTCATAGTATTCATGCTGACATTATATTGACGTTGTACTGCTGTTAGCATGACGTCATGGGCGAAATAAAAAGGAAAAAGTGCGGTAAGAAGGTAAATAGTTTGAGTCATGGGCTCATTGAGGATGAATAATTTGGATTGAGTCCATTAAGGATAAATACTTTCACATGAGGTCGATTTTGTGTAGTTTTCACTATAATTATCATATCTCATTACATCTTTTTTTTTAAAAAAAAATAACAAAAATGCAATTATATAAAGTAATACTTCCTTCATCCCTTTTTAGTTGTTATGTTGTATTTTTTTCGAGAGTCGATTTGACTAATTTTCAAAGCTAAATTTAGAGTACATAAATTTGAAATAAAAATTTGGATATTCAAATAATTATATGAAAAGTACTATAAATTGCAATTTTTTTGAATATCGTGATGAAAAATTATATCTTAAAATATTAAATAAAGTTCATATGATTCGTCTTTAATAAAAGAAACTATGACAATCAAAAAGAAAGGGAGAAACTATTAATTAATTATGCACTCAAGGGTGTGGTCAATGAATAGTTGAGAACGATAAGGTCTCATATTTAAATTTTAGTAGATACCAAAAAGAAAAAAATATTAGGTAATTTTTTCGTCTGTCCTAATTTAGAAGGACAGAATTATCTGATAGCTGTTACTAATAGGAGATGATAAATTCATATTAAAAAAATCACAAACTATTAATTGACAAATCATATTGTAAATAACTCCGAAATGCGTATAATAGTTAAATTTCAGTCCCAATTCTTCTTAGACTATTGGATCGACTGTTCATCAATTTGTTTCTACAAGGGGTCATTTGGTTCTGAACAAATTATTCTAGATCAATTATTTCGGGATAAGTTATTTCACTATGTATATGAGATAATTTATTCTATCACTATGATATAAATGATGGAATAAATAATTCAAGGACTACTTAATGCCTTCGATCAAATGCAAGATAAACTAATCATGTATTTTAACCCAATCAAAATTATAAATATCTTATATCTCACCCAAACGACTTGTGACTGTAGGTGTGGTATGTACCCGGACATGGAGAAGTCTACTACCTTTACCATTATTGAAGGTGTTGCACCCATCAACAAGTATGTATACACATAATTTTCCCCCCTTGTTGTACTATATATTTATTAAAGGCTTAACTCATAAACAGACGCCTAAACTTATCCTCATTTCATTTAAACACCTAAACTAAAACAAGTTCCTAATAGACACCTCAACTGCTAAGATTTGATCCCATTAAACACTTTTATCCTACTTGGCACTCTCCACAGTCCTTTTTCATGTTAATTGTACTTTTTTTTAATTGTAGTATAAAAGTGTTTAATGGGATCAAATCTTAGCAATTGAGATGTGTATTAGGAACTTGTCTTAGTTTAGGTGTTTAAGTGAAAAATAAGGACAAGTTTAGATTTCTGTTTATGAGTTAAACCTTTATTATATAAAGAATATATATCTTTAGAGACAAAATTAGCAAGATTACTTAGTTGTAATATAATAAAATGTTGCAGCTATGAAAGGGTTGAGGAGAAAGCAGCAGGAGAAGGATGCAAATGTGGATCAAACTGCACTTGTGACTCTTGCAATTGTTAAGAAAGAACGTATCCTTACAAAAGAAAACTTTTATTTTCTGTAATAATAAGACTATTACAGCCATAGAACTGATTATGATGATCATGATCAATTCTTAGGTTTGTGTGACATGTCTTGAGTGTGAGATTTGGGGTTGTAACAGAAATGCATCATATATAATACTTACCATTTAAGTAGTTATATTTTCAATATTAGTCGTTTTTCTTTTTTTTCATATCTAGTATATTCTGCTTATGGGGTTTGATTTTGAGATATGATTTTCCGGAAACAACCTCTCTATCTCTATGAGGTAGTAGTAAGGTCTGCTACATTTTATCCTCCCCAGATTCCACTTATGAAATTCCACGGGGTATGTTATTGTCGTTGTTACCATTTAAGTAGTTAATGCACACAATTTATCTACTTATTAATTAATCATAGTTAGTTAATGCATGTTTTTATTTTATTTAAATCACTTAATCATGGTAAATGTTAATTCTATAAGGTATACATTTTCAGATGATGTTTAATAGTTGTTAATTAATGGCAGTGGATGGAGGGTTAGTGGTTGAAAACATTTTCTTTTCAAACCTTTTTCCTTATGCTGAAAAGTACTCCCTCGGTCCCATATTATATGGACACTTTCTATTTTACACGATTATTAAGAAACTATTAATACACTAGTAAATTTTACCATTTTATCTTTTACTTATATCAATGTACATTAAATTAAGTTATATTAGAAAAGGTCATTAATACACTAATTAATAGTGGGGTAAAATGGGAAAAAATAATTAATCTATCTTAATTTAGTAAGTGCTAATATATACGGGACAAATATTTATAGAAAGATGCTCATATAATATGGGATGGAAGTCATATTAACAGGGATGATGGTCCCCAAGGAAAGATCATCTTTTTCTAAATAATATTTTTTTCACATACAAGACTTACAACAACAACAACATACCCAGTGGAATCCCACAAGTGGGGTCTGGGGAGGGTAAAATATACGCAGACCTTACCACTACCTCAAAGATGTAGAGAGGTTGTTTCCTGAGAACCCTCGTCTCAAAAATCCATAAACAGAATAAACTAAATATGACAAAAAGCACATGTCAATATGTAAATGTGATAAGAATTAACACACATACAACAGATATAAAAGACGCCTACTCATGCTACCTTACTATACCTCCACCTAACCTTACCAACTTGTCACGCCCCAGGAGGGTACCCTTGGCGTGGCTGGCACTTGGAGACTATTGCTAGTCCCCAAGTGAATCACTTAACCTCATCACATCGTTCAATCAATAAAGTCTACTGAATAGCGAAAAGTATAAGTAAATGGGCACATCTCGTCTAAAGTCTCATAATAAATAGATAATACTAAAGGCTAGTAGAAAGAACTAGCTCACAAGTCTCAACATTAACACTCAACCATCGTCTATGAAGCCTCTATTACTACTCATGTGGAGCTAATGACAGACCCATGGCTACCCAGATCAAACATAAAGGAAATAGTTCAATCTAACTCTAAAGCATGATAGAAATAAATGTAGGGGATCCTCCGGAGTAGAGGAGGCTCACCAAATCATCGGTGAATCTCAAACCTTCAACGGAGCGCCTGTTGACGATCTCTAGTACCTGCCGCTGCATCATAAAATGATGCAATCCAAAGGGGACATCAGTACTTGGAATGTACTGGTATGTAAAATAGCTGAGTGAAACAGAAACAGGTAGAATAACATGGAAACAACATCAACTTAAAATAATCATCAAATAACATCAAATCGTCACATGACTATCTATGCAAGAATAAAGAGTAGACAGGTGACATATCAACAACTCAAACTCATCAATCATCTCAGGCTTATCTCAAAGGAGCTCACCTCCTCTTATCTCATCTCATCTCAGAGGAGCTCACCTCCTCTCATCTCATCTCAAAACTCATCGCAAACTCGGAGTACTCAAGGTAGGAAATTTATGGGAGTTTCTCTTATCCGACAACAATCACTTATGAGGCAATGAATGTACAACAATTACGTTGATGTTGCCACAGCTGTTCCAGACTTTCCAGGTAGGGAATGAATCGAAATCATATCAGCTCACCCAATATGGAGTCAGTCGTCAATAAGCCCATTATTATTTGAGGGACTTCTAATCAAGAGAGAACCACAATATATGTGATGGTTCTCGGCCTCACCTACGTTTGGCGACGTAGTTTGACGAGTTCAAGTTGGACTAACTCTTACTCTTTCGGTGTTTGATACTCCTCCCATGACTCAATGCTTATAAAACTATCAATCCAATCAAACCAATCAACTCATAGGGGCATTGGCCCTATCATCAATCAACGTCTCGTAGGGGCTTTAGCCCTCTCATCAATTAACATTTCATAAGGACTTTAGCCCCCTCATCAATCAATCTCATCAATGACTCAAGATTTAGAACAATCATTAGGAACAATCGAATAGACACGTCGGTGGAGTTTATTTATAGAGACTCATAAGACAATCAATTTCTATCAACTCATCATCACCCTCTCATCACAATCAACAATCTCACTTCAAAGCTCTAGACTCAATCATCAAGTTCATTATGCATGCTTTTCAAAATAGTCATGTAGGTTATGCAAATTCTCATGAAAATGTTCGATTCAAGAAAACAATTAGTATGATGATCATCAACATAGGAAAACATGTAATTTCAAATATAGTTTTTAGAAAAGCCTACAAAGATCATGCATGTAAACTATCCAAAACATCAACTCATCTATGACCTCTGTGGGGCACATGAGAGAGCAATCTCATGTTTTTAGTTTAGCCTTACATACCTGGAATGCACCTATCAACGAAGCACGTCAAGGATCTCTTCTTGAATCTCTCAACTCAAGCTCTTCTCTTCTCTTTTCAAGCCCTAGCCTTAGTAAAGTATTGGAATAGGACTTAGAATGGGGGTTTTAGACCCTCTTTACATCAAACTGACCTTATTAGATCGTGTATAGAGTTTAGGAGGGGTGGAAAATTAACCGAAAAGCCCATCATAATAATTTAGAAATTTTCAACTCGGAAAAGACCCAGTCCACGACGCGGACTAGTCGCGTACAGTGTATTTTTAGAAGAAGTTTTCTAAACGCGTTTTCTCAATCCTGTCAAAAATTTTAAAAAGAATACAAGTATGGGTCCGCGATGGGTGCGCGATGCGCTCCTGTCGCGTACTAACACTGTTTTGTGTTTCGGATCAAAAATTTATCTTTTGATCGGGTCGCTCTAAAAATCGATCGAGACCATTTTCCCACTCAATTTTTCGTGCTGATTACAAATCCGACCTCGAATTTTCCATACGAGCATCGAAAGATGCATTACGTGCATACCCTCTCTCCAGGGATATTTTGGTAATTTTATCGGGCGTTACACAACCAATTAGCCTACTACTCTAACTCGCGACCTTCACTCCTTTCTATCTAAGTTCATGTCCTCGGTGAGATCCAATTTCGTCATATCTTGTCTGATCATTTCCCCCCAATACTTCTTCGGTCTACCTCTACCCCTCCGTGTAACTCCCAAAACCAACCTCTCGCACCTCCTAACAGAAGCATCGGTATTCCGTCTCTGCATATGTCCAAACCATCACAGTCTTGCTTTCCTCATCTTATCAGCCACCGGGGCAACCTCTAGCTTCTCCCGAATGGTTTCATTCCTAATCTTATCCATCCTTGTATGACCACACATCCATCTCACCATCCTCATCTCTGCAATATGCATCTTCTGAACATATGTATTTTTTATTGGCCAACACTCCACACCATACAGCAAAGATGGTCTAACCACCATTCTGTAAAACTACCTTTGAGTTTAGGTGGTATCTTTTTGTCACACAATACTCTAGAGGCAAGCCTCCATTTACTCCATGTTTCCCCAATACGATGTATGACATCATCGTCAATATCGCCACTACTTTGGATGATGGACCCCAAATACTTAAAGTTTTCCCTCTTGGGGATAAGTTGAGTGGAAAGCCTCACATCAATGTCTGTTTCATCCCTTGCAACACTAAATTTGCACTCCAAGTATTCTGTTTTGGTCCTACTCAGTTTGAATCCTTCGGACTCCAAGACGTGTCTCCAAGCGTCCAATCTATCATTAACTTTAGTCCGAATATCATCAATCAGTACTATGTCATCTGCAAATAGCATACACCATGGAACCTCCTTGGATAGATCGCGCCAGCTCATCCATCACTATGGCAAACAGGAAAGGGCTCAACACAGATCCTTGATGAAGTCCATCTCAACAGGAAAATACTTTGAGTCTCCTCCCACCGTTCTTACCCGAGTTTTGGCTCCATCGTACATGTCCTTGATCACCTTAATATATGCAATTGGGACACCTTTCACCTCTAGACACCTCCATAGGACATCCCTTGGAACTTTGTCATAGGCCTTCTCGAGATCAATGAACACCATATGAAGGTTCTTCTTTCTTTCCCTATATTTCTCCATTAATCTCCGAACAAGATGAATTGCTTTAGTAGTCGACCGCGCCGGCATGAATCCAAACTGATTCTCTGAAATAGACACTACTCTTCTCACCCTCATCTCCACCACTCTCTCCCAGACCTTCATAGTGTGACTTAACAACTTGATACCCCTGTAATTGTTACAGTTTTGAATATCCCCTTTGTTCTTGTACAATGGAACCATTGTACTCCTCTTGCATTCATCAGGCATTTTGGCAGTCTTCATAATAGCATTGAACAGTCTAGTCAACTACTCTATGTCATCCTTGACCATGTTCTTCCAAAAATCTACCGGAATCCCATTGGGTCTGACCACCCTCCCTCTCTTCATCCTACTAATAGCCCTTCTAACCTCCTCAACTTTGAATCGCCTGCAATAGCCAAAATCACGATGACTTTAGAAGTGTGCCAACTCACCCAGCTCAATATTTCTATCTCCTTTTTCGTTTAAGAGTTTATGAAAGTAAGCTTGCCACCGTAGTTTAATGGAAGTGTCATCCACCAACACCTTACCCTCCTCATCCTTGCTACACTTCACTTGGTCTAAATCGCGAGCTTTCCTTTCTCTCTCTTTAGCGAGCCTATACAATCTCTTGCCCCCACCTTTATCACGTAGCTCCTTGTATGGGCGCTCAAATGTTGTTGTCTTAGCACTCGTTACCGCCATCTTTGCTTCTGACTTAGCCGTCTTATATGTCTCCTTAAGCATTCATTTTTCATCTTCATCTCTACACTCCAACCACTTCATGTAAGCAACCTTCTTATCTTTCACTTTGACCTGAACTTCCTCATTCCACCACCAATCTCCATGACGTCCATTAAAGGTCCCTCTTGAAACTCCTAGTACCTCGGTAGCTACCTTTCTAATGCAACCAGAAATAGTATCCCATATATTGTTCACATTTCCGCCACTACTCCAAGCCTCTAAGTTTCTCAACTTTTCTTCCATCTCTCGGGAGAAACCAGGAGTAAGGCATTCTCATCTAATCCTCGGTTGGGCATAAATAACCTTCTTTGTCTTTTCTCTCTTGATATCTAAATGCTTTTCTAGAAGCCTATGTTGAGTGGAAATGTTTTCACTCGGAATAACCTTGCAATTCTCCCATGGACTTCTATCGCCCTTCCGGAGAAATAGGTAATCTATCTGAGTCTTAGCTACTGTACTACGAAAGGTAATCAAGTGATTTTCCCTCTTCGAAAAACATGAGTTAGCAATAACTAACTCAAAGGCCTTGGAAAAATCCAAAAGAGACGTCCCACCTCCATTCCTCTCCCCAAAACCAAACCTCCATGAACATCTTCAAACCCGCTAGTGGTTTCCCCGATATGCCCATTAAAGTCACCCCCAATGAAGATTTTTTGTCTCTAGTATACCTCGCACAACCTCATTCAGATCTTCCCAAAAGAACCTTTTGGCTTCCTCATCTAGGCCTACTTTAGGCGCATAAGCACTAACTACGTTCACTACATGTCTATCAACCACGAGTTTGATAAGCATCATCCTATCATTAATCCTCCTAACCTCAACCACATAATCCCTAAGGTCCTCATCTACTAGGATACCTACACCTTTTGTATCCCTAGATCACCTGAGTATCACATCTTAAACCCATCCAGGTCCCGAGCTTTGGTACCTACCCATCTGATCGATCTCCTGAACACACGCTTTAATGTGTCTCCTCTTAATACATTTTACTAGCTCTATGGATTTCCTTATTAGTAATCCTACATTCCATGACACTATCTTTAACTTACATAAGCCCGTGACCCTCTCCCCACCCCAACCCCTAACCCCAACCCCAACCCCAACCGACGACATGACCCTAGTCTATCATTCGATCCTGACGCCACTAAATTTAAGAAGTAATAGATTACTAAGCTACCAAGATTAAGAATATACGGTATACTACTTACTATATGAAAAACAAGTATAAACAAGTGGTTGAAACACAATAATAGTAAGCAAAAACTAAACAAATCAATGCACAATATTATTGAGAAAGATCAATCAAGATTAATAGGCAGCCACAATATTAATGACAAAGAATCCAGAAATGGATATGAATTGATATCTTGATTTTCTGTAGATATGTAATAGACAAGAAATATTTGCAAGAAAGAAGATTATTGCAATCTGAATTTCTTGTTCCTAAGTGAGTTTTGTGAAAGATTTAGCAGGTTAGTATTTTTCTAACCTCATTCTAATTATATTGTTTATTTATAATATAAATTTGTGATCTTGAATTATGTTTCCCCTGCATATATGAATTAAATATTCTTACAGTTTCTTCCTTTTTGTTTTTTGTTTTTTACTTTTTTTTGTTGAGCATAAATATTTCATTTTAAAATATTTGATATTAAAAAATTGACTTAACTCATAAACAGACATTTAAATTTGTCCTCATTTTTCACTTAGACACCTAAACTAAGACAAGTTCCTAATAGACATCTCAACTGCTAAGATTTGATCCCATTAAACACTTTTATCCTACTTGACACTCTCCATAGTCCCTTTTCATGTTAATTGTACTTTTTTTTAATTTTTCAGCCAAAAATAAATAGTTGCGGTCCAAATTTTTTTTTTTCATAAAAGTAGGTTCTCAAAATTCTCAGTTATCCAAAAAAAAAAATTCATAAAAGTAGGTTCTCAAAAAAAAGTTTTTGGATCACAACTATTTATCTTTGGCTGAAAAATTAAAAAAAAGTACAATTAACATGAAAAAGGACTACGGAGAGTGCCAAGTAGGATAAAAGTGTTTAATGAGATCAAATTTTAGCATTTAAGGTGTCTATTAGGAACTTGTCTTAGTTTAGATGTCTAAGTGAAAAATGAGAACAAATTTAAAAGTCTGTTTATGAATTAAGCCTAAAAAATTTAAACATAAATTGCTTTTGTGAAAGCTACATACCAATGATTGCAAAATGACACAAAGTGGGTAAAGAGAAAGAGCAGCAGTTTTCAATACATTTTCCCCCACGAGAAAATAGGGCCAAATGGTCAATTTTTATAATAAATTATAATTATGTTATATTGACTAATTTAATGGACATTATGTCTAACTTATATATTCATTTTGTTTTAATTTTTGTTTGTCCTAGTATATTTAAAAAATTATTTTCTTAACTTTAATTTTCATGTGATATATTTAATATCATAAAATTAAATATATAATTTAAAATTATTGGCCAATCCAAGGTTGTTAAACTATATGACGGTTGAGAACGAGCATTTAGCTCCATTACTGTCAGAGACTTCGACTTTTATGCACTTAATTGTAGCATGAGTACACCCTTTGGACCACTTTATTAGTGTCTTTCTTAAATTAGATTGACATTCCCTTTGGGTTCTCGAGAGACGAGAGGTTGATGTCATTTATTGTGGCAAGTTTAGAGAGGTCGCGATAATGATGTCTTTTCGTTGTACATTATCAAAGCTCATGGTTGAGTGGAGAGTTATGTCGATTAGAGAAACTTTCAAGCAACACTTGAGTTGAGCATATCATGATTTTCGAACTAAGTTGTATTAAACATTGAGTCTAATTCTAAAACACAATTTCAAACTTTAAACTTGCATCATTTATTTAAGTTGAGCTATGAGATGAGGAGTTGAGTTCTGAGTCGAGTTTACTAAGTTGAGTCGAGCCTTATGTATTTACTTTAGGCATTTCTACATACCCAAAGACGAAAATGATTTATTTGATATTATAGTATATTCTATGTACTGACGCCCATTTGGGCCTGCATTGTTTCATGATGCAGAGGCAAGTATTAGAGGACTTCAACAGACGCATCGTTGAAGTTCAGATTCGCGATCTGAGATAGTGAGCCCTCCTTACCTTTGGAGGAGCCTTTTTTTTCTTTCACTAAGTATTTTATTTTTCTTGAATTGGGTAGCCATGGCCTGTCATGATGTCATCTAGAGGTTAGAGGTAGAGGCTTCATAGACATTGAGTAGAGGATGTTGAGTATTTTTCCTTCTTTTGTTTTATTGAAAATTTCTTTTTATATACAGACAGGGTTATTTAATTACTTTACAGTCTTTTCTTTGAGCATTTTTCTTCTGATGTCGAGTATGACGTGACGATGAGGCCAAGTGATTTGCTCGAGGACTAGAAATAGTTACTGAGTGCTGGTCACACCAAGGGTCCCTCCCGGGACGTGATAAATTAATAATTAAGGATTTCTATAATATATGGTAAAATGGAACTGTTATTTCATGTATAAACATAACTCCAAGTAATTTGGAGACTTGATGATATAACCAACAATTTAAGCTTTCTAGGGGATACTTATTTATTGTCCAATAAGTAAATTTTTTTGTTTGTTTTAGGTTTAGATTATTTTTTTGTCTTTATCTTTTTACAGTATTCATGAATTAATATCTCATAATAGATAAATTTACTAGACAAATTTCCATGTATCCTTCTAATTATTTTTATATATGTCAATTATATTGTTATGAATTTATTCTCATGTATTTTCATTCAAGTTTTTGTACTAATTGTGATTTATTCTTAATTCTATTTTTTGATTATTTACTTAAAATTTCTGTTAAACACACTTTTGGCTAGGTCGTGACATGTATTTTTTAATTTTGTGAAAGAAACAAAAGTTCATTCTTTTTCAATATTATATTAACTCAAATTTTCCTTAAAAATAAGGACATAATAATATAATATTAAGGTTTAAGGAATTTTTATCATTATTTACCTTTTCGTTGTAATTCTATTATTGGAAGACATTATTGATGCTAAGGAGCAATGATCAAGTTTTTCTCTATTGCACCGCTATATCTTATTTGGTTATAATTTTATGATAAAATTATGATATTCAAAATTTGGCATATTGTTTTACTCCTATGTGAGCTCGATTGACAAAATGTGGGAGGTAAATCAATTTCTAGTCCTTATGTGATATCATTGTTACAGCAATTCAACCGTCATTATAGATTAATTATTAATTGCGATTTTATAATTTTTTTTATTAGTTTTTTTCATTACCAAGATATTTGGCTCTAATAATTGATATCATGTTTGATTTCTATTAGACTTTCATTGCATGAGTACTAACTGAAGTTCAAGACAAATTGGTTGAATTTGAAGAAAGAATTTCATTGTAAGATAAGATTCGTATAGGCAAAAGCCATCAGAACTTGGTAGAAGTTGGATGTGATTCCTTATTTGTGTCTATATTGGGTGATTTTTTTGCTATTTTCAAAGAAAAAAAATTGTTACAAAATTTCATTTATAATCTTAAAGTTTGATTTTAGTTTGATAAGAAAATTTATTCCCAATCGAAAATTATCACTACAACTCTTAACTTCTTCTTTTTCTCAAAGTTCAATTTCATTAGAAAGTTAATGTTCACAAGAAAAAATAAGTTCACTTTAGTAAAAGTTACACATATATACGTCTGTATAGATCTTTTAAGGATAACTTTAGTGATCACCGTTCTGATATAAGATTAGAGTGCAACTCAATATACCTACAAAAATATTTGTTGAACTTCCTATATTTACTCCACAATAGATAAAATTGCCATTTAGTATTTTGCAATATTATCTAATTATTTCTTTGATAAGGGAATAAACAGCTATATGTAAGAACTTTCTGTTTCAAAGAGAAACACACGTAAAATTAACGAGGAACATATCTTTAAGTATACTTCTATATTTAGAAATCCTTTGTTACATTAAATTTTAATAGTTAATTATTTAACTTTTCATATTAATTCTAAATTAGTATTTCATGTATTAAAAAACTATTAACATATCTATTTTATAAGCAATTTAATTGATTTTCTCATCTTTGGCTTTTCACAATAGACTAAAATATTGTATCAAACTAATAGTATTAATTAATTTTGTTTACATGCATATTATATTTATTCAACGATAAGTACTATTTATGTATAATTTTTAAATTGACGCGGCACATACGTGCAAAACACATACACTGAACTAGTACTATATTAAAAGTTACAAATGTTATTTGAACTTTTTGCCCTTTATTAAAAAAAATTCTTTAGATGAAATCGTCTTTTTACCATTTTTCTTTAAATTATAATTTAATTATATTTATAATGTTGACTTTTATATATATGTGAAGAAATGATAAAATTAATAAGGACTTCTAGCTATGGAAAGATTCCTAAATCTTCCTTGTTTGATAGACTTCCACTTCTTCCTTATTAGAATCAAGAAAATACACTAGCTCTAAGGAAAATTCTAATTTACATGAGTTCTAATTGGTGATAGAATTTATCTATACTTATGACCTTTATAAATAAACAATTTATCATAAATTCATAATTAAATTTAATTTTTCATATAAATTTAGTTATCAAATGATGTACATGCTTTGATCACACGCACGAGGGAAAAAAAGGTTCAGGCGAAAAGCAACGAGGAGTTTTAAAATTGGGAACTATTTTTTTTTTTTTTTTGTTTTTTTTAATTTGTTTGGATATTATAGTTTTTATCTTTTATAGATTATAAAAACATCTAATATTGGAAAAGCTTTCCTAACTTATTTTACACTAGTGGCGAAAGGCCGTATGTTGTACGAGCCCAATATATAATTTTTCTTTTTCAATTTATATTATTCAGATAAATTTTGAAAAGTGAGAAGTCTATAATTTTGATAGGATTTTTGATATTTTAAGTTGTTATTTATTTGATTTATAATATTTTAAAAATAGTTTTTAAATAATACATATTATTCTCTTTGTCTCAATTTATGTGGTCCTAAAAGGATTTCTAGAATCAATTAAACTTTTTATATTTCTTTTAAATATTTAAAATTATTAGTTCTTGTGATTTACAAAACTTTATGTTATTTTAAATAATATATGTCACTCCTTCTATCTCAATTTATGCGCACTAATAGAATTTTGAAAGCCAATCAAACTGTTTATCTCTTTTAAATATTTAAGATGTTAATTAATAAGATTTACAGTATTTTTTGTACTTTTTCCAAATACATATTACTTTCTCTGTCCTATTTTATGTGGCACCAATAAAAGTTTAAGACTCAACCAATATTATCTTTACATGTCTTTTAGAATTAATTATTGAGATTTATCATATTTTTGACATTGTTTTAAAAAATATGTTACTTGATCTCTCCTATTTTATGTGGCACCAATAAAATTTTAAAACTCAACCGATATTTTTTACATGCCTTTTAAAATATTTTAAGTTTTTTTTAAACAGTTTTTAACTATATTAAAAAATAGAAAAAATAAGACAAAAGAATCACCGAAAAAGTACAGATGCATGTTCAAGCTGCTCAAGCAGACATGTTGATCTGCTCCGGAAAAAATGAAAAATTACCAAATTGCCCATGAATTTTTTTATGCAATTTTTATTAAAAATTAAAAAAATAAGACAAACAAATTAAAACAGAAGAACCACTAAGAAATTATGGATATACCCTCAAGCTGCTCAAGCAGGCATGTCGACCAGCTGCCTGCTTAAAAGCTGCTCAAGCAGATATGTCGACCAGCTGCCTGAAAAATTACGAATATATCCTCAAGTTACTCAAGCAGATATGTCGACTAGCTATCTGCTTGTAAATTGCTCAAACAAGTATGTCGATCGACTACCTGCTAATTGACGCTTATAAGATAGTAATACATAATAGATACGTTGAAAAGGAGCAAAATAATGTAATACTTGTTATTGTAATGAAGAAGGTTTTAAATTATACATAGCCAAAAGATTAGTGCTCGTATGTTGTGGACAAAAGGTTTTCCTTGGTTCAAGTGGAGTCAATTTGGCATGTTGATCAATAGCTGCCTATTTTAGTAGCTTCTGTAGTCTTTTTATAAATTAAGTAGCTAAAGTAGGCACGTCAAAGTCGACGGAATATTTTGATTGGGCTAACATGTAATAAAAGAGGAGGAAAAACAGTTGAATGAATATAATTAAGCAGCTGAAGCAGGCACGTCAAAGTTGAACAGGATTTTTTGATTGGGTTGCATGTAATAAAGGAGGAGGAGAAGCGGGCAGTTCAAGCAAGCAGCTGAAACAAGCATTTCGTCCAATAGTTGTCTGCTTCGACAGCTTCTATAGCCACTTATTATATAGTAATTTTTCAAAAGACAAATAAAATATATTTATATAAACTATAAACTTTTTACAAAATGGGTTCATATGAACCCTCTTGACATTATATAGATTAATTTGGTGCATAAGAACAATATTGAATAAGATACAGTGATAATGCTAAGTTAATATTGTAATTAGTTATACTAAAGTAGTTATGTTTGAGATTAATTATGATGACATATTTTCTATATTTTCACTATTTGATTTGGTGTATTAAGAATAGTTATGTATTTATTAATTCTTATTCATGTATCTTATGTACTTATCTTAAATATTTAATATGTACCATGGTTTGTTATTAAATAATACCATGACTAACACATATATTAAATTTTAAAATACATTTTACCAAACCATCTCTTAATAAGTAGTTGGTCAAACACTAAAGATCATCACATTTTAGAACAAATATCAAAGACAAATAATGCATATAAAAAATTGAGTAGCATTTAAAAAAATGAATTAGTAATGCATTTATTTATTAATTTAATTAATTTTGATCCGCCTGTTCCATTTATTAATAAAAAAAAATAGAAGAATTGTTCCATTCGATTGGATAGCCGCAAACTCTTTGATCAACGTTCACCCTTTGCACGTCTTTCCCCTCAACTATTTTGTGCCTAAATTAAACAACTTATTAAACTACTAAGTGTGTTTCTCACAAATTAAAATTAGAAAATATTCTAGTTAGCGTGTACCCACCAATTATAGAAGAGGAAGATTTGGTCCATGGGCATAGGGTTTGGTTCTATTCTATATAGTGACACAACAAAAACACTAGAGGAGGAATAAATTCTCCTTTCCCAATATGTATGTATAATAATTGAATTTCTACATAGTGCTCAACATCTTATCATTTTTTTTTAACCTAGAAGCTTCATTTTATATTTCCAAAATGTAAGTTTTCTTCAACTTTAATTTATTTTTCATATATAATTAAATATTTCACTTAAGTACTTATTGTTGTTGTCACTATTGTTTTGGTTTTTAGTTTGTAGATAAACGTTTATGTTTTTTTTTTAAAAAAAATTAGAATGTCTATGTTGAACGAAAGTCACATCCAGATGATTTTCAACAAGCTTGATGAAGATGGTGATGGTTTAGTGAGCTTAATGGAGCTCAAAGGCCTTCTTGATAAGATTGGAGCTTGCACAGGCCTTGATGAGCTTCAATCTTTGGTTGGTAAAACGAGCCTTAACTTCATCGACTTCTTATTCTTTTACGAGGCTATGGCGAAGAAAAATAATGGAGAGAAGATAAAAGAGGACAACAATATTGATAGTGATAATAATTTGGAAGATGATCTTCTTGAAGCATTCAAGGTGTTTGATTTAAATGGAGATGGTTTTATTTCAAGTGAGGAGCTTCAAAAAGTGTTGACAAGATTAGGATTGTGGGATGAGAAAGAAGGAAGTGATTGTAAGAACATGATCCAAATGTATGATACTAACCTTGATGGAGTTCTTGATTTTAAGGAGTTCAAGAACATGATGTTGGTTTCTAATTCTTGATTTTAGGTGTTCCTAATTTGTAATTAAATATGAGAAAAGTATTAAAACCACTTCTAAACTTGATGCAGATTATTAGTTTCGTCCTTGAATTAAAACAGTCTTAAAGACGCTGTTCTACTTAATCAACTTAACTTAAATACATCCCTGATTTTGTAATATGAACGAAACACACCCCAAAAAATTTGTCAAGTTTAGGGTGTTTGCAACACTTCTCTAGGCTTTTTATAAAGTTTCTCATGCTCCTACAAGAGTTTGAGACCACTTGCTATGTCATTTGGCAGATCGAGGTAGATAGAGAGTATATTTAATTGTAATTAATTAAGTAGATAAGTGTTTTTAAGGTTTTCAATAGTTCGAGGATGAAACTAATGATTTGTGGCAAGTTCAAATATTTAAAATACTCTTCTCATTAATTATTGACTTTTTCATATGCATGTTTTTGAAATTTCTTGTGAACATTGTTATGATGACTTTTTAATTGTATTATGCTTGCTTAACATATTACATGGTACGGAAGACTTGTATGTTTGTTGGAAACATTTTTTCTCTCTTGTAATAAGTAGAATATTAACTACATTTCAGCATGAAGGGGTGCCATCCTCTTTCACACAAATACTTACAATTTATAGAGAACTGAGTTTTCATTTTTTAAATTGAACTTATGTGTGTATATATATATATATATATAAATTATTATTCTTATTCTTATTATAAAATTATGAATAACAATATCCATTGATGGGTATAAATGTAATTTTGTATAAGGACTAAACAAAACATATTTCTATTTGGAGTAAGTTTATTGCAGAATACATATTAGCCTATTAATACTAGGAGCTTAACATTAAATCTATTTCAAGTAATTAAACCATGAGTAGGGAATTTTTACACAATTTATTATATTGGTTGACCAAATATTCATGAAATATTGAATAACTTTTACATTCTTAATTAGCAAATATTTAATAGTTATAACTTTAATCAATTTCAAAGCCCTACATATTTGCATAATAATTATTTAATAGAAATAGTAAATGACAATTTTGTCTATTGTAGAAAAATAATAAATGATAATTTTATCTATTATAGAGTTCTTCAATATAGGGCAAAATGTTCAATCATCAATTTAATGAGATACAACCTCCTGTCATTAATCTTTTTTTCATAAATTCAAGATGATTTGAAACCTAGCTCCTGGATCTTAAGTTAGATCAAGGTCAAATCTCATTTTTAATGTCGAATCCTGAACTAAAAATTAAGGTAAGATCTGGGTGTGATATCAAGGTTGGGTCCCAAGTTAGGTATCAGAATGGGGTTTCGTGTTGGGTGTTGGAGTCAGGTTTTAGATCGAGAGTCAAAGTTGGGTCCTAGGTCAAGCATCAGAATTTTAATCGATCGTCAAGGTTGAGTGTTAATTATAATTCATGTTGTCAACCAAAATAGATTAGCATGAATGCTCTTTTATCAGGGCCGTCTCAATAAATTTGGGGGCTTAAAGCTAAATTTCATTGAGAGGCTTTATTATTCTTTTAAGTTGTCATATATAAATTGAATAACGATAACTCTATAAGTGCAATCTTGAGAAGGTAGGATGCACACAGTCTTCATGAAGTAAGAGTGCAAACAGTGAAAATTTTCTATGAAAATCATAATATAAAGTTAAAATGGTCAAACCTCACTCAAAACTTTAAAAAAATTATATAACGATATTGAAATAGTTGCACTAAATTTGATAAATTAATTTAATAATATTAAAATAGTATTGATTTGTCGAAGTGCTTGAAATTTAAAAAAACACTCCAAAAAATAAATTTGATCTTTTTATAAACACACAACAATATATTTTGCATACTGCAAAAACTTGTACAGTTTGATAGACTTTAGATATTCAATACTGAGTGAATAAAAGCAGAAAAGGGAATAGAAAAGGTAAATATATGTAAGGATGATAGTTTGGGTTTATGAGAATCATCAAGATATAAATAAATCGGCAAAATATGTAGCCATGAGAGAGAGGATATTATAATTAAGTAAATGTTATTTCATGTCTTATTTATTATGATGGCCTCCATATTAAATATATTAAATAGTTACTATAGTATTATTTATCCAAAAAAAATTTCAAATTTATCAGTAAATGATACAGATTTATAGAAAAAATTTGGGATTCCAAGCGATTGTTTTAGTGAACTTATGATTGAAACGACTCTGCTACTTTTAGAATTATGCATCCACATTTAAGAAACTGGAAGCACATAAATAGAAAGTTACATGATATAGCTTTAGCCTTTTGTATGTTTTATACTGCTAAGAATGTTTGTAGCTGCAATCCAAGGCTCCGTATAGAAAACTAATGTTTGCTGGAAAGAAGCTTTGTATTATATTATCAAAAAATCTCGACAAACATTAAATTGATTACGGTACAAGGCTAGTAGGGTAGAATGTTATCTTACCTTATCACACTTTAGGATTTGTTATAAGACTAATCATGTTAGGATTTATTATAGGACCAGTCATGTCATTATAGTTGTGTTGTTATTGTTTTTCGATTATCGTGCTACTGTCATTGTTTTATTTTTTCTTGTAAATATACATTGCTCCTTGTTTTAGTTGCTATGCTATATCTTTTTTTTTTTTTACCTTCTTCTTTTACTTAGAGCAGATAAATTTGAGTCTGTGTTCTCTCAAAAACAACCTCTCTATCTTCATAAGATAGTGATAAGGTCTGCGTACACTTTATCTTTCATAGATCCTATTTTATGGGATTTCACTAAATATCTTCTTGTTGTTAGTCTCCTTTGTATGTGAATCTATCTGTTTTGATTATGATTAGAGGTGAAAAAAATCATTCTTGTAGTAATTTATTTGTTTAAATTCATTGAAATCATGATGTATTTGTCAATTTGTCCTAACGAGTTAAACTCGAAATGATCTATTAAACTTTTGGGTTAAAACAATATAATGAAACGAAAATGCAAACTCAAATTCAAGCATATAAAATCATATTAAAATTTAATTTTTATATAAATTTGAGAAGAAAAAAATGCGAGTCGCTTTTTTAAGGTGACGTTGGCCCCAAAAATTTTTGGAAAGAACTTGGGAAGTGATGTTTGACCATAAAACTTCTCAAATATCTTTAAAGAATTCCCAAGTCCTCAAATACTAAACAAAAAATTATTTACTTTAATAATATATTATATAACATTAATTATGAATTTTAGTACAAATTTTACTCTTTTCTAAAATAGTTATATTTTTTTACTCGAAATAGCCAACATTTCTCTCTCTACTAATTAGCCCTGTCAAATTACTTGATAGGTTTATTTCTTCATTTCTCTTTCTTCCATTAATTTCTATAACATTTCTCTTTATTCCATAACTTTTCTCTTTCTCTCATCAATTTTTATAATTTTTTCTCTTTCCTGATAATTTTCAACAGCTTCTACTTCAATTATTTTTTGCATTTTGTTCTCTCATTATAAATTTTCAGTAGCTCCAACCTCCATTACAGAATCATTTATGTGTCAAATTTGTATTATAAGAATACATATATAATGATTTTATAACACAATTTTTATATATTAACATATAAACTAATTTAAGTAGTTCTTGCATGGCTGAAATTCGAGTATAATATTTTCTGACATTATATAAATGACAATGGTAATACAATTTTAATTCAATATATTAAACACATTATATGCATATTTCAATACAGGTGGTGAATATATTTTTAATACGATAATATATTTTAGCACCCTTAATAAGAGAAAAAATAAAACATAATTATAATACATATTGAATTCAACATATTATACATATTATAGGCATGTCTCAGTGCACGTAGAGAATATATAACTAAAAAAAATTAGAAGTAATTTGTCATAAGTATTATGTATGAATTTCATTATTCCAGTACTATTTAACTTAAATTATATTGTAAGAAAGGTATTATATTTGTTAGAACAACAATAATCGAATTCATAAAAATGGATCATATTAAATTAAAATTGTATTACAAATATCATTCGTATTTAATACAATTTTAATACAACTGTAATACAATTTTTAGAGTTTCATCTCTTCTTTTCCAGTGAATCACCACCACTAGACCCTCATCGTATTGCCAATAGCTCCAACCAACCAAAAATAAATGATCACTCAATTCACCCACGCACAAAAATAACTATCAAACTCTTTATTTTCAATTTTTTGTTGCACTCATCTCCACCTTCACTGTACACCATAACTTTAACTAAAATCAGAGAAGAAAACACTCACAAGAATCATGAACAACTGAAATCAGAGAAGAAAACACTCATAAGAATCATAAACAACTGTAGAAACAGAAAATATTTTTAAAAAAATCACAAAATTCAAAAAAAAAAAACATCGCTAGGAAGAAAAACACGAGTAGAAGAAGTAAGCAAAACCTTTGGCAACCGGAGACAATACCTTCACCGAAAATGCTTTGTTCATGATGTATGATTTTCATTGGTTTGAGAAGAAGGAGAGAATGACTTTCTTTTGAGAACAAGGAGAGAAGTTTTCCTTTTGATTTAGACAAAAAGGTGATTCCTACCCTATTAAATTAGAAATTAGAAAGATTATTAAAAAAAATAATTATGTCATACACAGTAATAAATTATAAGTAGTATTAGAAAGAGAAATTACAATATAATTATTATGTAAAAAATTCTAAAAAAAACTAATTATAAAACATGGTAAAAGTGGCAAGGATGAGGTCGTATTGAGCAGTTAGGTTATGATCAAATAATGAATATCCATCATCATTTGATTATTGTATACAGAAAAAAATTCTCTAATGGGAAAATTGTAGTAATCAAGATAGGATTGTCATAGAATTATCCAAACCAGAGTGTTAAAAATCTTTTTCTTATTTGATGAGATTCATAAAGGAGGGTGCATTAAATTGATTAATTGAAGAATCAAGTTTATATTTTCTTTTCCGGAGAAGTTTTCACAGAGATGGACCTCTCTAAAATCACACATAAACTGCATTGTGAATATTTTTTTAAAAAAAAAATTAGTCCAGCAAGGTGTGGTAAACATAAACCAAAAAGAAAAACACAGAATGATAAATAATACTTTTATTTTGGTCATAAAAACTTTATTTCTTATAATTTTATTAACAATGTGATTTTTTTCTTATTGGTAGCTATTCAATAAGAATGCAATATTATAACTATAACAAGTGTTTTGATTTTTAAATTTAAATTCATTCAAACAAAGGAGGTCGATTGGGTATTGACCAAACTAAGCCATGAGATTAAGAGGCCTTTTTTATTTTTGTGATATTTTAAATTCTTCTAAACTCTTCTAACACTCCACATCTCCAAGTTTAATTTAGACATAGCCCCCTTCTCTTTCGGGGGTTGGGGTTGAGAGGTGTGAAGTAGTGTCAAACCAAAATAGCGAACAAGCATTGGCTTTTCCTGAAAAGGAGACGATCTTGTCACACTTTCCAATACGACTATCTTGTTATGACTTCACTCTAGTTAGTAACCATACATTTGGCATCTCCCTCCTTGCGTTGAGGTTAATGACTTCAGACATGGTCATCTTCATAGTGTGACCTGTATGTATAAGACTTGGGAACGAGTTCACCATTGCCGGGTGATTCAAGCTTCATACGAGTGAGTTGCAAACTAAGGACATGTTTTTGGGGATAGTTCATCCTCACGAGATAGCAACTCTTTGTGTACTCTGAGGTATAAGGGGCATGATGACTTAAGGTGATCTCACCTTTTTCCATTTATCATTGATAGTTTATTCGGGGTTTCAAACTTGATAATGGAAACTGACATGAGAATTTCTCCACTTAACCCAACTTCTTATGCATGGCACGACAATCATGCACCATTTGTGTTCACATTCTCAAAGGCACACACTCCCCCCTCTTTCGTGGCATGTCAAGCTCTAGTAAGATTTTTATTTTTGCATCAAATTAAACCAAATGTTCCACCAGTTGTCCTTTGACTTTCATTCTCGCAAACGCTCCAAGCGGGATATTAAACTGCTAGCTACATCACTGTATGGACCGTCTAGAATCTATCTCTTATGACTAGGACTATAAAGTTATCTGCACCCCTATCTCATTTTTTTTGTGGAGCGGTCATTTAGATGTTGTAACTAGTAATTTGTTGCTTCCCTCTAAACAACTTATCTCATTAATAGAATTTGAACCCTGCTAATGTAAAACTTTGTATTAGCTAAGTTCATGAGTTGAATATAAGGGGACTTAAATTGCTCATTTCCATCGCCTCGGAGGTCCGCGATTGATTCTACATTGAGGCCAACCATAGACAATAATTACATAAGCACTTAATGAGACATGAAAGCAGTCTACTAGACGTGGAAAAAGCATGTTATTTGAAAAGAGCCACATATTGAACTTTATTATAGACTTAAAAGTATATCTTATCCAGCTGAGTAATGTGAAATGACAGATGAGAATCTAATCAACAACATTGTAGAGCTGACATTCCCCATTTAATTTAAATCAAAGGATGAATGGCATATCTATTTCAACACTCCATTATTGTCCACAACCACTATAGAAAAAGAAAAATAACTTAGAAGTGGAATTACTACTATCTTTTTAGCTTTCCCCCATCAAAAAAGGAGAAATGGTCACTCATAAATTCCAAGAAAAAGTAGTATCATGACACGGCATTTGCTGTTTCACCAGCTGTAGCCCAGAAGAGCAAATATTGTAGACTGTAAATATGTTTCCTGAATACCAATTACATTAAGCAGAAATGAAGATGCAAAGCAGAAGATTCTAGATTGATCTTTGTGAAAAATGTTTGGCAAAATTGAACAGCTACAAGAAGAAGGTTGTTAAACATCCAAAGTTTTACAATCAAAATAAAAATGTAAGAAATGCTGAGAAAATTTGTTTTCCTAAATTGATCTTTCAGTCAGTAGAATACATAAAACAAATCAAAACAGCGAGGACAAAATAGAGTGGCCTAGAGTGTCTTGTGAAACTCAGTAATCAGAGATCACAGCAATACAGGAAATCGAGCCACCTGACACTTCAAGAGATCACTAGTAGCTTCAAGTGAGACATACGAGGACCTCCTACTTCCTCCGAGAAAAGGAAAACAGAAACAGATGTGAGGGGACAGATTACAACGTGAACTGTGACCAGGAATAAACCCAGACCTACTGTTGATCATAAAATTGAGCAGGCTTTTTGAGACTTCCCTTTCTTTTTCTTCGCCTTGGGTGGCTGGAGCACAACTTTAATGGCAGCATCGAAGACTCCTTTTACATTCTGCAGCAACCACATTTCAAAATCATATATTCCACAATTAAACGCATCAAAAGAAGATGTTGAGCACAAGAAACAAGAAGCTCTAGAGGAAATATACCTCCTGTGTTTTTGAACTACATTCAATGTAGGAAGGTGCACCAATTGTTTTCCTCAGCTCCTCACCCTTAATGTTGGAATAAGTACATTAAATACTAAAATGACAAGCAACATGCACAGTGTACTCCACCAAAGCAACTCAAAGGGAGGATTTCTGCAGTGACCCTTACCTGAGCAGTAGTAATTGGCACAGCACCTGGATGGTCTATGAAGAATTGCTTATCATCTCGAAGATCTAAGTTCAATGCAGGTGGAAAGTAGGACAATTATATATATATAATCCTCTCAGAATGAAAAAAGAAAGGGGAAAGTGGCACTTGAAAAAGATAAAGACGTAAAAGTTCTATAACAAAACAATAGAACATGAGTACACCCAGTACATAGAATATATAAATTCTTAAAAGAGGAAAATCACAATTTGAAGCATAAGCAAAACAAGCAGTTGTATTACAGCCTTCAACCTGAATAATGGAAATTCAAAGCAAAAGACAAGAGATGTACACTTCAAGGAAAACCCTTTGTATTTCAGTTTTTCTGTTTTTTCTTTGGCAAAGATAACTTAATTCTAACTATATTAATGTGTCCGCGTATAGACAAAAATTTCATTCTTTCAACTTATCAAAGGGACATAGGAGACGAACATGTGCACACACCCCACACCACCAATCATTTCCTACTTCCATGGCCCAAAAAGTCTACTATTCCTTCTGTTTGCTCTTCAGCAGTTTCTTAAAAATCTTGTATTTGTGAGAGGGAACAAAGTACCCTCTACTCAGGGAACAGCAAAGACTTCTTTTACTTTCATGGATTTTGATTATACATGATCATCAGAGCCAGTTAGGTGATATAAGCAGCACTATAACATAAGATGAAGATTGCTTCACATATACTGAGATGGTCAGCTACTTATGAAAGATTTTTTTTTTTAATTGCAAGAATATAGAAGTAAAATGGAAATATCATACAGATCACTTGATCATCACCTCACGAAGATATACAAACAAACCCAAGATCATATTGTACGAATAGAACTTTACCAAGTTTTGTTCCAACAAGCACTATAGGGACACCAGGGGCATAATGCTTCAACTCAGGAATCCACTGGAAAATAATCAATAAAGCAAAAATAAATTTCCCTGAACCAGCAAGAAAGAGGAAAAATTAAACAAAGAGAAAAAGGAAAATGTTATACTACCTTCTTGGAAACATTTTCATAACTGGCTTTACTGATGAGAGAGAATGCCAAAATGAAAACATCAGCTCCACGATAACTCAGAGGTCTTAACCTATTGTAATCCTCCTGTCCTGTAACATGTATAATTTACAATGACATTACATAAATATGAATACAAACATAAGGTTAGTACCAAATATATGCATAAGAATACATCTGCAAATAAATAGAAGGCCAAATACACAATAACCCCTCAAATCTGGTACAAAATGTCATTTAGACACCTCATCTTTAGACATAACCAATTGAACACATTTAGTTGACAGAAATGTATCTTGTGGATGCAAACTGTATAGCTTTTCTTTTTATGTAGAAGTTTCTTTTGTGTTCCATCAGATAAATTTCTAGTTCCTTTTCTGGCGAAAATACTCTCTTTGACTGTTGATGCTTAAAATCCAACCCCCATTGGTTGGAGATCACCATAGCCACCACCCTCATCTAACTCTTTTCGTATTCTCTTCACTTTTTTCTGTTTTGTAAATTTCTAAATACACCCCCCCGTAAAAGTACTCAAAAGGGTGTCTGGAAAATGGTAAGAGAGGATCATTGATGGAAAAAAAGGAAGAAAAAAAATCTTGAAGATGAAGAAGAGGAGCAAGAAGCACAGAAAAGGGATGGATATAACAGACAAAATAGCAGAGAAGTTGAAGATTTAAGTGTAAGAAAAGGAGCACATTGGGGCAACAAAGGATGTAGGAGAACTTGTGAGGAAGTCTTCATCTTCCAGCAAGAATTTTCTAGATTAGTTAAATATGGTGATTTCTTGTCCTATAGATGATTTGGATGAAAAAAGGTTGTTAATTTTTTCCAATAAATCATATCTTGAATGTTAGCTACGAAAATAGATTATTAGAATTATAACCAGAAGAAAAGACGTTGGCATTTCTGTTGCCCCCACTTTCAGTTAACAAGAAGCTAAAGGATGAAAAAGCCTAATACAAAGATAGACACTTTAAATTGGGGTCTCAACTGACAACTAACACCGAACTTAGAAAATGTACATCTAGACACCTTAACTTAGTTTTTAGTTGGCCCTGTAAACACCCCAACTTTGAGAATGCACATTTAGAATGCACCTCCTTAAGGTGTCTAGATGTGCATTTCAAATTTAAGGTTGTGTCAAGTGAAGTGGCTAGATGGCCACAATAAAAGTTGGGGCGCTCAACTGTTAGTGGAGGTCAAGTTAAAGCGTCTATATATGTATTAGGCCGGATGGAAATTGTGACTTTAATATGAAGTCATAAAACCGACTTCAACAAACAGCTTAATCAGAAGAAAGCTCTAAATTAAGCATTTGGTGTGGAAATATTCAATTTCTAAGATTTATTTAGGATGACATGTATGTTTTTCAAAATGAGACGTGTCCTAATTTGAACGGCTATTCATCATACTTTTAGTGCGTAAAAGTTACACATTTGACTTTTTTTTATCTTGATGACTGAATTGTCCAAAAGACACAATATGAACAAGTAAAAGTGTTCAATTGTTCATAGCTAAAGTTAAAGTGTCTAAGTGATATCTCATGCAAGTTTGAGGGGCTATCTATGTATTTGGATGAAATAGAAATTAGGAGTACTAAATGGTGTTTGATGTAGTTACCAGCAGTATCCCACAACCCGAGGTTGACAGTAGCCCCATTGACAACCACATTTGCACTGAAATTGTCAAACACAGTTGGCACATAATCCTGTTACACATTGTAATAGATTAGACAAGAGAAATTGATGTCAAAATATCTTAGGATATACAAAACAAAGAAAAGCTTTGATCATGTGAACCGAATCCCAGAGAAAAAAGATACACTGCAAGTGCTGGCTTATGTGATAACACCATAATCAAGCTGCAATAATATAAAGTAGCAAAGAGCGAAAGCCATAATATCCGATACGAATGTCACCGCATTTATGTGGAAGAGCAATCAATTGAATCATCATAACTGGATGGGAAAGAGGGGACATAAAGAAAGAGGTAACGCCAATAAACAAAGATCAAAAACAGGATAGGATTGGTATCTTCAAGACAAGAAAAACAATTGGTAACATAGAGCAGTAAAACCTATTCACATGCCTAACAGATAGCAACTTCAGACATAATATATTGATGAATGAGAAAGAAAGAATCACACATTCACAAAGACTAAAAATTCTTTCCAGCAAGAAGAGAAGAAAAAAGAACAGGTAATCAATCCCCAAAATCCAAAAACCAACCGTGGGAAAGGTATTGCTGGTGTAGGAAATCAAGAGACAAGTCTTGCCAACGGCACCATCACCAACGGTGACACATTTGATGAACCTGGAGGCGCTCATTTTGCTATCCCTCTCTCAGATCTTCTCCAGAAGACCTGATTTAGTGTAAACAAAAGAAATGAAATTTTATGGGCTTCCTCTCTCCCCAGTTCTCCTCTCAATCACACATTTGTATATACAATCAAGAATCACATCACACAAACAAAAAAAAAAGGAGGAAACCCTAACCCTAAAAAATCGAAGAAATGTGGGGAAGGAGAAAAAAAGGGATGTAAGAGAAAGAGAGAGAAATAGATGAATGGTACAGAAAAAGGAGAGTTTAGCCGGGAAATTATGCCGTTGAACCCTTCCTCACTCATCAACAACAAATCATTTCCTACTTTCTCGCAACAACCACCTTCTCCTCCTTTTATGGAATCCCACAATCTCCACACCATTATTACAAAACCTTTTTCTTTTACATAAGTCTCCAAAATTAAACATTTCACTTTCATTAAAAAAAATTATATTTGAAATTAAATATTAGGGTATTATTATTTTAAAACAATTGAAAAAATATATAAAATATTTTTCCCCATCATTTTCTCTCACCATGCACCCCCTCCCCTCCCCAACCAACTAATGTTTTTCTTTAAAAAAATCTTACTATATCTTTCTTTAGAAAAGAACAATTCTACATTATTCACCTGGTTCTTCGGTTTTATTTTTCTCATTAAAAAAAAATTATTTGATGTAAAAAATTAAATTTTGTATTTCTATTATATTCAATACACAAGTAGAAAAAAATATGTGTACATACCTACAAAAAAAATTAGGAGCGGAGAGTAAATTGCAGGTGGGATAGACTTTTATTTATTTAAAAAAATAATATTTTTTTTTGGAAGTATATTTATACTTTAATCTTTAAGTTTTAATTAATATTAATAGTTTATTTATTTTTTATCAATATGCAATATTTTATCCATGTGGCATGTCATGTGGCAAGTTTTCTTTTTCAATAAAAGAGAGAGTGTACTACACATACTACTGTGGTATGTTTATTAAACTAATAAGTAATAGTTTAGGTATGAAACTCACACTCTCAATAGTTTAGGATGAAATTCAAAAAAAGAAAATAATTAGGTGTGTTTTTTATAATTTTTTTTTTTGGAAAAGTTAAAATTATAAATTTCTTTTTTTTAATAAATTATAGATATTTGTGTAAAAGATATTATTCGTTGTGATCAATTAAAAAATAAGATTGTCATTTTAAATTCAAACGGAGAAAATCCTAAAAAGGTTCAATTCTTTTTATTTAGATGATTGTTACATATTGTTGTTAGAAATTTGTATGGACTTGCACATATATCATATTATTGTATGTTTCTTTCACTATTGTTAAAAAGGTTTGATCCAAATTAATATTTGATCTTCTAAGGTTTAAAGTTGATGCATCTAAAAGACACCTCATAAAGTACAGGACATTAAGGAGCCCGGATTAATATTATATTTGGTAGAAATTGGACTCATGTATTAATTAATTTATGTATTAGTTAATACCTTATACATGATATTAACTAATACCTCCCATTTGGTGGTATTAGCTAATCTCTTGAATTTAATACCATGGGATTATATATAAAGACAAAATTGTCCCTCAAATTCTTTTACACCTTTTTTTTCTTTTTAAATTTCTTGATTTTATATTTGTAGTTTTGTACTAGTAAACTTATTTAAATAAATTATTTTACAAAATTTATTTATTTGTGGGTCATATTTCCATAATATAAAAATAAATAACTTTACTATATCAAATTTTTAAATTTTATTTATTTGTGGTTTCATAGTTACATAATAGACAAAAAAATATTTTGCCATGTCAATTTTTTTTTTATAATTAATTTAGTTGAGTGATTTCATTGATACAAAACAAAATCCAATGATGTTAAATATAATTTCAAAGTTGAGTGACCTTATAAGATATATACACTATATTAAAATTACAATTTTCAAATTTTTATGTGTAAATATAGATTGTCTATTTTTCAATTGGTTACATCTTTTCTATTTTAATAATAGATGGCCTATCCTTATTAAACTAAAGATTAACATTTTATTAGTGATGAATTTATAGAGATTATAATTATTTATTTTCAAATAATTCAAGTGAGAAAATAACAAACCTAATGAGAAAATTATTATTCTCCTAACTAGTTAGAAATTACAAAAAAATAATCTACTTTGATTTAGTTACCTGAAATAGAAATTCTCATAATAGTTCAAGGGCATAATTGGAAAGAAACTTTTTATAGAATTTTAAACCAAACACAAAATTAAATGGAAAGCAATAAACCAAACATGGACTAAAAAATAATCCCAGCATTACTAATCCCTGCATAACTAATTCATGCATTACTAAACCTTGTATTACTAATCCTTGCATTATTCATTTTTGTACCAAACGACCCCTAAGTGTAGATATTTGGGTGTAACTTCTAAAATGATGAGCTAAGTTAGAATTATATTAACTTGTTCAGGTATTCTTGATATTCCGAAGGCGCAACGTCACGGCGATTCGAAAAAATAAAAAAATTAAAGAATTTTAGAAAAATAATTAATTTTAGAGTCGCCATCTAATTTTAAGAATAATTAGGAAACCAATCAATTATTTATAAAAGTCCACGAACCAATTAGATTTCATGTAAAAGTTTAAATTATTTCAAAGGGACGGTATTGATACCCTTCAGAATCTACAACTGTGGGTCCTAAATGAACTCGTTTTTTCAAATTGAGGAGGAGATAAACAATATAACACAAGCACATTAATCATGAAATATACACAAAGGATAAAATAAATAATAATAATAACTCAAACTAAAATCCGTCTTATATACATGGAAGACTTTGAAAATTGACATTAATTTCTTCATCGACCAGTTTTAACAAATAATGTGTATGTGAACTTAAACTAAATGTTTTCTAATTTTAACATGCAATTAGTATTAATCAAAATTAATATTTCCGTTATTTTTAAATAAAAAAGCCTCGAAAATCGATGAAATTTTTTTTTATTGCCCAATTTTATTAAGCATTGAATGATATAAACAATTTGAGACATTTATAATAGTGTCATAAATAAAGCAAATGACTGAAAAAGTCCCCAAAATATCGACTCAGAAAGCATAATGATAAGAATAATAATAGTATAGAATAAAGGAGGAGTAATACATAATAAAATAAATCAACAAAACAAAGAGAAACAGTGCACGGTATGATGATACTAATAATGGTTAACAAAAATTAATGAACAACAAAATTGAAAGGTGCACCTGTTTTATAAGTGAAGCAGCAAAGGAGCAACACAACATCTTATTATTGTACCAAATGCATTGCACATTGTACCTTGAGGTTTTCTTAATTCTGCTCTTTCTGGCCCAATTTGCATATGCATATGCTCAAATGGCCTCCAATCTTTTTCAACTCTAAAATCTCTATCTTTCTCTCCTGCAACTCTGCTTCTCTCAAAATTGAAACTGGTGAGTTTTTCAACTTTTTTCATTTGCTTTTTTTTGGGTGAATTCTTTCTCCATTTCTTCTTTGTCCATTTGACTTATTTAGTGGAAATGGAATTTGACAGCCATTGTTGGTAGTGAAATTTTGGTGAATAGGTGATGAAAATTGTGTAATAGAAAAAAATACTCTCTTATATGTAGGATGGATTCTTTTGATGATGAAGTTGGTGTAAAATTTTGCATATGCATGTATTCAAGGAATGTTCTTCAATATACTCAGGGTATTTGATAATATGCCTAAATTAACTCTTTTTCACCTTCTTTAATTGTATCTACAGATATTTTAGAAGCAATTTTTGGTGATCTTACGGCTGTCGCAGTAAAATTATGTTCAACTATGCAAATCTAAAACGATGAAAAAATTGAAGACCAGTAATGTAGAGTAGGAGAAGCAGAGGTCGATTAGAGGATCGGCTTCCTTCTCCCCACCTTTAAGCACATTCTAGAATCCACGTTGCTTCTTCTTTTTTTTAATCTATTAAAAAAAAAGAATATCTCTTTTTATATTCATCAACTCTTTAATTCTAACATTCTACTTGTCGGCAACGAGGCTCAAATAATATTTTGATGTATTACACATATATTTAGTTTAGGATCATAAAATTTGCAAGTCGTCCTTATTTTCTTAAACTATGGCAGGTAAATAAAACGAAAGGAGTAATGTTTCACATACAAAGTTTCTTTATGTTATTACTGAATTTGCTTTTGTTTCTTTCTATTTAAATTTGATATTAGCATAAGAGTGGTTGATCTATGCTCTTTAATTTCACTTGTAGTAGTAGAAGTCATGCTGAAAAGCAAGTCAATCCTACTCTAACTTGGAGAGGCTTCTCATTCCTTAATATTGTTAAGAGATAGTCGAAGTTGAGTGCCCTAGAGTTGTTGATATTATCGCATTGATTGTAAGTGGAAAAAAACTCGATAAAACAAATTACACATCTTCTTGAATAACCAAATTTCGGGGATGATTAAGACTATCGATAGTTTAGAAGAAGTGACTAAAACGTTTCATGTTTTTGAGTGATCTTTAAGTATCATGTCTTGTATGTTTCTAATTATCTTTGTGTTGTTGTTGATGATGTCACTAGCATGATTGGGAGGTTCTTAATGAAATGTGTCAACCCATGAAAGAGATGGAGCAATATCAAATGTCTCAGAAGTCATGGTGACATCCCAATTTTAAAAAATGTCAATGTCCACCTAGAGTAGATGATACATATGATTATTCTACATGTAATATAGCGTACAAGGAGATCATACAAAATATATTTACATGAAATCCTAACTTCTCTATCCTTCAGAAGAAAAATCTACTAAACCTAAAAGGCCACCAAATACCTTTCCATAACAGTAATTGAAAGACTTCACACTACATAACAAAGTTAGTGAAGCTTACACCCTATTATTACAACTTAAAATGACACATTTGAAGGAATGGAATGACAACATTCTTTAAAAGGAAACTCTTCAAGTTTTAATAATGTCTTCTCCATATTTATATTCATCCGGTTAAATAGAATATCCACTTGGTTTTACTGTTGATACAAATCTTTAATTTCAGGGTGTTAGATGTCATGGATGATAGCACTACATAGTTGAAATTTGATCTGAAAGTTTATTTTTTTTAATTTGCAGGTGTGTTGGGGCTCTAAATTGAGAAGTTTAAAGGTTCGTTTACCTTGATATACGAGTGTTGCAATGAAAGTATATTTTCATGTTGTTGGTATCCTATGATGGTAGAAACTTCTCCCCTCGAATTCATAGGTAACTTTATATTCCCTATCAATAAAAAGAACTCAATCTGATATGGTAGGTGATTTACATTTTGTATGATGATATGTAGTGAAAATCAGTTTTCTCATCTTTCACACATAAATGATGGTTGTGCCTTGAAAGAACAACTAATCTTTATAATCGAGTAAATATTTTATCAGCTGAATAAGTAGTGTCTGTAGAAATAAAACTTTAGACTGAATCAAATAATAGTACAAAGCCTAAGAGTATAAACAAGATCATTTTCGAAATTGGAGGCATTTTAGTTGACCTACGGCTCTTCCATGGCGATATCTGTCAACGGGCATGGAGTGGATGAGCAACAACTAAAATTATCTTTGTATATTTTCAGGTATAACCAGCTCTACAATTGAAAATTTCAGAAGTCTACTGACCCAAACACGAGTATTGCAATAATAAGGTGCATTTCCATGTCGTCGTTTATTTTGTGAAAATAGAAACTTCTCTCTCAAGTTGGCTTCATGTTTCCTATCAATAAAAAAGATTCAATTATATGTATTACCGACAAAACGAACAAATGTTGAACTTGATGCATCTTAGTTAGCTATGTGTATTAACTTGAAATACGAGTCTTACCACCTTTTTCTTTGAAGTTTAATCCCTTCCTCGCTTAATATCCCAGTTTTCACAAGAAAGACTTATATGGAGCTTTGAATTTCTTCAATATCTGATTGTTTCTGGTTGCATGATCCTACATTTTCAGGTTTTCGTTATTCACTTCCTCCTTGATTATCTATTTCATTTTTTATATGTATTCTTCTTCGGTCCTAGAGACTGCCAACCTCAAGATTTTATATCCCTTCATCTAAAATTCCTAAGGAGTGGATTCTTTCGCTTAATACTGGAAAACGAGTAAATTTATGATTGAGTTTGTTTTTTAATCTCTTATTAATTTTGTTCTTTTAGGCCAAAAAACCTCTAATTATTGAGTCTAATGTCACGCCCCCAATCTTCTATAGAAAGAAGGAAGAATCTAGAGTCAAGGAGAAGAAACTAGAGTCTTGGAGAGGTTTCCAGAAGACTCTCTAACATTGCGGATAAGATTTGAAAATCCTAGAAGGCTCTAGAATAATATAGATGAATCTTGAGAAGTCTTAGAGAAATCTAAAAGAATGTAGATATGTCTTGTAGTCTTTAATCCTCTCTAGACTTGTATGGAAGATTCTAGAGAAGGGACAAAAGTGTAAATAATTTAGGGACTTGAATGTAAATATCAATTACACTGTGACCCTAAGTAGAAAGTACAAATAGAGAGGGTCATTTGCATTGTCAAGTATCCTGAAAATGAAGTTGTAAAACATTCTTCCAAGCAATACAAGTCTTCTTTCCAAAAGCTCTCTCATAGTCTTCTTATCTAGCATTCCTTTAGCGATCTTAGCTGAAAAGACTTACTAGTATTTGCAAGATCGTGAAAGAGTCGTGAGCAAATTGACTAGTGCCGCACGGAAGTCTTAGTGGAAGTTCTTAGGCCATGACAGAGTGGTATCAGAACAGGTTTGTACTAAGGGAAGTAATGGCAAGCGGAGGAGACTTTGACGCCACCAACTTTATGTTGGATGTTGGCAAGAAACGCAAGGAGAAGAAAAGCTCCATAAAGGTTGAGGAGGTACCGTCGCACCGACACTAAGCGAGGCCCTAACAACCCACTCACTCTCGGCCGTTGAGTTGACTGACGATGAACAAGGCGAGGAACCCACCGACGTCACGCTCGACATGGGATGGGTCGCGAGGGTGGATGCTGCCAGGCAAACAGTAGAGTTCTTAGGCAAGTGCTTGAATCAGTTCGATGACAAGTTTTAGACCTTGGAGGAGTTCACCCTTGAAGAGAATGATAACATCCGGAAAGAGTTGGGCGGACGTTAGGCAGTGGAGTACGAGCTGAGGGAGACCATCACTTCCTTGGAGTGCCGAGTCACTACCCTGGAGGGCAGATTCATGGACATGTTGGAGGCCATGAGTGCTAGAGTGAAGGCACTCAGGAAAGCCATAGAAGAGGGGAGATATGCTACACTGGTTGGAGAAAGGGAGGCCCAGATTGAGGCTCCCAAGCCACCTGTCTTCAAAGGCATCCGTGACGCGCAAGAAGTGGAGAACTTCTTATATCACTTGGAGAATTACTTCAAATGTAACAAGGTGAGGAACAACAAGATGAAGATCAACACAGCCGTGTTGTATCTGACAGAGATGGTCATGTTATGGTAGAAATGTAAGGAGTCGGAAATGGGGAAGGGGCTATGTGCCATCAACACGTGGGAACAGTTCCGGAATGAGTTCAAGAAGGTCGTCTTCTCTAACAACGTCATCTGTGAAGCGAAGTGAAAGTTTAGGGAGTTGAAGCAAACGAGTAGCATAAGGGCCTACTTGAAGGAGTTTACTACCCTCACACTTCAGATTCCCAACCTCACAGGCAAAGATATGATGTTCCACTTCATGGACGGCTTACAAAAATGGGCTAGGATAGAGCTGGAACGCCGACATGTTAGGACCATCGACGAGGCCATCACACAGGCAGAGGCTTTGATGGACTCTCGGCATGACAGGCGAGACAGAGACCAAGAAGTGGAGTCAAGAGGTAGTAATGACCAAGGTGCGGGTGATGGTGGCAAAGGCAAGGGTCGGCAACCACATCCTAAGCATCATGACACCCATAGGCCTGATAACTGGAGATCTGGACTACAAAGCAGTGGAGAGGGCTAGATACAACCCCAGAAAGAGCTTAAGTGCTACATATGCAGGGGGTTGCACAACTATAAGAAGTGCCCCGAACTGAAGAGCCTTGGTGCTATACTGCGGGAGCGAAAAGAGTTGGAAGAGGCACCCGAATCAGGGGGAAGAATCAAGCACAGGTCGGGTAGGTGTGATTGGGCTATGCAGAGCCATCACAAAGTACCCAGAGAAGCCAAAGAGTATGGTGCGCAGTACGTGGACATCATGATCAATGGGCGACCCATTTGTGCCATGGTCGACACAGGCACAGAGGCTAACATCGTTTACTAAGTCTGCGGCAACCAAGTTGGGGTTGAAGTATAACCCAATTAACCCGCAACTTAGGACGATCAATGCACCAATGACTCCTGTGTGTGGAGTTGCTCAGGGAGTCGACATAGTGTTGGGCGGGCATGGTAAGACTAACTTTTGTATCACATAGATCTCTTTGACATCATCCTTGGGCAGGAATATTTTCAGAGGTGCCACGCAGTGATCGGCCTATACCTTCAACAACTCGTGGTCATGGAGCGAGGAGGTTCCTGCATGATAGCCTTAGTTAAGATGCCCAAGTCAGAGAGACCAGCTCAACCATCGGCCTTGCAACTTGTGGAAAAGATTAAGGAAGGGCTGCCATTATCGTGTTCCATTCCCGCTAAAAGGAAAAGTCGTCGGAGAAGAAGTCGTCGAAGGAAGCCAAGCGGGAACAGGGACAGCCAACCACATGAGTGCTCCTCGGGGGCTGAAGGAGGCGAACTCCAGAGAAGATCACAGAGGGACGACATAAAGACTTGCGGCAGTCCAAAGGTAGAGATTGGGAATTCCAACAACAGCATTGCATCGAGGACGTCGCAACATCAGGTGGGGGAGAGTGTCACGACCCGCCAATCTTCTATAGAAAGAAGGAAGAATCTAGAGTCAAGGAGAAGAAACTAGAGTCTTGGGGAGGTTTCCGGAAGACTGTAGAATATTGCATATAAGACTTGAAGCTCCTAAAAGACTCTAGAATAATATAGATGAATCTTGAGAAGTCTTAGAGAAATCTAGAAGAGTGTAGATATGTCTTGTAGTCTTTAGTTCTCTCTAGACTTGTATGGAAGATTCTAGAGAAGGGATTCAAGTGTAAATAACTTAGGGACTTGAATGTAAATATTAATTATACTGTGACCCCAAGTAGGAAGTATAAATAGAGGGGGTCATTTGCATTGTCAAGCATCCAGAAAATCAAGTTGTTAAACATTCTTCCAAGCAATACGAGCCTTCTTTCCAAAAGCTCTCTCATAGTCTTCTTATCTAGCGTATCTTTAGTGATCTTAGCTGAAAAGGCTTACTAGTATTTATAAGATCGTGAAAGAGTCATGAGCAAATCGACTAGTGCCGCACAAAAGTCTTGGTGGAAGTTCTAAGGCCGTGACACTAGGGCACTGGTAATGGGCTGACGGTAAGATTTCCCCCTCTTTGTTAGTATAACTTATATATTCATTATATGTAGTTTATTTGTTATATATTTGTTATAAATATATCTTTATGCCTTCTTTATTTTTCCTTCTTAATGTTTTTCATTAAATTTGTTTCATTTTTCTTGTGTTTTAATTAGGTATACATGTTTTGAAGATTTTCACCTTTATGAAACTGTTTCAATAACGTTCGGACATAGGGATTTGACTACTTGTACTAATATTGATTTTACATACATTTTATGTTTTTCTAAGGTTCACAGATGTTAAGTTAATTAACTATTCTTGTGAAGACAACATCACATTTGATTAACTGAGTACGTTCGTCATCTGAGTCTAGAGTTTTGAGTTGAGATTGTTGATTGTGATGAGAGAATGATGATGAGTTGATAGAATGTTATTGCCTTACGAGTCTCTATAAATGAACTCTATTGATGTTTCTATTCTATTAATTCCTAATGATTATTGAAATCTTGAGTCATTGATGAGATTGATTGATGAAAGGGTTAGAGTCCCTGTGAGCTTGATTGATGATAGGTTAGAGTCCCTACGATCTTGATTGATGATAGGTTAGAGTCCCTATGAGATCGATTGATGAAAGGGCTAAAGTCCCTATGAGATTGATTGATGAAAGGGTTAGAGTCCTACGAGTTGAATGATGACAAGGTTCGAGTCCCTATTAGATACCAATTGATGACGGGGTTCGAGTCCCTATGAGATTGGTTGAGATGGAGGTTTTATGAGCATTGAGTCATAGGAGGAGTATCGAGCACCGAAAGAGTGAGAATTAGTCCAACTTGAACTCGTCAAACTATGTCGCCAAATGTAGGTGAGGTATAGAACCATCATATATATTATGGTTCCCTCGTGAGTAACAGTCCCTGAAAGCAATAGCGGACCTATTTTGAGTACTGACTCTATATTGGGTGAGCCAATATGGTTTCGATCATTCCCTACCTGGCAAGTTTGGAACGACTGTGGCAGCATCAGCGAGATTGTTGTACATTCACTGGCTCATAAGTGATTGTTGTCAGATAAGAGAAACTCCCATAAATTTCCTACCTTAAGTATTCTGAGTTGAGATGAGATGAGATAAAGTGAGCTCCTTTGAGATGAGTCTGAGATGATTGATGAGTTTAAGTTGTTGACGGGTCACTTCTCTACTCCTTATCCACATTTGACGATTTGATGTTATTTGATGATTACCTTGAGTTGATGTTGTTTCCATATGCACCATGGAAGTATTTCTCCATCAATTTGCTAGGAGTTTTGTCCGTGTACCAAAAATTGTCGACATTGTTGGTGCACTTCAAATCAATGATGGTGGCAAACTCTTTCATAGTGAAGCAAAGCACAATGCCCTAGACATGTCTAATGTGCAATTCATTTGTATTTTGTGCTCGATCTCCAGCAACAAAAGACATTTTATTATTTGTCTTTGAAATTTGCACATAGGTATTCTTAGATAAGGACCAAAAATAGTCTGACGAAATAAATCTAATGCTTCTTGTCAATAGAAGTATTGATATCATCCACAAAATTAGAGTTGTACGTTACTTCAAACCTTAAAAAATATCTAGAAATCTGTTTGATAACGTACTTAGTACCCTGCATTAAAATACATAAGAGTCATTTTATTCAAAAACACGTGGTTGTGTAGCAAAAATTAACATTAAGATAGTAACGTATGATGCTCTTAATAACACTTTATACACAAATGAACATTTAGATAAAAATGATATGAATTAAAATCTGATAATATCCATTTAAGAGGTGATTTAATAATATTTGATACTATAAATTTAAACATGATACATATAGATATGCAAAACTTATTGTATCAAGATCACAGTCAAACAGTTGTGTCACATGGATCATGACTTATTAGACTATTGACATATAGAAATTGAACAAATTAAAGTGCACAGCCTATAGGTTTAAAAATGATATATGATACAATGCTAATCAAACATTATAGTGCTGATACAAATAATATTTAAATCAGTACTATTACATAAATGAGTCATGACCATGACATAGTACTGATACAAACAATATTTTAATCAATATTGATACATGTATAAATAGTGACTACAATACAGAGCTGATACAAAATAACAATACAGTGTTGATATAAATAATATTTAAATCAGTACTGATACATGAATGAATCCCGTGGTAAAAAAACAACAGCAAAATGTTGATATAAATCATTATATAATATATATTTAACTAAAAATTATACAGATACAAGGCAAAATTGTAACCTTTGGTAATGAAGGACGGATTGTAACTAGTTCACTATTCTTCACCCTTTTTGGAGGTACTTCTTCAACAAGGGATTTGGAACTTGAAGCTACATCTTTCTTGTGTTTCTTCTTCTCGAGTGAAGGATCATGGCATTTTTTTTAATCTATTTTCTTCGAAACCAACTTCATCGGAATGACATATCCCCCTTATTGGCAACTTCAAAACCGGGAACATCGTCACTTAGTGGAACTACTCTGGTTTGATGAATGTTTTCACTATTTGATGGTGCCTGGGTAATACAGAGTGAAGATGTAGGATAGACTCCATGAGTATTGTCAATTTAAGACGATGGAGAGATCTCACTGAAACAAATTAAGTCGAGAAGGAAAAAGGGAAACGTTCAGTTCTTTTTCTTTTTTAGGAATTAAATTTGAAATTGATGTGTAAATAATTAGCATTAAATTGATAAGATTTAATTGATGCCTATAAATTAGGTATCAGTTAAGTGATGATTAAGATGGAGTGTAGTCCTAGTCTATGTATCAAAATGTTGGAGAGACAAATTATAAATATGACATTTTTGTAATTTTTTAAAATGGTAATGATTATAAAAAATTATGTTAAAATAAGTTGGGTGTTTATGTAATTTTTAGAATTAATAATTGGAGGATTAGTGTTACTTGGGTCAAAATAATTTGGAGTGAAATAGATTAATAAAAGGGTCATAATTTTGTTTTTATAATTTGTTGAAGCACTTAATAATTAATTTTGTTTTTATTTATGCGCCCAATCAATCTTTAAATTTGTGGCTAATAATTTGTCGGCTGTGGTAAGACATCAACGGCAGCCGATAGCATATAATAAATTAGCATGTGTTATTTTATTTTGAAACTGTGAGATATGGAGGGTAATATTTTAAGTTGTTCCAGTAAAGTTCAAAGTTGGAAAAAACAACTCGAATAACAATTTTGACTTTTAATAATGTGGTTAAGCCTACATTTAAGAATTCAATGAGACAAAAAATCTCTATATATACACACCTGATGAACTCACATGTAGTGCACCAATCAACTGAAATGGAAATTCAATTCACCAACTCAGTTGCATTTTTGCTCTCTCTCCACCATCTTTCTTCTGTTCAAGAAATGGAAAACCAAAAAACTAAATTTGCCTCCTGGTCCATGGAAATTACCTTTTATTGGAAGCCTTCATCACTTGGCAGTGGCAGGTCCACTCCCTCATCATGGCCTAAAGAATCTAGCAAAGCGTTATGGGCCGCTCATGTACTTACAGCTCGGGGAAATTCCAACCGTCATTATTTCCTCCCCACAAATGGCCAAGGAAGTACTAAAAACTCATGACCTCGCTTTTGCAACGAGGCCGAAACTTGTCGTGGCGGACATTATCCACTACGACAGTACTGACATAGCATTTTCTCCATACGGAGAATATTGGAGACAGATTCGTAAAATTTGCATTCTCGAACTCCTTAGTGCCAAGATGGTCAAATTCTTTAGCTCGATTCGTCAGGATGAGCTATCGAAGATGGTGTCATCTATACGAACGACGCCCAATCTTGCCGTCAATCTTACAGACAAAATATTTTGGTTTACAAGCTCTGTAACATGTAGATCAGCTTTAGGAAAAATATGTGGTGACCAAGACAAATTGATTATTTTCATGAGGGAAATAATATCATTGGCGGGTGGATTTAGTGTTGCTGATGTTTTCCCTACATGGAAAATGCTTCATGACCTTGGTGGATCAAAAACCAGACTGCTGAAGGCGCATCGTAAAATCGATGAAATTTTGGAAAATGTAGTGAATGAGCACAAACAGAATCGATCAGATGGCCAAAAGGGTAATGGTGAATTTGGTGGTGAAGATTTGATCGATGTTTTGTTAAGAGTTAGAGAAAGCGGAGAAGTTCAAATTCCCATCACGGATGACAACATCAAATCAATATTAGTGGTAAGTATTTTTTATATGTGTGAAATTTCGTTTTAACTCCAAACTCGTAGCTATTTTGATCAATTTTGTTCATCATGTAGGACATGTTCTCTGCTGGATCTGAAACATCGTCGACTACTATAATTTGGGCGTTCGCTGAAATGATGAAGAAACCGAGTGTTTTGGCAAAAGCGCAAGCTGAAGTTAGACGAGTCTTGAAGGAGAAGAAAGGTTTTCAACAAATTGATCTTGACGAGTTAAAATACTTGAAGTTAGTAATCAAAGAAACTTTAAGGATGCACCCTCCAATTCCTCTGTTAGTCCCTAGAGAATGTATGGAGGATACAAAGATTGATGGATACGATATACCTCTCAAGACTCGAGTCATAGTTAATGCATGGGCAATTGGACGAGATCCTGAAAGTTGGGATGACCCTGAAAGCTTTTCACCAGAGAGATTTGAGAATAGTCCTGTTGACTTTCTTGGAAGTCATCATCAATTCATTCCATTTGGGGCTGGAAGAAGGATTTGTCCTGGAATGCTATTTGGTTTAGCCAACGTTGGACAACCTTTAGCTCAATTGCTTTATCACTTCGATTGGAAGCTTCCTGATGGACAGAGTCATGAAAATTTAGACATGACAGAGTCACCTGGAATTTCTGCAACAAGAAACGACGATCTTGTTTTGATTGCCACTCCTTATCAGTCTTGAGTTTATATTGAAACAATAACTAGGGATGCTATATTACAAATAAAGGTTTTTTTCTTCTTTTTTACATGTATATTTTAATGTTTTAATTAAATAAATTTCTGAAATAAAACAAAAACGCATTTTATCCTTTTGTGTTTGAGGTGAATTATCGTCTCATATTTTGACTAATTTATTAGAATAGGAATTAGCTGTTTTATGGTCAAAATGAGCAACAACCATTAAAAAATGTATCATCTTTTTTGTATTTTTTATTAATTATAATTAATTGGATAATTCTGTTACAATATGGGAAAAAGAAAAGTTTTTAAAGTATGAAGGTCCAAATCCGTCGCCTATATACAATTACTGCACTACCCAACAAGATCTCACGGAAATGGACAGGCAAGTTCATGTCTTCTGCAAAATTTTGCATATTTTAAGGCATATTACTTAGAATCGTGTAATTAGGTTAATTGGTAAATATTCTTAAAATATGAGCAATTTTGAATCAAAAATTGGACGAACATATTTGTGTTAAAGTATTAACCATGAGATATTCATACAATTTCGCGTAGTTTAAGGACGTATTTTATTTGATCCTATCCTTTTATGCTTGTTAATCTATATTTTATTCTTCAAGTATAATTTTTTTTAATCACGGATCGATAAGTGATTTGTCTGTTCTCCCCCTTTCACCATAAGGCGTGCTCTGACTCTAAGAGAAAAAAAAATTCTTTCACAACATTCATTATTCAAACTTCATAAAGTTGACCCATATTCTTCGGTACTTAACCCTGAGAGTTGAAGAAGGCAAGAAGAAATAAAGTGCATTAATCAAGAAAAAGATAGCACTATCAGTTAAAATTCACATCGATAAAAAAATTATTTCTACCATTAGTTTTTTTATATATTAAGTAGATCAAACGTGCTTTACTCTAATTATATTTAAACGATCAAAATGAACCAACTCCCATAAATAAGGGATAGTTTTAGCCCCAAACTATAAATAATGTAATAACTTTTTACCTTTTTAATATGGGGATTATTATAAATTATAATGATTGAAAAATGTAAATGTTTTTAGTTAATCACAAGTATTATTTCTTATATGTCTACCTATTTTATTGCCTCATTTATATCCTCACAAGTCACAACTAACATGAAGCCACATTATTATTCAATTTACCTTTTTCATTCCCCCTCACTATTTTAGCCTCATTATTAACTTCTCAAATTCTTGAGCCAAAGTTATTATTCTAACTTTATATAGTAATATTTTTTGAATTGAAAATTTGCATTATTATATTCTTATTACTTCTCAAGGTCTGCATACGTTCTACCTTCTCCAAAATCCAATTTAGTCAAAGGACAACACTAGATATATTATTGTTATTCAATTATAGAAATCAAATAAAAACAAAGTTATAAGATCCCTTTATGAAATTTAACTTTAAATACTCAATTCCATAGAGCCGGACCCGATAACATCTATGACTAGCGAGGAGTTATTAAGGAAACAACTTAATTCATTCACTTAGCTATGCCAACAATTTAGAATTTAATAGAGACAAAGTCTCACGATTCAAATATGGGAACAGTATACCTCTCAAAACTTGAGTGGTAACTAATGCACGGGCATTGGACAAGATCCTGAAAGTTGGGACAACCCTGAAAGTTTTTCACTAGAGAAATTCGAGAATTGTTTTGTTGACTTTCTTGAAAGTCATCATCAATTTATTCCATTTGGTGCAAGAAGAATTTGTCAGAAAATGTTATCTGGATTAGCCAATGTTGGACAACCTTTAGCTCAATTGATTCATCACTTCGATTGGAAACTCCTTAATGGACAAAGTCACAAAAAATATAGACATGACATAGTCACCCGAAATTTTTGCAACAAAAAAAGGATGATCTTGTTTTGATTGCCTTTCCTTATGATCTTTGAGTTTATTGAAACAAAGTGTTCGCTAGAGTTGGTTTGCTTTGGTGTACACAAATAATTGTTTTTACAAATAAAGGTTTTTTTTCACAATTATATTTGAGAGAAACATTGAGAACACTTCTAAATTCGATACGAGTTATTAGTTTCGTCCCGAATTATTAACAGTCTTAAAAAGATCTCTCTACTTGACTAGTTGAACTTAAAATACACCCCTAATCTTGCAACATGAGTGAAATACACCTCTAAACTCTTGCCAAATTTAAGGATGTTTTCAACACTTTTCTCGATTTTTTATTAAGATTCTCATACTCCAATAAGAGTTTAATTAAGACCACTAGCTATCTCATGTAGAAGAGTTGGAGTATACTTAAGTTCAGTTAGTCAAGTAGAGAGATACTTTTAAGACTGTCAATAGTTCGAGAATGAAACTAATAATTTGCATCAATTTTTTATTACTTCTGTCTCTATATACAAATGTTTGTATAAAATAAACTTCTCACTACAAAAAATATTATCCTCTTAGAGGTCGTTTGTAGTAGGAGGTATTAGAAAAAATAATTCATGCATTATGTGTGGTATTATTTAATACTATGTTTGGTAAAATTTTATGCCTCTGCATAGCTAATACCTTCCATTTGGTGGTATTAGCTAATATCTTTTATTTAATACCATGAGATTAAATATGTAAAGACAAAATATCCTTCAAATTTTTTTATATTTTTTTATTTTCTTGATTTTATGTTTTATATTTGTAATTTTATACTAGTAAAGTTATTTAAATAAATTAGTATACAAATTTTATTTATTTGCTGGTTCATATTTGCATAATATAAAAAAAAAAAAAAATTTACCAAGTCAAATTTTTAAATTTTATTTGTTTGTAGGTTCATATTTATATAATATACAAAAATTATTTTGCCATGTCAATTTTTTTTATAATTAATTTAGTTGAGTGATTTTGTTGATATAAAAGTCTAATTAAGTGATTTTATTGATATAAAACAAAGTGCAATGACTATGTTGGATAAATTTTCATAGTTGAGAGGCTTTTAAAGACATAAACTCCATATTAAAACTACAACTTGCAACTTTTCATGTGTAAATATAGATGGTTTGTTTATTTTTATAATTGTTTACCATCTTTTCGATTTTAAAAGTAGATGTTCTATCTTTATTAAATTGAAAATTGGTGTTTTATGAGTGATTAATTTATTACGGTCACAATTATTTATCGTCATATAATTTAAGTGAGAAAATAGCAAACATGGCGACAAAATTGTTGTTCTCCTAGCTAGTTAGAAGTCACAATAAACTAATCTATTTTGACCCAATTACATGAAATAGAAAATTCTATAATAATTCAAGGATATAATAGGGAAAATTTTTTTTTGTAGAGTTTTAAACCAAACACAAGATTAGATGGGAAACAATGAACCAAACACTTGATAAAGAATAATTCCTGTTGTCACGCTCCGGGAGGATACCCTTGGCGTGACCGGCACTCAGAGACTATTGCTAGTCTCCAAGTGAATCACTTAGCCTCATCACATCATTCCATCACATACACTCTACTGAGCAGCGGAAAATATACGTAAATAATGGACACATCTCATCTAAAGTCTCAAAAGAAAATATAAAATAATGAAGGCTAGTAGAAAGAACTAGCTCATAGTCTCAACATCAAAGCTCGACATTGTCTATGAAGCCTCTATCACTAATCATGTGGTGCCAATGACAGACCCATGGTTACCCAAATAAAAATAAGGAAATTGTTCAACCTAATTCTAAAGCTTGATGAAATAAAAGTAGTGGTTCCTCCAGAGTAGGAGAGGCTCACCAAATCAGCTTCGAATCTGTGATCCTCAACGGAGCGCCTGTTGATGATCTCTAGTACATGCCTCTGCATCATAAAATGATACAGTCCAGAGTGGACATCAGTACTTGGAATGTACTGGTATGTAAAATAGCTGAATGAAACAGAAATCGGTAGAAAATATGAAAAACAACATCAAAGCAAGATAAACGTCAAAATCACATCAAACCGTCAGCTTGTCTATCTATGAAAGAGTAAAGAGTAGACAAGTGACATGTCATTATCTCGGACTCATCAATAGTCTCAACTCATCTCATCTAGACTCGGAGTAAGGTACGAATTTTTCCGGGAGTTTCTCTTATCTGACAACACTCACTTATGAGCCACTGAATGTGCAACAATCACCCTGATGTTGCCACAATGGTCCCAAACTTGCTAGGTAAGGAATGTTGGATACCATATCTATTCACCCGATATGAAATCAAACCCAACAGATCCGCTATTGCTTTCAGGGACTGTTATACCTCGAGGGAAACCACATATATATATGTGTGTGTGTGTGTGTGTGATGGTTTAAGCCTCTCCTACGTTTGGCGACGTAGTTAATGAGTTCAAGTGAGACTCACTCTTACTCATTTCGGTGCTCGATACTCCTCCCGCTCAATGCTCATAAACCTCAACCACAACCAGTCTCGTAGGGATTCACTCCCCGTCAACGACTGCTAGTCTCATAGGGACCCACTCTCCGTCCACGATTGATATTTCACAAGGACTTTGGCCTTTTCAACAATTATTTCATAAGGTCTTTAACCTTACCATCACGCCTCATCAATGACTCAAGATTGTATAGCAACCATCAGGAAACAAGTAAACAATCATATCGGTAGAGTGCATTTGCAAAGACTCATAAAAACAATCAAATTGCATCAACTCATCCTCACAGTCAACAATCTCAACTCGAGGCTCTAGACTCGATTCTCAAGTTCAATAGGCATGCTTTTCAAATTAGTCATGCAGGGTTATGCAAGTTCTCAAGAAAATATTCAATTTAAGAAAATAAATAGTATGACGATCATCAACATAGAAAACATATAATTCCAAATCAATCTGTCAAAAACCATCAAAGAAAATCATGCATGTAGACTCTTCAACCATCAACTCTTCTATGGCCTCTATAGGGCACATGAGAGAACAATCCCGTGTTTTAGTTTAGCCTTACATACATATGATGCAACTATTCAACCGGGTAGTGTCGAGGATCCCTTCTCGAATGTCTCAACCCAAGCTCTTCTCTCCTCTTCTCAAGCCCTAGCCTTGTTAGATTTTGGAATAGGACTTGGAATGGGGTTTTAGGCTCTTTTCATGTTGAAACGACCTTACTAGATGTGTATAAGTGTTTAGGAGAGGTTAAGAATTGACCGGAATGCCCTTCGTGATTATTTAGAAATTTCCAGCTCGAAAAATACACGATCCACAATGCGGATTGGTCGTGAACAACGTATTTTTGGAAAATTGTTTTTGAATGAATTTTCTCCATCCCGTCGAAAATTTTGAAAAACATACAAGTGCCTCTCCGCGACCGGTGCGCGACGTGCCTCTATCGCGGACCATCACTATTTTCTAATTTGGATCGAAAATTTATCTTTCAATCGGGTCGCTCTAAAGTTCAACCGAGACCATTTTCCCACTTCATTTTTCATGATGATCACAAATCTAACCTCGGATGTGTTATACGAGCATCTAAAAAAGATGTGTTACGCGCATACCCTCACTATAGGGGTATTTTGGTAATTTTTACCAGGTGTCACATCATCTCCCACTTGGGGTCATTCGTCCTTGAATGATGAGTAGAGGTGGGGATTAAGACACAAATGGACCCGAGACTCATTTTCGCACTCAATTCAATTAATTAATTCTCGACTTAATAATACTAAGTCATATAAAAATGGAACACTTAGCTTAGTGGAGAGTAAGGATTTTTACCTTCAACATTTTCATCATCAGTTGGCACGAACAGGTGCGGATATTTTGCCTTGATCTCCTCCTCAGCTTCCCATCTGGCTTCTTCAGCGAATTGATTCCTCCACAGGACTTTGACTGAGGCTATTTCTTTGTTACTCAGCTTACGAATCTGACGATCAAGAATTTGAACCGGGATCTCTTCCTAAGATACATTATCCTTCACCCCATTGCTATCAACGGGGATCACCAAGGCAGGATTTCCCAAGCATTTCTTTAGCATTGACACAAGGAATACCGGGTGCACCCCATCTAACTCGGAAGGTAACTCTAACTCGTAAGCCACCTTTCCAATTCTCCTTATGATTTGATATGGTCCAACATAACGTGGACTTAGCTTTCCTTTCTTCCCAAATCTTAGGACACCCTTCATAGGTGATACTTTCAAGTACACCCAATCATCCACTTTGAACTCTAAATCTCTTCTCCTCATGTCGGTGTAAGAATTTTGGCGACTCTGGGCAGTCTTTAACCTTTCTCTGATGACCTTGACCTTCTCCATCGACTGGTGAACAAGATCAGGCCCAATCGGTTCTGCTTCTCCAACCTCAAACCACCCAATTGCTGATCTACATCTCCTCCCATACAAGGCTTCATAAGGGGCCATCTGAATGCTTGCATGATAACTGTTGTTATATGCAAATTCAATCAGTGGTAGGTGATCATCCCAATTTCCCTTGAAGTCAAGAACACAAGCTCTCAACATGTCCTCAAGTGTTTGAATTATACGCTCCGCCTGACCATCCGTCTGCGGGTGAAAGGCTGTACTTAGTTTCACCTTAGTACCCAAGCCTTTCTGGATGATTTCCAGAACTTGGAGGTAAATTGAGCTCCTCTATCCGAGATGATGGACAAGGGAACCCCATGTAACCTCACAATCTCCTGGATGTATAACTTGGAATACTCTTCCGTAGTGTTTGTTGTCTTAACTGCCAAGAAGTGAGCCGACTTAGTCATTCTATCTACGATCACCCAAATCGAATCATGTTGCTTTCGAGATTTCGGCAGGCCAGTGATAAAGTCCATGTTAATCATCTCCCATTTCCATTCTGGAATTTCAAAGTTCTGAGCCAATCCACAGGGCCTCTGATGCTCAACCTTCACTTGTTGGCAATTTAGGCATTTTGAAACGAACTCCGCGATGTCCCTCTTCATCTCATTCCACCAATAGACTTTCCTTAAGTCGTGGTACATTTTGGTGGAGCCAGGATGAATGAAATATCTAGTGTTATGAGCTTCTGCCATTATTCTGTCTCGTATGCCATCAACATTTGGGACATAGAATCGACTTTGATATCTCAACACTCCATCTCCCCCTTTGGAGAAGACCATCACTCTCTGATTGTGGACATCCTCCTTCAATTAGAGTATGACAGGGTCTTGGTCTTGCTTTTGCTTCACCTCCACCACTAACGAGGAAGCAGACCCGTCTGGAACATTAACTCCTCCTTCATTGTTCTCCTCAAGTCGGACTCCTAATCGAGCAACCGGTGCACTTCCTTGGCTAACTCTCTCTTTCCTTCCTCCACATGGGCTATGCTACCCATTGATAACCTGCTAAGAGTGTCAGCAACAACGTTAGCCTTACCTGGGTGGTAGTGGATGCTCATGTCATAATCCTTGAGCAATTCCAACCATCTCCTCTGTCGTAAGTTGAGCTCTTTCTGATTAAAAACATACTGCAAGCTTTTGTGGTCAGTGAACACATCCACATGCACTCCATACAAGTAGTGACGCCAGATTTTAAGTGCAAACGCTATTGCTGCCAAATCGAGGTCATGGGTTGGGTAATTCCTTTCATGGACCTTGAGTTGTCTAGAGGCATAGGTTATCACCTTCCCCCTTTGCATTAGTACGCATCCCAATCCAACCCTTGAGGCGTCACAATAAATTACAAAGTCCTCGGTTCCATTGGATAAGGTCAGGACTAGCGCAGTAGTCAACCTTGTTTTCAATTCCTGGAAACTTTCCTCATATTTTTTTGACCACTGAAACTTGACCTTCTTCTGAGTCAATTTGGTCAATGGCGCGGATAGGGAAGAAAATCCCTCAACAAACCTACGGTAGTAGCCCGCCAACCCCAAGAAACTTCTAATGTCGGTCGGAGTGGTCGGTCGGGGCCAGTTCTTTACTGCTTCAATCTTTTGGGCATCCACTTGGATACCATTACCAGAAACAGCATGGCCTAGGAAGGCCGCTGACTTAAGCCAGAATTCACATTTGGAGAATTTCGCATACAACTCATGGTCCTTAAGATTTTGGAGGACTACTCTGAGGTGGTTAGCATGTTCCTCCTTACTCCTTGAATACACCAGAATGTCGTCGATGAACACAATCACGAACAAATCAAGGTATGGCTTGAACACTCTATTCATCAAATCCATGAAGGCGGCAGGTGCATTCGTCAACCCAAAGGACATGACCAAGAACTCAAAATGGCCGTATCTAGTCCTAAAGGCTGTCTTTGGAACGTCACACTCCCTCACCTTCAACTGATGGTAGCCAGACCTAAGGTCTATCTTAGAGAAGCAAGAGGCGCCCTAAAGTTGGTCAAACAAATCATCTATTCTTGGGAGAGGATATTTGTTCTTTATCGTGACCTTGTTCAGTTGCCTATAGTCGATACACATTCTGAGGGACCCATCTTTCTTTCGCACGAATAGAACAGGGGCACCGCAAGGTGAAACACTTGGCCTAATGAAGCCCTTTTCTAGCAAATCCTTTAGTTGCCCCTTCAACTCTTTCAATTCAGCGGGGGCCATCCTGTAAGGTGGGATCGAAATAGGCTGGATATCTGGAAGAACATCAATCCCAAAGTCAATCTCCCTATCAGGAGGGACTCTGGGCAAATCGTCAGGAAACACTTCTGGAAACTCGTTGACTATCGAAACTGACTCAAGAGTTGGGGACTCAACATCATCAGATTTCACTCTCACCAGGTGATAGATACAACCTTTGGAAATCAACTTCTTAGCTTTGAGATATGAGATAAACCTTCCTCTAGGTGTAACAGAGTCCCCTTCCACTCTAGAATTGGTTCATTTGGAAACTGGAACTTAACAGTTTGGGACCTACAATCAACGGAGGCATAACAGGCGTAAAGCCAATCCATGCCAAGGATCAAATCGAAGTCAACCATCTCCAACTCAATCAAATCAACAAGGGTGTCCCTATGATAGATGGACACTGCACAAGCTCTATAGACTCTCTCCGCTCGAATAGACGCACCCACCGGAGTAGAAACATCAAAGGGTTCAAGAAGACTTTTGGGGGTTCTATCAAATTTTCTGGCCACGTAAGGAGTTACAAACGACAATATGGCACCAGGATCCATCAAAACATAACAATCAAAAGTAAAGACTCAAATCATACCCGTCACAATGTCTGGGGAATTTTCCTGATCTTGGCGACTGCCCATGGCATATAGGCGGTTTGTTGTTCCGCCTGTACCTGACGTAGTGGCCCTCATGTTCCCTCTAACTAGTGGAACCGATGCAATAGACTGAGCCTGGCCAGCCCGCTTCGGACAATCCTTCTTGTAGTGGCCTACTTGGCCGCACCTGTAACACACATCATTTCTGTCGCGGCATCTCCCCCAGTGCGTTTTTCCACAGTTATTACACGGTGGCCTACTCTGTGAACCTTGAGCCACGCTAGCTTGTGACTGGGGTCCATGGGTTCCGGTATTCAAGGAATCTTTGATCATACGTGTCTCTAGGCACAGGTGTACTAGCAGTTGAGGGTGCTGGAAATCGATTCCCATTACCTCTCCTTCCACCCTCGTAGCTGGATGCCTTAACCCTCTTGCGCTTGAACTCTTCCCTGTCCTGTTGTCTCCCTTCGTCAGTTTGCTGCACGAATGTCATCGGTTGCCCGATGTCCATGTCATTCACAAGCATGGCTCCTCTCCCATCTCTCTTGGGTCCTCTGTTCAGCCCATCTACATACATCCCCATCCTCCCCCTCATATCCGCAACCATGTCTGGAGCATAGCAAGATAGTTGTGTGAATCTCAACCCATACTCCTACACAGTCATGGAGCCCTGTTTTAGGTTCAGGAACTCTCTCACAGTTGGATCCATGGGCCCCTCGGGTACTTGGGGCTCAGGTGGATTAACAATTTGCCTGGCAGGACGTCCCCTTCCTCTGACAACTCTTCTGGGAGGCATAGTATCGATTTTGCACGTGTAGCGCACGAATTAGAAGATAGTTTTCGTAGAGCTTAACTCTATCGCATGAATTGGAATTAGAAAGAAGTGTAACCATTCCTAATGTCCCATAGCCTCCTGCTTATGAAGTATGGTCGACAACACACCCATAAACAAGACTCTACTAGACACGGCTCCATAGACTCCCTAGGACACTTGAACACTGTGCTCTGATACCAAGTTTGTCACGCCCCGGGAGGGTACCCTTGGCATGGCCGGTACTCAGAGACTATTGCTAGTCTCCAAGCGAACCACTTAGCCTCATCACATCATTCCATCACATACACTCTACTGAGCAACGGAAAATATGTGTAAATAATGGACACATCTCATCTAAAGTCTCAAATGAAAATATAAAATAATGAAGGCTAGTAGAAAGAACTAGCTCACAGTCTCAACATCAAAGCTCGACATTGTCTATAAAGCCTCTATCACTAATCATGTGGTGCCAATGACAGACCCATGGCTACCCAAATCAAAATAAAGAAATAGTTCAACCTAACTCTAAAGCATGATGAAATAAAAGTAGTGGTTACTCCGGAGTAGGGGAGGCTCACCAAATCAGCTTTGAATCTCTGATCTTCAACAGAGCGCCTGTTGATGATCTCTAGTACCTGTCTCTGCATCATAAAACGATGTAGTCCAGAGTGGACATCAGTACTTAGAATGTACTGGTATGCAAAATAGTTGAATGAAATAGAAACCGGTAGAAAATATGGAAAATAACATCAAGTCAAGATAAACATCAAAATCACATCAAACCGCCAACTTGTCTATCTATGAAAGAGTAAAGAGCAGACAAGTGACATGTCATTATCTCGGACTCATCAATAGTCTCAACTCATCTCATCTAGGCTCGAAGTAAGGTAAGAATTTTCCTGGGAGTTTTTCTTATCCGAAAACACTCACTTATGAGCCAGTGAATGTGCAACAATCACCCTGATGTTGCCACAGTGGTCCCAAACTTGCTAGGTAAGGAACTCTGGATACCATATCAGTTCACCCGATATGAAATCAAACCCAACAGATCCGCTATTGCTTTCAGGGACTGTTATACCTCGAGGGAAACCATATATATATGTGTGATGGTTTAAGCCTCTCCTACGTTTGGCGATGTAGTTAATGAGTTCGAGTGGGACTCAGTCTTACTCATTTTGGTGCTCGATACTCCTCCCGACTCAATGCTCATAAACATCAACCACAACCAGTCTCGTAGGGATTCACTCCCCGTCAACGACTACCAGTCTCATAGGGACCCACTCCCCATCCACAACTGATATTTCACAAGGACTTTGGCCTTTTCAACAATTATTTCATAAGGGCTTTAACCTTACCATCACGCCTCATCAATGACTCAAGATTGTATAGCAACCATCAGGAAACAAGTGAACAATCACATAGGTAGAGTGCATTTGCAGAGACTCATAAAAACAATCAAATTGTATCAACTCATTATCACAGTCAACAATCTCAACTCGAGGCTCTAGACTCGATTCTCAAGTTCAATAGGCATGCTTTTCAAATTAGTCATGCAGGGTTATGCAAGTTCTCAAGAAAATATTCAATTTAAGAAAATAAATAGTATGACAATCATCAACATAGAAAATATGTAATTCCAAATCAATCTGTCAAAAACCATCAAAGAAAATCATGCATGTAGACTCTTCAACCATCAACTCTTCTATGACCTCTATGGGGCACATGAGAGAACAATCTCGTATTTTAGTTTAGCCTTACATACCTGTGATGCAGCTATTCAACCAGGTAGTGTCGAGGATCCCTTCTCGAATGTCTCAACCCAAGCTCTTCTCTCCTCTTCTCAAGCCCTAGCCTTGTTAGATTTTGGAATAGGACTTAGAATGGGGTTTTAGGCTCTTTCCATGTTGAAACGACCTTACTAGATGTGTATAAGTGTTTAAGAGGAATTAGGAATTGATCGGAATGCCCTTCGTGATTATTTAGAAATTTCTAGCTCGGAAAATACATAGTCCGCGACGCGGACCGGTCGTGAATAGCGTATTTTTGGAAAAGTGTTTTTGAATGAGTTTTCTCCATCCCGTTGAAAAATTTGAAAAACATACAAGTGCCTCTCCACGACGGGTGCGCGACGCGCCTCTATCGCGGACCGTCACTATTTTCTGATTTGGATTGAAAATTTATCTTTCGATCGGGTCGCTCTAAAATTCAACTGAGAACCGACCTCGGATTTGTCATACAAGCATCGGAAGATGCGTTACGCGCATACCATCACTATAGGGGTATTTTGGTAATTTTTACCGGGCGTCACACCTGCATTGCTAATCCATGCATTGCGTTATTCATTTTTGTACCAAACAATTCCTTAGGGAGCAAATAATTCCGTTTTAAAATAGTCTAAGAAGGTAATGGGGCACCCGCAATGAATAAGTGTGTAGTTGAGAATTGAGTAATAATAGATTGAAAAGACATTTGACTATTTTTTCAATTTTGTATGTTTAAAGGACCAAATTCCCTTAAAATATTGGGGAAACAAAGTTTAAAATATCAAGGTTCAAATCCCTTGCCCCTTCAAATATATACGAATACCGCACTACTCAACAAGATCTTATGGAAAATGGACAAGCAGAGTTAACAACAAGGTCATGCTTTCCGCACAATTTTACATACTTTAAGGGCATATTTGACTTTTTATTTGCTTATTGATCATGGAATTAAGTTAATTGGTAGGCGTCTAAAATAAGGGCAAATTTGGACCAAGTATTGACGGGTAAGGACATATTTGTGCTAAAGTATTAACACCAATATTTTCGCATAATTTAAGAGCATATTGGCCCTTTTCCCATAGAAAAGAATTCACAACATTCATAAACCAAAACCATATTCTTCAGTAGTTAATCTTATGGAGAATGAGTCACTTTCCAATTTCATCTCACCTCATGTAGTCATTGTGTAAATATGAGTAGGTTGATTGGAATTGAAATATGTTATAGATAATGAATCAATTTCTTTTATATGTATGAGTCAAAAGTTCCTCTCCATCTAGGTTCTCTATCAAAATGCTCAACTTCAACAGACAGCATGCAACGCTGAGTTGCATTTTAAATCTGGACTACAAATACTGCAACTAAAATGAGTATCAAGGGGATTTCTTCTGATCTACCTAAGCCATGAGCAGACCATAGTTATTTGGTACCTGTGTCGGTGGGAGGTAATAGGTACTAGATGGAATGGTCGAGATGCATGCAAGCTAAGCTCAAACACCATCATTAGAAGGAAAAAATAGTGGCAAAGGGGATAAGCAGATAACAAGAAGTCAGAATGATTCCAGAGGCCTTAGTCCACTCACTAGGTTAGAATCACTGATATCTCTAGGATGAGGCAACTTACGAAGAGTTCCTGGCAAGCAAGTAGATACAAAGATAAAAGTAAGACTTTTATGCATAGATTCAAAATCATCAGCCTAAGAATTCGAAGAATGAAGATTGGCATACTCGGCCTGCTTCATTTGGATATTAACCAAAAAACTTTGGTCAGACAGCATTCAAATGGAATAGAATAGTCTACAACGACCAAGTGTTTCTAAGCTATCAGCTTCAGGACATACATTTTCTTGCAGAAGATGCATGCAAACATGAGACACATCATACAGAATACCACTGAGTGGAAGTAGTGAACACTATAATATCTCAATTTACAGGTAACTAATAGTCTACAACGACCGAAGTCGAAAAAGCACATGCTCGCCACTAATACACAGGTTTCCTTGAAAATTGGAACAAGTGAAGAAAGAGAACTAAGGAAACCATACAAGCAAGTATGAAGAACTTGTGTAACATTGTCATAGTTTATGGAGCAACTACAGATCCCTTCTGCACATAGGGCAAGAGCCATGTCTCAATAGCCATGTGTCAATGCAAGGTAAGTGAAACATGTGATGGCATTTTGGTAAACATCTAACAGTTTCTCCCAGTTGAAAGTCCTGTATGCGTACAATAGCGAAAAGGATTCACGATAAACAACTAATGCAATATCAGGAGGAATAGCAAACAAGAGGTGTAAATGTAATTCACCTGAAGGCAGACTGCACAAGAGACTCTCTCTCCAGAATCATCCAAGTTGTTACCTTTTGTAATTACAATCTGGGGGATCTTTTCAACAGAATCTCCATGCAAACCTTTAGCCGCACCCGTATCGAAAATGTTAGGAACCTCGTCAAATGCAAGTTCAACAGCTCCCATCTGATCAGCAGGAAAGAGTCAGATAATGAAGGGGAAAGTAAGTTGCTGGCAATATTTTACATGGCTAACAGTCATGTAGCATATATGATATACCTGATTCTGGACTGCACTTAACATTGCTGGACCAATCCGCTCACGAACCAATTGACCACTTAACAGGCTTGTGAGTACATCAATCTGTTTAGTTTAAAAGTTTTATCAGTCAAGGATATATCTTACAGCCACAAAATAGATCTTAAGATTATATTCTCTCTCTCTCAAAGATGAGTGTCATACTAATGTGGATGTTAAATAGCACACATAGAGGAGTAGATGAAAAGTCACTTGAAATATTTTTGGACTTAAAACCACATAAAGGGAGCTGTCTCTAAAGATCTACAATCTCTGAATCCATATGGACTAAGGGAAGAACATAACAAATGGAAGCAAAAGTACTAGCTGGGGTCTAACTTTTATTCAGGTTAGTATGCTTGCATGAGATCAATATTTGCAAAGAATCCTCTACATTATCTAGAGATTTGAATGTCAGTATATGGATAGAAGATGTGATATAGAAAACTTTTGGCATCAGCGAATGCACAAGTTGCCTTATGAGGCACATTATTGAATAGGAATGAAAGTGGTCTAACTGAAGCATAATGGATATAAATGATTCATATAGCTGACTTCAACTAGTTTGGGACTATGGTGTCGTAAGTTGTTGGTTTGTGGGAGTAAAATGTAGATTGAAGCCAATATCGAATCAGGACATGAAATCTCATATACTGAAGTGATGATATTACAGAACCAACTCTCAGCATTATCAGTGAGAAGGAATCTATATTGCTTACCAAGTAAAGAAGACATCTAATTCCAGATTCATCCGACTGCCATAGTAACAGAGATGACTCAAAGACATCAAGAGAGAAAACAGCGCCTGAGATGGCACCAACTGCAGCACCTCTGACAAATCCACTCTCCGTCTCTTGGCCAATCAAAGCTCCTGTCAGTGCTCCTAATAAGGTGCCCACTGCACGAAGCCAATCGATCTCTGATTAGTTCCAGCATCCAATAAGTAGATAAAGATAAAACCCAAAATTTTGAATTTAAAGAAGCCCATGGACATTTGGAACTCAAAAACATACCTATCAATCAATCATTCAAATCAATTCACCTCAATCCTAAACAGAGTTGGGGTGGTTATATGAATGCCTATGACCATTCTGCTCTTCCCAACCAACTCACTAAAAAGAGCTTAATATCTTAACTATATTTTGAGATGAAAAGGTACAATCGCCAGGCTATGCATAGTAACGCAAAAAAAAAAGCCTTTTTATGTTCTTTTTTCTGCTATCAAGAACAAATTTCCTGAATTATCATAGCCTAGTTTCAAGTCAGAAAAGAATGTCAACAAGGCAACAAGCGCTCCTAGATCAAACATGTGCAAACCCCCACTACAGGGCATACATATATGACACATACATCAAGAATTATAAGCCATCAGTCAAAGAAGCAATTTTGTTGGGAAAATCCTATCCACGCTAATAGGAAGAATACCCACCTAAAGCAAAGAAGAAGGTGAAGATTGCAGAGAAGACGGTGCCAATAATTGCAGAAACTGCAACGCTGAAGAAATCTCTAGCCCTATCAACCAAATCCCTGATACAAAACGAACAAGCAGAAGAGGAAAGAGGGAAAGCACGAAATGGATATGCATAGAATTCCATTTCCGTTGATGCTTTGAACGATGAAGAACAAAAGGCTTGATTTACATACACCAACGGCCGTTGTTATTATTGTTCAACAAAATTTCACCGGCGGCCATACGAAAACTGGAGCTAGTTTTTCCTTTAAAACAAGTTTGTATGCTTGCTTGAGAGTTGGAATGATCCAGAAATTGGAGTTGGATCACATGCCAAAGCTTAGATGATCACACACAAAGAGCAAAAGGGTATGAGAGCCTTTTTCTCCTATTGTAAGCACTTGTATCTCCAATGAATTGTGATTTCATTCACTAAGCAAGCAAAAAATGATACAACTTGTTGGGATGGTTATTTTATTGTTTGAATGGTGGTTATATATTGTTTCGTAATTATCCTCTCATTATAGGTGGGGGAGATATTTTGGGAAGAAGGTAGATAGGTGACAAGGCAAGTTAGATACTTTGTTTAATGATAAATATTCAGTGGGATACAAATTCCATCCAATATTCTCTTCGCTGTTTGTTTGGAGTCGACAACAGAAAGCACCACGTGCCTTTTGCATTTATTGACTATCTATATACAATTATTTTCTACTATAATAGAAGCATGAGTAGATATCTTAAAGGTGAAGGGTATCATAGACTTTACATTGGATTAAAAATTGCAACGTCTCATTGAACAGCCGCCGCAACAAACTTCTCAAAATTTCTCTCCTTTTTCGCTAATAAAAACCCGATTCTGATTTGAGTGAATGATGAGTATTTCTCAAAAGTTTTGGGAATGATGGCAGAAATAATCGAGTGAGTGATGAGTATTTCTGGAAATTTCGCAAGTCAGCCTAACAAGAATATAACAAAATAAAGCGAAAGGAAAGTAACAACCAATTAAAGGGGTAAACAATACAATAAGCCTAAAATCAACCCAAGATTGATATCACATGTACAGGCCACTATTTAACATAATTGAAAATAAATAGTACAAGTCTCAATGTCTCGATTATCAAATAGAATGAACATAAAGATAAACAAAGCCATGAGAGTTTGCTGAATAGACAAGTTGCCACCTCTCAAGCGATCCAGATGCTCAGTCCAACATGTGAAAGGTATGTCAAGTAGAACCAGGCTTACAACCTACACACAAGTGTAGAAGCAAGGGTGAGTACCAAACAATGTGGTACCCAACAAGTAAATCCTAAACAGAAGGTAGAGAATGATGAACACAAACACTCCAACCACATCATCTGATCCTCCAAAACTACAACCTTCCCCCAGAAAATCCGTCATACGCTATAAATATACAAATCAAGTAGCACATTATTTTCAAATGAATCACAACCAACCTGTTACAATCACATGGTTCCACCGTCAATACATATTTCCAAGGATTTCACACAACCATAATATGTAAATGAGGTGCAAGATAATGCAACACAATATCAAATAATAGTGATGCATGTTTGTCCTACGATACACATTTACTGATAAACTCAAATCGAAACCCATAGGAATCTCATATGGACCATATATTCACCAAAATCATTTTCTATTGACACAATCATATCTAGCCGAAACCAATTTCTTTTGAAATTTTATCAAATCATTTCGAAATCATTTTTGTTCACCATTTATCAAATCTAGTGGGAACCATTTTCTTTCGACTTTTTATCAAATCTTGTCGAAATCATTTTCCTTCAACATTTCCATCAAATAGTGAAACTTAAGCAATCTTTCAAATCAAGCAAAATAACACTTTCAAGAAATACATTACTCTATATAATGAGTCTGCATGATACATATAAACACCATTCAAATCAATGAAGTAAATCATTATTTCAATAGTAGAATCATCATCATCAATCGTGTACTTCAAGGATAAGCTCAACATCATTATTCAATTTCTTTCAATAATCAATTTACCATCATCAATCATGATACTTAATAATAAGTCAACATTTCATTTTATAATTGAATCAACATTTTCATCAAAATTCCTTAATAATTTCATCAACATGATTATTAAGGTCTTTCAAAATGGAGATAGCAATATCAATTAAATTTCTCAATACTTAAATCGACATCATATCAATGTTGCTCAATAATTGAATCAATATCAACAAACATGTTTCTCAGTAATCAAATCAACATCAACAATCGCACTTCCATGCAACAACATAGTCATTTTTTCACTCTGCCTTAATTTATTAGTTTTGTTTCGTGAATAATTTAACACACATTACTCCCCAATACACAAGAAAAGAAATACAAGGTTCAATACTCTCAACAAAGGTTTAGAAATTCACTTGCCTCAACAAAATCAAGTAATCATTCCAACACTTAAGCTTTCCCTTTCTTAATAGTATTTGAAACACCACAATCTATTCAAATAATGAACCACAATTAAATTTCAAGAATAACAACACCAAAATCATAAAATTCAGAGAAAGTGGGTCAAAACAACTCAAAAATCCAATTTAAAAAATAGTTGAAACCTAAAATTTTTACATGAAAACATTCCTCAATGTATAAGGAGTCCATTAATGAAAATTATTTCACGGATGGAGCTAAAATCAACTCAAAATCATCATTTTAGAAAAACTTAAGATTTTTGAGAAAAACTCCAAATATCCTATCCAAAATCCCAACTCAAATCTGAAATATTTCTTGAGAAGTACCTTACCCATACTTAGCAAAGTTTAAATATGTACTTTCATAAAAAAAAAATACAGTTAAATTCGACCTTGAAATCCTCAATTTATCAAATTTTAACTTTATCGGGAAAATCTCAAATTATACTCAGTTAATATGATGAAAATAATTGACGAATCAACATAATTATACCAAACTCAGTTTGCCCATAATATAAGAATTTTAAATATGCCTTTTCATAAAAAAAATAAGTCTAAATGGATAAAACCTTAATTTTCTCCAAGAAATTTACAGATAGGTAAAGAAATCAGATGAAGAAATCAAGAGAGAATGATGAAGTGAGAGTCGAAATCTAACCCTTATATTAAATCAAGAAGAATACTGCAAGAATAATCCTATTTTGAGTTTTAGAACTATCAATATGTTCAAAATACCAAATGAACACAGTCTAAAATTTTATATATCAGTACAACTGTGTTTTGCGCTAGAAATTAGAAGTTAAATTTTTTGTAAAAAGGTCATAACTTTAAATTTTTTGTAAAAAGGTCATAACTTCCTCATATAATAGCAAAATGACCCGATTTTTTTCGTAAATGTCTTAAATAATGATACGGGCATATTCCTCCAATCAAAATGCAATTCTGTACTTGGTTGCCCGGTATAATATTATTTCTGTTCTGTAAATAATTATTTCATATTTTATAATAAAAGTCCAATTTTGGCTTAATAAAAATGTACCAAACTTTGCAGATCTATCTTATAATTCATGCTCAATATTTCAGGAGTTTTAGATTTATTTTTCGGTCTTTAAAACTAATTGATCTTAGGCGTATTTATACGCCTAGTTAGCCAATAAACCCATAAAGTGAGCTAAGTCAGAGTACTCCATGTGGTTGCATTTTGCAGAGATTAGTCAAATAATAGCAGTGCGAAGACATGTGCAAAGTGGAAGGATGAAAACGTCCCAGAAAGCAAGGGAGCAAAGAAGAAGGATGCAGCAAAGGCAATGGTCCGCGTCGCGGACCTAGGAGCGGACAAGCAGAACTGGAAAAGGAGAAGAAAAAGACACAAAGTCCCAGTGCGCTGCAGGGTCCGCGTCGCGGACCAGTTTGCAACAAAAGGCAAATCAGCCCAGTCAGCAAAATAACGGACCGGTCAAACCACACTAGTCCGCGTCGCGGACTGCTTGAATTTCCAGTGAAAATGAGTTACGGGATTTGGAAAAAAGAAGACTATTAATTATTTGAAAAATAACTTTTTTTTATTCGTTTTTTGAGCAAGAAACAGACGGGAGTCTTAGGGAACACAACCTAGATCAACTTTGGTTTGTCTTTCATCTTTGTATTCTTGAATGTTCATTATTTTAAGCTTAATTTTGATGTGGGAGCCAACTATGAGTGGCTAGTTCTCCCATATTCTGGGATTGTAGCCTTAGACAATGTGATATCTTAATTTTGGTTTATGTATGATGGGTTTATCACTTATTTTTGTGCCACTTTTATTAATACTTCTTAGCCTCATCAACTAGGGAGGATATGGGTTAGTTATTCTGAATTCGAAAGATGTTGGAATAATTAGAACACAGTGGAACAGGGAGCGTGTCCAACTAGGTCATTAGATTGGTTCGTGTAAGGGAGACCTGTGACAACTACCCTTACACCTCGCTTGGTTCATAATACAGGAAGATAAAATTAACGCATTTTTGGTGGTCTGTCTATCCCCGCTCAACGATGTAGTTAGGCAGTCATTAAAGGTAGACCTGCAGAGGCGTGCAACCCTGTTAGGTAAATTTAACCCTGTGAACTAATAAGTATAAACCCAGATACATGAACATGGACTGAGAGGCACGAAGTCGCCATGGCTATAATCCCAGGATCACCTTTAAGTTGATAAATCACTATTTTACATAATTCGAATTGGCTGTAAACCTTTGATTTTAGATATAATTCGTTCTTTGACAAATCTCAATGCTCATTATCACGGACATCAATTTAGCAAAATAGTTTAGGGAAGAATCAATAATCTTTAAATCCTTTGGGTTCGACATCCCGACCTCTTTCTCAGGGCCACTATATTACTTGGGTTGACCATGTACACTTGCGTGTGCTAGGGAAGCAACACTAATAATGAATCTTTTTATTGCCACAATTTGCTGAAATAATGCCAAAGCATTTGGAAAACTTAAAAACTCACTCAGAACTTATTTGGCATTTTTCAAACATAACTAAATGTGCTAGTTGATTAAAAATGATATTCTAGACTCAATGAAATTGTCAAAATGTGAATCCGAGTTCTCCATTTAATCGCATTTAAACAAACTTAAGGCTCAAAAAACTAAAATGCCGTCAAAACTCCCAATAAATATATCGAAGCTCTACCTAGACCTAAAATCACCTCCTAAATCCAATAGAAACATCAGAAATTTAATTTGAGCATTCAAACTTAAAATGTTTACCAAAGTCAAACTTTGATCAAATTTAACTGAAATTTCTAACTTATGACTCTAAATCCATAAAACAACTCTAAATTCAGAAATAATGACTTTTCAATATCAAATCTACATTTCAGAGCAGGTGGAACTGACAGAATTCCATTCTAAAACTCACAACTTCGGTTGGTATCAAAAATCACATTTTAGCAACCTAAGCCTTTAAAAGCTCAAAACTTCAACATTTCACTACTTTTCAATAAAATTTCAAAACCAAGCTTATAAATGGATCAAACATGACCCGGAGCAACTATGAAGAGGAGTAAAATGGTAATTTTCAATAATTTTCCAAAAATGACCTTTCGAGTCATTACAGATCAAGTAGTTCACTTGGGGACCGACAATAGTTTTTGAGTGCCAGCCACATCTAGGGTACCCTCCCAGGACATGAAAAATATGATATCAGAGCACAAAGTTCAAGAGTCTTAGGGTGTCTATGAAATCGTATCTAGTAAAGTCTTGCTTATGGGTGCATCATGCACCACATTTATAATCAGGAGGCTATGGGACATTTAGGAATTATTTCACTTCTTTACTTTTTGAGTTCATGCGATAGAGTTTAATACTATAACAAATTATTTCTAACTCGTTCATTATGCATTCACGAAAAATGATTCCAAAACATTCCGCCAGTCAAAGAAGCACCACAAACGTTGAAGTTCCAACACTAGAGGCACCTATAGGATCAAGAACCAAGGATGGCCTGTGAGGACTGTTGAGGCTCCTCAAATGCCTTCTACTCAACCCATTCCAACTTTAGAGGGTGAATTTAGGGGAGAAATAACCATGCTCACTCAACTAGTAGCTGCTCAAGCACATCAATAGAACACCCTACTCAGAATACTATAATCAAGAGGAATCAACTTCTATGAAGAATAGAGATTTCTTAAGGATGAACCTACTAGTCTTCAAAAGGTTTAAGGTTTATGTGGATCCATAAAACTTTATAGATGAGATGTGGAAATTTTTGAAGGCAATACACACGACTGAGACTAAGAAAGTGGAGCTTGCTCCCTGCCAACTCAAAGATATGGCTCATATTTGGTAAAATCAATGAGAGAAAGCCGTGGCGAGAATGCTGAACCTGTAGTCTAACCAGGATGAGTTTGAGAGTGAATTCCTTGACTACTTTTTTCCTAGGGAGTTGAGAGAAGCCAAAGTATAAGAGTTTGTGAATCTAAAGCAAGAGGGGATGACAGTCAAAGAGTATAATCTTACGTTCACCCAATTGTCAAGATATGCTCTAGAGATGGTTTCAGACATGAGTGCCAAGATGAGAAAGTTTATTTCGGGGTTAGGTAAGCATGTGAAGGAGTGCAAGACAACCTTACTGATTTTTGACATGGATATATCTAGACTTGTATTATATGCTCAACAGGTTAGGGATGATAAGAGGGAAGGATAGGAAGGAGAACTTAAGCAAGAGGGCCAAATCAACTGGCAGGAACCTAGTCATCAGAAGTAAGGTAAAGGTGATAAGTCCTTCTTTCAAAAGCCACCTTCCAACTATGCACCATCATCTACAAGTGTGCTTTCTCAAAAAGGTCAACAAAACTACAGAGCTCAAGGTTCATAGACGCAAGGGAGTATGGGACAAGGGTCAAAAGAAAATTCACCTTGTGGAAAGTGTGGTAAATTTCACATCGGTGAATGTCGTGATGGCATTAACACTTTCTATAAGCGCGATCAGATAGGCCACTATCAGAGCAACTAGAGTCTCTACTACTGAGATAGGTGGAGGTACAAACTATCTATATGATAAGGGTAATCGACATGACCTAGAGAATTCTCCTGATGTTGTGATTAGTATACTCTGAGTCTTTTTTTTTATGTTTGTGCCTTATCATACGGTGTGATGTTGTCATTTGTGATTCCTTATCTAGGTAATAAGTTTGAGATCTTTTCTGAGAGTCTTCTTGAACCTTTTTATGTTTCTACCTTATTGGTGAGTCTATTCTTGTTGAAAGAGTCTATAGGGATTATACTGTCTCCATCAGTCATAGAGATACCATGTATGACTTAGTTGAGTTGGACATGTAGATTTAAATGTCATTTTAGGCATGGATTAGCTCTATGCTTTGCAATGCCACAGTTAATTGTAGGACTCGAGTTGTCAAGTTTCAGTTTCCTATGAGCCTATATAGACTGGAAAGCTAGTCCTCCAATAACTAAGGGACATTTTATTTTTTATCTTCAAGTCAGAAAGTTAATCTCCTAAGGGCGTATTTATCATATAGTCCGAGTCAAAAATGTTAATAATGAGACCTCATCTCTTGAGTCAGTTTCTATTGTCAATAAGTTTTCTAAGGTTTAGCCTGATAATCTATCTAGAGTCTCTCCTGACAGTGAAATAGACTTTAGGATCGATATCTTCCTGATACCCAATCTATCTCCATATAAAATGGATCCTATTGAGTTAAAAGAGTTAAAGAAAAATTGATTGACCTTCTTGGTAAGGGATTCATTAGGCCAAGTATCTCACCTTGGAGCACTTTTGTCCTATTCGTGTGAAAGAAAGATAGATCTCTTAGCTTTACCTTGGTGATAGAGGATGCTCATATCATAGTCCTCAAACAGCTCTAGCCATCTCTTCTATCTTAGGTTCAACTTTTCTTGACTGGATACATACTACATGCTCTTTTGGTTAGTTAATACATCCGCATGCCCACTATAGAGATAGTGTCTCCATATTCTAAGTGCAAACACTAAGGCAACAAACTCAAATATCAAGGGTTGGATAATTCTTCTCATGGGTCTTAAGCTGTCTAGAGGCATATGTTATCACCTTTCCCCTCTACATCAATACACACCCAGTCCACTCTAGAAGCATCGTAATATACTACAAAGCCATCTTATCCCTCGGGTAAGGACAACATCAGAGCTGTGGTCAGCCTGGTTTTCAATTCTTGAAAGCTTTTCTCACAATATTTAGACTACATACATTTGACCTCCTTTTGAGTTAACTTAGTCAATGGAGCTAAGATGGATGACAATCCTTCCATGAATCTCCAATAATAACCCGCCAAGCTTAAGAAACTTCTTATCTCTATTGGAGTTGTGGGTCTTGGCCAATTATTTACAACCTTAATCTTTTGAGAGTCCACTAAAATGCCATTTCCTAATATAATATGGCCCAGAAACATCACTGATGCTCACCAAAAGTCATGATTTAAAAACTTGACATACAACTTCTGGTCCTTAAGGGTCTGGAGGACAATTATTAGATGGTTGGAATGCTCCTCCTTATTACGACAATAGATCAGAATGTCGTCTATGAACATTTTGATGAACCTGTCTATATACTACCTTAACATCTTATTCATGAGGTCCATGAAAGTTGTTGGTACATTAGTCAATCTGAATAACATGACTAAGAATTCATCATGACCATAGAGAGTTCTAAATGTTGTCTTTGGAACGTCACGTTCTCTAACCTTTAGATGATGGTACCCAGATTTGAGGTCTAATTTAGAGAAAATAGGTAGTACCCTGGAGTTGGTCAAACATGTCATCAATTCTGAGCAAAAGACTCTTATTCTTTATGGTGACCTTGTTTAAATAGGGGTAATCTATTCACATTCTAAAAGAACCATCCTTCTTTCGCACGAAGAGCACCAGAGCGCCCTAGGGTAAGACACTCGGTCTAATTAGAAGGTCCTTTAATTACTCTTTTAACTCTTTTAATTCTGAAAGGGTCATTCTACATAAGAAAATAGATATAGGCTGAGTATTTGAGAGAATTTCTATCCCAGTCTATCTCTCTATCAGGAGGGACTCCAGGTAGATCATCAAGAAAGATTTCAAGAAGTTCGTTCACAATTGGAACAGACTAGAGAGATAGTGTCTCATCATTGGAATCGTTGACTCTAACTAGATGGTATATACACCCTTTGGAAATTAACTTACCAGCCTTAAGGTATGAGATAAACTGACACTTAGGCAAAGCTAAGCTGCGCTTCCACTCTAAGATTACCTCATTGGGAAATTAGAACTTGACAATTCTGGTTCTGCAGTCTATGGATGCAGAATAAGCATGAAGCCATCCATGCCTAAACTGATGTCAAAATCTACCATTTCTAACTCCATGAGATCAACTAAGTCATCTTTATGATAGAATAACACCAGATAACCCCTATAGACTCTTTGGGGCAAGATAGACTCTTTAGGCTAGGAAATACTCTCAAATAGGAGCTGGAACACTGAAAGGTTCAGGAAGACACTCTGGACTGATCTCGAACTTCATGGCTACATAAGGAGTCATAAATGATAAAGTTACACATAGGTCCAGTAATACATAGATATCATAAGTAAAAACCATTTCCATACTAGTGACAACATATGGTGAGTTCTCTTGCTCCTGCCGGCTAGCCATGGCATACAAAAAGTTTGTGCCCCGCCTATCCCTGATGTAGTGCCCCTCTAAACTATCTTACCCTGTGGGGTGAAGAAGCTAACTGAGCCCTTCTGTCCCTGAAGTTCTTTCTCCTCATCGGATACTCTTTCAAAAAGTGCCCCACTTGGCCATATTTGAAACAACCGTTAGTGCCCACAAGGCACTCTCTTGGGTGAGATCTACCACACTTACCATATGTTGGCACTCTCTTGGGTGAGATCTACCACACTTACCATATGTTGGATATCAAGAAGATCCCGGAGTTACACTTTGTTGCGACTGAGTGCCTGAACCTTGCAACTCTATGATCCCTACTCATTCCTGACCTTGGGTGTAGACACACTAACGGATGAGGGTGTTGGCCCAGAAAACTTAGGTTGAAAGGATAAAACTGCTAGCACCTCCAGTCCGTTTCTTATTAGTCTTATGTCTAGACGTCTTGGCCCTCTTATTCTTGAATTCCTCCCTATCTTGTAACTTCTCCTCCTCTACCCACTGAACAATCAATCGAGCTATGTCCATGTTTCCAACCAACATAGTATTTTTTTTTCCTTTCCTCTTGGTTGTCCAAGAGAAACCAGACACAAACAGATCCATCTAAGTCCTTATATTGGCCACCAAGGTCGGAGCATAACGGGATAGTTGTGTAAACTTAAGGCTGTATTCCTGCACACTCAAAGCTTCTTGCTTTAAATTTAGAAAATTCTCTCACCTTAGCCTCTCTTTTCTCTCGCGGTAAGTACTATCCCAAGAAAGCCTCCTCAAACACTACCTAGCTTAAGAGGGGTGCCTCTTCTCATTTTTCTCCCTTCCACTGGTCAAACTATAATCTAGTTACCCCCTTGAGTCGGTAAGCAACTAACTCAACTCGCCTTGCATCATCTATGTGCATCACCTGGAACACTTTTTGAAGCTCTTCAATAAAGTTCTTTGGATCCTCATTCACATCTGACCCCATGTACTCAGGCACGCTCATCCTTAGAAACTCACGAACCCTGGTAGTGTTTGAAGGATCATGTCTGCAAGCTCCCTGTTAGACCCCCTGCGCAGTGACCACCTAAGCTAGAGTCTAGATTACCTGGCGGAGCTCAGCATTAGATATATCCACCTGTGGTGGCTGCTCAACATGTATGGCTGGACCTTTAGGTCTCTTAAGATTTAATGGATCAGGCTAGTTTGCCTTTCACCTAGCTGGGTGTCCTTTACCCCTAGCTAGTCCAGCGGCTCTGCATGGAGGCATGATCTGAAGAGCAACGCATGAACACACGATTAAAAGATATTAAAAAGAGTTTAGTCTAAAGCACAAAATAGAATAACAAGTACTAGTGACACTTCCTAATGCCCTATAGCCTCCCTATTATAGATGTGGCGCACTTCACACTAATAATACAGACTTTACTAGACACGGTTCCATAGACACCCTAGGACACTTGAATTGTGAATTCTGATATCAAATTTGTCATGCCTCGAGTCTACACCCCGGACATGGCGACACTTGAAAATCATTTCTAGCTCCAAACGAACCATTTGGTCTGACATCATTACTCCATGGAAGACTTAAGCAACAAGTGATAGGTTAGAATTAACATGACATATAATTTAATGCAATAATCCCAATAATCCTTAAGAAATCAAGATATCTCAATAGCAATTGCAGAAATCAACTAAAATAATAGTCGTCTGGTCTATGGAACCTCTAAAACAATGTCTTTGATTCAACTACTATGACACACCCATGATAACCATAACTAAAATAAATTATTAAAATAGAAACAAAAGATATCAAAGCCTTAGGTTTGGAGAAGGCCTCATCAATAGCTAACTGAAATGCTGAATATCAACGGTGCATCCGCGGAGGGACTCGATCACCTATGTCTGTATAATGAAAAGATGCAGGTCGAAAGGATATCAGTACACAGAACATACTGGCATGTAAAAGATGGCCAAAATAATGGGGGACTCATGGTAGGGTGTTGTACTCAAATATAACTTAAAATATAAATTCAAAACAATAATGCAATAAGTAATAGAGTATGTTGAATGTATAAACAATGTAACTCATTATGCTAGAACATAATATACTTTAGCTTGTGGAGTTTGAAAACTATCACTATGAGCCTTGTGATGATACAACATCTTTCCTACATTGTCAAAGTCATCCCAGACTTACTAGGATAAGGGATGTCGTGCTTATGGATCCATCTAAACAATGGCATCTCAATGGCATATGAAAAGTTGTACTTGGTCAATCCTATCATATACTGTTTATGTAGTTTATGAATTAGAGTTATTATTACTCTCACCCATATTGGTGCTCAGTACCATTGTCAAAAGGCCATTTTATGCTCATACTTAAAAAAGAGTATGATTGCTCAAAATATTTCTTTAACTTTTTGAGACTTAGCCAGCTCCAGTATTTTCTCAACTTTTCATGAACTTGTCTAGAAGCATAGATTTCATGTTCAACTACTTGTAAAACATAGATACTCAAATTATATTTAACTCAACTCAATGCTCTAAACTCGATAGCATTTCATGAACTCTTTAGAGTTTATACTAGTTCAACAATTAAAAGCAACCATCTTGGCTTGATAACATATCAATAGTGAAATCAACAAATGTCATGATTTCCGTGAAGAGAACAACATAAATGAATACTGTAATGGAATTTACTCACCATTAAGAAAACTGGTTCCAACATTTAACTTGATATAGGATAGAACTAGAAATTTCAAGATGCTAAGATAAATATAGGATGAATTTTTGAGGCCTTACATACCTGAGAATACGAAGATAGAACTCAAAACTGAGAGATAAAGACGAGTGCTTGGAACCCTAGTCTATTCTTCTTTTCATTAGTTCTCAAAATTTTCTAAGTGTGAATGATGAAATAGGATCGTGTATTACTGATTAAGAAGTAGAATAACTTCAAAACAATATAGTAGTTTAGACTAGGAAAGGATGCGGAAGGACAAAAATGTCCTTAGCTAAAATGGTCAGACTAAACCATGAGACCCTATTTACGTGTCATGGTCCAGTCTGCGGCCCATAAATGGGCTCATGGATTGCCACTGGACAAAGGGGCTTAGGTCTAGAACCTCCACCTTTTACGAGTCATAGACCCAATTACAGGGCATGAACAGGTTTGTCCTATTGGACTTGTATTTTACGAGACTTGGTCTATGATCCATATATTGATCTATGGTTCGTAGACCAGCTCATGGTATAGGCCCTCTTTTTTTAAAAGATTCCTAGTGTTGAAGGAATTTACGAGCCCCCATCTACAGTCCGTAATTTCTCTTACGGGCCATAGATACGATTTTGTAGACCCCACTTAAGAAAAATTTAGCCTTAACTTTAGACATCTAGATTTATCTGAGCTAGAAAATTTAGAGGGTGTTACATTAACTACGTCGATAGTATACCTGCATGTACGTGAATAGGAAATAATAAGATGAACCTAATTAATGACTACTCATGATCAAATTACATGCAATGAAATTATTACTTGAACTTAGCGAGTTGTGAATCATTCATTATGATTGTGATTATTAGATCATGTGTCACATTCAAACAAACTAACAATTGGATCAGGTGTCACGTTCTGGTACATCATTGGATTGGGTATTATGTTTCAACACATTACTAGATCGGGTATCACATTCTGTCACATCATTAGATTGAACGTGACATTCCGACATGCTAACAATTTAGGGGGTGGGGGGTGTCCCATAAGAGGACTATTGTTGATTTTTATTGAGATTGATGATTATGGAATTGATATATTGAGCATGAACTGTGAATTTTTTACTCTTTCCTTAGGTATGTAAATTTACTATATTGTGGTTGCTTCTTTACATTTCACTTATTGGAATAGTCGCGTGATCCTACTAGTATACTATTTTTATGTGTACTGATCTACACTTGCTCTTTCTTTGTTGAGTACGGAGCATCTTCAGGTGATTGTTGGCAAACCTCAGTTATGAGATCAGCGATTTATCAGATTCAAGGGTGAGCCAGTTTGTTCAAGGTGTCATGGACTCATCTTTGCTTCTTAATCCATTTGTTTTCGGACTCAAACACTTAGTTTATTTGTGTTATGATTTTCCTGGGGTTGCATCCCCATATGCTGGACACGTGGTTAGAGTTTTGATAGAACGACTTTCAGACTCTAGGGGGGCTACTTTTCGCATTGCTAGATTATTTTGTTTTGAGTTAATGGGAACTCAACTTGACTCTATTTTAACCTGCATCCACATCTTCAAATGCTTATCTCTTGTTATTTTCGCTTGTTGGGTTGTAGTATTAGTTCTCCCAGCGGAGGGTTAGTATGGGTGTCACTCACGGTCTGGTCACGATCATGACACTCACACACGAATTCTTTTGATTTCTTTGATTCAATGACTGATTTGGATTTGTTATGACCCTTGACCCAAAAAGGTGCCATATCATTCTTGTTTTATCTCGCTTTATTATGTCTATAAAACTATCAAGATTTGTATATGATTTGATATTCTGACTTTGATTTTAATGGACTAGCAGATGTAACTAATGTAGAAGTTATAGTCTAGAATGTATTCCTCCAGAAATGACTAATATCAAAACACACCCACATAATAAGAATTGTTTAGATTTTTTATTAATCTCTTAAAAAAAATTCTAACTTGAATTATCTCCTTGGACAGAAATCTCTGATGATCATCAAACTCCGATTGTTTAGCTTCTTTTGCTAAGGACATACATTGTGTGCATTTATTTTTCAGAACCAAATGCTTCCCTATAGTGAATCCTTATAGGAAAGATTCAACTTTCCTAGGAAAGGTAACGCGTGGTTGTACAAGCTGGACTTGAGTGTTCTAAGAGAAAAAGTTCAACTTTCTATTGGATCATGTTTACTCACACCACCCTTTGGGTACAACAGGTAAAATATATTTTATTTTTTTAACCTTATTTTGATGTGAATGAAAATGTAGAGATGTCAAGTACTGATAATATTTATGTTATGGTAACATAAGAAGTACATTCAGGGAACAAAAGATGCGATGCATATGCAACAATCTTGCATTCAGTTCATGTATATGGATGCGGAGCTATAGCAACAACACAAAGCAATAGGAATATTAGGGTCCATGAGGGACCTCGTGATACTTGTTGATGAATCGATAGGTGAGTATCACCAGAGTGGAATCGAGGGGCAGGGTGATAGGTTAGGACTATACAGAGAATAAGAAATCCTAAAGCAGAGAATGAGTAGAACTATAGCAAATTTAAACTATGGAAGATGACTGATTAGGACAAGATCATTTTCATTGATGCTGATTTGCTCATACTAAGGAACATTGATATCTTATTTAAGATGCCACAGATTTCATCCATGGATAACAATGGTATACTGTTCAACTCCGATGTCATGGTGATCAAGCCATCAAATTGCACGCTTGATGGATCTCATAAATGAGATAGAAGGTGCTTTTTACAGACTCCCAGCACAAGTACATTTCAAGTAAAAAAAAAAAAAAAGAACCACTTTAGAATATCAATCACAAACCTAAAAAGAAGTTATATATCATATAAGTCCAAAAAATCCTTAAATTGAAAAATCAAAATCAACCTAGAAGTAGTTTCTAAGCAATAGATTCAATATTACACTAACATTATCTATTACCAAAAAAATGAATCAAATAAAAGTACAAAACGAAAACTTAAATCAACACATTCTTCTGAAAGGGGAAAAGACAGATACACCTTTTAACGAAGAGAATGAATCAATAGTAAGTAGTCCTAAATCATAAAAATTAGCTGCAGTATAAAATAAAAATAAATCAGTGTGTGATTTACTTCACAAAAGTGAATAAGCATAAAATGCTTAATTTAACCCCAAATGCTTGCTTGAACCATAACTCCGATTCTCAGAAAACCTTACTTCTAAATATTTTTTTGGTAGTTAGTTAGGTATGTCAAAGGAAAGCAAATTCCAAGAGTTGTTTAGTTATTTTGTCTTAATACACATTTTTGACATATTTATAAAAAGTCATTGTAATTGAACTTTCAAATTTTCAAAGGTTCCCCAAAGCTGGAAGCAAATTGCTGACTGCCAAGGAACTTATTTTCAGAATATGCAAACTATTAAAATCCCTATATTCAAAATGCTCAAATTGCTAAAATCCTTTTTTTTTGGAATACCCAAATTGCTAAAATCCCTAATTTTAAAATATCCCAACCTTAAATCGAGCCATATGAAATGAAAATATTTGAGAGAAAAACTTATGAAACTCATAACTCCCTTAAATATTTTTAGAAAGAAAAAGAAGGAGAGTATTTGACATGTGTTGCTGGAGAGTGTTTGAGATGGAAATATGACTGTGGAGAATGCATGTCAATCGGAGAAGAAGATACAGAGAAATACCTAAGAACGAGTGTGCAACTTGTGGAGAATAAGGACTTGTGCAGATTCAAGAACATTTTATGGAGATGGAGAGCTTGAGAGTTTCATCTCAAAATGTTTAAGGGTGTGTGCCCTAGTTTATATTTATATTTATATAAAACACAAGAAAAACTTTTCAACAGAATTAACAACGGAATATAAAATCAGTCGCTACCAAATAAATATATTTATTTTGAATAAATTATAACGACAGATTTTTTTATCACTATATAATATAAATTTTATAAAAATACATTTAAAAGTCTAGAGATCTATTTTCCGTCACTAATTTCGTCGCAAAATATTAATTAAAAATTTTGTCACTAAATTCGTAGAGAAAATTTGGCGTCAAAATTTCGCGCTAATATTTAGCGACGAAATAAATATTCCATCGCCTATTCGTCTCTATATCATTGTTCGTGTATGCCTATTGATTTGTTTAATTAACAAGGATACCGCAAAACAAATAAGCATCCGTGAGTCCTTGCTATTTTTGGTAGGAAAATAATTAGAGTCCTAATTGGCTTATTAATATATAAATATTACCTAAAATAGTCATCCTAATCATAACAGAAGTCGGAGTCGTTGAGGGTATATATACCTATGAATGGGCAAGATGGAGTATTAAGTTTTGTTTCTACAACATCCTCTCAACAATGGCGATGAATTTTGATGATGAACAACTCATGACCTCTCTTCTTAAATTTATTACTGGTGTGCCTGTTCAATTTCAACTTGTCGACTTGTATGGCAATAAGAAACCTTCACAATTATTCGAGACGACTACGACTACTACTGTTCATCATGTCTTCACTCGGTTAAAGAAAAAAACTAAGAACATCAGTAGGGGAATTGTTGGTGGAGGCGGCTCATGGAAAGGTGTGGACAATAGTAGACCAATTTATGACAAGAAAAGATCACTGATTGGGTTCAAGAAAACTTTCCGTTTTAATGAAAAAAATCATGTGTGGAATATGAAAGAATATCGTCTTTGTGATAATGTACTGAAGACCTTAAGACAACGTGGTCATACTCGACATGAAGAGGAATTTGTTTTATGTCGCATTACCAGGAGCGTGAATGTAGACAATTTTCTTGCCAGTGTTTCTTCGCCACAACATCAAGAAACTCTGAAAAATCAAGAAAGTGTGAAAAATCAAGAAACCGTGAAAAATCAAGATTTGGGAGAATGTAAAGTAATTCCATGTGATGATTGGAATGGCAACATGGTGAGGCCAGTAGCAAAAGAATCAAATCCGGATAATGAGATTGCTGCTTACCACAAACAACTTGATGCTTATGCTGTCTCTGTACTGGAAACAATGGATCCTTACATTCCGGAACCACCAAAAGAAGATGAAGCTGATTCAATCCCACTTTTCTGCGAAGATTTTTATATTGGTTATACAAATCTCTGGAGTTAGGGTAGTCTGTCACCGTTGAAGAATTGCAGTATATGTTTTTAATTTTATCTGTTCAGTTTTCTTTGACACCAGTCCTTTACTATTGTGATATAGGATTAATTTTTTATGAAAAATTTTCTTACAAGAAAACTGCACTAAATTAGCTGCAAATCAACATTGGGCCCATTAACTCAGTTGGGTAGAGTGTTGTGTTAATTACTTTAAGGTTGCAGGTTTAAGACCTGCAAGGACCATTTTGTGTTTTCCCTTAAGGTCTCTCTAATATTTTAGTTTCAGTTTTCTTCACAAATTTGATTTTTTTTCCCCATCATTTTCAGTGAAATAAGGGCAAGTTCCAATTCTCAATACGAGTTTTGATCCACAAAATTTCAACTTTGTTTCCAACTGTACAATTTGGAAAACTGCTAGTGCTTTTTATGTGTAGTTATACCACTAAGGCTATCTGTTCTGCTGCATTGCAAATTTGTTGAATGGGGGAGATGAAGTCGGTGAAGTGCTGTTGCTTATACTAAGTCCACTTATTCCAAATCAAACAAATTTTTTTTATAGCTTCTAACTAGTTAGGAAAACAATAGTTTTATAGTAATGATTTGCTTTTTTTTCATTTGCATTATTTGAGAATAATTAATTGTGATCTTAATAAATTCATCACTAATAAAACGGTAATTTTTTTATTTAATAAAGATAGACCATCTATTATTAAGTTCAAAAAAGATGGTAAACAATTATAAAATAAATATTATGTTTACCCATAAAAAATTGAAAGTTATAGTTTTTGTATAGTGTTTAAATCAAGGTCACTTAACTTTGACAATATATTTAACATCATTAAACTTTGTTTTGTATCAACAAAATCAATTAACAAAATTAATTTTTTTCAAAAATTGACATGACAAAATAGTTTTTTATTATGTTAATATGAAACCACAAATAAATAAAATTTAAAAATTTAACATGGTAAATTTAGTTGTTTTTATATTATGAAAATATGAACCCACAAATAAATAAAATTTGTAAGCTAATTTATTTAAATAAATTTACTAGTACAAAACTACAAATATAAAATATAAAATTATGAAGAAAAAAAGTGAAAAGAATTTGAGGATATTTTTGTCTTTATATATTTATCCCATGGTATTAAATCCATGATATTAGCTAATACCACCAAATAGAAGGTATTTTAATACCATGTATGATGTATTAATTAATACATGTATTAGTTACATGGGTCCTAAGATCCTACCAAATATAGTATTAACTAATATCATATATAATACTTAGATCATTTCTTCAATTCTTCTAATACTACCTACCAAATGGCTCTAAATGTATAGAATTAGACTTCGGTGAAATTAATCCATAATGTTAATTAGGCTCGCTTACTCAAAATAGTAATCCCATTATTTATAAGTTGTCTTAACACACTTATGAGATAAATATAAAAAACACATCTAAATTATTATTTTTTTAGTTTTATATCTAAATTATTGAAAATATGAGTTTCATATTTAAATTATCATTTATTGGTTTGAGAAACATACATCAGTGGTGTGTGTAATACACACTCTCTCTTTTATTGAAAGAAAAAATTGTTACATGAATAAAATATTCCACCTTGACAAAAATTAAACAAATTATTAATATTAATCAAAAATTAAAGATTAAAGTATCAACATTCACCCCCCAAAATATTATTTTTTTTAAAAATTACTTTAAAAAATTTTTTAGAATATTTTTCTCATCTACTCCACGCTCCAAGCCCCATTGTGCCTCTACCATCCTCACCCCCCAACAATCCCCACCCTTTTATTTTTTTTAAATCTCTTTTATAAATATTTTAAAAAAGTTCAAACTTTACCCCCTTCCTGCACTCCTTCCGGAAAAAATTGATATTACTTATTGTTTTTTAAAATAAATAAAATTATATCTCACCCCATCTGACCCTCAGCTCCTAATTTATATTTATTTTTTTAATAAATATGTGTACATATTTTTAGAAAAATATCTTTTTTCTACGCGTGTACCAAATATATAGAAATAAAAAAATTATTTTAAAAATCTTGTGGTAAGTAAAAGATAATTTTCTAAAAATGAAAAAAAATAAAGGCGGAGAATTAATTGGGAAGGGTAGAATTATTTTTTTAAAAGAATTAAAATAATATCTAAATCATTATTTTAAGGAGGGGGTGGGGGAAATGAAGTAAGAATTTGTTTTAAAAAGTTTACAATTTTTTTTTAAGAAAAAAGAAAAACTAAATTATTGGTTGATTCGGAGGGAGGGGGTATGGTGCGAGGACGTGGAGTGTGGTAAAAAAATTTATAATTTGTTTTAAAATAGTAATACTTTAATATTTATTTAATTAAAATATCATAATTTATTTATTTTTTATCAAATGAAATATTTTGTCCATATAATTTTTTTTTGAAAAACAAAAAAATATGTATTTGTCAAACTAATAAGTAATAGTTACGTGTCTCTCTGTAACCATCATTAAATTTTAGGCATTAAATTAGTCAACGATAACGATATATTATGTGTAAATATTTTCAGCGTTTCTTGTTAACACGATTGCTCTCTTTATACCCTCCTCCTCTTGTTTGTTTTCTACTTGTCTGTTTCTTTTGTTTTTGGATAAAATATGGAGATGGATTTTGACGATGAACAACTCATGATCTCTCTTGGTTGCTGGTATGCCACTCCAAATTCAACTTGTGGACTTGAGAAACCTTCTCAGTTATTCGAGCCGACTACCACCACTACTATTCATCATGTCTTCACTCAATTAAAGAAATAAAGTAACTACTTCAATAGGAGAATTGTTGGTTGGAAAGGACTCGACAAGAAAAGATCACTGATTGGGTTCAAGAAAACTTTCCGTTTTGATGAAACAAATCATGTCTGGAACATGAAAAAATAGCGTTTTTGTGATAATATACTAAAGGCCTTAAGACAACGTGGTCATACTCGACATGAGGAGGAATTAGGTGCAAAGTGCAAAGATTGAGGGCCATTAGCTCAGTTGGTTAGAACGCGAAGGTCCAGGTTCAAGACCTGCCTGGGCCATCTTAAAATTGAGCACACTTGTCAGATTGAAATGTGTCATTGTTATTTATAGCCAGTGTGGAATGTGTTTTTATGAAAAAGTTAAATCTTACTTGTAAAAATACCCTCTGATGCCAAATTTGTCTTGCACAATAATTACCCAGTCAGAAAGGTTCTGCATTACTAGATTTTCAATGAATTGTATGTATACATCAAGTGAAAACAGAGACGAAGGCACTCTGTGCAACACATTACGCACCTCATCAGTTTCTTTAGCTTGATTGACTGAAATGCATGTGTCAAATACCAACCATCTGGAGATTATTCATGAATGTCATCACCTATGCCTAATTATGCCCTTCTTCTCTCAACCATGACCCCGTTTTGTGCATGACATTTTTCACCACTGCAAGTTGAAGTCAGTTAGTTTGGTTTCAAGGCTTTGATTCATGTCCCAAATTGATATTATTTTTAAGTGGTTGCTTTGTGAGGGTATAGGAGCAATGCAAAATCACATTAATTTATAATGGGCAGGCAGTAAATTAAAGTGACAATATATACATTAATTAATCATGCTTGCTACAAGAGTTACATGTATAGAATTAGATCAAAGTTAAATTAATGTATAATGTTAATTACTCAAAGACAAGGTAGGAGTCTGACCTTAAATCAGACACTTTTTGGGTACTAAATGTCATAAAAGGGTTTCTTTCTAAATACACATATCAAAATAGATATTTCGCCCATTTGTGGGCCAACTATGACAAATCAAATTAACTTCATTACTTCATTCCAAAACACATCACAAAAATTAGGGGTGGACGTTCGGTTCTTCGGTTCGATTTTCAGTTTTGTTAAAGTGTGCACTATATATCGAACCGAAATATTTCGATTTTATTCGGTGTTTTCAAAATGGTTTTTCGGTGCAAACTAATGAAAAATAAAAAGAAGACAAAGTCAAAGTGTAAGACACTTTAAAAATTTAAAATCATGTTAAGTGATGATGTGCTTTCAAGGTACACTTATCGTGCTTAAAAACTATATTTATCTTTGTCAAGAACTTGCGCCTCCAACTATTGCTTGAGAAAAATAAGCATGAAGACATCATTTACATGACATAAATCAGCAAAAATATATTTGAATTTCTCTTGGAAAATAATATTTCAAGTTAACTATATAAATTATAAATTTATTGCTACTTTGACTTGTTTTATGAATGACTTAATTGCTAATTGATTTATATGTATATAAATATAATTTTATTTTTTGATCTAATATATGTATAATTTTTTTTAAAAAATAATAATAATTAAAGTTCAGTTCTTTGGTACATCAAAATTTCGAGACCCTTACACCGAACACCAAACTGAGGAACCGAACTTTTGAAAAAATAATATCGTTACTGAACCAAAAAATTGAAGAATCAAATTAGTTTAATTCGGTTCTATTTTTTTATTTTTTCGATATTTATGCCCGCCCCTGACAAAATTTTTAAAAGTAGTTCACTCATTTGTGAACAAACTACAATTCTTCTTATTAGCTTCTCACATGAAGTCATATCTATTTCTTCAATAATGAATTTGGGGTTACTCACTTCATATGTTGCCATGCATCTTTTATCTTCTATTTTATGTTTTGTTCTTTGAAATTTGATAGTCATCTCTTAACAATCCGAAAGATCTGTATATTCTATAGAATAGAATGTCTGTAAAATGAAAATTGAGGACTCCAAAGAAATTTTGAAATTGTGCGCAAAAATAAAAATTTTCAGTTGCACTTCAAAATATCTAGATATTCGCTTGTTTTCTTATTTTTAAAAAAATGATGGATGTCGTTATTCTTTATTGGCAGAAAACATGCCCATAAATGAAATTAACATCATTGTTTTATGAGTGAGGAGACCCTCTTTCAACGGTGATACATTTGGCTTCACAGATCAATATAAAACTTGTGTTATTATCCTTATTACCCAAATAACTGCAAAAATTATAAAAAGCATATGTTGGCTTTGTTTCAGTTGTAATCTCACTCAAACTTTGTTCATTATACTCGTCAAATTATTAAACTACTTTTGAAGCATTAAAATTTTACTTATTATTTACCTAAGAATAGAAGGCATTAAATAAGTTAACGGTAACTATATATTATGTGGGAATTGTTCAGCGATTCTTATTTACACGGTTTCTCTCTTTCTTTTGATGACAGAAAACAATACAACATATTCAAATGTTGAGATGGTGCTAGCACAGACAATACCTACCGGGTGAAAATTATTTTCACCCTTCAACTTTGCATTAAAAATCACTCCTCCCCCCCCCCCCCCCCCAACTTTGAACAATAATAAAAAAAAATCCCCTTTATCCTAATTAACTCTTTAATATGCCTACTATTCCTTTCATTATCAATTTTATTTTTTACTTTTTGAAAAATTATGATATTTCATTTTTGTTGATGTCATGTAACAAATTTTTTATAAAAGCATATTTGATTAATTATATAAGCTACAAATGTTTTATGATGATGTAAATTGACATAATGACAAAATTAATTTTATTAATAATAATCAAAGCTCTATTATTTATTTAATAATAACCAAACAAATATATTTCAATGCAGAAAATACAAAATAATTGATTTAATCAAGGTCAGCTCTTAAAAGAAAATGTATTTATTTAGATATTAAATATTTCAAACTATAATTTATGTAATAATCAATTAATACCAATCGAAACTTATTTATTTAAATGATTAAGCACGGTCATTTGACGATAAAATACCAAAAGTCTTAAAGGCAATGCTATTATTTTAACACCAATATTTTCATTTAGGTCATTTATCGATAAAATACTACTAAGTGTTAAGAGAATGTTATTTTTACGACAATATTATTATTCTTATCCTAAGTACTCGATCAACTCTAGATCTTTTCTTCTAAAGGATATGAGCATGTAAGGACCCGGAAATTTTGAACGACCTCAAGGAATTCCCTTGGCTAAACTCTTCTCAAGTACCAATAGGAGGGTCAACTTTGAGTGGGCATATCTCTCAGCTCAAAATGAACTGGGTGGCCCACATCATATCAAATCGAAGCTCTCCAAATTATCTTTCCAACGCATATGGTCTCACCTCATTCCGAGCTCGGACCAAGGAGTTATGCCCGTTTTCGTTAAGACTGTCCGTGCAGACAAGCCACACGGCCAGCTACACGGACTGTGTGGCAGCAAACGGTCCGTGAGGCTGAAGTCACTCACGATTTTTTTGCCAAAATGTGCTTTAAGTGTGTCTCCTTCTTTGGTACCTTCATACGGACCCTTGCACGGTCCGTATGACCCCAGATGGTCCGTTTAATGGTCCGTGTGGTGATACTTAGTCCGGAAAATCTTGCCTCTGAAAATTTTAAGTCCGGGGCCACGATATAGTAAACGGTCTGTGTGACCCCAGATGGTCCATTTACTGGTCCGTGTGGTGATACATAGTCCGAAATATCTTGCCGTTGAAAATTTTAAGTTTGGGGCCATGGTACAGTAAACGGTCCGTGCGACCCGAGATGGTCCATTTACTTGACCGTATGCCCCAGACGGACCAATTTCAGATCTATTTCATTAATGGCATTTTTGAAATATTGGTTATTCCCAACAAAAACTTGGTCATTTTCCACCCCTCCTAAGCTCTCTATATAGGCCTAACTTCACCAAATTTCAACATTCTCTCATTTCTACTCCTCTCTCAAAGACTTCACTCCTCCAAGCTCTCCAACCTCTCACTAGGATTTGTCAAGCTTAGAATCACAAGTTGAAGTCCATTTCTCTCCAAGTTGTCTCCAAACCAGGTATGTGGGTTTTGATTCTTGGTTCCTTTCAAGCAAGAAGACCCAAGTTCTTCTCAAACTATTTTATGAAATTGTCTACTTAAAATGTGAATTTTTGACTACTTGATCTTGGTTACTTGAACAATGCATGTGCTATTTAAGACTCCAAATTTTGAGTTATGTTAAGATGTATTATGATGAACTACTTGGATTATGGAACTAAGAACATGCATGTCCCTTTAAAGATGTTATTATGTATGGGTGATATTTACTATCATTTTCTATTAATTTATTTATGGATTTCTTAGTCTTTACATTTTATTGCTATGTTTTAGCTATTCTCTACATTACCCATGCCATCCCTATATCATGCATTGCATCATATTCATGACATTGATACATGAAAATCTTGAAAATGTAGGACTAAGCCCAATTTCGTTTTAAAAGGGGAATATGACATGATTTTGGTAAGACATGGGATATGACAAGAAGGTGATCACCGGTATGTCTATGATTATGGCTCTTGGGGCATCTTGGGTGTTTACACCATCTTGTATCTTGGCTCTTTGCGCATCTTGGGTGCTTGCACCATCTTGTACTTGTAGATGGGCTATTCCTTGCATTGACATCTTGAATATGATCTTGTAATTTGGCGTTGAGCCTAAATGTGCCTTGAACGTTTTGAAACTTGCACTTGATTCTCTTGAAAGCATATGTGTGTATATATATACATATAAGTATTCTTGTGGGATGTGTTGACTTAGCACCGATGGATTTGGGGCGTCAGGGATATCCCCAAGGTCCCTCTCCCTTTCCTTGAACTATGCGCCAACATAGGAGCCATTACCGAAATGACCGGGTCGTAAGGAATGGCTATTTTCTTATTATGTCTTGATAAGATTCTTGTAAATCCTTCCGAAATGGGGTAACCCGTAAGGAAGGTGACCATCCACCGAAATGGGGTTGCCCGTAAGGTGTGATGTAGATTACCTTTGGCAAGTAATCTTCTCCCTATTGGTGGGAGGTCCCAATCGGTCCAGTTCATGTAGTAGCTCGCATGGATTTGGTTTGTCGGTTATAGTTCATCCCCGTCATATAGGAGCATTACCGCATTGCACGCATCAGCATCCCATGACATCTTGTATGTTAAATTCTATTGCTTACATGTTCTTGTATATTATGTGACCGTGTCATCTAAACATGACTATGCAGGTTCGGTAAGTTACATGCATTGCGTACCCGCATACTTAGTACATTCAAACGTACTAACGCATACTCTATGCCTACATGATTTTACCATGTAGGGACCGAGCAGTTTGAGCACCAGTCGCAGGACGAATAGTCCCTCTTGAAGATACTCCTGTGGTGAGCCCCGTCTTCCGAGTGTGAGCTTTTGTTTCTAATGTTTCTATGTGTATATATATTTTATTGAGGGTGAGCCCGGAACTTGTCCTGGTCCCCGTTCCTTGATTAGAGGCATTCGTTGGGCACTGTATAAACTCTCTCGTTTTGTTTATCCAAAAATGAATGTTCTTCCCCTTTGACTTTAAGTTCCACTATTAAATTATCCGTCTTATATGCCTTGAACCTACTATACAAATTCTGAAATTTTGAGGCTTGTTTAGGGACTCTCGGGTCCCCATTCGCCGTGTCACATCAAGGCCCCGACCCCGGCTCGTGACAGAGCAACTCTAAATCTCACTCAAACTTTATTCATTATAATAACCAAATTATCAAACTACTAGCTACGAAGATTCCGTATAATGCATGGACTCAATAGTTATTCATATATTTATTTTATTAAGTGTAAAATTAATATCTATAAATATTATTAATATTGATTAAATTTTAAATTTTATGCTTAAGTGATTTTAAATTCATATATATATATATAATCATGGGAAGATATTAAAATAGTTATTTAATTTTATTTATCCAGTTTGAAGATAAATTTGTTTTATCATAATTTCAGTACTTACCTAATTTAAAATTACTAACTGGGGTGATATAGTGAAATCACAACAATTGGGAAAATTATTTATTAGGGGTAATATTGTAAAATCATAATTGAAGTAAGCAACTGCCTTAAAAAGATTAAATTAAAAAGTCCGTGAAATATTTATTTTTCCAGTTTAATGAAAAATTTGTTTTATCCTACTTTCAGCTAAAATAATGATGGGGTAATATATAGTGAAATCATAGTTGAAGCAATTGAAAAAATTACTTATTAGGGGTAATATTATAAAATCATAATTGAACTAAGCAGCTGCATTAAGTTGATTAAATTAAAAAGTCCACGAAATATTTTTATAAACACGTCGATCGACAGCGATCCGAATCAATAAGCAGCTGAAACAGGCATGTCATCCAACATCTGTCTGCTTTAGCTGCTTCGTTACCCTCTTATATATAGTAGAAATTATTTGAAGCATTAAAAATAATTAACTCTTACTCACTATACTTTATAACAATAGGTCATAAAATTAGTTAAGAGTAACTATATTTACGTGCGTGTGAATTCCTAAAAATATACAAAAAAAATCCAATCAACAAAAGAAATCCTCACTCGTGCTCTCTTCTTCTTCTTTCTTTTCAACTCCTCTGCTTCCTTTCTTTTGGATCAACAACTCCTTCAGTATCTTCTCAATTTTGTTACTGGGAAGCCTGTTCAATGCGACGAAATTCGCACTGTAGACTTGTATGGCAACAAGAAGCCATCTCAGTTATTCAACACGACTACTACTAATCTTCATCATGTCTTCACTCAGTTAAAGAAAATAAAAGCGAATGGTAAGAACTACAACAGGACAATTGTTGGCGGCTTAGGCACGTGGAAAGAAACCAGAAAAAGTAGACGAGTTTACAACAAGGAAGGATCACTGATTGGGTTAGTGAGAACGTTCTGCTTTGATGAAAATAATCATGTCTGGTGTATGAAAGAATATCAACTTAGTGATAATATACTAAAGTACTTGAGTGGTCGAAATTTGTTTTATGCCGCATTATGAGGAGTGCCAAGTCGGATCACAATCTAGCTAGTTCTTCATCACAATGTCAAGGAATTGTGGAATCCTTCGCTCAAGAAAATCAAGATTTGGGAATTCCATCTGAAAAGGAATGCTCTGTTTCTGTGGTTCATCAAGAAACTCCCTTTGTTAGTTTACTCGCAAAAGCAGAAGAAGCAGAATGCTCTGTTCGTCCGGATAATGACATTGCTGCTTACTGCAAAAAACTTGATGCGTATGCTGCCTCTATACTCGCAACAATGGTACCTCACATTCCAGAACCGCAAAACAATGAGGATGATATCCCATTTTTCTGGGAAGATTTTAATGTTGCTCCTGATGATCTGTAGGGTTAATAGCGTCGTCCTATTAACGTGAAGGTCGCAGGTTTGAGAATTGCAGGGACCATCTTATTTTCTCTCGCATTTGAATTCATTCTTATTCATGTGTATGGTTTCTATCGTAGGAGAATTCAGTGGATTATATTTCTGTTGGGATTTGAATCATGCTCTCCAAAATTCTGCACCAACTTACATCCACTAATTTGACTAATTTTTAAAGTTAAATTAGACTAAATTAATTTGAGATTTGATATTCAAAAACTATAAGAAAAATATTATCGATTATAACTTTTTTCATATCAATATAATGAAAAATATATCTTAAAATGTTAATCAAAATTTACCTAGTTTGACTCTAAAAATGGAAATTAGGAAAACTAAAATGAAACAAAAAAAGTAATATTAGCAGTCTACTCACACCCGTTATAATTCAAAACGACATTCTACGCTTGAATTGTTCTTTTGTGACTTGGAGCGGTTGGGGAAGAAAAAGCAGAAAAGCGAATAACTTCTATATGAAAATTAGGCTGGCTAGCTCAAAGACAAGGTCTATATGAGATAGTAATTCCACTATTTTTAACTTTATGATCTTGTTGATAAAATACTAGACGTGTTAAGATAATATTATCTTAACACCAATATTATCATCCTTATCCCACGTACCCATCCAACTCTAGATCTTTTCTTCTGAAGGATTCCCATACCTATTGTCGCTTGTTCACAATTTCAAATTTTGATAGCAAAGCATATATATGTTTAGTTGTTTCACGTATAGTCTCACTCAAACTTTGTACATTGTGATAGTCAAATTATTAATCTATTTCTTGAAACACCAAAATAATGAAAAATTTACTTCATGTACTATTATATGTTGAATAACCGTTTTGATAATTAACAAACTATCGATACAGTATGAGTACCATGTCAGTATCAGGTTGACATAACTACAAAAGTTGTGTTGGACTACAGCTGGAAATGCTGCCATGGTTGGTGAGACTTGTCCTTCATTGTACTGAAGGACAGTGATCTCTTACATACCCCCTCGTGTGCGTATAAAAGACTCTTTTGGCAAGAAACAAAGTGAACTTTTTAAGGAATAAAAAGGTGAAAATTTACCACAAGAAAAAGTTCTCTTTTGTCATCGTTTGAGAGATACAACATCATCTTCAAAGAGACCTGATAGAAGGAGTCTATAGTTTTCTTTTAGATTTGATGTTGTATTCAGTTCTAACAATTGTAAGATCACTTCCTAATCTATAAAGAAAAGTTGATCATTACATGCTCGTCTCTTGTCTTGTTATTGTGGGACTCTTGGTGTGTTGTTACCTTGAAGTCCTTTTGGTAGGAGTCTTGGTTGATGAGAGTGTAGGTTGTTATTTTGGAGAGTTGCTCAAGTCTTGTAATTTTGATTGCAAGTGGGAAATGGAAAGAGGGTAGGGCAAATAAACAATAGGTTGTATTTGACTATTTTGCTCTTGCATTTAGTGGATTGTTTGGCTTTTGAAAATCTTGTTGGACAGATCGTGATTGTTTCTCCCTTGAGTAAGGAGTTTTTCTACGCTAACTGATTGTGTTCCTTCTATTCTCTTTTTGCATTTCATATTGCATCCAAGCAGTTTGTATCCAAGGACCAGGTCCTTGTAAGTAGTAGGAGCACCCATTCTTCCAATTGGTATCGGAGTAGGGATCCTAATTGGTCAACACGTAGAGATATTCCTGTACTAAATGGCTACTCCACTCGATCTTGAAGAGGGACAATCATCCACTAAGCCACCAAGATTCAATGGTCAGTTATATGGTTGGTGGAAAAACCGAATGCACGATTTTTTTATGGCTGAAGAGGCTGACAGGAAAAAGATAGAGAAGAACTACAAGGCAAAGAAGCTCATCTTTTGTGGAATTGGAGCTGAAGAATATAATCAAATCTAAGTTTGTGAGTCTGCCAAAGAAATCTGGGACCGCTTGAGAAATGCACACGAAGGCACGAAGCAAGTGAAGGAATCTAAAGTAGATATGCTGACCTCCTAGTACAAAGATTTCTTCATGAAAGAAGGAGAGTTCATTTATGATATGCATACCAGGTTCACTGCGATAACAAATGAGCTAAAGCATCTGGGTGAACCCATCAGTTCGAGTAAGCAAGTCAGGAAGATTCTCAAACTATTACCAAAATCCTGGGAAAGTAAACTTGATGCTATAACTGAATACAAAGATCTGAAGATCCTGACCATGGATATTCTTATTGGGAATGTTCAAACCTATGAGCTGAACAAGCAGCATAATACTGCAAAAAAGGAACGCAAAAAGGATAAATTCTGGCTCTTCAGTCAGCTAATAGTGATGTGATTGATGGTGTAGACATGGCTTACCTAACTCAAAGATTCAAGAAGATCATAAAAAGAAATAGTGAATTTGTGAAGAAAGGAAACACTTGGGAGAGTTTCAAACAATGTGAAATTGTGTCACGGATGTGGAAAACCTAGACACTACATCAGGGAGTATCCTCAAGGCAAGGCAGAGTTTAAAGACAATTCCAAGTCTGGAAGTGATAAATGCAAGGACCAGATCCCTGAAAAGTTCAGAAGGAAAGCTGCTGCAGATAGGATAATAAAGAAGGCTCTGGGAGTGTGGGGAAACTTATTAAGAGATTCAGAAGAGACTGAGCAACATGAAGACCCATCTATGATGGCTTTGAAGGATGGTGATGAAGTCTTTGACAACTTGTTTGCCTTTATGGAAAAATTAGATAATGAAGCAGATAATGAAGTAAATCTACTTGATCTAAATGAAAATCTATATCTTTACTCTACAAAGAAACTTAAAAAAATTGCCCGTGTCCTGATTGATTCAATATGTAAACTTACTGTTGATAAGGTTGTCTTGAGCAATAGCATTGACATATTTCAAGATGAAAAATTTGCTTTAGCTATTTAGATATCTAATCTTGAAAGAAAGATTTTGGTGTTAGAAGTTGACAAAATTGAGCATCTGAATCTGTTAGAAAATGAGTCTAAATCTGATGTCAAGCTCAAGGGTAAAGCCAGTGAGATTGAACTTGTTCTTGAAAAGAAATTAAAAGACTCTGAATTAAACCTAATGCTGGACTTAGAAAGAACTACAGTGTTAGAAAAGGACCTAGTCAAAGCGAAGGAAGATCTGAACAAATCTCTAAAATGGGCAAATTCCTCTAAACTTTTAGGTGAGATGACTAACCATAGGGGAAATGAGAAAAGAGGGCTAGAATATGTGAATAAAATTGATCCTCCATACAATCCACATAGCAAATATGTATCAGTGTCTAACAACTTGTTATGCTTGCACTGTGGTAGTAACGAACATCTAAAAGGTGATTGTGAAGTTCTAAAACAAACTTTGAGAAGGCAGCATTCTTTGTACCATGGAGAAAACCTTATAAATAAGAACTCTCATGTTGGACCTGGTCCCAACCTTAAAAGGGGTAACATTGTACCTCTATCTGCCTTTTGGGAACTCAGATTAAAATGGGTTTCCAAAATTGACAAATGAGCATTGTGCAGGAACAGTCTGGAGGAAGCAATCAGTGTTGGTTTATGGACAGTGCATGCTCCAAGCATATGACTGGAAGGACTAAAAACTTCATCTCCTTAAAAGGGATGCAAGGTGGCAGTGTATCATTTGGCAATGGGAAGAAAGGTTACATCATGGGAATTGGAAGGATTTGGCAAATCTTTTGAAAATTCTATTGAAGATGTGTACTATGTCAATGGATTAAAGTACAGCTTCTTAGTGTATCTAATTTGCGATAAAGGGAATAAAGTGAGATTCTTGTCCGACAAATGCATTGTTACAAACTTGGCAACCAAAGAAGTGATACTTACAACAAAGAGATGCAAGAATATGTATGTTGCTGATCTAAATACTGCAAGAGGTGATAATTTGACTTGTCTCAAAGCTCAAGATGAGACAAGCGAATTGTGGCATCGAAGGTTGGGTCATGTTAGTCCCTCATTGTTGAATAAATTGGTCTCCAAGGACCTGGTTCGGGGACTACCCAGAATCAACTTCAGCAACAACTAGGTATGTGATGCTTGTGCAAGAGGAAAACAAGCCAGGAACTCTTTCAAACCAAAGAATGACGTAAGCACCTCTAGACCACTTGAGCTCATCCACACAGATCTCTGTGGTCCTGTGAAGGTGCAGAGTAGAGGTGGTAGAGATATATTCTAGTTGTCATTGATGATTACTCTAGATTCACATAGACCAAATTTTTGAGAACCAAAGATGAAGCTGCTGAAATACTGAGAGATTTTGTCAAGCTGAGTCAGAATCAATTCGGGAATAAGGTCGCAGGGATCAGATCTGATCACGGAACAGAATTTGAGAACTCCAAGTTTGATGGATACTGAAGAAGGCATTCAGCATAACTTCTCTGCACCCAGAACTCCACAACAAAACAGAGTGGTGAAGAGAAAAAATAGAACTCTGGTGAAAATTGGTAGTTAAATAGAAGAAAAATAAGAAGAGAGAAATGATTAAAATCTGAGCAAAAATATATGAGAAGACGATTAATGCAAAGAGAAAATCATCACAAAACTTTGTAATAAAATTATGCATTAATGTGATAATGAATTAATAAAATATGATGATATGATACGATAATATGATATATGATTTAAATTTATATGTCAATGCACTTTCACATTATTGAAAATATGTCTCAGGATATTGCAGAATTAAAATAATTAGCTATATTTTCTTTTAAAAGAATTCTTTTTAAAAGATATTCAGTAGTTAAGTTTAAAGGATTTTTTAAATTATTTTCATTAGAGTCCTAGTTTTTTATGTTTTATTTGAATTTGATAGGATAAGATTAGTTTGCATATTTTTCTATTTTCTAGTTAGAAATTATAACTATAAATGTATGTGTTGAATTATTAATAATATAATTCCCTTTGACAACACTGCAGTATATTTTTTTCTCTCAAAGTATTTTTCTCAGTTATTTTCTTAGTTTCTTTGCTAAAAAACCAACAATTGGTATCCGAGCCATTTTCTTGAGGGATCTGTGAGAGATGAATTCTGAAAATAATTTTTCTCAAATTGCTCCTCCTATTTTTGATGGTGAAAATTATCATATATGGGCAATAAGAATGGAGACTTATCTTGAGGCTTTAGATCTTTGGGAGGCCGTGGAAGAAAATTATGATGTTCTTCCGTTGCCTAATAATCCTACGGTGGCCCAGATCAAAAACCAAAAAGAAAAGAAAATAAGAAAATCAAAAGCTAAAGCAACTTTGTTTGCTGGTGTGTCTGCAACAATTTTCACTAGAGTTATGGCTCTCAAATCGGCAAAAGAAATTTGGGATTATCTGAAGAAAGAATACACAGGAGATGAGAAAATACGGGGCATGAAAGTGTTGAATTTGATAAGGGAATTCGAATTGCAAAAAATGAAGGAATCTGAGACCGTCAAAGAGTACTCAGATCGACTTCTTGGCATTGTTAACAAGGTAAGATTGCTTGGCACTAAATTTAAAAAGATTCAAGAATTGTTGAAAAAATTCTTGTTACAGTGCCAGAAAGATACGAAGTATCTATAACTACCTTGGAAAATACAAAAGATTTGTCCAAGATTATCTTGGCAAAATTGTTAAATACATTGCAGGCACAAGAGCAAAGGAGGCTTATGAGACAAGATGACATGGCTGAAAAAGCATTAGTTGCCAGTCACAAAACTCAAATCAAAGGTAAATTCTCGAAGAATTACCCACCTTGTCAGCATTGTGGCAAAAATGGACATCCTCCATATAAATGTTGGAAGAGACCAGATGCACAGTGCAAGATCTGCAAACAACTTGGTCATGAAGCTGTGATTTGCAAAAGCAAATTTCAGCAAGATGAAACAGTTGCCCAAGTCACCACTGAAGAAGAAGACCATTTATTTATGGCAACCTACTCTGTAACCAAAAAAGCTGATTTTTGGATGATTGATAGTGGTTGTACAAATCACATGACATATGACAAAAATCTTTTTAAAGAGTTTATGCCTATGGAAAATAAAAAGATCAGAATTGGAAATGGTGACTGTATTCCTGCAACAGGAAAAGGGTCTGTTGCAATCAATTCAAGTTCAGGTACAAAAATAATTTCAGATGTCCTTTACGTGCCTGATATTGATAAAAGTTTATTAAGTGTTGGTCAGCTTATGGAAAATAGATTTATATTATTATTTGGAGACAAATATTGTCGAATCTTTGATTCCAATAAGCACGAAATTTTACAAGTTGAAATGAGAAGTAAAAACTTCTTATTTGATCCAACAGAAGATGTGCACAAGCCTTGCAAGACAAAAGATGAATTGGCTGATTTATTCATGAGGTCAATTTCAGATGAAACTGCAATCAACAAATCCTGATCCAAGGAGGAGTGTTGAAAATATGTCTCAGGATATTGCAGAATTAAAATAATTAGCTACATTTTCTTTTAAAAGAATTCTTTTTAAAAGATATTCAGTAGCTAAGTTTAAGGGATTTTTTAAATTATTTTTATTAGAGTCCTAGTTTTTTATGTTTTATTTGAATTTGATAGGACAAGATTAGTTTGCATATTTTTCTATTTTCTAGTTAGAAATTATAACTATAAATGTATGTGTTGAATTATTAATAATATAATTCCCTTTGACAACACTGCAGTATATTTTTTTCTCTCAAAATATTTTTCTCAGTTATTTTCTTAGTTTCTTTGCTAAAAAACCAACACAAATTTATTTTTACAATGTGGTTTCTGAATGTGGTTTAGAATTATTGTTTATGAAAATATTTCTTAAAAGGTCTTATACATGAAAAGAAAACCGCAATGGTTTAGCTGAATGATACAGTAAGGGCAAGTTCCAAATCTTAATGTGGCCTTTCATCCACAAGTAGTTATATTACTAAGGCTAACTCATCTGCTACACTCCACATATATAAAATTTGATGACTTCTGGTCGGACCGTCTCAATAAATTTGGGACCTAAAGTCAAATAGAAAGAATTTATTATTTTTTTTTTACATATATATGTTTAATAGTTATAACATAGTCAATGTGATTTTACAAGTGAAGTCTCGAGAAGGCAAGATGCACGTAGATTTTTTTTTATGAAGTAAGAATGCAAACAATGAAAATTTAAATGAAAAAATCATAATATAAAGTTAATCAAATTGTACTCAAAATTTTAAAAAGTTTATATAATGATATTGAAATAGTTGTACAGAATTTAATAAATTGATATAATAATACTAAAATAGTATTGATTTGTTGCAGTGCTTGGAATTTAAAGAATATTCTAAAAAATAAATTTAATATTTTTATAAACACACAACAATATATTTTGCATATTGCAAAAAGTGTTATCATTTGGTAGAGTTTAGATATTCAATAATGAGTTAGTAAAACTAGAAAGAAGAATAGAAAAAAGTAAATGCATGTAAAAATAATAGTTTGGGTTCATGATAATCTCCAAAATATAAATAAATCAACAAATTAAATAGTCACGTAAGAAAGGTATTATGGTTAAGTAAACACTATTCTATTTCCTAATCATTTACGACGACCTCCATATTAAATAAATTAAATAACTACTATTTTATTTTCTACCCAAAAAAATCTTTCAAATTTATCAATGAATGATTTATAGATTTTTAGAAAAAATTGGTGGCCCTCAAATAGCGATTGGTTTAGTGGCCTTATGATCGAAACGGCGCTGATTAAATGGAAGCATTGGGGAGATGAAGTGTTGTTAAACAAAACTATGACTGAGGTGAACTACTGTTGCTTACACTAAGTCCAGTAATTAATTAAATTCAAAGTAACAAATATATAACCAAATCTTAATCTTAAGTAGCTGGTATCACATAAAATAAAATTGAAGAGAAGAATGGAAACTTGAACTACTCACTGTTTACAGCAGGTAGGTTGGTATATACACACATACACGGAAATAATATGAAGAGGTCAGAGCCAATTCCTGTTATCTCGAGTGTTTTCAAGTGATGCCTAACGGCCATTGCTAAGAGTTGCTTGTCTCCATCACCCACAATAACACCAGTTTGCTGATCAGAGAGGCAGCCAAGTTGAGCTTTTCTCATGACAACATACTGCTTCACAAGTATAAAGGCATTGCACATTGATACATAAGAGAAGCAAAGACAACTCAGTGAGATCCATGTGGTGTCTTAAATTATAACAAATTGCATATTGGCATGTCATTCCAAAATTAACTTCATATTCTAGATGTCAAGCAAAAGACACCACATGAAGTAATTAAGAACATATTGGAATCAAAACACACATTTCCTGATAGCTGCAAACGAAATACACACACAAAGTTGGGATTGGAGTTAGGTTAGCTGATATGCAGAAGCCTAAACCTGGACGACTAGATTCTACAAACATTAACCAGTAATTAACTCCACTTATTGCTAGTAGCACTTTAATTCTCTTATAACCAATACAGACAACTCAACCATAGAACTTCAAAGGGATGAGGCCTATGACATACACAAAAGATCTCATAAATCCATCTTCTTTTTTGGGATAACAGTGGTGTCCGAGACAGCTTGCGTGACTATTCTATTAGGTAACTGCTATCTCCCCCACCAACACAAATATTGGGTTTATTATTTCTGCTGTGATTTGAACCCTGATATCCAAAATTTGCACCAACTTCGTATACCGCACCAGCGCACCCTGCCCTCCTAATTTGTCTCTTGCTTACTCTTTCTTTAATAATATTAGCAGTCTACCCCACACCAGTAATTTCCCCTCGTTCCCCTAATAACAATTTACTGAGTACCTTGCTTCCAGTTGAACCGACATGAGTGCATCAACCTTGACTATAGCACCATCATAAAATCTAAACTACTAATAACCACAATGACAAAATTTTGCAGATAGTATAGAAGAAGGTTGAGGGATCTTTCAGCAGAAAACCATTATTGCATGACTGCAACCCAACAACATTGTACTTTAACCTAATGATGAAAGCTACTATTCAAACAAGATGCAAAAGTGTCTGCCACTGTCGATTCTTCTACAAATATGTAATACACGAAAACCAAAGGGTAGAAAGTACAGATGGAGAATTTGGGTGGACATGATAATTGAAAACAGTATATCTACAACAACCTATATTTCTTATCATGACTAATAATATAAATGAATTGAAATATCTAAGAGTGGGTTCTAATTGACAGCACACACCTGCAATGGTAGGTCAAACAAGATCACAATAATAAGTGACTACTTGGAATTCTTAGCCTTCTTATCAGCTGCAGCAGCCGTAGCAGCAGCTTTAGCTGCAGATTTGGCCAGGGCAGTAGGCTTCAAGGCACTTTTGGGGTTCAGTGCCTTTCTGATCTTTAAAACAGCCCAGGCAGTCCCAAAAGCATGCCCTGCAGCATCAAGTCCTTCACTGGTTGCCTTAGCTGCTTCTTCTCCGTACCTACAAAACACAAAGTTCACTTTTAATTCAAAACTGAACCAGTAAAGTTGCATGTCTTGTCTTGGTCTATTAACCCACTGACAGTGTGTAATAGCACTTAGTTGAGTCCTTTCCACATGCCCATACTATCGTAAAGAGTATGAGAACAAGAGCACGTGACAAAATGAATGATAATATATTGCAATTGAAAGATGGAGGACCATTACCATATGAATGTCTAGTTCTGGTTTCTAGTAAATAACAAAATAAAGCATAGCTAGCCAAGATAACTGATCAATTACTTAACCATAGCTGTCAGCAATGCTAAAGTGAGAAAAAGGTGTGGTGAAGAGAAGTTTGTCTTTGATTGCATCTCGGATTCTACCCATCTGAATGATCTATTTTTCTTTAGCAATTTTTCAGATATGTAAAACTCTAAGACAACTAAACTTCACCTGTGAGAAACAAATTCAGTCGTCACAGTGCCTGATGTAGACATCACATTCTTTCCAGCTACTTCAACGGCATCACATATTCTGCCTGTTAACAAGAGTATCTGCATTAGACTTCTCCCAAATTAAGTCATTAACTTGTAGACAAAAAACAAATTGATTGCATCTGCTTCTGTAAAAGACAAATTGCATGGCTCTTAGAACTAGCACATATACTTATGTTGAAACCACCAAACATCATCTTTCGGTCCTCAATATACGTATTGTACTCTATCTAAAACACAAGCAAGATGAATAAAGTTAAATGTTCTTGTCACCCTTATGCCACTTTCATCCTGAATGAGAGGGGTTGGGGGGAGGAAGCAGGAGTCCCCCAATGACACAAACACAAAACAGTTACCCAAAGTAGTCTGTTCGACAGCCAAGTGAGGCCGACTTGATCCTATTTCACACAGAAAAGTGCTTCAACCAAGCTTATCATTACATCCTAAATCATCTACTAGCGATCAACTCATTCTTGCCATGGAGAAGAAATTATTTTAAAACAACCACAAGAATCCAGAGACATATATAATGAATTGAAATTCCCCCTTAATTATACTGCACTCTCCTCCGTTCAAACATTGCATACTACACCATTGTGCAAGGCGGCAATTTTCGCTAAATTCCTGTAGCATGCAGCAGTAATACTTTGTCTGATCTAGGAAAATTTATTGTATGTTTCATGTCAAAATTGAACAATTAGCTGAGAAGGAAAGGAGGGGAATGAAAGAAGAATGGGAGGGATAAAGATATTAAAGTTCTGATGGACTTTAGAAAGAGAATAAAAGGAGAGATGGGAAGGGCAAGGTACTGAACTAAAAATTGAATCTTGTATCACCTATATCTAAACAGCAAAACTAGGAAATTGAACCTATTTTACTCACCCTTTGGTATCTAAAAAGGGTACTTTGTGAATAAAGTGAGTTACAATCAGATGTTGAATTATACCATAAGAAACCCAACGAAACAATAGACTATAACCAAAATCAGTAATTGAAAGATCAATAATACAAGGCCTCCAAGCCAATAGGGGGGTTCAAAGATAACCGATAAACTGAGAAAAATAAAACTGACTAGTGGTTTGCAAGTCTTTGTAAAAAAATTTCAAATTCATGTTGATTAACATATTATTTCAAGTTTAAACTTACAATATCTGATGGTACAATAAGTCTTTATGGAATTATAGCCTATAAATATCTAATAACTCAAATGAACCCAAGCCAAACCATGTTCATTTTCATTCTCTTATTAATAGTACTTGTTTTATGGGTTTTCATCATCTTTGTGTTGGTGACACCATATTTTAGCATAATCAAATGACTTATTTCACATTTTATTATTTTCTTTGGAAGTGCCATATAACTGTTGTATCTTTACTAGGACAATAAAAGGAATTGGAAGCATTAGTACATGTTTGTGTTGCAGACACTTTACCCAAAAAACCCTAACAAATTGGACAAACCTGAGATCAAAGAACCGCAGACTCTTGTTAGGTTTAATTTAGTTTATAGATTTAATAAAACAACATAGTTGGTTTGGTTTTGTAAATGAAAAAAACAAACCAAGCCGACCTATGCACACCCCTATTCACATGCAGAAACATTTAAATCACATAAGCTCAATCAATAAAGCCAGATCAATTTTAAATTCTTGAGCCAATGAACAGCTACTGAGAAGAGCACCTAAGGCAAAAATAACAAAACTACTTATAAAGATTGTCGTGGTCATGTCAGAACTCATGTTCTTAAAAATATGTGACTGGTGGATGATGTCAAGCACAGCAAAGGATGCTGTGTTTGTTGGGATTTCAAAATAACGAGAGAACACCCGGCAAGAATGTTGCCTCTCTAGCTCCTTCCTTATTATTTTTTGTGGGGGAGCATACTTAGCCCGCTTAGCACTTACATGGGTTATACGGGAGGAAAGAAGTAGGAAGATTTTGATGGGATTAATAATGACTTTGTATATTTGAGGTAGCCTCTTGTTTATAACTTCTTTTTGGTTCACATGCTTGTATAGATGATTGTGAAACTTTTGTAGAGAAACATGTTCTATAGCAGGTTTTCTACTTTTTGGTGTACTGCTTGCATACAGAAATTTTCCCATATATTTATCTACCTTAACCACCAAAGAAAATGCGACGTATTTTCTGATTGCTTTACATATGTTTCCTCAACAATTACGCAGCACTCTTGATTCATGAAAACAAGTGCACTTTACAAGAGGCTTTCTTTTTTCTTATGTCATTTTATTTACTTTTTTTTTCTAGGAGACAAGGTTAAATTATTGTTTGGAAGTTTAAAGAATGGGTCGCTATTGAGTACAGGAAAAAAGGAAGTAGGAGAAAAAGAAATAGAGAATAATATCACTCATTGTTACTGATGTATATGCTCTGAATATGCTATTTGCTGAATGATAACACTGTATATGAAATAACTTTTTTCAGTTAAACTTAGTCCATTTACATTAACACAAGTGATGAGAATCTATAAAGGTTTATTCTTCCCATCAGACATGTCCTTGACGCTATGAATGGCCCTACACTGTCTAAACATGACGTCTTAGCTAATCCATTTGACTCTGATAATGATAATATAGGTATTATAAAGCTATGCTTACATTTCTTTTTGGTGACCTGAAGCAGCTGGGGAAGAAAAAGCAGAAAAGCATATAACAGAACTTAGAGACATATAAATTCCACAGAATTGATCAGAACATAGAGAAACTAAAAGCCGTGACTTACTAAATCCATCAAGAGTGGCAAGAACCATTTCCCCTGGAAGAAGGCTAAAGAATTTTTTTCCTGCTTTGGTATTTGCAAGGGACCTAGTAAAGAATCCTGAAACCTTCACAGCTCCAGATAGGACTCCAACTGCCACTTTCTCCGTCATTTTTGTCACTCTCTTAACCCTGAAAAAAAAAACATTCGAACAAATAAGTCAATTTCTTTTATGGGTAAAAGTTTTTATTCATATGATACCAAGATGGTACAGAACCAAGTACAAGAAAAAGCTACATATCTCCACCATATTCCCCACCAAAAAGATCCAAAAACTCCAAATATTGGTCCCAGCCTATCTAGAGTACTGCTACAACACCAGAAAACAAGTTTTGATGCATCTATTTTACTCTAGCAATCTGCGGTCTTTTCTACTCAAAGCATGTCTTGTTTCTCTCCAGCCAAACAGTCCAGAATATGCAAATGAGGATTGTCCTCCATATCTGTTTCACACTTCTCTTTACTCTTTGAGCTCGCCAAATTTCCAATAGACTATTGATCTTCTGTGGTATAACCAGAGACACACCCATAATTTTCAGAAACAATTCCCAGCATTGTCTTGAGAAACTGCAATGTAGGAACAAATGCTCAACTGTTTCCAGCTCCCTATTACAAATAGCCTCTCCTTTGCAGGTAATTTTGGATTAAACAAGTATCCCTGGCTGTAACCAACCAAAGCAGGCTTATGATATTTCCCAGAAGTGGAAATAGACGAAAGAGAACTTTTTGAGATGCTTATTTCCATACTTATCTATCATTGAAAAACTAACATGGCAGCTTCTCATGCTACAGTTTTAAGTATACCAGATTTTAGAGTTTATAGGCATTGGGAGTAACAAAAAACATCGTCACATGCAGATGAACCAAAATCATCTTGGTCCACTAGATGGACTTTCAGTACACATTATTAAAACGGAAAATGACCTAATATCAAGCAACCATCTCTCCCATCAATATCCTATCACTCAACGAAAGTTTGTCACTAGAAAACAAAAGAGAAAGCCTAGTGTACACGAAAGAGAAAGGCTAAATTTTTCGAATTCAACACTTTCACAATCACACCTTCAACCGAAGTTGACTCGTCCTAATCGTTAGAATACCACAGGCAGTCATGTATTAATGTGGGGCCAAAAAAAATCTCCTCTATTTCAAATTGCCTGCCTTCCCATGTGAAGAGAACTAAAAGAAGCACTTCCCTTCACATTCGACCTTCATAGACCATTAAGAATTCGACAGGTAGTCTCACTATACTTGATCTTACTTTCCAAAACAGTCAAGAATTCAAAAGATAGCTTATAAAAACGATAAACAACACCAGCGAAATAAAGATATTTAGCTAATCATCAGCCAGCCAAGGAAGATAAAGCAAAAGTCGGTCTATCAATAGAAAGGTCATACCTTTTGATCCTCTTCAATGTCTCAGGACTGACCTCAGTCTTCGCACCTGTCTTAAACCTATTTTTCAGAACCTCATTCCCCCACTTTAATCTATCTGCAGTAACATCTCCACACCACAAAATCCCCTTTATCAAGTGTCCTGAGCCTGAAGCAACTAACTTTGCCGCCGTCGCATTGTACTCCTCCACATTGGGCGCCAATGTGGTCCAATACGCCGCACATCTCTCTTCCAACACCTCCTTCTTCTTCTCCGACTTTAAATCCGCCGGTGACAACTCCTTCGCCACCAGTCCACCCAATGCCACTGCAGCCTTTTCCTCCACTTTCTGCACCGCAAAATTACTGTAATTTTCCAAAATGCCATCCAACTCCTTTAATAATTTCTCCTGTCCCTTGGAAGCAATCGTCAATCCATAGTTCAACGAGTCACTGACCGATGATTCTTTATCCGATTCATCGTCTTTGGGAGCTTGAAATGAGAAAAAGTAATGCGAATCATCGAGCTTTACCGCGGCAAGGTCCTTAGTCAACGGCCACTGTATTTCATCTCCAACACGAACAAGTACAGCGACGATATTGCTCCCTTGTCGGAGACAATGTACGGATAAATCGCCCGTGGCGAGTTCCACCGAATAGTGGCTGTCGATCAAGTGAAGAATGGAACCGGGGATAACAAGAAGGGTTTCTTTGAGGTTTTCAGGAGGAGCAGATGGTTCATAATGGGGTTCTTCGTCGTTTTCGGGGAAGAGATTTTCTACAAGGTCGCTCACGTCGATGGTTGGGTAAAGGTTTTGGCGAGAGGTGGAGGGGGGTAAGGGGGCATTTTGGTCAATTACCTGAGGATACATTGAAGAGGAATTAGGGTTTTTGGAAGCCATAGATGTAGCAGGAGTGATCAAAGTGATGTTGAAGATGGAGGAGTAGAAGACGATCTTGGCCAAACGCGTTAAAATACGCGTGTTGGTAGTTGGTCATATTAACTGTCTTGGGAATTTCCTGCGAGAGTATCGATAACTGTACTTGTTTCAATTTTAATTCAATTATTTATTTAAAATATATAAGTTACTTGTTGAAAACCATTTCCCACCTCAACTTTACTTTAAAAATCAAACTTCTCCTTAATCATAGAATTGAGCATTCGGTTTTTCGATTATAGTTTAACAAATTTTGATTCGATTCTGAAAAAGTGCACCATATGCCAAATTGAAATATTTTAGTTCGACTTTTTCAAGTTGAATTTGATTTTATTTAGTGCTTTTAAAATAATTTTTCAGTGCAAGCTAATGAAAAATAAAATAAAACAAAATCAATATCTAAGATACTTAAAAATTTAAAATCATGTTAAGGGATAATGTACTCCAATGAAAGCTAATTATGTTCTACAGTATGATGAAGTAAGTTAGCATAATGATAAAATTAATTTTATTAATAATAATAATCAAAACTCTGATATTTATTTATATAGTGAAAATAACATAGAATAATAACTATACAAATATATTTTACTGTAGAAAATATAATATAATTAATTTAGTTAAGGTCAAATTTTTAAAGATTGTATTTATTTATATTTTAAACTATAATTTAAGTAATACTTTAATATTAATCAACACTTGTTTATTTAAATAGACAATAATGAATACATACATCATTTATATTACTTGGCTATCATTCTAAAATAATTATTTTAAATTATTTGTCCAATTTATGAAATCAAAAGAATTTTTTTAATATTTTTTATTTTCACCCTTATTATTAAAATAACTGTATAAAATAGCAGTAGTCAGATTATAAATTTCAAAGTATTTCTAATAATGTTAGTTTAGTAATATATACCTTTAATTGATATTTTCAAAACGGTGTCATATCAAGAATGTCCAAGTAATATGAAATGCATGTAGCAAAAAAATGATAAAAAATAAAATTAAACGTATATGTACATATAAACATGCTTTATGCATTTTATATTGAAATAGTTGTAAAAATTAAATTTTGTGAAAAATTCATAAAAATATTATTCTACTAATAATATTAATTGATGCATTGAGATACATATGTCACAGTACCGGGGTGCTGGCCTATTGTAATGCCCAGTAAAAATTACCAAAATACCACTAGAAGAGAGGTGTGCACATAACGTATCTTCCCATGCTCCGATGGCAAATCTGAGGCCGGATTTACGATCAACATGAAAAATTGAGTAGAATAAATGGTCTCGATTGATTTTTAGAGCAACCAGATCATTCTAAGTCATTCTAAGTCCTTGAAAAAGACTAAGGTTAAAGAGGAGCATAAAATTGAGGAGTTCGAAGAAGAGTTCCTTGAGGTTGATTGTCCAAAGACTCAATCTAGGTATGTAAGGTTAAACTAAAGCATGAGATTGTTCTCTCATGTGCCCCATAGATGGTCATAGAGGAATTGAGTGTCCATAAGTCCCCATATATGTTTCTTGAATATTTTCTTGCAAATTATATCTATTACATGTATTTTCATATGTTGATGATCATCATAAACTTGTTTTCTTGAATTGAATACTCTTCATAAGAAATTGTACAACCCTACATGATTATTTTTGAAAGCATGCATGAATGAACTTAGGGATTGAGTCTAGAGCGTTGATTTGAGAATGTTTGATTGTGATTGTGATGTGAGAATGATGATGAATTGATAGAACTTGATAGTCCTATGAGTCTCCATAATGAACTCCCGCGAATTATCTATTAGATTGTTCCCTAATGATTGTTCTAAGCCTTGAGCTATTGATTGAGATGTTGATTGCTGAGATGATTAGAGTCTCTATGAGACTGATTGAATGATGAGGGCCTCCACGAGGCTAATTAAGATTATTTGATTGAGATGGATTGTCTTATGAGCATTGAGTCTTGGCAGGAGTATTGAGCACCGAAATGGGTAAGAGTAATACCAACTCCCACTCATTGACTATGTAGCCAAGCGTAGGTGAAGATTAGAACCACTACATTATATTGAGGTTTCCTCTGGATAGAAGTCCCTAAAACAATAGAGGACTTGTAGATTGTCGTCTTCATTTTGGATTATCCATTATGGTTTTGATTCGTTCTTTACCTGGCAAGTATAGAACTAAAGAACGGGCGTGGCAACACCGGCGGGATGTTGTACAATCCCTGGCTCATAAGTGATTGTTTTCGGATAAGAGAAACTCCCACCACACTGAATACTCTGAATCGAGATGAGATGAGTTAAGTTGAGATCCTTTGAGATGAGTCTGATTTGATTGATGAGGTTGATTGGTTGATGCATCACTTGTTTACTCTTTATTCTTGCTTTAGATAGACATTTGACATTTTGATTGGTTATTGTTCTGAGTTGATATTGTTCCATATTATTCTACCTATTTCTGTTTCATTCAACTATTTTACATACCGTACATTTTACGTACTAACGCCACTCGGCATTGCATCATTTAATTATGCAGATATAGGATTTAGAGAACATCAACAGGTGCATCGTTGAAGATCTATTGCAATTAGCAGAGTTAATGAGCCTCCTCACTTCAAACGACCATTATTTACTTTTATCTAGCTATTAGAGTCAGACTTTTAGAGTAGCTTTACTATTCCTTGAGTTGAGGTAGCCATGGGTCTGTCATTGGCACCACTTGATAGTGATAGAGGCTTCATATACTAGAGTCGAATGTTGATGTTGAGACTTGTTAAGCTAGTTTATTTTTACTAGCCCTTTTATTTATAATATTATTTTGAGATTAGGTGAGATGTGCCAATTACTTTCCTTTGTCTTCCGCTGATTGTCTTGAATTATTAATTGAATGAATGTGATGAGGCCAAGTGGTTCGTTTGGGGACTAGCAATAGTCTTTGGGTGTCGGCCACGCCTAGGGTACCCTCCCGAGGCGTGACAAACTTGGTATCAAAGCACGAGTTCAAGAGTCCTGGGGAGTCTATGAAGTCGTGTCTAGTAGAGTCTTATTTATGGGTGTGTTGTCGACCACACTTCATAAGCAAGAGGTTATATGACTGTCATGACCCGAGGTTAGGCTCTAGATGTGACACGCGAATGGGAACCCGAGAGTCCCCAAACAGGCCTCAGCTATCAATATCCACATCATCGGTCAAGAATAACATCTAAACACACACATATATATACACAGATAGTTAATGAGAGTTTCTCATAATTCATTGGTATAATACATAAGTAAAATATCAGTCATAACAAAAGATCTCAAAAGAGTTTGCACAGTATCCAATAATGCCTCTAGTCAAAGGACGGGGGCCAAGACAAGTTCCGAGCTCACCCTCAATAGGTAAGAACATTTTAAAATAGCATAAAGAAAGCTAGTTGGCTCGTTCCCAGAAGACGGGACTCACCACAACAAACTTTGGGATTGGGCTATTCGTCCACCTGTTGGTAATCGAAGTGCTCGGCCCCTACATGGTAAAATCATGTAGGCATAGAGTATGCGTTAGTACGTTTGAATGTACTAAGTATGCGGACATGCAATGCATATGACTTATTAAACCTGCATTTCGATGTTAGACAACAAAGACACATAATATAGAAGAATCATATATTCAATAGATAAATATATACAAGATGCCAAGGAAGTCATGATGCATGAAATGTGATAATGCTCATATATAATGGGGATGGAGTGTAACCGACATATCAAAATCATGTGAGCTATTACATGAATTAAACTGATTAAGACCTCCCACCGGTAGGGAGAAGATTACTTGCCAAAGGTAATCCACATCACACCTTGTGGACCCACCATTTCGGTGGATGGTCACTTTTCTTACGAACCCACCATTTCGGAAGGATTTGCAGCCTTTTTCATATTATATCAGATTTTCATATACGTATAATCATTCCTTACGACCCAATTATTTCGGCAATGGTAACCGCTCCTATGTTGGCACATAGTTCAAGGAAAAGGAGAGGGCCCTTGGAGATAGCCCTAACATCCCCAATCCATCGGTGCTAAGTCAATAACATCCCACTTGAATACTTATACATATACGTGCTTTCAGGAAATGCAATGCTCAGTTCAAACCATTCAATGCACATTTAGGCTCAAATGCCAAATCATAGTTCATACTGGTAAATACCCATGCAGGGAATAGCTCATTCGTATATATGTGACGGTGCAAGCACCCATGTTGCTTAATTAGCCTGAATTATAGACATACTGGTGATCACCCTTTTGTCATAACCAATGTCTTATCAAATCATTTCATCAAATAGTTGGGCTTAACCCACTTCAAAATTTCTATATATCAATGTTCATGAATGCAATGCGATGCATGATGTGAGGATTTGCATGGGTAACATAGATTCCATGTTCAAAATCAATATCACAATATAGAATTGAGTAAATCCATAATTAAATCCACATGTAAATCGTAGTGTAAGTCACCCATACATAAATCAACTAGGGGACATGCATGTTCATACTTTATGACTCAATGTGAATCATCATAATAGTAATAAAAAACGAATTGAAATCATAGGTAAAGTACAACTCATGCACTGATTATATTTAATAAAATCAAATAATGCAATCTCATATTTAAAGTGACTAAAAATTCATGAAAACAGGTGAAAGGAAGTTTTGGATCTTCTTGGTGAAAGGGACCAAGAATCAATCTCACATACCTTGATTGAGGAGCTAAATTTGAGGGATGAATTAGGTTTGAATTGAACTTCAATGGAACCCTAGCTTTGATCCTTGAGAGAGGAGTGTAGAGAGGAGTAGGGAGGTGATCTTGTGATGGGTAGAATGTTGTAGAATAATGAATTAAGAGGGGAGGGTTTTCAGCTGAATTAGGGGTTTAGGATAAGTAAAAGGTCATAATTTATGCTTAAAATAAATCAAAATTACATAAATGCCATTAATGAAACAGACCAAAATTAGTCTCGTCAGGCTCACACAGTCCACTACACGGTCTGTGGAACGTCACACAGACCATGAACACTGGTCATGATCCCCTACTTAGACTCTCACGGAGGAAAGTTTCTCGAGGCTAAGCGGTATTACATGAACGGCTACACGGTCCGTGTGACTTTACACGAGCCATGACACCGACCGTGTAACGGTACTTGAAATAATTTTCGCACGATAAAGTTACGAGATGGTACTTCCATACTTAGAATAATTTTTACATAGTGAGTTACACGGAGAGCCACACGGGCGGTGTCACATCACACGGACCCTGTGAGTGTCCATGTGCCTTCACTTGGCCACAGTTCCCTTCCGTCCCAAAGTTGTCCCAACCGTGAACTGGACCCAGTGCCTCTTCACGAGAGGCCACACGGTCCGTGTGGCTTCACACGGGCCATGTAGGCTCCTCCATGGAGGGGTGCCTGGCAGTTCACCTGGGAAAATTCTAGGATATTTGGGCAGTGCCACTCGAAAAAAATCCGGGTCCTTACATCATCTCCCCCTTGGGAACATTCGCCCCCGAATGTGCAAAAACAAGGCTTGAAAGGCTTGACTTAGAGCATGAAACAAATAACGCATAGAGTATTATTCAAAACCAAATCAAAACATTATATATAACGTTTACATATAAAGAATCTTTTTCCAAAACTTGTATACTCCTACGAAAATTGTATTCAAGTCACCTAAACATTGTAAGAAAATCCTTTTTGTGCACATATATGCATGTCATGTCATGAGACTCAAGAGGGCAAGAAATGGCACCCATAAGATAGGAAGAATCCTAACACCTTAGGCTTGAGTAGATTAGAAAAGATGAGGGCATCGCTTCACCATGTCCAGCTACGCCTCCCAAGTAGCACTCTCCACATGTTGATTTCTCCAAAGCACTTTCACCGAAGTCACGTCCTTGTTATGAAGCCACTTTACTTGCCTATCCAAGATTTCCACCAGAATTTCCTCATAAGACAAGTTTTCTTCAACCTCAATTCCTTCCAAAGGCACAATGATGCTAGGATCACCAATCAGCTTCCTCAACATAGACACATGGAAGACCGGGTGAATGGAGCTCAAATCCAGAGGTAACTCCAACCTATAAGCCACGCCTCCAACTCGCTCAACAATTTCATAGGGGCCAACATACCATGGGCTTAGCTTGCCCTTCTTACCAAAATACATCAAACCCTTCATAGACGAAACCTTTACATACACCCAATCACCAACACAAAATTCAAGGTCCCTTCTCCTAACATCCGAATAAGACTTTTGATGACTTTGGGCCATTATCAACCTTTCCCTAATCACCTTCACCTTATCCATGGCCTTCATCACTAGATCAGGACCAACTAGTGCCACCTCTCCCAATTCAAACCACCCCACAGCGGATCTACATCTTCTCCCATATAAAGCTTCAAATGGTGTCATACCAATGCTAGCATGGAAGCTATTATTATAAGCAAACTCAATGAGTGGAAGATAGCCATCCCAATTTCCTTTAAACTCTAACACACAAGCCCTCAACATATCCTCCAAGGTTTGAATAGTCCTTTCTGCTTGGCCATCGGTCTGACGGTGGAAGGCGGTGCTCAACTTAATCTTAGTCCCAAGTCCCTTCTGAAAAGACCTCCAAAAGTGGAAAGTAAATTGGGTACCACGATCTAATATAATAGGTACACCATGCAACCTCACTAACTCTTGGATATACAACCTTGCGTAATCCTCGGCACTGAAAGTGGTTTTGACCAGTAGGAAATAAGCCGAATTCGTCATCCAATCCACAACAACCCAAAATCAAACTGCCTTCGGGTCTGAGGAAAACCAACCACAAAGTCCATGTTCACATCTTCCTATTTTCATGTGGGAATCTCAATGTCTTGGGCCAAGCCACCAGGCCTTTGGTGCTCTACCTTCAATTGTTGACAACTCAGGCATTCAGATACGAACTTAGCGATGTCTTTCTTCATACCATGCCACCAATACACTTCTTTCAAATCCCGATACATTTTGGTAGACCCCAGGTGAATAGAATAATGAGAGTTGTGAGCCTAACTCATAGTCACCCTTCTAAGATCATCCACATCCGGAACACAAAGCCGGTCTTGGTACCGGAGTACACCATCTCCCCCTTGGGAGAACACCTCGATCTCCTTTTTAGCAACCAACTTCTTCAATTCAAGTAACAATGGGTCTAAATCTTGCTTGGCCTTTACATCACTTACCGTAGAAGATTTTGCCCTGCTTTGAACATGAATACCACCATCGCTCGAATCAGCCAACTTGACATCCAACCTAGCTAACCGGTGGACATCCCTTGCCAACTCCTTCTTTTACTCCCTAACATGTGCCACACTCCCTATATATAGACAACCTGCTGAGAGTATCGGCTACAATATTGGCCTTGCTCGGATAATATAGAACACTTATATCGTAGTCCTTTAGGAGCTCCAACCACCTCCTTTGCCTTAAATTGAGATCCCTATGAGTGAATACATATTGCAAACTCTTGTGATCGGTGAACACATCAACATGCAACCCATACAAATAATGTCTCCAAATTTTCAAAGCAAAAACCACCGCTGCCAATTCAAGGTCGTGCGTGGGGTAATTACGTTCATGTACCTTCAACTGCGTTGATGCATATGCTATCACCTTACCATTCTGCATAAGCACACAACCCAATCCAATCCCACGAGGCATCACAATACATCATAAATCCCTCCAACCCATTTGGTAAAGTTAAGACAGGAGCCGATGTAAGCTGATCCTTCAAAGTTTGAAAACTCTTCTCGCATTCATCTGACCACACAAACTTAGCCTACTTTTGGGTCAACTTGGTCAATGGAGATGCAACAGATGAGAACCCTTCAACAAAACCTTCTGTAATACCCGACCAACCTAAGAAAACTATGAATATCCGAAGAAGTCAACGGTCTGGGCCAATTCTTCACGGCCTCGGTATTCTTCGGAACCACCTTAATACCATCACCGGACCCCACATGACCAAGGAAAGCCACTTCTCCCAACCAAAATTCACACTTGCTAAACTTGGCATACAATTTCTTCTCCCCCAAAGTTTGGAGAACCATTCTCAAGTGATTCTCATGCTCCTGCTCACTTCGGGAGTTCATGAGAATGTCGTCAATGAAAACCACCACAAAATTGTCAAGGAATGGATTAAACACCCGATTCATTAGGTCTATAAGCACGACTGGAGCATTGGTTAGGCCAAATGACCTCACCACAAACTCAAAGTGCTCATACCTTGTCCGAAAAGCTGTTTTGGGAATATCACACTACCTAACCTTCAACTTATGATACCCGGAACGAAGATCAATCTTTGAGAAATGAGTAGCCCCTTGGAGCTGATCGAACAAGTCGTCAATATTGGGCAATGGGTACTTATTCTTGATGGTCGCCTTATTTAGTTGCCTATAATCAATGCACATTCGGAGAGAACCGTCTTTTTTTCTTACAAATAACACCGGAGCACCCCACGATGATATACTGGGCCGAATGAAACCTTTCTCCAACAAATTCTTTAATTGCTTCTTCAATTCTTTCAATTCCGTCGGGGCCATACGAGAAGGATGAATACAGATAGGTTGAGTATCCGGAATAAGATCTATGTTGAAGTTGACCTCTCTCTCAGGAGGGATACCCGATAAATCTTTGGGGAACACATCCGAAAACTCATTCACCACAGGGACCGACTCAAGAGTGGGCACTTCGAATTCCATATCCTTGACCCTCACAATATGATAAATGCACCCATTAGAAATCATTTTCCGCACCTTGGGATAGGAAATAAGCCGACCTTTAATAAAGGAGTCACTACCCTTCCATTCCAGATGGAGCTCACCGGGAGGTTGGAACTTGACCTTCCAGGTTCTACAATCTATTGAGGCATATGATGCATGCAACCAATCCATCCCAAGAATTACGTTAAAATCAAACATCTCAAGTTCAACAAGATCACATGGAAAAACTTTATGCAACACAGAAATTAGGCAACCATAATAGACCTTATGGGCAATAACAGATTAACCCACGGGAGTATAGACCGAGAAAGGATCCCTCAAAATCTTGGGACTTAAACGAAACTTAACAGCCAACAGAGGAGTCACGAAAGAAAAATTTGCACCCGGATCAAGCAAAGCATAAGCATCAAAATCAAAGACTTTTAACATACCAGTCACGACATCCGGAGCCTCCTCGATATCCTGGCAGGCATGGAGTGCGTAGAACCGGTTGTTCCTTGGGGCAACACCTTGGGGAGATATTTTTTGGCCTTGACCACCTTGAGCTACCTGACCTTGGCCTGTACGGGCATTTCTAGGACAATCAGCAGCCTTATGATTTTTATCACCATATCTAAAGCAAACATCCAAATCTCTCTAGCAGACTCCCATGTGGGGCTTCCCACACCTATCACACAGAAGATATCCTTGACCGTCACCAACCGGTGTCCTGGGAGGAGGTACCCTAGTATTAGCGACCCGAGCACTCGAACCATGGCCCTGTTGGAAGCATCCGAAACCAACATTTGAGAACCAGAGAATCTACCATCAAAATGGGCTCTCTTGGGATCGTGAACCCTCTTCTCCTTGAGTTTCTCCCCTTCGATCTATTCAGTTTACACCATGAGCCTGACAATATCCATGTCCCGTATAAGCATAGCCGTATGACATTCCTTCACAAGCAAATCAGAGATACCCGAAACAAACTTGTGCATCCTTGCACGGGGGTTAGCCACGAGTGACGGAGCATATCTGGAAAGCTTCGTGAATTTGAGGGCATAGTCCCTCACACTCATACTCCCTTGCTTGAGATTGATAAACTCAGTCATTTTGGCCTCCCTAAGCTCAAGTAGGAAGAAGCGATCAAGGAAAGCAAATTTGAACTCTTCCCAATTGACATCACCACCACAAACCCTTTCTAAAGACCATTGAGTATACCACACCTGAGCCACATCCTTTAGCTGATAGACAACCAATTCAGCCTTCTCCTCCGAAGTGACACTCATGATATTCAGTATCTTGGTATTTGTGTCTTACGTGGGCTTATTAATTGCTTTATTATTATTATTATTATTATTATTATTATTATTATTATTATTATTATTATTATTATTATTATTATTATTATTATTATTATTATTATTCTCCTTTATTAACTTGACTATTTTTTCTCTTTCCCTTTTCTCCTCTAACATTACCCCTTTAATATTGTTATTCCCTCCTACCCTCCCTATTAATATCCGCTTTCCTTTTTCAACTTCCCACCAACATAACTTCCCTTTCCCTTTTCCCATTTCCTTTTTCCTTCCCCATTATCTACTTTACATATATTTCTAACTGTTTTATTAATTGTTCTTATTTGCTACTATTTTAAAATTATGTGCTAATTGTTAACGCTTCATATAACTGGCATACTGCTCATATATTCCCCCACTTGGGACCCTCTTCTTTTTTTCTTTTTCTCGTGATGGTGTGCCTTTGCGTTTTTCATAAATTTCTCTTCAAAATCCAAAGTCTAGAGAGATGGCATAAGCATGTGTAAAAGGATAGTTTTGCTACCGTGAGACCACATACCTTCTCACATAGGAAACTCACTCTGTGTCAACCCACTCTTGTAGAAACCTAGGATAGATCTTTATCCACCCCTGAAACTAGGTCATGCATGCATAAGCCTTAGGTAGTTTGCCCTTTAGAGTCAATCTACATCATAGTAGCCACCCTATTTAACTCTAAAGCTAAGGCTCCAATCACCCTATAGACAAAAATTTGCATACTATGTGTCTATGTGAAACGCGATAAAATTAATTCAAACCCAAATATGTCAAATGGAGTCTAGAGCATTTTTGTTTATTGTTTTGTGTGCAGACTTCATGGCTTGCCCGAATTTTGCCAACACCCGCATGGTAGTAGGTGTGAATCATAGACACAAAGGGTGGTGGAACGAGATCAAACAAGAGCATGCTATGGAAGTTCGTCAACTATTGGATAGTTTGACTTTCCTCCTCTTCATCGCTTCCAATAGGTACCTAATCAAGGACCTATTGAGATTCTGGGACCCTACAAGAACAGTCTTTAAATTCAAATAACCCCCACTATTGAGGAAATTGGTGGGTTCACCGAACTGAGTTACCATAGGCGTCACATGATCACTCCTCACAAACAATCAGCGTGGAAGTTTCTTTGCAGGGTGCAACTTGTTATTACAAATATAGGCAATTGAGCACTTCTACAAACAACCTTCCATATATGACAGTCTAGATGGAAATGGGAACAAGATTCACACTCACACAAGGAGAATATCTAGATTTAATGCTCCAAAAGGAACTGGGGAATGGTATATTTTTATGAGGGGATTCTCTGGGTATTAGATTCAATGGAAATATTGTTGGTTGTGCATCCAACACTCCAAGGTAAGGGGTGATGAACTTTATTACATCGAACTCATTTGTCTGAAAGGGGTTCAACCATATGCCCCTCTACGAGTTCTTCATCAGTTAATCTAAATGATTCTACTGTGCTCTAACAACATAATCGAGTACAACTTTGGAGAGGGAATTCCACAAGTCCAAGACATAATGGCAAGATGAAAGCGGGCTATGAATGTCTAAGTCCAAGAGCCTCGCCCTTATTGCACACCTGAGTACTGTGTCTGGCTCTTAGAAGATGCTAAAAGAATAGACCTCGATCAAGGTAGACGTCCTGGGTTTGAAGACTTGGAAGAGAAAGCTTGGGCCCGCAATCTGCTTAATAGGGACGATGGCATCACCCCAGAGATGAGAGAGCAAATCGTCCCTATAAATGGAGATCTCCACATTTGAAGACCTTAGTTTTATTCTAGTCATTTCCCCCATGTCATCCTTTTTACCCCTTAGGTCTTTATTTCATGCAAGTTTATTTTATTTTCTCATGATGTGTTAGTTCGACTTTCTAATAAAATAGCCTTATCTTTTATTTCTTTTGTTTTAATAACTCTAAACTCCAATTCACAAATTATGGCTTGAATTAATTATCGTGAATCACTTGTTTGTCGTATTATATCTTTAGCTTAATGAGGTCCCTTGCATTTTAGGGAAATTATTTTAAAACTATGTGTTTATTGTTATCATTTTAACCCCCTGATAAGGTTTTTGGTTGTTTTGTTTTTCCCTTCCCCAAGGTTGACCTGTTCGCATATTCTAGCCTATTACACAAGATCAAAAGGGGCTCCTCCTCCTTCTCCACCACTCCCAAGTCTGAACAACAAGAGAAAAGGCAAGATGGCTGAAGACAACAACACCAATGAAAATTCTGACAGAGGGGCTCACTCCATTGACTTGGTTTCAAGATTGGAGCGAAAAATTCTAGAACTTGAAGAAGAAATGGCTAGCATGCAAAATCTGGCTAAGCTATCCATTTCTTTCAGCACCCCTTTTGGGGAGAACATGGAAGACCAAATCACTACTACCCAAGCCACACTCCCAAATTACCCTCCATTTGTGCAACCCACTTCCCAAATGCAACCAAAACCCACTAGTATACTACCCAAAAATGCTCAACTTCCTAGCCATCACTTACAAAACCCATACCATTCAAGCCTTTCTGAGCCTATATTATACCCTTAAAAGGCTAGCCATATCCTAATCATACCTCCTAAATCCATCACCAACACTTTCTATGACCACACCCCCGGAAACCATAACCACAATCCCATATATGTCGAAACTGCTCCTTACACCTATGACTACCATGATTCAGAATCTTTCCAAAAGGATATACCGATTAAATCCATGGCCAAGAAATTAGATAGTTTGAACAATCGCTTGCAACAAGTTTAAGCAAGTAAAAGGGTAGTTGGTTTGAGCTACAATGATTTATATATGCACCCTGATGTGGAACTGCCCGAAGGATACAAACCCCCGAAGTTTGAGCCATTCAATGATATTGGTGATCTTAAGACCTACTTGCGCGTATATTGTGATAAGCTTGCTGGGGTTGGAAGAGATGAAAAGATTAGAATGAAACTGACTATGAGGAGCCTCACAGGGGAAGCCTGACCTGGTACATTGACCAAAATGCTCACAAATGGTCAAGTTGGGTAGACATAGCTTCTGATTTTATGGATCAGTTCGGGTTCAACATAGAGAATGCACCCGATTGGTTCTGCATCTAGAATCTGAAGAAGAAGCCACGTGAAACATTTAGAGACTATCCTGTAAGGTGGAGGTCTGAAGCTACTAGGGCCAGACCTCCCATGGATGAGTCTCATGAAGGATTATTTCATTCATGCACAAGTGATACGCCCAAATTTACACTCCAAAATGAATAGTAAAGCGATCGTCGATCAAATATAGAACACAACAAAAGTTGAGGTCGATCCCACAGGGAATGCGTGAGAATAAATCTAATAGCACCCTTTTTCAGATGTAATTTCTATCCCAAGATAAAAATGCATAAAGTAAATGAGAGTTTTTTATGTTTAAACTAAATCCCTAAAGTAAAGTAGCTAATGCGTACGTTGACTACTGGATTTCCAAGCGTTAATGAGAAGCTAGGATTGTGTTCCCCATGACGTTTAATACGATAACCAAATTTTTGTGGTAAACCCATTCATGATTGCGTATACAAGATCAAACAAGTTATAAAACACCTAGTTCACCTTCCGATCCTTCTTAGATGCATTTCATTCATCATCATCCGGTCTCAGAATGTATACATTTTAACCCTTGCTATAGATCTTAGAATACTCTCACCTTTTGATCTCAAGTACTTAGACTAGATTAAAAACCCCAAATTTTTGTCATAGAATTCTTTTCCTAATCACTACATCCCTTCTGGGCATGTAACGAACACAATCTTACCCTAACACATCGACTCATTAAGGAAGAAGTTAAGGCGAAGAATACTACGATATATATGATAATCAATCCCAAGATTCACCCTAAATTCTTCTATTTTATTGATTTATCATGATTTCCACAACCCTAGTGGTGGGTTTAGCCAGCATTTTCAAGATAAATGGCCTACAATAATATAAAGAAGTCATGATAAAGAACTTACTATTGATAAGGTGATGAATCCATGGATTACAATCTCTAAAGAGATGATTAACATCCAAGAGTTAAACGTAAATTAATGTAAAATAGTGTTCTTCCTTAGTTCTCTGTCTCCAGCAGTCCAAGACCTATAAAAATGGAATAAAAATAATATATATATATATATACACAAAGAAAAACCTAATCCAACTTAAAATAGGAAAATAGGCATCGACATGGGTACGGGAAACTACATGGCTCGTGAGGGTCCAAACGGACCGTGAAACCGTTTGTGAGTCAATACTTGGCCTTCACTTCACGTCACTGCCTCGCGTACACTAGCACGACTCATGTGAGGGTTCACAGACTGCGAAACAGACACTGGCCTTGCCTTCATGATTTTCCACGTTGTCAGCTGCTCCTTCAATCCCACGACCCTTCTCACGGTCCATGGGACGTGCCTTAATTTCTTTCATGCCAGCTCATTGCCATGCCTCCAACTATCATTTGACATACCAACTGTGAGGCCACTGCGGGCCTCACGGTCCATGTAGTGACACACGAGCCGTGAAGGCACCCGTGGTCCTTCACTTGGTTCATTTCTTTGCTTCATTCCCCATGTCCAAGTCCATATGGCCTCTCATGGTCCATCTGATGCTACACGGGCCGTGGAGGCCTCCATATGTCAACACTTGAGCTCTTTTTCATTCATTTTCTTGCACTTCATCCATTGCTCCATGCCTCAACCATTTTTCTGAAAAATAACAAAAAAACAAACAAATTTGCTTGAAAACGCGCAAAAAATCCTATGTTTAAAGCGTTATAAGAGTTGTATTTCCACGATTCATCAAGGATGAACTTCTGCCTGAAGGGACTGCCCATAACCGAGCTTTTTATATCACCGCCCAATACAAAATAGAGTGATTACCAAGGCTTTGGTTGACCAAGTTTCCAAATCGAACATTTGCCCACTTGACACTATCAAATGGTTAGATGTGGATTTGATGAAGATCCCAACTTATAAGATGAATGTGAAGGCCTTCAACGACTCCCAAAGAGACACTATAGGAGAGATCACTCTAGACATGTATTGTTCCAACAACCTTCCTATTGTGTTCCAAGTGATGGACATTCCTGCTTCCTAAATCTATTGCTTGGACGCCCATGGATTCACATGGATGGAGCACTGCCATCCACCCTTCATCATTTTCTAAAGTTTGAATAGGAGCATGAAGAGGTAGTGGTGTATGGTGAGAAGAGGCATCCCATCTATGCTATTGAAGAGCTGGGTCATATGGACGGAGAAATGTTCTACACTATGGAATTGGTAGGAAATATTGAGCCGAAGTCATGGTATAGCTGAAAGATTTTGAACATGCTACTATGGTTGGGTTATTGATGAGTCATAAAAATACGACTTTTACGACGCTTAATACATAAAATTATTGTGAGTTGGTTCTTAAGCGCTTTTGTTAGTTTAATAGGTGTATTTTGATACTATGCAGGAAAATAACGAAGGCATGGACTGATGAAGGAATTGCATGAGAAAAACGTCCAAATCGCGGTGAAGTGACAATACACGGACCATCTCACGGGCCGTGTAGTATCACACGGACCGTGTGATGGCACGTGTGAGGCCTAGCATGGAAGGAGTGGAAAATAAGGCCAAGTGAAGGACCACGAAAGGTCTTTCACAGGCCGTGTCGCACTACACAGTCCGTGTGACCAATCGTGTCACCACACTTGTGAAAAATGGAGTGAAAAACGGAATGACAAACACCAAGTGCACGGACGGGTAAACAGACCGTCTACCTTCAGACGGACCGTGTCATGCGCCATGTAAGTGACGTGAAATCGAAGGGGCCTCGTCAAAAATCAGAGAATTTGTGCAAGTGAAGTCACACAGACGGACAAACGGCCTATTAGACACAACACGGGCCGTGTCACGATTTGTGAGGAAGCAGCAGGTAGAGGCAGACGGGCCGTTTGACGGGCCGTCTGGTCTCAGACGGTCCGTGTAACGAACTGTGTCCATGCCAAAAGTTATTTTTCCTAATTTGTATTGGATTAGTTTTACCTGGTATAAATAGTATGTTATTTTATTTCATTAGGACGTTCTTGTTGATGGTAGAAACGATAGAGTAAGAGCAAAAACAAGATTTTGACTTTGTAATATGTTTAATTCGTGATTGTGATCATCGAGAAGATTGTAACACAGATTCTTTGTTCCTTCAATTGTAAGTCAATCATTATGCTTTCATCCTATTGTTGTGGGCAAATTATCATGAATATGCTAGGCTAAACCCACAACTAAGGTTTTGGGAACCATGACGATTCGATAAGATAAGCGAACTGGGGTAAATTCGTAGGAATGATTATTGCATGTATTGTCAAATTCTTCGTTCTAACTTCTCCTTAATGAGTCGGCGCATTAGGGTAAGCCTGTATTCGCTACATGCCCGAAAGGGATGCAGTGATTGGGAAAAGAGTTTAACAACGGAAATTCGAGGTTATCAACCTAGTCTAAGTGCCTGAGACCGAAAGGTGAGGGTACTCTGAGATCAAAAACAAAGTTTGGAATTGCATACACTCTGAGACCGAAAGGAGATGAGTGAAATATAACTAGGAAGGACCAAAAGGTGAACTAGGGATTAGCTAATTTGTTGAATCTTACATGCACCATTAAGAACGAGTTTACCAAGCCAGTTTAGTTATCGTATTAGATGTCATGGGGAACACAACCCTAGCTTCTCTCTATCTGTTTGAAAGTCATATCGACTTCTCTATTAGTTACATTACATAGGGATTTAAATTAAACAACGCAACCCCCTATTTACTTTATGCATTTTTATCTTGGGAGTAGCATCTACATCTGAAAGTCAGTACTAATAGATCCATTCTTATGTGTTCCCTGTGGGATCGACCTCAACTCTGGTTGAGTTCTATATTTGACTAACGACCGCTTTACTCTTCTAATCGGAGTGTAAATTTGGGCGTATCAAATTTTGGCCCCAAGTGCATGGACAGGTAAACGGACCATCTACCTTCAGACGGACCGTGTCATGCGCCGTGTAAGTGACGTGAAATCGAAGGGGCCTCGTCGAAAATCAAAGAATTTGTGCAAGTGAAGTCACACGGACGGACAAACAGCCCGGGTTATGAATCAAGAAAAGGGATGGGGGCCAGACTTCAAGGTATGCCCGAGCTAATCTCTCATCATTTCAAAAATATACCATCAGTTTGGGTTATGAAGGCGAAGTGCCCATGAGAATGGGGGCATTGGACTTCGAGCTGTAACATCCTCTGCGATCATTATATTGAACTTTCCAATCCACTGGGTTCCTCAAGAGCGGTCTAGATGAAGAAGAAGACCTGTTAGAAAGTGTGGAGAATTTATTCATAATAGAGGATTCTCCTTTCGGGGCTAAAGAAGAGTTGGTAGAAGAAGAAGTAGAGGCAGAAAAATCGGAAAAAAAAAACAGAGGCATTTGACGTGATGAGCATGATGCTGAATTCAGGTTATGAGCCAAGAAAGGGTCTAGGAGCCAGATTGCAAGGGATCACCAACCCCGTAAAACCGCTACACCATTCAACTACTTTTGGTCTTGGGTATTCTTATACCGTGGAAGAATATCTTGACTGGGAACCACTTTGAATAGGGAGATATTATCCTTTACCGAAGCCCTTACCACCCTTGTATTAGACTTTTCGATCTACTAGGTTCATGAATGATAGTACCAAAGATTTGATGAATAGGTTACAAGGTTTGTCCCTGTAAGAAGTCGAAGAAGGAAGCTACAATGTCATAATCAACGAGGAGGAGGAGAAAGCCCTCATGCAGAGCAAGACAATGGAGATCATTATCAACAGTTGGACTACTACTCCATCCAAACCACGAGATGAAAAATTGTCATTTTTTATTGCTTTTCAAAATAAAGACTTTTCAATTTCAGTTTTAGTGTTTTATCCATTTCAGCATTATAATAAACTCAAAGTTTGACTATGCCCTTCAAAGCAATAAAATTTTCATTTATTTTTTGTTGATGTATTTTATTTTACTTTGTTGTTTCTTTCAGAAAAATTACCTTTAATAATGTTGAATCTGAGATTGTGGCACAAAATCATACTACACAACATAGCATAACTGAGACATAGGCGGTGGAGGAAAATAAGGTGTACGAAGAAGTCGCTAGAAAGATCAAAGAATTTGAGGATAAACCCAAAACGAATTTGGAAGAAACAGAATTGGTAAATCTGGGTGATTCTAAAATGGTTTAAGAAACTCGATTCAATGTTCACATGTTCGAGGAAAAGAAGAGGGACTATATTCAATTCCTGAAAAAGACCAAGGATATCTTTGCTTGGTCTTACGCAGATATGACAGGGTTGAGCACTTCAATAGTGGCCCATCGATTGCCTACCAACCAATCTTACCCTCTGGTGAAGCAAAAGCTTAAAAAATACAAGCCTGATCTGAGTTTGAAAATCAAGGAAGAAGTATCAAAACAATTGGAGGCTAAAATTATTCAAGTAACCAAGTATCTGACGTGGCTCGCCAACATCGTGTCTGTACCTAAGAAAGATGGGAAAGTTAGAGTGCGTAGATTATCAAGACCTCAACAAAGCTAGTCCTAAAGATGATTTTCCACTCCCGAACATACATATTCTAATAGACAACTCTGCTAAGCATGAAACATGGTCATTTGTGGATTACTTTGCTGGCTACCATTAGATCAAGATGCATGAGGATGATGTTTAGAAAACTACCTTCATTACACCTTGGGGTGTTTACAATTACAAGGTGATGCCGTTTGGATTGAACAATGCTGGGGTACCTACATGAGAACAAAGACCATTTTATTTCATGACATGATTCATAAAGAAATTGAGGTCTAAGTGGATGATGGCATCATCAAATCAAGGAATGGATGTGATCATTTGATTGAACTTCAAAAATTCTTTGACATGCTGCGAAGATACAACTTGAAGTTGAATCCTGCAAAGTGTGCTTTAGGGGTTCCTGCTGGGAAGCTGTTGAGTTTTATTGTCAGTCGTAGAGGTGTAGAGCTAGATCCAACAAAAAACAAGGCCATATGTGATCTCTCTCCTCCAAAAAATAAGAAAGAAGTGATGAGTTTCATGGACAGACTCAACCACATCAGTCATTTCATAGCCTAGTCCACTGTCATCTGTGAACCAATCCTCAAGCTGTTGAAGAAGGACACTGCTATCAAATGGACCCCAGAATGTCAAGAGGCATTTGACAAAATTAAGACTATCTGTCTAACCCTCTGGTGTCGGTTCCTCCCGAGTCTGGTCGGCCATTGCTACTATACCTATCAATCATTGATAACGCTTTTGGTTGCATCCTAGGCCAACATGATGAAACGGGAAGGAAAGAGCAGGCAATCTACTACATGAGTAAGAATTTTACGTCGTATAAGGCTCGATACTCCTTTCTTGAGTGCACTTGTTGTGCTTTGACTTGGGTGGCTCAAAAATTACGACATTATCTTTCAACTTATACGACTTATTTGATCTCAAGGATGGATCCTTTGAAGTATATTTTTCAAAAGCCCATGCCCACAGGTAAATTGGCTACATGACAAGTATTGTTGAGCGAGTTCGACATAGTCTATATCCATATAAAAAACGGTGAAAGCACAAGCATTAGCCGATCATCTGGCAAAAAATCCCATAGATGAAGAATACAAGCCTCTCAAGACTTATTTTTATGATAAAGAAATAACCTTCATGGGAGAATACATCTTTGAAGAATACGATGGTTGGAGGATATTCTTTGATGGAGTCAAGAATCTAAATGGATCAGGCATCGGGGTTGTTTTGGTCTCACCAATAGGTCAACATTATCCAGCATCAGTCAAGCTCAGATTTCAATGCTCCAACAACATGGCTGGATAAGAGGCATACATCTTGGGTCTCCGATTAGCAATCGATTTGGACGTCCAAGAGATCTTGGTATTGGGGATTCAAATTTCTTGACCCACCAGGTACAAGGTGAGTGGGCAGCAAGAAATCAAAAGCTTCTACCATATTTAGACTGCGTGCAAAGGCTTTGCAAAAGATTCACTAAAGTGGAATTCAAGCACATTCCACGAATCCAGAATGAGTTTGTAGATGCTTTAGCCATATTATCTTCTATGATTTGGCACCCTAATCAGAATTATATTAATCCCATTCGCATTTATATACATAAGCATCTTGCATATTTCTTTCATGTTGAAGAAGAACTGGATGGGAAGCCATGGTATGATGATATCCGGGGTTACTTAAAGAGCGGTAGCTACCCAGAAGATGCAACAAAAGTCCAAAAACACACAATTAGGAGGTTAGCAAGTCAATTTTTCTTAAGCGGAGAAATCCTATATAGGAGGACTCCTGATTTGGGTTTTCTTAGGTGCGTTGAAGCTAAAGAGGCATCTAGACTGATAGAGGAGATCCACGCAGGAACATGTGGTCCTCACATGAACGGCTTCATCCTTGCAAAAAAAATCCTCAGGTCGGGTTATTTTTTATTAACCATGGAGAAAGACTGCATTCACTATGTTCAGAAATGTCATCAATGCCAGACTCATGTAGACATGATCCGAGTTCCTCCCAACGAACTCCATGTCACTAACTCACCCTGACCTTTCGCAGCTCGGGGCATGGATGTCATTGGCCCATCAAGCCAGCGACATTAAATGGACACATATTTATTCTTGTTGCAATTGACTACTTCACCAAATGGGTTGAAGCCATATCTCACAAATCCGTCACTACGAAGGTTGTTAACGATTTTGTCAAAAACAAAATCATTTGTTGATTTGGGGTACCCGAGACGATCATCACTGATAATGGTGCCAAACTCAATAGCGATCTGATGAAGAAGGCTTATGATCGATTCAAGATCAACCATCAAAACTCCACCACATATAGACCCCAAATGAATGTAGAGATAGAAGCTGCGAATAAGAACATCAAAAGGATACTACGAAAATGATCGATAATCATAGGCAATGGCATGAGAAGTTACCATTTGCACTATTGGGGTATCGTACTACCATTGGAACCTCCACTGGAGCAACACCTTACTTTATGGTTTATGGTAATGAAGCTGTGATTCCTACCGAGGTTGATATACCATCTTTAAGGATCATCCAAGAAGCAGAATTAAAAGACGTTGAATGGTACGAAGCAGATTTGAATAATTGGCTCTGATTGACGAGAGAAGGATCAATGTTGTCTGTCACGGATAACTTTACCAGAATAGAATGATCCGAGCATTCAACAAAAAGGTCAGACCAAGGTACTTCTCGCTCAGACAATTAGTCTTGAAGTGAATCTTCCCAAATCAAGATGAAGCCAAGGGAAAGTTCGCACCAAACTGGCAAGATTGTACATGGTCCATCACGTCTTGACTGGAGGAGCGCTTATACTCACAGAAATGGATGGTGAAATCTTGGACTAAGGGTGGCATCGGAACCGGTAGATGTCGGTTTTGGTCCGGTTTCGGCACTTTACCAGTAGGTGTCGGTGAAGGGGTGATGGGAGGGGAAGGGGTAACCTGACCCCGTGACCGTTATAACTTAGCCGTTGAACGGCTAAAGTTTGAATATTTTTTTAAAAAAAAAATCATTAATTTTTTAATTATAAATACCCCTAAATCTTTCAAAATTTTTCAATCAAATTCTCTCAATCATCTTAAAATTCTCTCAATTTCTCAACTCTCTCATTTCTCAATTCTCTCCACTATTATAAATTTATAATTATATTATACATACTACTCTCAAATTAATTATAAATATTAATTATTTACTCTCTTAATTATTCAATTAATATTAATTACTATTTAGTTTGGTCTGGTAATTGCAATTTGGAACAAATTTTGGTGGATCAGTTTGGAGCATATTCAAGTTTCAAGTTTCATCAACTTTGGCTTCTACGTTTGTTTTTACACAGACATTTAGTTCCTTCGTTCCAACTTATTTGTTCTTCTAATTAGTTCTTATTCTTTAATCAATACTACTTGAATTAATTTTTTTATATTCATAAATTATAAGTTCATAACTTAAATTTTTATGTATAATCTTTACTTGTTTAATTTAATTTAACATGAATTCCGGTAGAAAAGGAAAGGGAAAAAATACTTTTTCGATGGAATAACCAAAGCTTTAACCGGTAAAAAATCTGGTGATAGTTCGTCTAAATCTACAAGACAACCACCACTTAGATTTAATACCGAAGATTTTACACCCATAGACAACACTTGTTTTAATATTGATTCTAATGCGGGGTTACATCACGAATTTCTTGAACGTAGATTTGGTTTTAATGAAGATTTACCAGAAGATGATAATGAAATTAATGAGGACGACGATATTTTTGATGATGATGAAACTCAATCCCCATATACAGCTACTACTCTCCCCCCCTCCCGCTCCCCCCGTACAACCGTCGACATCTAATAGGCCTAAGACGGAACGTGTTAAAAAATCTGTTGTTTGGAAATTTTAATAAAACGAAGATAAAACAAAAGCGATTTGTAATAAATGCAAGCATGTTTAAAACCATAAAACTTTGGGAACGGGGGGTGAGACGGGTCATTTGAAAAATCATTTAATGCATTGTTGAAAATTAGAATTTTTGCATGCTCAAGCCATTGCGGATGCCAAAAAATATGGAACTCCCATTCTCGAAGAATCCGTGGGAGGTTCAAATATGGTGTAGTTGCAATTAAACCCTACTAATATTTCCGGTCCTAGTACACATCATCCTTATAATAGACAACGTGACTTGGACGAACTGGCCAAAATGATTGGTGTTACTGGTTTGCCTTTTACTTTTTGCCGAAAATCCTAGTTTTATTCATTATATTCAAATTGTTTATAACCCATCTTTTAATGGTTTTTCAAAAAATACAATAAAAACAACTGTTTTGATTACCAAGCATGACATGTACAATATCTTTGATGTTTATTTGCTTATAATACTCATAGATTAGCAATTACTTCTGATATGAGTCGTAGTATAACCGGTGATGATTATTTTACAATTATCGGCCATTGGATAGATGAAAATTAGAATATGCAAAAACGAATTTTGGGATATAAAAGTTGTGAAATGCGTAAAACTGGTTCTTATACTCCGCAGACTATTCTTGATGTTTTACGATTTTTTGGTATTTCTAGTAAAATAATTAGTGTAACTTTAGATAACGCTTCTAGTAATAAACTTGTTGTTGATTATTTAAGACATATTCTTAGTCTTATTTACGAAGATGGTTTTCATATAGTGCTGCTCATATTTACAATTTAATTGTTAGAGATGGTGTGTCATTATTTGAAAATGGTTGTAATAAAGTAGAAATTGCATGTTATTTTATTTTTAAATGTCAAGTAAAGGCTAGGCGTAAAGAATTTGAAAGTCTGTGTATTGAATGTAATTTGCCTGTTAGGAAAATTTGTAAAATAGTAGCTACTAGGTGGAATTTGTTGTATGAAATGCTAAAAGTAGCTTATGAATATAGGAGACCCGTTACAATGGTTTGGAATGCCCATAACAGATATGACTTACCGACTAGATGAAAATGATTGGAATGATATTAGTGATTTAATTGAATTTTTAAGAGTTTTTTTATTTAGCTACTAAACAAATCCTTGGTCTTTATTATCCTACTATGTGTTCCGTTTTGCTTAATATTTGTACTATTTGTACTAAATTTGCTTTGTTTAGAAATAATCCAGAATTTAGAGAACTTGTTCAAAAAATGATTGAAAATTTTAGGAAATACTTTTTCCCAATTCCTCAGATTTATTCAACTACTTGTTCATTTAACCCGGCGTACAAAGAAGCCAGAGTATCTCGAATAATAGATAGTATATATGCAAACTTGGAAAAATCAATACGATGAAGATGATCAATCACATAATTTAGATGTAGTTAAAAGTACTATTAGAACAAAGCTAGGAAACTGTATGATTTAGAAGAGTATAATTTAGTAGAAAATGTACAATATCAAGAACCACAACCATCTAGGCCTAGATACGAGGATGATATTGATGACATTTTAGAATTTCATCTTGGACTTACTACTAATGAAAACAATGATTTTGATGAATATCTTAACTAGGCTACAGAAAACATTAAGGATACTGAGGGGAAGCAGCAGCTTTTGGCATGATGGAAGAATCGTGGTAAAGCTTTTTCAAGACTTCAGCGGGTGGTTCCTGATAGCCTCGCTATTCAAGCATCATCAGTAGCTTCGGAAGGCGCTTTTAGTGCTGCTAGATTCCAATTTGAAGACAATAGGCATTTACTAGTAGCAAATAGCTTGGAAGTTTCAGTTTTATTCCAAGATTGGATAAATGCGGAACGGAGGAATTTAGGGCATCCAATTTTGCCTTCTTAGTTTGAAGTCGATATAGATAATATTTTATCGGAATCAAGTGAAGACGACATGGATTTTCTGGAGGAACAAGCTCAAGAGCCGATTCCAGAAAATGTAACACTAGAAATGTTAGAAACACTTAGGTAAGAATTTCAAAGTGGTTTAAGATATTAGTGTATTACAAATTTACAATATATAAGACCTAGTTGTAAGAGAACCCTTCCTAGAAAGTGGCTGCGTAAATTAGGTTGATTTCTAATATCTGTATATTGTACAATTTAAATTTTAAAATAACATAATAAAATTATAGGCTATTTGCCTTTTTTTAAAGTTATTATCTTGATTTAAATTTTAATTTAAGTTTTGAGTTTTTTTTAAATATATTTGCCCTCTTATTTCTCAAATGTTTATTAACTTTAAAGTTTAATATATAAAAAGAAACATTCAAAATTTAAACTTTAAAATTTAAATTTTATATTTAAAAATTTTGAAATTTAAACTTTTATAGTAAAAAGTCAAATTTATCAATTTCTTTTTTAATTTTTGGAATTACCGGTCCGGTACGGTCCGATCATGTACCATTTGGGTAAGGGGAAAATTTTTCGGAACCGCCGATACCGGTTCCAATCTGGTTCCGGAATTTTTTAGCCCCCTTGTGCCGGTTCTGGCGTGGTACCGATAATTACCGATCGGTGGTGCTGGATCCGGTTCTGATGCCACCCTTAATCTGGCCCAGACCTATTAATTCAAATGTTGTGAAAAGATATTACATTTAACTGTTGTCTTATGCTCTTTGTATTTGAAACTACGTTAGACCTAATACCCGTTTAAGAGGGATACATATGCGCTCCTATGGAGTTCTTTATTTTCCCCCCTCATTCCTAAACTATGGCAGAATTTTTTGAGAGGACCTCAAAAAATTCTTTCAAGAGCATACTCTACCAGACAAGATAACCGAGGCAAAATTTTTTAGACGAACTCAAAAATTCATGATAAATAGCACAAAATTCACAAAGAAAAGTCGTAATTCTGCACTGCAGCAAAATATTTGGGTATTTCGAAGATGCCTCCTCAATTGGACGTTGGATTGGTTCAAAATTTGCTACTATCGAAGATTCAATATCATTTTATAAATTATCAGCTACTCTTTATTTTAATTTTTTTAAAAAGCAACTGCTTTTAAAATTTCAAAGTTTACACCATCCTGCCCAAGGCAAATGCCCGATAAACATCTGGACATCAGCAACATATGGAGCATATACTAGTCACATCAAAGGACAAATCAACCTCCCCCCTTTTATAAACTAACAATTTTTCTTTGACTGCAGAAAAGACAAACACACATTTCAACATTGATCGAGCAAACGTCAATCTAGTGAGACAAAATATTACTATATGCTTTGCATTGCATATGCCCGAGAATTGCATTGCATGTGCTTGAAAAACACTGCATGTGCCCGAGATTTGCATTACATTGCATTGGCCCGAGAAAATTGCATGTACCCAAATTTTGCCTAATATTGGCCCAAAATTTGCATTGCATGTGTCCAAATTTGCATAATACTAGCTTGAGAATTTGCACGTGCCCGAGATTTGAATTGCATTTTCTCGAGATTTGCATTGCATTTGCCCGAGATTTGCATTGCATTGCATTGACCCAAGAATTGCATCGCATTGGCTCGAGATTAGCATTGTATGTGCTTGAGAATTGCATTGCATTGGCCCGAGATTCACATTTGCATTGATCCAAGAATTGCATTATATTGACCCGAGATTTGCATTGTATGTGCCCGAAAAAATTGCATGTGCCTGAATTTTGCCTAATATTGGCCCAATAGTTACATTGCATGCGTCCGTATTTGCATAATATTGGCCCCAGATATACATTGTATGTGCTCAAATTTGCATGATATTGGCCCAAGAAATTGCATGTGCTTGAGAATTTGCATGTTTTACATTTGCATTATTTGGCCCAAAATTGCATTGCATGTGCTCGAGAAATTGCATGTGCTCGAGAAGTTACATTGCATTATATTGGCCCGAGATTTGCATTGTATGTTTTCGAGAAATTTGCATGTGCCCCAGATTTGTATTGCATGTGACCGAATTTGCATGTATTGGTCTAGAAAATTGCATCACATTATTTTGGCTCAAAAATTGCATGTGCTCAAAGATTTGCATTGCATTATGCCCGAAAAACTACATTTTGCATGATATTGGCTCGAGACATTTTGCATAATGCCCAAAATAATATTTGCATTAGCCTGAAAAAATTGCATGACATACTATACTCCTGAGCCGTCATAGTCCAAAGACATCCTCTCCCATCTTCCTCTCCGACGAGAACAACACCAGTGACCTCCTTTTCGCTAGCAGCCACCAAACGACCATGCGTCACCATCCACAGCTGCCGGCGAACAACCCCTTTTCGACCCCAAAACAGCCCCCCTCTAAATATCCCTATTTTTTCAGAGAAACCCGCCTGACCAGCCCTCTTAACCTTCTAAATCTCGCCAGAAAATCACCATGCAACACCCAAAAATCCGAAACCCGACGGCTCCTCCTAGTCCCTCTCTCCCTCCGTCAGCAACAGCACCCTTCTCACCCAAAAAGAGTCACCAAATGACCCCAAACCCACGAGAAATCTCCATCAAAACCCATGCAACCAACCACACCAAACCCTTTTATAGTCGACCCTCCTTCTCTCCGGTGAACTCCTCCGGCCAATGAATGCACCGATGACCATCATTCCAATCGAAAAGTCTGACGAGACTACGAGGATCATGGTGAAGTTTAATTAATTTTAAGATTTAAGTCGAGTTATCCGTCCACTGTATAATTTTGTTAATAGTCATTTCTTCAATTTTACCACCTATGTTACTGGGTGAGTTGATTATTCTGTGATATGATTCGCATCATGGTTTTGCATTTCTATAAGGTTTTTCTTTGTTCGCTCTCGGTTAAATCTAAGTATTTGTCTCACTGAAACTTGACTATATTTGGTAAAACTTGATTAAAGGGTCAAATTCTTTAAATTGGCTATCTTGCATATACGGTTTAATTTAATTAAATATGTTTTCCTCCTCTCCTTTCTTAATTTAAATTTGGGCAGATTTTACCTATTTATTTTAGTAAAAACTTCATTCATTTTAGTCTCAATTTACTCTATTTATTTACTGAAAAAAAGATTTTCTTTGAAGATACCTTAAGTAATTCTGATGTTATATTATTTACTGATTTCTACTTATTCATATATAGTAAAATTATTTTTTACTGATTTGCTCAGTTTCCTATTAGTCATTTTAATTAGCTTGGAAAGAAAACTTTTGACTGATTCTCAATCAAATTTTACCTCTTACGCTAAATTGGACTATATGCTGAGTTGGAAAATATGTGAAGAACACGTTGTTGCTTTATTTACTAAAACTTTATGTTATAATGTAATATTCCTTTATTGACAGATCTATTCTTTCCCTAAAATCCTTTTTTTTCCTTGTTTAGCTTTGTCTAAACTACAAATTGTGTTTACACTTCAGTTTTGGTAATATAATATTGATTGGCTTAAATTGTGTAAGTAATATTTCTTGCCTTTTATTTTTTTTTTTACCAATGAACTCACTCCACTATATAAAGGATGCTCCCTTTTCATTCAAGGACAAGGTTTCTACGCCTCAGACGATTTATAGAATAACTCCTAACATTGTTCTGTCAGAATTTATTGCTTTAAAAAATTTCCTTACTCTTTAACTGTCACATTCTAATATTCTCCGAGAGCAATAGTAAAGAAAAAGAGGTTTCTTCTTGTTTCGCTTGGGTTCGTTGGCGATACTTAATCTCGGTTGGATCATCTCTTCACTGGTAAGTTTTCACTTTTCTTTTTATTCATACGTTCATGAATTGCTTATTTAGTTAATTTATTATTTTTATTTTTCTATTGGTACTGCAAGTCTTTTTTTTAATTTCTGCAAATATAGACGTGAGGAGTCGCTTGGGATAGGAGGAGGATGGCCTTGAATCTTTCTTTACGTTATTATTGTTGTATTTTATTTTCATTTAGCAAAAATATAATAAAATAATAGTGGAATCGGAATTTTATTTATAGGAGGGCGGGGAATACATATTATATGCTTTTCTTTTCTTTTCTTTTATCATTTTTTTAACAAGATTTTAACTCAAATCTCTTTTTAAAATCATTGTCTAACTCTCTTTCAATTTGAATTAGACAATGTGTATAAAATACGAAAAGGCTATCTTCTAACTTATAGTTAGTGAGAAAGCCGAAAGAATTACGAGATCTAATTCTATCTTTTCAAACTAGCCAATATATCCCCGAAAATACCACCTATCAAATATTTTAAAGAAGGATTATGTGTATTTATATGTAAATATTTATGTGTGTGTGTGTGTATATATATATACACACACACAAATTTTTTACTACTTTTCAAACAAAAATTATATACTATTTTTCAAAGAACGATCTCAAATCAAAAATGATTTCTAGTGTGAAGGTGCTATGATAAATAAAATATCATAGTCTCGTCCCCAAAAGAAACAAACGTTTTTAAAAGGGAAAGACATCCCTATACAATTTAAGAGACTAAATTACATAAATGTGTCAACAAACTTTATTTACAACCAAATGTCAATACTTTTTTAACAAAAGTATACATACATGGGGCAACCCCCCCCCCCCCACACACACACACACACTTTATCTATCTCATGCATGGGTAAAGCTCCAAAAAAAAGAGAAGAACAAAAAAAGTGGTCTTAATTAATGTTCTTTGTCTCTCCCATACATGGGAAAAGCTCCAAAAGACAAGGACATTTTATGCTGAAAAAAAAGTGGACGGCTTGGGTGTTAATGTTGGTAATATTGTTGCCTACAATATATATGTTCTGCATTTTGGTTCATTTCTTATGGTAATATTGGTTTAGGTAAAATTGTTGATAACAATAAATATGATGACAGTATTTTGGTTGATTTTTTATGGCAATGTTAGTTTTTTTATTTGACTGGTAATATTGTTAGTAAAATTATTGATAACAATATATATGTTGTTAGTTTTTTGGTGAATATTTGGTTGCAAACTTGATTTTTTTATTTGATTGGTAATAGTGTTGGTAAGATTGTTGAAACCAATATATATGTTTAGTGAATGTTTGGTGGCAAAGTTCTTTTTTTAATTGGTAATAAAAGTTGAAGAGAGTGAGAAGCAAAAAGAAATTTGTCCATAAAATTAAAATAGAATTGAAGACGAGAGAAAAAAATTCAAACAATACTAGAAATTAAAAAAAAATAGATTGAAGAGAGAGAGAAAAGGGTCACTTTGTATATGCAAAAGTTTCTCAAGAAAGAAAAAACAATAGACTACTTAGGAATATAAAAGGTTTCCTATATGTTGTCGAATCCCAATTAATATCATTAAGTATGCATGTCATATTTTCTTTAAAAAGAAAAAAGGAAAAAAACTTTAAAACATAATATGACATGAATGTAAATAAAAAACTTAAAAGTGTAAATATTTTGGGGTGTTGACATACTTGTAATTTAAGCTCTTAAATTGTATACTCTTGCAATTTTTCCTTTTTAAAAAATCTTTCATAATCTCCTCCTTGAAATTAAAGAAAACTCTTTGTTTTTTATCCTTTTTTTTATAGGGTAGTTTAGTCATATAATTCATATTGCTTGATTTATTTACTTTCTATTTATATTTGTTTGCCTTCGCCAGTTTTAAGTAATAATAATAAAAAGTAATAAATTTACGTGGTCACTTAGATCTTAAATTAAATAAAAAGAAATAATTTTTGTATTATATTCTCATTACTTGATCACTTAGTTATAAAATTAATAATCAAGTTCCTTTATTAGCTTTAATCAATCAAGTTAATATGATTATCACCTAGATCATTTTTTGTTACTTGTTTAATTATTTTTTGCAACAAAGTATTTCCCAAAAGACTTGATGTAAATAGAGTAAGCAATTAATTATAATGCAACTTATTTTTCATTTTTTTTTTTTATGTTTTTTTCCCTCTTAAGGGTCAGTTATCAACTGAAGACAAGGCTATGGAAACATAATCTCAAAAATAATAGTGTATACTTGACTATAACGTATGATGATATAACACATTCTTGTCTTCTTAAAATGATTCTAGTAGCTATATACTTATTGTTTAAGAAGTTATTTTATTTATTTCCCTTTGAATTTCTCATGCAATTGCCTTTTCTCTTCTTATTTGGAATTATTATTTTTGTGGGCATTAGTTAGATTTTTCTTACTATCACAACAGTCGATTTAGTTTTTTTACAATAATATTTGCTATTTGTTCAGTTGGATCAAGTAAAGATGAAGGGTCAAAAAACTAAAGCTTCAAAAATGTTGCTTATTGTTCTAAAGTTTGAAACTTAATTGTTGATATGGATGTTGATTGAAGGTTTTTTTAAAAGGAGCTCAAGGCTCATTTTATTGCCAAAGCTAAAAGGAATACTATCCCGTCTTAAAAGCAAAGTAAAGCCCAACATACAAAATGCACCCAAAAACTATTACAAAATATTCTATTCTCCGATGTTCTGGCCAGAAAGCTTTCCAAAGACGTTTCCTCCAATCTGGAAATCCATCTTCTTTCTCATTCTTTGAAGCTCCTTTTACATTCCTCCAGCCTTTCAACCAGAGTAACTCATCTACCTATTCTGGTGTTCTATCCAAAAGTTGTTCCTCTTCCTTATTAGAGATCTTTCTTCTCCAGATGGTAGATCCTTTGTCATTCATGTGCCTACTCACCTAGGTTCCAGCCTTACCTTTTTCATCAGCATCCAATGAGTTTACCTTTTCCTCTCCTTTTTGCTACATATTACCTACTCCCAATTGATTTTTCCCCTAAAAAATGCAGCAACAAGGACCCAGAGGTGGCTGAACATCTTCCTCCTTCATAGCCTACTGTCCTGACGTCTTGTCTTTTGATGTCACTGTACATGTCAATTTTTGGGGCATCTCTTTTTGCAAAGCCTTATAGCACTGATTTTGTATTTTCACAATCTTATATGCCCATGTAGGTTTCCTCCCTGTAAATATACAAGCCTGTGGAAACTCTTCAAACTATAAAAATGTGCTATCACTATCGCATGTATCTATACATTTTGTTCTGGTCATTGCCCTTGGCACTTTAGCTTTTGTATCCGAGAACTGCTGGAATTTTAATCTATTAAGCTCATTGTGTATCAACACCTCCGTGTATATTTACTTTTCTAGCTCTAATCCTGAGTGAGGTATTTGGCGTTTGTCCATGTTGACTAATTTCTTGCATGCAATAGGGAACTCTTGGAAAGAATGATATTGTAGTTCCCCTTCCTCTTGTAAAGCTAAGTTAACCAATTTTTCTGCTAATTGATTAGCTTCTCTATAAGCATGTTTGAAAATGATGCTCATGTTTGCTGTGAAATGTCGTATTTGCTCTATGTCTTCCTTTATGTTCCAAGGAATCTTCTATTCCTTAAGAATAGTTTTTTGTAAAACCAATGAGTTAGTCTCCACAATGATCTTTCCTTTCCCAATACTATGACAATATCTCAACCCTTGTAGGACAACTTTGGTTTCAGCCTCCGTATTAGTCATCTGCCCTAACATTTTTGCCTCTTTACAGAAGATATTTCCTTGGCTATTCTTTATGCAAAAAGCATAGGAACTTTGCCCTGGATTACCTCTACATGTCCCATCTATGTTATACATTATCCAATCTTCCTCCAGGAAACTCCAAACAACTGGATAGCAATGTAATCTTGGTTTATAGTTCTGTAAGACCATAAGTATACCAGCCAATCTCTTGAAAAAGGTAACCATGGGAATCTATTCTTAACAAATAGATAAACTAGCTGCTGACATTGGTACTTGAGTCTATGAAAGCTTACATATTTTTCATGTCTTCTACCATTCCTTCTCTTCCATAGCTCCCACATTATCACCATAGGAATAGTCTTGAAGATCATTTGTACTTTTGGATTGGTTTTCTTTTCCCACCATTTTAGAATCACCTGTTGTAATTGCACTCTAGCCATTGTAATACCTGCACAAGAAGCAAAAAACTTCCATAGTTTTTGGGCTATGGGAGCTGTTAGAAAAACATGTGTCATTGACTCTTGTTCATATTCCTCACAGTGGTAGCACCTTGGTACAATATTAATGTGTATCCTTTTCAGATTGTCATCTGTAGGTACTCTTCTTTTCCAAACTCTCCTTTGGAAAAAGCTGATTTTGAAGGGTAAACCTTTAATCTATATAAAGTCCATCCAGTTCAGCTTTCCTCCTCTTACTCTTAGTATTTCATAAGCTGACTTGGTGATGAAAAGGCCCTCATTACTTGGGATCCATCTTGAAACATCATTCAGGCTCTGTCCGATTGAGGGATTAACATTTTGACTAATGTGCTTAACTAGATAGCAGATCTTTCATTCTCCCTAAATCCCATCTCTTCTCTTTGATGAAGTCTTTGACCTCCCAATATTGTCCCTCCACCCCCCTTTTTTCTTCAATAAAGTATAGAGCACCCTGCTTTGTCCAGTTTTCCATCCAAAAATTAGAATTCTCAGCCTTTATTTGCCACCAGATTTCATGTTCTACTTCTTCTTGATGTCAACCATTTTCTTCCACACCTGAGTAATCCCTTGAGTCTTAGCTATACTTGGATAATCCTTCTTGCAATACTTATTCCACATATAATGACTCCATGCAAAATTTGTGGAAGTTCTTAAAATCCACCACAGCTTTGCAAACAAAGCTTTTAAAATATCATGCAGTGATCTAAAATCAATTCCCCCTTCTTCCTCAAGCAAGCATAAATCATCCCATTTTACCCAATGCTTTCCTTTCACCCCACCAATTTTACTCTAAAAGAAAGATGAGAAAATCTGATGAATTTATTAATAATCTTCTTTAGAGGATTCATTACTGATAAGAGATAAATAGGCATTGATTGTAGAACATGATTCACCAAAATATATTTATCCCCAAAGGATAGAAATTTATTATGCCATCTTCCTATTCTTCTTGATATTTTCCTCAGTATATTCTCAAAATGAGAAGCATCCTTCATCCATACAAAATAGGGCATCCCAGATAAGTGAAAGGAAAATTGTTCATTCTTATACCTGTCAATCTCTGAATCATAATGCCCACCACTAAAGGTATATTATCATGAATATAGAAAAAACTTTTGTCCTTGTTGATCATCTGTCCTGATACCTGCTCAAATTGATACAAAACAACCATCATTTTGCAAATTAAATATTTATCCATGATATAAAAAGAATGGTATCATCAGAATAAAATAGATGACTAATCTGAGGGCTCCATTTGGATAAACCAAACCCCATAAATTTTTCATCTCTAAATAGATTATTAAGGCTTTTGGACATCACTTTTGTTGCAATGATAAATAAAACTGGAGACAAAGGATCTCCTTGTTTTTCTCTCCTAGAGGATTGAAAAAAAATCATAAGATTGCCCATTAACCAGAACCGAATACTAATTAATGCTTATCAATCTCCAAATCATATCAACCAAAACCTTTGAAAAACCAAATTTCCTTAAAACCTTTGTCAGAAATTTATCATAAGCCTTTGACATATCCAATTTAACCATGACATTATGATTCTTATTCCTCTTATTAATATCCCTTATAATCTCTTGCGCCAGCAAAACATTTTCAGAAATGCTCCTCCCCTTAATAAAACCAGTTTTATTGGGAGATATAATTTGAGGCATAATATTGGACAGTCTCTCTAGAATCAACCTCGAAAAAATCTTATTTACAAAATTTCTTAAGCTAATAGGTCTCAAATCCCCCATTTGTTTCACAATCTCCTTGTTAGGAATCAAGACCACATTACTGTGAGTAATGAATCTGGACAAAGAGAAGCCATAAAAGAAAGCCTTAACCATTTTAGTCACATCCTCACTAATTATTTCCCAGCAGTGTTGATAAAAAAAATACCTGAGGAACCACCAGGGCCACATGCACTATCACCATTCATCAGAAAAACAACCAGCTTAACCTACTCCAATTCAGGGATCTTTACCAGTTCCTCATTTTGTTCTGCAGATGTAAGGGATGGTATGCAGTCGAACATACTATAATCCCATGAAATTATCTCCTCCTTAAATTGATTCTCATAAAAGGAAACAACCTCTACCATCAATATTCTTTCCTATGCTAATAATATCACCCTGCGTTGTTTGGATTCCAGAAATATTTAGTTTTCTCCTCCTCTGATTGACAAAGGAGTAAAAAAAATTTGGTATTTCTGTCACCTTCTCAAAACCATCTCATACCAGCCTTTTGTTTTCAGAAGTCTTCCTTATACAAGTAATACTTTCTGAGGAGTTTTGGGCGAAAATCATCCATGAATTATAACCCAAACTTAGGTTACATACTTATGCTCTAATTGTGAACAAAAAGCATCCTTTAACTATCCCAAACTTTGCAATAAACATTCTTCTGTTAATTTTTGTTAAAAAAAACTAACAGTTGAAATAAACACATGTGTCAAGCATGTGACTTCCACCAAAAAGAGAACTTTTGGGTTAAAATCATTCCTGCCTAGAGCTATGCCTAACACAATCATGAATCAGTTAAACTGTGCCATTAATAAATTCATGTGGTCCTCAGTCATATATCATGAAATAAGCTTTTTGAGCATTTGATTCTTGACAATAGAACACATTTTACAATTATGAGAAAACAACTTCATATAGAAATTAAGTTAGAATAGAATTTTCAGTCAGTCACTCTGAAAAACTTGCATATGATGATTAACCTCTGCTTTAGATTGCCAATATTTTAGGTTCTTTTGGATGTGTGCAAACTTAGAAAGATATGTCCCATGATGTTCTCCAAGACATCAAAACTTCTATATGCCTCAGATACACACACAGAGAGTATAGATGACTTCTAAAGAGAATTCAGACATAGGAGAGGTAGAATGCATAGGAAGGGAAAGGCAAGTCTTTCTACGTACTGAGAAAATTTGAGCTAGAAGCGGGGAAAAAGAGGTTCGGCTCCTAAGGTAATCAGAATAGAATGACAACAAATGGTTCATATTGTCTACATCATCACTCTCCAGAGGACAATTCATTCATAAGCTTGCATTGGTATGAAGCAAAGTGATGAGAGAAGCTATGAATTTGAATATGAATATATAAGGATAAAGACACCAATCCCACTGAATATGGAGATTTCCTCACACGCTTGACACATTTGAGGAATTCATTTCATTTGTTAGTTTTCTTAAACGAAAGTTGACAGAAGGATGTTTATTGCAAAGCTTGAGATAGTTAAAGGATATTTTTTGTTCACAGTTATAGTATAAGGATGTAATCTAAGTTTGGATTATATCTCAGAGATTATTTTAGCCCAAAACTCTGCATTGGAGATTGAGCTTAAAAAACAAATCAATCATCGAATAATATTATACTTTGCTCCGCAACTTTTTTGTTGCAACTTTTTACGTTGCTTTGGAACTCATCAGATATTTTAAAAAAATGTGGCAAATAAAAATTTTCCTCCATGGTCTGTAATTGCAACAAAAACTATTCTCCATGACCCATAAGATAGCACTGCATTTGGATTATGGATCATTATTGTTTCTATGTTAGCTGGCCAAGCTGCAAGTTGTTGACCATGTTTGTATATCAATTACTCCATTTAAAGTTTGTGACTTTATTTGTTTGCGTTTTAAACAAAAGAAATCAAGAACCTTTGTATTTTGTTTGATTGATTACATATATACTATGTGATAAATGACAATTTGAAGAGTTTCCAGAATATCTACAGTTGAGAAAGATTCATTTTTATATCTTTGAAAGTTAGAACGAAGAAATATATTTATACTTATCATGTGAAAATATGGGTTCCAATACAAATTTCGTTTTAACTCAGTATTAAAAATGCATTTATTAAGCAACTTTAGCTCCACTTTGCAAAATAGAAAAACACTTCTAGTAGAAACCCACATTCTTTTCCTCTTCTTTTATTTCTTCACATGACAGGCCTACACTCGACTGGGTTTCAAATTAGTACTTGAAATTACAGGGAGAAAAAATTGCATCATTATACAAAGTGAAGTTTTTTTAAAAAAAAATTTACAAACAGTACACACATTTGGACTAATAACAAAGGTATATCTTTTGCTGTCTCTGGGCAAAATCAAAAATTGGTTTCCCCATTACAGAGAAAAAATGCCACTGCAATACCTGTACAGTTTAAGAAAGTTAACATGAGACCAACAATATTCCAAAGATAGGGTTAAACAAAAGGAATTTTAACGAAATTAGTAACCTGAAGAATTAGGCGGATTTTACTTGCTACAATAGGTTAAAATATAATTTTTTTAGGGTCAGATGTATATAAGTAAAACCCTATTGGTAACGTAAGAAAACAAGGAACTCAAAAGAGGACTTATTGATGCACATGTAGGTTTAGAAATACTTGTGATTTCAAAAGTACTTGGCTAGAAGTGAAAATTTTCAGTAAATATGATTTTGGCTAGGAGATTTCCTGGGAAATTTACCTGTCACTGAACTTTTCAACAGCCTCGGAAGCGTAAAGAAGGGTTTCATTGGCTTTCTCAAGTACCATATAAAGCTCCTTCCCTCGTGTCAACCGAGAAATCACCCAAGCACCATTTTTTGCTCTAATGCATATTTCTTGGTCTTTCTTGCTGTCAGAGCCATCACATTTAGCTCTGCTCTTTTCTAAGTCAACCTCTTCTCGGAGCTTACTCATTGCAACTAATGAATCCTGCACACGTTCTCAGACTTTTTAGAGTAACAGTTAAAATCTAATTTTACAGTACACAAACCTGATCATTTTGGCTAAATCATCCCCCGAGAGAAGTGACAGTACCAATTCATGATGAACTCTTATTAAGCAAATGTTTGTGAACTTAACAAGAAACTGGTCACCTGGTAAATGTTTTAGTAACACAAGCACTAATGCAGTAAGGATAAAGTCAGAAGGTTCTATTCAACATGTACAGATGGTGTGTATCTAAATATTGATTGAAAGGTAACTGGGGCTTAATAGGTCACCTAATATAAGAACACTAGGAGCAGATTTCGGTTCTATACATCTTAAAACAAGCTACCAAATAGATGTGTGTGTCAATAAGTGGTTGAGAATTTTCAAAGTAACAAGCAATCTAGCACTTAGATATACAGACTATGTGCCACATAGATTCAGAACTGTCAAAAGTCTACTCCGACAAACCAATTGGTGAAACATTGTACTGCTAGTCATTTGCAGTAGCCTATTTTTTCGTTTCTAATTATCAGTTTTACTAGGGTTGCCAAGTAGCCAAAAAACTCATTATGAGACATGCAAAATCCTAAGCATCATGGCAACCACAACAAACACCCCACTGCCAAAGGAAACTAACAAGAAGTCTCCAACATATTAAATTACATGGGCTCCGAAACGTAACTTATTAAAAAAAAAACCCAAAATTGTTGTAAATTTACTTTACCAATTCTTATTTATGTATAAGCTTTACGACAGCAAGCACAAAAGAAGCAATTTAGTTCAGCTATACCCATACAATTATAACTCCAAAATATTCAATAATACTGAGATTCTAAAATCTTTCATATTCTTCCATGTCCTGCTGCAGTAAAAAGTGTTGCTGCAGTACTCATACAATGTGACAAAATGTTAACAGAGTTAAGGAGCAAGAGCTGCCGGAATTAGAGAGAGGATATAATCTTTAACATCTTTAAACACACATATGAACTTCCGATATAGTCAAAAAAACAAAGAAAGCATTATTATAGGTGGCATCTTTAAATGAAGTGAATGCTTTGACCACCAAAATAAGGAAAAACAAAGTGATCTAACCTTTGAAAGCGTTGTTACTTTTCCAGGTGGGGACGCCCGAGAGATGTATCTATCACCATCCACAAGTAAGTAGCGGTAACCACTCACATGATATGCATTCTCGCCGCCCCATCCCCGGGACAGTTTCTCTTCAACTTTGAATATCTTGGGTGATGCCTAAAATTTACAAGATATGTCATTAACTAACCAAGATAATAATTCCATCTATCACAATTATGCTTGCCCAAGGACTATTAATTTCAAAAGCAGAGAATATTTTCAGCAAATGAAAATGGGAAGGGAAAACCCACCGAGATCACAAAGAAACATAATCTTGATAGAAGCACTATGATTGATATTTATTTTAGCTATTTCTGTTGAGCTCATATATTTGATTCTGTTTTTCTTTTCAAGGAACTCCGCAAAAAATTGCATCAAGTGATTATCTCTTCAACTTCTGCCGACTCAACTTAAGGGGGAGTCAAACCAAAACTAGCTTGGCTAGTAACCACAACGAGCCACTATGCCCGTAAAACCTGGAGCAGCAGTATACAGATCGAATATGTATTTTTCGACTAAATAAGGCACGAAAACAACCAAGGAAAGAAAACCCAGGACCCAATACAGTAGCTTCTTAGTAAGAAAATGTTTGAGTTTAGAATACAATTAAGTTGAAACTCTTGTAAAGTTTGTCAACTAAATAAATATACATGAGGCTTAAGAAGTTATCTCCCTCCTAGTCAAAACAAATTCACAAAAGAGAAAAAACATGGGATACAGAATGTCTAGGATTGACTCTACTTTTGTACACCAAGGAAGTGAGTTAATCACCAATCTTAATAACATCAGGCCAATCCAGACACCCCCTTAATCTGTTGCCAATATAAACAATGAGTTCCAGTTTTCCAACTCATAAGAGATTGGCATTTCCTATTTCTTTGTTCATCCCAGACGCAACAGTAGAATAAACTTTTATTTCTTTGATTGTCCATTCAGCCACCAGATAAATTAGGTTTACTGCCCACCTCCTTGCCAGCAACTACTTCAACATCCTCCCCCCTCCATCCTTGCTAACCATCTATCCTTGTATATATACCTAACAAATGAAGAGGAAATAAAGAAACCTTTCTCCTACGATAGGGACTTCATGCAATTACCTTCTTTTTTGAGAACTCATAAGTTCTTTATGCAATTACTTTCTTCTCACATCCACCATTGTTAACGTTAACCAAATGCAGAAAATCAACAAGAACCAGGCAGATATTACTAGGCTAACCCTTATCCATAGCTAATGTAAAATTAAGACGAATCTCATAGAAAAGCTTTAAGATATAAAGATAAATTTAAACCCTTTCCAAGCCCTACTGTTATAAATTCCAATTTACAGAATGATGTCCTAAACAAAGCAATCCTAATTTGGAAGTCAGTGAAGGCCAAAATAAACAGCCTACAAAAAGTAGTGAGTTAAACAAGGACCAATTTATTTTCAAGAAAATAAGACTATCTGTTGCATCAACTTACATTCTCCAGAATTTGCTGCTTCAACACTGACAACCCTTGCTCTCCATTGAGTACAGATGTAACAGGAATGAAAAGTATTATGGTGAGGCTCCTATGCTGAAAAGCACAAAGATACATCCTCTCCTCTGTTTGCTTGAGCCAAATTGTTGGACTGCTAGGACTCAAGCTGCCAACTTCTGTGCCCCAAATATCAGTAACAAGGAAACCATCCTTACCTTTGGTCCATTTCTCATGCTGCAAAGGCCTAACAACCTGATAGCTACGAACTCCAACTGGTGAAGTATCCCGTGAGTTGTAGTACCGGTCCAGAACAGAGTTGGAGATTGCCGATAAAGATGCAGAAGCATTGGAAGTAGTGCTTCCTTTGCGTAAATAGGACCAGGAGCTAGCTCCAGCGGACAGAGCATTTGGGGTCAACCTCATGACAGTATACGTGAATAGGTTAATCAGGTCATCCTGAAAGGTGAATAGTTACCATTCATGATTAGAGCAAAATGTGACATTTAAAGGATCCCCCATAGAGGGTTGGTCAATGCAGATATTATTGGTTTTTAATTGCAACTGTTTCTATAACAAAGTTACTAAGATAAATCTAGGAACTGGCATAACCTGACTAGGATCACGTAGTTAAGTTGGGACCAGCCAGGCTTGAACCAGCCATGCTGGTTTCAACTTAGAGCCGGGCCTACAAAAGTTCTTCTGGTCTGCGGGTCCAGCCCAGACCAGGACCACTAACCGGTTGCACCGTTCTTGGTGGGCAGGGCGGGATTTATTTAAACTTTTAACATTATATCTATTTAGATAGATTTTGGCAATAATTATTTTGAAGAATTTGAAACTGTAACTTTTAAAATTAAACAATAGTAATATTGGAAAACAAAAATTGTAACATGTTATTTGTTTAATAGTTTGTAAAATTTATCTCAAAAACTTAGTTTATAAATTAAAACAAAAAAAATGCTTGCAGAAAAATAAGTAAAACAAACAATATCTATTAGCCTAACAAAAGTACAAATGGAAAAAAATTGATTTCATAAACAAAATGTTAACAAAGGAAAACCCAGTCTAGTCTAGTGAGATAGCTTATTCATATTCAAATACATTCATTCTTTTGTGTCTAAATCATTTTAGTATAGTGAGATAGCTTATTCATGTTCGAATTTATTTCGTTCTTTTGTGTTTGAATCATTTTTGACCACTTAATATCTTAGTTCAGCTTTAACCCAAATTTTTACGTGAACAAGAACCTCTAGTTTGTTCCCCGAGAGTAAGCTCTTGTCCCTGGACAGACGCAATGGCATAAACTGGAATCACTAGTTTTAGTTTTTGTTTTTATTTTTCGATTGACATTGTTCTTTACCCTGCCGATCATGGCCAATCCAATTTGGAAGTTCCCCGTTTGACCCAATTAAATGGGCTAGAAGTTCTGAAACTGGCCCAAGTCTAGTATTTAGGCCTGAACTAGCCAGGTCCAATTAACCTTCCTGGGTCTATTTTCTGGGACAGTTTCCTGGCCTAACTCGACCCAACTGCCAGGTCTAATTAAAAGTATAAAGAGGGAAAGCTCAAGCGAAAATAAAAGAGATGGAGAGAGAAGAAGCCTACAGGAGAAAGAGTTGTGGACACCAGCAAGTCCTGGAACATGATCAGTGAGTAGCTCTGTTTGCAGCCAGCACATGATTCTAGCACTCTTACAAGTGACTGTGTCAAATACAAGAAACTGTAATTAGAATGGCAGTAGATCAAAAGATAACAGCATCTGCACAATAACGTTAGCCTTATTAACAAAAATCTACATTCAGGCATAGGATTTCATACACACCTCAATCAAGAGGGGACATGAAAAATAGAGTTCAAATCATCAGTTAGGCCATATAGTATTTTTGAGAATTAGTAACATCGTATTCTTTGAAATAAGGAATATGCTGGAAACCTTTTAGAAAATCACAAAAGAACAAAAAGTAATACCTACAAGGATCCTAAGAATTCTAAAAGTTGATCTAAATCCTTTAATCCTGTTTCTTTACACCAAAAATATAGAGATACAATGCAATTCCATTAAACCTTGTGAATGAAATTGGATATATCTTCAAAACTCCTACTATTCCTCTCCTTCCACACTGTCCACCAGATGCAATGTGAAATTAAATTCTACCAGGTCTTTTGTCTCTTGCTACCTCCTCTCCTGATCCAGCATCTAATCAGTTGTATGTTTAGGCATAGTCCATTTCACTTCTAAAAAGTTGAGAAACATGGACCATATTTGTGTTGTAAAAGTACAACAACAACAACAACAACATACCCAACTGAATCCCACAAGTGGGGTCTGGGGAGGGTAGAAATGTACGCAGACCTTCCTACTACCTCGTAAGAAGTAGAGAGGTTGTTTCCTGTGAACCCTCGACTCAACAACCCATAAGTAGAATAACTAGATATTGCAAAGGGAACAAAAAGGAGAAATAAAACTAAAAAAATCGAAAAAAAGGGGCAGCTATCTACGAAAAGCACATGTTAATATCTAAATACGATAAATCAACACACATTCGATAAACATCAATCCCTCCTACCCTTACTACCCCACTAAACCTCTAGATCACCCACCCACCTAACCCTACCAACCAATCATCCTACTACTCTAATTCGCGACCTCCACTCCTTCCTATCTAGGTCGTGTCCTCGGTTAGATCCAGATCCGCCATATCGTGTCTAATCACCTCCCCCCAATACTTCTTCGGTCTACCTCTACCTCTTCGTGTATCTCCCAAAACCAGCCTCTTGCACCTCCTAACCGGCGCATCGGTACTCCGTCTCTGCACGTGTCCAAACCATCGCAGTCTCGCTTCCCTCATCTTATCAGCCACCGGTGCCACCTCCAACTCCTCCCGAATGATCTCATTCTTAATCTTATCCCTCCTTGTGTGACCACACATCCATCTCAACATCCTCATATCTGCGACATGCATCTTCTGAACATGTGCATTCTTTATTGGCCAACACTCCATCCCATACAGCAAAGATGGTCTAACCACCATTCTTTGAAAAAAATAGGTGACTATTAGTTTGCCTTGTCTTCCCACATAAAAAGCACCAGGGAGGTATGATCATTCCCTCCTTACAACTTCATGTGTCAAACATGCCTTTCTGATGACCAAGTAAAACACTTAACTTTTGTTGATGTTCAATTCCCCCAAATCTTTTTCCAAGAATTCTAGTATCTGCTGCTTTACAGATTGCGCTCCTTGTATGACCAGCCAACTCTGAAGATCCCATCCTCACTGCGAGACCGTCTTACTGCATCATTGGTTGTATTGGTGCCTGCAAAATCCCCCGCTTCCTCTAACAATTTGGCTACTCACTCTTTTTCCAGGTCATTCAGTGGCCTTCTAAAATAAAGGTTACAACCTTGTTCTGTCCAGCAATCACTTTTTGTTGCCTCAGGATTGGTGCACAAAAATAAATAGAGCAAGAAGCAAGTCCTTCAAGGCCGGGGGGAAGGGGGTTCTGTTTGATCCATACATCCCACCAGAATCTAGTGCTCCTTCCATCCCCCACCTTAATATGTAAATTTGGTTCTAGCTTGAGCCATAAATTTCTAATAGCACTTCAAACCGCCACTCCATAAGCATCAATGCTCACCTTACTACACCAGAATGCATCCTCCCCATATTTACATTTAATCAAGTGTTACCACAAAGCTTTCGTCTCTCAGTATATCTCCACCAACTGTTTCATCAAAAGGTGGTTGTTATGCCTCCTCAAATCTTCGATGCCCCAACCACCTTTATCTTTTCTATGCAAAATTGTCTCCCACTTGACTAGATTGTATACTTTGATCTCTTCAGAGCTATGCCAACGAAAATCTACCCTAAGTTTGTTCAATTTCTTAGCCACCTTTGCAGGTAGCGGGAGAAGGGGAGCCTTGGAATAACTGGTAAAGTTACTACCATGTGACTAGGAGGTCACGAATTCAAACCTTGGAAACAACCTCCGGCAGAAATGCATGGTAAGGTTTTGTACAGTAGACCCTTGTGCTCGGGCCCTTTCTTGGACCTTGTGCATAACGGGAGCTTTAGTGCACCGGGCTTGCCTTTGCCGGTAGAGGGAAAGGAGACATAACATATGTTGGGAGAGAATCTAGGACAGAGTTGATAAGGATGTGTCTGCCACCAACGGAAATGTATTGTGCCTTCCATCTGGCTAGTCTCTTTTCAATCTTCTCCACTATGTTGTCCCATCTCTCCAAATCTTTGTGTTTATTGCCTAGAGGCATACCAAAGTAGGTTGCGGCAATTTCTCCACTTTGCAACCCAAAATGTCAGCTAGCCTCTTGATGTCTGTCACATCCCTTATAGGATTTAAATTGCTCTTTCCCCAGTTAACTTTCAAACCTGCAAAGGCTTCTTAAAAATAGTTTGATGAATCTAAGTTGCTCCACTTGTGGCTCACAGAAGATCATTATGTCATCTGCATAAAATAAATGGCAAAGTTCTTTAATATCACCATGTACCTCTAGTCCACATGTTTTGAGTACAATACTCATCAAACTATCAAACACCTCCATTACCTAGATAAATAAAAAGAATGACAAAGAATGATAAAGAATGACAAACACCTCCATTACCTAGATAATAAAAAGAATGATAAAGGATCACCCTGTCTGATTCCCCTACCTAAAGAGAAAAAGTCCACTAGTTCTTCATTTACAAGAATGGAGAATCTCACGGTGCTTATGCATAATTTTATCCATCTTTCTCCAAAACACATTTTATCTCAAGATGTTCAGCAAGAAACTCCAATTACATGATCACATGCCTTTTCAATGTCCAACTTGCATATTACCCCTGAGGTGTTCCCTTTCAACCTGGACTCAACACATTCACATGCAATAAGAGCAACATCAACTATATTTCCTTTACCTTTAATAAAGATCATATAGTTTTTGTTGACAAGCTTATCAATCACCCTTTTCAACCTTTTTGCCGGTAATTTTGCACTCACTTTATAAAACTCCAATAACCGGAGTTATTGGCCTGAAGTCTTTTAGTTTAGCAACACCTACTTTCTTGGGGATGAGTGCTACAAAAGTAGCATTAAAGCTCTTCTCAATTTTCTGTATAGCACAGAATTCCTATATAGCCTTTATGATATCCTCTTTCAAGATCTCCCAAAAGGACAAGTAAAAGGATATGGAAAAACCATCAGGTCCAAGTAATTTCTCCATAGCACAGAGTTTTAAGTAGCCCAAGATCTCTTCCTCCTCAAAAGAACTCTATTGTTTTATTTGCTCCTCCACCCTGATGTTTGTGATCCCTTTTAAATGTAGATCAAGCTTCCACTGCTCCAATTCTTTGAACAAATTTTGGAAGAAGCTTTTGATGGTCTCTTTAATGAAAGAAGGGTCATTAGTATTGCATCCATCCATCATCAAAGATTCAATAAAGTTGAACCACTTGTGAGAAGTATCTATTCTATGAAAAAGCTTAGTATTTTTATCTCCCTGCTCCAGCCACTAGATTCTTGATCTTTGCAACAACAATAGCAAACACAGCATAGTCCCAAAAGCGGAGTTTAGAGAGGGTAAGTGCACACAAACCCTACCACTACTTTGAGGAGGTAGAGAGGTGGTTTTCAAAAAAAAAAAGACACTCGGCTAGAGTAACGAACATCATGGCAGCTAACAGAACAATACAAAAGTAAAAAGGACAAAGAAAATAATAAGAAAACATAACATACCAAAGACGGGCAACAACCAAAACCAACTAATGTGATAATTGAAGCACAATAAATAGCGAGGAATAACGACGGTTGTAAGATAAACCAACTATGAGAAAAATGCTACTACTACTAGTAAAGTAAGAATCGGGAAACAAATACAATAAATTGATCCATGCCTCAAGGAAATGAGACAACACCCAATTACTTACGAACCTTCTATTCTAATTCATGACTTTCATAACTTCCTTTATACGCTCATGTCCTCAAAAAAGTTAGAGTTGCACTAGAATGAGGATTTTTAATCTATGCCTCCACCCTATATCTTTATCCTTAGCTACTCGCTGAAATTTATAGGCAAATTTGTTTTCTATTAGATCCCTCCTTTGTGAGCATTTTCTTTGTTCCTGAACAGCTTCCCATTTGGGCCAGCTCCTCCATTCTCCTCCTTCTGTGCTTTACAATTGTTTATGTTATTATTACTCCATTACTTCATCTTTCCTTTAAAGAATTTCATTTTTGTGCTGGACAAAGCTTGGGGTTCCAGTTATTGCAAAGATGGCCAACACAATTTCATCTCTTCCTCAAATCCTTCCACTCTTATCCACTAGTTTTTGAATTTGAAGTAGGACTTCTTGAAATTCAGATCCCCATATGTCAGTAGAATTGGGTTGTGGTCACATCCCAACTTAGTTGTGGATTGCTTGATAAGAGCAAACTGTGCCTCCCAAGGTGCGCAATAGAGGTAGTTGTTAATTCTGGAAGTTGTTAGGTGCCCTTACCCGCTTCTCCAAACAACTTCACTTATGGGGTGGTCTCTCTACCCCCACAAAATTGAGGGTAAAGTCTGCATATATCCTACCCTCTCCAAACCCCATTTGTGGGATTACACTAGGTATGTATGTATGTTGTTGTTGGAGAGATTATATCATTCACTCTGTTTGGATTCGAGAACTCCATTAAAGTTGTGTAGCACATTACTCTGTTAAGGAGTGTGCTAAAAAGGTGGGAATGGGTTGTGCCTTCTTAGTACAAAGTGCATGTTGAAATTGAGACATTCCAAAAAGAAACGTAGTTCACATGAATGCCTTAAGAGAAAAAGGAACAACAAACAGGAATTCGAAAGACCACAAAAAATGTCAAGATTTACCATCTAAGATTTAACCAAATTACATCTACTATCTATTTTCCTATAGTATAATAGTTGTAGGCAACATCTTTTTGGCAACTCAAGATGAGAGTTAAAAATTAGAAAACTTTTATCTTTGCAAAAGAGAGATGGAGAGAACATTAAACTACAATTGTTCATCATTAAAGTTGTTATTAGCTTAGGTTCTACCTTTGTAGCTCTAAATATATGTTCTAATAATGACAACGAGGCTATAATGTATATGCTAAAGGTGGAAGCTTAAGCAAGTCCACCAGATGTTTGATATGCTGAGACTTTGGAGTTTTTGGAACTATTCCACCAACTACATGGGACTAGCCGATTAGAAGGCTAGCTTAACAGCTAAAGGAAAAGGCTTTGGTGATAACCAAATTTTTCTTTCATTCCTCGAAAGTGAATTCCATTACATGAAGATCTCACGGCAATCAAGTAGGGACAGGTAAAAGTGTAAAAGCAGTGAACAAACATGCTAAGTGTAAACCTGCATGCTTGAATTGTTAATCTTTGTTCTTCCTTACACAGTGGCACACTTCATCTTTATTACGACATTCATAAACTAAAACAACCACGTTTAAGAAATGACATCAAGACTAATATCTATAAAGATAGTAGCTGGGATTTTCTTGGACATCAATATGATATGAACTTTTGGCAGAAGCTACCAAGTGAAAAGAGTGAACTGTGGTGCTTTGATTAGACTAGAGAAGCCAAAACTTGCTCCTAACTGGCGCAAATCAAAGCAACTGTGCAAACCTGATCAATTTTTCAACAAGTATAATGAATAAATCCAGCAAAATAAATCAATCCACTGATTTATCTTTTCATCCCGGTATGTTAGGCCTTAAGTGTAATCAATAAACTGACAAGACAAACCTGAACTTCAAGTGCTGCCTCCCTCCCAATAGTCAACATCTGTACCATTCCACGCTCCTTCAAAGAGTCACGGAAATTTGGCAAGTGAAGCTTCTTCCCAGAAAGAAAATCTGCCACAGAAAAATTAATAGGCGGAGCATTCAAGATGCAGTCTAATGTTCAAATTGCACAAACTGAAATGAAATTATTAGATACAGAAGCTACAGTATTACCCCAGCAGCAAAATTCCAATGAAGGCCGCTTTTCAAATGCTGACAATCATGACTTGCAATAAAATAATTTAAACAAGAATATTTTCTTATAAAATTGATGAAATGCATATTTCAAGGTAGCTTATGATGCCTCACCACTTAAATAATCCATAATGAAATAATACAAATGCGTCCGAGTAAGCCCTCCACTTGGTTCTCTATCAAGTAACGCTCTTATGGACCCATGAAACATCACAAAGAGAGAGTGAACTTCTTTAAGAACACTTCGTAAAGCAGCAGTCCTCCATATGGCTTCTGACTCACTTTTTTCCACCACCTAATACCACCAGAAAAGCAAATACATAACAGGAGAGTTATAAAGCATAATAAATTTCTTCTGCAGTGGAAATAAAACATGAGGAAATTTGAGTTAGTCCAAAAGATGTGTGCATCAGAACTTTCTTCTTTCCATAAGAAAGTCATACTCAGCTTCCTTATCAAAACAAGGTAATTCATACTCATCTTTTCACCAAAAAGAAATGATAGTCATGCTTAATTCATTCCAGCTTCTCCAGTCAAATTTTATTAAAGAATTTATGGGAAGTCTATTTCACAGCCAACTGCATATATAATTATACAAATTATAGGATTGGATTATGCACCCTACTGAATTTGAGATATTACACTCATCGACAGCATAGAAGATATGGATAAAACTCCATAAAGCACTGATGACTCTCAAGGTTGTTATGTCTATATCCAACATGAGACCAACCTTACTTCATTGTTAGACTTAATCACATGTCTGAGCATACCAAGAAGTAGGAAACTGCAATGGTCGATAGGGAAGTTTTGTAACTATGATGTTTGGTAGTTTATTTTTATCTTATTTTATTTTATTTTTGAGAAAATGTTTGGCAGTCTATTTAGACTTCAAACAGAAGTATTATGGAAAGAAAATTCCTTTTGAGTTACCACTTTCTCTTTTCATCCTCCCTAATCTAGTCCTCAATCTTCTAGACTTCAGTTCACTGCATGTCACAGTCCTGGAAATGTTCACAAGTAAGATTATTCAAGTATGGCAAGGCACCAAGAAGCTAGTCAGGATGTACCAGTAGAATTTTTTTCTTTTTTGTTGGATGAGGTAAATTTTATTTATAAACAATACCAAGATGGTACTGCAGCTAATATTCAAAACAGGACTTGTTTCCCATTATATATTCAGATTCTAACAAGTCTGTTATATCATTCAAATTCAAAAGTAAATTCTGTTTATACTCACAGATGTCAAATCTGATGGTTATAAATCTGATGGTGCAGGATGTAGCATCAAACCTATGAAATTCGTGAGTTATATATCCACTTATATCCAGCAAAGCTTACATCAACGAGATTGTAGCCAGCCTTCATAGTGATCATACTTTCAAATTTAGTAGGCAGAAGGACAGACCAACATCATATCTCCCAAATCAGTTCAGATAATAAATGATCACCACATGCAATCATTTAATCCGATAATTGGTAGAATTTTCCTTCATTCAGTTAACCAAAAAATTCTTTACAATTTAACCATCACAGGTAACATGAAATGCCAGGAAAAGTTCACTAATTGAATAAAGAAAAATAAATATATTAATGCAAGAGACCATACCATCACCATCCAGATATCACGCTCTGCCTCATAGAAAACATGGGAGTGCATCTCTGCTTCTATAACCTCACATGGAGCGTCTGGAGAAAATATTCTGCACGGAATGAAAAAATATAAAAAAGATCATCATATAACATGAAAGAGCCATCTAGCGTACAACTGCAAGAAGTTGACAACAGCATCCAGATGGCTCAGTTCACATATCAAGGAACATCTATCTTTCAGAGCAAGAAAATGAAGACAAATATAAGATGAAGAACTACTCTTGGTCTTAAAATAACACATTCATGTTCAGAATCACATTGCTCTTCATTAAGAAAATCAGCTTCAATCTAGAAAAAATCATCAATTTATTTTTTTTTAAACATCTTTAATGTCTCAAATACACAAACATGAGCTCAACTATGTTTCTACCTAATGATATGGATGAAGAATCCTTTGGATAAGAATGCCTATTTATAAAAGGAGATGAACAATGAAAAATTTATCCCTGAATCTATGAACTGAAGCTATATCCAGGAATAAAAAGGGCAAAGGGCAAGCCCGGTACACTAAAGTTCCCGCTATGCACGGGGTCCCGGGAAGGGCCCGACCACAAGGGTCTATTGTATGCAGCTTTGCCTTGCATTTCTGCTAGAGGCTGTTTCCAAGGCTTGAACCATGACCTCCTGGTCACGTAGCCAAGCTATATCCAGGAATACAAATTTAAAATCACATTGCAGAGCAGTTATTGAGAAGCATTAGAGAAGTAATGTAAAAATATAAAAAATCATAGCAACCAATCTAGATATCCCTTCTTTAAGCAAGAGTTTTTCAAATAACCATATGAATTATTTTTTTCAATTTTTTGATGTGTAAAGAACCACATGAATTTCTACTCAATAATAGATACAGTAGCAGATATGTGAGGGTCAATCGCAACAAACAAACCTGGTAAATGTTATGAGTCCTTCACTAAGCCCTATGACAGAGAGCTGGGTGGGGAAAGGCAAATCAGCAGGAAAGAAATATAAAATCTTGTCCAACTCCTGCCCTTCATGTTGTCCCCTTCTCAAATCAAATATGCACAATTTCATAGCTTCACTAACAGAGCTTGCAGCCGACATTCCCATCAATCTGCTCCTTTCCTATCACCAAGATATCAACTTTCCAAATCACAAATTAGACTGGGTTCATAAACAAAACATAGCGAATATGAATTATCAAACAAGATTTTATTTATGTAATTTTATAATACGCATGCATTACTTATCAACCACAACTTCGAATGTTAAAAGGACAAAACTGATCAATTCAGCAGAGACAAAATGGTACAGGCGGAGTTACCCAGTATCACGTATCAGAGTACAAATAAATACTCCAAAAATTATCAACAATACATAATTTTGAGAAAGAAAAAAAAAACCATACCTAATTTTCACAAAGCGCAATAAATCATTCAAATTGAGGAACTTTACCGAAAACCAGAAATAAATAGAACACTAAGATAATCAGGGAAAAGGAGAGGCAGATCAGAGACGGCAAAACGAAAGAAAAATCAAAGATGAGAAGGAAGCACACACCAATTTGTTGTTGTTTCTAGTGGTTGACATAGCTGTGATTGATCCAAATTCGGAAAGCGGAAGTCATTATAATGCTTCTGCTAAGGAATTTAGAGGAACGACAGATTTTTTATTCAGACTCCACAAAATGAACTTTTCAATTTACTACTTCCCCAATTTTCGTTTGAGTTCTACATAAAGGTTTTTTTTACTAGAGAGAAATGACACTTGCTCTTTTATTTATATTAGTTTGATATAAAAATTAATAAGGTAGAGATTAGTAATATTGAAATTATTTTTTATTCTGTATTTGGTTTATTATTTTTTATTTAATTTTGGGTTTACTTTAAAATTCTATAAAAAATTTCTTTCTAATTATAACCTTGAACTATTATGAGATTTTCTATTTCATGTAGTTAGATCAAAGTATATTGTTCTTACTTCTAACTAGTAAGGAGAATAATAATTTGTTATCATGTTTGTTATTTTCTCACTTGAATTATTTGAGGATAAATAATTGTAATCTTAATAAATTCATCACTAATAAGATGTTAATTTTTAATTTAATAAAGATTGATCATATATTATCAAAATACAAAATATGGTAAACAATTATAAAATAGACAATCTATTTTTACATATAAATGTTTGGAAGTTGTAGTATTAATATAGTGTTTATATCTTACAAGGTCACTCAACGTTGAGATTATATTTAACATTATTGAACTTTGTTTTGTATCAATAAAGTCATTCAACTAAATTAATTATAAAAAAAAAAAATTGACATGGCAAAATATTTTTTGTCTATTATGTAAATACGAAATAACAAATAAATAAAATTTAAAAATTTGACATGGTAAAGTTATTTATATTTATATTATGAATTTTATAAATTTTATAAAATAGTTTATTTAAATAAATTTACAAGTACAAAATTACAAATATAAAATCAAGAAAAAATGTGTAAAAGAATTTGAGGGATATTTTTGTCTTTATATATAATTTCCTGGTATTAAATACAAGGTATTAGCTAATATCACCAAATGGAAAGTATTAGTTAATACCATGTATGAGGTATTAACTAATACATGGATTAGTTAATATATGGTTCAATTTCTATCAAACATAGTATTAGCTAATACCATTCCCCTAATCTCTCCTACCAAACGGCTCCCTATTGTTGAAATTAGCACAATGGTATCCCACCTTGTATGATATACATATACCGAGAAGATATTACAAAGTATTAAGCTCAATCCCTATAATGTCAATATGATATCAACATACTGACAGTGTGTCATATCATAAATAATATATTTTTTACTAATTTAAAATTTAATAAATGGGTTTGTGACTTTAATAAATTTTTCTTAATTATTTTATTTATTAAAAAAAAGATTTCAAAATTATATGATACCGATGGGGTATCATTACATCAATGGAGTATCACAAGAATATATTTTATACTTATTTAGAATTTAATAAAGAAATTTGTGACTTTAATCATTTTCTCGTAATCGTTTGATTTCTTACAAAAAAAAGTCAAAACTATATGATAACGAAAGGGTGTCAATACAGATAGAATATCACTGATAATTAAGCTCCAGTCCCATAAGATACCGATATGGTATCAATATACTGATGGGGTATCATACTGAATATATTTTCTACTAATTTAGAGTTTCATAAATTTTTTTAATTACTTCTTATTTATTTCTTTAAAAAAACATAATCCTATATGATAATCCTATATGATAACAATAAGGTATCAATCTGTCACCAGAGTATCAAAGGATTGAGCTCATTCTATATGATATCAGTATGGTATATATATATATATATATCGTCGAAATATCACAGAGGATTATTCATAGTATTCATGCTAACTTCATGTTAGTGTCATGTTGATGTCAGCATGACATCATCGGAAAAATAAAAAGGGGAAAGTGGGGTAAGAAAGTAAATAATTTGAATTATTGACTCATTAAGAGTAAATAGTTTGGATTTGGTCCATTAAAAATAAATAATTTCACATTAGATCTATTTTGTGTAATTTTTTCAAAAAAAAAAAAAAACTAAAAAAGTGTAATAAAAACTATCAATAATTACTAATATATAGAAGCAGCTAAGGAAGCTGCTGCCGGTCGTCATCCTAGCTTTCCGCAGGGGCAGTTAAGTTGGCCAAGCAGGAAGCAGGTCCACATGCCTGCTTGAGCAGCTTGAGGGCATATTCGTAATTTTTTGTGGTTCTTTCGTTTTAATTTGTTTGTCTAATTTTTAGTATTTTATATACTTAAAAATTGTATAAAAAAATACTATTAATCATGATAATTAATGACTTAAAATAGTTCTAAAAACATGTTGCGCAAGCGAATAAAAGATACCATAAATCGTGATAATTGACAACTTAAAATATTTTAAGAGGGAGTTTCATCCAGCAGATCGATATGCCTGCTTAAGCAGCTTGAGGGTATATCGATCGTCATGCAAGCTTCTTGCAGGGGCAGTTAAGCTGCTCAAGCAAGCAACAGGTTGACATGCCTGCTTGAGCAACTTGAGGGTATATCTGTAATTTTTTGTGGTTCTTTTGTTTTAATGTGTTTGTCTTATTTTTAGTGTTTTAAATATTTAAAAATTATGTAATAAATATTATTAATCATGATAATTTATGACTTTAGAATAGCTCTAAAAAACATGTTGCATAAGAGCATAAAAGATATCATAAATCATGATATTGACAACTTAAAACATTTAAAGGGGGAGTTTCACCTGCTCAAGCAAGTAGCAGGTCGACTTGTGTTGCTTGAAGGTATATCAGTCGTCATGCCAACTTTCTGCAGGGCAGTTAAGCTGCTCAAGCGGGCAGTAGGTCGGCATGCTTGCTTGAGCAGCTTAAGGATATATCCGAAATTTTTTGTGGTTATTCCATTTTGATTTGTTTGTCTTATTTTTAATGTTTTATATATTTAAAAAATGTGTAAAAGATACTACTAATTATGATAATTAATGACTTAAGACAGTTCTAAAAAACATGTTGCGTAAGAGCATAAAAGATATCATAAATCGTGATAATTGACAACTTAAAATATTTAATGGGAAGTTTCACCTGCTCAAGCAGGCAATAGATCGATATGCCTGCTTGAGCAGCTTGAGGATATATCCGTATTTTTTTTATAGTTCTTCCATTTCAATTTGTTTGTCTTATTTTTAGTGTTTTATACATTGTAAAATGGTGTAAAAAATACCACTAAGCATGCTAATTAATGACTTAAAATAGTTCTAAAACACATATTGCGTAAGAGTATAAAAGATACCATAAATTGTGATAATTGACAACTTAAAATATTTTAAAATGAACAATAAATTTGATTGATTATTGAGATTAATCTGTCGACGTCACATAAAATGAAACAAAAGAAGTAACATATATTATTTAATTCAACTGCTCAAGCAGGCAACAAAAATTTGATTGAATAAAATGAAACAAAAAAGGTAACAAGTATTATATAATTAGGAATTTACGTAGAATGCATTGTAAATTCAGATATTTAACAGTAGGAATATATCTATATATAAAAATTAAATAAAAAAATAAATTTAATTAACTTTTTAAATTCTATCTATATCAAATAAATTGAGATTGAAAAATAGCAGATAATGGGCCCGTGCTAGCAGGGGGACCAATGTCTAGTATATCCAATAAACCATGAGTTAAACTTAAAATAAAATTTTAATAAAATGAGCGCTCTTAAGCATATATATGAGTTAAACTTAAAAGAAATTTAATAAAATGAGTACTTGTAATTAAGAGCTTGTTTGGTCAAATAGTTAAAAGTTATTTATTTTGACGATTTATGCTTAACTAATTTATTTGAAAAGTATTTATTATAAATATTTGTGTTTGTCGGATTTTTTCTTAACAAAAAATACTTTTAAGAGCGAAATTCACAAAAAGTACATCCATCAATTTAATGATGTACTATTATAAAGAGGAATCATTTTATATATTTATTATAAAAATTTCAATAATGTTTACACTTTTATTTAATTAAAAAGTGAGTTTCAAAACTTTCAACTGATAAATAAATTAAATATTGAAAATCCAAAATATGAGAGTAAAAACTTCTCTTTGTAAGAAGAAAAGTTTAATCGAGTTAAATGGGATGTATTCCAACGAAATAGTCTTAATTATTGACGAATTATAATGAGGAGGACGATAGACTCATCACAATCAACTAAGTATAATTTAACATGATAATTTAAATATACTAAAAATATCAAGCAAAATTTTTTTAAAACCATTTCACAAATTAAATCACTATATTTAGAATTTGTTACATGCAAAGGTATAACTTTAAACAGTAACATATAAAATGTATAATAAAAGGAAATTATATTATATAAAGAGAAAGAATAGAATACTTAAACAGAGTTTAACAAAACTTACAAGATATGCTAATAGATTAATGGGAGAAATGCTAGTAAATAGGTATAAATGATAGAGATATTTTTTACTTGAAAAAAGTAATTTTTTACTTTTACATTTTTTTAAGCAGCAATTTTTTTTTCCAACGGCAAAAAAACTGTTTCAGTTTCTATTCAAATACAATTTCACTGATTGGCACAAACACCTCATTTCTTAAAAAAATGTGCTTTTTGGCCTATCGACTGCTTGCCCAAAGAGAATCTAAGTAAAGGAGATGTAACGTTTTATTTTATCATTACTGAAAATATCTGCATTAAGAGTAAACGAATTTCACTCATCATGCGTTAGAGTCAATTCCTTAGTATATGAGTGCATTAGTTGTGATTTAAGGTAGTACAATGTTCCTACCATAAAGTTAAGTTGAAAGTGTCTTACTAATTTAGTTTTGGGCTTAAGTTTAAACTAAGGTCAACTTCAAACTATCATAACTCTCAGATGATAATGAATTAGGTGGCTCACGACCTTTATTAAAGGCCTACAAGTCTTCTTTCTAACGCCACCAAGTTTGCGTCATTTGAATTTCAGAGTAAAAAGTTATGTCCATTTTACTGATGTTTATCCAAGCTAAGGCCTCCTTGGAGGAATGCGTTTAGTTAAATGCATTTTGCAAACCTAAAAACGTTATTTTTACTCCTTAAATTCATTCAAAGGTCAGGCTAGGACAAGGAAGAGACAATCTTGGTACTTTTTCATCGATTTTCTCCTTCAGAATAAGTTTTTTCTATCAATCTGACATTCATTTAATTCTTTAATCATTAGAATGACATTAGATTGATTATAGTGGAGGTAGAAAGTTAAACTAGATGGAATTTTCTGCTGTAAAAGGAATTAATAGATTGAAATCTCTTGAATTTGAATCAATGTTGAAAAATTATGTCCTTGAACTTGAAAATTAATATACCAATTCCAAAACGTAGAGTTTTTGATAGATTAGATGGTAGAACTCATCAATTTGAATCCTAAAGTATTTGTTGGAAGAGTAGCTTATTAATTATTCTTATGATTGTTATTATTAGATTATGTAGCATTTAGAAACACGAAAAGGAATAAATATCATCAGCGACAACTTACTTGTTACAACATCTTAGTGCCAGGTAGACTAGGTTTCTCAATTGAGTAGTAATAAACCTATTTCTCATTACACGTTATAATGTCGATCGAAGGAAAATATCATGCATAGGCCTTTAGGCATGGAGTTTGGATTGCTAAAATGTGTCGTACTGCTGCTAGGACAGTAATGTATTATGTGGATTATGATTAGTCCATGACTAGTTGGTGATAGTCTAGTTTTTGATTATTCTTACTTTTTATTGAAATGATTGATGATTCATGTGAAGTTTATGTTTAAAGAAATTGCTAAGTTATTGTTGTCGCGCCCCATTTTTTCCTCGCGGAGAAACGGGAACCTGGACGACGTCGTGGCAACAACTCTTTTGGGATTTTGAAAAAAGAGAGTCGCCACCTAATGATTGGGTGCATTAGGACACCATTTTAGCCTAAGGGTCAAAGGTCAACCAGAGAAGAGGGTTCGGGCTCAAGTTACCTCGAAGGGAAGGTGTTAAGCACCCTTCGAGGTCCGCAAAGGCGGGTCCCGACCGTGTCTCGTATTTATGTGGGGGTTGCAAATAACAAGTAGGGTCTCTTTATTTTAAAATTTCCTAAATTGATTCTAAGTGATAAAATCATTTATTTTATTTATTAAATAGGTGACAAAAATAGTGGAAGTGTAATTGAACAAGTATTTATAAAAAAAAATGTTTGTTTCTTTGTAGGTACGAAACTATGATATTTAGTTATCATAGCACCTTCACCTAGAAACATTTTTATTTGAGATCGGTCTTAGAAAAATTATATATAATTTTGTGTTTTAAAAAAAGTAAAATTTTTTTATAAAATTTTGGAATTAGATCTCATAATTCCTTTTGACTTCCTCACTAACTATAGGTTAGGAGATAGTCTTTTTCCGCATTGTCTAGCCCAAGTTGAAACGAGGCTAGACAATGAACTTTTTAGAAGAAAATATTTTAGTGAAATCTTGTTTAAAAAATTAAAAATAAAAGAAAAGAAAAGAAATATAACACGTATTTCCCCGCCCCCCTTTTTAACTAGATCTCCAAGTTGTTTATTATTATGATATTGCAAAATAAAGAATAAAATAATAATCCTAATGCTACTAACAGTAAAGAAGATATCTATATTAATAGTGAAAGCTTCTAGGCCATGTTCCTATTTCAATTTCAACCCGTGAAGGGCGACACTCCAATTTATAATAAGAGGACCTGCATCACTCACAACGACTAGCAATAATAGTAACGTAACAACATTAATAAACACATAATGTAAAGGTATTATTCTAACATGTCATAGAAGAGGAACAAACCAGCAACACGATAGTCATGGCAATCAAGCACTTAAAGGACCTTATTCTAACAGAATATAAACAGAGAACAAACCAGTTACGAATTAATGCCAAGAAAAGGATGAAGTTGAAAAGATTATTGCAATCCGCTTAGTGTAATGTCACCTCCTTCCTTTTCATTTTTCTTTTTCACTAAAGAAAGTACTAAACAAAATAGTGTGTATCTGAAAAGAGAGAATATGCTTCTTTTTTTCATGTCCTGAGGAGTGGGAGATGGAATGCTTATATAGGATAGAGAAAAGAAATTTAAAAGGCAAGAGGATAAAAATATATTGTTACCATAAAGGAGTGAATCCAATTAATTAGGCAGAAAATCTCTTAATGACCAATCATCCCCACTTATAAGGAAAGAAATAATCAGAATTCAAATCACAATCCGTAATTGATTAAATTCAAAATATAATATCAATCAATTTTATTCGATTATATTTATCCTAAAATAAATTGATTAACTTACCTTATTCAAAAATATATTTTCCATAAATGAGGATATTTAAACGGATTCAGTTAACCAAAACCAAGATTCTTGTCATACTAGGAGTAAGTAAAAAACATCCGGTCAATTTAAAAGAAGGAAAATAATCACATAAAAGAATTCTTGCCATACTAAGAGAAAGTAAAAAATATTCGGTAAATTTAAAAGAAGGAAAATAATCACATAAAAGAATTCTTGCCATACTAAGAGAAAGTAAAAAAAAACAGTAAATTTGAAAGAAGGAAACAATCATTAGGAGAGGATTTTTTTTGGGAGGAAGAAAATATATTCTTCCATCTGAAGGAAATACATATTTAGGAGGATTTTTTAAATATGAAAAGATTTGACTAAGTTTAAAATTTGAATATAATTGAGGCTAAATCAGATTTCATCAAAATACATATATAAATAACTACTAAATTACTACGTAATAAATTTTATTAAATCACTAATTATTATAAAAAAAATAGATCAATGTTATTTACGATAAATTAATAACTTAAAATTTTCTCATGGAAACATTTATAAAATAACACAAAAGATAAATTTCAAAAGTGAGTAAATAATATAAAAGAAGGCTTTCCAAGATCATTTTCAAGGCTTTCCAAGATTATTTTCGAGGCTCTCTCTTGTGGCTGGTTTTACTGTTATTTTAACTGGTTAGTATTTTGCGTTATTTTGCATATACTACTTACTTCTTTTTAGCAGGGATCCGAGTCTAGACAGGAGGAGTTGTCGGAGCAGGAGGAAGATAAATCATGAAGTTCTTTTCATTCTGTTATCCTGATTGATTGTATTTTAATATTCTGTAAAGATTGTAACAAAATAGTGAAGATCGGGGATATAGTGAAAAGAAAGGGGGGGGGGGGGGGGAGAATTTACTTATTTATTTCATTCGTTCCCGATACTCACATAGGCAAAGTCACTCTAGGATAAAAAAATAATAATCATAAAAATAAGAGCTACAAATGACATTGCTTGACTTTTTTTTTTCCTAAAAAAAATAAAATCAAGATAAATAAAAAATAAAATAAAATCGTAAATTATAGACATCACACTTAGGTTTTCTTCTCTTTTCATAACATTTGGTCTTTGCATACTATAAGGTTTGTTTATCATCATGTTTGGGATTGCTTGAATTTATGTTTAGGATTTACTTGATCAGGGTTAAAGTTATTTACTTGATTTGAGATCACGCCTAAGTCTGTACTTAGAAATCATATTTTATGTGTGTAGAAATCTTGAATATGTGTTTCAACTCATGAATATAGTTTTTTTCCATGTCTATGTTTCCTAGAAAACATGCGTATAGTTTAATTAGATTTTTTTTCAAAAATCATGAATAAGGTTTTTTAGAAACCATGAAGATAGGTTTTTATATATTTTAATCATGTCTATGCTTTTTAGAAATCATGAATAGGTTGTTGTTTTCATAAATATAAGTTTTTTATTGTGTCTATGTTTTTCTAAAAATCATGCCTATAGGTTTACTTATTTTCATAGAAATCATGCCTATAGGTTTAATTATTGTCTTAGAAATCATGCCTATAAGTTTAATTTTTTTTTCTCTAAAAATCATGCCTATAGGTTTACCTATTTTCATAGAAATCATGCATATAGGTTTAATTATTGTCTTAGAAATCATGCCTATAAGTTTAATTGTTTTTTTTTTCTAAAAAATCATGCCTATGGGTTTACTTATTTTCTTAAAAATCATGCCTATAGGTTTACTTATTTTCTTAGAAATCTTGCCTATTGGTTTAAGTATTTTCTTAGAAATCATGCCAATAGAGTTTTTTTTAGGCGAGTTTATGCTTTTAGAAATCAAATATAGGTTTGATTATGTTTATGTTTTCTCCTTTGGCAAACATTGTTATAAGTTCTAATTATACCCATAAGGAAGTATCAAGATATAACTCCTTTTGCTATTAAAATAAAAAAAGAAAAAAAAAACCTAGATTTTGTACTTTGTAAAAGAGGCATTCTTGACTCATCACTTTTTGCATGTTCATCTTAATTATTTTGTCTACTGCGAGTCCTTAATAGGAAACCTAAGTTGAGTCTAGAACCACCTAAATAAAGGTCCAACGCCTCTTGGACATTAAGGGGGACGCTAGGCATTTTTAGGAAACGTTAGATTTTCTCATTTTTATTTAATGCGCCTCTTAAATTAATTAATAAAAAGAACTTAGGAGGGGGTTAGGGGTAGATAGGCCTCGGAAAGGATGATATACGCTTAACCCCAATAGGATGGAACCCTTGGTTTTCGTCCTGGGGCTTGGTAATAAAACCAAGTGCGTCTGATCCGAGGAATTAATAACCCAACTTGTTTAAGTATTTATTATTTGGTGTTCAATCTTTTGTCACATAGCATTAATTTAGAAATATTAAAATAGGTGAGACTTCTATTTGTGTTTTCACCCACACGTAAATACGAGACACGGTCGGGACCCGCCTTTTGCGGACCTTGAAGGGTGCTTAACACCTTCCCTTCGAGGTAATTTGAGCCCGAACCCTCCTCTCTGGTTGGACCTTGACCTTAGGCTAGAATGGTGTCCTAATGCACCCAATCATTAGGTGGCGACTCTCATTTTTCAAAATCCCAAACGAGTCACTGCCACGACGTCGTCCAGGTTCCTATACCCCCTTTGAGCAATCCCCCAAACCCACATCAACTAAGCACTCATGAACCAACATACCCCGTCTACCACACCCAACCAGCTTACTATCAAACCCCTTCACCACCACCACTATCTCCTCGACAACCAAATTACAGAAACCGTCCCAATTTCGAAAAAAGACCCACAAAATCCTATACCCCTTTGGCCGAACCTATCGCCCAGCTTTATGAAAGATTAAAAGCAGCTGGGTACATAACCCCAATCCCAGCTCTACCCGTTGATACCCAAGCCAAATGGTACGACCCCAACAAGGTATGCGCCTATCATTCTGGAATGAAAGGACATACCACCGAGGTCTGCCGATCCCTACGAGATAAAATCCAAAAACTTATAGACACCAAAACCATACAGCTCAAAGAACCCGCGCCTAATGTGTCCAACAACCCACTTCCTAATCATCAGGTAAATATGTTGGAAGCAGAAGAATCAACAGGTGCACCAGGGTCCATATGGTTGGTAGGGCAAAATGAGTTAGTGGCAGTGATAACTCAAACACCTTTTACGGTACAAGGGCGCAGACCGTTTGAAGTGGAAATTGCCGCGCCAAAACCCCCTTTTGTGGTCACAATGGCTCCCCAGCAGAGTCGCCATTCTGTCGCGCCCTATTTTTTCCTCGCGGAGAAATAGGAACCTGGACGATGTCGTGGCAATGACTCGTTTGGGATTTTGAAAAATGAGAGTCGCCACCTAATGATTGGGTGCATTAGGACACCATTCTAGCCTAAGGTCAAGGTCCAACCAGAGAGGAGGGTTCGGGCTCAAATTGCCTCGAAGGAAAAGTGTTAAGCACCCTTCAAGGTCCGCAAAAGGCGGGTCCCGACCGTGTCTCGTATTTACGTGGGGGTGAAAACACAAATAGAAGTCTCACCTATTTTAATATTTCTAAATTAATGCTATGTGACAAAAGATTGAACACCAAATAATAAATACTTAAACAAGTTGGGTTATTAATTCCTCGGATCAGACGCACTTGGTTTTATTACCAAGCCCCAGGACGAAAACCAAGGGTTCCATCCTATTGGGGTTAAGCGTATATCATCCTTTCCGAGGCCTATCTACCCCTAACCCCCTCCTAAGTTCTTTTTATTAATTAATTTAAGAGGCGCATTAAATAAAAATGAGAAAATCTAACGTTTCCTAAAAATGCCTAGCGTCCCCCTTAATGTCCTAGCGTCCCCCTTAATGTCCAAGAGGCGTTGGACCTTTATTTAGGTGGTTCTAGACTCAACTTAGGTTTCCTATTAAGGACTCGCGGTAGACAAAATAATTAAGATGAACATGCAAAAAGTGATGAGTCAAGAATGCCTCTTTTACAAAGTACAAAATCTAGGTTTTTTTTTTTTTTTTTTTTTAATAGCAAAAGGAGTTATATCTTGATACTTCCTTATGGGTATAATTAGAACTTATAACAATGTTTGCCAAAGGAGAAAACATAAACATAATCAAACCTATATTTGATTTCTAAAAGAATAAACTCGCCTAAAAAAAAACACTATTGGCATGATTTCTAAGAGAATACTTAAACCAATAGGCAAGATTTCTAAGAAAATAAGTAAACCTATAGGCATGATTTTTAAGAAAATAAGTAAACCCATAGGCATGATTTTTTAGAAAAAAAAAACAATTAAACTTATAGGCATGATTTCTAAGACAATAATTAAACCTATATGCATGATTTCTATGAAAATAGGTAAACCTATAGGCATGATTTTTAGAGAAAAAAAAAATTAAACTTATAGGCATGATTTCTAAGACAATAATTAAACCTATAGGCATGATTTCTATGAAAATAAGTAAACCTATAGGCATGATTTTTAGAAAAACATAGACACAATAAAAACTTATATTTATGAAAACAACAACCTATTCATGATTTCTAAAAAGCATAGACATGATTAAAATATATAAAAACCTATCTTCATGGTTTCTAAAAAACCTTATTCATGATTTTTGAAAAAAAATCTAATTAAACTATAGGCATGTTTTCTAGGAAACGTAGACATGGAAAAAAAACTATATTCATGAGTTGAAACACATATTCAAGATTTCTACACACATAAAATATGATTTCTAAGTACAGACTTAGGCGTGATCTCAAATCAAGTAAATAACTTTAACCCTGATCAAGTAAATCCTAAACATATATTCAAGCAATCCCAAACATGATGATAAACAAACCTTATAGTATGCAAAGACCAAATGTTATGAAAAGAGAAGAAAACCTAAGTGTGATGTCTATAATTTACGATTTTATTTTATTTTTTATTTATCTTGATTTTATTTTTTTTAGGAGAAAAAAAAAAGTCAAGCAATGTCATTTGTAGCTCTTATTTTTATGATTATTATTTTTTTATCCTAGAGTGACTTTGCCTATGTGAGTATCGGGAACGAATGAAATAAATAAGTAAATTCTCCCCCCCCCCCCCCCCCCTTTCTTTTCACTATATCCCCGATCTTCACTATTTTGTTACAATCTTTGCAGAATATTAAAATACAATCAATCAGGATAACAGAATGAAAAGAACTTCATGATTTATCTTCCTCCTGCTCCGCCACTCCAAAACCTGAGCAAAAAGAAGGGTAAAATGGCCGACGACAATAGCAGCAACGAGAACTCCGACAAAGGGGCTCACTCCACTGATTTGGTCCTAAGATTAGAGAGGAAGATTTTGGAACTAGAAGAGGAAATGGCTAGCATGCGAAGTTTGGCGAGGCTGTCAATTTCTCTTGGCACCCCATTTGGGGATAACATGGAGGAACAAGTCAATACTACTCAAACCACGTTGCCAATTACACAACCTACTCCTCAGAAACAACCTAACCCCACTAGCTTACCACCCACAAATACCCAACCTCCAAATTACCATTTCCAAAACCAGCACTATGCAGGCCCTTCCGAGCCAACGCTACACCCTCTAAATACTAGCCCCATCCTAAATATGCCTCCCAAACCTACCGTTAATACCCCATATACCCAGGCTCCAGGAAATTACTACCAGAATCCAGTATTCGTGGAAACCGCTCCCTATACCCACGAATACCATGAATCAGAATCCTCCCAAAAGGATGCGCTGATTAAGTCCATGGCCGAGAAACTGGACAGCCTCACCAATCGTTTGCAGCAAGTCGAGTCCAGCAAACAGGTGGTTGGGCTGAGTTATGAAGACTTATGTATACATCCTGACGTGGAGCTGCCAGAGGGATATAAACCTCCCAAATTTGAATTGTTCAACGGTATCGGAGATCCTAAAGCCCACCTACGCATGTACTGCGATAAGCTCGCTGGGGTGGGAAGAGATGAAAGGATCAGGATGAAATTGTTCATGAGAAGTCTTACCGGTGAAGCTCTTACGTGGTACATCGACCAAGATGCCCGAAAATGGTCGAGTTGGGTAGATATGGCCTCAGACTTCATGGACCGATTTGGGTTCAACACAGAGAATGCACCCGATTGGTTCTCCATCCAGAACTTGAAGAAAAAGCCCGGTGAGACTTTCAGAGATTATGCCGTCAGATGGAGGTCCGAGGCTTCCAGAGCCAGGCCTCCCATGGATGAGTCCCAGATGAAGGACTATTTTATTAGGGCACAGGAGCCCCAATATTATGACAGGATGATGTTAGTCGCAGAGAAGAGCTTCGCCGACATTATTAAACTTGGCGAGAGGATTGAAGAAGGTATCAAGAATGGTACCATTATCAACTTGGAAGCTTTACAGGCTACCAACAAGGCACTACAATCGGGAAGCTTGCCCGAGAACAGGAAGAAAAAGGAAGTGGGTGCGGTCATGTTGGCGCACAAAAGCCCTATTAAACCACAAACCCCAATCTCACCCCTCCCTCACTATCCCACATCACCTTATCCTATGCCTTACTCTCCTTACCCAGCATATACCCCTTACCAAGCTCCACCTCCACAATACCAACAACCAACATACCCCGTCTACCACCCCAACCAGCTTACTACCAAACTCCTTCACCACCACCACTATCTCCTCGACAACCAAATTACAGAAACCGTCCCAATTTTGACAGAAGACCCACAAAATCCTACACTCCTTTGGCTGAACCTATCGCCCAGCTTTATGAAAGATTAAAAATAGCTGGGTACATAACCCCAATCCCAGCTCTACCCGTTGATACCCAAGCCAAATGGTACGACCCCAACAAGGTGTGCGCCTATCATTCTGGAATGAAAGGACATACTACCGAGGTCTGCCAATCCCTACGAGATAAAATCCAAAAACTTATAGACACCAAAACCATATAGCTCAAAGAACCTGCGCCTAATGTGTCCAACAACCCACTTCCTAATCATCAGGTAAATATGTTGGAAGTAGAAGAATCAACAGGTGCACCAGGGCCCATATGGTTGGTAGGGCAAAATGAGTTAGTGGCAGTGATAACTCAAACACCTTTTGTGGTACAAGGGCGCAGACCGTTTGAAGTGGAAATTGCCGCGCCAAAACTCCCTTTTGTGGTCACAATGGCTCCTCAGCAAAGCTTCGACACACACGCTGTTCCCTGGAGCTATGACAAGGGAAAAGCAGTGGTGGAAGAGAACGATGTTATCCAGGGGGCAACCAACTCCGAACAGACGGATACCTCCAAATACATGACACAAGGCAGTTCAAGCGGAACCAAGCCCCCCATCATAGAAGTGGAAGAAGGTGGGGAGTGGAAACGGATACAAGCCCAGGAGCACCCCGTCACCAGCCAATTAAGTAAGGGATCCTCTCAGGTCTCCATCTTGTCCCTCTTGCAAACTTCAGAGCCTCACCAGAAGGCGTTGATGAGGGTGCTAAGTGAGGCTTATGTTCCGTCCAACATCACTGAAGGAGAGATGGCCCACATGGTGGGGCAAGTATTCGAGGCTTATAAGATATCTTTCCACGAAGACGAACTCCCGATTGAAGGTACCACTCACAATCGAGCTCTTTACATCACCACCAGATACCAGGACAGGTTGATTACTAAAGCATTGGTCGATCCGGGTTCTGGATTAAATATTTGTCCACTCAGCACTATCACGAGGCTAGGCGCGGATTTGGCAAGGATTCAGAATTACCAGATGAACGTGAAAGCCTTTGATGGATCCCAAAGGGACACGATAGGGGAGATCACTTTGGACATGACCATTGGTCCGGCCACCTTCCCCATTGCATTCCAGGTATTGGACATCCCAGCTTCCTACAACTTATTGCTGGGGCGCCCGTGGATTCACATGGCCGGGGCAGTGCCATCCACCCTTCATCAGTGCCTAAAGTTCGAATGGGAACATGAAGAAGTGGTAGTGCATGGGGAGAAGGGACACCCCGTCTATGCTGTTGAAGGACCGGGCTGTATGGATGGAGGAATGTTCCACACCGTGGAGTTGGTGGGAGGCATCGAACCAACGCCATGGTACAATCAGAAGGTCCTGAGCATGATGTTGTGGCTAGGCTACGAGCCAGGCAAAGGATTGGGAGCCAAACTCCAAGGCATTCCCGACCCAATCTCCCTTCCTTTCAAAAATGATACTATGGGTTTGGGGTATGAAGGAGAAATACCCATGAAGAGAGAAGGGTTGGAACGTCCTATCCCATCATTACATCTGAACTTCTAATCCGCAGGTTTTCTCAAGAGCGACCTAGAGAGGGAAGAAGAGGAATTGCTAGAAAGTATGAGAAACCTGTTCATCACAGAAAACTTTCTTTCTAGGGCAAAAGGAAAGACACCAGAAACGGGCACAGAAGAAGAAGAGGTGGGGGTGATGGATGTGATGAACGTGATGCGGAACTCAGGTTATGAACCAGGAAGGGGCTTAGGAGCCAGACTGCAAGGGATCATCGAGCCTATAAAGCCTTCACATCACTCAACCACATTCGGCTTGGGATATGTTTATACTATAGAAGAGTATCTGGATTGGGAACCACTCCCAGAGGGGTGTTATTATCCTCTGCCAAGCCCCTTGCCACTGTTGAGCCAAACTTTCCAATCCGCCGGATTCCAGGATGATGGTATTGATGACTGGTTGAATGGATTGCAAGGTTTGTCCCTTTCAGAAGCTGAGGAAGGAAGCTGCAATGTCGTAATCAACGAGGAGGAGGAAAGAGCCCCAACGCAGGAGGAGATCACAGGGATCGTCATCAGCAGCTGGACCATTGCACCATCCAGACCACGTCGGGCACTTGGGTAGAAACATGAAATTGTCACCAACTCATTATGTTTTCAAATAAAGACTCTTAATTAAGATTTTAATGTTTTACTTATGCCATTATCATGACAAGTTTTGATTATGAATAAAACTTTCATTCATTTCACGATGATGTCATTTTATGTTTATTTTGTTGCTTTCTTTCAGAAGAATTACTTTTAATAATGTTGAAACTGAGATTGTGGCACATAATGAGACTATCCAACACGACATAGCTGAGACAGAGGCAACAGATGAAAATTGTGAAGAAGTTACTAGAAAGGTCAAAGAGTTTGAGGAAAAGCCAAAAGCAAATTTAGAAGAAACAGAAACAGTGAACTTGGGTGATGACGAAACAATCCAGGAGACAAGAATCAGTGTCCACATGACCGAGGAAAAGAAAAGGGAATACGTCCAATTCTTGAAAAAGAACAAGGATGTCTTTGCTTGGTCCTATGCAGATATGACAGGGTTGAGCACTTCAATAGTGGCCCATCGATTGCCTACCGATCCGTCTTGTCCGCCATTAAAGCAGAAGCTCAGAAAATACAAGCCTGATTTGAGTCTTAAAATCAAGGAAGAAGTATCAAAACAGTTGGAAGCCGGAATTCTGGAAGTAACCAAGTATCCGACATGGCTCGCCAACATTGTGCCCGTACCTAAGAAAGATGGTAAGGTCAGGGTTTGTGTGGATTACCGGGATCTCAACAAGGCTAGCCCTAAGGATGACTTTCCACTCCCAAACATCCACATTCTGATAGACCATTATGCTAAGCATGAAACACAGTCATTTGTGGATTGCTTTGCTGGGTATCATCAAATCAAGATGCATGAGGATGACGCGGAGAAAACGGCTTTCATCACACCTTGGGGTGTTTACAACTACAAGGTAATGCCGTTCGGACTAAAGAATGCTGGGGCCACCTACATGAGAGCCATGACCACTTTGTTCCATGACATGATCCACAAAGAAATTGAGGTTTACGTGGACGATGTCATCATCAAGTCGAAGAAAGGGTGTGACCATCTAATCGATCTTCAGAAATTCTTTGACAGGCTACGAAGGTACAACTTGAAGTTAAATCCTGCGAAGTGTGCTTTTGGGGTCCCCGCCGGGAAATTGTTGGGTTTCATTGTCAGTCATCGGGGCATAGAGCTGGATCCAACAAAAATCAAGGCTATTCGGGAACTCCCCCCTCCAAAGAGCAAGAAAGAGGTGATGAGCTTCTTGGGTAGACTCAACTATATCAGTCGCTTCATAGCCCAATCTACCGTCATTTGTGAACCAATCCTCAAGCTACTAAAGAAGGACGCTGCTATCAAATGGACTCCAGAATGTCAAGAGGCATTTGATAAAATCAAGGACTATTTATCCAATCCTCCAGTGCTGGTTCCCCCGAGGCAGGTCGACCTTTGCTGCTATACTTATCGGTCATGGATCAGGCATTCGGGTGTGTTTTGGGACAACATGATGAAACAGGAAGGAAGGAGCAGGAGATCTACTACATGAGTAAGAAGTTTACGCCATATGAGGCTCGGTATTCTTTGCTTGAGCGTACTTGTTGTGCTTTGACTTGGGTGGCCCAGAAGTTGCGACATTATCTCTCAGCACACACGACGTATCTGATCTCAAGGATGGATCCTCTGAAGTACATCTTTCAGAAACCCATGCCCACGGGTAAGTTGGCTAAATGGCAGATATTGCTGAGTGAATTCGACATAGTTTATGTCACACAAAAAGCGGTGAAGGCACAAGCACTGGCCGATCACCTGGCAGAAAACCCCATAGACGAAGAGTACAGGCCTCTAAAGACTTATTTTCATGATGAAGAAGTAGCTTTCGTAGGAGAAGATATCTTTGAAGAATATGATGGGTGGAGGATGTTCTTCGACGGGGCCAAAAACTTCAACGGAGCAGGCATTGGGGCTGTATTGATCTCACCTACGGGCCAACACTACCCAGCATCAGCAAAGCTCAGGTTTCATTGTTCCAACAACATGGCTGAATATGAGGCTTGCATCCTAGGCCTCCGACTAGCAGTTGATTTGGACGTGCAGGAGATTTTGGCAATTGGGGACTCAGATTTAGTGATCCGTCAGGCACAGGGTGAATGGGCAGTGAAGAACCGAAAGCTTTTACCATATTTGGATTGCGTGCAAAAGCTCTGCAAAAGATTCACTAAGGTGGAATTCAAGCATGTTCCGCGACTTCAGAATGAGTTTGCAGATGCCTTGGCCACCCTATCTTCTATGATTCGGCACCCAGATCAGAATTACATCGATCCCATCCGCATTCATCTACATGAACAACCTGCATATTGCTTTCATGTGGAGGAAGAGACAGATCAAAAGCCGTGGTATGATGACATTCAAGGGTACTTGAAAAGTGGCAGTTATTCGGAGGGCGCAACAAAAGTTCAAAAACGTACAATTAGGAGGCTAGCAAATCAATTCTTCTTAAATGGAGAAATCCTATATAGGAGGACTCCCGATTTGGGTTTGCTAAGGTGCGTCGGAACTAAAGAGGCATCCAGACTTGTGGAGGAGATTCATGAGGGAACATGTGGGCCACACATGAATGGCTTTACCCTTGCAAAGAAAATCCTGAGAGCAGGTTATTTTTGGTTAACAATGGAAACTGATTGCATCCGCCATGTTCAGAAATGCCACCAGTGCCAAACTCACGCAGACATGATCCGAGTTCCCACCAACGAACTCCATGTCACTAGTTCGCCCTGGCCGTTCGCAGCTTGGGGCATGGATGTCATTGGGCCTATTGAGCCAGCAGCCTCGAATGGACACCGGTTTATCCTTGTGGCAATTTACTACTTCACCAAATGGGTCGAGGCTACATCTCGCAAGTCTGTCACTAAGAAAGTTGTCGATGATTTCATAAAAAACAACATTATTTGCCGGTTTGAGGTCCCTGAGACGATCATCACCGACAACGGAGCCAACCTCAATAGCAATCTGATGATAGAAACTTGTGACCGATTCAAGATCAACCATCGAAACTCCACTGCGTACAGGCCACAGATGAATGGAGCGGTAGAAGCCGCGAACAAGAACATCAAAAGGATATTGCGGAAGATGATTGACAATCACAGACAATGGCACGAGAAGCTACCATTTGCATTATTGGGATATCGCACCACCATCCGGACCTCCACTGGGGCAACCCCGTACTTTTTGGTCTATGGGAACGAAGCAGTGATTCCTGCAGAAGTCGAGATACCATCTCTGAGGATCATTCAAGAAGCAGAGTTGAGTGACGCCGAGTGGGTACAAAGCAGGTTTGAGCAACTAGCACTGATCGATGGAAGAAGGATCAACGCCATATGTCACGAGCAGCTTTACCAGAATAGGATGGCCCGAGCATTCAACAAAAAGGTCAGACCGAGATACTTCTCGCCCGGGCAATTAGTCTTAAAACGAATCTTCCCAAATCAAGACGAGGCCAAAGGAAAGTTCGCACCAAATTGGCAAGGTCCGTACATGGTTCACCGCGTCTTGACTGGAGGAGCACTCATACTCGCAGAAATGGACGGCGAAATCTGGCCCAGACCTATCAACTCAGATGCTGTAAAGAGATACTATGTCTAAGCTTTATCTTTTGCTCTTTGTATTTGGAACTACGTCAGACCTGATTCCCGTTTAAGAGGGATACGTAGGCGCTCCTGTGGAGCTCGGTCTTACCATAATAAAAATTTCATTTCCCCCATTGGACCACAGACTGGGGGCAGAATTTTTGAGAGGATCTCAAAAATTCTTTCGTAAAAGAGCAAAAGCAGGCAAGATAACTGGGGCAGAATTTTTGAGGCCAGCTCAAAAATTCATGACGGATAGAACAAGGAAGTTATAACTCTACATCAGGCAACCCGAAGATTCCTTTTCAACTGAACGTTGGATTTGTCTCAAAATGTGCTACTATCAAAGGATTCATTAATAAACTATCAGTTGTTTTTCAAACATTTCAAATATATATAAAGTATATACACATGTATACATTATATATATACACTTTTTTCTTTCAAATTTTTGAAATGCTACGCCATCCCGTCCCAAGAGAAAAGCCCCGACAAAGGTCTGGATACCAGCGGTCGATGAGAGCACCGGGCCACGACAAAGGACAGATCAACCTTCCCCCTTTTATAAACTGACTATTTTTCTTTGAACGCAGATTTGACAGGCGCACATCCCCGCATTGTCCGAGCAGACGACAGCCCAGTAAGACAAAATATTACTTTATGCTTTGCATTGCATCGGCCCAAAATTCACACTGCATATGCTTGATAGGTATATCATAACTAAATAAAAAAAAAAATTTGTATTGCATATGCCCAACATTTGCATCATAAAAGCCCGACATTTGCATCATAAAAGCCCGATATTTGCATCATAAAAGCCCGATATTTGCATTTGCATTACATGTGCCCGATATTTGCATTTTTTGCATTGAGCCCGATATTCGCATTGCGCCCGATATTTGCATTTGCATTGTGTCAGATATTTGCATTATAAATGCATCCGCATTCGCATGTGCCCGATACTTGCATCATAAAGGCTCGAGATTTACATTGCATCGTGCTTGAAAATCATATTAGCCCGAAAATTGCATATACCCTAAAAAAATTTACATTGCATCGCGCCCGAAAAAATCAAGTCTCGCATAATATGCACGATCTGGCCCTAGAAATTGCATATAATTCGCACTGCATTATGCTCGAAGATTGCATTTGTTACACGACACCGGCCCGAGGTCCCTTATATGCATCGCCTTGTGCCCAAAGTTATCCTTTGCTTCGACCTAAGAACAACATAACATATTATACCCTAAGGCGTCACAGTCCAAAGGCAGCATTTTTCATGGCCCGCGGACGTCATTTCATGGCCTAGGGATTTCATTTCTGCTTATCATGCCCTTAAGGCGTCATGGTCCAAAGGCATCATCTTCATGGCCTAAGGACACCATTTCATGGCCTAGGGATTTAATACGTGCATCATGATCCGAAGGTATCATCGTCCAAGGGCACCATCCCTCATGGCCTACGGACATCATTTCATGACCCGAGGATACAATTTATGATTAGCATAGCCCTAGACGTCATAGCCTAAGACGTCATCCATATCGTCTTATGGCAAAATTCATGGTCTAACAGGGAATTTGCATCACGTTTTTACTATTCCGCTATTTAATATATATGCTCTTATCATTTTCATTTACGTAGCATTTCTTTTAACTACAAAGCCCGCGAATGTCTAAAGTGCGCCATCATTCCGCTGTTTGAATGCATCAAACCTCCTATTCTTTCAACATCTAAGCATTTTCTATGCCGCGAACGTTCCAATTCAGGTTTTGAAATTCGTACGGTTCTGTTCATTTTAGGAATTTCAGTCATTCTTAAATCCAGAACTACACACGGCCTGATTCTCGTATAACCAGAGATATGTAGGCGACTTCTAAACCGAAGTCTCGGCCGTAAACCTTTTGTTTTATCCGGTCCCTTCGATAAAATGCCATCGGTCGGACAAAAATCGGCTACTCCGTCAACTTTCTTTGCTCAACAATTCATCCCTCATTCCCGAGCAAAGAAGGGGCAACTGTTGACACCCAATTTTGACCCACCTTAACCCTGTTTTTTATGTTATTCGAATATTTAAGTATTTTAAAAAATAGCCAATTTTGTCCGACCGATGAAATATTATCGGAGGAAAAACAAGACATGAGGGGTTGTGAAAATATTACGGCCAAGACTTCGATTTCAAGTCGCCTACATATCTCTGGTTATACGAGAATCAGGCTGTGTGTAGTTCTAGATTTAGGAACGGATAAAATTCCTAAAACTAAAATTAACGATGCAGATCTTGAAGTGGGTACGATAGTAGCTTGAATTGGAAAGATAAGATGGTACGAAAAGTGAGAATACATGATATGGTTCGGATGGTAGTAGAACAGTGAGAGCAAGGGATGGTACGGACAGTGTTAAAAACATGTCGAGGATTTGTTGCGAGAGGCATGTCTCCGAACCGAGTAGCATAATATATAAAGCTCTGGAAAATCCGAAATCTATAACTTTAAAACACTAGGTAAAACGCTTAGAACATGTATATTAGACAGTGAAATGAATTCATAAATATGATGCAAGTTCCCACTTAGACCATGAGATTTGCCATAAAATGATAAGGATGATGTTTTAGGCTATGATGTCTTGGGCCATGCTAATTGTAAATTATATCCTCAGGTTATGAAATGATGTCCGTAGGCCATGAAGGATGATGCCTTTGGACGATGATACCTTCGGATTATGATAAACACAAATTAAATCCCCAGGCCATGAAATGATGTCCTTAGGCTATGAAAATGATGCCTTTGGACTATGACGCCTTAAGGGTATAGTATTTTCATGCGGTTTTTCAAGCCAATGCAAAATTTTCGAGAGGAGGCCATGCAATTTCAGTAGGAAAGATGTAGTTTCAGAAGGTCGTGTAAATTTTTTTTTTATTATTTTAAACTGTAAATGCGATTTCAGTAGGCCATGCAAAGTTTTCAAATAAGGCGACGTAGTAGGCCGAAAGTGTTGTTTTAATAGGCCATGCAATTTTCAATGCATCCTTGGTAGGCCAAATACAAATCTCATTCTCTCAAAAATGTCATTTGATGCAAAAATGCAATTTCGCGTAACTGTAGCAGGCTGATGCAAAATGCAATTTCAGTAAGTTTAGTAGGCCAATGCAAAATATGCGATTTTCAGTAGGCTTAGTAGGCCAATGCAAAAAATGCAATCTTCGGTAGGTCAAATGTAAAAATATAATTCCACGCTATTTAAGTAGGCTAATGCGAAAAATGCAATTTCAGTAGGCCAATGTAAAAGAAAAAATTGCAATTTCACGTAAGTTTAGTAGGCCAATGCAAAAATGCAACTTTCATGTGAATTTAGTAGGCCATGCAAAATGTAACTTTATGTGAATTTAGTAGGCCAATGCAAGAATGCGTTTTTCAGTAGGCCAATGTAAGAATGCAATGTTCGGTATGCCAATGTAATCTCATATAATTTTAGTAGGCCTATGTAGAAAAAGTAATTTCATGCGAATTTAGTAGGCCAATGCAAAACGTAATTTCATGCGAATTTAGTAGGCCAATGCAAAAAATGCACTTTTCGGTAGGCCAATGTAAGAATGCGATGTTCGGTATGCCAATGTAGAAACGTAATTTCATATAATTTTAGTAGGCCAAAGTAGAAAAAGGTAATTTCACGCAATTTAAGTAGGACGATGCAAAAATGAAATTTTCAGTTGGCCAATGTACAAAAAAAAATGTGTATATTTTCTTTGCAATTTGTGTAGGCCAAATAATGCATAATTCAATTTCATGCAATTTTATTTAAGTAGGCCGAATGCAAGTTCATTTTCATGCCATCTTGGTAGGCCAAGTACGATTTCAGTAAGCAACAAGAAGTAGACCGATATAAAAGGGAATAAGATAATTTAACCTTCGCCCATTGTGAGAAAATGTCAATTGCTTTGTATGATACAAAGAGGTTATTCCAAGCATGTATACCACTCTACATTCAAAGAAAAATCATTAGTTTGAAAAAAGGGAGGTTGATCTGTAGCCATGCCTCGACCCACACATCCTTTTATTGATATCTCGCCTTTCATCGTGATGTCCTCGTTGTCGGTTTTCAGTTCGAAATTTTTGAGAGCTGCTCAAAAATTTCTGCCCCAGTTTGTAGAAAATGATCTAAAAGAATTTTTGAGATCCTCTCAAAAATTCTGCCCCGGTTTGTGATCAAAAGGGAGAATAAAGATTTTTATTATGGTAAGACCGAACTCCATAGGAGCGCCTACTTATCCCTCTTAAACGGGAATCAGGTCAAACGTAGTTCAGGATTCATCGAGTACTTTTACATTTGGCAAGTCATCAAAATGAATATCTTTCTGAGGCATTGATCGAGGAAGTGTGCGAGTAGGAATGGAGTGAGAGGAGAGAGTCAAAAATGTGTTTTACATTGGATAGGAAGAAGGACGAGTGACATTTTTACGGACATTGAGCATGTTGGACATGTTGCAGTTTCTTAATCAAGCTGATGTTCGAATATTAGATAGACTTTAATAGAAGGACATAAAATACATACAAAATTTAGTATATGACATGAGTAAACAAAACATCAATAAAAACTATAAAATTACTTCTGGATAAATTATTAATGCTAGGATGATGAATTTGAGCTCGTTTAAATGAATGAAAATGACAACAAATTTAATAAAAGGTACGATGTAAATAAATCAAGAAGAGTAAAAATAAACATTTACAATTAATCAAACAAATAAGCGTCCTAAATGCACAGGACCTCATTAAGCCAGAGGTAGGCCTAAGATGACAAAAAGTGACCACAATAATAAGCCCAAGTCGTATTGATATTATTCGGGGTTTAGAGTTTAAAAAAAAATAAATAGTTTAAAGACTCATTTTATTAATAATGATTATAACCGTTACAATTTTGAATGACATAAATGGGACGTAAAAGGGAACTGGGATAATTATAAAATTTCCCCGAGAGCATTGATCGAACCCCATAAACTTGCAAAACAAAGATAACAAAGGATTTTCTAAATACTAAATAATATAACTTGGCTTGGATTAATTACAGTGATCACATAGACACATAATTTGCAACATTTCGTCTTGGAGGGTGATTGGACCCTCTAGACTTAGCAAGGTGGCTACTATTATGTAGATTGGACCTCATGGGGCCAAACTATCTAGGGTTTATGCATGCATGACTTAAATTTGAGGTGAATAGCTCTATCCTAGGTTTCTAAAGAGTGGGTTAGACACGAACTAGGTATTCCTATGCGAGAAGCACGTGGTCCAACGGTAGTAAGACTATCCGCCATTCACCACGCAAGCGCTTACTCTCTAAATTTTGGGTTTGAAAGGAGTTGGGAGAAGTGCAAAGGCACAACATCACCTTAAAAGAAAATAAAGAGGGTCCCAAGTGGGGGGAGTTTATGAACAGAATGCCAGTTTAATTAAGGCAATAACTTTTAGCAGATATAGCAGTGTTTAAGCGAATAATTTAAGGCGATAAATAAATAAAAGGGAAAGGGAAAGGAGTTAGGGGGAATCAGGGATGAGAGTTAGAGGGAAAGAGGAAAGGAAAGTTAGAGAGGATAGGGAAGGGGAGCTAGAGGGGATAAGGGAAAGGAAAAGAAATAAGTTAGTAAGAAAGAAAAATAATAAATAGCAAATAGATAAGGCAGGTAAAACAATTTAAAGAAAACAAATAACCCACATAAACATAGACACGTAATGGTAAGAACCTAAAGTCCCCAGAAGAGTCGCCATTCTGTCGCGCCCCATTTTTTCCTCGCGGAGAAACGGGAACCTGGACGACGTCGTGGCAACGACTCTTTTGGGATTTTGAAAAAAGAGAGTCGCCACCTAATGATTGGGTGCATTAGGACACCATTCTAGCCTAAGGGTCAAAGGTCAACCAGAGAAGAGGGTTCGGGCTCAAGTTACCTCGAAGGGAAGGTGTTAAGCACCCTTCGAGGTCCGCAAAGGCGGGTCCCGACCGTGTCTCGTATTTATGTGGGGGTTGCAAATAACAAGTAGGGTCTCTTTATTTTAAAATTTCCTAAATTGATTCTAAGTGATAAAATCATTTATTTTATTTATTAAATAGGTGACAAAAATAGTGGAAGTGTAATTGAACAAGTATTTATAAAAAAAAAAATGTTTGTTTCTTTGTAGGTACAAAACTATGATATTTAGTTATCATAGCACCTTCACCTAGAAACATTTTTATTTGAGATCGGTCTTAGAAAAATTATATATAATTTTGTGTTTTAAAAAAAGTAAAAAAAAACTTTGATACAATATATATATATATATATATGCACATAATTATTTAAGTATAGATACACATAATCTCTCTCTTTGTTTTTTTTTTTAAGAAATTGGGTAGGTGGTATTTCCGGGGACGCGTCGGTTATTATAAAATTTTGGAATTAGATCTCATAATTCCTTTTGACTTCCTCACTAACTATAGGTTAGGAGATAGTCTTTTTCCGCATTGTCTAGCCCAAGTTGAAACGAGGCTAGACAATGAACTTTTTAGAAGAAAATATTTTAGTGAAATCTTGTTTAAAAAATTAAAAATAAAAGAAAAGAAAAGAAATATAACACGTATTTCCCCGCCCCCCTTTTTAACTAGATCCCCAAGTTGTTTATTATTACGATATTGCAAAATAAAGAATAAAATAATAATCCTAATGCTACTAACAGTAAAGAAGATATCTATATTAATAGTGAAAGCTTCTAGGCCATGTTCCTATTTCAATTTCAACCCGTGAAGGGCGACACTCCAATTTATAATAAGAGGACCTGCATCACTCACAACGACTAGCAATAATAGTAACGTAACAACATTAATAAACACATAATGTAAAGGTATTATTCTAACATGTCATAGAAGAGGAACAAACCAGCAACACGATAGTCATGGCAATCAAGCACTTAAAGGACCTTATTCTAACAGAATATAAACAGAGAACAAACCAGTTACGAATTAATGCCAAGAAAAGGATGAAGTTGAAAAGATTATTGCAATCCGCTTAGTGTAATGTCACATCTTTCCTTTTCATTTTTCTTTTTCACTAAAGAAAGTACTAAACAAAATAGTGTGTATCTGAAAAGAGAGAATATGCTTCTTTTTTTCATGTCCTGAGGAGTGGGAGATGGAATGCTTATATAGGATAGAGAAAAGAAATTTAAAAGGCAAGAGGATAAAAATATATTGTTACCATAAAGGAGTGAATCCAATTAATTAGGCAGAAAATCTCTTAATGACCAATCATCCCCACTTATAAGGAAAGAAATAATCAGAATTCAAATCACAATCCGTAATTGATTAAATTCAAAATATAATATCAATCAATTTGATTCGATTATGTTTATCCTAAAATAAATTGATTAACTTACCTTATTCAAAAATATATTTTCCATAAATGAGGATATTTAAACTGATTTGCACGGATTCAGTTAACCAAAACCAAGATTCTTGCCATACTAGGAGTAAGTAAAAAACATCCGGTCAATTTAAAAGAAGGAAAATAATCACATAAAAGAATTCTTGCCATACTAAGAGAAAGTAAAAAATATTCGGTAAATTTAAAAGAAGGAAAATAATCACATAAAAGAATTCTTGCCATACTAAGAGAAAGTAAAAAAAAAACAGTAAATTTGAAAGAATGAAACAATCATTAGGAGAGGATTTTTTTTTGGGAGGAAGAAAATATATTCTTCCATCTGAAGGAAATACATATTTAGGAGGATTTTTTAAATATGAAAAGATTTGACTAAGTTTAAAATTTGAATATAATTGAGGCTAAATCAGATTTCATCAAAATACATATATAAATAACTACTAAATTACTACGTAATAAATTTTATTAAATCACTAATTATTATAAAAAAAATAGATCAATGTTATTTACGATAAATTAATAACTTAAAATTTTCTCATGGAAACATTTATAAAATAACACAGAAGATAAATTTCAAAAGTGAGTAAATAATATAATAGTAATAGCAATAATTTTGTAAATTATGAATGCAAAAAATATACAATTGTTTGGGTAGAAAAAGATAATTAAAATATAAATTTATACAAAAAAATATTTTTTAAAATACTTAAATATTCGAATAACATAAAAAACAGGGTTAAGGTGGGTCAAAATTGGGTGTCAACAATTGTGAGATCCTAAGATTTGTGATAAGTAAGAGGGGTCCAGTATGAACATATGTGTGTGTTGTTGATTGTTCTCTATGAAATATCATAGTAATACATATTCATGAAACAAAAAGTAAATGTAAAAGAAATTCATGTTGGTAATGTCATACAATGAACCTGTTGATTTACTTGTGGCTTCAAGTAGGATGGTTGCATTGTATGTGATGGTTTATGTCCTATCTTTGACGTATACCTGTATACCTATTAACTACATCTAATTTTGCGTGCATATATATAATCAAGAAAGATGGAATAAACCTAAAGAAATGGCCAATTGTGCAAACTCGTTATATGATTGTGTAAGTTGTGATATATTCATTGTGGTTGCCATTGTGATTGTGGCTCGGGTGTCATATCTCAGCACATTATTGGATCGGGTGTTATATTTCAGCACATTATGGGATAAGGTGTCACATTCCAACACATTATTGGATCAAATGTCATGTTCAGACACACATTAATCAGGTGTCACGTTCTGACATGCCAACTATTGGATCAAGTGACATGTTCTGACACGCTAACTATTGGATCGGGTGACACATTTCAACACGCTAACTATTGGATAGGGTCTCACGTTCGGACGTGCTAACTATTGAACATGGGTTCCATGAGATGACCATTGTTGGTATGAACCTATTACTTGATTGTGCAAGTGTGTGAATCATTCATAGCGATAATAATTTTATTTGTGATCGTGGATATTGGATCGGATGTCACGTTCAAACACATTAGATTGGGTGTGACATTCCGACATACTAACTATCGAATCAAGTGTCACATTTTGACACGCTAACTATTGAATTAGGTGACACATTTCAATACGTTAACTATTCAATCAAATGTCATGTCGACATGCTAACAATTTGGGCATGAATTTCATGAGAAAACCACTATTGATTGTTATATATATATGATCATGATTATATATGTGACCATGAAGAAATCGACATAACTGTAATTGATCATGCTCAAAAATTGAAAGTCAATGTGTACTAAATTCTCTGTTGTAATAGTGTTTCCTGCGTTGCTGTATTTAGAATGCGATTGTGTATCCCCGTCTTACTACTTGTGCCTATTTGTCATATCTCATTTAGTCAAGTATGAGATTATGTATGACCAAGTAGGGAGTGATTGATGGGTTGTTAAGTAATGAAACTGTAACTTAGAGTCAATTTATGTTTAGTACTATGATTATATGTGTTAATGGGAGTTTGAGAAAGGAAAAGATCAAGTTTCTATTTCCATGTAGACTACATTAGTGGAAGGAATCTCGATCTGATGGGGTCGCTGTAGCGAGTCAGGTTCCACTACGATGGGTCAGTACGGGTAGAGGAGAATGAGTCTCAACCACCTTTTGAACCCATTTTGAAAATGAGTTACTAAACATTCTAGACCAGACATAGTTGACAACAATAAAATAAAAGTGGTAGATTAATTAGACTAAATTAGCGATTGTGGGTTAGAAACTTCTATTACGAGGAATAGAAGGGTTAGGCCTTATAGGCATTAGAATTGGCAGTGGAGTAGCTTAAAGACTAATATCATGTCATATACTAAGTGTGATTAAGATAATTGAGATGGTAAGAGTATGCAAGTAAAAGATTGGGTGGTATAACCCCTTATCGCATACTTGCTTCTTCATATTGTGTGGTGGGTATCGAATTGATCGATAATGCCTATCAATATGTGTTGTTTATATTGCTACTACTTTTACTATACTTTTTTTTTATAAAGTTTGATTGCAAAATCAATTATATTTATTAGCTAAAGACAATGATGACCTCCAACAGATTCTACTCTTCCCTCCTTATGATGAGAGCTATATCATTTATTTCTCACCATATTCTTAGAAGCTCTTGTAACTATTTAAACTAAAACCCTTGACACTGTTAAATATCTTTTCAAAGATTTTAATTCAAAATTTTAACTTTCTACTTGGTAATTTAAAGATTTTTTTAGTATTATCTCTTATTTCTTTCATTTTCCGCATGAGTTATTGGTTAGAAATTAAGAATTCTCCTGTCTAGATATTAGAATTGATGCCTGCACAACCTGGTGAGTTGGGTCATGACAGTAGAGTAATGTTGGTGTGTTGCATTTCTCTTTCAGCAACTATAGAATTGTTTACACTCTAAACATGCCCCTACAAGTGAGGTATCTTCTGGTACTATACAAAGATTGAAAAAAGGCAAGAGTTCTATCATATCGCAGTAACAAAAAAAGGTGTTGGCAGCTAAGTCACTCGAATAAGTAACACAACCATGACAAAGACTAGTGTCATGACAAAGATCAAAAGCCACTGGAAGCACGTTGTCTTGAAACCCCGTGAATACACATCCATTGCTCTGGAAGTTGCATGCCCTGTACTTGCCAGGCTATGCTCAACTGCTTTCTCAGTTGAATCAAGTATCTGCATCCACATTATATATGACAACTATGAGGACAATATAAACAAAGTGACTATTAAAACCAGAGATTGAAGGAAAAAGTTTGTAACTAGACAAGATGAATAGGAAATCCAGTGAATCCAAACAAATTGAATGCTCCAGTATTTTGATTCTTTTTTGCACAGAATTAGTAAAGATTCCTCAAACATGTCGTAATAACAAGAGATAGACTAATAAAATATTGTTGTCAGAAAAGATAGTTTAGGTTACAATGGCCTTAATTGCCTCCTAACAGGCAAATAGTTTAGATAGGAGATGAAAAAATCATTCTCAAAGCAACAATTGCAAGAGAATGTTCCCGAGTCCCGACAATTTAAGGCACAGTAAAATGAAACAAAGACTTACTTTCTCAGTATTTTTGATGGATTGATTCATCATGAGACTGCTCTCTTTGAGCTGCCGTGCCAAAACAACCATTTCATCGGTCAAATCCTCCTGAAGTTTCCTGCAAAAGATGAGAACATCTGATAGTTTATCAAGTAGACTCTACCTAATTAACCTCACCCCTCCCTGAGAAAAGTAATATTGCACAAATAAGTGATTAGTTTGTGGTTACTTTCTCCTACAACGAAAAAGACAAGACAAATATATGGTAGTGGCAAAGATACACTATGGTTCATGTAGTAGAACAGTTGGGAACATACATCTAGCTGACGCATATATACATGCATCACTCCCCAGACGGAGGCCTAGGCCTCCTAAGAGTCCCAAACTACCATCACTGATTTCAGAGAGTACCTCCAATCTCTCATCTTCAATTTCCCAATATGTGCTTCCAAAGAACTCTCTGTTCACATGTGTTAGCTGCAGAGATGATGTACAATTCCTTGGCTTCCATGCAGTGCCTCAGCTCAGTGATAAAAGTATGCCTCACAAGTGTGATAACCAATTTTACTTGAATCATTACTAAGGAAATGCTTCAAAACACCCCTTTTTACAAAACAGAGCCCTACTTATGTCCTTGTAAAAAATGATGGTTTCTTATTAAATTCATTAGATCATCTGCACTATCACAAGTTTCCATGTTTCATCCTATGCCAAAAAACCGAAGACAGCAAATGATTAGACTTCAGGTTTTATGGACTCAAAACATTTCTTATTTCTCTCCCTACACAAATTCCACACAATATGGTAAGGGATGGTGTTTTGGATCTTCTTGGTGGCTTTTCCTATCTTCCTTACATACCAGGTGAGAAATGCAAACTTAAAGGTGTTTAGCATCCAAAAGAAGTTCAAAGACATGTAAGGATTGCTGCTACTAAGCTTACAAGTAAGGAAAAAAACTAACATTTGTCCAGCATCCTCTATACCCTCCTCTTTACACCAAAAAAAGAAGTCTTCATGCAAAGCCATTTAGTCTTTTGTACTGATTCTGCAGTATTTTTCATGCACCTCTTGTTTCTTTTTCTCTCCAAATAGTCCACCTTATACAAGAAGGTATCATGCTCCACCATTTTTTCTGGCTCTTACTCCCCCCTCTCCTCACCCAGCAACTAAGAAGGTCAGTTTTGTGTTCTGGCATTGTCCAGTTTGTATTTGTCTTCCTAGGAAAATGGCCTATAGTTGAGTAGTGAATTTGCAATGTAGAAATAGATGACTGTTGGTCTCATATGTCTCATTGCACAATGAACACCAGGAAGCTATTTGAAAGCCTCTTCTTTGTAGCTTCTCATGAGTTAGGCATGCTCTTCTAGCCACAAGCCATGTAAAACACCTCACTTTAATTGGCACTTTAGTCTTCCATATCTTTCTCCATGGTCCAGAGATTTCCTGAGGAAGTTCCTTCACTGTCCTTTTGTAAATCTGTTGCATAATGTAGATCCTCTTCTTCTCAAGTTTTCTTCTGTACGCCATGACTCATGAAGAACACCCAGCCAAAAGAATAAACTCAAAAGGGTACTTCACATTTTGTTCCTCATTAGAGACAACTTAGGGGCCACTTAAAGTGGGTTGGGTTAGGCAGGGTTGGATATATAACCGTACCCGCACGGTTGTCCACCTAAGAACCAGAACCGGTAGCGTCAAATCAGCTCCAGTAATGAGGAACCTTACCAGCCCAGTTTAGCAGTAACTTTATTTTTTTAAAAAAAAAATTTGAGTTCCATTTGACCATTGGCTCCCCACAACGGTTGTGCTTGCAGTTTTTGCAATTTTAGCCTATTTTTTGTTTTAATTTTTTTTTTCCCAAAAAACCTCTCCTTAAATAACCCTTTACAAAATCTTTAAATAACCCCCCCTTCATATTTTCCCACAATTCTCTCTCTCTCTCTCTCTCTCTCTCTCTCTCTCTCTCATCTTTTGAACTTTCAGCTCATTTATCTTTTCTATCTTTTAAAGTGCTAGCAAGATTTATTAATTTAGCTTTATTTCAGTTTATTTGGTAATTCAAAATTAGGAACAACCAAGTGCACTTGAGCTACCATCCGAGTCAAGTATTCAACTTATTGTGGCCCATTAACACCCTTACCTTAGAGTCTCTTGAACTCCTCATGTAGTGGTACCCAGCTTTCCCTGTAATATATTCTACCTCTAACAAGATTGATTTTACTTCCCCAACTCAAGAAATGTGGTTTGAGTTGAAGGTCCCATCATCCATTCTTCCTACACAGTTACAATAATGCAAACCTGAAGAAATTGTTTCCCTCCAAAGAGTATGTCCCCCAATCTAGGATTTTATCTTACCTTCTCTAAATTAAAACAGGCCTTAATTTTGAATTCCACAGATGAAGCCTAATCTATAGGAGGAAACAACTGTGTGCGCCAATGTTCATCTATATACCATAATTTGCATCAACAACCTTTCCCACAAAGCTTCATCTTCTTGGTTCTATCTCCGTAACCATTTACATAGCAAACATCTACGGAGAACTCACATATTTCACACACACACCTCTCCTTTTTTTTTTCCAGTATTAACAGAACTACTGTGCTGTGGTTGCGTTCCCACGAAGTGTTTTTTCTTCTTTTGTCCAAATATTTCAAAAATCTATCAGGCACAAGAAACAAAGACATAAAGCAGGGAGGAATGATGTCTAACAACTGTTTATGAGTTAATATTTCCTACATTGACTAATATTTTTTATCTTTAAAGTTACTAACCTTTTTCAAACTTTTCCTACACTTAAAACTTCAATAGAATTATGTTCATCTCCTAAACAGAGCCCCAAATACAATGAATTCTCCTACTTTTGCACCCAGATATATCTGCAGGTGTTAGCTTATCATCCATACTACTAATAGAAACTATGTGAGTTATTATATAATAATCTTTTTATTTTCAGAAAAGACAGATTTTAAGTTATTGTCCCCTGGACCTACCTTAAATCCACTTAAATATCATTTCTCCATTGCCTAGTCCAACAGTCCACCAAAACATTTCAGTAACAGGAATGACGAATAGGAAGATCTGCCTGCCTTGAGACAAGAAAAATCAGCATAACTCCTATTTATGAATTTAAAGAACTTAACTGAGAAATGGAATAGCTTATCCAACTCCTCGATTTCTATCAAAATTGATCTCTTTAAGCAAAACCAACCGCTACAAATGGTAATATGCTTTCTCCACATCTAATTTACAATGGATAACTATTTTTCATTGTCTCCTTCTTCAGTACAACTTCCCATTAGCAACTAAGTTGCTTCTATTATTTGCCTCCATTCACAAAAGCATATTGAGAATCGAACTACTTTAGCAAATATTAGCTTCAACCCAACTACCTTTGGTAGTATGTGGTGTTGTGAAAGGTGATTGCCTTGTCGCCAATAGCAAGAGGCGAAGCGATGTGACCCTTCATCAACTTTTAGCTTTATGGAGAGACGATCTTCAAAATGCGATGCCATAGCGACAATGGCTACAAAGGCAAGAGGCAAGAAAGGCATAGCCTTTTGTATTTTCTTAAAAAGGGGGGCCAATTTAGGGTTATAAAAGTTCAAAGATAATTTTAGGGTTTTCTTTCTAAATTTGCACAATTGCACTTGTACACTTAAGGGTTGTTTGGTTAGCAACATGTTATCCTAGGATAATTAATCCCAAAATAAGTTAGCCTGGGAATACGGGATAATTTATCCATCACTAACGCAAAAATGGTGGGATAAATAGTCCAAGAATTATCTTATACCTCCAACCAAACATGGGATAAAATAATCTTACATTTTATCTCGGGATTATTATAACTTATAACTCATACCAAACAACCCCTTAGACTTCAACTCCAACCAAATGACCCGTCTAGACTTCCCGACGACCAGCCAAACTTTTCCAAAGACTCCACAGTCCAACCAATACGTATTTATTTTTTCCTTCTTGAGATTTCTTCTTCCTGTGTTTCTTTTTACTTCTTCTTCTTCTTCTTCAAACTACTGAGTTACTTCTGCCTATGTTATTTTCCTCACTGTTTTGACTTTTGTTTTGTTTCTTTCCCATTCAAGTTCTAGACTTGTAGTATCTTCTATCTATTTTTAGTTTTTGAATTGAAACACTTGCTAATATGTTATTGAGATTGAGAATTTGATTATTTATATATGCAATTAAATATTTTGATTTTTTTGTATTAATTGACGCCATACATCAAAAAGGCAAGCGCCTCGCCGCTCGCCTCGCCCTGTGGCGAGGCAGACCCTTGTTGCCTTTCGCCGTCCAAAACACTGGTAGTACATTACCCATAAATACTTCCATAAAACTTTTTTTGAGCTTTTTTCTTTTTTCTGCTCTAGTCACACATTGAAGCTGTACCTTTTCAGGAACAGATACACATAGGGAAAGCTCTTGGGAGAACCGAAATGAACAAACAAAAACTGTCTATAAATATTAATACAGAAAAGATGTACAGATAGAGCACCTGTGCTTCTCAATATGTGTCCATGCAGCATCATCTAGTTTGACTGCAGCTGATGATTGACCAGAATCAATGTTATCTCGAGATCTCTCCTCATTGTCTGAATGGACCCTGTTTCACTCAGAGAACAACCGTCAAGAGAGATAATTATAAAAAAGACACATTGCAATGGCTATAAATGAAAAAAGACTCATGCAGGTACCCAAATCTTCTTCTCAATCCTTCAGAAGCAGAATTCGCACTTCCTTCTGCTTTAGGAGTTCCATTGCTGGAAGTCTCACCCACAGGTTCCTTGGGTGTGTGCACATCAGACTGGATGTAGTTGAAGATAATTTATTTGTTAATCATATAATAGAAGCAAGAATATTTTCGAAAAACTACTAGCATATGTCTATAATAAATTGAAAGGTGACTCCAGAAGAGAGGATTGAACCACGTTCAAAAACATCGCAAGAACACAGGCATCACAACAAAAGTAACAGTAAGGCCAGATGAATGATTTAGTCCGAAATGTTGAGCACTGTGGACTAAAAGCAAACAATAAGGCACTAAACTGCAAGGACAGTCTACTGATAAAAAAAATGCCAGCTCTTTCATATTCAATCAACATCAGTAAAATACCTCAATATGATATGTTTTCGTATAAGAAAGCAAGGTGAATCTGAATGGTAAGTTACAAGAAATGACACTAGCACATGCATACCATGGGCACAGCTAACTTGGCAGCAACAGCTTCAATGTTCTCAGCATATTCGTTCACCTTGGCTTTTGAAATCCTATTTCGGGAGACAACATAAAAATTGAGCACACATCAGGAAGAAAGCATCTAGTAAACTTTTTAAAAAATAGAGATCTATTAAGAACATACAGCCTCAAGCAAGTGTGTCAAGCATTAAATCATTAACCTTTTTAATACAGGAAAAACACTCATGACTGGTTTGTAAAAGTTTAAAACATTCTCCTCATACAGTAAAGAAAGATTAGAGTAGTTAGAAGTATATGGCTGAAGTTCTAGCCCAAACACAGGAAGAGAATAATTCCTTTTATGTCATTCCTGGTCATTGCATGGCTAACAAAAGGATTAAAAATGCAGAAAATAACTATTTCCACACATTACCAAATGCTCTGCACCCAGAGATTACTAATATAGCATCATGACCTCCTTCATAGAAGGAGACAAAAATAGACTAGTCATACTGTCAGGCTTTGACTTTCTTCATTATAGGCAGAATATTAGTCCACTTAACAAAATATAACCAAAATATGTCCAATTTGGAGGAGGGTAAGCAGAGGTGAGATCAAAGAAGAGTGACTTTCCATCTAATCGATCATGATAAGGGGTTTCCAGTTTGTTACTAAGGTAATAGGGAGTGAAAAGGCTAGGAAGACTCCATTTAAATTTTAATAATAATTCCAACTAAACAAACAAAAGACAGGACTTGATAAAATACAGTCACAGATGGTAAGGAAGCCAACAGTCTGGAAATTTTTATAGTGGCATGTTATTTTCTTCAAAATGATCTAAAATCGAAAAGAATAAAGCATATAGACCTTGGTAATCCATCAGGATTCCTCTCTTCAGCCAACTGCTCCAGTAGTTCCCGCAAAGTGGCAACATACTGTGGAAGATGTACCAAAAGGAAATAGTAAATACATAAGCCCACGGGAAGAAAAATTTCAGATGACAAAAACAGTACTTTTCCCTACATAAGCAATTGCCTATGCCATGATTTTCTGAAAAGATTTTCATAGAAACTACCTATGCCGTGCACAGACAATCATCAACTTTCACAAATAACAACTACGTCAGTGACCATACAACGTAAAAGGAAAAGATCACCTTACTGAAATAAATAAAGCTCCACCAGAGACATCAAAAAAACAGTTGATATATGTTCATTCAGAAGATTAGGGAAGAAAGGGAGGTATTACTATGACTCTCTATCTCTCAGCCTACAACAACAACAACAACAACATACCCAGTGAAATCCCACAAGTGGGGTCTGGGGAGGGTAAGATGTACGCAGACCTTACCACTACCACATAGGTAGAGAGGCTGTTTCCTGGAAACCCTCGTCACAAAAACCCATCAGCCTACATGATTAAAAAAATTCAGTGGGTGGAACAGCCAACCTGAGGCCTGTTCATCCTAGATACGGTAATATTGCACTACTACTAGTTTTAATCACCACGTCAAGATCAGAAAAGTACTTTTGCTCCAAAAAATATATTGACAGGTGAATGTGTTGAAGGCGTGCAAGTAGGGTAGAACATTGTATACAAAATTTGTATTGCAAAGCCCAAAAAGATATATCCTTAGAGAACAAATATGCACTAAAGCCCTTATACTAAACCCATAGAAACTAGCATGCCATAACAGTTTTACTCAACAATAAACTAAATTAGGAGAGTATATTTAACAAGGGACAGAGTTGACCAATAGCTTCTCTGTCCATCATAGACACAATGGTTCATCTATTTCCAAACAGTCCATATAAAATTACTAGAGGAAAGATCCACTTAATAAGTAGCTTTGTTTGATATTAAACCCAAGCAGGATGAAGATACATAGCCTTCTATAAGGATGAACTTGTGCGGGGATCGGACAATAGAAATCCTCATTACCCTTCATTCTGTTGATGAATCAATAGAGTTACTAGTTCTCTTGACGCAGCGCAATATTTAAAGTTTCCAAAATACAAAGAAGACATTTTCTTAAATGCTCATGGTCCAAAAACATTATATGAGCTCCATTAAATAGCATGATTCATGAGTTCTTCAAAAATCTCTAGCAAAATAATAGGCAAGAGGAAAACAGAAAAATATCAAGAAAAAACATATAGCCATCAAACCACTGCTAGTACAACAAACTGATTACCTATTAGGTTCATTTTCACAGGCCTACTGTTTCAAAGTTAGCTTCTCAAAGCATATCATGAAAGTCAAAAAAATGAAAGTCTCTTAATACCCCATGAAATCAAGACTACCAGAAGTCTTGTTTTGTGTAACTACATGCGGTTTAGGTCGAGCAAAACTTTTCCAAATTAGATAACCAGATATACCCACATTCAAAGACCGATATATGAAATTAAATTAAAATCCAGATATACCCACACTCAAAAACTGAAAAATGAAATTAAATTACAATAACAAATATTAGAGTATAGGCATGTTACAGTTGCAGAAATTCTAAGACTTTAAGGACTAGAATCATATTCAAGAATAGAATATCTTAATTAACATGCATCAAAAAACCCAGCACAATCGAATCAATGAGCTGATAAATTCACCATATTTATGACAAGTCTCACATAAATACAAACCCGGGAAGAATAAAAACAAAAATAAGCAAATGCAACCATCAATTCTGTAAAGAGTTGAACTTGAATGACCTGTGCATACATGTATAAGCTTTGCTTGATTTTGCTGCTGTGGTGCAGTTACAAGTAACCTCTTCAAGTTCACTTCAGTTTTGCTCAACCCCATGACACCCTCTAGAGAACTTTCTGTCAGTAGTTGGTCAATAAAATCAAATCTTTCTGAACCATCTGTCATCTAGCAAAAATTGTACAAAAGTGTGCAAATTTTCTACTCATCACATCAGATTGTGTTTCTTCTTTATTTTAGAATTTTCATCTAGCTCTATCATGCATTTCTAGCATATTCTTCACTGTTTAAAATTACGAACTAACAAAGTGTACCTAGTCCGAGATTAAACATTCATTTTTCCTACTTCCAATTGCCTAATAATCACATATTCAAAATAAACTAATAATTGCAGCAGATTAATAGAGTAATCAACTTTTCTACATAATAAATGAACCACGATCCAATCAAAACAGAAGAAGCCCACTTGAATGCATACTACAACCAACTCATGAACTAGTCAATGTATCAGGATCCTATGTTGCTCGGACTCTTCAAAAGTGTCAGTAGATGTGTGTTGGATTCGCCAAAAATACTGTATTTTCGGAGAATCCGACACGGATGAGGCATTGAAAAGTGAAGAGTCCGCGCAACTAAATCAGAATCCAATCACACAGAGAAATATAAAACTAAAGGAAAACTTTATTTTTAAAGAACCCAGTAGTAATCTGGGTATCCATTTAATTTGATGCAGATTTCATATCAACTTTCTCTTATTTAGTTAAGAGGGTTTTGGATTTCCTAAAGGATTTTGTCCTTGTTCATTGCCAAATCCAAAGGTTTTCAAGGAGAAAGAAATAGAAAAGGGAATGAGAACTTACAACTTCTTTTCTGAATCTGTATTAAACATCTTTTTTGAATCTTAGGTGTGTAAAAGATTCCTCGTGAAATTGAAACGTGTAAATGGATTTGACTACAAGCTAAAGAGGGGAACTATGTATGAACCCAAAGTCTTACAAAAGAACAACCAATTTTAAAGATATTGTCTCTTTCTTCTTCTCCTCTTATCCTTTCCTTTTTTGGTAGCAAAATTAGTTTGTAGTACAACCAATAGAATGATCGCCACAATAAACAAAAAGAAAACCAGTATTTTTAGATACATCCAGTAAAACAAAAATATTTGTTAAAAAAGCACTAACTCTACATTCAGTTCTTTGCTTTATGTTTATCTGAAACTTGCAGGATCTGGTTCGCGTCTACTACCAAAGACCAGAACAATTCAGCAGAGACAAAAATTTGTTGGTAGAGTCACCCAGTATGGTGTACTGGGAGGAAGCAGGTACCCAGTGGAAGCCAAAGCTGACAGATACCACAAACAATAACATATCCTGTGGAATCCCAAAAGCTAACAGATACCATCATTATAAAAAAAATAATACGAAGTATGTTCATCATAGGCAATAGCTTCTACGATCAGATGAAAGGTTTCATTTCATTTTTCATCATAGGCAACAAGAAACACGTTCTTGTATAATCTTTTTGGTTATCAAAAAAAGAAATGTTCTTTCATCTATTTACATAAAATAATGTATTGTGTGCTTGATTGAGTTGAAATTCATTAGTTTAATATACAATAACTTGCATAAAATAAGCTCTTTTCTCCATGATCTCTAAAATTAGTAAGTTATAAAACCTTAAGAAACATGTATTCACCGAAACAGGAATATCTATTGATAATTTTAGTTCTTAACACTGTATAAGGATATACGATCCTTAGATTGTCATTGCAAAAAAAACTGAACTGGGATTAGGGCTTTTACTTTTTCTCCTCTGAGTTTGATGTAAAGATACTTACAGAGGATTGTCGATCCTTGGGTCTGTCCGGAATCGGACTGCTGAGCGGCTGAGAAGGGTCTCGACGGAGCCGGACTCGGAGTTTTTAGCAGGAAATGGAGAGAGGGAAGGAAATAAAACAAAAATATTCTCAACTTTATTTTATTGTTTGGTTTTATTCTTGGCATCAGATGTAAACTGAAAATGTCTTTGTCAATAATAAATTTTTGCTTATATTCCTTAATTGTATGAAAATCCCAAATAATATAATTTTGACCTATTTTATATATTATTTAATTTATCAATAACTCAAACTCGACCTATTCTAAGAAACACCAATTTAAATATTAAAACTATCAATTTTTCAAAATCTAAGCCCTTATCTTGTTTTCTTTTTCCCTTTCTTTCCTTTCAAAAAATAGGCACATTATATAAAAATTTCTAAACAAAAGAATCAGCAAACTAAGCAAACAGGACTTCATTAAAGGCTCAAATCAGTATAATCAGGGAAATGAGATGATAAATCTGTCATGACTGCAATTCGTAACAATCTGGTAGAGGTAAAGGAGATGAAAATGACGATGACCACTATGACCATAAAGAAGCAAAAGGAGACAATGGCGGGCAAAATCTGAATTAGTCAAACCAGTTCATTTTTGCAGCCATGGCATCGTCTTCTTCTTCTCCTCTTTGCTTCCATTTTACACAGATCTGAGCCTCAATTTCAATTCCAGATTTGTCTACATATATATAGATAAAGAGAGAAATAAATGAGAAATTTTTAAGGCTCATATCTTTATAGTCAAAGCAAAGGAGACAATGCATCTGATGGCTGCAGACCTCAGTTACACTACAAACAATTAATCATTATAGCCTCTCATCCATTTTAACAACAATCCCAATTCTAACAATTATAATTTCAACAATAGCAAAAACCCTTTTCAAGCGATTCACAGATGATGAAGAAAAAAGAAGAAGAAAATGATGATGGTCGTAATTTAGGATATTGAGAAATGAGTAATTTTAAGAATTGAGTTGGTTAAATTTGGTGTTATTTTAGGACAGGTCGGGTTTCGATGTGGAGAGATTGTGTAATAGATGATTAGTTTAATAACGACATGGGCATTTTTAACTGTCTTTTAACAGAGAGAATAAGTTCAAACAATAAAACAAAATTGGAGGGTATTTTTTACCCTTTGCCCAAAACAAAAATAAATTAGAAACATTTCCACATTTTTTTTATTTTTCGGAAAAGGGCGTAAAATGTCCTTGAACTATTGAAAATGGTATAAAAATACTATCCATTTACCTATTAGGCCTAAAATTCTCGTGTCATCCATCTTTGGGTCCAAAATGCCATTCATTTATCTTTTTGGCTCATTTATACCCTTGAAATTAATAAACCTTTTTTTTTCCTTTTTAAATATTTATTATGTTTCATTTTCTTATGGAATAAAGTAACTTCCATCCTCAATTCTTTTTTTACAAAAATAATCTTATAATTTTTTTAAAGTTTGTTTTGGGGTTATAGAGAAAGATATTATTTTGGTTTGGACAAATATGTGAAAAATCTAATTAATAAAAATAAAGTAGTATTTTTAAAAAAATTTAAGGCTATGAAGAAGGTATATTTTTTTGGATTTAATAAATTATGGAAAAAAATCTCTTAAAAAATCTAAAATTACAACTGTTATTGCGAAAAATGGCTTTGGTTTCGAAAATTCGATTTATTACTCAATTAATTTAAGTAAAATCGAATCTTCAAAATTTTAGAAAGTCGCCACTTAATTTTTAAGGAAAAATCAAGAAAACCAATCAAATAAAATTATTTTAAAAAGACCTAACAGAGAAAATCTTTTTAAAATCCAAAGAAAGGGTTCAGGTTCATATTTCCACTTCGATAAGGTTTTACGCACTCGAAATAGCCACTAATACGCGGTTATCCGGCGATTAGGAATTTTGACTAACTTTAAAAATATTAATTTATATTATTAACTAGAAAAAAAGTTTAAGTGAAATATTCAAAAATGAGGAAAATATAACATTTAAAATCTTAATCACATTTTATTCAATTAATATTAATTAAGTAAACTACTTCTTTAAAAAATCAAGAAGGCCATAGCATTATTATCTACCTAAATTTACTTAATTAGGGGAGTTGATAAATTAGGCTAGGTGACTATAATTTTCTTTTTTTAAAAATCCACTAAGATATCTAAGCGTTTAAAAAAAATAAAAATTCGTAAATTGTTTTAAAGAAAATGTTTGGGGTATTTTAAAGATAATCTATGAAATCTAATTTTTTTTAGAAAAGGTTTTTGACATCAAAATTCAAAGACGTAAAAATAACATAAATGACTAATTTTGGGGAACTTTAATTAGATTTGAAACATATAAAATAATATTAGAGTTAGAAGCACAAAAAAAAAAAAACAAATATCACAAACAAGTAAAGACATAAAAGAATAATAAAGGAAGTAAAAATTGGGCTTGGCAGGCCCAAATTTTCACCTGTCCTAATTTCTATAAAAGATTGGGCCTACCTGGCCCACTCCTCTCTTGCTGCTGAAGATGGGGTCTTTGACCCATTTTCTTTGAGTCTTAATCTGTTGTATACAATAAGCGTATTAATAGTGTATATCAGTGTATGCTGATGTATATACACCAACTTCTTTGCATATCCCTGTATCACAGCTTTCGGGAATCTGCAAGTTGATCCCCTCCCATCCAGAAAGGATGTTGACTTGAAGAAATGCAAATATAAAGCCCCAAACAACTTGGATAGTGTCACATGTAACAAACAAGTAAAGTACGTAAATAACAATACTAAGCCCTTAATTTAAAAAAAAAATATATATATATATATATGATGCATATTATCACAGAGATATATAGACCACTGTTTCCATGTCAAAAAACATTGCCAAGACCGCTGTTTTCACAATCATATTCTAGCAAACTAACAACAGACTTCGTTTCAAGCAAACTTGGAACCATACACTAAACAGTTAGCATTCTAGCACAAGGACAAAATATCGTCAACTACAAGATTAGATTAACAAAGACGTGATCATGTATACTTTGCAAAATAAGTAACAAATAAGGAGAATAAACTGGTACGAGCAACCAAGATGGTCTCTGTTTAATATGAAATTAGAAAAAGTGAAGCTAAAACACTTGTTATTTAAACACCAGATTAGGGTTGAATAAAGTTCTGTCATGTCACCCAGACTAGCATCATTGAGTCAGCAACATAATAGCTAAAACTACATTTGATATCAATTTTTTCATTCATTAAGAAGACGACCACATGAAAAGAGAAACAGAACAGGCAGAGGTGTGTGTACAAAACAAGGCATGTAGATGCAACAGCAGCAAACGGAACGAGAGAACATTTTTTTTTCTATTTTTCACTTAAGATATCTTTCAATATCAACCAAGTTCTAACCAACAAATATGATCAAACACTCGAGAGCATTTGTACAGTCAATCTAGTACTAATACACGATAGTATACTCAAGAATATTTGGATGAAAAACATAAAACGACAATAACTCAACAAAACCAAATTTGAAGAAAAGATTTACCTCAACCTGGGCAGCGACTGGGACAAAACGAGCCGAAACAAACTCCCACCACAAAACAGGGACCCACTAACGAATTTTCGGCCTCCGGAGCTTCGCTGTTCCGAGCTCTTCCCCAACAATGAACTATTTTTTCAATGGTTCGGTATTTTTCTTCAAAATCCGAAGAGAAAAGCCCCCAAAAACCGAGAGGAAAAGTCCCTCTCAACAGTGAACGAAGTGGGTATAAATACCCAAAAATTAGGGCAAAAGAAACGGATAGAAAACAGGGGTAAATTCGACCTTTAAGTCGAAATTTGAATCTTCCATGGGAATCCCACCACAAATCTCATATCTCAGCCATCGATTTGAATCGATTGCTCAGATGTGAGACACGTCGGGGGCTCCTCTGACGCGCAAGGACAAGGGGAAAGGGAGAGGGGAGTACAAGTTTGACTCGTTTTGCTTAAAAATGGCGCCTGGCCGCCTGATTTTACTAGTTTTGGTCTGGTTCTCTGGTTCAAACGAGGAAGAAGAAAGGGGAGGAAGAAGCGGGGAAAGAGAAGAAGGAAAGGGGAAGAGAGGCGTGGGAGGGGGTAATTAATGAGAGAGTGGGCCGGGTCGGGGTGTGTGTGGACTGGGCTGGAAGAGTTGGACGGGGGGATTGGGTTTTGGACTTGGGAAAAGGGTTTAGGAATTAAAGGATTGGGCTTAGGCGAATTGGGCTAGGGGAGTTTGGATAATCAAAGGGAATTAAAAGATTTAAAAATTAGCCATTTAAATTACAAAGATGACCAATTTGAAATTAATCAATTTGAAATCGATTAATTAATTTGACCACGAGATGAATTAATATAAATTAATTAAAGAGTTTTTTAAATATTAGCAACTTAAAAGATTAAATCAACTACGGGGTAATTAATCCTAAAATAATTAAAGTAAAGTATTTAAGGATAAAGTCTATTTGAGAAACTTTGAAAAATTATCGAAAATATAATACTTAACCCTTGATATTTAAATAAATATATAATATACAACGTAACTCAAATTAGAAGATTTACACCTAAAAATCACTTAAAAAATATTTTTGCATTTTTGAAAGCCAATTATTTCGAATTGTTAAAGTTAAGAGCTCGATGATTAATTTATACCGTGGAGGGTCAAAATTGGGTGTCAACAACAACAATACATATTTTGAAATTAAAAAAAAAACTGCACATACTTGTATTTTATTTATAATAATTAACCTTTTAAGGATCAAAGTGATTTATTAAAACAGGTTTAGTTTTCTTCAATTTTTTTTTATTTAATCAAATTTGAATAGTTTTCGTTATTTTTAGTCTTTGGATAAATTAAAAATTTACTTTTTCATTGACTTTATATATTTTTAAAAAGTTTTCTTTTTTAGAAAGCTAAATCAATTAATTATTTTAATAAATCAATTTGATCACTTTTTTAAAAAATCATTTTGATCCTAAAAGAGATACATTATTTTGGTTTGGATGAATTATGAAAATAGATCAATAGAGATGGGATTTATTTTATCCCATAGAAATTGAAACATAATAAATATTTAAAAAAGAAAAAGAAAAAAGAGTGGGTTGTTAGTTTCAAGGGTATAGGTGAGCCAAAAATCTTAATGAAGGACATCTTTGGAACCAAAGATGGATGACGTGAGAATTTGTAGGCTCAATAGGTGGGTGGAGGATATTTTTATACCATTTTTAATAGTTTGAGGATATTTTAGACCCTTTTCCGTTTCCATCCTTCCTAGATTTAACCTACGTCGTCTTGGGATTAAAATTCGTCCCATATTAATACCCAACGCTAATTTTTCTAAAAAAAACATGTATCTTTTGAGAATGAGAGGGTAATAGAGAAGAGGAGAAACTAGGGTTCAAGAGATTCAAAGTCAAATTCGCTTACCCAGTCTTCATTTCAGGTATATAAGGCTTTCGAAAAATTGAATTGTGTCTGCCCTACTGCCTAATCATTCTCTTTTTTCACTCAATTAAATTATGAGTTGAGTTTAAATCCCTTTTGTGTATTTTGGTTAAAAACTCTTGAATTATGTGCATATATTATCATTTATTGAAGCAAAATGTTGTATTTAATTTTTAAATTGTTGATTTGAATTGTGAATCCATGAATTCATATTTGCATTTACATGAACCCTAAATAAATCGTGAAGTTTATCAAGTCTACGCATTGGGCTGAATTATAAAAGTATCCTAAATTGTATCTTAAAATTTTGTTGAGAAGTACACTTATGTTTTATGCATCCACTAGATTGAGATTGTTATCTGCAAAGAAATATGACAAGTTGAAAAATTTTAATGTTGAACTGAGTTTCAAAGAGACTAAGTGAGTTAATTGAGTAAATCCACTCTTAAATTATGAGCATAATAAATCGTATTAGTATGGAGTGCCGATTTGGATGAGAGTATAAACAACTTAAATCTCATAAATTATGTAGCCAATGCAGGATAAGATTGTACCAACTTGTACGACTCCTCACTTGCCTCTAAGAAGGCCTAATACATGGATCCATAAGTTAAGTTTGTCCCTATTCTGGCAAGGTATAGGATAACTTTAACAACGTGGTCAAGACGTTATATTATCACGAAGCTCATAGTGATAGTTGTCGGTTAGAGAAATTCCCTAAACTTTAATTACTATGCTTTTAAATATTGAGTTGCATTCGTTTGTACATTAGAACGAGTATCTTTATTGACAATGCATACTTTGATAATTGAACTATCTCAAAATTTAAGTCATTGAGTTGAGTATCTTCATACGAGTTCTTTTTTCTCATTTTTCATACTCGTATATTACATGTACTAATATCTTTCAACTTGTAGTGCACCATTGACGATCTAGCTCTCTACTCAGTTTGTAGTGAGGTCTCCTTGCAACCACAGGAGCCCTTATGTCTTTATTTTAGATTTAGCTTTCAGTCTGGGTGGTCATGGGCATGTCATGGTTCCTAGTTCAAAGTTAGTACTCTAGATGCTTCATAAACTAGATAGGTATTGTTTAGTTCATTTGTTTAGAGTTTATAAGATTGTTTGGAGTTAAGCTTCTACATTATTGCATGTTTGGTTTCTTAGTTTAGATAAAAAAAACTTGATTATCACAAGTATTATGCCCATTCTAGTTCATTGTGACGTTAAAATATTTCGCTGAGTAAGATAGCCAAACCAAGTGATTCGCTTGGGACCAGAAATATTTTCGTGCGTCGGTCATTTCTGGAGTGCAGACTCAAGGCCTGAAAAATATAGTATCAGAGCATGGAGTTCAAGTTTTCTACGTGTCTATAAAGTCATGTCTCGTAGAGTCCTTATTATACGTTTGAAGCACACCACATCTATAATAGGGAGACTATGTGACTTTAGGAAGTGTTAACTTTCTTTTGATATTCTAGTTGTGCTATAAAGTTGTCATGACCCAGGCTTAAGGCATAGGAGTGACATGACGAATGGGAACCCAAAAGTCCCCAAACAAGCTTCATAGCATCCATACACATATCATCAGTTCGGAAGCGTATTCCAACATTATAAAGTGATACTAGGGGATAAGGGACTTTGGATTCAAGCTATGGGATTATGGGGTATGGGGCTCATTGTCACACATTATCAACAAATAAAACAAAGGGACAAAAATTCGAGACTTAAGCTATAGGGATGGGAAAAATAGGACTTTTCATCACATATACAACATCAACAAGCAAGTTCTAAGGGGCAGGATCATATTACTCATGCTATAGGAGTAAAGAATTAGAAACTTCATCATTTCTTCATCACATCATGCATCAACATAAAATAAGAGATAAGCATAACTTCCATAAACAACAAACATAGCAAGCTCGTACATAGAGTTTACATGACGTTCAACAATATCTCTAAGTCATAGATAAGACGGCGATCGAGACATGTCCCAAGCTCACCCTCAAAGTAAAGACATAAAGATATCCATAACATAAAGTATGCAAATCGAAGGTGGGTCTAGTCCTTGGAATAAATGACTCATCACTAGTCAACTTCTCACAAAGTCCAATCTAGCCGTGAAGAGGTGGATGAAGATAGTGTCTGGTCTCTACATGGTTAGATCATGTAGGCAAAAAATATGCATTAGTACGTTTGAATGTACTAAGTATTTAGGCAATATATATGAACATGATAACCTGCATTTTAATGTTAGATGACAAGGGTACATATATATATATATATATATATAAAGAGATATATTGGAAGGGATGTCATAACAATATGCATTAAATTCATGATGCATGAATGCCATAATACTTAAACATAATGGCGATGAGACCTTAACCGGCATGTAAAACCATACAAGATATTACATGAAATTGCGATGTTGCCTTTACATTAGAGAAAGAGTAGACTGCTTGCCAAATGTAGCCTATACCCACACCTTACGACCTGCCTTTTCGGTGTGGTGAACATGTATCATAATCATCATCTCTTAAAGGGGCATAAACATGAACCCACGCTGACACGTAGTTATGAGAAAGTAGGTTTTATATAAGGACCCCTGGGGATAGTTTCCCACCTCCAATTTTATTTGGTGCTAAGCCATCATCCCATGGGAATACATATACATATATATGCTTGAAATAGGAACATAAGTCTTTTTAAATCATAAATCATGCATAATTAGGCTTAAATGCCAAAATGTACTTCATAGTCATGCATACTCGGGCTAAAAAGCCAAATCATATCATAATCATACATGTTTGAGCTCAAAGGCTCAATCATACTTCATCTCATACTTTCATGCATAGGAATAGCTCATTCATACTTGTACATGGTGGTGTAAAACACCTATGGGGCTCTTAGCCATATCATAGATATTTATGTGATCACATTCTTGTCAAAATCATAATTCACTTGAAAACATAGTCATAATAATAATTGGGTCTTGACCCACATCATAAATCTCATGAAAATACCTGTTCAGCATGGATATGTCATGAGGAATGAAGGAATAGAATGATTACTTAGAATTCATAATCAAAACATCATAATAAGATAAAATCATATTAAACCATAAAGAAATCAATAATTGAACCATACTTGAAATTATCCCATGCATAAGTTCATAAATTAAAGGGACATGCATTCTTCAATGCTCATAAAATCCACATAAATCAACATAATAAGGCTTAAATCATATTAAAATAATCAATTGAACTCAATCCATAACTTGATTTCATCAAATTGAAGCTAAATTAAAAGACCCATTTACAATTCATACTTAAAAATCATAAATTTCATGAAATAGATTTCGGGGCTTCATGATTGAAAGGAAATCATGAATAAATCCGCACATCCCTTTAGAAATTAGGAAGATAAAGATGATTTAAACTTGAGTTTGAAGCTCCCTTGAATTTCTCAACTAGAATCTTCAAAGCTTGACTTGTAGTTTTTAGGAATTGAATTTCTAGAGTGTAAGTGTTTGAATTGAGAATGAATTATATTAATGAGTTAAGGCTGATTTTGGACTTTTAGGATAGGCATAAAAGTCATAAGAAATCTTGAAAATAAACCAAATACTCATAGGGCCCTTAATAAAATGGAACCAAAAAAAGAGCCGGACCCCTACACGATGGGCTTCATGGCTCATGAAGCCTATTGTGAAGGGTCCCAAGTTCCGAGACAGTGATTTTTCCTTAGTGAAATTGGCCTTGGACCCCTGCACGATCACCACTATGATCACTGGTACTCTTCACCAGCCGTGATAGTGCCTGTGGTGGCTCATTTAGTCAAAATCGGAGATAATCAAGCAAGGGCTTTCTACTATGAGCCCTTTCATGGCTGTGGAGGGCCACTTAGCCTAGGAAGCATAGAACAATGCGGGCAGCTAAGGCATGAACCAAGGGTCCACTCCACGGCCACCCCCACGGCTCGTGGACCCTTTCACGACTCATAGAGGTCAAAATGTTGGAAATCAATTTTTAAGCATTGTTACGATCTTCCAAAGCCCGTTTCCTTACAAGAGTTAACTCTGCATAGATTTCTTCTAACTCGTGCATTCACGTGTTGTTTTTCAGATTATACCTCCTAAAACAACCATCAGACGTCCCATGCAAGCTAAGGGTAGAGGGTAACCAGAAAGATAGAATGAACACCAGCAAGAGTCGCAAGTTCCTAAGGGGCCAGAGGGTCCATCCATGGCTGTCGAGCAACCAACTTAGGCTAGATTTTCCAATGCTATCTAGATATCAGCTTAGGCGATGATAACACAAGCTGATCAACAAGGAGTAGGCCCACAGGTGCTCCAGACACTTCTGAAATTTGTGTGTTCCTAAGGATGAATCTACCAAAGATTATGGGGTCAATGCTAAATAAGGATTTAGAGAATTTCGTCTATTAGCTTTAGAAGGTATTTTAGTCTATGCAAGTTGTCGATGCCGAGTGTGTGGAGTTAGCTACTTACCAGCTTAAGAGGGTGGCAAGGTTGTGATTTGACAAGTGGAAGAAGGCTAGAGGAGAAGGTACACTGCTCTTGAGCTGGGCTATGTTTGAGGATACGTTTTTGGGACGCTTCTTTCCGTGGGAGCTAAGGGAAGCAAAGGTAAGGGAGTTTCTAAATCTAAAGTAGGATTCTATGAGTGTGCAGGAGTACAGCCTCAAGTTTACTCAATTATTCGAATATGCTTTGGACATAGTAACTGATATGAGAAAAATGATCCAGTTGACAAATAAAGAGGGAAGGGAAGCTATGCTGATTGAGGACATAGATGTAGCCAAGATGATGACTTATGCACAACAGGTTAAAGAGAAGAAGTTGAAGGATAGGGATGAGTTTTTCAATAAGAGGGCTAGAGATCCAACTATGAGTCTAGCAAGAAGGGGGATGGAAATGGGAGCCATCCATCTTTTTAGCCAGGATCATATGGACTAGCACCATCATCGACCAGTGCGCCTATAACAAAAAATAGGAAGTATGGCTCAAGGGACCTTTCCCCACCCCTCATGTGGCAAGTCTGGTAGGTTTTATCCAGGGGAATGTCTTATTGGTACCAATGGCTACTATAGGTAGGACATATAGGTTACTTTTAAAGGATTGCCCAATGGGAAAGCAAAATTTCGGAGGTAACAAGGCTCAATCATCATCATCAGCTCCATAAGGTAAAGTGACTCACAAGGGTACTACTTCAGGGATAGGTGCGGGTATAAACTATATATAAGTCATGGGTAGTCATCAAGATCAGGAAAATTCACTGAATGTTGTCATCGGTATGCTGAAAATCTTTACTTGTGATGTTTATGCATTACTTGACCTAGGTGCTACCCTATCTTCTGTGATTCCTTCTATAGCCATGAAGTTTGTCACCAGTACTGAGCATCTTCTTGAACCCCTTATTATTTTCACCCCAATTAGTGAGTCCACTCTTGTTTAAAGAGTCTATAGGTATTGTCCCGTTTCAATTTACTATAAAGACACCTTATCTAAATTAGTTGAGTTAGACATCATAGATTTCACTATCATTCTAGGCATGGATTGGCTTTTTGCTTTCTGTGCTCCATTGATTGTAGGACTAGAGTAGTCAAGTTTTAGTTCCCAATTGATCTAATCTTAAAGTTGGAGGGTAGTTCGGTAGTGCCTAGGGGTGTAAATTTATTTCTTACCTTAAATCTAGAAAGTTAATATCTAAGGGGTGTACTTATCACATAGTTCAAGTTAGAGATTCTGGTGTTGAGATAACACCTCTTCGATCTATCCCAATTGTAAATGATTTTTCGATAATCTACCTAGAGTCCTTCCTGATAGAAAGATAGACTTTGGGATAAGTATCCTCTAGTTACTCAGTCTATATTGATTCCGCCTTATAGAATGGCCCCAAAAAATTAAAGGAGTTAAAAAAGCAGTTGAAAAATCTTTTAGATAATAAACTTCATTAGATCTAGTGTCTCACTTTATGGCGCTCCTGTTCTATTCGTGTGAAAGAAGGATGGTTCTCTTAGAATATGCATCGACTACCTTCAGTTGAATAAGGTCACCCCTAAGGAAAAAATATCCCTTTTCCAAAATTGATGACCTATTTGACTAGCTCCAAGATGCCATTTGTTTCTCTAAGATAGATCTTAAATCTAGTATCTATCAATTGCAAGTTAGAGAAAATGACACCCCAAAGACATCTTTCAGAACCCACGATGGTCATTGAGTTCCTTGTTATGTCTTTTGGATTGACTAATGCTCTTGCAACATTCATGGACCTCATGAACCGAGTGCTAAAGCAGTATCTGCACATGTTTGTCATTGTGTTCATTAATGACATTCTGATCTACTCTAGAAATGAGAAGGAACATTTCAACCATCCCAGAATAGTCCTCTAGACCCTGAAGGACCAAAGGTTGTATGCCAAGTTTTTAAAATGTGAGTTTTGCCTATAGGGGCTATGTTGATCCCTAAGGAAGCTATAAATTGCCTACGAGACTATACTGATTCCTACAAGGGCTACATGTTCTCTATGGAGTTATATTATTGCCTAAGAGAGCTATAAATCTGCCTATGGGGCTAGAGGATATTGATAGAGATATTTAGAATGAATTGGCACTTTCTGAGATTATGGGGGTCTAGATAGGTGGTCTTGTCTATTGTTTGTAATGCTGAGCTTATAGGGGCTTGGTTAGGTTGTTGTTTGATTATTCTAGTATGGTTAGCTTCAGGAGGAGCAGGTTGATAAGCTTATCTTATTTTTTACTTCGTTACCTGATTATATATATATATATATATCTATTCATTTAGATTATTGCCTTTTATACTTGGTATATTATTTTGGATTGACGCCCCATTTCTTGGGTGCGCTGCATTCATGCCTACAAATCTCGATAGACGACTCGATAGACTTCCCCAGCAACACGACTAAGTTCTAGCAGGTTGGTGAGCCCCTTTCTTTCGGAGCTACCAGAGTTTGAGATTTTTTTACTTTTATTGTATATATTTTTGGGTAGGCTAGGGCCCTGTCCTACTAAACTTTACTACTCTTAAAGGCTTGAAGACTATTATGTGGGTTGTATATCTATGTAAATGGCCATGTTTCCTAGTTGGTGGTTTGTTAAGGTTTGGTAGCTGTGTGATATATTGTCTTGGGATATGCATTTTTTTTCAGCTTCTATATAGATAACATGGTGGTCTCAACGATCCAAACAGGACTTGTGTGCCAGTTGGTTATTTCTTTATGTGTACTGTTAGGAGTAAATGTTTCCTTTATTAAGCTATTGACAAAAGTCTTATTGCCCGATTACATTTTTTATGTGCTAGTAGTAAATGGTTGAGAGGGGTCGTCTTAGACCTAAGTTTTGGCATCAGGTGCTGTTGCACCCCTTGAGTTTGGAGTGTGACAAACGAACATTAATTCCCAAAACACTGTCACAACAAGAAACAAATATGATTTTTTAATTTTTTTAATCATATAAGTGGTAAGAATCTAATTCAAAAGTTGGATTACGAAAATGCTCCTTACCTATTAATTGGTTTTGTTAAAATTACATTTCTATTTGAAATAAATTCTATAGTCATATCTCATTTCATAACTTATATTCTAATAATATTTCATTAATCTTGTGTCTTTAACTACCACATTATCATATTCATAACTCTTATCTTCAATTATTTTTATTATTTCTATGTCTTTTCAAATTCATAACCTGTCACGCCCTGAGAGGGTACCCTTGGTGTGGTCGGCACCTAAAGACTATTGCTAGTCCCCAAGAGAAACACTTAGCCTCATCACATTCATTCAATCAAATAACTCTACTGAATAGCGGAAATAAAAGTAAGTAAATGGGTACATCTCATCTAACGTCTCAAAATGATATAGATAATAATATAGGCTAGTAGAGAGAACTGGCTCACAATCTCAACATCAATGTTCAATCATCGTCTATGAAGCCTCTATCACTAATTATGTGGTGCCAATGACAGACCCGTGGCTACCCAAATCAAAATAAAAGAAATAGTCCAATCTCACTCTAAAGCATGATGAAATAAGAGTAGTGGAACCTCCGAAATAGGGGAGGCTCACCAATTAGCTGCGAATCTCGGATCTTCAACGGAGTACTTGTTGATGATCTCTAGTACCTGCCTCTGCACCATAAAACGATGCAGTCCAAAAGGGACATTAGTACTTGGAATGTACTGGTATGTAAAATAGTTGAGTGAAACAGAAACAGGTAGAATAATATGGAACAACATCAACTTAAAATAATCATCAAATAACATCAAATTGTCAAATGTTTATCTATGCAAGAATAAAGAATAAACACGTGACCTGTCATCAACTCAAACTCATCAATCATCTCAAAGGAGCTCACCTCCTCTCACCTCATCTCATCTCAGAATCTTCTCATCTCTCATCTCATCTCTGAGGATCTTACCTCCTCTCATCTCATCTCATCTCATCTCTGAGGAGCTCACCTTCTCTCATCTCATCTCGACTCAGAGGACTCAAGGTAGGCCTCACCTTATCTCATCTCATCTCGACTCAGAGGACTCAAGGTAGGAAATTTGTGGGAGTTTCACTTATCCGACAACAATCACTTATGAGCCAGTGAGTGTACAACAATTTCGCTGATGTTGCCCCAACCATTCCAAACTTGCCAGGTAGGGAACAATCGAAACCATATCGGCTCACCCAATATGGAGTCAGTACTCAACAAGTCCGCTATTTCTTTCAGGGACTGTTACTCACGAGGGAACCATAATATATATGTGATGGTTCTAAGCCTCACCTACATTTGACGACGTAGTTTGATGAGTTCAAGTCAGACTAACTCTCACTCTTTCGGTGCTCGATACTCCTCCCATGACTCACTGCTCATAAAACCTCCATCTTAACCAATCTCATGGGGACTCGAACCCCGTCATCGATCGGTATCTGATAGACTCGAACTCTGTCATCATTCAACTCATAAGGACTCTTACCCTTTCATCAATCAATCTCATAGGGACTCGAACCCTTTCATCAATCAAGCTTATAGGAACTTTAACCCCTCTCATCAATCAATCTCATCAATGACTCAAGATTAGAACAATCATTAGGAATCAATCGAATAGACACATCGGTAGAGTTCATTTATAGAGACTCGTATTGCAATCAGATTCTATCAACTCATCATCATTCTCTCATCACAATCAACAATCTCAACTCAAGGCTCTAGACTCAATTCTCAAGTTCAATATGCATGCTTTTCAAATTAGTCATGTAGGGTTATGCAAATTCTCATGAAAATGTTCAATTCAAAAAAACAAATAGTATGATGATCATCAACATAGAAAAACATGTAATTTCAAATAAAATTTTAAGAAAAACCATCAAGGGTTCATGTATGTAGACTCTTGAACCATCAACTCATCTATGACCATCTATGGGGTACATGAGAGAACAATCTCATGCTTTTAGTTTAGTCTTACATACCTGGGATGAAGCTATCAACCAGTCACGTCAAGAATTTCTTCTCAAATCTCTCAAACTCAAGCTGTTCTCCTCTTTCCTCAAGCCTTAGTCTTGTTAGATTATTGGAATAGGACTTATAATGGTTTTTTTTACCCTTTTTACCTCAAAATGACCTAATTAAATCGTGTATAGAGTTTAGGAGGGATTGGGAATAGACCGGAATGCCCCTCGTAAAATTTAGAAATTTTTAGCTTGGAAAAGGCCCAGTCCGCGATGCGGATTGGTCGCGTACTGCATATTTTCAGAAAAAGTTTCTGAACAAGTTTTCTCAATCCCGTCAAAAATTTTCAAAAGAATATAAGTGCTAGTCGATGGAAGCGCGACGCACTCCTGTGGCGCACCAACACTGTTTTGCGCTTCGGATCGAAAAATTATCTTTTGATCGGATTTCTCTAAAAATCGACCGAGATCACTTTCCCACTCAGTTTTTCGTGTTGATCACAAATCCGGCCTTGAGTTTTTTATACGGGCATTCAAAGATGCATTACGCGCATACCTTCGTTCTAGGGGTATTTTGGTAATTTTATCGGGCGTTACGTAACTCCAAATAATATGTTATGATATTATTAAATCTTTAAATTCAATAAATAATAAATGTACTATACAATATTCAAAACTAAATGAATTGAATCTTAATACATTCAAATTCTTTTTTAAAAAATATCTGTATGTCTTGTATTATAGATTTGTTTTTTTATTAGTTTTTGTAATAAGAAAGTATACCCTTTCACTTTATTATTATTATTATTATTATTATTATTGTTATTATTGTTATTCTTATTATTGTTATTATTGTTATTATTATTATTATTATTATTATTATTATTATTATTATTATTATTATTATTATTATTATTATTATTATTATTATTATTATTATTATTATTATTATTATTATTATTGTTATTGTTGTTATTGTTATTATTGTTATTATTATTATTATTGTTATAATTGTTATTGGTTGTTGTGGTGGTTGTTGTTGTTGTTATTATTGTTATTATTTTCTTTAAATATTCACCTTTATATCTCGTATTGAATTGTAAGTTCAATTGTTACTCTTTATATTAATAACTCTCATACTTTTTATATTCATAACCGGTAAATATTCAGTTAAAAATTTTAAGATATCTTTTGGTATTTCTACATTCTTATCTATACGAATTCATCTTTCATGTGATTTCTGCCCAAACTTATCCTTTTCATTTTATAGTTAAAATAGTGAAGTCCATATCATTATTGTACTATTTGATTCATGATTTAATTTGACCCACTGAAAGAAGACTATATGGGAGAAGGAGTTGACAAAAACTTAAAAAAGTTTTGTATTGATTCTATATTTTTTTTTCTCATCAATATTATTATGATTACAGTCCTAACAAAAATGTGTTACTTTATTAAAAATATAAAATATACGTGCAAAGCACATATTTAGAAACTAGTCTAAATATAACAACTAATACAAAAGGAAAAATTAGCTACATATCTACATGAATGCAGAGCATAGAAACTAACACTTTGCTCATATTTGTACAAAGAAACCGGAAGTTTTAGTAAACTTCCACAGTCCATTGCTCTGCCTTTTTCAATTGCTCTTTGTAATCTGCCCAGTTAATACCTTCAAAAACACAGACAAAATTGTCAGGCTTTAAGTTACTGGTTATTTAAGTCGATTTAATTTGACACAGTGCGCAAAACTCGAATTATTTTATATATGTATGTATGAATAATGAGATATGTGAACTTATATTACCATCTTTTTCAGCAAGTGAAGCCATAAGGTCATCAATTCCCTGCTCCATGTCCTTGAGTCCACACATGTACACAAATGTGTTGTCTTTTTTGACTAAAGTCCATAGTTCTTCAGCATATTCAGCCATTTTGGTCTGGATGTACATCTTTTCACCTTTCTCATTAGTCTGCTCCCTACTCACAGCAAAGTCCAGTCTGAAATTTTCCGGGGCCTTCTCCTTCATTTTCTCGAATTCCTGCAACAAGTTCCCAAGTTATAAATCTTAGTCCTGCATTGTGACGTAGTAGTAAATTTTTATCCAAGAAGCATTGAAGACTCAAATTACCTCCTTGTAAAGAAGTGAACTGCTTGTTGATGCACCCAAGAAAAGCCATGCTAAACCATTCAACTGCATAAAACCAAAACCGTGTCATTTGAGGAAATGTAAGATGATGATGAAAATGAGTATGAACACTAGGTTTCTCTGGTGTACCTTGTAATCATCATGCTTCTCAAAGAACATTTTCCACATGAATGCACGGAAAGGAGCAATTCCAGTTCCAGTGGCAAGCTGCAAGATGAAAAGATCAAAGTCTAATAATTAACAACTACGCTTAGTCATATTGAAGGGGAGCACACATAGTGACAACAAAGGAGCTTGCACGGACCATTATAACTGTAGCGTTGGGATCCTTGGGCATGAGCATATCTTTTCCGACAGGTCCGAAAATCTTAGCTTCAGCTCCAGGTTTCAAGTCGCCTGAAATATTAACATTCCACAGCTCTAAGCATGTATTCTTATATTCTTCATTATACATGAGGGAAGACGAAATACACATTAGCTAACATTGTTTTAAGGTTAAGGGAGTCCCTGATTCTTACATAAGAAGTTTGAGCCGACTCCTTCAACCATTTCCCCTTTGTCATTGGCGTGGAAAGCCCTTTTAACACACACAGAAAGCTGTATGAAACCTCTAGTTAATACAAATAGAGTTAATATTTATCAAACCGGAAAAATAAGAAAAACTGCAACACCACTCTATTGTGGCGATAGGACAACACAGCTTACACAAAGGGTGTGTTTGGTACAGACGGAAATATTTTTTTTTTAGAAAACAAGTTGATTTCTACCTTATTTTTTTCATGTTTTATTGGTAAATAAAAAATATTTTTCATTGTTTGATTAGTGAATGAAAATAGTTTTTAGAAAAATAATTTATGACATAAAAATTAACTCCATAAATTGGTCCAAGATCCGACATGCAAAACCCAACTTGACTTCAAACTCAAAATTTAACTTTCAAATTTAGACTCGACCTTGTCTTTAGAATCAAGGATAGGAGGTGATGTAAATCTTTTCTTTTTGTGTGTTGGGTGGTGGTGGTGGCGGTTTGGGTTGGGGGGGGGTGTTTGCAGTGAGAGATGAGCAATTATGGGGGGTTTATTGGGTGTGAGGGCGGGAGGGGGGGGGGGGTGCGCTGGGGTGAAAGATGAGTAATATTTTTTTATGGGGGGTTTGTTTGGGGTTTGGGTTTGGGGGGGGGGGGGGAGGTCAGGAAAGGAGGTGGAGCAAAAAATAAAATAAAACAAAACTTTCAAATTTAGAAATAATTTTATAAAACAAATTTTTTATTTTTGGAGGGCGAGGGGTTGTAATTAAACACTAAATATTTATGTACAAAAGTTAATAATTAATTAAAATACATTAATAGAGCACTTAGCAATTTCTAAACTAAAAATTATTAAGTACCCATGATATAAAATTTTCAGATCCTCTATTGAGAGGAGAGTTTGGAAAAAAAAGATTAATTTTTGGAAGAAAAATAATTTTTCTTATATTTTAAAAAATAAAATAATTTGAAAAATATTTTTTCAAAAAGTTTAATCCAATTAAACATGACAAAATGGATGAAAAATATTTTTTGTTGCTACCAACACACCCATTTACAATCACGGTCTGTACTATTTTGGATAAAAAGGGAAGTTTTATAGCTTACAGTTTTGGAGTCTCCAAAGTCACCAAGAGCACTGCTAGCAATGGTGTACCATCTGGGCTTGAAAGGCTTTCCATTACTGTCAACACCATCTGGAATCACTCCAATAGATTGGCCTTCTCTGTATGGGAACTCTCCTGATCAACCCCAACAAAATAAATCTCAACCCATCATCTTACAAAGAGTTTAACTTCTATACTTAGCAGTATAAAAGAACTTTTGCGCTACCATATTACAATTAATTCCAACAAAATTAAAGGACAGACATTTTGTTATGATTTCAGGTCAGAAGATTTAGAAGTCCTCGAATTTCCTAAACTCCATGCCAGACAAACAAGTTGAGATAGAGAAAATATTTGTATTTGGTTAAGGGGATACCCTCGGTGGAAAAGACCACGTGTCGAGTTTCTTCAAGAACATCATCTCCAGTGATCTTCTTGTTGAGAAGGCATCTGACAATGTAAGGATCCGTCTGCGTGAACTTGTTTTCAACCAGACCCTCATTCTGTTTCTTCGATACTTTCCCAGGTACTTGTGTTGTGACTTGGGCTCTAATGGGGAACACTTTTCTACCAGCTGATGCTTTTCTGTTGCATAAAGGAACCTGCTCAAACAAATAGTGTATAAGTCATTAGAAAAGTAAATTAAATGTAACTATCCTAATCAGTGGAATAAAAAGTGTACCTTTTTGAAAGTGATATTTTCAGGGGAAATGAACCTGGTTTTGATGGACAGAGAAGTGGGATTAGAGAATGGTAGGGAGAGTGAAGCACTTAATGCAGCAGCCATATTGGTTATGATGCTGAGAAACAGTAGAGGAATTTGAGAAAAACAACTTTGTTTTTGGGTTTGGAGTGGGAGTGGGGGAGTGAGGTGTTTAAGAAGAAAATTAGGAGAAAGGTATGGAACTAGGATCTTTCTGGAGAGGATTAATGTGTGTGGAGGAGATTGGAAGATCAAGATGTGAGGACAAGGAAAAATGCACAATTGTCACGTGTAATTTGAAAGGGAGCAACAATCGAAAAGTTTACCTTTGTGTCGGCTATATAGCAATTATTAAAACAGTAATTAATACTTGTATTGTGATAGGTGATACATCACACTCTTTCATGTGCAGCCTTTCCTTTTCCTTTATTAATGTAGAATACTTTGCATATCTTATTGTATTTTTTTAAAATATATTATGGCAAAAAAAAGGATAATACGTACGACTTTGATTTATAAATGTTCATTAATATTTACCAACAAGAGATCCATATGAGAATGAATTAATTTTGTGTAACAAAATTTAATGTTTAAAACTATGTTAAAAAGTACTATGGTGTAATAGTTAAAAAAGATGTTGCCAGAGAAAAATTTCTTTGATGTCCTAAATTGTCGCAGAGCCACATAAAGTGCAACAAAGAGATGGCTTTTTTCAAGAACATGGGCTGCCAGCTTTTTGAGACTTTTAATTTGACATTTATTATATGCATATGATTAGTGGCATATTAGCAAATTCCATTTGGCCCAAAAGAATTACATTTTGTTATTGTATATTATGAAGTTTGGTACATCTGCAAATATTAGTCTGGTTATTAGCTTTAGAAATACTGGTGAAATATTACAAATATATGTTTGAGAAGTATTTCAAGTAAACTAAGGAATTTTTACTCATAAATGTGCAACTTTATTTCAATTGAAGTTTATGTTCAAATACAATTTTAAGTTTTGCTTGAGTATAATATGTTGATAAAATGTTCACTGAACATTTAGTAAGCTACAACAAGTCTTATCCAATACAAAAAGGGGCAGCTTCATACATTAAGCTTGTTATGACCCTCCAAGTCATTTTCTCCACTTTTCAAATTTATTTCTAGCATTTAGATCTTTTCTATAGCGATCCCAAGTTATTTATGACTTGCTGACACTAAGAGTTTGGTCTCCTAGTCGTTCATTTTGTTTTTATGCCTATTTCCATGTTTTGGTTTTATGCCTATTTCCAAGTTTTGGAGCTCTTGGAGTTTAAACAATTGATTTTGGCCAAAACTCTAGGAAGATGGATTCATAATGGAATTCTAATAGCTCCGTCAGCTCCAGAATCGTCATTTTAGGCTAAGAGTATGATCGGCTAGGTTCCCAAGGCTTTCGATGTGAGTTTGTGCCATTAAGCATTTTAGCCTTTCAACTTTTTACCTAAGTTTGTCTTTAATCAATATTCTTGAAAATCATGCTCAGATGAGAATTCCATTGGCATAATCAGTTCCAAAATGTAGGCTTTGGTCTAGAATGACCTTTTGTGCATGTCTCGAGGCTTTCAATCTCATTCTGAAACCTTACGGGGATTTTGGTTTGAAATGATGCTTGAATAATTCACTTTTTGTTGATAAGACCTCAGATAAAAATTTTGACTGCACCGTTGAGTTTGGAATGTCATTTATAATTAGATGGTTTGCATTCACAGGACTCTAGATGAGTTCGGAACATCAAAACCAAATTTGTCTTTTGGTTATTCTAGTGCAAACCAAGTTGTTCTCTGTGTCCACGGAAGATGTTCCGCATTCATAGAGGGTTGTTGGGTTGTTCTCTGTGTTCACGGAAGATGGTCTGCATCACATAAGGTTAATTCTTGGCAACTTGGAGACCTTCAAAACTCATTTTTCAACTTTTTCTCTCAACTTCAAAATGCGATAACTAGAGTTAGAAGTCTCTATTTTTGGTGATTCAAAGTCCAACATGTTCAAGAAGTTTGTGCCTATTCATTGGAGTGTTCAGGGATTGTCGGGGGACCTTCATTTGAGGAATTTTATTAGTTTTATCTGCTGCCAGCACTCCTTTGTGTTCTTTAATGGTGGTTTTAATTTCTTGAGTTATAGACCTTCGTTTGAAGTGATCCAAAGTGCTTGGGTCTGTATTGCTCGTGCGTACCCTGTGGAATGGTTAGAATCATTGGAATTCTACCCCAACGGGGCTGTCCAAACTCATTCTTAAGCTTTAATGGTGAATTTATTTCATGATTTAATTTCTTCCATTTCGGGCCTCGAATTGCGTCCTATTTGGGGATGCAGGCTCTATGATTCATTTAAAATCTTTTTACAAAATTGTAATACCCCCTAATTCTTTCCACCTAGTCTGAGTAGATGCACAAAAAAAACTGAGAAAATGACTGAGAAAAAATCACTGGAAGAAACCACAAAGGTCATCTACGGCCAATAGAGTGATCTATGGCCCGTAGATGAGGCCTCATAGATGCCCAGCTGACTTGGTGATTTTTTTTTAAGTTTGAGGTTCATGTATGAGATGTCATATGGATCGTACATAACTCTATGACCTGTGGAATTGGTTTTGTGAAGTTGATGATCTAAAAATTAACCTTTCTGGATATAGAGTTACAAGTAACATGATAGCCCGTCAAATTATCTACAGCCCGTAGGTCTGGTTTCGTAGGTTGAAGTTCTAGGGAACCAAGTTTTTTTAGCCTTGGAACTACGAGTTGTCAGACGGTTCGTAGGGCACCTTACGGTCCGTAAGAAGAGGTTTCGTAAGTACCTGGTCGATTTTCAATAACCCAATTCTTGGACACTCTCACTTACACGAGAGGCCACTTACAGCCCGTAAGTGGGACCACGACCCATAGACGGGGTGTCGTGGTTCCTATCGACAGTTTTAAGAGGGGTGTTCTTGTTTTTTCTTAATCCTTTTAATTAAATCCCACCATGTTTTAGACTTAATTTAGGTCCTATATCATAACCCTAAGTGTATTATCCCTTAATACACACTTAGAAATTCTTGAGAGCTTCAAAGAAGGGAGAAGAATGAGGGCTTCAAGTTCAAACGCGAGGATCGACGGAGGGTTGACTGTTCTTCCAATTTCCAGGCACGTAAGGCTTCCCAAAGTATATGACTGCGTTTTCCACGCACCCTTTCAGTTATTTGAGTTGAGTTTATATATAATAATTGAGTATTATAGATCTCATGATCCAAATCTTCGAGTTACTTGGGGTTACGTTGAGTCTCTATGTGTAATTATGAATAAATCAACGAGTTACATGTTCGTCACATGAAATTGGAGTATAAAACTTGCATTTATTACTATGAACCCTATTTGGCATTATTCTATATGATGTTTGTTGTGTTGATCAGATTGATTGTCTGAATTGGATAAATTGAGTATGATGGAGCATGGGGAGCATATTGCCTATATTTATGCATATTTAATGAGCATCCTAATATATTTTATGTGTTGGAGTCTTGCATGGTATGAGTTATAGTTTTGAGCTGCATTGCATGCATGATAAACTTTGAATTATTGATGTTACTGAGTAATTGAGTTGAGTTAAAGACGAGTTATAAGATGAGTTTTGGGACGAGTTGTATGACCATGTTTTAGTCTTGGAAGGAGTATTGTGCACCGAGCGGATAAGAGGATAACCCAGAACTACATTGTCAGGATGGTCGTGCAGTTAACTCTGGCAGCTCATATATGACACCCCCATAACTCTATCTTCACATGTACCTATATTTCAAGCCTCATTCTTATACGTGGGAAATGTGTTAGGGTCATAAGAGACCTCTGATACTTAGCCGAGTTCAAAACCTTCCTATAAATTAGGTTTCTAGTGTTAAATTATACAAGAGTCAAATTTAAACTATCATAACTCTTAGTACACAAAGAATTAAGTGTCTCATTACTTACTAAATGAAATCTCTTTGAATTAGCTTTGCAATGCAACTGACTTCACTTCATTTGAAGTTCGGAGTCAAAAGTTATGACCATTTTACTGAAGACAGCCAGAGTAGAGTTGTTTCCACGAAACCTAATAAGGGTCGTGGAAAAAAGTACGTCCCGTCTGCTAATTCGTGGAAAAAAGTCTTGAAAATTCATTTTTTGGTCCTAGACTTTATGGATCAATCTACGGGTCGTAAAAACTTTTACAGGCCTTAGATTGAGCTCATGAAAGTGATCCTGAGACCTCGAAATTTGCCCAAAAGTTTACGAAAGGGTCTCTACAGGCCGTGGAAGTTTCTATGGCCGTATGTGGGCACGTAGACGACTTTTGACAGCTTTTTAGGAAAGGTTATTTGGTCTTTTCCCACCCTTTTAAAGCCTAAACCTGATGTTTTTACACCTAAATAAAACCTTAAACATGTCAGTTCAACCTTTTTACGTTAAATCACTCTCTCAAACTTAGAGCAAGGGTTCATAGGAGAAAAAAAGGCTAGGAGCTGAAGCAAAAACTTGAGAATTCTTTCAAGCTGTTTCAAGGTTCAAAACTTCCAAGTATTTAAGGCTAACCAAAACATAGATTTTGTTCTTTAATGTGCCCCATGACCCGAATTGATGGAGTTGTGAGTGAATTGAGTCTCCCATTAATGTTTCTTGAAGGAATTTTCTTAAATTCTAATGTAATTCTACATAATCTTGCATGAATTACTTTTTTTTATGAATTAATTACTTAAATTAGACGATTGCTATTCTATATGAACGCCTAGCATGATTTCTTGATATTTTTGCATATTTCACTTAAAAGAGCATGCATGAGTATAAATTGAGCCGAAAGAGTCTATGGAATCCCCAAATGCTTTAACTCTACTTTATTTTTTCTGAATGCTATGAGTTAGAATGATCCATGATAGAGTCTCTATGAGTCAAGAGCTGAATGTTAAAATGATGTAACCAAAGAGTTGATGTGAATGTGATGAATTGCATTGACAAATGTCCAATGATACTAGATGAATGAGTTAACCATAGGGTTGAGGTCTTATGAGCATATTGAGTCTTGGGAGGAGTGTTGAACACCAAATTGAGTAATAGTAAGTCCAACTCAAACTCAATAACTACGTAGCCAACGTAGGAGAGGATTGAACTATAAAATCAGATGTTTCATATTGTCCCAAAAAGAGGACTTGATGTTACTAATTTTGGATCCACTGATGGTGTGTCCTATACCCTGGCAAGGTATTGGATGGATATGGTAACAACATCGATTCGTTGTATCATCACCAGCTCATAGGTGATAGTTGTCAGTTAGAGAAAATCCCAAATAGGCCTTGATAGTACTCTGAGTGGATAAGACGTAGATGATAGACGAGTAGTCATTGTCTAAATTGCATTCTTACTTTAGACTCTTGACACGATGATTGAGTTTTCTACTTCTTGAGTTGAGCTATTTCAGTTGATGTTATTCTTCCTTTACATGTTTCTTTATGCCCTTTTATATACTCGTACATTCCACGTATTGACGTCCATTTGGGCTTGCATCTTTTCATGATGTAGAGACAGGTATTAGTGGTCACCAACAAGTGCCCCGTCGAGGACCTACTTGCATTCAGCTGATTGATGAGTCCTCCCCTGCTTTTGGAGGATAGAATGTTTTTTCTTCTAGCTTTGAGTTTAGCCCTTTTATTTTATTTTGAGGTAGCTATAGGTCTGTCATTGGCACTACTCAGTTAGATATTTTAGAGGCTTCATAGACTAGACTGCTGAGTTGTGATTGGATGTTATTATTGACTAGTTTTTTTCATACTAGTCTTACTTAGTTGATGGATAAACTCTTTGACCTTTATTTATCATGTGTCATATCTTTTCTTTAAGTATTCTTATTTCATTAATGCTTTCCTCTATTAGAATGTGATTGAATAAATGTGATGAGGCCGAGTGGTTCCCTTGGGGGCTAGCAATAGTTTGTCAGTGCTGGTCACGCCAAGGGTACCCTCCCAAGACGTGATATCATGTCCCAAAAGATGGACATTCTCTTCGGATTCGAGAGAGGAGGAGGTTGACGTCCCTTAACTTGGCAAGTTTAGGACAGGTGTGGCAACTACGTCGGTTTCGTTGTGCATCACCATGCTAATAATAGTGGGAGTTATGTCGGTTAGAGAAACTTCAAAGCAACAGTTTTACTGAGCATATTATGTTTTGATCTGAGCTGCATGAAACTGAGTCTTTTTTTAAGGCATGATTTTTAAACTTTAAACTTGCATTATTTATTGAGTTGAGTTATGAGTTAATGAGTTGAGTTTCGAGTCGAGTCGATTGATTTGAGTCTAGCCTTATCTAATTCCTTGAGCCATTTTACATACTAGTATATTCCATGTACTGATATCCATTTGGGCCTGCATCATTAATGATGCAAATACAGGTGATAGAGGACTTCTGCAGGTGCACCGTTGAAGTTCAGTTTTCGTGCTTCCAGAGTTGGTGAGCCCTTCTTGCTTCTCAGAAGAGCTTTTCTTTTTCTTCTATTGAGTATTTTATTTTCCTTTGAGTTGGGGTAGCCATGCCCTGTCATGTACCACCTAGATGTTTAGAGGTAGAGGCTTCATAGATAACGAGTAGAGGATTGTTGAGTATTTTTATTTTCCAAACTTGGTCATTAGAGATTATATCATAAGAGCCTTATTACTCACTGATGTCTTTTATTTGAGTATTTATTTCTGTTGTCGAGTAAGATGTGACGATGAGGCTAAGTGATTCTCTTGGAGAATCAACAATGATTCTTCAAGTGTCGGTCATGCCAAGGGTTCCCTCCTGGGGCATGAAGAAAAATAATTTTGAGATTTCCATCATAGGTCCCACAGTCCCATTTTAGACCCAATTTTGGATCCATTTTCAAAAAAAATATAATTTTGGTATCAAAATATTCATATTCATGTAGAGATCATCATTTCAATAGTGTGGCAGCACTTGGAGGTGATTCGAGCATGGATAACTATCATGAAGTGAATTTAGAGCATGCATGATTGGCTTTGAGGTAGGCAACGGTCTCCATCCCGGACTAGGCTCTTCTTGATAATACTTAGTATAAATTTCATGTTAAATTGGACTATAATTTCCAAGTATTCCTTTTTCTTCCATTCGGTCCTACTTTCATGGGTTTCGAGTGAGTCTTAGACTAGTATAGTCCCTCGAAGACCTTAGTTTAGGCCTGGAGTTATGTTCTGTCATGATTGGAGCAAATTACCTTTTTAAAGAGTTATTAGGACAGTCTTAGACAAGGTTGAACCTTAGGTTCCTGATTTAAACCCTTTTGCCCTTATAGATAAATAAGGCTTTTGATGGGGCTTGTTGTTGATAAGATGTTTTGGGATAGTACCCAAGACTTTAGTGGCTCATCATGGCCATAGGTTTGACTTATCAGCGTTCAAATTTGGGTTGGAGCTTATGATTTTGGAGTAAGGCATTGATTTTAGAGATATTTCTTCCCCTTACTTAATTTTGAGTTGTTGAGATTCCTTAGCAGTATACTTGGATACATGGTTGTGATGTTTTATTGGCTTATAATTGTTCAATATTTTTTTGGTTCGAGACCTTGTCCGAGGAGCAGATAAACCACAAGTTAGTTCTCTTAGCCTTCATGTATAGTGGTTAGTGACTTAATTTTCTAGCCTTTATGTTTTTTGCTTGGATACTAGGACGACACACATTGCATTGATTATGCGTTCATACTGATTTTTATGGTATGACCCTGGCCATGCATTATTGGATCATCATTTATGTACAGAGAGAGCGAGAGAATGATTTTCATACTACTAATATGAAATTGGTTCAAATTGCTTTTTTAATGGAAAGATTAAAAAATTATTTTTATTAAATACAATTGATAAAAAAAACAAACATAATAATAATTACATCAATAATAAAGGAAAATTTAAGAAATGTAGTACTAAACAGTAGAACAACAATAGCATTGGTAGTAGTAATAGTAGTAAACTAATTAATGCCCATATCACATGACTTTGATTTTGATATTTTTTTAAGCATTCATGATGTGCTCTTTTCTACTTGAGATTGTGGAGGCATTTGGATGACCTCGGGGTTTCTATGATTTGACTAGTTGATGCATCGACACCTTTTTACACTCCTCCAGTACCACGGATAGAGATGATGATGATAAGTCCTAATGCAGGCTCGGAAAATATAAATGTCACAGCCCAAAATTAGGTGTGATCTTTAACCTACCGAAGCAAGTAAACCTAAACAGGATATAATACAATAATATGGAAAATAAAGGAAAAGTAATAGTCTAAATATAAAGATAACAGTAGGATAAAAGGGAAGTCATGACTAAGAATCAACTCAAGACAAGTATCACATGCACAAGCCTCTATTTCAACTGAATTTGAAAGAAAATATACATATACAAGTCTTAAAATGTCTGTGTTTATCAAATAGAACAAAAATAGTGTAAATAGATAGGAGTTTGAAAAGTTCGCTAAAATGGACAAGCCACCACCTCTCAAACTCTCTCAGGCTCGATCCGAGATGAGAATGGAGGGTCAACTAAATCCGGACTCACAGCCTATACACATGTGTAGAAGCAAGGGTGAGTACAAAATTATGCGATACCTACCAAGAAGATCTAAATATAGGTAGAGAACATAGAACACAAGTACTCCTTTCACACCAATCGAACCCCCATAACTAGAACCTGTAATTAGAAAAGCCAACATATATATATGTATACATACATAACAACATAATGACAGATAGTTTTCAATAATTTACAAGTACAGAATTATTTATCGTATCACACTTCATACAGATGCCCACATTAATACAGTGAGTGAGATGAAATGGGATATAATGAAGTGCAAATGACACAAGATAATGTCAAGTAATTATGATACATGTTTGTCCTATGATAATATCCGCTTATATAATTAGATCAGTGCACATGGGGACCATTCATGGACCATGTATCAATCACTATAGTCGGAATAGACCTTGACCGTCGAAAAAGACTTCAATAATAACCATACATGCTTGAAGAGATCTTAGTCATAATTATACTCGTCGAAAGATACCCCAGCCATAATCATACTCGCTGGAAGAGACTTTGGCTACCAAAAGAACTTCGACAATCATCACTGGCCGATAAAGACCTTGGCTCCAAAAATTAATATCATACTCAATCTAGCCGAAACCATTCCCCATTGACTTTTTATCAATAGCAGGACTCAATTAATATTTCATTTCAACACAATAAACACTTTGAAATAAATATGACAATATGCAAAAAGTTCACACAATTCATGTATGCAATTATCAAGCAACTAATATCATTATTCTTTCAACTATAAGATCATCATAAAGTGAATCATTCGATATTAACATCACATCATATCTCAAATTCTGAATAATCGCTTGTTTAAGACTACTCATTATTGCGTCAATATTTTCATTAAAATTCTTTCAACAATCTCATCACTACATTGATATTATACAACACTTATATCAATATCGCATATATCATGTCTCAATAGTTACTTCAATCATTTGCATTTATAATTACGTAACACTTGAGTCACATCAGCATTTCACAACTTTCGTCACGAGAATCACACAATCATTCATTTATTAACGTAGGTATTGATATCATCAACCAACATTTCACAATTTTTAGAATAATGCCATTAATCATATACTAATTTGTGAGTCAAGTTATCACATTCTATCGTATAACCTGTTCATTTCCCCGACACATATATTAAGTCATTTCATGAATATTTCATCATTTTAAACTTCCCATTACTCCTCAACACATAGAAGGGAAATACAAGTTTTAAATAAACTCGGCAAGATTTTAAAATTCACTTGCCCCGATAAAGTCAAGAAACCAATTCAACAAGAGAGCTTTCCCTTTCTGATTTGAACTCGAAACACCACAAGCTATTCAAGTAATGATTCATAATCAAATTCCAAGTCTAACGATTCCAAAATCATGAAATTTGAGGGAAAAGGGTAAAATAATCCAAAAATTGAATACCAAAAATGGGTTGAAATTTGAAGATTCTTGCATGAAAATATTTCTTAAGTCATTAGAAATTCATTAGAAAAAATTGTCTCAAAGACGGAGTTAAAATCTACTTAAAATCACCATTTAGTAAAACTTCAGTTCTTGAACACAAATTCCAAATATTTGGTGTGAAATTCTGACTCAAATAAGAAATATTTTTTGAGAAATACCTTACGCATGCTTAGATAAGTTCAAATATGAAATTTTATTTAAAAAATGGAGCTAAAATTGATCTTGAAATACTCAATTTATCAAATTTAAACTTTTATTAGAAAATTTTAAATTATACGCAGTTAATATGATGAAATAATTGATGAATCCACATATTTATACCAAAATTAGTTTACCCATAATATCAAGATTCTAAATATAATTTTTTCATTAAAAACAAAGTCCAAATGAATAAAATCCATTTTTTTCCCAAGAAATTTACAAATAGTAATAGAAAATTAGATGGAGAAATCGAGAGAGGATGTTGAAATAAGAGTTTGAAAACTAACTCCATATTAAATTGAGAAAAATGTCACCAAAAGAATCACCCATTTCGAGTTCTAGAACTCCCAGTATAGTCAAAATACCATATCAACAACTAATTCTTCACTAAAAGGGCTGCAACATCCTTATACGATAGCGAAATAACCCAATTTCCCCCCTAAATGTCTTAAATAATCATATGATCCTGCTCTTTCACTCAAAACTCAATTCTGATTTGTTTGCCTAGTCAATTATCATTTTTGCTTGATAAACAATTATTTCATATTCTACGATAAAAGTTCAATCTTGGCTTAACGTAAATCCACCAAGCTTTGCAGATAAATCTTGTACTTCATGCTCAAAATTTCAGAAGTTTTGAAATTATTTTTAGATCCTTAAAACTAATAATAAATTTTTTAATTGCCATAATTTGCCGAAGCAGTGCCAAAGCATCCAAGAAACTTAAACACTCACCCAAAACTCATTTAGCACTTTCTGAACACAAACAAAATATGCTACCCACAAGCTTGTAACCAAAATTATTGTCAATCGCACTAAACCCTTCCTCCCAACATCATTAGTCAAATCCAAAGCTGCTTTCTTTCCAGGAGAAAGGCTTCTCAATGCCATCATAATCGAGGAATACATCTCCCACTTCAGGAAATGAAAAGCAAACATGCCAAAATGATCCTCAAAGTGGACCTTGAGAAAGCATTTGACAAACTAGAGTAGTATTTCATTAAAGAAACCTTTATCTTCTTTAATTTTTCCACCAAGCTCATCATGTCCTGCGTTTGTGGCAGCATCACATGACATATTTATCCTGGTCAATGGGGAGATGACCAACACCTTCGACCCTTCAAGATGAATTAGCCAGGGGGATCCCATGTCCCCATACCTCTTCATTCTTTGCATGGAAAGACTCTCTAGGGCCATTAATATGAAAGTCAGATCTAGGCACTGGACTCCCATCAAAATCTCACTTAGTGGTCCAAAAATATCGCATCTATTCTTTGCAGATGATCTCGCTCTTTTTGCAAGGGCTTATCAGAAGAATTGCACCACCATCACTAGAATCCTTGATCAGTTTGATTCCCTATTAGGGCAAACGATCAAGCTTGCAAAATCTAAAGTCGTCTTCTAAAAAAGCTACACTTTTGCCGATAAAGCCATGTGCTCCAACCTTCTGCAAATCGACCCCACTAACAATTTTGGCAAACACCTGGGTTTTACCATCTTTCACAAAAAACCCACTGGTAGGGTTTTTCAGTTTATCCTTAACAACACGAATAGAAGACTTTTTGGATGGAAAACCAAGTTCCTAAACATGATTGGTCGTATTGTGCTTGCTAAAGCTACTCTTAGTAGCATACCAAGTCATGTCATGCAATATATAAGACTCCCCTCCAGAGTAACCAAATCTATCAATAAAATACAGAGATATTTTATTTGGGAGTTCATCACCAGGAAAAAGAAGGAAGGAGGATTGGGGCTTCAGAGAAGTGACTTAAGAAATAAGGCCCTCCTAGCAAGCCTTGCTTGGAGAGCCTACAAAAACTCCGGTAGCATCTGGAGCAAGGTTCTTAATTGTAAACACCTTCCTCGCAACCATTCTAGCTCTGCTAGAAAGGTGGTCACAAGAACTTGGAAGAATATCCAGGATGGATGGAGGGACTGCAGGGATGCTACTAAATGGATAGCCCACTCAGGAAATAAAGCCAAGTTCTTCGAAGACTCTTGGATCCCTCTACTAGGCTCCATCGAAAGTTTGATCAAAAGGCCCCTTAACCATGGAGAAGAGAATCTTGTGGTACCTAACTTGATCCAAGATAGGTGTTGGAACCTCTAGTCACTATCCTTCCATATACCAGAAGATATAAAGTCATTATCTCTGGTCACCTCAATAGCCATGAGCCCTACTCAAGAAGACAACATGATCTGGAACCTTACTCAAGATGGGGCCAGCTCCACTATCACAGCATACACCCACAATCTAAAAAACACCCTTGACACACAGAACCAAAACCCAAAAAATTTCTCCAGATCTGGAAACTTCGAGAACCCAACAAAATTAAAACCTCCCTATGGCTCTTTATCCAAGAAAGACTCCCCACCAACTTCTCCCTCCATAATGGAGGCCTCAATATTCATCCAACCTGCCATATTTGTAGTGACCCTAGAGAGGACAACAATCACATCTTCTTTGATTATAACAATGCCCCTACTTTCTAGAAAGGCATTGTGGACAACTCCACTGGCCCTCACACCTTCGGTCCCAGTTCTATACATGCTGAAAATTAGATAACATTTCAGATAGCCTACGCAACAAGCAATTCAATGTCGTGATACAATGGGAATCACTAATACCTTTTTGTATGTGGAACATATGGCTAACTAGGAACCCCAATCAATTCAACAACATGAGAGGAAGTATCAATGTGCAAAACAACATCAACAAAGCCATGGAGTACCACCTTATGGTAATCTAGAAGGAGGAAACGATCAACCAAAAAATTACTATTTAGGTGAAATTGGAACCACTCGAGGCGGGAAGTTATAAACTCAACATAGATGGAGCTTTAGATGCAACTCTGGAGCAGGGGGTCTAGGAGGGGTCTTTAGGGACCATGAAAGTAACTGGATCATGGGCTTCATGACAAAGGTTCACTAACCAATCCGACCATATCTGAACTCTAGGCTCTTAGAAGAGGCTTAAAAATGGCAATCAACAGAAACCCAATTCCTCTGGTAATCAGTACTGACTCCATTGAGCTTGTTAACATGTTTTGTTGTGGGCACTTTATGATATCCTAATTTCTGAATGCAAAGGCTGGGTGCTCCAAGACTAGTGCATGTGTTCAGGGAGCAGAATAGAATAGCAAATGACCTAACAAAAGAAGGTGCGGAGATGGAATGTTTTGATGATCCAACCTTTTTGGAAGTTCCACTAACGTATGTCGGGGATCATTATAAGCAGACATTGTAGGAATTACTTTTGTTAGAACAATTAAAATTGAAAACATTTTATCCCAGGGTCGGGGTGTGTCCCAAACAAACTCCGTATCTTACCCATCAACCCTTAATCTAAGGGTTAACGCTTGCTAGTTTATCTAATATAACTATCCTTTTAACCAAAAAAAAAAAAGTTTGACTAGGAAGAACAAAAAGTTGAGTCCAATATGCTTGGATTCCAAATACCATTGATTGAACTAGTTGAATCTGCTTCCATAAGAACATTTCCTGAATTAGAGATTTTGTCTATCATTTCCTGAATTAGAGATTGCGGCTGGATTTTTTCTCAGTTGGATAATAACAAATATAACAATACAATCATACAATTCAATAAAATCTAAGTGATAATCATAAAAAGCATTGCACTAAGAATATCTATCCAATACAATACCAACAAGGGTAGTGATGGACTAGAAATTACTTAGTCATGCTTGACTAGACTTCTCGAGTTCGAGTACTCCTACATACGGAGTCACATCTGTTAGTAGGCAGTTTTATCCATCCCCCCGCACCCCCAAATGTGAGAGTTTCCGGCAAGAATGCGGATTTAGTCGGGCTGTGTAGGTACTGAACACTGAGTGGACAACCAAAAACGAAAAAAATAATACCTCCAATATGGGACTTTCCAGCGTGAATCCGTATTTAGTTGGACCTAGTACAAATACCAGACCCCATATGAAATCCCAAAAGGAAAAAATGATACAATGTAATTTGACAGGTAACAACCATCCAAACAAGCTGTCTCAATTAGTATTACACCTGTTTACTGATATATATGTTTATACACTAAAGCACAAAGCATTACATCTAACTTTATAATTGATTCTCCGCTATGCTCCTCTATATAAGTGTACTCAAATGGATAAACATTTCATCTATATGGAGGTTCATCCAGAAGTATGTCTATCATCAATACCCCTTTAAAACCAAACTCCCAAAGGGGCACTAATTCCCAGAACACTGTCACAACAAGAAATAAATATGAATTTTTTCGTTAATTTTTTTAATCTAAATGTAAACAAGAACTAGAAAAGGAAAATATACCTACATATCTACATGATCGCAGAGCAGAGAAACTAACACTTTGCTCATATTTGTACAAAGAAACCGGAAGTTTTAGTAAACTTCTACATTCCATTGCTCTGCCTTCTTCAACTGCTTTTTGTAATCTGCCCAGTTAATACCTTCAAAAGCATAGGCAAAAATGTTAAACTTTGACTGATATGTCTAGTGGATCAAGACATGTATATTGGATTTAAATTACATAGGCTTGACTGTTGTAGGTAGTAGTAATTACTCTACCTTACACTTTACCAATTACACTTACTATGAAGAGTGACTGGTTATTTTAGTGCACAAAACTCAAATTCTTTTACATATGCATGTATGAAATAATGAGATATTCAAACTTATGTTACCATCTCTTTCAGCAAGTGAAGTCATAATGTCATCAATTCCCTGCTCCATGCCCTTGAGTCCACACATGTACACAAATGTGTTGTCTTTCTTGAGTAAAGTCCATAGTTCTTCAGCATATTCAGCCATTCTTGTCTGGATGTACATCTTTTCACCTTTCTCATTAGTCTGTTCCCTACTCACAGCAAAGTCCAGTCTGAAGTTTTCCAGTGCCTTCTCCTTCATTTTTTCGAATTCCTGCGCAAGTTCTCAAGTTAGAGATCTTAGTCATGCATTGTGATTTGTGACATAGTAATAATTTTTTATCCAACAAGTGTTGAAGACTCAGATTACCTCCTTGTAAAGAAGTGAGCTGCTTGTCGGTACGCCCAAAAAAAGCCATGCTAAACCGTTGAACTGCATAAAACCAAAACCGTGTCATTCGACGAAAAAAATGAGGAAATGTAAGATGATGATGCTTCTTTACAAGTCCAACGGAATCATCTTTAACCACACGTATCACTTAGTAATTTTTCACCATAACATTCATCTTGAGATTAAATTCATAAAAGTGAATAGTTTCACTTAAAATTTCAATAAACCCCTTCGCTTTCTCAGTGTGTCCATGAAACCGAGTATGAAAACTAGTGGTTTATCTGGTCTACCTTGTAATCGTCATGCTTCTCAAAGAACATTTTCCACAAGAATGCACGGAAAGGAGCAATTCCAGTTCCTGTAGCAAGCTGCAACATGAAAAGATCAAAGTCTAATAATTAACAAGTATGCTTAATCATATTGAAAGGGAGCACACAGAAGTGACTAATAGTGACAACGAAGGAGCTAGCACGGACCATTATAACTGTAGCGTTGGGATCCTTCGGCATGAGCATTTCTTTTCCAACAGGTCCAGTAATCTTAACTTCAGCTCCAGGTTTCAAGTCGCCTGAAATATGAGCATTCCGCAGCTCTAAGCATGTTCTTATATTCATTAAGAAATCCAAGCCAAGTACACGAAAGAGGAAATACAAATGATAATAGCTAACATTGTTTTAAGGTTTAGGGAGTCCTTGATTCTTACATAAGAAGTTGGAGCAGACTCCTTTAACTATTTCCCCTTTGTCATTGGTATAGACAAGCCTTTTAACACACAGAGAAACCTGTTAAAAACCTCTAGTTAGTTCAAATAAAGTAAATACTTATCAAATTGGAACAATAACTAAAACTGTAACACCATTCTTTAAAGGAAAAAATGTAGCAATAGGACAACACATCAATGCTTACAATCACTGCCTGTACTATTTTGGATAAACTTTGAAGGAATAGGAAGTTTTATAGCTTACAGTTTTGGAGTCTCCAAAGTCGCCAAGGGCACTGCTAGCAATGGAGTACAATCTTAGCTTGTGAGGCTTCCCCTTACTGTCAACACCATCTGGAATCACTCCAATAGATTGGCCTTCTCTGTATGGTATCTCTCCTGATAACCCCAACAAAAATAAATCAGTTACACCAAAATAAATCTCAACTGATCATCTTACAAAGAGTTTAACTTCTATACACTAGCAGTATAAAAGAATTTTTGCGCTACCAAGTTACAATTATGTTAATTTACACTCTCGGTTTATATAAGTTAAGTTCATATGACAAATACAAATACCAAATGAACTGCTCCCTCTGTTTCAATTTGTTTCCTTTTCTTGACAACTCTTTAATTTCAAATTTCAGACACAACAAGAAATTAAAGGACAAACATTTTGATACATTCTACACACGTGTAGCTTAAGACCAGAAGATTCAGAAGTCTTCTACTTTCTCAAACTCCAAGCCAGACAAACAAGTTGAAACAGAGGAATATTTCTATTTGGTTAAGGGGATACCCTCGGTGGAAAAGACCATATGCCAAGTTTCTCCAGGGGCATCATCTCCAGTGATCTTAGTATTGAGAAGGCATCTGCCAATATAAGGATCCTTTGGCTTGAACTTGTTTACAACTACACCCTCATCCTGTTTCTTTGATACTTTCTCAACCTTTGCAGGTACTTCTGTTGTGACTTGGGCTCTAATGGTAAACACTTTCCTACCAGCTGATACTTTTCTGTTGCATAAAGGAACCTGCTCAAACAAATATAACTTGGGTGCACTCAAGAGTATTTTTTTTTAGACTATGAAATATAAGTCATTAGAAAAGTATATAAAATGTAACTATCCCTGATCAATGGAATTTGTTAGTAATCTTCTACAACATCTTAAGTGCAAATGCTTTTACACTATCAGTGGATATAAGTTAATCACGTGTGACGATCTCCAAGAAAAAAGGAAAAAGATATTGAAATTTACCTTTTTGAAAGTGATATTTTCAGGGGAAATGGAGCTGGTTTTGATGGACAAAGAAGTGGAATTAGAGGATGGAAGAGAGAGCGAAGCACTTAATGCAGCAGCCATATTGGTTATGATGCTGAGAAATAGTAGAAGAAATAGAGAGTGGTGAGCAGAAAACTTTGTTTTGGGGTTTGGGTGGGGGAGTGAAGTTGTTAAGAAGAAAATTAGGAGAAAGGTAGGGAACTATGATCTTTCTGGAGAGAATCAATGTGTGGAGGAGATTGGAAGATCAAGATGCGAGGATAAGAAAAATGCTTAGTGTCAAGCCTAAGGTCTTTTGACAAAATTTGCAATAGTGTAATTGAAGGGGAGCTAACAACGGAAAAGTTTATCTGCTATGATCTATATGTCACATGTTCGAGCCATAAAAATAATAGTTAGTGCTTATATTAAGGGAGACGGCCTACATCACATCTCTTGGGGTGCGATCCTTCCCTTATTTCTATTAATATGAAATATTTTATGCATCGGACCTATTTTTTTAAAATAAAAATTATAGCGAAGAAATAATTAAAACTGTGATTTTTTAAATGTTTCATTATAATTTACAAATAAGTGATCCATACAAGAATGAATATACATGGGACCACGCCATAATAATTTGGTTCCTTTCTTTTTGTCGTTTCATTCTTCTAATATTTTTTAACAAAATTTACATGTTTAAAAACTATATTAAAAAAATTATGAGTGTAACAGTTAATAATTCAAAAAAAATTAAAAAAAGTTATTATCAAAGAAAAATTTATTTAATGTTCTAAATTGGCATAGAATGGGATCAAATGCAGGAAAAAGATAATTTTATTCAAGAATATGGGCTGCCATTTAGAGATTTTTAATTTGATATGCACATGATTAGTGGCATACTAGCAAATTCCAACTTATGAAATGTTGGACACATTTAATAAGCTTCAACAAGTCCTTGCCAATACAAAAAGGTGGGTCGGTGCATTATGATCTCACTATGTGCCGGACCATTGGATCTATTTATGCAAACATACATTGTATGTTTCTATGACTCAAACATTGTCGAAAGATTACTCACTATATCTTGTCAAAATTTCAGGCGGTGAAAGGATCATTCTAATTAAAAAGAGAGAGGAGAAATGCCCTTAAGCAGAATGACAGAAAAACCACAGAGTCAATGTAAATGATTATTCATATATTGCAAGAGTAACAGATTGTGTACCTCTTCCTACATCAATATCCCTGAGATATTTTTTACACAATTATGCACTAAGTTTTTGGTGCAATCAATTCAAATCCCCTTGATCCTCTAGATTGATAGAGTTCCAGCCTGCTTTTGGATTTCTGCAACAATGTCTCCACCTTTTCATCTTGGTTCAACTGTGCCTGCTTTGTTGCCCATCCGAGCACTGAAAGCACCCCGGATTGAGCTAACTCCTTGCTATCTGGGACGTACAACGCAATGCAGCATAGCAGAAGCAATGCAGAATTCTTAACTACTTCATCACCAAAGTAAACAAGTTGAATCAAATGTCCTGCACCTCCAGCGCTTATGATTGCTTTGCAATGATCCAGGTGAAGGTAGTTATCATTGCAAGAAAATTTCGTGAGGGCAATGGCTGCTTCATTTGAAATCTCTGCTTCTTGTTCATTGAGCAGCTTTACTAATAGGCTAATCATCCTCGATCCTCTCTGTAGCTCGAAAAGTCCTAGCCAAATTTCCAATTGATCGAATGCACGGAATTAGCAGATTCAAATCTTCTTTCTCAATGATCCTCAGCAGTTTATCAACAACAGCTTTGCAAGCATTAGGCTTGAATGCTGACTTTCTCAAATCAGAATCTTTCTCTGCCAAAGCAGTGATTTCCATTACTTCCATCACGGAATTATACTGATCATCTTCAGTCCCTTTCTCCAAGAGTACTGCAAAGCAAAGCAGTGCTCTTGATTCAGTAATGCTATGGCAAATAGATGAATTTCCCTTGGCTAGTTTCCATAGAGCTCTTGCAGCCATTGCCTTCCTATAAGCCTTGGTAGCAGGATCCTCCAATTATCGCTCTTTATTACTGACCCTTGTAGGATATAGACTCTTCGGATGATATATTTGGTTTGCATCATTGATCGGAATCCGAGAGATGGTTTCATTGCCATGGTAGCAGTAACCACATTGTGCATCTAAGTAGGCTTCTTATTTCCTAATGGACGTGCAATGTGGCTATTATCGTCATACTCATTCACCTTGTGCACACTACTCACATTATTAGCTAAAGGAACAACATCAATCCATGTGATTTTGCTAACAATAGCGTACTTGTATGCTCCTGGATAGTCTCAAACGCGAGGTGACTAACAAGTAATCTGATTATGTTATGCTGCTGAAAAACATCTTGACATTTGGGGTGATGTGCAACAAGTTCAGAAACTGCCTAAGCCACCACCGCTTGAACTTTCATTAGACCTTCTTTGAGGATTTTTGCAGACACTAAGCACACCCCAGCATTCACCATGTGTTCGACATTTTCAGGGTCACATCCTAATAATCCAATTGCCTTTGCAGCATTCTCCTGACCCTCCAATTTTCCTTCCTTCAACAATTTCAACAGCGGTAATTCTCCACCTTCTTCAATGATCAATTTTCCATTCCGATCATTGTCTCTAGCCAGTGAAACCAATGATGCAGCAGCATCTGATTGATCATTGACGAACCAGTGTACAAAGTCATTATATGTTACCAAATAAAGCATAATTCATCAGCTGAGGCGGAAACACGGAGGAGCCAGGACACATCACCAATGGAATTCTCTATCTGTGAAGATGAGTTAAGGAAATCTGCAGCAGGGATGATGAAAAATATGCGCTTCACTAGTGCAGGGCAACATTTTCTGACTAAGGATAAAGCTTTTTCCAGGGCTTGTACAGCGTCGTGAATGATTCTCCTCATGGGCATTTCATTGTTGCTGGCTCGTGCTGCTCGATAAAGCAGCAGAGCCAGCTTCTCAGTCTTGGAGTTGAGCTCAGCACATTCTTGCTTGAACAAAATTGCCTCATCAGTTGCCTGATTCACCTGGTCAACTAATTGGATTGGCTTTGCCAGGATTTGCTTCACTGTGTCTGCCATCAACGACATACGTTTGCCTAATTTACCAGTATAACTATTCCAACAGACAATTTGTGATTTGAGTCAAAATACGCTTTGCTCTAGGTGAGGAATTCTTGCACTTTGTTTTGGTGTAAAATTGCAGACTAGAAGTTAAAAAATGGAGCCTTTATTTTAGTCCACTCAAGAATTTCTGACGATAAAAACCAAGAAATGGTCCAAAAATACCTAGTATATCAGACGAACAAAGAGATCAAGACTGTGAGGGAGGGAAAGAAAGAAGACTTTGACTTGAGTTATGCGAGTATAATACGTTGAAAATCTTTGGTCAAACAACTTGTATAGAGTTTATTTATTTTTTTGAGATGTCTCAATAATAGTGTATTAAAGAATATATCACTTGGTATAGATGTAACATTAGAAATACTCATTTTAGAATCTAAAATGTTAAAAATTATGTGACATCTTTACTTTTTGGTCCGTCCTAAAAAGAATGTAACTTTACTCTAATTGGAAAAATTTACCTTTAAAGTTCTTTTTTTTTACCTTTAATGAAATTATTCTCAGCCACACAAATATCTAAAAATAATTTTAGACCACAAGTTTTTAAAAATCTTCTTTTTTTTTCCTTAGATATCATGTCAAGTCAAACGGTATCACATAAAATGGGACGGACTGAGTAAAATTTTGGCTCCGCCTCTTCTAACAAACATTAGTGTAAAACATGGGGTAAGAAAAAAAATAGTGTGCAATGCATATTTTACTCCCTGATAAAAATATCTGATATTTCGAAGACGACACATCAGATCTTGTATACCAAATACTCAAATGTTGAGTTGGCAATGCCTTAGGTTAACAAATCTTCTAAATTGTCTCTTAATTTTGTTTGGAATGATCTTCACCATTTTTTAACGATCATGTGTGAAAATAGTTTCTAATGGAATGTGTTGCAGCACTTAATGGAGAAGCTTAGTTGACCCTAAAGCAATCCAACTGGAGGTAATCAGTTTTTACAAGTCTTTAATGGTTACTGCATCTCCTCATATCACCACAGTTAATAAGCTTACTATGAGGACTGCTCCAACTAGAAGTCATGAGCAGCAGATTGCTTTATATATCTGAAATATTTGACGGAATAAAATTAATAGGTAATGAACCCTGAGCTAGTTAAAGCATATAGCAGAAAAAGTATATCTCCCATATGCATGATCAGGATAGATATCCAGAAAGCTTATGACACAGTTGACTGGAAATATGTTGAACAGGGAATTCAGTTGTGTCTGAACAGTATCTATTCTCTGATGATTAATGGAGAGCTCGGTACTTGTTTTAATGTTGTTAGAGGATTAAGACAAAGGGAACTCATGTCCCCCTTTCTCTTTTCTATTGTGATGGGATACCTCAGAAAAATCTTGAAAGAGCTTAGCACTGAATAATCATCATCCAAGTGTCAAACTGGACATCACACATCTCATATTTGTTGATGTCTGCGAGAGAGGAGCTTGCTCATTGTCACAATTTCATGGAAGTTTGCAATGCTTACCGTAGCCTTATGACTTCTGGCATATTTAACAAAAAGTGCAATTTATTATGGAGGAGTCGAGTCAAGTACAAAGAGACTAATTCAGACTGCCCTAGGATACTCTCAAGGTACTCTGCCTTTTAAGTGCCTGGGTATACCTCTAGATACCTTTGATTGATACTGTGGTGGCCAAAATAATATCTTGGACCATGAAAAAACTGTCTTATGCTGGCAGAATTCAATTAGTCCAGACTGTTATTTTTGGAGTCCAAGCCTATTGGGCACAAATGTTTATCATCCCAGCAGAAGTATGACGAGAAGACTTTTACACTTTCACTCTGTCCATAGGAAGTAGGACTAAATTTAAAAAACAAGAAATATAAAATCTCATATAACAACATACAAATTATGTACCACAAGTTGTTGATGCAATCAACGGAATCCCCTGGATCCTCTGGATTGGTAGAGTTCCAGCCTGCTTTTGGATTCCTGCAACAATGTCTCCACCTTTTCATCTTGGTTCAAGTGTGTCTGCTTTGATGCCCATTCAAGCACTGAAAGCACCTCGGATTGAGCTAACTCCTCATTATCAGGGATGTGCAACGCAATGTAGCATAGCAGAAGCAATGCAGAACTCTGAACTACTTTATCACCAAAGTAAACAAGTTGAACCAAATGTCTTGCGCCTCCAGCGCTTATGATAGCTTTGCAGTGATCCAGGTGAAGGTAGTTATCATTGCAAGAAAATTTCGTGAGGGCAATGGCTGCTTCGTTTGAAATCTCTGCTTCCCGTTCATCGAGCAGCTTTACTAATGGGCTAATCATCCTCGTCTCTGTAGCTCGAAAAGTCCTAGCCAAATTCCCAATTGATCTAATGCACGGAATAAGAAGATTCAAATCTTCTTTCTCAATGATTCTCAAAAGTTGATCGACAACAGCTTTGCAAGCAGGCGAATTAGGATTGAATGCTAACTTTCTCAAACCAGAATCTTTCTCCGCCACAGCTGTGATTGCCATTACTGCCATCGCGGAATTATACTGAACATCTTCAGCTCCTTTCTCCAAGAGTACTGCAAAGCAAAGCAGTGCTCTTGACTCAGTAATGCTATGGCAAATAGATGGATTTTCGTTGGCCAGTTTCCATAAAGCTCTTGCAGCCATTGCCTTCAGATAAGCCTTGGTAGAAGGGTCCTCCGATTCTCGCCCTTTATTGCTGATCCCTGTAGAATAAAGACTCTTCTGATGATATGTCTGGTTTGCATCATTGACCGGAATCAGCTGAGACGGTTTCATTACTGTGGTGGCAATAACCACATTGTGCATCTGAGTAGGCTTCTTACCCAAGGGATGTGCGATGTGGCTATTATCATTATGCTCATCCACCCTGCGCCCACTAGTCACATTACTAGCTAAACAAACAGCATCAATCGACCTTGATTTGCTATCAATTGAATACTTGCTATGCTCCTGGACCGTCTCAAACATGAGATGGCTAACAAGTACTCTGATTATGTTATGCTGATGAAAAACATCTTGACATTTGGGGTGATGTGCAACAAGTTCAGAAACTGCCCAAGCCACCACTGCTTGGACTTTCATTAGACCTTCTTTGAGGATTTTCGCAAACACTAAGCACACCCCAGCATTCACCATGTGTTCGACATTTTCAGGGTCACATCCTAGTAATCCAATTGCCTTTGCAGCATTCTCCTGGCCCTCCAATTTTCCTTCCTTCAGCAATTTCAACAGTGGTCCTATTCCACCTTCTTCAATGATCAATTTTCGGTTCCGATCATTGTCTCTAGCCAGTGAAACCAATGAAGCAGCAGCATCAGATCGATCAATGACCGAAGCAGTACACAAAATTGCTATATGTTCCCAGATGAAATACAATATAGGCTCATTAGCAGCAATAGGAGGAAGTCCTAAGTACCCATCAGCTCGCTCGTCAGCTGAGGCAGAGACACGGAGGAGCCAGGACACATTACTAATGGAATTCTCTAACTGTGAAGACAAATTCCGGAAATCTGCAGAAGTGATGATGGTAAATACACGCTTTAATAGTCCCTGAGTGCAGCATTTGCTAACTATGGATATAGCTCTTTCCAGGGATTGTGCAGTGTCGTCAATGATTCGACTCATGGGGCGTTGGTATAGCTCGTTGCTGGCTCGTGATGCTCGACGAAGCAGCACAACCAGCTTCTCAGTCTGGGACTTGAGCTCAACACATTCTTGTTTAAGCAAAACTGCCTCATCAGCTGCCTGGATCACCTGGTCTGCTAATTGGATTGGCTTTGCCAGAATTTGCTTCACCATGTCTGCCATCAGCTGGGATTTTCGTCTAACTAGTGTCTAGCAGTGGGATATGTAAAATCAATTTTGAATTACCTTCCCACAATACTAGAAAATTTGTTTTATTCCAAGGCAATTCAACGATTTATATATGTATTATTACAAGGAAATTCAATGATTTATATATTTGTCTTATTACAAAGGGACTCAACGATTTATATAATGCGGATAAAGAACTTACTTTTGCCTTATTTGGAGCATAATTACTTTGTCAAATATATATTCTGCTCTATATGAGGAACTTTTGCTCTTTATTTTGCAAAATTGCAGATCAGAAGTCCAAAAACGGATTCTGTATTTTGCCCACCCAAGAATCTTGATGACAAAAACCAAGAAATTGTCAGAAATCAATGACTAAAAAACATTAAAAGTTGTGACAAAGTGGGTGTTTGATGTAATTTTTGCTTTGCTGTACGTACCATGTATATATCAAATGAAAAAGGAAACCAAGAAAGAAGACTTTGACTTGGGTTTTGCAAGTGGATAAGCTTCTATTGGACGTTTGGATATGGAAAAGTTAGTTTTTGGTGGCTTGATTATTATTTAATTAATTAGTACGCTAGTTAATATCCGTTTTAAGAATTACTAATTTAAATTCACATTATACAAAATTTATCAAATTAAAATAAAATTCAATTATGATAAAAGATCATATTTATCTATACCATGTTAAAAGCATAAAGATCATTAGAAATGTTGTTGACTTTTTGTCTTTCATTAAAAGTCTCTTTTTGCAGGCGGTTCAGAGTTGAGGAGGTTATAAGGGCTATTAGTAGGATGAAGAGAGGGAGGGCGATCGGACCTAATGAGATTCCGATAGATTTTTGGACGAATATGGTCAAGGATGGCATAGAGTGGCTGACTAGACTGTTCAATGCTATTATGAAGACTACCAAGATGACGGATGAATGGAGGAGGAGTACAATGGTTCCGCTATACAAGAACAAGGGTGATATTCAAAACTATAATAATTACAAGGGTATGAAGTTGTTAAGTCACACTATGAAGGCATGGCAGAGAGTGGTGGAGATGAGGGTGAGAAAAGTAGTTTCCATTTCAGAAAATCAGTTTGGATTCATGCCAGAGCGGTCGACTACTGAAGCAATTCGCTGTGTTCGGAGATTAGTGGAGAAATATAGGGAAAGAAAGAAGGACCTTCATATTGTGTTCATTGATCTCGAGAAGGCCTAAGACAAAGTCCCGAGAGATGTCCTATGGAGGTGTTAAGAGGTGAAAGGCGTCTCAATGGCATATATTAGAGTGATAAAGGACATGTACGATGGAGCCAAAACTCCGGTAAGAACGGTGGGAGGAGACGCAAAATATTTTTCTTTGAGATGGGACTTCATCAAGGATCTGTGTTGAGCCCTTTTCTGTTTGCTTTGGTGATGGATGAGCTGACGCGATCTATCCAAGAGGAAGTCCCATCGTGTATGCTGTTTGCAGATGACATAGTACTGATTGATGAGACCCGAACCAAAGTTATGATAGGTTAGAGGTTTAGAGACACGTCTTGGAGTCCAAAGGTTTCAAACTGAGCGGGACCAAAACAAAATACTTGGAGTGTAAATTCAATGTTGCAAGGGAGGAAGCAGACATTGATGTGAGGCTTGCCGCTCACCCTATCCCCAAGAAGGAAAACTTTAAGTATCTAGGGTCCATCATCCAGAGTAGTGAGGATATCGATGATGATGTCACACATCGTATTGGGGCAACATGGACAAAATGGAGGCTGGCCTCTGGAGTATTGTGTGATAAGAAGATACCACCTAAACTCAAAGGTAAGTTCTACGGAATGGTGGTTAGAACGTCTTTATTGTATGGGGTGGAGTGTTGGCCAATAAAAAATGCACATGTACAGAAAATGCAGGTCGTAGAGATGAGGATGCTAAGATGGATGTGTGGTCACACCGGGAGTGATAAGATCGGGAATGAGACCATTCGGGAGAAGCTAGAGGTGACCCCTGTAGCTGACAAGATGAGGAAAGCGAGACTGCGATGGTTCAAACATGTGCAGAGAAGGAGTACCGATGCTCCTGTTAGGAGGTGCGAGAGGCTGGATTTGGGAGTTATATGGAGGGGTAGAGGTAGACCGAAGAAGTTTTGGGGGGATGTGATCAGACAAGATATGGTGAAACTTGATCTCACCGAGGACATGACCTTAGATAGGAAGGAGCGAAGGTCGCGAATTAGAGTAGCATGCTAATAGGTTAGATAGGTAGGAGTTGTCCGATGTCATATTTATCTGCCTTATATATGTTAATTGTCTCGTATTTACTTGTTATCATGTGCTTTTCGCTATTAATCGCTCTTCCTATTCACTTTATCTTTCTCTCCCTTTCTTGTTTTTCATATCTAGCTTATTCTGCTTATGGGTTTTGTGACGAGGGTTCCCGGGAAACAACCTCTCTACCTCTATGAGGTAGTGGTAAGGTTTGCGTACATTCTACCCTCCTCAGACCCCACTTGTGGGATTTCACTGGATATGTTGTTGTTGTATTAAAAGTCTCTTTAAAAAACGGTGTTTTTATTTTTCTCCGCAAATTATGATTTAATATAAGGAATCTTAAAATATATGGAGTCCTAAATATAAAAAAATCCTAAAACTAAGTTGAAATACTACTAATTTATTTTCTTTCTAAATAACATAGTATTAAGCAATGCAAATTTAATTTAGATTATTATATTTTTGCTTTATTTTTGTAGTATATTTTTATAAATTATTATCTGATAGTAACATTTGATAATTTATTCTTTTTATATAATTTGTTGTTTTTAAGATTATCAAGTTTTATTATTTTATAATTATTAATGAAGATATACAAAGTTATAACTACTATTTATACGAATTTTTTGTAGTTTTTGGAATCATTTTAGAATTAATTTTTTTAAGTAAATAATATTGCTTACATGAATTGTCTCTCTTTATTTAGGTTTAGATTGATTATTCTTTCAAAATTGTCATCGGTGAAAAAACAAGTTTAGGTTTAGAATTTTTTTATCAATTAAAATCTTGATAGCACCTATGATTGAAGAGATAAATTTGCGTGAGATTTTTTAAATTTTAGTTTGTTCTTGAAATTTATGAGTTTATGAGTATTGAATTCTACTTGAGTTCATTTCCTTTGCAGGTTCACCTTGATCTGGTATAAGCAAAGATGTTTTTGTAGGTATATAAGAAATTCAAGTAGGAAACTTATGCTTTTATGATTTTGACAAATTAAATAAGGTTCACATAATTATTTATCCATTTAATTATTTGTTTAGCTAGGAATATTATATACTTCTATATTTTAGAATAGGCGGAATGACCTAATAAACCCTTATACTTAGTCCCGTTTGTCACCTAGGATCTTATACTTAGAACTTTGCCAATTAAACCCTTGTACCCACTCAAAAAGTACATTTTAAACACTTTTTTCTGACCTGGCATCCTAAGTGGCATACCAGGTCATGTGCGTGAGATTCACCCCATTTTGGAGCGTGAAGGGTTTGTAAAAACCCCTTTAACAGTCATCTTCTTCCCCAAATGCCAAATATTATAAATTACCATTTCTTCTTCTCAAAAATTTTAAATTTTCTTCTTGTTTTTGTCTCTCCAAATGAAGTTTCTTCTTGTTAGCGATAATTTCTTCTTGAAAATTTATTTTTTCTGTGTAAGTGGGTTTTGCTCTTGCTCTTGTTTCAAAAAAAAATTCATCCATTTTGTTTCTCTAACACAATGGATAACTGTACTACCCATTCTACTTCAGCTCATTCCTACAGAGTTTTACATAAATTGTCTTTTTTTTCTTGATTTGGGTTTAAGCTAACCTGGAAAAGACAAGTTTTTTTGGTAAGTTGGAGTTGGATTTTCGGTGGGTTTTGTTTCTTGAGTTGAATTGGAGCTGAATTGAAATAAAAAATGATGTGGCAAATCTGATTTTGTTCAGATTTTGGGAATGCAGAGAGATGAGAAGCAAATCCCTGTTTCACTTCTTATTAGATCCATCTATCTTTTTTTTTTTCAAAAATCGAACACCCTTTTCGATCTTGGTTTAGAAAAGTTGCTGAAAATTATGATTTGATTGCAATGGCGCCAGAAGAAAAATGTGTTGTTTTGTATGGTAAATATGAGCTTGGGAGAATCTTGAGTCAAGGTACCAGGCGGTTGTGTTACTCTCCTCTCTGGTTTTTTGGGGCTGAAGAAGAAGGGGTTGGTAGGGAAAAATGAGAATTTTGATTTTTTGATAAAAAAATTGTTGAAAAAAATAAAAATGATGTGGCAAATCTGATCTGACATGGAGTGTGACATCAGCGGGATTGAGAAACACGATAAGTTGGAGGGGTTTAAAATGTACCTTTTGAGTGGGTACAAGGGTTTAGTTGGCAAAGTTCTAAGTATAAGGTCCTAGGTGACAAACGGGATCAAGTATAAGGGTCTATTAGGTCATTCAGCCTTTAGAATAATTTCTAACTTTCTCTAGAAAGATAAAAATTTTGTTACTACTATATCATATTTATATCTAGCATGTCAAATTAGTAGTGGATGAAATAGTAACAGAAAGTATTGTGTGCAGATTGAGGAAGAGGATTTGCGTGCTTACCTATAAAAACATTATTTGTTTTTTTGTTTGAACAAAGGTCAATTTAACTTTTCATCTCCCGAGTAAAATAAATTAGGATTTTTTGTGAGTTTATAATTGAAACTCTTATAAGTGGTATACTGCTAAACTCTTATAATTGGTATATGATTGAGATCGTATTTGCATAAAATAGTGCAAGCTTGTATTTTTTAATTAGTACCTTGAAAATTCATTTATATTGGTGATATGAATAGTAAGGAGCGTTCTTTATTTAGGAAAAATTCCTTAAATATTTATATAATATGAACTATAATCTTAAAAGATTAAGGAGTCCTAAGTTATATAGTAAGATGAAATACATGGAGAATTAATGTTGATGGATTTATTTTTGCGTGTGTTTACATGATAAAGGAATCCTAAAAATATTTAGAATAATAAGTAATAAATATTCTGAAATTCATTAGGATCATTATCATCAATCAAAGTTTTGAATTTATGTTTAATCCTCCCCTTACGTTGATATTATTACGCCTTATGTTGATAATGATCATGTTTTCTGCTTACTTTACGTCACTTGTATGCTAGTTTTCTCCTACTTTTAGACATTGGATTGATTCATGTAATAATTATTAGAGTCTTTATAGGTTTTGAATTTTTCTTTTCTTTGTTACATACGCTAATTTTAGTGCTTTTTTAAATTTATTTCTTGATGAGTTATTTTGTATTATCTATTTTAGCCTATGAATATAGTAAGACGACTACCAAGCTTCAATTAATAAGCTGGTCGAATTTGGAGTGTGGTCTTTTTTTCCCTAGAATTAATGTTGATAGTTTTATTTTCCTCGTGTAGGATTGCATAAACTAAAACGTTCACCCTTTTTGGCATGTATGTTCGAAATCCAATCAGAATGATCTACTATCTTAATTAAATCAATATAATAGTAACAAGAAAGCTAAAGAAAGGATGACGTAGACAAGAAAAAGAAGTCCTCGAATAAATACAGTAAGAAAAAAAATAATGCCACCAAAAAGTAATGTCAATAAAGTATTAAAATTTTTAATTTTTTCAAATTCATGAATCCTTTGACCTCTATAAAGGAAATAGTCCAGAATCTTATTCATCAATCATCTCAATTTTTTTTATCAACTTTGTCATAACTTTGACTAGATTTTCAAGTTTTATTTATTTTGAAATTTTCTTTTTTGTTTCATGTCGTGATTTGAATAAGATAATTGTAATTGTTATATCAACTTAAGTTGTTTATTTTCAAAATAAATGTCGGTATAATAATATTCATTTTTCATTCTTCAAACAAATATCACATATATTTTAACGTTGATTACTATTTTTAATAATATTTTTGTAATATTTTTTTTATCGACGCGATGAACAAGTGTAAAAAGCGGTAATCTAAACTAGTCCCCGCTATACACAGTGAGCTAATTGGTTTTACAAGGATAAACTCGTCTTTTTATATTGGCCAAACACATACACCTTTAAACTTGGCCCTAAATTTTATTTTGGCACTCCAACTCAACCTTGTTCCATTTTAACCCTTCAACTTCAATTTTCATATTCCATTTTGACACTTCTATCCAAGAAATCAACAAAATGGGGGGAGCATACTTCACATGTCATGACATGACATAAAAATCAATTAAAAATACATACACAACTCCTCTAACTTGACTTTTTATTTTTCATTTTGACACTTTATCTTGCCTTTATTCTATGTTAACCTTTCGATTTTATTTTTTATGTAAAATTTAAACACAATTACTAATTTTATAAAAAAAATTATTTTTATATTTGTTCTTTATTTTAGTATCGACGTTTGTTCGTTAGTTTTCAAAAAAAATCTTAAAGAACTAATTAAAGTGTGTTGGTTTTCTTTTTTAACTAATTAATTAAATTAAAGAACATCATATATTTTAATTCTTTTTCACATTCAAGCTTTTTGGATTTAACTCAAATACTAGTTCACGTTTTTTGTATCCACAAAGTTTTGTGAGTTAAATCTACAAAGTTTGAATATGAGAAAAATAAAATATATGATGTTATTTAATTTAATTGATTATTTAAAAAAGAAAATCGACGCACTTTCCTTGGTTGTTTTTAAAAAAAGATATATAGATAAACTCTAAAAAAAAATTATTTTTTAAATAGTTGTCTGTTAATTCTTTAAGAATTTTTTTTTAAAAAAATAATGGACAAATATCGATATTAAAATAAGAAAATAAAAATAAAGAAAAAATTTAAAAATAAAAAAAAATTTAAAAATAAAAAAATTATAAAATTAGTAAGTAAACTTTTAAGAAAATATACAAGTTTGCCCCCTTAAATTACGTTTACCAATTTATTTACTTTTCTACCAACTAATTTACATATTTACCAAGTCCAAATTTCTGAATTTTTAATTAAAATAATGAATTTTCCTTTTTTTTTTTAATTTTTGACAAGGTGATGTAGACCCGCATTTAATGCGGGTCAGACTTCATTAAATGGAGCATTAAATGCGGTCAGAGGTTATTAAATGCACCACATCAATTTTTTTTTTTTTAATAAACAAAATGTACTATGTTAAAATTGATTTTTCATCTTCTTCTTTGTTGTATTATTATTTGTTTAGCAAGAATTTCTCTCCTTCTTCTTCACAACGTTCCTTCATCTTCAGGTATGTATTTATTGAACTTTATTTTTTGGTTTTCGTTTTGAGTCGGGTTCTAGTAATGGTCATCTCCCATTTTTTGTAAAGGTTATCTCAACCCGTTTTTTTTTAATTTTTTTTGCACTCAATGTCGTTGTTCTTCCTTCCAACTTCTTTTTTCGTTATTTTCGAAAGTTATGAAATTTTTTGGATTTGTTGTTGTTCTTTCAGTGGGTTCTTGGTATTTTGTATTGCGGGTTGCTTTCAATAATCTTAAGATTCAAGTAATGGTCATCTCCCATTTTGTGTAAAGCTTATCTCAACCTTTTTTTTTTGAATTTTTTTGCATCCCATGTCGTTCTTCTTTCACTGTTATTTTCCTTCACTGTTAGATGGGCTTTATTTTTTTGTTTGCAACTGCTAATTAGGGGGTCTTTGACTTTAGCATGTGTTGTATATCCTCTTGTTTGTATGTAATTTGTTTTTTTTTTTGCAGCAAATGTTTGTTTGTATTGCAAATGTTGGTGTATTTTTTTTTGGTTTTAGGCATGGCTGTGAGTTGGTATTTTTTATGGTGTCCAACTATGGATGCCGGTTTGGGGATAATGGTATTGCTGATGGTAAGTTTGTATGCTAATCTGGTAATTGGATGTTTTTTGTTATGTATGCTGTTTTGGTATGCATGATGGTAGTTTGTATGGTTTTGTTTTTGTTTACTGATTTTTGGTATGAAAGATGTAAATTTTTGGTGTAGTTTATGGTATTATTCATTATTGTCAGAATTGGTATTTTTATACGGTATTGCTGATGGTAAGGTCGTATGCTAATTTGGTAATGAGATGGTTTTTTGTATATTTGCTATTTTTGGTATGCATGATGGTAGTTTGTATGGTTTTGTACATGTTTACTGATTTTTGGTATGAAAGATGTAATTTTTTGGTGCATTTTATGGTATTCTTCATTATTGTCACACTTGGTATGTTATATGGTATTGTTGATGGTAAGTTTGTATGATAATTTGGTAATTGGATGGTTTTGTTATGTTTGCTGTTTTGGTATGCATGATGGTAGTTTGTATGGTTTTGTTCATTTTTACTGTTTTTTGGTATGAAAGATGTAATTTTTCTGGTGTAGTTTATGGTATTATTCATTATTGTCAGATTTGGTATTTTTATATGGTATTGCTGATGGTAAGGTTGTATGCTAATTTGGTAACGGGATGGTTTTTGGTATGTTAGCTATTTTGGTATAGCTAATGGGTATGATTATGTTCAGATCGGATCAAAGTCTTTTGACCCAGCCTTCTGTCGATTATGTTATGGCACTTTATTATGGGATTATGGCACCAAAAAAAATGAGAATGGTGTCATAAGTGAAAGTGAGGTGACGGGGAAGGTGGTCAGCCGCTTTGGTGGTCCGAGGAGGCAGGTTGAGCATGTTGGACAAAGTGAAAGAGTACCGGCATCCAAGTATGTTCCGAGGAGGAAATCGTAGTTTTTAATTGTATTGTTGGACATAATATACCCCCCCCCCCCCCCCCCGCAGATTTTGTGAACAATGTTGTATATTTTTTTTTCCCAGTGGATTGATTTTTAATATTAAATTTCCATTTTTTCGTTCTAGTTGTTTTTTTTTTCAATTGTTATTTGGTGTAAATTTGCATGTTTCACTGTCCCAGGTTAAAGCTATGCGTACTGACATGTTTTTTATTTTAAATTTATTTCACAACATCCCCATTACACCTAAATGAAAACCATTCGTAATATCACAAGTATACCAAAGAAATACTATTAGTATCTTCACTCCCAAAAAAAATAAAATAAATGTTTGTGATATTTCGTGACGTTTATGCAGGCACTATGCATAATTACCCCACACGTATATGTCCAATGGGATGAATAATTAACCTCCTTACCAATTTTTACAAATCCTTCACAAAACCAATATGGAACCCATGTTGTATACCACAAACAACACCAAACAACTGGAATTGGTCTCTTCACTAATGGAAAATATTTATCATTGTTATATTATTAATACTTGCAAAGGATTGTATCAAACACTAGGCTGACCAAACCCCATCCAATAAAAAAGCCTTTGGTCAACACCTTATTAAATACCCCAAAAACATTCCCTCCATTTTATCTTTTGGGTAAAGATTATGCATGAAAAAAATGGAGGACAAAGGCCCCCAACCGTACCGCATTGATGTGCCCTCCCTTTATAGGGTGTGGTAGGCTGCCATCATTCCATCAAATCAATTAATTTGATTTGATGGGTCTACTTCTAATAAATATTTTCAATACATTTCCCATAAATATTTTTTAAAATACCATAATTAATACATAACATTTTTTAGTTGTGTAGAATAAGACAAATATGTAGGAACATCTTAATAAATATTTAATTCCACGAAATTTTCTACAATTACCTTCTTATTTTTTTTTTAATAAAAAATTGTATTATCAATTATTTTTTTATATTGTAAATTTTTTTCTATTATGACAATATCAATTATACGTAAGACTAATTTTTTCGTGAACACCAAATTTTTTTGTTCATAGTACAATCATTTTACGCTTTACATTACGTTTATACATTGAAAATTTTATTCTCCAATTGGGAAGAACATACTACTTCTTTGTTAATTATTAAAAAAAAAATTAAAAAATTAAACAAGAAACCCATTTCCTACACCAACTTCTAAATCTTTTAAATATCATCAATTTATTCTTCCTTTTCACCACCTATCACATCACACTTTAATCAACTTTATCATAAAAAAAAACACTCTCTTTCCTACTTTTTAATAAAAGTTGGTATAATACAATATTGTTGCAATTAATATAGTAGATATATAATTAAATAATATACCTGTTGTCTCCCACCTCCCATCATACTTCAATAAAATTGATACCACTCTTTCAGTATTCATGGTTATTGTTCAAAGAAAAGCCTTTGTTTTTCAAGCCTTTTGTGTCCAAGAAATAAGCACATGGTCAATAACTTATTAAATACACAAAAATACATTCCATCCACTTTATCCTTTGGGTAAAAAAAATTCATGAAAAAAATGGGGGACAAAGGCCCCTACCGTACCCCATTCTTGTGGCAATCCCTTCATAGGGGGATTGAGGTTGTCATAATCCCATCAAATCAATTAAATGGATTTGATGGGTCCTCTTCCAAAACTTATTTTCAATACATCTTCCATAAATACATTTCAAAATACCATTATTTAAACATTACCTTTTTTAATTGTGTACAATAAGACAAATATGTAGGAACATATTAATAAATATTTAATTCCATGAAATTCACTACAATTTCCTTCTTATTTTTTTTTAAAAAATAAAAAATAACAATTAAATTTATTATATTGTAAATTTTTTCCTATCTTCACAATATGAATTATACGTAACACTAATTTTTTTCGTGAACACAAAATATTTTGGTTCATAGTTCAATCATTTTTACGGTTCACATTACGTTTACACATTGAAAATTGTATTCTACAATTGGGAAGGACATAATACTTCTTTGTCAACTATAAAAAAAATAAAATAATAATAAACAAGAAACCCATCACAAACACCAATTTCTAAATCTTTTAAATATCATTAATTTATTCTTCCTTTTAACCACATATCACATCACACTTTAATCAACTTTATCATAAAAAAAAATACTCTCTTTTCTACTTTTTAATAAAAGTTGGTATAAATTTGGTAATTTAAATAAACTTGGTAATGCCTTGTAATTTCATAAGCTAAAAAGGGCATTTTTGAAATCCACCCAATTAGTAATTGTGTTTAAAAGCTACATATAATATAATATAGTTGAAAGATTGAAATAGAACAAAGGCAAAGAAAATGTCAAAATAAAAAATAAATTCAAGTTAGAGGAGTTGTGTATGTATTTTTAATTGACTTTTATGTCATGTCATGACACGTGAAGTACACTCTCCCCATTTTGTTGATTCCTTATATAAAAGTATCAAAATGGAACATGAAGATTGGAGTTTAAGAGTTAAAATGAAACAAGGTTGAGTTGGAGCGTCAAAAATGAAATTTAGGGGCAAGTTTAAAGGTCTACATATGTGTTTGACCATCTTTATTTGTCCAATATTGACTCGATACGCCATTTAAAGAGCAACAATTAGAATAACAATTTTATTATATCACTTTTTGAATACAATAAACTCAATGCTTAGAGAAAATGTCTATAGTTAGTAATAAGAGTAAATTAGAAACTAAGTGATGATTTCTATTTGAAGTTTTCAAGTTGAACAAGCAAAAATGAATATCAATTTTGTTATAGTGGACAAATAAAAATGAACGAAAAAAGTAGCAACATCCGAACGAAATTATTTAGAAAAGTATACACAAACAACATGCCCAATGCAAATAAATAAATAAAAATCGGTTGTGTAGATAATTTCATTAACAATGTAGTTTAATTAACCATATAACTTATTTATTTTTTCCAGATTCTTAATACACATTTTTCAGTTGCTATAGGCAAAGTTGCAACTTACATATATATATATATATACACATTGTAATTATATGCAAAGTTCCTTAAATAATTTTATTCTTTCCTTTGATTAGTTTTATGAAAATTATAGTAGAATGTAATATTCCCTTTATTTCAAAAGAAAAAATAGGTCTAATTTCATTCGGCACAGAACTTTGGAAATAAAAAATATTATTTTATGGAGAAAATAAATTATGTAGTAGTTCTACCAACAAGTTGACTCCGTGGCCCAATGGATAAGGCGCTGGTCTACGGAACCAGAGATTCTGGGTTCGATCCCCAGCGGAGTCGTCTTTTTTATTTAACGAAAATAACACTCAAGTCATGGAGAAATCTCCAATATATTTATTATCTAAGTGGAAAAAGATAATACATATGATCATAGGACTCTATTTTAAAGCAGATCAAGTAGGTTTGGGATTTCAGTGGGGATCCATTCATGTCCATGAAGAAAATTTCGAACACTATAAGTAGAAGCTTCATCATATGAAAGTATTTTTTCCCACTTCACTCTTCCCTCTAGGTTAGCTCCTGGTCCTCTGTTATTATACTCAGCAAAATATATATCTTCTGTATTTCCATTCCATTCAGCCCAACCTTGTGGATCAATAAACTCATCTAGGTAACTTGTCATCACGATTGCTCGCGAGTAATTCTTCCAAGGCCTTCCAAGGAACACTCGTACCTTTGGCTCACGCTCGCGCAGATCTTGTTCCACATTGATGGTGCAATCTTGAAGGACAATACCAGTATCTTCATCTTTGTGTTTTCTTCCTTGGGCAGTTATGGTCACTTCATTTTGAATATCTTCAGGTTTTCTAGCATATATACTGCAATTTTGAAGTAGGGCTTTTGCATTACCAAATATGAAGTCCACCGTACCATAGACTTGACAATCTCTGAAAAATTGTACACCTTTTTTGGTGTAAAGTGTATCTTGGTAACCATCGAATTTGGATCGATAGAACGCAACATGGTCAGCTGAAATACTCGCCGCCACTGCTTGGTGCATGGCTGGTCCAGCAGTATTCTGGATTGTGATGTCTTGTGCTATGAAGCCATCTCCACGGATATCTGTTTGGAACAAATAACATAATAAAAATGTAGTATCAACCTTACCTAATAAAACATACGATATAGTAGCCAGCAAATATATAAGATAAATTAATTGTTGACTTTATGTTTTGGAAATAATGTTCAAAGATAAATCCAGATAAGGGTTCAATGTAATACAAGAACTTAGGAACATAGAACATAAGATAAATAAATACGTGACACTAATATTTATAATCTTGAAATGAATTTACTGACCTACAGTGGCAGTCTCATTTGTTTTGAAGCCAGTGCCGTTGCTTTTACATCCAGTTATGATGGTACGGTCTATTCCTTCCCCAATGAATGTTATATTCTTCTTATGTTTATGAACAAAAACATATTCATTATATATCCCTTCTTTAATCTGTATGTTGTATCTCCTTTCACTGTTATTTGGAGCTGCTTGCAATGCCTCTGTGATGGACATGAAATTTCCACTTCCATCTACTGCAACTACAGCATCGAAAGCCCAAGGCGAAAACGGAGGAACAGGAAGAGGAGGAGGAGGAGGGGGAGGAGACTGGCTCTCTAAACCCCAAAATAATGTTGATAATAAAGCTAATAAACCAAGTGTCATCTCTTTCCTCTGTATACAACTAGTTAGATGTTCCTTCACACAAAAAAAGAAAAAAATTATGATAAAAGAATAAAAGAGCTAGTAATAATATTCTTGGGAAATCTTAGTCAGTGTTTCGTCATAAATATTATAATACTTTTTTTTACTATTAAATTTGATCAAATTTTGATAAGCTAAAGTTTCGTTTCATAAAACATTAAAATCTATGGTCAAATAAGAATTAAATAGTTAAGTTGATTGACCAGTGAGAGTTTGCTTCCCATGTTACAATCCTTTTCCCCATCCTCAATTTTAAAAAAAACTATTACTATTTCAAAAAAAATAAAATAAAAAAATTTAGCTTTTATATTTATTTTCAAATTATAGCTCATTTAATAAAAGATAACAAGTAATTATTCATAACTTCTGAAAATATTAATAATATATTTATTTTAGTATTATCCTTATTAATGTGATTTTAGAAATTTAAATTTAGCTTTAAGGGTGTAATACTCTTTGTAGTAGCGATCCTTATATATTGTATTAACAATCGAAATATGATTAAAAGAAAAAAAAATTCTATTTAATAAGGCTTCTTCCTATATAGATATTTAATAATATACTAATCGACAATTAGAAAAGAGCAAGTGATACTTAATATCTTAAAAAATAAAACAAGCAGTCTGATGCCTTTACATACAATAAAAATATAATTAAGTTCAAACGCCCAAAGAAGAAAAAGAAATTAATTAAGCATCAAACTTACTTAATGCCTTAATATAGTAATTCAGCAAAGTATAAAGTTACCTGGAAATTTTGAATCAATATCTCTTACTCCCCAAATTCTGATATGGTGGACAATAAGATAGAGTTACGTATATATATGGAGAAAATTAATTCAACAAATTAAATACATTTTTAGCATGGCTATTAATTGGTTTTTACTTGATTTAATAACATATTTATTTATATGAAACTTGGATAATTAAACCATCAGTTACCCTACTTGAAAATGGAAACGGACATTGATGCTGAACTTTAAGATAATATGCTTTTATGAAAGTTAACTAAAAAATGAAAATTAATTCATCTTCTTTATAAGGTGGCTCAAGTTTTATTCTTAATTAATTAATTAGAACTTACTGAACTTGGTCAGGAACTTAAACATCAACTAATTGATGAGTTTATAACTGTAGGTAGTAAACTACTTAAGTTAAATTAATGGATGCATCCATAACAGACGTCTTTTTTTTTTTCATTCATATACATCATTTTGTTTAATAAAAGGCAAAAAATTCAAATAACATTTCTAAGAGCCTATACATATATATATAAATTTTTATTTGTTAGCGGTTTCAATTTGTGCATATTCAGTATTGTTCTTATTCAAATACATTTATTTATTTTAATACTATAAATAAAATAGTCGATAAAATACATAGGCCAAATTTAATACAAATACTAAAGTGGCATATGAAATATTTCTCACTCGACATGGATAAAAAGTATGTACTAAAGTGGCTCATATATGCTTTTCTATATTTGGATTGATTCTCGTTAATATAGTAATGAGTTAGTATGTACTAGGTATTTCATTAGTTGATCATTTTTTCCATGTGCATATTATAAAATTATAAATAAATAAAATAATTTTTTGACTTTAGTTCTTAAAAAACTTCTTGAAAATTTTACAAACAAATATGAACACTTCAAAAAAAATTAGTTACAAAAATTATTAATTACATATGTGAAGTTGAATTACATATATTCATAGATAAATATTAATCGATCTACTTCTTATGCTTATTTTGGTGGGTTTCTTTCTATCTTCAATGTTGTTTCCCTTGTATTAAGACCCCAAAGTCCCTTCAATTCTGAATTTTCTTTTTTTTTCTTTTTTTATTTGGAGTTTGAAAAATGCAAATAGAAGGGAGAAGAAGGATTAGTGCTTCCTCCATCTGATTTTATGTGACATTATTTAATTTGGTATGATGTTTAAAATAAAAAGACAAATATTTAAAATTTGTGGTCTAAAATAATTATATATATATATATATATATATATATATATATATATATATATATATATATATATATATATATATATATATAAGTATTTTTGTGGGATGTGTAAGACTTAATATCGATGGATTTGGGGGTCCTCCCCTTTTTCCTTGAACTATGTGCCAACATAGGAACGTTACCATTATCGAAATGATCGGGTCGTAAAGAATGGCTATTCGTTTATTGTGTCTTGATATGATTCTTGCAAGTCCTTCTGAAATGGTGTGTCCCGTAAGGAAGGTGATCATCCCCGAAATGATGTGTTCCGTAAGGTGTGATGTAGATTACCCTTGGCAAGTAATCTTCTCCCTACCGGTGGGAGGTCCCAATCGGTCCATTCATGTAATAGCTCGCATAGATTTGGTTTGTCGGTTATAGTCCATCCCCGTTATATAGGAACATTATCGCGTTGCACGCATCATGAACTTCATGGCATCTTGTATACTAAATTCCTTTGCTTATATGATCTTTGGATATTATGTGCCCTTGTTATCTAACATGGATATATAGGTTTGGTAAGTCACATGCATTGCATGCCCGCATACTTAGTACATTCAAACGTACTAACGCATACTCTATGCCTACATGATTTTACCATGTAGGGATTGAGCAATTTAAGTACCAGCCGCAGGACGAATAGTCCTTCTTAAAGATATTTTTGCGGTGAGCCCCATTTTCCGAGGGCAAGATTTTGTTCTGGTATTCCTTATGTATATATTCTTTTGTTGAGGGTGAGCCTGGAACTTGTCCTGGACCCCGTTCCTTAACTAGAGGCACATTTTAGGCGTTTTGTAAAAACCTTGTTATCTTGCTTATCTTATAAGAAATGCTTTATTTTGGGACTTGAATTTCTGTTATTTTAATCGCTTGTCTTTAAAAAAAAAAAAAGGAGAGCTCTTGAACCAAGCTCCGTAGATTCTGAAATTTTGAGGCTTGTTTGGGGACTTTCGGGTCCCCATTCGCCGTGTCACATCTCGACCCGGACCCCAGGTCGTGATATTAATCCTCTGTGATACCCTGTCGGTATATTTATACCCTATTAGTATATCATATAAGTTGGACATTGAAGTCAACATGACGTTTGTGCATAAATTTTAATAGAGGGGGGAGTAAATTGTAAAGGGGCATATGGATGTAAAAAGTTTACTTCAAAGAGGCATAAGCATAGTTTTTCTTTTTAAAAAAAATATTTTTGTTGCTATATTTTTTTTATAAAAAGAAAGGAAAACTTTTGCTTTTCTAAAAAATCTTTTTCATGTATTAATATTGTAGAAGTGTGTATCAATATTGTATAGAAAGTAGCTATATTATATAAATTATGTATCAACATCTATCAACATTATATAAATAGTATGTAAACGTGCATCAATATTATATAAATTGTATATAAATGTGTATCAATATTATATAAATAGATATTAATGTATCAACATTATATATTTTCTCCGTATAAAAAAAAGACCTAGTTTGACTTGGCACGAAGCTTAAGAAAATAAAAATGACTTTTTAATTTTGTGGTTGTAAATTAAAGTTAGTCAAATATACCAAAATGCCCTTTGATTTTGCGACCTTAAACATGTCACATAGAAAGTTGAAATTAAAATATTGCCAAAAAAGGAAAGGGTCATTCTTTTTGAAAAGACTAAAAATCAAAACTAAATCATTCTTTTTTAAATAGAGGGAGTATATATGGTGCATAATTGTGTATCAATATTGTATAAATAATTATATAATGTATGAATATCGATATTTATTTGACTATCATCCATTCCCATCTTAATAAGTAAAAGAATAAATAAGAAATAATAAAATAACATAAACAATATCTTTTATAAAAGAAGTAAAATAATTAAAAAAGAAACAAAAAAAATTTGAAAATTGAAAAAGTTTTTTTTTTAATTTTATTTTAACAAAGCACACAAAAATGATTTATTTAAAAAAATGGAAAGAAAAATTCAATGGCCAAATAAGCATTGTAAGTTGTTACAAATAGACAAACTACTATATTTGGTACATACTAAGAGTGTCAAAATGAACACAAATATAGGTAACCTGCTCAACTCATTCAAAATTGTTTGGATTGAGCTCAAGATAATTTGGATTGAGTTCAATCTCAACCTATTCAAGCCTTATCCCATTTTGAAAGAATCTTGGGATTTTTAATTAAGGGTGACAAACTTGTTTGGAAATTAAAAAAAAGTGACACTAGTTTTAATAATTAAGTGTAGGTGACAAACTTTTAATTAATGGTTAATGATGTTAGTCAATGTTCAAAAAGGTCCCCAAGTTTAATTTTATACACTTTAACCCACCCAATAGAAAATACCCTAAATACCCCCCAAACCCCCCCCCCCTCCCCAACGTTCACCCAGTTCCCGCGAGAAATTTTCCCCCATTTGCATCGGTTCTTTTGCTTTGTTTGTTGTTGTAGTTGTTGTTGTTGTTGTTCTTCTTCTTCTTGTTCTCCTTCTTCTTCTTCTTCTTCTTCTTGTTGTTGTTGTTAGTATTTTCCCAACACAAGATTTGAGCTTCAAATTTGGGTGAAAAGAAATCAAATTTTTGGGGCAGTTGTTTGGGTAGGCTTCGAAAGTACTTGAAAGGTAAGTTTCAATCCTTATTATGACTGATAAAAGTGTATGTGGTGCTATTTATTTGTGTTTTGTGTTTTTGTTGATGTTTCCGCCATTGTTGCCATTTCTTCACTGTTGAGGCATTTTGGGGAAGATGCAGCAGCTGCTGGACTGAGTGCAGCAGCTGCTGGACTAACAAAGTTGGTTTCATATGATGAAGTAGTTGCTGAATTGAATACAACAATTGTTGTATTTCTGTACACTTTTCTCATGTTGCACTTTTAACTTTTACTCATATAGGTACCTTGAAGATCATCCATGGGAGACAAAATAGTATTAGGAGTTGATTGTCGTGGTAATGAGTTGATTCGAACAATCGTTTTATTTGGCGTTGGAAAGGCAAAGAAATGGTCGAGACGATAGCAATGATTGTGAATCGAGATATCTCGTATGAGGATTTTGTAAATCAAATTATTTGTCGCTGTGAATTAAATTGTGAGCTGGAAGATATCGTCATCATAATGTACAACAGCTGCTGGGAAATGTACAACAAATGCTGGACCCGACCTTTGATTTTTCGTTAGTATCTATAGGAAGATGACTATAAGGTGATGGTATTAGCCATATGTAGTGATAAGTTGAGTTTTGTTACTTCGACTTCAAATAAAATATACAATCAACTTATGTAACTAATTGTACATGTAAGTGATGGTGACTATTGAGCAGTGCTAGTGACTAAGTAAATTGAGTATTACTTGATTGCGTCAATATGTTTTATAATATACAATCCATATGTTTTATAATATATTGCGTCAATATGGCGGTAGTAAATATTTTGTTAGAACTTGTTGTAGCAAGTTGGCAAGCTGCTGGATTATTCTCAGCAGCTGCTGGAAAATGTACAGCATTTGCTGGGAAATGTACAGCAGCTGCTGGAAAATGTACAGGGACCCGACCTTTGATTTTTCGTTAGTACCTATAGGAAGATGACTATAAGGTGATGGTATCAACCATATGTAGTGATAAGTTGAGTTTTGTTACTCCGACTTCAAATAAAATGCTAAATTCATGAGTGATCTTATACATTGCCTTCGCTTATTCACAAGTAATAAACAATCTATTGAGCAATTGCATATGTAAGTGATGGTGACTAAGTAAAGTGACTATTACTTGGTTGCGTTGATACGTTTTGTAATAAATTACTACTTATCTTATGCGTTGAGGTGGAATCAGTAGTGAACTTATACATTGAGATAGTACATACACAAACAATATGATGGCAGATCTAAATCAGACTTATTTCGGTGGCTTTTTCCATTAATTAGTCCATGTGCGCATCGTTACAAATGAATATAAGGAATTTAGTCCAATTCAACAATAGAAATAACTCGATGGAAAATATTTTGTTAGAACTTGTTGTAGCAAGTTGACAAGTTGCTGGATTATTTTCAGCAGCTGCTGGGAAATGTACAGCATGTGCTGGGAAATGTATAGCAGCTGCTGGGAAATGTACAACAGTTGCTGTATTATTCCCAGCAGCTGCTGGACCCGGCCTTTGATTTTTCGTTAGTACCTATAGGAAAATGACTATAAGGTGATGGTATCAGCCATATGTAGTGATAAGTTGAGTTTTGTTACTCTGACTTCAAATAAAATGCTAAATTCACGAGCGATCTTATACATTGCCTTCGCTTTTTGTTACTCTGACTTCAAATAAAATGCTAAATTCACGAGCAATCTTATACATTGCCTTCGCTTACTCACAAGTAATAAACAATCTATTGAGCAATTGCATATGTAAGTGATGGTGACTAAGTAAAGTGACTATTACTTGGTTGCGTTGATACGTTTTGTAATAAATTACTACTTATCTTATGCGTTGAGGTGGAATCAGTAGTGATCTTATACATTGAGATAGTACATACACAAACAATATGATGGCAGATCTAAATCAGACTTATTTCAGTAGCTTTTTCTATTAATTAGTCCATGTGCTCATCGTTACAGATGAATATGAGGAATTTAGTCCAATTCAACAATAGAAATAACTCGATGGAAAACATTTTGTTAGAACTTGTTGTAACAAGTTGACAAGTTGCTGGATTATTTTCAGCAGCTGCTGGGAAATGTACAACATTTGCTGGAAAATGTATAGCAGCTGCTGGGAAATGTACAGCAGCTGCTGTATTATTCCCAGCAGCTGCTGGACCCGACCTTTGATTTTTCGTTAGTACCTATAGGAAGATGACTATAAGGTGATGGTATCAGCCATATGTAGTGATAAGTTGAGTTTTGTTACTCTGACTTCAAATAAAATGCTAAATTCACGAGTGATCTTATACATTGCCTTCGCTTACTCACAAGTAATAAACAATCTATTGAGCAATTGCATATGTAAGTGATAGTGACTAAGTAAAGTGACTATTACTTGGTTGCATCGATACTTTTTGTAATAAATTACTACTTATCTTATGCGTTGAGGTGGAATCAGTAGTGATCTTATACATTGAGATAGTACATACACAAACAATACGACGGCAGATCTAAATCAGACTTATTTCAGTGGCTTTTTCTATTAATTAGTCCATGTGCTCATCGTTACAGACGATATAAGGAATTTAGTCCAATTCAACAATAAAAATAACTCGATGGAAAACATTTTGTTACAACTTGTTGTAGCAAGTTGGCAAGTTGCTGGATTATTCTCAGCAGCTGCTGGGAATTTCGTAGCAGGTGCGCGACACCTTCGCGATGCGGACATATCGCGGAGGGTCACTGTTTTCGTGCCCCAAAATTTTGGGATTTTTCGCTACGGGCCCCGAAAAATTCACTTGTTATAGCAAGTTGGCAAGTTGCTGGATTATTCTCAGCAGCTGCTGGGAAATGTACAGCCGCTGCTGTATTATTTCCAGCAGCTGCTGGGAATTTCGTAGCAGGTGCGCGACACCTCCGCGACGCGGACATGTCGCGGAGGGTCACTGTTTTCGTGCCCCAAAATTTTTACAGCAACTGCTGTATTATTTCCAGCAGCTGCTGGGAATTTCGTAGTAGGTGCGCGACACCTCCGCGACGCAGACATGTCGCGGAGGGTCACTGTTTTCGTGCCCCAAAATTTTGGATTTTTCATTACGGGCCCTGAAAAATTCAATGACTACCTACACATCCTTCAAAATATTAAGACATGTTGGTTTAGCAAAAAAACTCTCAAAAAAACTCTCGGGTCAAATGAAAAACGACGAAACATTTTCTCCAGAGAAAATAGACAGGTGCGCGACACCTCCGCGACGCGGACATGTCACGGAGGTTCACTGTTTTCGTGCCCTAAAATTTTGGTATTTTTCGCCACAGGCCCCGAAAAATTCACCGACCACCTACACATCCTTCAAAATGTTAAGACATGTTGGTTTAGCAAAAAAAAACTCTAAAAAATACTCCCGGGTCAAACGAAAAATGACGAAACATTTTCTCCAGAGAAAATAGTCAGGTGCGCGACGCCTCCGCGACGCGGACATGTCGCGGAGGGTCACTGTTTTCGTACCCTTAAATTTTGAGATTTTTCGCCACAGGCCCCGAAAAATTCACCGGTCACCTATACATCCTTCAAAATGTTAAGACATGTTGGTTTAGCAAAAAAAAAACTCTCAAAAAAACTCCCAGGTCAAACGAAAAATGACGAAATATTTTCTCCACAGAAAATAGGCAGGTGCGCGACGCGGAGACGTCGCGGAAGATCACTGTTTCGGGCAAATTATTTTTAAAATTTTTTAGATAAAGGCTCCGAAAAATTCCCCGAACAATGGACTACGCTTCAAAACAACAATATTTGTTATTTCAACCAAAAAAATGACAAAAACAAACCCCGGATTCCGGAAAAAAATAATGCTACAATTTTGGACCAAGAAAAGTTTATCAACTGTGTCCGCGCGACGAGTCCGCGACGCAGTCGTGTCGCGGAGTGTCCGAAATCTCCCGACTGGATTTTTTTTTAAAAAAAAATTATTATTATTTTTTAAAAAAAATAAATTTTTTTTAACAGATGGGTTCTAAAAGTTTTAAAAATTTACACTTACACCCATCATTAACTTAATCACATCATTAACTTAACTAATGACAAGTTTGTCACCAATACTAATTTTCAAACTTTTTTGTCACCACCCTCTCAATTTTCACAAGAATCTTCAATTGAACCCAATTTAATCTCCAATTTCAACTTGTTCTAAGGCTCTTTACTTGCATTGATATAATGTGTGTGTGTATATATATATATATATATTATCTATTTTATATTTTCTATGATTTATCTATCTATTTATAACTTTTTTTTTTGAGTTGAAATTCAAATTGTGGTTATAAAAAGGTATATTTACACAAATACACGACTTATTTTATCAAAATTTCCAATATTCCCTACCATTTAATTTAATTACGAAAATCCCTTTTTTCTAGGTTTTTCCATTTTTTTTATACCTAAACAAATAAAAATTCCACTTCCTTTTTTATGCATTTTTTTTTTGTAACAGTCCAATCAAAGTCAATCACTTAATTAATTATTTCTCTTTCCCAGTTTATTTGCAATCAGTTACCATTTTGAATTTACATTGGGAAGCCAAAACTGCATTTCCCCTTTTCATGTCACTTTTTCACTCTTCAATTTTTCCGCCTCTTTCACTGTCTCTTCTCTATTTTCATCAGTTGCACCTTCTCCATTCTCCATTTTTCCGCCATTTTTTTTAATGGAATCTCCTTCTTTTAGTATTGATTTAACCCAATCCCCTGGTGATAACCAAGATCCCCCATCGTCTTCTCCAATTTCAATGGAAAAAATTGATACTAAAAACATGAATGATGCAATTGATGAAGAAATTGAAGAAGTGATCGGTGTGCCGAAGGATACGGGTGCAACTACAACTAATGTGTGACATTGTCTGATACCAATGAGTATGAGACATGGTGTGAGTGGGACATGTGTGTGTGTGTGACATGGACTGTACCAACCTGCAGGTATCAATTAAACTTGGTATGATAGAGAAAACTTGCAGGTATCACAAAGTGCAGGAATCATTAGACTGGAAACATAATAGTGATACTTAACATATCTTTGCAAGTATTAAAGTGCCAGATAAAATGCAGGTATCACTACAACTAATGTGTTACATTGTCTGATACCAATGAGTATGAGACATGGTGTGAGTGACACATGTGTATGTGTGTGACATGGACTGATACCAACCTGCAAGTATCAACTAAACATGGTATGATAGAGAAAACTTGCAGGTATCACAAAGTGCAGGAATTATTATACTGGAAACATAATAGTGATAAGTATTAAAGTGGCATAAAAAATGCAGGTATCACTACAACTAATGTGTGACATTGTCTGATACCAATGAGTGTGATACATGGTGTGAGTGGGACATGTGTGTGTGTGACATGGACTGATAACAACCTACAGGTATCAATTAAACATGGTATGATAGAGAAAATTTACAGGTATCACAAAGTGCAGGAAATATCACACTGGAAACATAATAGTGATACTTGATTTCGACATAAAGCTTCACACCCATGTCATTGCGGATCGTTATTGGTGATGAATTGCCATCAACAACGTATTGAATCACAATTTCCCTCCTTTGCTCATCAATACCCAACTCCGCAACAATGGCCAAACGCAGGTTACTATAAGAAATGTTATCGCCATCTATGACGCCATCACTTTTGTATCCAGTATATCACATCAGATTCCCATGTTCCCGAGTGACGAATCAAAATTGAAATATTCATTTCTGTTGAAAAACTTCTCAACAATGGCGGAACTGCGTGTTTTTGGTTGGAACTTAAAAAAAAAAGAATTTGGTTATGTGATTTTGTTTGAGAATTTTCTAGGATTGCTTAGCTCTCAACAGTCCAATCGGCGTCAATTAAGGAATCAGATTAATCTGTTACAATTCCTTAATTAGTGTAACTGTTTCCATATTTAACAATCACTTTTTAGGTATCATCTGATATTTTTTTAGGTATCTTCGTTCTATGCTTGTGTATCAAAGTTCTCAAAAAAATTAGTATAATTAGTAATTTTGATAAAAGTCGGTATTTTTGGGTATTTCCTTCATTCAGTTTGGTATTTATCACATTTATACTTATAAAAAGTAAGTAATAATACGTTAATATTATTGAGATTAAGCGGGTCAAATTGGTAGGTTATGACCCAACCCAAATTTTAGCCCATTTGAGTGCAACCCATTTGAGTCCAAAGTAAATTTCGGCGGGTCATAACCCAATACAATATATCTATTTAAATCCATTTTAACATTTTCAATTTCAACCTCCCGTCCATTTAACACCTGAGTACATACTATGGTCAATTGGACATTTTTAGTGTAAAAAGGTTGGGGGTCGGATGGGGTGGGTGGGAGGGTATTTTTTGTGTAAAAAATTTAACCCAATAGACATTTTGTATTATTTTCTTTTATTAATACGTAGAAATTTATGACAATAAAAATATACGTCTTGATATACAATAGAGTGTATAATTAATGCTTGCATTAGTTTTATGTAATATGAAAAAAATATACCAAATAAGATACTATTAATACACCAAATTAGTATATGCATTATTTTTATTAATACATTCTACTAAAAGAACTTTGTCGGAATGTCCAAGTGGAACAAAACCTTAGTTGTGGTGAGTACTAAAATTTGATAAATTTGATGTCAGATTGTTAATATATTTAGTCAAAAATATATAATATCAATGTAACTAATTCAAACATAATTAATTCAACATTATTAATATATCTTATTTAATATTGTTCTTAAAAGGTATTATGAATTATAATTTTTTTTTTAAATTGCAAAACATTACCTTAAAGTTAATAGGGCTAATTCGCAATAAAAACTGCGAATTACAAATCTTGTACCTGCTAAACTTTTTTTTCCCTCGTGGTGATAGTATTAAGAGAACGACCTTTGTTTTGATTGTTTCATTAATTATATGACATGATATGATTTTGTTTCATGGTTATGTAACCATGAAACCCCCACTTTTTGAAACCACCAATTTGGTGGTATCCCATGGTTCTCTTATTTTTTTTCCAATTAAACCCTTATTTAAATTTAAATAATTCTAATTTATCCTTTATTCTTTCTTAAACTTTACCCTAATATATGTATTGTTTTTGTATTACTTATTTCCCTCTGCATCAACTTTTGAAACTTCTTTTCCGCCTCTCGTCTTTACTTTCACCTTTTAGTCTATTTTTTTAGGTTCGTTTTTTTAAAAGTTCTTACTTTTTTATTTTCTTGTGTTTTTTGTATAGATTGGAGATATATTAGTTTGTATGTTTCCATATTCGTATAACACCCAGCAAAATTATCGAAATACCCCTAGAAGAAAGATGTGCGCATAACGCGTCTTTCCATGCCCCGATGGCAAATTTGAGGCCGAATTTGCGATCAACATGAAAAATTGAGTAGAAAAGTGGTCTCGATTGATTTTTAGAGCAACCAGATCAAAAGATAATTTTTCAATTCGAAAACGCGAACTAGTGAGGGTGCGCGACAGGTGTGCGACGCGCACCTACCATGGACCAACACTTGGTTTTATTCCAAAAATTTTCTACGGGTTTAGAGAGCTCGTTCGGGGAATTTTTGGCGAAAAACACCGAAAATTGACACTGTCCGCGTCGCAGACCCCATTGTCCCGAGATAGACTTTTTTTTTAATTTCGTGAGGAGCATTCTAGTCCTTTCCAAACCTCTACTAGATTTAATATATGATCAAAAGGGGTCGTTTCAAGCATAAAAAGGGTTTTAAACCCTATTCTAAACCCTTTGTTAGTCCTTGAAAAAGACTAGGGTCAAAGAAAAGAGAAGAGGAGTGAGGAATTGAGGAGTTTGAAGAGAGTTCCTTGAGGTTGGTTGTCCAAAGGTTCAATCCAGGTATGTAAGGCTAAACTAAAGCATGCGATTGTTCTTCCATGTGCCCCATACATGGCAATAGAAGAGTGAGAGTCCATGAGTCCCTATACATGTTTCTTGAAATACTTTCTTGAATATTTTCTTGAAAATTATATTTATTACATGTATTTTCATATGTTGATGATCATCATAAACTTGTTTCTTGAATTGAATATTTTTCATGAGATATATAAACCCTATATGTTGATTTGTTAAAGCATGCATGAAAAAACCTAGGGATAAAGTCTAGAGCCTTGACTTGAGTATGTTGAGGGAAATCTTGATGTGAGTATGAGGTTGAGTTACTTGAGTTTGACGATCCTATGAGTCTTCGTAATTGAGTTCTTGAATTCTGTCTAAATGACTTTTTTTATTGATGATCTATGTCCTTGAGTTCTTAATTGAGAATTGAGTTAATTGAGATGATTTAAAGTCCTTGAAATAAAGGAAGACCCTTGAGTTTGAGCTAATGAGTTGATGAGAGTCTCCATGAGGCTAATTGAGTTGATGAGAGTCTCGATGAGGCTAATTGAGATGAGGAGGAGCCTTATGAGCATTGAGTCTTGGGAGGAGTATCGAGCACCGAAATGGGTAAGAGTGAGTCCCGCTCGCACTCATTGACTACGTCGCCAAGCGTAGGATGAGGATGGAACCATTCCATCACATGGTCCCCTCTTGTGGAGGTAAGGTCCCTGAAACAATAGAGGACTTGTGGATGCTATATTCCTTGTGGATTATACTGCGTTCCTTACCTGGTAAGTACGGGACGGCTGTGGCAATATAAGCATGATTTTTGTACAATCACTGGCTCATAAGTGATTGTTGTTAGATAAGAGAAACTTCCAAAAGTTCCCACCTTGAGTACTATGAGTCGAGTTGAGTTGAGTTTCATTGAGTTGAGTTGAATTCCATTGAGTTAAGTTGAGTTCCATTGAGTTGAGTTGAGTTAATTAATGAGGTTTGAGTTGTTGATGGGTCATTTATCTACTCTTTATTCTTGCTTTAGATAGACATTTGACATTCTATTTGAGTATACATTGAGTTGATGTTGTTTTTATATTATTCTTCCTGTTTCTTTTTCACTCATTATTTTACATACTAGTACATTCCAGGTACGGATGTCCCTTTTTGGACTGCATCATTTTATGATGTAGAGGTAGGTATTAGAGATTATCAACAGGCGCTTCATTGAAGATCTATTCACATTCAGTTGATCGGTGAGACCTTCTTGTTTTTGGAGGATTTTCATATTATTATCATCTAGCTTGAGTTAGTACTTTATTTTCCTTGAGTTGGGTAACCATGGTTTGTCGTGGTACTATAAAAATGTTAGAGGTAGAGGCTTCGTAGATATTGAGCAGAGGATGTTGAGTATTGCTTCTTTTCCAACTCTTCTTTATTGGAAATTAACCTTTTATATAACGACTTGATTATTTTAATTACATTACAGTCTTTTCCTTGAGTATTTTTCTTCCGCTGTTGAGTATGAGGTGACGATGAGGCCAAGTGGTTTGCTCGGGGACTAGCAATAGTCTCTGAGTGCCGGCCACACCAAGGGTACCCTCCCGGGGCGTGACAAACTTGGTATCAGAACACAGAGTTCAAGTGTCCTAGGGTGTCTATGAAGCCGTGTTTGTAGGAACTTATTTATAGTTGTGAGGGCCCAACTTCTATAAATGAGGGACTATTGACATTTAAGAAAAGTTTCCCTTCTGTCAGATTCTAAATTGCGCGATAGAGCTATTTCCTAAGAAGCCTATGATGATTCATGCGATGCTATAAACCTTTCGACTATGCCTTGTCCACGAGGTGATAGAGACAGTAATGTTCAAACTCTTACCGATGAGATACCCTACGATAAAGTAATCAGAATGGTAGAGAGAGTGCACCAGGCTTGAGAGAAGCCGACTAGTGTGTAAGTTGATTGAGTAGAAAGAGTACACTATTACTCATATGAACCATGCATTTGAGTTAGCCCTAGATGTATCCAAGTCCTCCTTTTTTATAAACTTGCTTCCGATGTTACCAATGGGAGAGAAACTTATGTCTCTAAAGAGTTTAATAGTCCACCTAAGAGTGAGATGTGAGGTCTTATAAACCCTGATTAGAACTGAATCATCCCAAAGTTAGAAGGATGATGATGGAAAGAAAGGGACGAGATAGCAAGAGTGATGATTGAGGCTTGTAGTTAGAGTTATGTACCTATTAGGCAAGTAATAAGGTGATGAGCCAATTGCCATAAGTTTGATAAAAGAGTCGTAAGTATCCTATGATTTTCATGATGAGGTATAGAGGAAGAGTTATTTTTAGAATGTGATAGAGCGTGCCCAAACTAGAAGAAAGTTCATGTTGATGTTTTGTAGTATTCATACTATTAAGGGTGAAGTGTAGATGTTGAGTAGGGGAAAAGAGTGCTTTCAATGTGATAGATCTAAATTAGGCTTATGATTTTTAGTGAGAGTTCATGAGACTCATCGATTATGAGCTTAGTCAGATAAGGAGATATGATTGAATAGGTGAGTGTACTGGGTCGTGACGAGGGAATGTGCTGATTGAGTATTCGCTATGAGATTTTAGTGGGATTACGTTCCCTAAATTTTTACCTAGTAGTTGTAAGTTGGTATTAGAGAGGTGTGTGGTAGATGAACATGTTAACGCTGGATCTTAAGCTTGAATTTTGAGGAGTAGTGTTAAAAAGGAGATATCATCGTGAGAGTGATAGTCTTAGTTGGAGATTTGATCTAAGAGGCTTCCTATAGTGTATGTTCGAGATGAAGACATTGATTTGTGAGGAAGTGATGCTATGGGCAGGGTACAAGTGTAAAGATCTTGATTTTTCTCTCACTGGCATTACCTTGAGGTCCTGAAATTTTCCCCAGGATAACTACCAGGCATCACTTCACGGAGGAGCCTACACAGCCCGTGTGGAGCCACACGGTCCGCATGGCCTCCCGTGGAGTGACATTTGATCAGTTTCCCATTGGGGCAAACTTGGGACGTGGGAAAATTTCCAAGTGAAGGTACACGGACCTTCACATGGTCCGTGTGGCCTTCCGTTTAGCTTCTATGTGTAGAGTTACCTTTGCACAGACTAGGTCACGATCCATGTGACACCATATGGTCCGTGAACTTGTCCGTGTGGTGCTATTTAGTTTGGTGAAATTTTACTTCTGCGAGTTCTAAGTCCCGGGCACGACACTATTCACGGTCCATGTGATGCTACACGGACAGTGTGACCCAGACGGACCAAATTCAGGTCCATTTCATTAATGACATTTTTGAAATTTTGGATGCTTTAAACATGAATTTTGACTTTTCCACCCCTCCTAAATCCCTAAATCAATCGAACTTCTCCAAGTTTTCAGTCATTTCTCCATTTCCTCTCCCTCTCTAAAATTTCTCCTACAAGATTTCTCCAACTTCTCTCTAAAACCTCAAGTCAAGACCTTCAATTTGGAGTCCATTTTCTCCTCAAGTTCATCCCTAAGATATAGGTATGAGGGATTGATTCTTGGTCCCTTTTAACCAAGAAGACCCATAATTCTTTCAATTGATTTCAAGAAGTTTTAGTCACCTTAAATGTGATTTTTTACTATTTGATCTTGTTAACTTTGATCAATGCATGGGTTGTACATTATTTTGGATTTTTTTAAAAGTTATGTTAAGATCTACTATGATGAATCACCTTGAGTTATGTAATCATAAACATGAATGTCCCCTTAAAGATGGTATTATGCATGGGTGATCTATACTGCGATTTTTATATGGATTTTTATTGTGGATTTTCTAGATTTCATATTACATTGCTAATTTTATACTTACTCTACATTACCCATGCCATCCCTACATCATGCATTGTATTATATTCATGAGCATCGGTTGACATGGAAATTTATGAAGTGGGATAAACCCAATTATGTTATATGAAATGATTTTGATAAGGCATTTGATATGACTAGAAGGTGATCACCGGTATGTCTATGATTATGGCTCTTTGAGTATCTTGGGTGCTTGCACCATCTTGTATATGTAGATGAGTTATTCCTTGTATGAGCATTATGATTATGATCTTGTGATTTGGCATTTGAGCCTAAATGTCATTGAACGTTTTGCAATGGGTACTTGGCTCTCTTGAAAGCACGTATATACCTATATATAAGTATTCATGTGGGATGTTGTTGACTTAGCACCGATGGATTGGGAGTCCTCCCCCTTTCCTTGAACTATGTGCCAACATAGGAACGAATGATATTCGTCTATCTTGCTTATGCTATGACATGTTTTGATATGCTTCTTGTAAATCCTTCCGAAAAGCGTGGTCGTACGGAAGGTGACCATCCACTGAAAAGCGTGGTCGTAAGGTATGATGTAGATTACCTTTGGCAAGTAATCTTCTCCCTACCGATAGGAGGTCCAAGTTGGTGTAATTCATGTAATAGCTCGCATGGATTTGGTTTGTCGGTTATAGTCCATCCCCGTTATATAGGAGCATTATCGCATTGCACGCATCATGAATTCCATGGCATCTTGTATATTAAATTCCATTGCTTATATGATCTTTGTATATTATGTACCCTTGTCATCTAACATTGATATGCAGGTTTGGTAAGTCATATGCATTGCATGCCCGCATACTTAGTACATTCAAACGTACTAATGCATACTCTATGCCTACATGATTTTACCATGTAGGGACCAAGCAGTTTGGGTACCAGCCACTGGACGAATAGTCCGTTCTTGAAGATTTTTGCGGTGAGCCCCGTCTTTTGAGGGCGAGCTAGTTATTTCTTATCGTTATTATGTATGTTCTTTTATTGAGGGTGAGCCCGGAACTTGTCTTGACCCCCGTTCCTTGACTAGAGGCAAATATTGGGCACTCTGTAAATCTTTCTTAGATAAGGCTTTTCCGACTGTCGTATTGCTTATCTATAAATGAATGGAATCCTAAGATTTAATTTATGCTATTTAGTTATATGTGTTTAGATGTTATTTGAACTGATGATGTGGATACTGATAATTGAGGCTTGTTTGGGGACTCTCGGGTCCCCATTCGCTAAGTCACATCTAAGCCCTAACCCCAGGTCGTGACAACAAGTGCCCCTTAGGTAGGATGAGTGAGACGAGGACGACTCAATAGATAAGAAGAGGTTTAAGATATGTACCCGTGATGATGTAAAGATGTGCGAAGCTCTAAGTTATGACTGCTATAAGAATCTAGATAGTATATTTGAGTTGTCAATGTGTAGTAGGTTGATGTAAGCATTCTTTGTCATCCCTAGTAAGCGAGTCTATCGAGGCTTATGGATAGATGATGATGAATTTTCCATTACAGTCTAAGTCTTATACAAATGAGTTTATAGTAGCACCAAGGTTGAGTGTTTCCAGGTAAAAAGAGAAGGGGTTAGATTGTAAGAGTTGGTACGCCAATAAGGGTAGTAAATATATTAAGGTTTCCATAGACATGAAGAAGCTAAGAACGGTATCGTTGAAGAGAGTCTGAGTGGATAGTCATATATATATATATATATGCAACTATAGCATAACAAAAGAGTTTAAGATATTCTTGTGGATAGTAATTCCTGGACCATATAGAGATATGAGCTTATAGCCTAGTAAAGGGAGTTTATTTCTAAGGCTAGAGAGATAACTTTTGAACTAAGGGGGAGATGATGAGGTGATGAACCTAAGTAGATCTTGAGTTTTCGATTGTGCTGGCTAATCAAGATGAGATATCAATTCATTTCTATCTCATATAGTCCTTATACTTCAGTTGAGGTGAAACTCTATTCCCGTCTGGTATATGACTGCCATGTTTATGGCCTAGTCCCATGCACACCATGCTGATTCCTGTTCATGTTGAGTTTCGAGGATGAGAAATGATGAATTCATTCATTAATTTTGATCTTATCTCATGGATCCAAGAGTTTCCAGTCCTATGCTAAATGAGACGTGACTAAGATTTACACTACGTATAGTTCTATGAACTCAGAGTGAGTCTTAATAGATAAGAGAGATTTTACTTCATTACGAATGTCCTCAGATAAGATTTCTCGATTGAGTCATGCTAATAATCTTAATTTCCAAGCTCTTTAAGTGATCCTGCTTTCCAGTCTTGATAGAAATGTTGATAATAGTAGATGAGTTATAGGTGATGGGAGAGAATGCGTGCTCTTGAATTATGATAATGGAGTTGAGTTCTTATCTTTGAGTTGATGTTCCTTTTGAGCCTTTGTGTACTTGAGTATGGAAGTCCTTGATAGTATTCATGCCTAATAATGATGTAGAGATAAAGTTTGAATTCTAGATATTGAGTTCGAAGTCTATTCTTAAGAATGAGTTTGAGCATTTGAGTTCTTGATGGTATTCATGCTTATTTTGCATGGAGAGGTAGTACTTTGAGGTTTCGCCAAGGGGGAGATGGTGAGTTCCTCCAGGTACAAATTGTGATGCTGATAGTAGGAGACTGAAAGTGAGGTCAGATGAGGAGGAGTGAATGTATCCTTATTGTGATATTGGTGTTAAACTTGTGCAATGTAGGGATAAAGATAGGGAGGAGGAGAGAGATGAGATCTTATGATGAGCAACAAATAGGTAAGAGTATGTGGTGTGTCCTTGAGTGAGAGCTCATTAAATGGTGGAGGTAGAAGTGACGAGTAGGCTTGAATTTTTTTTCTAAACATAGTTGAAGTGGTTAGAGTAATAGGCTTGAATGTGCGATTTCCATTATGTGAGTAAGTGATGAGAACGAGCAATATTCTCGAAGAAGAGGTCACTATAGAGCTATTAAACATAGAGTTCAAGGGGTTAGATTGGTGTAAGTATGATCATCCTACTACTAGCACCTTGAGATTTAGAGTTAGGCTTGAATGGAAGAGGAGGAGGTGATTAGGTGGAGATTTGAATAAGAGCTATGAGCTTGTATTGATGGAGTAGAGTGCTATGGAAAGGAGCACAATTGAGATGGAAAGTTGAGCTTGAGAGTGTTCGTAGAGTCTTGTATATCACGATGGTCCTATTCTCGATTAGAATTGGTGACTTCCTTCTTGAGTTCAAGCAACTGATTGACGGGGAGTTTAAATGATTTGAAGTGATTAAGTTCCAATGCTCTAGTCGTGCTTGATGGTGAGAATATAGAAGATAATATCGCTGTCCTCGATCTAAAACTGGTTTGTCCATTCTGAGTTGATGTGCTATTCTTGAGTCTGAGTAGAGTTTATTGAGGTTGATTAGGAGGCGAGAGTTTTAGTTATTGAGTGAGTATTAGGATGAGTCTTGAGAATATTCGTGTCATGATGTCTACCTCTACTCATCATTCGAGGATGAATGATTCCAAGGGGGAGATAATGTAACACCCGACAAAATTACCAAAGTACCCTAGAAGAGATATGTACACATAACGCATCTTCCCATACTCTGATTGCAAATCCGAGGCCAGATTTGTGATCAGCATGAAATTTGTAGTGGAAAAATGGTCTCAGATGATTTTTAGAGTAACCAGATCAAAAGATAATTTTTTGATTTGAAAACGCGAACTAGTAAGGGTGCGTGACAGGTGTGCGACGCGTACCTGCCACAGACTAACACTTGGTTTTATTCCAAAATTTTTCTACGGGTTTAGAAAGCTCGTTCGGGGAATTTTTGGTGAAAAATACTGAAAATTGACACTGTCCGTGTCGCAGACCCCTTGTCCTGAGAGGAACTTTTTTTGAATTTCGTGAGGGGCATTCTAGACCTTTTCAAACCCGTCTTGGACTTTATATATGATTAAAAGGGGTCGTTTTAAGCGTAAAAAGGGTTTTAAACCCTATTCTAAGTCCTTGAAAAAGACTAAGGCTAAAGAGAAGAGAAGAGAAGTGAGGAATTGAGGAGTTCGAAGAGAGTTCCTTGAGGTTGATTGTCCAAAGGTTCAATCCATGTATGTAAGGCTAAACTAAAGCATGTGATTGTTCTTCCATGTGCCCCATAGATGACAATAGAGGAGTTGAGAGTCCATGAGTCCCCATACATATTTCTTGAAGTACTTTCTTGAAAATTATATTTATTATATGTACTTTTATATGTTGATCATCATCATAAACTTGTTTCTTTAATTGAATATTTTTCATGAGATATTGTATAAACCTTATATAATGATTTTTGAAAGCATACATGAAAGAACCCAGGGATAGAGTCTAGAGCCTTGACTTGAGTATGTTGATGGAAATCTTGATGTGAGTATGGGGTTGAGTTATGGGGTTGAGTTACTTGAGTTTGATGATCCTATGAGTCTTCGTAATTGAGTTCTTGAGTTTTGTCTAAATGACTTCTTCTTTCTGATGATCTGAGTCCTAGAGTTTTTAATTGAGAATTGAGTTAACCGAGATGAGTTAAAGTCCTTGAAATAATAGAGGACCCTTGAATTTGAGCTAATGAGTTGATGAGAGTTTCTATGAGCTAATTGAGTTGATGAGAGTCTCCACGAGTCTAATTGAGATGAGGAGTAGTCTTATGAGCATTGAGTCTTGGGAGGAGTATCGAGCACCGAAATAGGTAAGAGTGAGTCCTGCTTGCACTTATTAACTATGTCGCGAAGCATAGGATAAGGATGGAACCATTACATCACATGGTCCCCTCTTGTAGAGGTAAGGTCCCTGAAACAATGGAGGACTAGTGGAGGCTAGATTCTTTGTGGATCATATTGCGTTATTTACTTGGCAAGTACGGGACGCCAGCGGCAACATCAGCGTGATTGTTGTAAAATCACTGGCTCATACGTGATTGTTGTAGGATAAGAGAAACTCCCAAAAGTTCCCACCTTGAGTACTCTAAGTCGAGTCGAGTTTAATTGAGTTGAGTTGAGTTCCATCGAGTTGAGTTGAGTTGAGTTCCATCGAGTTGAGTTGAGTTGAGTTGAGTTGATTTATGAGGTTTGAGTTGTTGATGGGTAATTTGTCTACTCTTTATTCTTGCCTCAGATAGAGATTTGACATTCCGATTGAGTATTACATTGAGTTGATGTTATTTCTATATTATTCTACCTATTTCTGTTTCTCTCAACTATTTTACATACAAGTACATTCCAAGTACTGATGTCCTCTTTTGGACTGCATCGTTTTATGATGCAGAGGAAGGTATAAGAGATTATCAACAGACGCTTCATTGAGGATCTATTCACATTCAGTTGATTGGTGAGACCTCCTTGTTTTCGGAAGATTTCCTTATTATTATCATCTAGCTTGAGTTAGTACTTTACTTTTCTTGAGTTGGGTAACCATAGCCTGTCGTGGTACCATCTAGATGTTAGAGGTAGTGGCTTCGTAGGCATTGAGTAGAGGATGTTGAGTATTGCTTCTTTTCCAACTCTTCTTTATTGGAAATTAAATTTTTATATAAAGACTTGATTACTTTAATTACGTTGCAGTCTTTTCCTTGAGTATTTTTCTTTTGCTCTTGAGTATGAAGTGACGATGAGGCCGAGTGGTTCTCTCGGGGACTAGCAATAGTCTCTGAGTGCCGGCCACGGCATGGGTACCCTTCCGGGGCGTGACAACTCGATTCTATGTATTATTTTTTTTAAAATTATTAAAAAATATTGATAAATTTAATATTTATAATAATTAAGAATATTTTTGTAAATTTATAAATTATGATACAGTCCAATACAGTCAAATCAAACAACAAATTATCATTAAACAATAGCAACCCATACAGTTTATCCAAACATTGTACGGTATTATACTGTACGATACCATACCATACCATACAACACCATACATTATAAAACCATGACAACCACCATCCAAACAAATTGTTAATGAAATCAAAGAATTTCTCAAGTGGGCTTTAAACCATTATAATTAATAGATGGAATAACTCAGAATATAACTTAGTGAACGACTCTACATCAATAAGAATGATTTCAAAAAAAGAACTCCAAACTAACATAATCTGACTTAGTCTATAAAGTCTTTATCAATTCATAAGAAGATGCTTAGACAATCCCAAGGCTAGCTCAAGCAATGAAAATAAATAAATAAAAATAAAAGATATCCTTGTAGACGATCTAATTCGTGTCGAGAAAATAATAATAAAGGATGAAAATATCACAACAATTGTAGTATTTGATTTCAATATGTGAGTGTTACAAGCTCTATGAATCCTCTGATTCGCCTTTTCAAGTGTAACTTCAAGGGCTCTTGAGCTTGATCTTGAATCTCAAAATTTGTTCTTGAACTCGATCTTGAAATTTGAATTTATTCTTGATCTTGTTCTTGAAACTTGAATTTTGTTCTTGACTTTGATCGTGAAACTTGAATTTGTTCTTGAGTTTGATCTTGAGATCAAGAACTTTTAAGCTTGTTCTTGAACTTCAATGTTTGAATTCTTGAACTTGTAGAGAAATTTGTGGCATTTGATCCACGATCTCTCTCTAGCTTCTTGTTTGAATTTTTGATATCTCTTTGGATTATGAAGACCCCTATTTATAGTTGTAGAATAGGGGAATTATAATAGAAAAAATTTCCCTTCAGCAAATCAAATTTAAGTGACATGACATATTGGGCTTTAACGAAATAGGCTTGTTATTTTGACACATGGCAAGATCCTATTGGTTTTTTTGTTTGACTTGGCGTGCCACGTCATTTGACACATAAAGTTAAGATGGACCTCTTGGATGAAATAATATTAGGCTTATTAATTTGTACTCTTTTATTGTAGCCTAAATCATTTAGCATGAGTTTTAATTAAATCCGTATGTATTGGACTTATATAATTAACCTAGTTATATTAATCCACAACATTTATGTGGACTAATATATTCGTGAATTTAATGTAATTTGAATCATTTTAAAATTTAAATTTAATAAATTTTAAATGATTACAAATGCCCCCTGCTTCAAGTCTGGTCGAAATATTTTATCATTTGAAGACTAGACTTGAAATTTAATTTAATATTATTATAATAATAGTTAAAATATTATAAAGAAGTATTGACATAATATTATAACTTTATTAATATAATATTACATAGAAAAAGAAATTATTCCCAACTTTAACTTAATTGAAAAAAGGGAAAGTTTGACCTTTTCTTTCCCTTTTTTCTTCCTTTTCCTCTTTTGTTCTTTCTTTCTTTTCCTTTTCTTGGTCTTGTACGACCAACTTTCGATTTTTCTTCTTCTTTTTTTCTTCTTTCTTTCTTTTCCTTCTTTTTCTTTTCTCTTTTTTTCTCTTCCTTGATACTTACATGTACCATTTTTTCCTTCTTTTTCCCCTTTTTCTTTTTGAACAGCACCCTATAAATAGGAGTGTGCTTCTTCATATTTTCAACCAAATTTGAAGTCTAACCTCAGGCGTCTTTGTTGAGGTATGACTTTTTTTCACTTCTTTTTTTTATCCGTCCCCCTTTTTTTTTGTAGGTCAAAGGGAGCAACATTTGCATTTTGTGAATTCTATAATGCAGTGCTGAGTGGCGTCAGTACGTGGAATGTACGGTATGTAAAATGGCTGAATAAAACAATACAGGCAGAAATAACACGAAATAATATCAACTCGTAAGGTACTCACTCAGAAAGACCAATGTCCATCTAAGGCAAGGATAAGGAGTAGATAATAACTCATCAACATCAATCAAGACTCATACCGTCAACTCAACATCAGAGTACTATCAGTGTGAAACCTATTTGGGAGTTTCTCTAACCGATAACCGTCGCCTATGAGCCGGTGATGATACCACGAAGCGATGTCGCTGCAACATCTATCCAGTACCTTGTCAGGGTAAAGGACATGGGCTCAGTGGATCCATAATAAATAACATCAAGTCCTCTTTTAGGACAAAGGAAACATCTAGTTTTATGGTTCAATCCCCTTCTACACTGGCCACGTAGTTATTGAGTTTGAGTTGTTATCTACTCTTACTCAATTCGGTGCTCAATACTCCTCTCAGGATTAATGCTCATAAGACCTCCATCTCAGCCAATCTCATAGGGACTTTAACCCCGTCATCGATTAGTATCTCATAGGGACTCTAACCTATCATCAATCAAACTCATAGGGACTTTAACCCTTTCATCAATCAAGTTCATAGGGACTCTAACCCTATCATCAATCAAGCTCATAGGGACTTTAACCCTTTCATCAATCAATCTCAATCAATCGCTCAAGGCTTGGAACAATCGTTAGGGAACAATCAAATAAACCATCACCAAATTTCATTTATGGAGACTCATAGGACTATCAAGCTCTATCAACTCATCATCATTATCTCACCACAGTCACAATTACAATCAACAATCTTACGTCAAGGCTCTGACTCAACCCCTGGATTCATTCATGCATGCTTTCAAAAGTTAACATGTAAGGGTATGCATTTTCTCATGAAAATATCCAATTCAAGAAAATAAGTTTATGATGATCATCAACATACAGAAATACATGTAATTAGATATAATTTGTAAGAAAACATTCAAGAATCATTTTAAGAAATATGTATGGGGACTTATGGACACTCAATTCCTCTATGACCATCTATGGGGCACATGAGAGGACTATCTCATACTTTTAATTTAGCCGTACATACCTGGGATGAAGCTCTCAACAATCGCTTTAAGGATTTCCTCTTGAATTCCTCAATCTCAAGCTCTTCTCCTCTTTACTCAAGCCCTAGTCTTGTTAGATTGTTAGAAAAGGACTTAGAATGGGGTTTTAGACCTTTTTTACGTCAAAACGACCTAATTAGATCATGTATTAAGTTTAGGAGGGGTTGGAAATTGACCAAAATGCTCCTCACAAAATTTAAAAAAAATTCAGCTTCGGAATAACCCAGTCCGCGATGTGGACTAGTCACATACAGTGCATTTTTCTCCGAAAAGTCTTTGAACGAGTTTTTTCAATCCCATAAAAAAAAATTTAAAAAAATATAAGTGTGGATCCGCTACAGTGGCGCGACGCGCCTTTGTTGCGCACTGGTACTATTTTGATTTTCAGGTCAAAAAATTATCTTTTGATCTGGTCGCTCTAAAAATCGACCAAGACTATTTCCCACTCATTTTTTCGTGTTGATCACAAATTCGATCTGAGATTTTACATACGAGCATTGGAAGATGCATTACACGCGTATCCCTCCTCTAGGGGTATTTTTGGAATTTTTATCCGGCGTTACAATTTAGGCTTAGTGGACTAATATGAACAACGGCCTAAGATCTTTTCCTAACCATCTAATCTACCGTCTAAGTCAGAGTAACAGGGCAAGTTCTGATTTGAAACACAACATCTGAATTTAGCAAAGAAAGCTCACACACATGACACTGATTACACTATTAACAATGACTCTTAGATCATGCTTTTTATCACAATTTATCCTCACTTATTAGAATAAGCACTGTCAAAACAATCAAACATGCATGGTTGCTATTAAGACTAACTAACAAAATTTTGGTGGGTATCATTTTTCACACAAAAGCAAACATATGCCATATATATACTTATATCATTATTATACTATTTGATTCATGTTTTAGTTTGATTGGATGAAGAAGGATATTGAATTTTGGTTGAATATGGGAGCAGTTGACACGAACTCAAAAAATTATGTACTAATATTGTATTTTATTTTCCTGCCTATATTGGTATGATTAAAGTTTTACGAAGATGTGCATTGTATTTTTTTTTCCTATTATGTTCTTTTTTGTGTGTGTTTTCTCTCTATAGACTTTTTTAATTCAATTTTCTATTTTTAACTCACACAAGTCTATAGTTGTATTTGGACTCAATTAGTCATTTGTGACTTTATTGAAAGATTACTAATCATTACTCAAAGTTCAAAACTTACTTATAGTTGGCTATTTAAAAGAAATTAATTTTTAGTATTAAAATATGTCCCTCATTTGATATTTTTGTCATTTCTAAAAGTTTATTAGTAATTATTGGATTTTTCACATGCATGTTGTTATAAAATTTTAATTGTTCTAATAAATCTATAAAAACTCATATGGGACACACGTGCAATGTACGTATACAAAAACTAGTAATTCCAAAAGTGGATACAACTTAAATGAAATTTCAAAATTGGTGCTCATGAAATTTTTACGCATTTATCCCTTAAATTGATCTACACAATGTAAATACGAACTAATCATGCCTTAATGTGGGGCCAAGCCCAAGTTATAGTATTGTCCGCACATAACTAACAAGAAATGCCTTATGAAATTTTTACACATTTCTCCTTAAATGGACATAGCAATGCAAATATAACTGATCGAGCCTAAATATGGACCTCAGTTTCATGTTCTAGAACCATCTACACACGGTTAATAATACAACCTATAAAACAAGAAACTCATGAATTTTTTATGCATTTACCCCTTAAATGAACCTATTGTGAAAATTTGACCTAATCGAGCCTCAATGTGGGTCTCAGACCTAAGTTCTAAAAACTACCTCACAAAGCTAACAATACAACCTTTAAAACAACACAATCCTTCAATAAAAAACTGTCCTCTTTCCCTTTCATCAATGTTCAGTAAACTATAGGTTTAGACCTTTGAATAGATACAGATATGCAGGTGATATTGGAGTCAGTATTGCCATCTCTCGAAGGGCCAACCCCAACTAAAGCCGGATAAGTGATTCTTCCTCTTATTCTCCAATTCTTTACCTCTGCTCTGTACATTGTTGTATTGGTGATCCACACGAACAGCTCAATCTTTTTTTCTCGAAGGTCATCCTATCAATGCCGAACCTATTTTGGAAGGGCTCTTACCAACATCAAAAGCTTATGTTGAAGTAATGCCGGCGGTTAAGATTTTAGATGAAGGGATTGATTGCTCTTTTTGTTTGTTGAGTTTTGAAATCGATGAGAAAGCTAAGGAGATGCCTTGCAAAAATCATTCTCATTTGATTTTTATTGACAAGTGGTTGGGGATAAATGGATCATATCTGATTTGTAGGTAAAAGATGCCGGTAGATGATCAATGTGAGAAAAAAAAGATGATGAAAGTGATGAAGATGAAAGTGGTGATGATGGCGGCAATGATATGAAGGAAGATAAATTGTAGTCTATTTTTCATATTGTCAATAGATGAGATGCTATAGACATGGTACTTATTATTAGTTGTGTGCGGATGGCTCCATAACTTGGACTTCCCCCCACATTGAGGCTCGATTAGATCGTATTTACACATTGTGTAGATCAATTCAAGGGATAAATACTTAAAAATTTCATGCGCACCAATTTTGACATTTCATTTAAGTTGTATCCACTTTTAGAATTATTACTAGTTTTTGGATACATAAGTTGCACGTGTGTCCCATGTGAATGTTTATAGATTTGTTAGAACAATTAAAATTTTATAAGAACGTGCCTGTAAAAAAATTCAATAATTACTAATAAACTTTAAAAAGAATGACAAAAGTACCAAATGAGGGACATATTTTAATATTAAAAAATTAATTTCTTTTAAATAGCCAACTATAAGTAAATTTTGAACTTTGATCGGTGATTAGTAAACTTGTGTCAGTTAAATTAACTTTGACAAAAGTCACAAATGGCTAAATTGAGTCCAAATACAAATATAGACTTGTGTCAGTTAAAAATTCACAGAAAATTATATTTAAAAAGTCTAATAGAGAGAAAACACACACAAAAAAGAACATAATAGGAAAAAAAACAATGTACATCTTCTTAAGATTTTAATTATACCAATATAGACAGGAAAATAAAATACAATTTTAGTACATAATTTTTTGAGTTCGTGTCAACTGCTTCCATATCCAACCAAAGTTCAATATCCTTCTTCATTGAATCAAACTAAAACATGAATCAAATAGTACAATAATAATATAAGTATATCACTACGTACTTTAACTATAGAATGAAAAGGACAAATTTTAATAGGGATCTAATAAAATAAAAAGATGATTTATATATATTAAAATAGCGGAACACCAACAGATGTCTTAAAATTCAAAATTAAATATTTAGAGGTTATGAATATGTAAAGTATAAGTTATAGATATTGAGAGTATATCAATTAAATAGATAATTAGATATGAGATATGAAGGTGAATGTTATAAGTAAATAAAAGAAAATAATGAGTCAGACAAAAATTAAAGAATATAAATTTCATAATACCAAAACAAAAAAATAAAAAACATAAGACAATGTGATGGCGATGAATCCTAAGCTGTAGATGGTGGAGATGTCGATGAATCTGAAGCTATAGATGATACTGAATCCGAAGCTCAAGATATGGTCATTGATAACAAGTAGTTGGTTATTTCCCTTATTCGTTTTTGGCGTTTTCTAGGTAATTGAAATATAAAAAGTTATTTGTAAAAAAAAATGTCATGCACTTTTAATTAGGATGACAATCTATCTAAAGCTAGAGATGGTGTTGAATCCAATGCTAGAGGTTGTGAATATCGCCATGAATTGAATCTCAACATAAGGTCATTGACAACAATCAATTTGGTGACTTTACTTATTTGTTTTAGGCATCTTCTAGTTTTACAGAATTGAAATATAAAAGTTGCTTGTACAAAATATTGTGCCATTGTTAATTAGTTTCATTTGGTGACCAGCCATAAGACTACAAAAGTGAAATTAGAGTTGGGAGATCAAACTTTCATCAATAAGTGAAAGTTTGTGTAGTTAATCAATTAGGATAGTAAGATTCCCCTAGAGTCTGATTAGAAAGTTGACACCAATAAGGTAGAAGTTATGTGGTCAAACAATGAGTTGCATGATATCAATCAAGATTAAAAGCTCTCAATCAACTTTTCTTTAGCCATGATAGTCATAATTTTGTTAGCCTCCTTATAATAGCGAGTGATGCTGCTATTTGGTTGATCCATAGATGTTATGTCAATTGTGACGGTGAGTTCATTATTTCTATTATCTCTTTTGAAAGTATATATGTTAAACACCATTGAACTCTAAACTTCAACAATGTCAGCATTATCTCTGAAAATAATTCTAGTATGTTATATTGATTGTCACCCATCCAGACTTAGAGCCTTTCAAAAAAACTTGTTTACAAATTGGAATATGTTTGAGTTTTTCATAACAAAGCTGAGATGAGTGCATTGACAAATTGAGTTATCATTTGGTCTGTTTAAATTTAAAAAAGAAATTGATGTTGCATCTTTTTCCCCAACAATTGTTTTGGTCTCCAAGTTGACCATGAGAAGAGTTACGTATATAAGAACGTTTTGTATTCCATTGAGAGTTTAATCCTTGACCAATTCTACAAAGTAAATATAGTATTCTGCATAGGAACACTGATTCCTATTTCCTAGTAAATCCAGAAAAGCTCCACAATCGTCTAGCAACCTTCCCTACACAAATACATCCTCTAAAGATTCAGGGTAAGTGTTATTATAACATTTAAACATAGTTAACACTTGTTTACATCAGATTTTCATCAAAAGGTAATTTCCTTTTTAACAATATCCAAGAGAGGAATGATACTTTAAATGAATTTTCTTTATTCCACATGTAGTTTACAAAGTTCATTCTTGGATACGGAATCGTGATAATTTATCACACACTTTTATGGAAAAAACTATTGTCACTTTGTGTTTTAAGACCTTTTTTTCCTATGTTCACTTAAATGATTAACAGTATTTCTGGCAGGAGGGTATTCAATTTCTTCATATTCCAAGTTTTTTCTTCAAGGAAGTTGCTAACTTTGATCCTATTGGACTTTGGAGCTGAGTTAACTATGATAGAATAGATTCATTACCCATTCAATCATCCTACCAAAAGTTACAACCACCCTTGTTTAATTTTCAACTAATATTGGAGTCAACCTTCAATTTGATACTCTTCAAGTTCCTTCAATCACTATATTGTCCATGTTTCCTTTACCTACACACAATATGTACTTTATTGCGGTTTTTAGCTTGTAAAGAAATGACAGGTGAAACATTTAGTCCTGAAGATCCACCATATTTGATAGAAAGTGTATCACATATGTCTTGTAATCTTTTAACATTAATACTACGTTTCTTTCACATTTGCATAAGTTTTTTATGAGCTCCAATGGAGAATAGCTTTTTTATTAGAGGAACGCCCAAAATACCTTGCCAAATATGTAAAATATGTTTAATGATATTTAGTTTTTTTCTTCATATGAAAGAAGTTTACCATGCCAATTGCTAAGCTTGTTAACTTTAGTGACTAGTCCATCAAAGTACTCAATCTTCTTTGTTCTTGCACTAAGTAGCTGAATAGGAAACCTTTATCAAAAGAATTTGTAGCTTGCCTCATTGTTGATCCTATAGGTTGAGGTTTTAATAGCTATAACAAAAAAATTAACCTTATGATTAGAGCTTCTCTCATACAAAATTAATCTGCTTTAAAACTGTCACGATCCGAAATCAGGTGTGATGGAACTTGTTTTTAACCCACCAAGGCAAGGCATATCAGAAAGTTTTTGATAGAAGGTGCCATTGTAGCCATCTGTACCTACTGTTCTAGTTGGGACCATATGATAATAAGTAGATTGTTTTATCTCATCAACATCATGATGTTATATAATCTTTAGTGATACGACCCATCTTGTTTTATTCTCCCCTTCAACCCATCTTCCTCCGGTGTTTTATTCTATTGAGACTCAATTTGTTTGTTTTCTCTTTGATCAAATTGTGAAAATATATGGTGTTATTGTCCTCTTGTTCAAATCAATCTACTTGGGTATTTTGCTTGAAAATAGATTCTTGCATGGCCATCCACCTTATGTATTTTGTTTATGCCTTAATTGACATTTTTACGTCAAATTCACTTTGAGATTTTTACTTGAGTTGTGGGGTGAGTCCTAACTTTAGATATTTTGACTGGAGCTATGGCCCTAACAAGATGTAGGGAGATTTTGAGTAAATTGTGGATTTGGCAAGATAAAACTTTAGGTATGCTTGATTGTAGTTGTTGTCATGACAATACTTCAAATATACAATAGCTTGTAAAGGTCAACTTTGGACACTTCTCTTCGAATTCAAATGCATACTTCCGATATTTAGGCATGAGGTCAGGGCATATATTTGCCCAACTTCATACATATGTCATCCAAATCCAATAAACCAACTGAAGAAAGTAGACTGATTTTCTAGTTCTATAATTTATAGGTATATGTTTTTACCACATCTAAATGGTGCATATAATATTTATTCTTTTTTTGGGTATCTAAATCATCTATATTTTATTATAAAAGCATGAATATAAATATTGATTGACCAAAATATCCTTTAAATATTAAGCAACTTTTATACCCTTCATAATTTATGTTAAATAAGGCTAATATTGTAATCACCTTAATATATTATCTAGAGTCCTAGAATATATATATATATATATACACTTTGATTTTAGTGGAAGAAGGATAGTTCAAAATTTACTTTTTTATAAATTTAAAATTGTCAAATTTTCTAGGGGAATGCCTAAATTTGTATACACAAATTTTAGGAGAACCATCAAATTCGTAGTCTTTTTGTCAAGATTTAATTTCTCAGGTTATGATGGCACGTATTATCAATCCACAGAAGGTAAACCTAACTCCATAGTCAAGAGCCATAGGCAGATGATGATGATGATGATGCTGATGATGCAGCAAAATAACCCCCAACACCAAGCATCAGTCGTTAGTTGAGCTGCTAGACAAAAATAAGGAGTACAAAGCTTTTACATATACAATAATAGTATGCACTGTCTCTGAATACATAGCAAAGACTAGTCCAAGCCACCACAAAGGGAGATAGACAACTCCGAACGCCAAGAGCACACCCAAGTCTCTAAAATTCGAGAGGTGTTTCGCATGAAATCTAAATCAACTAAGAAAATCCGTATAATGATCTGCAAGAAGCAGAAGTATAGTATGAGTACAAATAGATGGCACTCAACGGACACTGGTCAACCGAGATCCAAAAATAAAGTAAGTATAAAGAACATGTAATATGGGAACGTACAATAAGAGACAATGTATATCAAGAATAATATAGATGTCAGGCTCCGAGCCTACACCCTGGACGTGACCGACACTCGGAAATCGTTTTTAGTCCCTAGTGAACCACTTGGCCTGGCTAACTTACTCAACGGAAGACACTAACATCATAATGAATTAGAATGGGCTCAAAATTCATGAACTCAAACATACAATAATAATATATACAACTTGACTCAAAGCTTTCAAATAACTCCAACGAAATAACCTGAACAATATCTTTCCAGTCTATGAATCCTCTAAAGTACTGACTCTGAACTAGGCACCAGAGTAGGCTCACGGCTACCTCAACTAAAATAAATACAAAGAAATAAAGACTCCCAAGCTCCTTTGGATCCAAAGAGGCATCATTGACTACTGATGGGGACTGTCTTACTAAACCTCTGCTGACATGGGTACTTGAATATGCATCGTAAAATGATGCAACAACAAGGGCATTGTAACACTCGGTAATTACCAAAATACCCCTAGGGAAGAGGTGTGCGTAAAACGTGTCGATGCTCGGATTGGAAATCTGAGAGCGGATTCGTGATCAGCACTAAAAATTGAGTGGGAAGAGGGTCTCGGTCGATTTTTAGAGCGATCGAGTCAAAATATAATTTTTTGTTCCAAAACGAAAAACAGTGTGCCTGCGCGACAAAATCGCGTCGCAGAGCCACACTTATCTTTTTCTGTGATTTTTTTGACGGATTTAAATTTTCCGAAGATACACTGTCCGTGACAGGTCCGCATCGCGGACTGTGTTATTTCAGGTCGGGGAAAAATTTCTTTAAATTTCAGAGGGCATTTTAGTCCATTCCTATCTATCCTAAACGTATCCCTACGACTAATTAAAGTTGGTTTCTAAGAAAAGGGTTTCAAAAACCCAATTCTAAAGCGTTCTTCCTAAAAGTCACTAAGCTAGGGCTTGAGGGGAGTTGAGGTTGAAGAGATCAAGAGGAGGTGGTGCATAATTGTGTTAGAAAAACATTCCAGGTATGTAAGGCTAACCTAAAGTATGGGAATGCTCTTCCATGTGCCCTTTTGAGTAAAGAGATTTATGTCTTGACATGATGAGGTTAATGTGAAGAGTTTAATGCATGTATAATTGATGTTACTTTACATATAACTATTTTCTTACATAAATTGATGATCATCACTATTCTATTTTTATGTCATAATTCATTTTCACATGTATGTTTTTGAAACCCTATGATTATGTTGTTAAATGATATAAAAAGATGAACTGAGAGATGAGTCTAGAGCCTTAATGAGATTGATGTTATGATGTTGTGATTGTGTTTCACATTTGAGGTGAGTCTTGATGATGATGTGATGAGAATGATGTTTTATGATGTCTTGAGATTGGAAGTTTCATTTCTGAAAGATTATCTTGAGTCTTTGATGTTGAAGTTGAGGTTAATGAGGTGAGGCAATGTTGATGTTGAGGTATTCTATTATGTCCCCACGGGACTGATGTTGATGTTGAGGTATCATACTATGTCCCTACGGGACTGATGTTGATGTTGAGGTATTATGTCATGTCCCTATGGGACTGATGATGAGGTATTATGTCCCTATGGGACTGATGAGGTTGATGTTTTATGAGCATGTCGAATTCTGAGAGGAGTATTGAGCACCGAAATGGGTAAGAGTGAGTCCCACTTGAACCCATTAACTATGTGGCCCACGTAGGAAGAGGGGATTGAACCGCAATGCGGATGGCTCCTTTCTTGTCCCAAATGAGGACTGGGGTTTTTCTTGTGGATCCACTGAGGTTGATGTCCTTTACCCTGGGCAGGGTATTGGATGGATGTGGCAACGGCATCGCTTCGTTATATCATCACTGGCTCATAGGTGATGGTTGTCGGTTAGAGAAACTCCCAGTTAGGTTCCATATTGATAGAACTTTGATGTTGATGTTGATGTGATGTCCTAAGTCGATGTTGAAGTTTCTTGAGCTGAGTCGATGTTGAGGTTTCCTGAGTTGAGTCGATGTTGATGTTTCCTGAGTTGAGTCGATGTTGATGTTTCCTGAGCTAAGTCGATGTTGAGGTTTCCTGAGTTGAGTCGATATTGATGTTCCCTGAGTTGAGTTGATGTTGAAGTTCCTTGAGTGAGTTGAGTCGAGTTTCCTTGAGATGAGTTTGACGTGATGATGATGTTGAGATGAGAGGTTGATGGGTCAATTGTCTATTCTAGTCTCTTGCCTTAGATATACGCTTGACGTTCTGATGGAGTATGATGTTTGAGTTGATGTTTTCCTATGCTGTTGTACTTACATTGTTATTCAGCTATTTTACATGCCAGTACATTCCACTTACTGGCGTCATTTGGCGTTGCATCGTTTCATGATGCAGATACAGGAGTTAGAGGACTTCAGCAGACGCACCATTGAGGTCAAAGATCGCGAGTTCCAACATTGGTGAGGCTCCATGCTATCAGGAGGAAACCCTTTATTTGATGTTCCTTTATTTCATTGAGTCTGGTAGCCATGGCATGTCATGGCACCATTCTTAGACAGTTGAGTCAAGTTAGAGGCTTCGTAGACATGATGTCGAGGTTGAAGTTGACGTTTCCCTTATGAACGGGTAGTACTTTTACTTACTTAGTTGATGTGAGACTGATGTTGGCCATTTGGCCCTTTATTTGAGGTATCCTATCTATGACATTTCCGCTGTAATGATGTTGAATGAGGTAATGAGACTAAGTGGTTCGCTCGGGGACTAGCAATAGTCTCTGAGTGCCAGCCACGCCAAGGGTACCCTCCCGGGGCATGACAGGTGTCAATACGTGGAATGTACGGTATGTAAGATGGTAAAAAAGTACTAAGGATAGGATACTCAACTTTAAATCTATCACGATCCGAGACTAGGGTCTAGATGTCACACGGCGAATGGGAACCTTAGAGTCCCTGAACAAGCCTCGAAGTATCCAAATCCACATCATCGGTTCGGAAGCGCAATTAAATAATAATCACATAATACTAAGGGATGGGGTAAGTAGGACTCATGCTATGGGGACATCAAGGGGAAAGGGATTCACACGGGTTCACATAGCGCCTAGCATACAAGAACTAAGGGGCGGGTAAGTAGGACTCACGTTATGGGGGTAAACGGGACTTGGGACCTTTCACATTTCCACATCAAACATACGTACATATCACAATTCCCATAATCAATCCATGATAGACATATCCAATAGATAACTGAAATCATAAGCTTCAAACACAACACATAAAATATAGGATTTGTTAGAGTTTACAAGATGTCCAACAATGTGTCTAGTCATAAGATGGAACGCGGACCAAGACATGTATCGGGCTCACCCTCAACTAAGAAAGTAGACATAGGATAACATAGATAGAGGAAGGTGGCTTGTCCTTGGAAGATGGGACTCACGACAAGTTCAACCTTTGGAAATTGAGCTACTTGTCAAACGGTGGATAAGCATAGCGCTCAGCCCCTACATGGTAAAATAATGTAGGCACAGAGTATGCATTAGTATGTTTAAATGTACTAAGTATGCGGGCGTGCAATACATATGACTTATCGAACCTGCATTTCAATGTTAGATGACAAGGGCACATAAGATAGAAAAAATTATATATCCAAGAAAATAGTATACAAGATGTCATGAAATTCATGATGCATGAATGCAATGATGTTCATATTTAGCGGGGATGTGGCCTCAACCAACATGTGTAAGACCATGCGAGCTATAACTTGAAATCCCGAAGAAGTCCCCTCACCGGTACATAGGTAGTCTACTTGCCAAAGGTAAACCATACTTCACCTCACGGGAATATATCTGATTTCGTATGAAGCAACCCCCTTACGGGAACATATCCCATTTCGGAAAGGATTTTCATATCATATCATAATACTTCACCTTATGGGAATATATCCCATTTCGTATGAAGCAACCTTCCTTACGGAAACATATCCCATTTCAAATATGATTCTTATAACATATACTAGGCACATAGTTTGAGGAAAGGGAGAGGGCCCTTGGGGATAGCCCTGGCGCTCCCAATCCATCGGTGCTAAATCAATATCCCATGAGAATACATATAGTATATATATACATACTTTCAAAAAGGCAATAGTCATTTCAAATTCGATCAATGCACATTTAGGCTCAAATGCCAAATCATAAGTCATAATCGTGATACTCATGCAAGGAATATCTCATTCACATATACAAGATGGTGCAAGCATCCGAGATGCTCAAAGAGCCATAATCATAAGACATATATGTGATCCCATTCTAGTCATAATCGATATTTTATCAAAATTCATTTCATAAAATGTAATTGGACTTAACCCACTTCATAATTTCCATAAAGATCAATGTTCATGAATGCAAGTGCAATGCATGATGCGAGAATAGTATGGGTAACATAGATTCAAGCTAAAATCAACATTATAATATGAAATTGAGTAATCAATAATTTAAATCAACATCTAAATCATAATATAACTCACCTATGCATAAATCAACTTTAAAGGGGATATGCACGTTCATAACGTCATAACTTCAATATAAATCATCATGATATGGATTTAAAGTAATTTAAAATCATGGATTTAAAGTAATTTAAAATCATAGATAAAGTATAGCCCATACATCAATTAGATTTAATAAGATCAAGTAATGAAAACCTACATTTAAAGTAAGCTAAAATTCATGAAATCAATTGAAAGGAGTTTTGGAGCTTCTTAGTTGAAAGGGACCAAGAATCAATCCCACATACCTTGGTTAGGAAAATGAATTGAGAAGAATTTAACTTGATTTTGAAACCCCAATTAAATCTTAGCTTGAGTCTTGAGTGAAGGACTTAGAGAGTATTTTAGAAATTGATTTTAGTGTGAGAGTGTTTCTAATGAGAATGAATTAGAATAGAAGGGAAATCAGTTGACCTAGGGGGTTTAGGGTAGGCAAAAGGTAATAAACACAATTAAAATGAACCGTAATTACCTAAGACTCAACATGCTCATAAAACTCCATTATAATCAATTCAATCTATCCAATCGACAAGTCTCGTATGGACTCTTATCCATTCATCATTTCTATCACAATCAAACTATCCAATCAGTCACAATCACATGTTCAAGAGTAGTTTAGACATACATTTGTGATGATATTTAGTAGGTTCAATCATTTGAATTCGGGTTATGAAAATACAAAAAGGCTTTCACAATTCATGTTTTCAAATCTCAATCAATGCATATAGACATTTAATTACAGTCAATATATAGCTAGAGTTTATGTATAGAAGATTCAAATAATTGATTATAAGTGTGTAATTCATGAAAAATATCAATTACGCAGGAATATACTAGGGTTTAAGGGAAGCTTTCAGAAATTCATTCACAAAGGACTCCAATCAACCACTAATTAATCAGTCAACTGTTTGGGACACACAAAAAAACACAATCCATGATTTAATTAGCTTTATATACCTGAGAGGAATAATGACACAAACTGACAAGAGCGTTGCTCCAATCACTTGAACTCTAGTTTTTCTTCTCTCCTTACCCCTGGTCTTTTGGTTAAATTGCATAAAAGAACTTAGGAATGCATTTAGGAACTCTTTTAAAGTCGAAAATGACTTATATTAGTAGTGGGTTAAGTAAAAGAGGGGTGAAAAAGGTCTAGAATGCCCTTCGTTAAAACTGTAAAATTTGAACTAGGATAAACTCAGTCTGGGTCGCGCCATGGGTTAATTTCAGTTCTTCTTTTTATGAAAATTTTTGATAACCATCTAGGTCTGTCGAAAATTAAAAAAACAAATTTTGACCCATTTTGGTGCACCTCTGCATCGTGGAGCTGTTGCCCACTTTTCTATCTTTGCAATTTCACTCTGAATTTTTTTTTTTTAATTCGATTGACCTAAAATTCAATCGGGACCACTATCCCACTTAATTTTTCACATAGATCGTGATTCCGGCCTCAAATTTGCTAAGAATATCTGAGATGATGCGTAATGTGCGTAATTTCTCGTTTAGGGGTATTTTGGTAATTTCAGGGTGTAGCAGATTTTTAATGAGATATCTAAAATGCGTATTATTAAACATGTGTACTCTTTCTTCTTCACCAGAATTTTTCCTATTAGGCTTTACTAGTAAGGTCTTAACGAAGCACATAATCTATTAAATAATCATTCAAGGGAGAATATTATAAACCTATTTGTGTTATTATGAATGTATATTATATAGGTTTTATTGGTGAAAAGTTGGGAAAAACTGACTTGGTCAAAAGGTTTTCTTTCATTGTAATAGACATCTCAATATCTGTCAATACTTGAATATTCTTCAAGAGGAACAAGAATTTTTCTATATTCTTCTCCCTTTTTAATTCTTCCTATTATTTTATATAGTTCCATAAAAGAATATGATTACTAAATATCATTTATTTTAAGCTTAATTCGATAAATATAATATTTGATTAAAAAATATATCAATTCTATCTAAAAATTTGTATTTTCATATTAATACCATGAGCACCAAGAGAACCCCATGTATCCATGCGTCAACATTACTATAACAATTGTTATCTAGCTCTGGGTTAAAAAATATTCCTTCAGTACCATTTTTACATGTCTTTGTTTACTTAACACTTCCTTCAATAAATTGTTTATTACTAGAGATTTATTTTATTAATTATACTTTGTAAATCTGTTTACTTATAACTTTATATAGTTATTAGTTGATAATGGTGATAGTAAAATAAAATATAAATGTTCTCTTGATTTATTAAAAGAAATAAATTTAAAAAAAATAGTATATGAATCGATTATAATGGAACAGACGAAATAATCACTTTATCTCTATAATAAATACTATTGTTACATTAAGAATTCAACACCAAAGTATTATTTTCAATTATATAACTTCAATACTAAAGACTCTGCACAATATTTAAATAAAAATAATTTAATTAAATATGTTCAATAAAAAAAGTAAAATTAAACATAAATTATAGCGTCCCCCCACATATGTACAAACAATCTCGACACATTGAGTATGCATTTTTTTATTAGATGACTAAGAGACGAACTAACATTATTAAATTTGAGCATTTTGTTGGTCAATGTTATATAAAATAAATGGTTGATAGATAGTGTTTTGATTTTTCTTCAAAGTATAGACTTGTTGATCAATTTTTATATTTAAAAAATGTAAAATTATAGTATAAAATTTTCAAATCAAATTTTTTTTGGATAATTTAACATTTCATCTTGATTTGATGAAATTGCATGTCCAAATATTGATTTTATCTCATATCGAATCACAAGATGAAATCATGTGTCCAATTGCCTATTTAAAATGAGTTTTTGAAATTGTGTCGGTACCCGTGTTTGCTTGCATTCATTAATCCACAATATACCATTCTCTTACTCTTTACGTCTTATTTCAGTCCATAAATAATTGAGTTGATATGTGGCCTAAATTTTCTCATAAGAAATTTCCTCAAGCTATTTTTTTTTTAAAAAAAAGTAATTAAATTTAATAAGACGGGTTGTGTTATGACATGTTACCTAACCTATTTAACCCAAACAAATTTTAATCAGGTTGAGTCTTGATCCATTTTGACCCACATAAATTTAACTTAATCTGTCCAATTAATTGTCACCCCTAATTCTCATTTATCTATCGTTTAATCATCCATTTTAAAATATTTTTGCAAAATTAAATTTGACTAAAGGTCTAATCGAAGTTTAATTTGTTTGATCATAGTTTTTAGCTATTTGTGTTACTTTAACAGAAAAACATAAACAATAATTTATACTCTTGAGTTTTAAAAACTATCAAAAGTATTCACAAGTTTGACACAAAATTATTATTTTTATAATGAACTAAATAATACACTATTCTAAAAAAACATACTATGATACTTTAATGAAAATACTAGTAACACAATTATCAACTATGACAATTTATCAAATTATAAATAGTTACGAAGATTCAACGATGATACAGGGGGCGGAGCTACATTCACCCAAGGGTGGTCAGATGAACACCCTTCATCGGAAAATTTTTCTGAGTATACAGGTTAAATATAGATATTCTGATATATATTAATTGTTGAATACCTCTGATACAAAAATCACCCACCCTTATTATAAAAGTATGAACACCCTTACCGAAAATGTTGGCTTCGCCACTACAATGATAGTATAACTTTGCTGTAAATACTTTGAGAAACTGGCTAGCTTCTAAACTTGAAGAAGAAAGGTTTCACTTGTTAAGAACATATATTCATGCAACTTCAGGAAGACACTATAATAGCCGTGATCTTATTTAGCAAAATTAGTTGATCTCATGATGTAAGAGTGGATAAGTTTTCATCAAGCTACTACAAGCAATATAAATTTCAAGAAGAGAAGGCCGAAAAGAGTAAATATTTAATTGTAATTTAATAAGTAATTATTTTCAAATTATTGGCAATTAACTCATTAAGAAGAATCCTAACTCATTATGGTTTGTTAACTCAGTAAAAAAAAAATTATTATTAAATCGTTAAATCAATAACAACTCATTATCATAAATCTATATCAATTTTTGGGTTCGAGTTATTGATCAGTATTGATTTTATTTTGAACAACCTTAGCACACCAAATTTGTACTGTATTTGATTACTAGTTTACACTTCCACATAGTTATAGTTATAGTTATGAGTTAATTTATGTATATTATATGGGATAGGTGATAGATCACTAAATTATGTATAACTAATTCTTATTTATTGATACTTGCATAACTGTAACTGCCAATCAAATGACCTCTAAGGAATGTGTCAAGCTTCACACCATATAATATGGACCAAAGAGTGGTTTGAGACTAGTGGTGTGAAATTGTTGGGCGTTAATTTGGTAAAGGAAATTCAAGAAAAGGTAAGGAGTATCCAAACTAAACTATTGATATCCCTAACAAGGCAAAAAGTAGCATACAAATTGCAAGGTAAGGGACATGACATTTCAGGCTGGTGCATAAATGTTATTGAAGGTGTCACCAATAAAAGGAGCTATGAGATTTGGTATAACGACCTATTCCATCGTTGTTGAAATATCTATATTAAGAATATATGAATCTCACTCATCATAGGTTAGGATCAATTCTATAGTATATACGAGTACATTAGTTATGATTTAAGGTCGAAAATGCCCCTATCACAAATTTAAGTGGAAAGTGCTTAGCGATTTAGTTTCAAGCTTAAGTTAAATTAAGGTCAACTTCAAATGACCATAAATCTAGCCTATAATGAATTAAGTGGCTCGTGGTCTATCTAATTAGGGTTTTTGTGACGAGGGTTCCCAGGAAACAGCCTCTCTACCTCTATGTGGTAGTGATAAGGTCTACGTACATCTTACCTTCCCCAGACCCCACTTGTGGGATTTCACTAGGTATGTTGTTGTTGTGGTCTATCTAATTAAACACGTGTGTGTGTATGTGTTTGTGTTGATTGTTTCTTGTAAAATACTAGAATGATGTATATTCATGAAATAAAAGGGTGAATATAAAAGGACATCATATTGATAATCTCATACAACAAACTCGCTGATTTACTTGTAGCTTCAAATTTGATGGTTCCATTATAGGTGTTGGTTTAATATTTTTATTTATGTGATATATGCATGTTAACTACTTCATGGTACATCGTACATGTACGTGAAAAGAAAAATAATGTTATAAAGCTAATTGATGATTTCTCATTATAAAATTACATGCAATGAATCTATTACTTGAATTAGGCAACTTTATAAAATATTCATTATGATTGCAATTATGATTATGATTGTAATTGTGATTATGATTATGATTGTGATTGCGATTATGGATTTGATGTCACGCTTCGACACATTATTAAATTTGGTGTCACATTTTGACACATATTGGATCAGTCATGTTCTGACACACTATTGCATTGTGTGTCACATTTTGACACATATTTAATTAGGTGTCATATTTTGACACATTTAATTGGGTGTCACGTTCTTACGCTCTAACTAATGGATCAGGTGTCGCGCCAACACGCTAATAGTTTAGTGTGTGGATTCCATAATAGAACCATTATTAACTACAATCTGTGCATGATAATGATTATGCGTGATAGTGAAAAAATTGACATAATTGTTTATGCTCATCTTGTATAATAGTTGATATGAAAGAATCAAAAATTAATGTGTTACTACATTTTCTATTATAATGATGTTATCCATGTTGCAATATTTATGATGTGATTGTGTATTATCGATTTTGCAACATTACGGTTGTCTATTATATTTCATATAGTTAGGTATGAGGTTGTGTATCATCAAGTGGAGAGTAGTTAATGGTTTGTTAAGCAATGAATTGGTGACTTAAAATCAGATTGTGTGTTAATGATTGTTATGTCTGTTAATGGAGACTTGAAAAAATAAGTCTGAGTTTCTATCACTGTGTAGATTGCACTGGCGGGAGAAATCTGGGCGGCCTCGCAGGTTCGATTCTGCATGATGCTCCAGTACGGATAGAGGAAGATGAGCCTGAATTGTCTTAATGTGACCATCTTGAAACCAAGTTACTAAATATTCTAGGTCTGACATTATCGAGAATGTTTGAACAAAAATGGTAAATTGATTAGATTGGGTTAGTGGTTATGAGTCCAGAACTCCTATTATGAGGAATAGAAAGGCTAGGTTTTGATAGGTATTAGAGTTGACAGCAGAGTAATTAAAAGGTTGAAATCGTACCATATACAAAGGAAGTTAAGGTAATTAGATTGGTAAAAATATGCGGGTAAAAAATCGCATGATGCAGTCCCTTATTGCATGCTTGATTCTTAATTTTTGTTTTATATTATGTGGTGAGTTTTAAATTGATTGATGATGCACACCAGTACATGTTATTTGTACTGATACAACTCTTGTTATATCTTTTTGATGTAGTTTGGTTGTAGGATCAGTGATATTTCTTAAATGAAGATGATGACGATCTCCAATAACTTCTACTCTTCTTTCCTCATGGTTGGAGCTGTGTCAATATTTTATTTTTACTACATTCTTAGAAGATTTTGTACCTATTTAGACTAGAATCCTTTGAGGTGTTAGATGATTTTTTTAAAAAAAAGTTAAGTTGAATTTTTTTAACTCGGTATTTGATAAATTCAAAGTCTTTTCGATGATATCTTCTATTTCTTTTATCCCTTGCATGACTTGACTGGTTACAAATTTAGAATTCTCCTATCTTGATATTAAAGTAAGTGTCCGCATAGCTCGGTGATTGTGACATTTTAAAAAAGGATAAGCTTACCCTTGATATACCGGTCCATATGAGGCTCTTGATAGTGAGAGGTCAGTGGCTTACAAATAAGGTCACCTAGCATGTCCAGGACCCAACCAATTTTTCATGTATCCATGCTAAAGAGGTATCACGGGATGAAAATAATATTATCAAGTGAGAATCAATATTATTAGACAAGGATCTTCAGTACAAAGAGGATTCAATTGAAATTCTTGACCGGAACATCTGGAGATTGAGGACCAAGGAGATCAGGTCAGTAAAGGTCCAATAGAAGCATTATTCGGTTGAGGAAGCCACTTGAAAAATCAAGAAGAACATACGGGACAACTACCTTCACTTGTTTGAGGATTCATGTATACACTCTTTCGAGTTAACCTAGTTTTTTTTGTTTGATCCCTCAGGGATGAGCGATAGATAAATGAATACCTTTTATAATGACTCTTTTAATCATTTTGGGTAAGTAAAAGTTCTGATATTGAATTTGACGTAAAAGGGTTAGTTTGAAACGTCAAGATTTTAAGATGTATTGTAAAATGGAGACTTTGGAGAAAGATTTTTAAGTTCTATCCGTTCTAGCCACTACAGTAGATGGCATCCCACTATGATGGGCTCACTATAGTGGGTTGAGAAACACTGTAGCAGGGTTTGTCGAGATTTTACAGAAAAATCTCAAAATTGTCTATTAATCTGCAAACATATTTTTGAAAAGAGAAAAGCAATCTAAGCCATTTTTATTCAATTTCCCCATTTCTTCATCTGTATAGGTAAGCTAACAATTTTCTTAGATTAGTAACTCGATTTTTAAGTCTTGAAAATTTATGGTGGTTAAGGGTGTGCAAAAATCGAATCGATTGATAAATTGAATTAAAAATATTGTTGATTTATTGTTACTGGGTTAAGATTAATAAATTTTTAATGATTTTATTAAAAAAATTCTAGTTATCGATTCAATTTTGATTTGTGGTATTGAGTAAACCAATATCCTATTAAGACTATAGTAATTTACTACTTTCCCCCTTTATAAATATTAAATATAAATAATTTAATAATTAGTCGAACTATCTCGATACTCGTAAGTCATGTATTAGTTTGATTTCTAATGTATAAGACTTTATCAAAGAAATAAATTAGAATATGAGGTCAAATATCGCATAATATTGAGCTTAGGTGCCCAAGAAATTATTTTTTTTCACTTTCGATTGATTTAGTCATCATATTACAATGTTCGTTGGGGGGGGGGGGAGAGGGTGTTACGTATTCATAAAGCCCATTTTATTAAATCGGGTGAGTATTGTAAAACTAGACAAATAGATATGTTCATTATTTTTACAATTTTTTATTTGTCTCACTTAAGTTTTCAAAAGCATAATGTCAACTAATTTGCTTGTTTTACTATATTGCATTGTTTCATTTTGTCATGCTAGATTATTATAAAAGTCATATATTTATTTTATGAGTATTTTTTATTGGATAAATAAAAAATCGAATTGTTAAGGATCAAAAAGTGATAAATCAAAGATCGATAAAAAATATCTTATTAATTTTTTTTAATTGGTTTAACATATTTAAATTTGAAATAACTCGAATCAATAATACATAAAATCGAAGCAAACCGACAGATGCACACCTCTACTGATGGTAATCTTAGATGAGGATTTTGGCTTAAATTAATGATGAAGAAGTCCTAATTTGTATAAGATGATAATGAAATTGGCCTAGGGTTAAGAGTAAGGTATAATAGGAGTATATTTAGGTCATTTTTCCAGTGATTATATTATTTTGAATTAATTTTAGATCAAGATCAAGTCAGGGCGTTATAAAAAGGAATAGGAAAAGTTCAAGTTCTTTAGAGTGTTTAGATTTTTTTCGAGGCGGTGATAGTTTATTTTTTCACGTTATGTAATGTTTGCATGTTAAGTGACTCCACAGTTGTAATGACCCTAAAGGTCATTTTCGGCATTTTTGATAAATTATCATTTTACCCCTCTTGAAAGTTGCATCCTTCATGTCTCGTATAAGCATAGCAGTATGGCATTCCTTTACAAGTAAATTAGAGATACCCGAAACAAATTTGTGCATCCTTGCACGGGGGTCGGCCACCAGTGACGGAACATATTTGGAAAGCTTCATGAATTTGAGGGCATAGTCCCTTACACTCATACTCCCCTATGTGAGGTTGATAAACTCAGTCATTCTGGCCCCCTTAAGCTCAAGTGGGAAGAAGCGATCAAGGAAAGCGAATTTGAACTCTTCCCAATTGACATCACCACCACATACCCTTTCCAAAGACCATTGAGTATACCACACCTGAGCCACATCTTTCAGCTGATAGGTAGCCAATTCAGCCTTCTTTTTCGAAGTGACACCCATGATGTTCAGTATCTTGATAAGCTCATCAATGAACTCCTGAGCATCCTCACCAGCCTTGACCCATGGAACTTTGGAGGATTCATCCTGGTGAAATCCCTCACCCTAGAAGCAAGTGTAGGATCCCGTGGAAAGTTAGCCTGCCTTGCCTAAGAAGTCACCACCTGGGCAAGCATGGCGAAGGCTGTACGGAATTCCCCATTTGAGATGAGTTCATCCACATGCTCGTGGGGAGCCTGATCTTCATTAGCCAAAGCCGGCCTTGGTAGATGGGGTCTTCCTCGAAGTATCTTCTGAAATGGATCAACGACACCGTCAAATAAGGGAACTAAAATATACCAGCCATAGCACGACAAAAGACATGAAGAAAGTGAGGCAATTCCTAAAACATCTTTGTAGCCTCCCACTCATAGGTATGGTGCACTTCACACCCATGAATCAGACTTTACTCAACGCGACATGTTGGACTCCCAAGATATGTAAAACCTAGGGCTCTGATACCATCTTTTGTCACGACCTGGGGTTAGGGCCTAGATGTGACACGGTGAACGGAGACTCGAGAGTCCCCAAACAAGCCTCAAGTATCCGTAACCACATCATTGGTTCGAGAATAGCATTAAAACACATATAGTATATAGTTAAATCAGATCTCAGGAATCATTCCAGTAATACGAAAGCAATACAATAGTCATAGCAACCAGATCTAAGGAGAGTTTACATAGTGCCCAACGATGCCTCTAGTCAAAGAAACGTGGGCCAGGACAACTTCCGGGCTCACCCTCAATAGAAGAGAACATTTGTCATAACAATAAAGAAGATAGTTGGCTCACCCTCGGAAGACGGGACTCACCACAATAACTCCAAGAATGGACTATTCGTCAAAGACTGGTATTCAAAGTGCTCGATCTCTACATGGTAAAATCATGTAGGCATAGAGTATGCGTTAGTACGTTTGAATGTACTAAGCATGCGGGCAATGCAATGCATATGACTCATCAACCTGTATTTCAATGTTAGATGACAAGGGCACATAATATAGAAAAAATCATATATCCAATGGAGAAGTATACAAGATGCCATAAAATTCATGATGCATGAAATTCATGATGCATGCAATGCGATAATGCTCCTATATAGCGAGGATGAACTATAATCGACAAATCAAATCCATGCGAGCTATTACATGAATTAGATTGATAAAGACCTCCCATCGGTAGGAGAAGATTACTTGCCAAAGGTAATCTACATCACACCTTACGACCACGCTTTTTGGTGGATGGTCACCTTCCTTACGACCACGATTTTCAGAAGAATTTTCATAATCATATCATATCATAGCATAAACATAATCGACGAATATCCATTCCTTACGACCCGGTCTTTTCGTTAATGGAGATCATTCCTATGTTGGCACATAGTTCAAGGAAAGGGAGAGGGCCCTTGGGGATAGCCCTGATTCCCCCAATCCATCGGTGCTAAGTCAACAACATCCCACATGAATACTTATACATATACATGTTGTCAAGAGTTTCAATGTTCGTTTCAAAACGTTCAATGCATACATAGGCTCAAATGTCAAACCATAAAGTCATAATCATAATGCTCATGCAAGGAATAACTCATCTACACATATATGAGATGGTGCAAGCACCCATAATGCTCATAGAGCCATAATCATAGACATGCATGTGATCACATCCTTGTCATAATCAATGTCTTACCAAAATCATATCATAATCGCTTCATAAAACATAATTGGGCTTAACCCACTTCATAATTTCCATATACTAATGCTAATGAATGCAATGCAATGCATAATGTGAGGATAGCACGGGTAACATAGATTCAAGTTAAAATCAACATCATAATATGAAATTGAACAAATCCATAATTAAAATCAATATCTAAATCATAGTAATAGTCACCCATGCATAAATCAATTTTAAAGGGTACATGCATGTTCATAACTTCATAACTCATTGTAAATCATCATAATAGTGTTCAAAGTAATTTAAAATCATAGGTAGAGTGCAATTCATACATCTATTGGATTTAATAGAATCAAATAATGAAAACTCATATTTAAATGGACTAAAATTCATGAAATCAATTGAAAGGAATTTTGGGTCTTCTTAGTTGAAAGGGACCAAGAATCAATCCCACATACCTTAAATGAGGAGCTTAATTTGAGGGATGAATTAGGCCTGAATTATACTCCAATGGAATCCTAGCTTTGATCCTTGAGAGAGGAGTGTAAAGAGGAGTAGGGAGATGATCTTATGACGGGGTTGAATGTTTTAGGAGGATGAATTAAGAGCGGAAGATTTTCAATTGAATAAGGGGTTTAGGATAGGTAAAAGATCATAATTCATGATTAAAATAAACCAAAATTATATAAATACCATTAATGAAACGGACCAAAATTAGTCTCGTTAGGCCCACACGGTCCACTACACGGTCTGTGAAACATCACACGGACTGTGAACAGTGGTCCTGATTCCCTACTTAGACTCTCACAAAGGAAAATTTCACAGGTCTAAGTGGTATCACACGGACGTCTACACTGTTCTTGTTACTCCACACGGGTCGTGGCACCGACCGTGTAACGGTACTTGAAATAATTTCCGTATGACAAAGTTAAGAGACGGTACTTCTATACTTAGAATAATTTTTACGTAGTGAGTTACACGGAGGGCCACATGGACCGTGTGAGTGTCCGTGTGCCCTCACTTGACCAAAATTCCCCCTCCGTCCCAAAGTTGTTTGAACCATGAACTGGACCTAGTACCTCTTCACGGGAGGCCACACAGTCTGTGTGGCTTCACACAAGCCGTGTAGGCTCCTCCGTGGAGTGGTGCCTGGCAATTCACCTGGGAAAATTCCAGGACACTTGGGGTAATGCCACTCAAAAAATTCAGGTCCTTACAGGGTCCTTACAGTCTCCTGTATTTGTGGTTGTCTTTTGTGACTTGAGACATATTCTGTGTATTATTTTGGTCTTGTATATGTATATTGTTGGAACAAGGGCTTTTGATGATTGACAAAGATAATGAAACAGGTTGATTCATCAGGTTCATTCAGCAGGGTGATAGCCACGAAAAAATGCACATACTACACACCATAAAAGTGAAATATCAGGTGCTGGAAATAAGGAGTATAAGAAGGAATACTACTCCAAGCTATCAACTACTCCAAGAAGAAGAAGGATTTAAAAAAGGAGTACTAATACTACTCCAACTCTAACAAGAGGCGTAAAAGAAGGAGAAGTTTGATTAGGAGAAGAAATTCGAAAAGAGAAAGGATAACACTAGTTATCTCTGAAGCTGCAACTATAATACCAGAAAAGAATTGACTAAAGAAAATGGGGCAAAACAGAGATAGACGAAGCATAAGAGAAAAACGGCACTTAACGTAGGGTTTAGGAGTTTTTATTTTCTCTTTGAATTCGTAAGCTATTGTGTAATATCTCAGGATTTATAACTGAGATTAGTGTTCTAGTCTTCAAGTAGGGAGCAACTAGAAGACTTTGGGAACACAAGCCTTGGGAGGTTTGCGAATAGAAGTTAGGTAAGAACGTAGGGGTGAAGTATAGTCGCAAGTTGTATTGAACTATTGAAGGCTCACGTTGATTTTAGTAAAATTGGAAGAAATTCCTGTAGAGGTACAAGTCATGGTTTTTTCACCTATTGTGAGCTAGGTGTTTCCACGTAAAATCACTGTGTTCAAGTTTGAATTCTGCATTCTTGAAACAAGTCAACTAACCTGTTCCAACGAGTAGGCAAATTCCTAGGGTGCGCAGTTCTAACAAGTCGTATTAGAGCGGGTTTTCTTGTTAAAGGGTAGTACCTAAGAAACAATCATCATGAACACTGCACCACTGCTTGGACACGGAGAAGGACAGTCTGCCATCAAACCTCCTCTTTTCAATGGAACCCACTTCGCGTGGTGGAAGGCCAGGATGGAGGATTTTATTCAAAAGATTACGAACTCTCGAATCGAATCATCATGGGACCAACTATTCCCATGCGAACTGTAGAGGGCCAACTAGTTCCAAAAGAAAGAAGAGAGTTCAATGCTGACGATCTGACAGCCATGAGGAAAAATGTCAAAGCCAAAAACCTTTTGGTCTAGGCCCGGAAGAGTACAACAGAATATCAAACTGTACATCAGCCAAGGAGATCTGGGATGCACTCACAATCGCTCACGAAGGAACTGCTCAGGTCAGAAAATTCAGGGTTGCTATGCTGTTTACTGAATACGAAACCTTCAAGATGAAAGAGAATGAAACTCTGCACGAGATGATGGCCAGACTAACCTTGCTCATAAATGAGCTAGCATCCCTGGGAAAGGTTCTCACATCTAAAGAACAGGTAGACAAGGTTCTGAGGATCCTTCCAAAGGCCAAGTGGGATGTCAAGGTCACTGCGATCAGGGAAGCAAAGGATATTGAAACCATGACTCTAAATGAATTGGTTGGAAATCTTAGAACCTATGAGATGAATATGGAAGATCAAAAGAAACAAACAAGCATGGATGAAAAGTCACTAGCTCTCAAAGCAGCTTCTGATGATGAAGGATCTGACTAAGAAAAAGATCAAATTGTGTTCCTTGCAAAAAACTTCAAAAAATTCCTAAGAAACAAAAAGGGGAAGGACAGGAAAGAAACAGGTAACAGAAAGTGGTTCGATGACACTGGAAGCAAGAAGAGTCCGATGACAGGAATAACTCTGGATGATACAAATGTGGAAAGACTGATCATCACATCAAACAATGCCCTTTATGGGAAATTGAGTGGAAAAAAGAAAGAGCTGAGAGAGAACTTAAAGAAAAGGCTGCCAAATAGAAGGAAAGGGAAAACTATGCAATGATGGTTGCGTGGGGATCAGGAATGGAAGAATCTGACACGGAAGACACTGATGAGACTGCTCTCATGGCTGCTGAGGACTCAGATCTTGAAGAAGATAATCGATCTGAGGTAAGTTGCTCTGAATTAAAAGAAAAATTGCACCTTTTCTCAAAAAAGAAGCTAATCATTCTCATGAAAGGACTAATAGATGACTTTCAAGAAATAGAAAACGAAAAGGATCACCTAATAAAGGATTTTTCAGACCAAAAATTTGAAAACCTTGAAATTAAGAACTGTCTGGCAGAAGCAAATAAGATAAATGACCAGCTGAAGAAACAGGTCAAAAATCTTGATTCACTCGTACTAAACCTAAAATCAGAAGTTCTAAAATTGACCATCGCGGACAAAAGGACAAGTGAGACTAATTTTGAACTTAAGAAAGTAGAAACTGAGCTAAAAAGGAACAATGTCGAACTGATACGGGAAAAAGAAAAGGTGAAAAAACTGAATCAAGAAATATCAACCTTAAAACTAGATCTAGAAAAGGCAAACCGTTGGACCAAATCCTCTAGGATAGTCAACCACTTGGGTAACAAAAACCATAATTAGAAAGCTGGAATAGGGTTTTTTCATAAAGAAACCACCTCCACTGATCTGTGCTATCTATGTGGCAAAATTAGACACCCAACCACGGAATGTCCAATTGCGAACAGTGCTAGAAACAGAAACACCAATCATGTGTATAAGAAAAGGGCTGAGAACAATAAAAGAAACAGGTCAAAGAATGTGTTGCCTTTGTGGGCAAGAAGAGATCTTATTCATCCCTTTTATAACAAGAAAGGACCCAAGCTAGTCTGGGTTCCTAAAACTAACCCTTAAATTGTCTTGCAGGTTGTAGTGAAAGGAAGCAAGCATTGGTATCTGGATAGTGCTTGCTTAAGACACATGACTAGTGACAAATACAAATTCCTTTCACTAGCACCACTTGACGGGGGAAAGGTCTCCTTCGGGGATGGCAAGAAGGGGACTGTCGTGGGTGTTGGAAAAGTTGGACGAGAAGATTCGAAAGCTGTAGATGAAGTCTATCATGTAGATGGATTGAAGCACAATCTCTTATGCATCTCTCAATTATGTGACAGGGAAAACAAGGTCACTTTCACATCTGCAGGTGGCAAGGTTAAGAATCTGAAGACTAAAGAGGTGATTCTGATGGCAAATAGATATAAGAATGTGTACAAGGCCGACATCATGGGTATGGCTGGAGCACATTTAAAATGTCTATGTACAATAACGGAAGATCCATTACTATGGCACAAGCGACTTGGGCATGCTAGTTTGAAACAACTAAACACACTATCATCCAAGAACATGGTTGTAGGTTTACCCAAAACCAAGTTCGAAGATGACAAGGTGTGCAGCGCTTGCGCAAAAGGGAAACAGGTCAAAGCATCATTTAAGTCAAAGAACCAGGTAAGTACCACCAAGTGCTTGGAACTAGTTCACATGGACCTGTGTGGACCAATGAGAGTAAAAAGCAGAGGTGGTAAAAGGTACATGTTTGTTATTGTTGATGATTATTCTAGATTTACCTTGAATTTTTTCTTGGCTTCTAAAGATGAGTCCTTCGACGTTTTCTCAATTTTCATTAAGAAAATAGAGAAGAAGTTGGTAACTTCCTTAATCTCCATAAGATCAGATCATGGAACTGAATTCGAGAATGCTAAATTCTTAGAATTCTGTTCAAAAAATGGTATTGATCACAACTTCTCTGCTCCAAGAACCCCCCAACAAAATGGAGTGGTAGAAAGGAAGAATAGGACCTTAGAAGACATGGCTAGAACAATGATGATAGCTAGTAATGTGGCCAGAAATCTCTGGGCTGAAGCCGTAAACACTGTTGCCTGTTTACTTAATAGATGCATGCTAAGACCCTTGCTAAATAAAACCCCCTATGAATTACTCAAGGGCAGAAAACCAAATATCTTCCATTTTAGGACATTTGGATGCAAATGCTATGTCCACAATAATGGTAAAGATAATTTGGAAAAATTTGATGCTAGAAGTGATGAGGGAATTTTCTTAGGGTATTCTCTACATAGTAAAGCCTATAGAATACTAAATAAACGTACCAACTGTGTTGAAGAAAGCATTCATGTTATATTTGATGAAAATTTCAGTGTCCCTGAGAATAATATGCAGGATGTCAATGAACTGGAATTCAGATCAATGGAATAGACCAACTCACCTGTTTCACTTACTGAAAAGGACGAGAGCATACAGACAGGGGGAACAACTGTAGAATCTGAAGGTCAACAGGCAGACCCAGGTTCTGATCAAACAGTCCAATCACAAAATGAACAAACCCAAGGGCTGGTGATAAAGAATTACAAGTATCAGGACTCACATCCTCTTGACAATATTCTCACAGACCTGACCTCTGGAATCACTACCAGATCAGGGATGAGGAACCTATGTGCCTTTCAGGCATTTGTGTCATTAATGGAGCCAAAACGAATAGGGGAAGCACTACAAGATGAGGAATGGATTTTTGCCATGCAGGAAGAACTGAGTCAGTTTGAAAAATGTAAAGTATGACACTTAGTACCTAAACCAGAAGGAAGAACTATCATTGGCACCAAGTGAGTATTTCGTAACAAACTGGATGAACATGGAACAGTCACAAGGAAAAAGGCCGGACTAGTGGTCCAAGGATACAATCAGGAAGAAGGCATAGACTACGATAAGACGTTTGCACCTGTGGCAAGAGTTGAAGCTATCAGACTGCTTGTCGCCTTCGCTGTCTTCAAGGAGATTACCCTATACCAAATGGATGTGAAAAGTTTTGAATAGCTACTTGAAAGAGGAAGTCTATGTGAAACAACCACCGGAGTTCGAAAGTGTTGAGTATCCTAACTATGTGTTTAAGATTGATAAAGCACTGTATGGACTAAAGCAGGCTCCAAGAGCATGGTATGAAAGACTGTCAAAATTTCTCCTACACCATGGTCACATAAGAGGAAAAATTGACAACACCTTGTTCCTAAAAACTCAAGGCACTGATCTGCTGATTGTACAAGTATATGTGGATGACATCATTTTTTGTTCTACAAATGAGGCCATGACACAGGAGTTTGTCAAATTAATGAATGGAGAATTTGAAATGAGCATGATGGGAGAACTAAGTTTCTTCTTGGGTCTTCAATTCAAACAAACTCCCTCTGGAACCCTGATCCACCAAGGCAAATATGTGAAGGAGCTCCTCAAACGTTTCAAAATGGAAGACGCCAAAGAAACAGATACACCAATTGCCACTGCCACAAAACTGGAATTGGATGAGAAAGGCTCGTCTGTAGAACAAAAGCTCTATCGAGGTATGATCGGGTCCTTGTTATATCTTACTGCTAGTAGACCTGACATTGTTTTTAGTGTGGGACTTTGTGCTTGCTTTCAAGCCAATCCAAAGGAGTCACATCTCAAGGCTGTGAAGAGAATCTTCCGATATCTAAAAGGCACCTTTGACCTGGGCCTATGGTACTCCAAAGGTAGTAATTTCAACCTAATAGGATACACTGATCAAAAAAGTACTTCTGGTATGGCTCATTTCATTGGAACATGTTTAATTTCATGGTCCACCAAGAAGCAAAACTCCGTAGCACTGTCCACTGCTAAAGCTGAATATGTAGCAGCTAGATCCTGTTGTGCTCAATTGCTCTGGATCAAACAACAGTTGCTGGATTTTGGGATAGATGTTGGGAGTGTCCCAATCTTATGTGACAATACGAGTGCCATTAACATTGCAAAAAATCCAGTTCAGCACAAACGGACTAAGCATATAGACATAAGGCATCACTTTCTCCGTGACTGTGTGGACAAGGGGCTCGTATCTATCATGTTTTGTCCTACGGAGAACCAAATTGCTGACATTTTTACTAAGGCATTGAGCAGAGAACGATTTGAACAAATTAGGTTAGACTTGGGGATGATTAAGATTGCATAAACTCCCCTCAATGACTGACTAGATATTCTGATATGTTACTCTAAAAATATAAGAGGTGATCTAGTCAATATTTCATATCACGTATCTCCTACCAACTTGTAGAATTAACATGAGAATGTGGTTTTGTGTGCAGGATTACTTTCCCAAAATTCATCAACAATTGGAACAGGACAATCAACCAGGTAACATTTGTTGTGCACTTCTTTTTAGATTCAAATAATTAAACCGGGCACCCTAAACCTATTCCCCTCATTATTACCCTGTCAGCGCAATTCACACCTCTACCGCCAAAATGTCTTTTCGCTCCTATCTCTGACGAAATGACGGACGCCTTCACTTCACCCAACCCTTTCCCTTCCCAACGCCATTAACACCTCCATCTTTTCACATCTCTCTCTCATCCTATATTTGAACCACCCCTCCCAACCTGCATCATTTCATATCTCAACCTCTCCCTCCTCTGTCTTTGAACCACTCTCTCTGATCTCCCTCATCCTTCCTCACCCAACAATGGATTCCTCTCAAGAATCTCTGAACACCCCCACATAAGAAACCCAAGATTCTTCTTCCATGGCCCTTATCGTACATCCCACTGCCAATATACCTCCTCCTCTTAAAATAGACTTCTCCGACTTCCTCAGATGGGGGGGATATGACCAAAACTTTGCCAAATTCTTCAATCCTCCATCACCCTCAACTGCATTCCCACCTTCAAGGGAGCCAGTACACCCAACTCCTTCCACCACTCCTTCCAACCCTCAAGAACCTACTCAAAACCCTACACAACCTCGCCGTCGCCTGAGAAAGACCTTCCAAGAAACTATTCCAATATCTGAGGATGATCCCTCACTGGAAAAAATCACCTCCTCTGACTCCATCCGGCCTCCTCATACTAGAAACCAAAAACGCCAGGCAGAAGAGGCCCTTCAGCAAGGTCTGCAACAGAGCAAGAAACGCAAGGGTACCACCGCCTCTTCCCCCCTAGGGATCTCCTACTGCGTCAGGTTTGCAGGAACAGACGCAAACACATTTTCCCCAAACCTCCTAGGTCTCGCCTACCACCATCTCCCTCCGTCACTCCTCCAGACTCTCCAGCCTCTTCTTCATCACAGTCCACTCCTTCTCCAAAACGCACACCCCCAGTGGTTTCCAAACCCACTACCTCCAAACCCCGCACCACCACTCGAAAGAAACGGGTGCCTCCACCTGTTCCATCTTCTGTCTCCTCTTCTGACAGTGAGTATGAGCCTTCCCCTGTCGCACCTTCTGAACCAAGTTCTCCTGCCTTTTCTCACTTCCAACGACGCTCTCTCCTCCGAGGCTGTGTCATTACTGGGTTGGGGGGCCTTGAAATGGATACCCTCCTTACCAAGCTTGAGGTACAAGGATGGTCTACGCTTTTTCTCGAGACCACAGGCCAACGTAAACTGGCCAAACCTGAAATGTACGAATTCTACGCACAAGGGAGTGTGCGTGACTCTGCTTTCTCTACAACTTTTCGAGGGGTTTCCCTTCGCCTCACTTCCTCCGACATTGTTCGTATTCTCCAAATTCCTGCTGAAGGTTGGGCCCATTACGTTCATCATGAGTGGCCTCCCCTTGACATCTTGCCCTCTGCTCTAGAGATCACCAAAAAGTTTGCTGGGAAGCCTACTTTGACTCAGCACAGACGCGTCCAAAGGAGGGAAATGTCTCCTCTGCATAAGCTCTACTTTGATGTGGTCCATAAGATCCTGATTCCTCGCCAGGAACGAAGGTCTGAGGCGAGCTATCTTGATCTCACCCTGATGGAACTGCTCGATGAAGGTGTTCCAATAAACCTTCCAGCCCTTATGCTGAAACATATTCAGCGAGTTCTCATCCAAGATAAGAAGGGACATGCTCTCCCTTTTGGGTTCTGGTTGGCCCCAATCTTTGAGGCCTACTCAGTACCTGTGCAGGTTTGGACCATGCAGACTACAAAAGATGTTCTTGGTCAGGTGGACCATCAAACCCTACCTGGTTCAATGCAACGTCCAGGGACTCCACTTCACCGTCTACAAATGGCACTGAATGCCAAGCATGCGGAGCTGCTTTAGGAACAGGAGAGATTTGATCAGGAGAGGCGCGCCCTCAATCTCAGGATTGCTGAACTAGAGGATACACTCATGATGGAACGGGCTAAACATACTGACATTGTGCACACCCTTACCAACCTCATTCCTTGATCCAAATCCCTCTCTGCCCAAACCTATCCGTTTTTTTGGGTGCCTTGTTCAATTTTTTGTTTCTCTTTAAGTTGCATTGCTTTTGTTATGACTGCTGGTAGTTCTGCTTTCTTTTGTTTTTGTTTATCTGGTCTGTAATCTTGCTGTTATAAATACAATTCTCTATTTTTTCTACTGTCTCTGGTTATAAGTGTTATCTTACTTTGATTATCCTTCGCTTCTTACGTACTTATCAGTTTTTCGATGATGTCAAAAGGGGGAAGATAATGAGTTGTGCAATATTTATAACCCTTGCTTAACCTGGTTCATTCTTGAAGCTGTTTTTCTTACTATAGCTGCAATACGGACGTATCAACTCAGGAAGTTTGTCATCATCAAAAAGGGGGAATTTGTTGGAACAAGGGTTTTTGATGATTGACAAAGATAATGAAACAGGTTGATTCATCAGGTTCATTCAGCAGGGTGATAGCCACGAAAAAATGCACATACTACACACCATAAAAGTGAAATATCAGGTGCTGGAAATAAGGCGTATAACAAGGAATACTACTCCAAGCTATCAACTACTCCAAGAAGAAGAAGGATTTAAAAAAGGAGTACTAATACTACTCCAACTCTAACAAGAGGCGTAAAAGAAGGAGAAGTTTGACTAGGAGAAGAAATTCGAAAAGAGAAAGAATAACACTAGTTATCTCTGAAGCTGCAACTATAAAATCAGAAAAGAATTGACAGAAGAAAATGGGGCAAAACAGAGAGAGAGACGAAGCATAAGAGAAAAACGGCACTTAACGTGGGTTTAGGAGTTTTTATTTTCTCTTTGAATTCGTAAGCTATTGTGTAATATCTCAGGATCTATAACTGAGATTAGTTTTCTAGTCTTCAAGTAGGGAGCAACTAGAAGACTTTGGGAACGCAAGCCCTGGGAGGTGTGCATATAGAAGTTAGGTAAGAACGTAGGGGTGAAGTATAGTCGCAAGTTGTATTGAACTATTGAAGGCTCACGTTGATTTTAGTAAAATTGGAAGAAATTCCTGTAGAGGTACAGGTCGTGGTTTTTTCACCTATTGTGAGCTAGGTGTTTCCACGTAAAATCACTGTGTTCAAGTTTGAATTCTGCATTCTTGAAACAGGTCAACTAACCTGTTCCAACGAGTAGGCAAATTCCTAGGGTGCACAGTTCTAACATATATTGTGTTGTATTATGGTTAGTGTGTTGTATCTTATCTATAGTAGTCCTGTACATGTGACTTTCAGGTCTTAGGAGGAGTTATTTGGTGTTGTTATGTTGATGGATGCTAGTATTAGCCTGTGCTTATGTTAGTTGGATTAAATTGTTTTGTTATGCCCATTACTAGTTATGTTGAGATAGGATTAGGCTTGCCTATTAGAGATAAGGTAGACGTCATCATGATTTGTGAGGCCAGATCGTAACAACGTACCACGTCGGTTCATGTTTGATTATGTCCATATTTGATTGCTTGCATGTGTGTTGGTTTCTTGAGTGGATTGAATAAGTGTACGTTGATGTGATAATGTGGGATATTTCATGTAAAATAATTAAGTCAAAATATTAGTAACTAGGAGTCTGTTTGTATTGCTAACTTGACTTATAGTTTATTTATGCATGTATTGTCTTGTTATACTATGTTTTGGTTACTGTGTACATTCATATCTTTGGAGTTGCCCCATGTCCCTATTAATTGAGTGTAATTTTGTGTATTAAAAAACTGCACTTGTTCTTTCTTTATTGAGTGCGGGGCACATTTAGGCGGCTGCTTCGCAACCTCAATTGTGGGACTTTCATTTTTTGAATTCAAGGATGAACTACTTCTTACAGACTTCCATGGATTCCTTTCTATCTCTTAGTCTATGTGTTTAATATAAATATTTTAGATTATAGTTTCTGATTTTGGGGTTGTATTCCCTATTCTTGATTATATTAGAGTTTTGGTACTTCAGCTTTTAGTTTCTAGGGGTTATTTTGGCAGGATTTTGTTTAAGTTTAGAATTGTTTTGCTTATTTAATGAGATTGCACTTAAAATGTTTCAAAAGAGCTACTGCTTATATGCAAATAAAAATTGACTTTCGATTTATTGTATAATTATTTGTATAATATTTATATGCGATTATGCATTATTTATACGATATTAATAAATTACATGTTCATTTATACGATATTAATATATTATATATACACTACATAATTATTTGTACGTAATATATACTTATTTTTTACACTATTCATATAATATTATTACATGAAAAGTTTTCAAAAATTTTTTTAAAAAACGTAACAAAAAATACTAACAAAGTATATTTCTTTTTAAAAAAATTAATGTTGAAAAAGGAAAAATGGACTAATAGACTTTGGCAGAGCTTTGTTGAGCCATAGCCCTTTTGGGCTTTTTTTTCTTTCTTTAAAGAGAAAATTGACTTTTTCCTATAAATTTGTCAACGATTCAATTGTGATTATAATTCAACAACAACAACATACCATCCGATCTGAAAATTGTGATTATAATTCATTAAAAGTAAATTATTATTTTTTTCAATCTTGTCATTTAAATCATAGTTTAAATTTTTTGGAGGAGATGAATAAATATTAGTTGGAAAAAAAATGATGGGTGGTTTTTATAAATATAATTATCTTTTTAAATACTTTTTTTTATAAAATATTTACTATTTTTAAACATATTTTTTATTTATTACCTAAATGTTTCATATTTAAAAAAGTAATATTTATAGCAACTGTATTATGTATTAAAAGTGAATTATATATATAATATATATTTATCATAATGGTATTAAAATTATTTTGATAAAAAAAATTGCACTATATATTAAAAATGAATTATGCATGTAATATAAATAAATTGCACTATATATAAAAATAGTTTTGCATGCAATAAAAATGTATTGTAGGTATCTTGAAATATATTAAACTAATATTTTGATTAAAAAAAATCTGCATTATATATTAAAAGTGAATTATATATATATAAATGATAAACATTTTCTAAGTATGATATATATGATAAGTTCCTTTTTTTTATTGGGATAACTATACCCACAAGCCATTAAAAAAATTATTTTGCACAAAAGATAGCTCACTATTTTTTTATTACATAAAGTGTCCAGTTTCGACAGCCTAGGCTAAGGTTTACAATATGTAATTTGACTATGAGTTGGCCATTTGGCCTTCTCCACGTCACCTTCTCTTTTGTTCTTCCTTAATTTGTTTCCAATGCTTTTATTTTTTTTAAAAAAAAAAAACATTTTAGATGGTGGCTAAATAATTTTTTTTTATTATCTATACATAATTTTTTTTAAATGTCAATGTTAAAAAAAAAAAATTTGCTCTTTTTTAAATTTTTTTGCTTTTTTAATTGTTTCACTTTTTTTGGAATTTTTTTTTTGTCATTTTATTATCTCTTGTTTATTCTTTTATTTTATTAAGGTGGAAATGCATGATGGTCAAATAAATATCGATATTGATATATTACATAATTATTTATATAATATTTATACACGATTATGCACCATTTATATAAAATGTCGATACATTTCATACCTTTTTATAGAATATCGACACATGTTTATATATAATTTATACAATATCGATACACATTTACACACTATTTATATAATATTGATACACGCTAATACACAATTTTATACAATGTTGATATATTACATAATTATTTATACAATATCAATACAAGTTTATACACATTTATATCATATCGATACAGTACATATACACCACATAAATATTTATATAATATTAGTATATTATATAAACACTGTAAAACAAAATTGAAAAGAGTTGTTAAAAAATATTTTTTTTATTTAGAAAATGCAGTAAAAATAATTAAAAAAGTAATTTTATTTTTTAAAAAAGATAAACTCAATGCTAGAGAGGAAGAGAAAATAAAAATAAAAAGAAAAGAAGAAAATAGTAATTGAGCTGATTTTTGAGTTTAAGAAGTTGGACCAGCTATAATTGGACCTATGGCGTGTGGTCAGATTGTAATCTTAATAGCTGTGTCAATTTTGAACATAGTAATTAGGTTGATTTTGACTATTTTTTATGTAAATAAAAAGTGAATTATATTTTATATAAATAATTTTTTTATTGTATATATATGAAAATTGCCCTTTTTTATTTGGTGTGAAATGGCAACTTGGGCCTAAAGAGCAGGCTAACCCAAATTTCCCCTTGCGGTCCCAACGGCTAGTTTTGTAGTATTTGCTTCTTAACGGTCGTATATTTTTGTCTTATAAAAAAACACTATTCGCAAAATCCCCCAATTACAATACCTTTCCATTTTTGTTGATCGAAACCAATGGAGACTCCATGTGGTCTTGTTGATGTTACAAATGGCTCCCCAATTGTTGGCCTAGCTACTGGAATTTTGAAAACCCCATCATCCAGGCGTAGAAAATGTTGTACCAGTCCAAGTTCAGGGGAAGCATTGTTGAGAGGTCAAGTGATGAATTTATTGCAAATGGTTGAAGAAGAAGCTGAAATCATCTCATTTAGAGGGAAAAGGACTAATTTCTTTCATCTTCAATCTGGTTTTGTTGGGGCCCCAACTCCTGAAAATACCCCTCTTATGATGGATGTCTCTACCAAAGAATTGCTGCCTCCTGTTACGGTGGAAGACAAGTTTGTCATATCTCAGGTATATACTTGCGCCGTTCCAATTTGATTTTTCATTTTACAGAAAGTAAACCCGACCTTTCTTTTGAACAGGACTAAAAGAAAAAAGTTATTATATTGCTAACATTCTCTGTGTATTGTAGATATTGAATAACATGATGTATAAGGGGAAGAAGAAGGAAGAGAGTGTGACAAGATCGCTACTTCTGGATTTTTGTGACAAGTCGGAATCATCACAACTTGATGAACTACGTGAAGCAATTGGCACTACCAATGCTAATGGAGGAGGACTAAAATTTGTGTACAATAGTAACCATGAATTTGTAGGAGTTGAGGAATTTGCAGCGGAAAGCAGTTGAGGATAATTGAATGAAAACTTGTTTGTTTTTTGTTTTTCTCTGAAAACACCAACAGCTGATTGATGTTTTGGTTCATAGTTCATTTGGACCATTTAGAATTTGTTTAAGTGAAATAAATTCATATTTCCATCTTTGTATCCATCCAGAAAGTACTTCAACAAAATATACAGTGTGTTAAACAATAAAAACCCCTAATAAGCTTTGCGGGAATTGTCAATGGTTCATAAAAGTGCAACTAAACTAAGAATACAACTTTTGAACAAATCTTTTCCAATTAAAGAAAGTTTAAGATTCTCTGTTGAAAGCTGGTACAGCATTTCATTAGTCCGATGCATTATGACAAGGGATTTAGCCTGAAAATTGAAATATGTTTCAGTTTAGGAATGGGAGACTTTACCATAAAAGATTTCCATCCTTCAAACAAAATATCTAGGGAAATCCCAAAGCATCATCATTATATTTTCACTAAGAATCCTTCTCTTTTGTATACGTGTATATATGAATTGGAGTGCTTCACCAACATACAATCAAGTAATCAAGATTGACCTTTTAGTGGCAAAGTTGAAGTAGGAACCAGATCGATCCATGGCTTTGAATTCCTCTCAACTGTTTTCATTACTATTTCCTTGTTCTCTTCTTGTCTTCCCAGCTGTTTTCTTGGGTAGAATGCATGGTTTAGAGGTGCTTGATTTCTCATATCTCTCTGCTTGATGGGATAAAGGCTGATGCCCTTGCAAATCCTGCTCAGGAGCACATTCAATTGGTCTTCTAGATTCATCCACTCTCCTAAATGTAATTGATATTCTGTGCATTGTATAAAGTTAATGAGACATTGGCGTCTTTAAGCAAATAGTTGACAGAAGATTAACCAATGACTAGAAATTGAAGCTCCACACTTTCAGAATATACCTTTTAGTAGGAACAGCTGGCACACAGTGTTTAGCCGCATCAGCTTCATTCCCATTCAAGACAAGTATAGACCTGGAGGAAAGTTATCACAATTAGTAGTCTTCGAAATCTTGCAAAAGGCAAAGGTAAAACTCGGAAGACTTACCCTATTGGCAAGGGAATTGCAATTGCACCGGCAAAGTCACCTGGACCTATGGTTTTCAAGTTTGATCCAAACACTATATATATTGCACTGGCTGAGGAAAGAAACGGCACAAAATGGATGAACAAAATCATGACTGTTGATATGAGGTGGTATGCAATCTCCCTCTTCATAAATATTGACAATACAGCTGTATGGAACACAATTTGGAGGCAATACACCATCTTACAAGCCTCTTCAAATCATGTTCTTAAGAAGATCCGGCAATGGGTCAACAGTTTCACTCCTGAGAATCCCTGGGGAGTTGCCTTTCTACATTCCCTTCTCTTTTTTTTCAAGTTACTCACTCATATCTGTCACAGCCTTATTAAGGTTGGAAAACATTAGGGAAAAGGTTTTCTCCAGAGATAGTCTAAAATCTAAAGCATATAGCCTATGATTCTGAGCCTATCCTCTTCTCTTCCCTCTCCCCCTCCCACTTGGGGCTGGGGGTCAATCAGGCTAATTTCAAGAATGTCGGAGACCTACTGTTGCATAGTTGTAACAACAACCAAATTGGATTGTCACACGTCCCTTGCCCCCCATCCATTTCTGTGGCGCTGTATAAGTTCGCTCTAGAGAATCAAAACAGGCAGGTTAGAGCATGCTAGTGCATGAGGTTAATAAATGAAGTACAGATAACATAAGGAGGCAGTGGAAAGAAAATTTACTTTCCATAACCATCAAGGAAAAAGAAAAACCTCATCAAATTAATTGAAGAGGGGAAAAAGAATACTTAAATCATAATGATACTTAAATCATAATGATAGACCACCATAAGTGGATTAAGATTCAGAACTGAAATTTGAGCCATAGCATATATTTATGCAAATTCATGATCCTTAACAAAGTAACCACAGAATTGAAGTCTCCCAAAAATTTATGCCTCAGATTTTATTTGACTTTGTTTACCATATTTCATGCTCAATGATATTTTGGATTACCTTATCTGGTATCTTTTCGATTAGGAACACTTTCTGAGGTTTAACAAGAACAATGACCATGTCATTTTCATATCTACCTCAAATTGAAAGAAGTATGAGCAAATTTTCTGTGGTTCATAAAATAGCTCATGAATACAACAGTAACATTTATCTGAAAGAACAAAAAGAAAAATGATTTGCATAACTAATAAGGAAATACTAACTTTTTAATTGTCCACTCTTTCCCATCTCCTCAAGTTTCTCTACAAATTTAACAATCCTATTTGGTTCAGCCATGCTGAAGACACCAGTATGTAGCTCCAAGCCATCAAGTATATTCCCAATTTTCCCGTTAACCCTCTCCAAACAAACGAAATCCTTTTTCCTCTTTCCATTACAAAATCGAATGTGCTCTTTATGCTCCCTTGACAACTCCATTTTTGGCTTAGTCTCATGTATAGAAGTTTCCTCTTTGTTCACACCATTCCCATTATACTACAACTATTCAACTCACTAATCTCATCAGCATCAAGATCCGCCTCCTGAGACATATCTGTCCATGGCATTTTCATCCTCCACCTTGCTGAAGGTTTGGATGAACGGAATGCTTTTTTTCTCAATGCCTCTTTAACGGGTATTTATGAGCGATCTGCACCACCTACATAACTTTCTGATTACAAAACCGAATGTGCTCTTTATGCTCCCTTGACAACTCCATTTTTGGCTTAGTCTCCTGTATAGAAGTTTCCTCTTTGTTCACACCATTCCCCATTACCTAACTGGCTACTACGACTACTCCACTCACTAATCTCATCAGCATCAAGATCATCCTCCTGAGACATATCTGCCCATGGCATTTTTATCCTCCACCTTGCTGCAGGTTTGGATGAATGGAATGTTTTACTTCTCGATGCCTCTTTAACAGGTATTGATAAGCGATCTGCACCACCTACATAACTGTCTGATTTGCTCCTGCACACCAATCCCTCATCAAAAGGCTCATGCCCAATTCCCCCATCCTTCCAACTACCCAATGAGTTTGTATTTGCAGGATCATTTAAGTCAGCATAACCATTCCAACTCCCAAGTGACCGATCTGCACCACCTACATAACTATCTGATTTGTTCCTGCATACCAATGCCTCATCAAAAGGCTCTTGCACATCCGCACTGTCTTTCCAACTACCCAATGAGTTTGTATCTGCAGTATCATTTAAGTTGGCATAATCTTTCAGACTCCCAAGCGAGTGATCTGCACCACCTACACAACTATCTGATCTCTTCCTGGGCGCCAATGCCTCATTAAAAGGATCTTGCACATCCGCACCGTCTTTCCAACTACCCAATGAGTTTGTATCTGCAGTACCATTTAAGTCAGCACAAGCTTGACAACTCCCAAGTGAATTGTTGTAACAATTGTCAAGATTTGTGTTACAGCCATTAGAATCAGGAAGTTCTGGAGTCAAAACTGTGAAATTCTCTTGTTCCTTCAATCAATCTGCATCACCAGCAGCTCCTGCAGTTATACCAATGAACTCTCTGATCAGAGAACTCACTGAACCTATAGTTTCTTCTTTATCATAATCACAACATAAGAATGTAAATTTGAAAATCAATTTGCTACACCACATCATTATCCACCTAAGAAACTTATAGCTTACACAAATGGTATGTATTACTATGTTGAATCAACATTTGAGTCATACAACTTCCCACACGAACATCCAAAATGGTTTGTAAAAAAAGCCTTGGGCTACTTCACATATTGTGTTAAGTTCTTCGATTAGAGTTCACGTTCTTCCATATAGTATCAGAGTGAACATTAGTATATAAAGACTAATATTCCACGATTGAAAAAGCATACACATGCAAGAAAACATTATAATATATCAATGTCCCTAATAAGAAAAGACGTACTAGTATAGTATATTATCATCATGACTCACATTGGTATACAAAGACATTGAGATGAATTTATAAAGATATTGAAATACTTCACCCATTAACTAAAACACGCTAGATACTTATTAAATTCCACTACACTCTAGATCTTAGTCCTCGGTGTGTCTTATTTCTAACCTCGGTGGATAGTATTACCGGAGTCCCGAGCTTGTTGGTGCTAACAAGCCCAAGTTGGCTGGCAGGAAAACCGAAAAGCTGTGAAATGCATGCACATTACGAGTGACGAGCGTTGCGACTTCCTTAAGCATTAATGCAGGGAGTTAATTAAAAGATGGAAAGAGAGAGAGTACCACGTTGGAGGGATCGGACGCGACGGGAAAGCGTATGTCTACAGCTGTTGCAGAAGTCGCCGGAGAGAAAGGGGAACCAATTAGATAGAAACTGACCGGCGTTGTAATCGAGGAGGAAACGATCGGTTTTGGTGGTCGAGCATGGCGGCGAGTTGACTAATAAGTATATTTAATGTTTCAGTTAAAATTGGAGTAAATATTACTCTTTCCTTAAATTAAAAAAAAAAAGCAAAAAACGTACGGTGTAATGTGATTTTTTTAGTCTTCTAAGCGCTTTAAATAAATTATGCCCACTTATTATACCATGTGACATGGGAGGGTATATCTAAGTCCAGTCGTTAAGGGTTATTTTTAAGCCTATTAATAATTTAGGGACGAAATTAATAATTTATGTCAAATTTATTTAAGCTTAGTTTGTCAAGTTAACATTCATACCAAGTTCAAAGTGTTTTTAGTACTTTTTTCAAATAAATAAGGTGTGGTATAATTTACTAGAAAGAAAGCGATATGTTACTACCAAAAAAAAAAAAAAGGAATCGATATGTCATTTCCCTAGGAGGCGTTTGAAGTTTCGAAGCAATGGGAATTGGGAGATTTTTATGAAGAAATTTTCATTCATGATTTGGGAAAAGAAAATCAGATTATTTGTTTCCTATTGGTACTTCTCCACGGGTAGAGTACATACGTAAGGTAAAAAAAATTTAATAGAGTAATGCTATTTAGCCACAAAAATTTAATTCAAATTTGGTCACAAATGTAGGAAGTCTATAATATCATGTGTTTTTTCTCATTTTGAATTATTAAAATAAACTTTTTGAATATCAAAAAAGATGATAAGTCTTTTGTGTTATATGAGTTTTTTTAAAGAAGAATATATAATTAGTAAGTATTTTTGTAATTTTACTTTTTTATATTAATTTTTTCTTTTACTATATAATATAAATTATGTTTTGAAGGTTTGCATATCCCCCTTCCCCTAGGCCCCCTTCTGAACCCCACCCCCACCCCCACCCACCCACATACACACAAAAAAAAGAAAAAGAACACAATTATGTTTAGATTCTATTAGTGAATACCTTTAAAAATTTACTTTTTTTTCCTTAAAATGAATCTCTCCATGTTAGGAAATAATTAAATTTTATGTTAATATTAACTACAAATTAATATTTTATCAACTCCAAAAGTTTATTCGATAATTTTATAGCACGAATTAGTAGAATATAGTAGTAACTAATTAAGCATGAATTCAAAAATTTATAATTATTTTTTATTAAAATATAACCAAGTAAATAAAATTATATATAGTCCTTAAATAATAAGTCCACATTTATACAACAGAAGCTTTTGCAAAAGAAGAATTATGTAATTTTAAAAAATAGATATTTTAAATAAAAAACCAATTGTTAATGAAACATTTATAACTCTTTGAAAGTTTGAATAACACACTAATTTTTATTTTTTTTTTGTGTTATAATCATTCCAAATAAGGACTAACACATATAGTAATTGATAAAATTATTTCACTTATTTTAATTGTGAATAAAATATTTGATTGCTTATTAATATTAATATTGATTTGATTTTGATTATAACTTTCTTTGAATTACTGATCTCAATGGGTTATAGAACTTTTTGATGATTCAAAATTTTAAATTTTAATTTAAAATAATATATTGAAAGATTAAAAATATCATGATACAATTAAAAATTATTTATAAATTAAGTCAAAATATATTCTTTATATATAAGATTTAGTTGGATTTGACTTATTTTCTAGTTAAATTCAAATCATGACAGTTATTTGATTAGAAGTCATATTAAAACAAATATAGTTATCAATATGATTTTTATAATATGATGATGTCTGTCATATCTAAAGTGTTTTGAGTTTTACTTGCTGTTATTAAAATATTTTAAAATTTTTAAGATAGAATTTAAAGTTATTCAAATATATAACTAATAAGATTATTTAATTAAAGAATATATTAATAACAAATATAAGTTACGAATTACGATTCACAAATTATCAAATTTGACATAATATAAATGTGTAAGATCACAACAATGTAATTTTATAAGATGTCAATATCTCCATATTGAATGTGTGTTGAGTTTTAACTGTTATTATCAAATATTATCAAATTATATGTATTATTTTAAAATATATAGTTAAATTTATTAAGATATAATTTTAGTAAGATTACTTAATTAGAGGTATATTAATAATAAATATAAGTAATTATTCACTAATTTTCAAATTAATGTAATATCAGCGTGCAAGACTATAACATCAATTTGTGACTCTCTTGGGTTTGTGTTAACTAGAATTGACACATATGGACCGTATATTTTTTATAATAGGTTGATGTCTATCATATCTTATGTATTTTGAATATTTGATTGTAATTTTCAATAAACTTTTCAAATTACATTTAAAAATAAATAAATAAAATTTAAATTTATTAATATAATAATTAATAAAATTGATTAATTAGATAACATATTAACTATAATTATAAGTAATGATTCACAAATTATCAAATTGGTGCAACACATGGAGGCGCGACTATAAAATTTGGGGGTGACTTCTATTAAGTTATTGTTAACTGGGATCAATACATGTGAACTATATAATTTTTATGATGTGTATATTATGTCGATGTTTACGATGTCTAACATGTTTTGAGTTTTGATTGTCATTATTATTCAAATTATATTTTAAAAAATTATTTAAATGTATAATTTGAATTACTTAAACATAATTATTTATAAAATTACTTAATTAGAGATCATATCAATAATAAATATAAGTTATAATTTAAAAACTATCAAATTGACGTAATATAGGTGCACAAGACAACATTATTAATGTTTGGCCTTGTTGGGTTGATGTTAATTAGGCTAAAAACATATTAACAAAATATTTATGATACTTATCATACACTGTTGTAATACCCTAGAAATTACTAAAATACCCCTAGACAAAAGATTGCTCGAGTAATGCATATTTCCAAACTCTTTTGGTAAAGGCGAGGCTGGAAATGCGATCAACACGAAAATTGTATGGGAAAATAGTCTTGGTTGATTTTTAGAGCAACCGGATCAAAAGATAATTATTGGGGCAAAAACGCAATTCCAGAAAAATGCGTGACATGTCAGTGTCGAGGACTTGCACTTAATTTTGGTCATATTATTTTCTACAAGATTAAAAAATCGATTAAAAAGCAATTTATGAAAAATTACACATAAAACACATTGGACAAATGCGATTTATGTGTATTTCTATGAAAAATAGTTTTTCAATGCATTTTAAGTTTTCAGTTAAAAAAATGAATTGAAGTGTCCGCGTCGTGGACTTGGCCCGTCATGATACTTGTCATTTAGTTTTAAAAGAAAGGACATTCTAGTCTTTTCCCCACCCATCCTAGACTAAAAACATGTCGTTTTGAAGTCGTTTTCAACCCTATATCAGTTCCTAAGCCTGAATCTTCAATCATTTACGCTATTCATCTTAAGGACTAGGGCTAAGGAGAAAACAGGAGGCTAGGGTTCAAGAGATTCAAGGCTAATCTTTGTTGTTTGATTATTCAATCTTCATTTCAGGTATGTAAGGCTATCTAAAATTCTTTTGTCGTGCCTAATTTATATTCCTTATCAAGATCGAATTCTAGTCAAGAATGAAGTCAATCATATTCCTATGATTTTATGGAGGAATTCTAGAACCTTATCATGAAATCCTTGTTATTCTATCATTATTGTTGACACCCAATTTTGACCCTCCACAGTACAAATTAATCATCGAGCTTTTAATTTTAACAATTTGAAATAATTAGCTTTCAAAATGCAAAAAAATATTTTTGAGTGATTTTTAGGCTTAAATCTTTTAATTTTAATCATGTTTATATATTGCACACTATATATATTTATTTCAAGTATTAATAGTTAAGTATTTTCGTTAATTTTTCAAAAGAATTCTCAAATAGATTTTATCTCTAATCACTTCACTCAATCGTTTTTAGGATTAAATATCCCATAGTAAATCTAATTATTTTTAAGTTGTTAATATTAAAAAAGCTCTTTAATTAATTTATATTAATTCATCTCGAGGTCAAATTAATTGATTAATTTAAATTGATCACACTTTAATTGGTCATCTTTATAATTAAAGTGGCTAGTTTTTAAATTCGCCCTCAACCCAATTCTTTTTCGTTTAATTCCCAACTCAATCTTGTTCTTAAGCCTAACTGACCAACCCAATTTTAAATCCATTCCCAATTCCCCAAGCCCAATTTTTATTTTTTAAAGTGTAATTTTTAGAAATCCCATCCAGGTTTTCAAAAATACCCAAAAATCCCGACTCTTTCCCTAATTACAAAAAATGCCGACTTTTTATTCGTTTTTGATACCTGGAGGCGTCATTGCGCTTAATAAGGAAAAAAAAATTTCTGCCAACTATGTAGATCCCTTAATATGGTAACTGCAAGAGAGAATATTAAAATAAAAAATAAATTTAAAAACGGCTCTAAAAATGGAAAAAATTATAATTTAAATAGTGATTGACATTAATTAGACTTCTATACAAAAAAAATTGTACTAATTATATCTTTTAATAAAAATATAGATTCTTTAATATAAAAAATAAATGGATAATGATAAAGAAAATTGACATATTCTTTATGTATTATTTTATACAAAATTGATGAAGAAAGCTCCCCTCTATTTTTCTCAAATTTCTATCTTGATATAGCACGTAGCATTTAAATTTAATGAAGCATTTAATGAAGTATCAATTTTACTTAGGTATCCACATCAACTTTCAAAATCCCCAAGTCAAATAGGTATCAATTTGACAAACTAACTGGTGTGAATATCAAGAAATAAATTACTTAAGTATGTATCAATCTTACTAAACTTGTTAGGTATCCACATCCACTTTCAGAATCGCAAAAATTGGGTATCAATTTGACAATCCAAACAGAGTACATCTCAAGAAATCAATTACTTACGTATAAAATTTAGTTAATTTGTTAGGTTCCCACATCAACTTTCAAGCACCTAAAAATTAGGTATCAAATTGACCCAGTGTATAATATCAAGAAGTCAAATATTTATGGATCAAATTTACTTAATTAGTTAGGTATCCACATCAACTTTCAAAACCCCCAAGAATTAGGTATCAAAATGACAAACAAAAGCAGTGTAAATATGCGTCAGTAATACATTCTTACCGTTGTGGTGGTCGACATTGGCAGTGTCGACTTCTTCACCACCTTCGAACACTTCTTGTGTAAGGCCAAGACTAAACGAAGGTATGGGTTCCATTGTTGATTGAAAGAAAATCTAAAGAAATTTCTAATAATGGGGGTCAGGATGGAGATAATGGGATTGAAAACTAAAAAAAGAGAGTGAAGGAGAAAGAAATTGAAAACTTAAAAAAGAGAGAAGATGAATGAAAACTGAAAAAAAGGAAATTTAAATCTTCCTATGGAAACTGTAAGAGAGAGAAAATATTTTTTTAAAAAAAATTCAAAAAGGGCTTAAAAATGGAAAAATTAAAATTTAAAAAAATGAGAGAAAATGATTTTAAAAAAAATAAAAAAAACTGCTTTAAAAAAGGAAAATGTTTAATTTGAAAAGTGCTTAACATTAATTAGACATCTAAACCTAATAAAATTTCCAATTATAACTCTTAATAAAAGAATATATTCTTTAAGTATCAAAAATAAGTTGAAAAAATTTAAAATATGGGATTTACGTAATTTTTAAAAAATATTGGGATAGTTTAATATTTGAAAAAAAAAGGTTGTATAATTTCATAATTTTTACTTTTTTAAAACTACCCAACCCAACAACCCCTGACCCGGTCCAAAACCCCTCTAATTAATTCCCTTACTCTGTACGCTCCCTTCCCCATTGTCTTCTTCCCCCAAAAACGCAAAGTCAGAAAACCAGAAGAAAAATCAGGTCGAAGGACGACCAAAACGAGCAAAACGCCAAGAGAAACAGTACACACGCGTACTCCCTCTCCCCTTCACCCTTATCTAGAATTCAAATTTTGAATTCGTTTTCAACCCAAAATTTCCGAATTTGACCCCGGGATTTTTCCCCATTTCGAACCCTAATTTCATCCTATAAATACTCCCCTTTCTCCATTGTTTGGAGGGGGGGGGGGCTTTTTGACTAGCGGCAGTCCCTCACGAAAAAAAGAACCGAAAAAAAATAAATCCATCTTTGTTTTCTTTTTCCTTCACTGGTTCGAAAAAAAAAGAGTCGAGAAAATTCGCGGACGAGTCTGTTATGCTCGTAGCAGTCAAGGTGGTGGCGTAGAACTCGTGGTGAAGTTCGTTGTCCTGGTTCGCTGCCCGAAAAGAGGTAAATTCTTCTTAGTTTTGATCGATTCGCAGTTTTCTTTTCTTTATTCTCGATGAATGTATTCTTAGACTTTGGTTGACATTAGTAGGGAAATTATTCTACCTGATATTAGTTCTCTTAATATTACACTCTTCTAATTTCCTTAGTATTGCTCTTGTTAAATATTGGAAATTTGGAAATCCTTGAACTCATGAATGGTCGTTTCGTTTCCTGTTTAAGGCTCCTTGCCGTGGCTGTCGAAAAATATTTTAACGCGCTATGTTAGACATTATTCCCTGCATAATTTAAATTGATTCAAGGCATTGTTCACTGTTTCCAATTTCCTCAACCTTTTCCCATTTTTACATCTATATGGCTTCTGCTTCTGTTAATTAATGTGTATGTATGTATATATGTTGGTTGATCTTTAAATCTCTATGGCTTCTGCTTCTGTTAATTAATTAATGGGTATGTTTTTTCCATTTCTAAACCTATACGGCTCCTGCTTCTGTTAATTAATTAACGTGTATGTATGTATGTATGTATGTATATATGTTGGTTAATTTTTTTCGGTTTTGTGACAATTGAGGTAATGATAATGATATTTCCATATGAGCTTTGGTGTTTATTTTTAGTTTTAAAGAGATGAGCATATGTTAATTCCTTTAGTTTTAAAGAGATGAACATATGTTAATTCCTAGTTTTAAGTTAATGGTTCTATAGGTTGATTCTCAACTCAAGGAGTTTATGCGTTGATGGTTGGTTTTAAAATTAATGAGTCTATGTATGATCTTAAATATAATGTGCCAAATTTGCAACTCGTTATTTCAAGTGCATTTTCAATTGGAATTTCTTTAGACTTATCGGATCTCTAATCTACTTTTTCTTTTGTTTTTTATGCGTTTGTTCGAGTCTCTCGGGACTCTTGCCTTGCATCCCTCGGGGCCATGGGGGGTCCAAGCTGATCTGGGAGTTTTTGGCAGCCAAAGGGAGCTAATTAACAGGAAATGTTGATGGAAAGCGAAGTTATATACAGTGTATATACTTAGAGTTATACAGGCAAAGATTGGGGCCGAAAGGACCCAAAAGTTGCAGCAGAGATTTAAATGGGCCAAGAGGCCCAAAACCTCTCAATTCTCTTCTTTTATTTGTTTTTATTATATTTACATGTTTGTGTTTATTTGAATACTAACACTAATTTGGTGTTTTAATCTAATTAAATCCCCAAAGTCGACTATTTATGTTAATTTTGTCTTTGAACATTTTAGTATCAAGATCTTTTTTTTAGAAAAATTAGATTTTATAAATTATCTTTAAAATACTCCAAGCATTTTTTTAAAATAACTTACGAATATTTTTCTTCTTTTCATAACACTTAGACACTTTATTGGATTTTCAAAATTCTACTAACTTAGTCTAACTCACCAACTCCTTTAATTAAATAAATTTAGGTAGACTTTAATGTTGTGTTTTTTCTTGATTGTCTCTTAAAGTAGCTCACATAGTTAATACTAATTAAATAAAATGTGATGAAGTTTTTTAAATGTTCTATTTTTCTAATATTTAAATATTTACTTAAATTTTTTTCTAGTTAATAAGATGAGTTAATATTTTTAAAAGTTAGTCAAAATTATTTAATCGTCGGATAACCGCGTGTTAGCGGCCATTTCGAGTGCGTAAAACCTTCTCGAAGTGGAAATATGAACCCGAATCCTTTTCTTCGAATTTTAAAAGATTTTTTCTGTTAGAGTCTTTTAAAATAATTTAATCGGTTTTCTTGATTTTTCCTTTAAAAAATTAAGTGACGACTCTAAATTTTTGAAGATTCGATTTACTTAAATTAATTAAGTCTAAATCGAATTTTTAAAACCGAAAGTCATTTTTTCGACATAACAGAAATGGCGACTCCACTGGGAATTTTTAATTAGGTTCTAACCACAAGGTTAGATATTTTGACTAACCTTATTATTTGTTTTACTTGTATGATTATTTATTTGTTCGTATTTTATTTGTTTAAGTTCTAATTATTTAAATGTTATTATTTAAAATTTTAAATGTCATTCATGCATAGCATTTTCCGCCACTCGGCAATTTTATTTATATTTTTTACTAAAACGACGGTTATGCGGGTCGCAGCCGTTTAGTCCAAAATTTTCCATCGGGGTACCCTGACGAAATGAGTTGATCTTGCGGGGTCAACGGTCGTTAACTTCCCCAGCCCGGGTTGTCCGCTCGGGTCACCTTTTCACAGTCAAAAAATAAGCCCACTCTTAGATACCTAGGATAGAACGAAACCAAAACCCTGTAGGTGCATTGGCCTAGGTCGACCTGATACCCTAGGGGTATCGGGCCCATTAGTAGCCCACCTTGAGTCTAAAGTGGCCTCCGGCCCAACTGGACGATCATATTGTTTGTTTAATTTGAAGGATGTATATGCCTTTTAAATTAATCATTGTTTTGCGGGTTTGGGGTTTTTTTTTCTAACGCATTTGTTTTTGTAAACAGTTAATCGACGAATGCATTTGGTTCAGTTAGATCGGAATTTAAAAAGATAGATTACCGCTTTTAGCGAATGTCATTATTCGGTTAAGCCTTACTAACGGTGTCGACACTACATTCGAGAAGAGATGGAGAAAGACAGAAATGGAGCGGGATCTACTAGTTAGTTAATCCCTTGCGTGAGAATGTTTTTCTTTGTACTTACATTTTTTTTTCTCTTTCTCTACAAAATGTATCGCTTATTATTTACGTTTTGTAATATATTTATAGAATTCACTTTTTTGGGAACGATGAAATATTTAAAATGACAAGATATATCCTTCAAATCGATAGGCCAACCCTTGGCACAAAAGGGTCACTTATTTTCTAGGACGCGCAATAACTGTTTCTGTGCTACTTGTTATCACTGTTTGTGTGATTATGTTGATTTGTTCGGAGACATTCTAGCCCGTTCCTTTCAAAGAAAATATCTTTTAGAGCCTCCTAAGCATAAAATCCCAGTCACTATCAAAAGTTCGTCCAAAATACTCTTCGAGTCTTGAGTTTCTCAACAAAATTCGAACTTTACTTCCAAAATTCTAAGTTTTTTGCTTCTTCGAGTCTTGAGTTTCCCAACAAAATTCGAATTTCACTTCCAAATTATTTGCTCTCTTATCTAACAAGAGGAGAATCTTTCATTCGAATATCCAAGATGATCGAACTACGTCGGACCTGATTTCTCATTTGTGAGATACGTAGGCAGCCTTCAATGGCTCGGCCTCTTATTTTTGGACAAATATATTTTTTTCTTTTCCCTAATCCTTACAAATTTATCCTCAATTTCACTTGAGCAATGAAAATCATGGATCAATGTCTCCTCGATTTTACAAATCTCAAATCAAATAAGCAAAATTTCGCGTATTTTCCTATGTCTGAGGGCTAGTATGCCTTCGAACAATGCAACTATTATGTGCTTAATTTTATGTGTGATATTTTGCATTATTTATTATGAACAGGGACTAACACGTTCATCTCTTGAGTTATTTTTCTGTATCAGGTAATTAGAACTGATTTGTGTTGGGGGAGCTCACAAAACATTACACTTCACGAAGTCTAGTTTTCAAAGGTTCCTTCTTCGATTAAATTTTCAAACAGCATAGGAAATGACCGAAAATAGTGAGAATATTAGTTTGGCCGACGTTTCTACAAGAGGTCCGATTATTGATGAACAAAATGAAGCAATTGCACAGCTGATGCAGCAGGTTATTGAAATGAAAATGGAAATAAAAAAGACTCAAGAACTGGCAAATCTGGCCATCACTGCTAATCTTCTTGGCCAGGATGATAGGAGGCCTCCATTCCATTTTCCTTCTCCTAACCCGACACACCAACTTATCCCTATATCAACCAACCCACCCATCACCCCTACTCAAAATACCCCCATCGTCGAACTAGCTACTCCAAATGTCTGTCATCCCGGTCCATCACACCAAGATCCACCTCCTCCACAAAACCCAAACGTCAACAATGCTCAAGCCTTCAGCTTTTCTCCTGTTCCCAATAATGCTTACCCTCAAATAATCCATCCAGAAATCTACACTCCGGACCAATACAATTTGCCCACTGTCCAAACCTCACTTCCCAAAGCTCTTTTCCATGTCCCAGTTCTTACTAAATCCCAGATTCCTCAAACCACTTAATCCGAAATAGACCACTACGAAGAGAAGGAGAAGGAATGGAAGGCCAAAGAGGAAATGGCCAATGTAGGGATAAAGGAAGAGGTAGCAAAAGCTTTGAAGCAATATCACATTACGCCAGATATTGCAGGCTTAAGTTATGAAGACCTGTGCATTCATCCCGACCTAGACCTTCCGAAGGGATTCAAGATCCCGAAATTCGACACTTTTGAGGGAATCGGAAATCTGTTGGCCCACTTAAGAGCTTATTGTGACCAACTCGTGGGTGTTGGTAGAAACGAGGCTTTATTGATGAGACTGTTCAGCCGAAGCCTGAGTGGAGAGGCTCTGGATTGGTTCACGTCGCAGGAAGTGAGCCAGTGGGCAGGATGGAATGCCATGGCTAAAGATTTCATAGAACGTTTCGCGTATAACGTGGAAGTAGTTCCAAATTGTTACTCATTGGAAAAGATAAAACAAAAGGCTGCGGAAAGTTACCGCGAGTATGCCTACAGATGGAGAAAGGAGGCCGCCAAGGTCCGGCCTCCTATGTCAGAAAGGGAGATTGTCGAAGTGTTTGTACTCTAGCAAGAACAAGAATTCTATGAGAGGATGATACTGCTCATTGGAGCAAAGTTTGCAGATATTGTCAAGATTGGAGAAACTATTGAGGATGGCCTCAGGACGGGAAAAATTACCCGTATGGCAAATCCAGCTGGATCTTCAGGGATGGTAAGGAAGGAAGAAGAAGATGTATCTGTTGTCAGAGCTATTCCATCAAAGATATATCAAGACCGCCATAATAATCAAGAAAAATTTTCTCGTTTGAATTTTAGAAAGCCTCCTAGAGTATTTACACCATTGAAGGAGTCTCAAACTCAACTTTATGAAAGGTTGAAAGCAGCGGGTATGATCCATCCTGTAAAGGGAAGACAAGCCAATCCTTCGGGAAAATTCTACAGGGCAGACCATACATGTGCCTATCATTCAGGAGCCATTGGATACGATACAGAGGATTGCTCGACCCTCAAGCTCAAGATTCAGAACATGCTTGATAAGAAGTTAATCACAATTGATTAAACTTCCCCAAATGACAATATATTTCAGGCTCGAGAGTAAGTACAAGATGATTTAAGTATGATCGCTTGGAACATTCGCCATCAGAGGACAAAACAACAGAGCAAAACATTGACAAGATATGAAGTTATTGCGCATTTTATCTCTTTTAGCACATATCCTTTTGTAAGGAACTACGTCTGACCTGAATTCTCAAAAATGAGATACGTAGGCGGCCTATGTCGGCCTTGGTCACTTTATTATTAAGTTTTAATTCCCTTGTTGTTTGGAACTACGTTTGACCTGATTCCTGCCTCAACGGGATACGTAGGCGCCACAACGGCTCGGTCATATTCCCCATAAGATTTTCATTTCTCCTTATAATGAAAACTGGGGTAGAATTTTTTAGAGGATCTCAAAAATTCACTAGAAGGCAAATTTCTCCAACAAGATCGGGGGTCGCAATATGCAACTGGGGCAGATTTTTTTTAAAAGGTCTCAGAGATTCCTCCAAAAGATGTTTCTCCAACGAATCAAGTTTGGAATTTTGTTGAAGTGCATAACCAGAGACAAAGTTTTGAGGAAGGCTAAAAATGAATGAAATCACAAAGATATCATTTGCTACATTCAAGCAAACTGGGGCAGAATTTTTGAGGAACTAAAACTATGTTTCAAAGAGCGGATGAGTACGCGAGTCAGTTGCATGGAGGAGCACGAGGACAAGGCCAACACAAATCAGTCTTTCAAACTAAGAATTTTTCTTTGGATGCAGGAACAGTGAAATCATAACAATGATGATGCCCAAATCTTTAAGCATAAGGCGCCATTTACACATACCATGGCCTCAACATAATCAATCAAATACCTTCTCATCTCATCTTATCTTCAATTTATCATATTATGTTGAGATGATTTCTAATTACTTTCACTATATTTTGCAGTAAGTAGAAACAAGTTTGACAGATTCTTTCAGAGTTCAAAAGGATCAAGTTTGCATCGCCGGATACGGAGCGCATGCAAGGACTACAAGATTGCAAAGGATCAAACATCAAGTAGTGATAAGTCATGATTGAGATCACTGCTAAGTTTACCATGGCCTGATCTTTATAGTTGAATGGCATAACCTCACACTTTATCTTAAGTGTATACTTTACTTTATTATGATTGTTAATGTTTGATCTCAAGTTTTGCAGGTGGCTACGCCAGTAAAGTTGGGACAATACTGAAACCAATATCAAATCTGAAGATGATGCTATTGCAAAAGTGTTGCAAAGGCAAAGTAGCATGTCTATCGAATCAATAGACGCTGAAGATTACATGTCTTCGCGACAATTGAGGTTACAAGTCAATTCAAGTCTTCAGCAATGGCTAAAGATATCGTGCGATAAACTCAAAGTTTATTGAGTTTTTCAGAATAAGATGAGAAAGGCTTTAGTCTTTATGTAAAAGAATTCAGCCATCTCACCTCGATCGTTCTGCCTCTTAAAAAGAGGTAGCCGTAACCATGACAAATGTACATGTCAATATGGTTTCTGCTTTGTCCATTAGGATGATTGTCACGTATCTATATAAGCATGCGTATTTGTTAACCATGTGAGGGTTAATATTTTAGAATTTTTGGGTTGCCCACCCCATAAGTGGTTTATGAATTTTACTTGACTATTCGAGGGCTTCGACATATGATTTTGTTGGGTTAGCCACCCCATAAGTGGTTCGTAGTTTGTTTGTCTATTTCAGGGACTTTATATTAAACCAAGTCGGATTATTATCGGGCCACCCACCTCGTTACAGTTGGGCTATTATCACAATTATGTTATTATCAAGAGAAGCATCTATGCATACCATCATCAATTTATTTCCAGGACTATCATCATATTTATATTACCGCCAAGAGGAATATCTATGCATATCGTTGTCAATTTATTTCCAAGACTATCATCATATTTATGTTATTGCCAAGAAGAGCATCATGTGCATATGATCGCAGAGAATGACATTATATCTATATTATTGCCAAGATGATTATCGGGACATCCACCCCGTTACACTTGGATGATTATCGGGCAATCCATCCCATTATTGGACGATTATCGGGCCATCCACCCCGTTACAGTTGGACGATTACCGGGCCATCCACCCCGTTATAGTTGGACGATTATCGGGCCATCCACCCCGTTACAGTTGGAGGATTATCGGGCCATCCACCCCGTTACAGTTGGACGATTACCGGGCCATCTACCCTGTTACAGTTGGACGATTATCGGGCCATCCACCCGGTTATAGTTGGAGGATTATCGGGCCATCCACCCCGTTACAGTTGGACGATTATCGGGCCATCCACCCCGTTACAGTTGGACGATTACCGGGCCATCCACCCCGTTACAATTGGACGATTATCGGGCCATCCACCCCGTTACAGTTGGAGGATTACCGGGTCATCCACCCCGTTACAATTGGATGATTATCGGGCCATCCACCCTGTTACAGTTGGATGATTATTGGGCCATCCACCTCGTTACAGTTGGACGATTACCGGGCCATCCACCCCTTTACAGTTGGATAATTATCGGGCCATCCACCCCGTTACAGTTGGACGATTATCGGGCCATCCACCCCGTTACAGTTGGAAAACTATCAAGCCATCAATTATTGCCGAGAAGGCCGTTGCATATTATCATTACCATATTACGTAATATTGATTCATCATCTATTATATCAAATTGGAGGGAGTCAACATCAAATGCTCTGAGGGACGAATATGAGTAAACAAGGTGAAAGTCTCTATCTCCCAACTTGATTTCCATTTTTATACTAACAAGTTTTATTTCAGTCTTTGTCGGGAGCATCCGAAAGGATGAATTCTCAAAATAAACCACAGGTGTGGACGTCATCAAGTAGGACGCAGCACAACGTGGAACTTTTTCTTAGCAGCGAACTAGGACATAGTCTGAAGAGGAATGTCAAACTCTTCGGACGCGAGCTGAAAATCGACTTCCACCACAATCCAACCACACCCTGTCAAAGGCATGTGGGTATTTTTCTTGAGTTTGCTAATCTCAGTTTCGCTTCCGATGAAATTTTAACCCTCATTGGAGGCAATCTTTCTAATCCGAGTGACAATATACCAAGAGTTTCTGAAATTATGTCCGTGTGAGTTCTTATTTATGGATGTGAAGAGCTCCGCATTCATGGATAAGAGGTTGCAAGCCTCTTTTTCATATTCAATCATTTGTCACTCCTCCCAACCGAAGGTTATCTTCGCATAAGAAGATTTTCTTTTCAACCGATCGAGTCGAACTACAAGCAGCCTGATTCCTAAGTCCAAGGATATGTAGGCGGGCTCAACTTTGAAAACTCGGCTGTATTCTAACCTTTACTCTTAAAATCTCATTCCCAAGCATTCCAATTTCTCCATAATTCGATATTGGATAGCTTTTGAAATTTTCAAAATCGTGCGTAAAATCAAGCGTTTTGAACTACAAGTGGCCTGAATTCTCATGTAACCCGAGATATGTAGGAAACCCAAAACCAGGGTCCGACCACAATTTTCCCAAAACCCGTACCAAGACCCTTCCATGAGATGAATATGTGGTCGGCTCAAAATTGGATTGGTCACGTTTCTTTGTCCACGATCGCTTTCATCGATCATACCCAAAGAAAGGGACAGCTGTTGACACCCAATTTTGACCCTCCACAGTACAAATTAATCATCGAGCTTTTAATTTTAACAATTTGAAATAATTAGCTTTCAAAATGCAAAAAAATATTTTTGAGTGATTTTTAGGCTTAAATCTTTTAATTTTAATCATGTTTATATATTGCACACTATATATATTTATTTCAAGTATTAATAGTTAAGTATTTTCGTTAATTTTTCAAAAGAATTCTCAAATAGATTTTATCTCTAATCACTTCACTCAATCGTTTTTAGGATTAAATATCCCATAGTAAATCTAATTATTTTTAAGTTGTTAATATTAAAAAAGCTCTTTAATTAATTTATATTAATTCATCTCGAGGTCAAATTAATTGATTAATTTAAATTGATCACACTTTAATTGGTCATCTTTATAATTAAAGTGGCTAGTTTTTAAATTCGCCCTCAACCCAATTCTTTTTCTTTTAATTCCCAACTCAATCTTGTTCTTAAGCCTAACTGACCAACCCAATTTTAAATCCATTCCCAATTCCCCAAGCCCAATTTTTATTTTTTAAAACTACCCAACCCAACAACCCCTGACCCGGCCCAAAACCCCTCTAATTAATTCCCTTACTCTGTACGCTCTCTTCCCCATTGTCTTCTTCCCCCAAAAACGCAAAGTCAGAAAACCAGAAGAAAAATCAGGTCGAAGGACGACCAAAACGAGCAAAACGCCAAGAGAAACAGTACACACGCGTACTCCCTCTCCCCTTCACCCTTATCTAGAATTCAAATTTTGAATTCGTTTTCAACCCAAAATTCCGAATTTGACCCCGGGATTTTTCCCCATTTCGAACCCTAATTTAATCCTATAAATACTCCCCTTTCTCCATTGTTTGGAGGGGGGGGGGGGGGGGGCTTTTTGACTAGCGGCAGTCCCTCACGAAAAAAAGAACCGAAAAAAAATAAATCCATCTTTGTTTTCTTTTTCCTTCACTGGTTCGAAAAAAAAAGAGTCGAGAAAATTCGCGGACGAGTCTGTTATGCTCGTAGCAGTCAAGGTGGTGGCGTAGAACTCGTGGTGAAGTTCGTTGTCCTGGTTCGCTGCCCGAAAAGAGGTAAATTCTTCTTAGTTTTGATCGATTCGCAGTTTTCTTTTCTTTATTCTCGATGAATGTATTCTTAGACTTTGGTTGACATTAGTAGGGAAATTATTCTACCTGATATTAGTTCTCTTAATATTACACTCTTCTAATTTCCTTAGTATTGCTCCTGTTAAATATTGGAAATTTGGAAATCCTTGAACTCATGAATGGTCGTTTCGTTTCCTGTTTAAGGCTCCTTGCCGTGGCTGTCGAAAAATATTTTAACGCGCTATGTTAGACATTATTCCCTGCATAATTTAAATTGATTCAAGGCATTGTTCACTGTTTCCAATTTCCTCAACCTTTTCCCATTTTTACATCTATATGGCTTCTGCTTCTGTTAATTAATGTGTATGTATGTATATATGTTGGTTGATCTTTAAATCTCTATGGCTTCTGCTTCTGTTAATTAATTAATGGGTATGTTTTTTCCATTTCTAAACCTATACGGCTCCTGCTTCTGTTAATTAATTAACGTGTATGTATGTATGTATGTATATATGTTGGTTAATTTTTTTCGGTTTTGTGACAATTGAGGTAATGATAATGATATTTCCATATGAGCTTTGGTGTTTATTTTTAGTTTTAAAGAGATGAGCATATGTTAATTCCTTTAGTTTTAAAGAGATGAACATATGTTAATTCCTAGTTTTAAGTTAATGGTTCTATAGGTTGATTCTCAACTCAAGGAGTTTATGCGTTGATGGTTGGTTTTAAAATTAATGAGTCTATGTATGATCTTAAATATAATGTGCCAAATTTGCAACTCGTTATTTCAAGTGCATTTTCAATTGGAATTTCTTTAGACTTATCGGATCTCTAATCTACTTTTTCTTTTGTTTTTTATGCGTTTGTTCGAGTCTCTCGGGACTCTTGCCTTGCATCCCTCGGGGCCATGGGGGGTCCAAGCTGATCTGGGAGTTTTTGGCAGCCAAAGGGAGCTAATTAACAGGAAATGTTGATGGAAAGCGAAGTTATATACAGTGTATATACTTAGAGTTATACAGGCAAAGATTGAGGCCGAAAGGACCCAAAAGTTGCAGCAGAGATTTAAATGGGCCAAGAGGCCCAAAACCTCTCAATTCTCTTCTTTTATTTGTTTTTATTATATTTACATGTTTGTGTTTATTTGAATACTAACACTAATTTGGTGTTTTAATCTAATTAAATCCCCAAAGTCGACTATTTATGTTAATTTTGTCTTTGAACATTTTAGTATCAAGATCTTTTTTTTAGAAAAATTAGATTTTATAAATTATCTTTAAAATACTCCAAACATTTTTTTAAAATAACTTACGAATATTTTTCTTCTTTTCATAACACTTAGACACTTTATTGGATTTTCAAAATTCTACTAACTTAGTCTAACTCACCAACTCCTTTAATTAAATAAATTTAGGTAGACTTTAATGTTGTGTTTTTTCTTGATTGTCTCTTAAAGTAGCTCACATAGTTAATACTAATTAAATAAAATGTGATGAAGTTTTTTAAATGTTCTATTTTCCTAATATTTAAATATTTACTTAAATTTTTTTCTAGTTAATAAGATGAGTTAATATTTTTAAAAGTTAGTCAAAATTATTTAATCGTCGGATAATCGCGTGTTAGCGGCCATTTCGAGTGCGTAAAACCTTCTCGAAGTGGAAATATGAACCCGAATCCTTTTCTTCGGATTTTAAAAGATTTTTCCTGTTAGAGTCTTTTAAAATAATTTAATCGGTTTTCTTGATTTTTCCTTTAAAAAATTAAGTGACGACTCTAAATTTTTGAAGATTCGATTTACTTAAATTAATTAAGTCTAAATCGAATTTTTGAAACCGAAAGTCATTTTTTCGACATAACAATTATCATGCTAAAAAACTTCAATGTTGAGTACATCTTATTGAATTCTTGAAGTATTACTACAATTACAGGAACCCTAACTAGTTCGAGAATTATTTTTATTATGTTTTACTACTACTCTATTATCAAGTTAAGATTTGAATGATAAGACATTATGTTCATATGATTATGACTCTATAGAATTCATGAAAAGTCATTCAGTTCATAGTATGAGTTGATTAAAGAAGTACCTTAAAATAAGTTATACAAGTAGTCTATTTACTACACTATCTTTTGAGTATAATATGTCAGTTTTAAAAGAGCAGTTCAGTCAGTTAAAGTATTTTGCATTACGATTCATCATGCATAAATTTCAAATGCATTATTTTAACAGTAATGTCATGACCCGAACCTAGGGTCTAGGAGTGACATGGCGAATGGGGACCCGAGAGTCCCCACATAAGCCTCAAAGTATCCCAATTCACATCATCGGTTCGGAAGCACACTCAAATGATAAATATATAATTCTAAGGGACGGGAAAATAGGACTCACACTATGGGGATATCATTGGGAAGGGGATTAACATAGATTCACATAACGCGTAGCACATAAAGAATATAATAAGGGACGGGTAAGTATTTGAATACTTGATTATTATTGGACCAAAAAAAAAAAAAAATAGAATGCTTGATTATTATAAGACCAAAAAAAAAAAAGGATGGTTGGTCATTGAATTTTTCCATTCTGTTGGTACGAGTTCTTGAGCTTTAGGTTACAATAATTTGATAGTAACAAAAGTTTGCATCTATGTTATTAAACTTTATTTCTAAAAGCTATAAAAAGAAAATGAAAACATGGATAAGAAATGTGGAATGAAATTGATTAAAATTGAATTCACTAAATACTTTAAAAGGTTGAACAATTCATAAAATATAAAGTGGATAAGAATAGTTGACTCAACATTTAATTAGAAATTTAACAAATTAAACAATTAGTATAAATTACTTTATTTGTTGTCATTTATCAACTTAACTTTCAGTTGTTGCTTGATAATTTATTTTCACCATAACTGATATAATACATAAATCAAGTTGCTAATATAAGAATTTAAATTTCTTTGTCATTAACTTTTATAGAAAGAAAAATGAGAGGAACTTTTTATGCCTTCAATTTTGAAAAAATGTTTTTATCATTTTGAAAATGTTACCACTGTTTTATTTGCATCGTGTGAAATTTTCATTACAAAAATTTATGAGACTTAACTATGTTACAACAATGAAAATACATGTAAATTTAAACTATTTATTTAACTTGCTAATATATGTAGTCAAATCTTTAAATTAAGGGGAGATACATAGACAAGCGGAAATAACAATGGTTGTAGTTCATTTTTTATTTGCATTCGACATAACACTTCATAAATAAAGAATTTTGCTATAATTATTTAGAAATAGTAACTTAAGGTGAGTTATATAAAATCATAACTAGTTATATAAAATAACACTTCATAAATAGTTATATAAAATAAAATTATACTCGACCATCTTCACATTCAAGAAACCAACGACCTGAATTATTTGCAGATCAAGAAATCTTTGTTATAGTTCTTTTTCCACAATGACAAAAAAAATATAAAGTCATTATATACCAAGAAGGCAAAAATCATGCAAACAAAAGGGAGAGAAAAATGCTTGTGTATTTTTAATGGAAAGAAGAAGAAAATATTGTATTTTGACTTGAAAAATAATGATTTATATATCAAGGAATGTTATTAGAGGTAAAATAGACTCAATCCCTTTTTACCATTGTGGGCTTTGGAAAAAGGGCAAAGACATGCTCCATTTTTGCGTGGAAAATGTGTTTTGCCAGTTAGGATGTCTGTGTTTAAATGATTAAAAAAGGATGAGTTAGAGTATTTGTTTGTACATATTGAAAGAATGTATGTATTGTGCCAATTTAAATTGCATCTCAATTGCTAATACTCACGGCATATGTATTGTACCCTAATTTTTATGTTCCTGATATACATAAACATTGATATAGTTTCCGTTGGCTGAATATTATAATGAATACAAGAAATGTATACAAATTAGTTAGGTTAATGCAAGCTAATATATATATATATATATATATGATTGTATACGAATTAGTTAGATGAATACAAACTAATATATATGAATGTAAAATTATATAAAGATACTAATACATATTGTATGTATACATATTTCAATAATAGTATAAAATATAAGTTAACCAGCATATATATATTAAATGCATATGCAAAATCCAACAATTGGTGTCTTGTTGGGAATTTTACTCAGCAGTGTTCCAATTTGTTTAAGTTTAGAAAATATATGTGTTTTTGGATTTTGGCTATCTGAAGTGGATTATTGTTTGGCAATCATCAGGTACACTCATTTCTTCTTTATGCGGAATCTATTTTTTTGATTTTGTAACCTATTATTTTGTGTGCTCACTGTTTTTTATTTCTAGTATTTGATTTACTGTGTAGTGCGGATTTATATTTATATTTTCTGATTTATAGTATATGCTAGATTTAGTATACTAGCTCTTTGATAGTTTACCCCTTATATGGTCGCTTTGATGACTTATGGTAGACTAGAGTCATGTCTTTAAAGCCATACTTGTATCTTACTGATATACACCTTATTGTGTTGTGTGAATTCATGCCTTGTTCACTCCTATCTTTTCAAGATGATTTTCTAGTTTTTAAAATAATTAGGTGTCATCCATCGATATTCCTTTTTTCCAAAGAAATAGTTAGGTTATGAGATATTTCTGTTTGAGAACTGAAAATAATAATTATAATATCACAAAAATAATGTAACTTTAGTATTTAGCAAATTATAAAATGCTGCAATGATAGTCCACAATTACTGCTTGAATCATGGTCCTCAGTAAATTAATTAATCATCAGCAAGATATTATTATGAGATAAGTGTAACCAAACTAATTAAATAAAAGAGAGGGAGAAGGAGAGAATGAAGAGAGATGCTATACGCCTTTTTGGATTGAAGTTCCTGCAAAGAATAAGAGGCTTTATATAAGCCAATGAAAAAGTAAAGACATGCCAAGTGTCCAATCAAGTTCATGCAGGAGGACAAGTGGCACATCTTGCCAAAATATTAAAATAGAGTAAGAATGCATCTTTTAATGTCAAAACATTTGCTAAATAATCTTTTCAAATACATTATATATATTTATTTACAATTTCTAATCAAGTCTTAAAAGCAGATCGTAATTCTATATATAATTAATTACCATGAATTACTGAATTAAGTATGATTGTACAAAATAATGTAGCATTTGCAACTTATATTACAAAAATAAAATATTGCGAGAAAACTGAAAGACCTTATTTTTATTAATTTGGTATAGTTTATAGATAGGCACTATCGACTTAATTGATAAATGAAAAACTCGAACTAATCCAACTTATGCATAACTGCATTTAGAGTTATATATTATTAGTAGAGAGAAAGCAAATTGTGTGGTGTTAAGTAAAAGAATCCTTGACATTAGAGCTGAAATGAAAATAAAACATTCATGGAGAGACCTTGAATAATTGCAGAACAAGTCTATGTAGTCTTCTTATCTTCAATGGAATCATTGGCAGCAACTTGGGAGTCTGGGACTAAGAATTTTAGGGGAATGATTTGGAATTGGGATGATTGGGGTAATAATAGATTGATATGGTTAGGATCGGGGTCAAAACGATGTAGATTAAGACTTAGGATTCGAGGATAGGTCAGAAATATCCTTCATTAAAAGTTGTCGGGGGAAACCATGAGCCTAATCTACGAGTCGTAGACCCATCTACGACTCATAGAAAGGTTTTCATCTTGTCTATACCACAAAAAATCAGAGATCCGATAACTTGAACTCTTAAACTAGGAACCCAATCTACAACCCATAGTTTCTTTATGGGCCATAGATACCCCTCATCGACACGCCCAACACTTAGCCAATTTCACACCTTCATACTCAACCTATAAAACCTTGCTATGATTTGTCAACCAAACCATGATCCGTGAGTGGTCTCGTCCTGTTGAACTTTAGTGCACCCTTCTCTAAACCTCAACTATGACTTCAATCCACGGCTCGTAGACGTATTTATGGTATGTAAGGATGACCCTTCGTAGATTCAACCCCAAGCTTCCCAATTTTCAATCGCTAAGTCACTGGGCCAATCATGAAGCCTATCTATGACCCGTAAGCCCAACCACAGATCATGAATGGTGCTCGTACATCGTTGCACCAGAAACCAACCTAGCACCCTCCTTCCTTATTTTGACGTTTTACCATATGGGGTATTACACCTTCTTAATTACACTCGAAGGGTACGTTTATGTTTCTTCTTGGAATTTAGGGCCTATTTTATTCCTTTGAGATAGTCATGAACCTGTCACTGATACCACCTAGTTGTTTAGAAATAGAGGCTTCATGAATGATGATGAATTTATTTGATGTTCCTAATTTTAGGCTTGTTTCCTTCAAACAATGTTTCTTGTGATAATGATTGATTTAGACTTGTTGGTTTTATAACCTGCGGCTCAGTAAGATATTGATTGATTAGGCCACTACGATGTTTCCTACATATATTTAAGTTGAGTCTTTCGTTGTTAATTGAATCAGTGAATTGAATCAAATGGTTTGCTTTGTGATCAACAATAGTTTTCGAGTGTTGTTTACATCTAAGGTAACCTCTCGGATAGTAACATACTCGTACTTTTTCAAAATGATTTTCTAATTTTTAAAATAATTAGATGGCATTCGTCGATACTCTTTTTTCAAACAAATAGCCAGGTTATGAGACATTTTTAACCAAGTTTAAACGCCGATCATAGGCGGTACTGATTGATAGTTCTATATACAATTGATTACAAGGAATTACTGAATTAGGTATGCTTGTAAGAAATAATGTAGCATTACATCCTATATCACAAAAATAAAATAATTTTGATTGCGAGACGCTCCACATCAAACCACAAAATAAATTTGAAATAATCGAGAAAACTGAAAGATCTTATTTTTATTAGTTTGGTATGATTTATAGATATACATTATTGACTTAATTGATTTGATTTGATAAATTAAAAATTTTGAACCAACCCAACTTATGCATACCCCCAATTAAGGTTATAGATTAGTAGAAGGAAAGCAAATTGGGTGTTGTTATAAAGAAAAAAATCCTTGATGGAGAAACTTCATTAGATCTGAAATGAAAATAAAAGATTTCATGGAGAAACCTTGAATAATTGCAGAACAAGTCTATGTCGTGTTTCAGAATTCTTAATTCTAACAGTTCTTAATTCACATAATTAAATATACTTAGTTCACACTAAGCAATAGAATTATTACATAAAGAAAGACATAGTAGTCTTTAAATAAGGAACTTAGTAAAATGTTTTTGAGGTAAGATTCAACTAATAGTTGTTAGGTTTTTTTTTTAAAAAAATAAAATAAAATTATGTATAAAGACCTAGTACTTAGTCTTTAAAATATTTGTAATGAATGTTTCCAATGTGAACCTAATGAATGTTTTCTATATGAGGTTTAATTAGTATGTTCATTTAATACAAAATACTTTCAAGTAACCACAAAATTTCAAAGGGATAGTTTTTTTTTTTCGTTCCATCCAGTTTGTAATAATCGTATTGGAGCTTCGATTAAATTTAGATTGCGAATTGTAGGACCTATTTAGAGGGAGGTGGGGAGGGCACTCCAACAAGAGTTTCTCCATATCCATGACTCAAACTCGACACATCGAGTTAAAGGTATATGAAGCGGTTTCACCATTGCACCCAATTTCAGCTCAACAATATTAATAAAAAGGCAGTGCATTAGATCTCCAAATTTTATAACAATAATAAGTTACAAAATTGTTTTATAATTTTTTTTTTAAATTACATCAAGTACTACATGTAGAAAAAGTAAAATTTTCATATAAGATGAAAGAATAATTAAAAAGAAAAATTGATTTTGAATTTAGGCCATGTTCTTGATCACAACCCATATTGTTGATCAATAATTTACGCATGTCAAAGGCATTATCGAAAGAAAACTTTAAGACCATTCATTAGGTCGATTATTATTAGACCACAAAACTCTTCATATTCTAGGAGTCTCTTATGACTCAATTCATATAAAAAGATCTTCGCATGATAGAAAAACTATTTTTAATACCTATGCAACTTTAGAAATCATCGAGTTCGAGGTCTATATGCATTTAAAGAATGACTCGGGTCATAATTTGGAAATTTGGATGTTATAGGAAGGGCTAGGCCCTTTTAACAATGCTACTCACAATTTAAAGAGTTATATTTTTTGTATTAAATTTCAACAAGTTTATGTGTCCTAGCATAATCATTTGTATTCTAGCATAAACGTTGTGTTATCTATTATTCAAGTAAATAATATAATTTTTGGAATGCTTCCGTACGTCGTGCATGTATGTTTCAATATTTACATCATACTTCACAAAAAAATTGATTGTGAAAAGCTTCATATTGAACCATAAAATAAATTTGAAAAAAAAACAAGCAAACTGAAAGACCCCTACTTTTATTAGTTTGGTATGATATATACATGTACTATCGACATAATTAGTTTTATGAATTAAAACTCGAACCAACCTGAATGATGTGTAATCCCAATTAAAATTATAGAATACTAGAGGGAAAACAAATTGTGTTTTGTTAAGAAAAAAAAATCCTTCGTGGTAACTTCATAATATCTAAAAGGAAAATAAAGAATAATTGTAGAACAAGTCAATTTAGTGATTCATAATTCTTAATTCTAAGGATAGCAATTGACAAAATTAATTGGTCTGGAGGTTGTCGACGCGGGGATCTAATGTTATTAATTAACAAAATTAATCTCAATCCTTAAACTCTCTATGGCCAGGAAACTTCTGTGGATAGCTATAGGGTTATATATAATGACATAGTAGTCAATAAAATACGGAACTTAAGTAAAATGTTTTAATAGTTATTTGGAGTTTCGAATTATATATAAAGACATAGTATGTAGTCCTTAAAATAAAGTAGTCAATGATTTCAATGTGAGGTTTATTTAATATGTTCATTTACTGCCCAATCAAGTAAATACAAAAATTTCAAAGTTCGGTGCATGCATTGGAGTCTCAATTAAATTCAGATCGTGCACCGCAGGACCTATTTGAGACTCAAATTTGACACCTTAAATTAAGAATGAAGCAATTCCATCATTGCACCTAATACCGGCTCAACAATATTGATAAAAAGGCATGTGCGTTAGACCTCCAAATTTGAAGGTCTTTTAACAATAATGAGTTGCTGACTTGTTTTATATATATATATATATATATATATATATATATATATATATATATATATATATATATTGAATACTACACGTAGATAAAGTAAAATGTTTATACAAGGAAAATATTAAAACAAATTAATTTTGATTTCAGGTCATTAATATTCTTGAGTCCCCCTCATCACAATCCAAGTTGATCAATAATTTACAAGAGCTGACTTGAACTAAAGTTTGTAAATGCGGAGTTGTTAGACGTTCTAATGTCATTAGCACTGATCTAGCCACACGGTCGCGCAACTGATGTTCTTGTCGCATGACATATCATGCAGACCACGTAGAACTTAATAAAATAGGCATAACTTTTAGCATATAACTTAGATAGACGGAATATCAAAAGCATTAAAAAAAACTTTAAGACTTTTCATTAAGTTGGTATTAGGCCACAAAACTCTTCGTATTCTAGAAGTTCCTAATGACTTAATTCATATAAAAAGATCTTCTCATGGTAATTAAGGAATTATTTTTAATATCTATGTAATATCAGAAATCATTGAGTTTAGAGGTCTATACACATCATTTAAAGGATTATTCGGATCATAGTTGGAAATTCGAGTGTTATAAGAAGAGTTGTCCTGTTTTGTCAACTCTACTCATGCTTCAAGTGGTATTTCTCGAATTAAACTTCAACAAGTTTATGTGTCCTCGCATAATCATTTGCATTCTCGCATAAAGGTTATGTTATTTATTATTCATGTAAACAATACAGATTTTGGAATGCTTCCACACGTTGTGCACATATGTTCCAATATTTATATCATACTTCACAAAAATACAATAAATTTGGCTACGAGACACTTCACATCGAACCATAAAATAAGTTTTAAAAAAACTAAAAGACCTTACTTTTATTAATTTGGTATGGTTTATAGATAGACTATCAACATAATTGATTTAATAAATCAAAAACTCAAATAGTAGAGTGAAAGCAAATTGTGTGTTTTTAAGATAAAAAAAGTCCTTCAATAGATCTGAACGGAAAATAAAGAATAGTTGTAGAAGAAGTCTATGCAGTGATTCATAATTCTTGATTGAATATACTTAAAAATTCACACTTCATTGACGTCAAGTCAAAACAACATAGGCAAACTCTCTATGGCCAGGAAACTTCTGTGGATAGCAATATGATTATATATAATGACATAGTAGTCTTTAAAATAGTAGCAATAGGATTATATATAATGATATAGTAATCTATAAAATAGTAGCAATAAGATTATATATAATGACATAGTAGTCTATGAAATAAGGAACCTAAGTAAAATGTTTTTAATAGTTATTTGGAGTCTTGAATTATATATAAAGACATATATAATTCAATATGAGGTTTATTTAATATTTTCATTTAATACCCAATCAAGTAAATACAAAAATTTCAAAGTCCGGTGCATGCATTGGACTATAAAGGTTGTCAATGCTGAGTTCTAATGATATTAATTAACAAAATTAATCAAGGTCCTTGAACGTGCTTTAATTAAGAGGTTAATTAGTAAATAAAATAATAGCCTCATGGCTATGTTACGCGTTTAATGATATTAATTAACAAAATTAATGTCAGTCCTTAAATGTGTTACTTGATGATTAAAATAATAGGCTAATTGCTGGTTATAAATGAAAGAAACCATTCAGTTGATTCAAATTAGAAAGGGTATTTTGTTTTCAAATGGATAATATGAAGTGGGGAGTGTGCTTGAGCTTTTCAGTAATAGTGAATTTAATGTGTGTTGTGTTCATCATTAGTAGTGAGAAGCTAAGCTGGAGTAGAGAAGCAGCTATAGCAGCAGAGAACGTTGCCTCTATTAGTTGCTCCGGACATGGAAGAGCTTATTTAGATGGCTTAGTCATACAAAATAATGGAAGACCTATTTGTGAGTGCAATGCATGCTTTACAGGCCCTGATTGCTCTATCTTTATACCCAATTGCGCCGTTGATGCTGACAGGTAAGAATAATATCATGTATAAGAAGATCTCCAAATCTCATTAATTATCAATGTTTGTAATGCATGATGCTTTTTAATTTGTTGCAGTGGAAATCCAATGTTTTTAGAGCCATTCTGGAAGCAAAATGCTGGGAGCAGTGGCATTATGGTGGCTGGATGGCATAGAATGGGATATGAATTTGAGGATGGTTCACTCATCTCTAAGCAATTGGAGAATGTAATCCGCAAGTTACATCACACGGTAGGAAATGCAAACACATCCAACAAGTACATATTATTCGGTGCTGGCTCAACTCAGCTTCTTAATGCCGCGGTTTATGCTCTTTCCTACCATCCATCGCGTACCAAAGTTGTTGCTTCCGCTCCTTACTACCCTGTATACAAATCCCAAACAGAGCTTTTGGATTCGAAGAAATATAAGTTTAGCGGCGATACATCCTCGTGGAAAAACAAAACGAGGAGTACTACCAACTTCATTGAGTTTGTGACTTGTCCAAACAATCCTGATGGGCATCTGAACAAGGCAGTCCTTGAAGGAAAATTTTCAAGGCATGTTTACGATTTAGCTTACTATTGGCCACATTATACCCCGATTCCAGGCCCTATGGATGAAGATCTCATGTTATTTACGCTTTCTAAGCTCACTGGTCATGCCGGTAGCAGATTTGGGTAATTAATTAACAACTCTCATTTAATCATACCGCCTAATGATTCTAGTATATTATACGAGTTAAATTAATTAATTTCTTTTGATTGCATATAGATGGGCCATAGTCAAAGACAAAGCTGTTTACGAAAGAATGGTGGAATACATAGATCTACACACTTATGGCGTTTCACGTGAAACTCAGTTGAGAGCTTTAAAACTCTTAAACGTTGTGTTACAAGGAGATGGAAGAGAATTGTTTCGATTTGCACATAAAATTATGAAGTCTAGATGGGAAAAGCTCGCGGAGGTCATGTCTACTTCAAAGCGCTTCTCAATGGAACAACTACCCTCCCAGCATTGTGCATTTTCGGAACAAGTTAGGCCACCTTCTCCAGGTAATTAATTAATTTATCTTTTCCATAGCTGTTAGCGTTGATCCATAAAGCATCAGCAAGAAGCTAAGTGAATTTCAATATACTTAACATCTTCTTTCAATGTCTTTTTGCAGCTTTTGCATGGTTAAAATGTGAAGCGGAAGAAGATAAGGACTGCCACAATGTGCTGAGGGAAGCAGATATCATTGGTCGAAAAGGCACTGCATTTGGAGTTGAAAATCGTTATGTTCGTCTTAGCGTTGTGAACAGCAAAGATGATTTCGATTTATTGCTGCAACGACTAAAAGATCTAGTGTCTAAAGATCGATTCGTTGTCGAGGGCGTCACACCATTATGATCATTTTTTATATCTTACTGTGGATATTATTACTTTTTTTTTTAATGAAAAGGATAAATAACATGTTATAACTCTCCATAATTAAGTTATGTGAACATTCCTATAATGTTTCATTTCATTAGTTAAACTTAAAACTTCTTACGTGATGAAAACGTAAAATGATATGTTTATTTAAGGAGTATCGTTTATAAACTAAACATACACAGAAGGAAGAAAATTTCACCAATTTTTTTCTTTGTTTGAAATAATCATTCTTTCTCGTCTTTTGTGAATTTCTGGGACATGGCCTTTGTGCAACTCCAAACTTTTAGCCACAGTGCACGTGTTTGATTGTAATTGTAGAACCTTGTGGAGTGACTGGCTACAACGATTTGCACCGGAGTCGGTCCAAATCCGCTTTAAAGGCAGTGACTTGCCTTTGGATGGAAAAATTTTTATACGTTGGTCATATAAATTTTTGATTTTCTTTGAACAATCCGAAGTTGATTATGTTTTATTTGATGAACCTCCTATGGATATGGGCTCAATCTAAGGGACTAAATAGAGGAGAAAATCTGGTGTGGAGGGAGATGGAATCACTTACCGCAGATTTTTCATCGGTGAAGGCTGTGTGGTGGAAGGGAAGAGTGGCTCTGGAGAGCTGTACGGAAGTGTTAAAGAGAGGATACAATGGAAGAGGAAAGTGACGTCAGTATCCTGTGCATGTTACAACTGGAAAGTTAAGAATATAATAAATTTATCATAATATCCTTGGTAGTCCGAAGAACAAAAAGAAAAGTGCAAAGAATGAAGTATTGATTAGCCCAACTTTTCACTTCACTTATGGAATGACAGGAGGATGACGAAAAAGGAATAGCCCATCCTTATTTATAATGACAAAATTATTGTTAATACAATGTAGGTTGACACAAATAGCAAATGGAACATCACATATGTAGCTCCTTTTCTAGATTGATCTGACATTAATATCCCTCATGTGCATGAAAGAATATGTTGAACGTCGATGGTGGTGTCAAGATACATTATGGAGATGCATCTCTTACAAAAATAATTGATGGGATAAGGTAAAATATACTTACAGTATATATGTTTCACAAGTCACATCAAAATTAAATATCATATAAAAAGACTAGTTATAGCTGAACTAATGGGATACAAGAAGTGAAAGTGTAAACTAGAGTAATTATGCCGATTAAAGATGAGGAAATATAATACATTCTTTCTCGCTTATTGAGTATCAACAAACTCTCTATCAAACACATCTGGAGAGAGATAAATCAATGTGTCAATTACCTCACAAATGAAGAGCACCATGAAAATTTAATAGTCTGAAGAATGTGCTTAAGGTATATAGAGTTTTTTACTTATTGGTATATCAAAAATAATAATTAAATACTTGATTATTATTGGACAAAATAAAAGAATGCCTGATTATTATTGGACCGAAAACAAGGATGGTTGATCATTGAATTTTTCAAATGTGTTGGTACTAGTTCTTGAGCTTTAGCTTACAATAATTTTGATAGTAACAAAAATTGTATATGTTATTAAATTTTATTTCTGCAAACTATAAAAAAAAATGAAAATATGGGTAAGAAATGTGGAATGAAATTGATTAAAATTGAATTCACTAAATACTTTAAAAGGCTGAACAATTCATAAAATATAAAGTGAACAAGAGTAGTTGACTCAACAGTCAATTAGAAATTTTACAAATTAAACAATTAGTTTAAATTACTTCATTTGCTCTCGTTTATCAACTTGACTTTTAGTCATTGCTTGATAATTTATTTTTCACCAGAATCGATGTAATGCATAAATCAAGTTGCTAATATAAGAATTTAAATTTCTTTTTGATAACTTAACTTTTAGTAGAAAAAAAGAGAGGAACTTTTTATGCCTTGAATTTTGAAGAAATGTTTTTATCATTTTGAAAATGTTATCCCAGTTTTATTTGCATCATGTGAATTTTTCATTACAAAAAATTTATTTACACCAATGAAAATATATTTAAATTTAATCTATTTATTTGACTTGCTAATATATGTAGTCAAATCTTTAAATTAAGAGGAGATGTATAGACAAGGGGAAATAACAATTGTTTTAGTTCATTTTTTATTTGCATTCGACATAACATTCCAATAAATAAAGAATTTTGCTATAATTATTTATCAGCAGTAACTTTTAAGGTGATTTTTTAAAAATGTATACATGATTATTAGAATGAATGTTTGTTGGGTTTATAGTCAGTGTGAATTGGAAAATAAAGGTTAAAAGAATAAGAAAAAAGTGGGGGTAATCAAGTAAAGGAAAATGAAGAGTCATTTCTTCCTCATCGGTAAAATAGAGGAAAAATGTTGTCCTTAAATTAGAAAATACTTCCTCTAACTCTTAAAGAGTCAAATAAAGGGGACCCCTCGCGCCATCATCATCGCTCGCTCGGCTACGGCTTCGGCTTCGGCAAATTATTTAACCAATGTCAAAAATTTTCTTTTCTAATATTATTATTAATTAAGTGTGCAAAATTAGTTAGTTTAACTACTTTTTAAAATTCGCGCATAAAACTTTTTCTTTGAACACCCAAACGTCATCATACCTATTCTGAACAGGTGCATTCACGCGCAATTCTGGCTATAAATACAGGTCATTTCTGCATTGTTCAAACACAAAATTTTTCTCTTCTTCTACATATATTTTCTTACAAAGTAAAATTTGAGTATGTGTGAAGCCATTGCTAGTTCTTTGAGTTCGTTAAAAATCACAAGAGTTTGAGGTACCACTACTTCTGTGATTGTTAATTTGTTTTATCCTAGAGGGAATAATCCACAAACCTCAGGTATAGTGAGTGGATTAAATTTCTTAAGGACACACAGTGAATTCTATAGACTCAGATTGTTATATATATTTTTGTTTAGATTCCGTTTTCTCCGTTGCTTATTAAAATACAGGAATATCAATGTTGAAATTGAATTTAAATTGTTTTGGAATTCTAAATTTTAATATATATTATTTATGACTCGTGTTTGGTTATTATTTGTTTGCCTTAGAATTTATTATTGCCTCTAGTTCAAGAAATTGTTATTGATTTACAGTGTTGTGCAGGTTCATGCTTGTATCTTTCTGATTAACAATATAGGCTTGATTTATTTTTATTTGGTATGTTCCTTGATAGTTTACACTATATACGGTGGCTTGGGTTACTGATGGTAGACTAGAGTCATGTCTTTGATTTTTCCTTATATCTTTCTGATTTACATCTTACTGTGTAGTACAGATTCATGCTTTTTATCTTACTTTTTTAAAATGATATTCTAATTTTCAAAATAGTTAGGCGTCATCTGTGACTCGTTTTTCAAACAAATAGCTAGGTTATGAGACATTTATAAACGGATCGTAACAGTACTAATTGATAGTTCTGTATATATTATTGATTACGATGAATTACTAATTAGGTATGGTTGTACGAAATTATATAACATTTACATTTTATATCACAAAAATAAAATAAATTTGGTTGTGAGACGCTTCACATGAACCACAAAATAAATTTGAAACAATCGTGAAAATTGAAAACCCTTATTTATATTAATTTGATATGATTTATAGATATACACTATTGACTTAATTGATTTAATTTTGATAAATTAAAAACTCGAACCAACCCGACTTATATATGCATTACCCCAACTAAAGTTATAGATTAGTAGAGGGAAAGCAAATTGTGTGTTGTTAAGAAAAAGTTTATTTAGTGTCTCAGAATTCTTAATTCTAAGGGTCACATGATTAAATATATACATAAATAATTCATACTTCATAAGAAAATCTATGTGGCCAGGAAACTTCTGTGAATAGCTATAGGATTATATATAAAGACATAGTAGTCTTTAAAATAAGGAACTTAGTAAAATGTTTTTGAGGTAAGGCTCAATTAATAGTTGTTAAGGTCTTCTTTAAGAATAGAATTATATAGAAAGATGACCTAGTACGCAGTCTTTAAAATAATGTAGTGAATGTTTTCAATAAGGTTTTTCTCCATACCCATGACTCAAACTTGATACCTTAAATTAAGGATGGAGCAATTTCATCATTGCACCTAATACCAGCTCAACAATGTTAATAAAAAGGCATGTGCGTTACACCTCCAAATTTGAAGGTCCCATATTTTAGCAATAATAAGTTACTGACTTGTTATATATATATATTGAATACTACACGTAGATAAAGTAAATTTTTTACATAAGATAAAATAAATATTTAAAAAATTTAATTTTGATTTCAGGTCATTAATATTCTTGAGTCCCCCTCATCACAACCCAAGTTGATCAATAATTTACAAGAGCTGATTGGACTAAAGTTTGTAAATGCGGAGTTGTTAGACGTTCTAATGTCAGTAACACTGGTCTAGCCACGCGGTCGCGCAACTGACGTTCTCGTGGCATGACATATCATGGAGACCACATAGTACTTAGTAAAATAGGCATAACTTTTAGCATATAACTTAGATTGACGAACTGTCAAAGGCATTAAAAAAGAGCTTTAAGACCTTTCATTAAGTTGGTATTAGGCCACAAAACTCTTAATATTCTAGAAGTTCCTAATGACTTAATTCATACACAAAGATCTTCACATGGTAATTAAGGAATTATTTTTTATATCTATGTAATATCAGAAATCATTGAGTTTGAAGGTTACACATTTAAAGGATTATTCGGATCATAGTTGAAAATTCGAGTGTTATAATAAGAGTTGTCCCGTTTTGACAATTCTACTCATGCTTCAAGAGATATTTCTCGAATTAAATTTCAAAAAATTTATGTGTCCTAGCATAATTGTTTGCATTCTAGCATAAAGGTTGTATCATCTATTATTCAAGTAAGCAATATAAATTTTGGAATGCTTCCACACGTTGTGCATATATTTTCCAATATTTATATCGTACTTCACAAAAATAAAATAAATTTGGCTATGAGACACTTCACATCGAACCATAAAATAAATTTGAAAAAATCTAAAAGACCTTACTTTTATTAATTTGGTATGGTTTATAGATAGACTATCAGCATAATTGATTTGATAAATCAAAAACTTGAATAGTAGAGTGAAAGCAAATTGTGTGTTGTTAAGAAAAAAAAAGTCCTTCGTGGAAACTTCATTAGATATGAACGGAAAATAAAGGATAGTTGTAGAAAAAGTCTATGTAGTGATTCATAATTCTTGATTCTAAGGTTCACATGATTGAATATACTTAAAAATTCACACGTCATTGATGTCAAGTCTAAACAACATAGGCAACTCTCTGTGCCCAGGAAACTTCTGTGGATAGCAATAGGATTATATATAATGACATAGTAGTCTTTAAAATAGTAGCAATAAGATTATATATAATGACATAGTAGTCTATAAAATAATAGCAATAGGATTATATAAAATGACATAGTAGTCTATAAAATAGTAGCAACAAGATTATATATAATGACATAGTAGTCTATAAAATAAGGAACCTAAGTAATCAAGTAAACACAAAAACTTCAAAGTCCGGTGCATGCATTGGAGTCTCAACTGCAGGACCTATTTAGTCAAAGGGGATAGATTATACAAGAGAAATTACTAAGTTGGTCTAAACTCTAAGAGCATGTTTGGTAGGATGTATTAATCAAAATAATCCTTGTATTAAAATTTAGTCCACACAATACAATGTTTGGTTGCTCAAATACATCTAATACATGGATAACTTAATCCACCATATGTGGTCTTATCTAATCCCTAGGATATCTAGGGATTACTAATACTAGGTTTAGTAATACTTGGATAAAGAAATAAAATGACTAAACTACCCCTCAATTTCTTTATTAGAAATAATTTTGTCCAACAATACATCAAATAAAAATCTTATAATAGTTCAAGGGTATAAATGAAAATGGGCTTTTTACAGAATTTTAAATTAAACACAAAATTAAGTGGAAAGCAATAAACCAAACACGGGATTAAAAATAATCCCAACATTACTAATCCCTCCATAACTAATCCTTGCATTACTAATCCCTGCATTATTCATTTTTGTACCAAACGACCCCTAAAGGTTGTCAACGCTGAGTTCTAATGATATTAATAAACAAAACTAATCAAGGTCCTTAAACGTGCTTTAAAAGGTTAATTAGTAAATAAAATATAGCCTCATGGCTACGTTACGCGTTCTGATGATATTAATTAACAAAATTAATCTCAGTCCTTAAACGTGTTACTTGATGATTAAAATAATAAGCTAATTGCTGGTTATAAATGAAAGAAATCATTCAGTTGATTCAAATTAGAAAGGGTATGTTGTTTTCAAATGGAAAATATGAAGTGGGGAGTGTGCTTGAGCTTTTCAGTAATAGTGAATTTGATGTGTGTTGTGTTCATCATTAGTAGTGAGAAGCTAAGCTGGAGTAGAGAAGCAGCTATAGCAGCAGAGAACGTTGCCTCTATTAGTTGCTCCGGACATGGAAGAGCTTATTTAGATGGCTTAGTCATACAAAATAATGGAAGACCTATTTGTGAGTGCAATATGGCCCTGATTGCTCTATCTTTATTCCCAATTGCGCCGTTGATGCGGACAGGTAACAACGATATTATGTATAAGAAGATCACTCATCTCATTAACTACCAATATTTATAATGCATGATGCTTTTTAATTTGTTGCAGTGGAAACCCAATGTTTTTAGAGCCATTCTGGAAGCAAAATGCTGGGAGCAGTGGGATTATGGTGGCTGGATGGCATAGAATGGGATATGAATTTGAGGATGGTTCCCTCATCTCTAAGCAATTGGAGAACGTAAACCACAAGTTACATCACCCGTAAGAAATGAAAACACATCCAACAAGTACATATTATTCGGTGCTGGCTCAACTCAGCTTCTTAACGCCGCGGTCTATGCTCTTTCCCACCATCCATTGCGTACCAAAGTTGTTGCTTCCGCTCCTTACTACCCTGTTTACAAATCGCAAACAGAGCTTTTGGATTCGAAGAAATATAAGTTTAGCGGAGATACATCCTCGTGGAAAAACAAAACAAGGAGTACTACCAACTTCATTGAGTTTGTGACTTGCCCAAACAATCCTGATGGGCATCTGAACAAGGCAGTACTTCAACGGAAGTTTTCAAGGCATGTTTATGATTTGGCTTACTATTGGCCACATTATACCCCGATTCCAGGCCCTATGGATGAAGATCTCATGTTATTTACGCTTTCTAAGCTCACTGGTCATGCCGATAGCAGATTTGGGTAATAAATTAACAACTCTCACTTAATCACACCGCCTAATGATTCTAGTATATTATAAGAGTTAAATTAATGAATTTCTTTTGATTGCATATAGATGGGCCATAGTCAAAGACAAAGTTGTGTACGAAAGAATGGTGAAATACATAGATCTACACACTTACGGTGTTTCACGTGAAACTCAGTTGAGAGCTTAAAACTCTTAAATGTTGTGTTACAAGGAGATGGAAGAGAATTGTTTCGATTTGCACATAAAATTATGAAGTCAAGATGGGGAAAGCTCGCCCAGATCATGTCTACTTCCAAGCGCTTCTCAATGGAACAACTACCCTCCCAACATTGTGCATTTTCGAAACAAGTTAGGCCACCTTCTCCAGGTAATTAATTAATTTATTAAGCATCAACATCAACAAGCTAAGTGAAATTCAAACTCTTTTCCTTGCTTTTTGGCAGCTTTTGCGTGGTTAAAATGTGAAGCGGAAGAAGATAAGGACTGCCACAATGTGCTGAGGGAAGCGGATATCATTGGCCGAAAAGGCGCTGCATTTGGAGTTGAAAATCGTTATGTTCGTCTTAGTGTTGTGAACAGCAAAGATGATTTCGATTTATTGCTGCAACGACTACAGGATCTGGTGTCTAAAGATCGATCCGTCATCGAGGGCGTCACACCATTGTGATCATTAATTTATTGTTTTAGGAGAGAAACACTTCAGACAATTAATTAATTCAACTTTAGCGAATAATGTTAGAATACCACAAGAAGTGAGAATTATAGAAAATCATACTTAAAATAGGATATTGAATTCTTTTATTTCGTGTCAATAACTGTAGAGGTTTCACTTAAGTGTACTTGAGTTTCACACATGTATATTCCTGCCAAGTTTGAAAAGTTAACTATGGTCATATGCTAATATAATACGTCAACTAGGTTGAGATTGAATCTCACAGGAAATCTGACAAAAGCTAAATTTACTAATCAGAGGAATACCAAATTGACCGTCTAATTCTACTCCATTGGAGTTGCAAAGATTTTGAATATTTAAACTGCTCTACTTTCTCTGCGCCATTTGTCATAATATTAAGTGCATGACTTGTAGGAGAATGACCAAATCAATATACCCTTCAGTGGGAATGTTCGACAGCTGACCTAAACAGAATATGGTGCTAATGGTTTCCTTCTCAATCACCTCCAGGTTGACATGGAACTCCCCCACCGCCATTTCGTGAACATTGAACATATGACAAGTGAAAATATGAGACCAACCTTGGAACTGCATGAGCTTGATCAATACTGAAAAGACGACTATGCCTATCACCCTCTTTAACTAGGTTCAGAACACAGACAAACGTAGTAAACAAAGGAACACAGGATATATAGTGTAAAAACTCCTTGCTCAAGGGAGAAACAACCATTACCTACACTAGTAGGATTTTAGCAACTTCACTATAAAACTGAGCAATGTTAAGATTACAACCTACACTAGTAGGATTTTAGCAACTTCACTATAAAACTGAGCAATGTTAAGATTACAACCTCGTAACTCTCAACACACGCCAAACCTACTCTCCACACAGATTTCTCACAAAGCAATCTCCCTTACAATAATCGTCACTCAACAATAATTCCAAGTAGATTGCAAATAATTGAACATATAAGAAAACCTAACTCTAGATCTTCCTTTGCTTGCTAGATCGCCATTTTCAGGTTTGCAAACGTGTGACTCTTCTAGTGTTGTTGATTGCCTTTTATACTTGACCCTAGAAGAGTCTTTTTCCAAGACTCCTTCGTAAATATGGCACCTACAACTTTCCTTGTAGGAGTCTTGTTCTGATTTTGCTTCTTTATTTTTAACAGTCCTTCTCCTCATTGGATTCCACCTCCTTTTTATGTCTGCTTCCCTAGTGCTGCATCCTAAACCTGATTTCATTTGTCATAATCAAAACAGTTCAGGAGATCCTGCAAGAGCCTAAAAATTCCCCTTTTTGATGAGGGTAAACCTACACTGACCATATTCATAGTACCTGTGATGTACCTGCACCTGCACCTGTAGCATACTACTTCCCCCTTTTGACATCATAAAAAGAAATAAAGTACAAACAAGCTCAACCATTAAGCAATGTCACCAGCATGTAGCTAATCAGCCTCACATCGTACAACACAATAAAACTGATGATATTAGCTATCTACAGACATTTAGAAGAACAAGAAAATAGAGATATCATAAAATCAAACAAACCAAAATAGGCATGCATCATGCCCACCAGTGTCTAAACATGTCAACGTATACACAAGAAAAACAATTGTATGTACCATCAACAAGAGAACCCAAAAAAACTTATACAGAGCTAAATAAAACAAGAAGGGCTAGTCCTTGAGGCGACCCACTTCTGCCCGAGACTCTACCAACTGGTTCTTTAGTTCATTAACTTGCTTCTGGAGACGCACTTGAGCATCATGAGCAGCCAGGAGCTCCAGTTTCATTGTGAAACAGGTCCAGCAGCCTTAACGAGGGTAGGAGTAGTAGGGGCAGAAGGAAAGCAATCACACTCCAATGTAGTAGCCCTATCAATCATGTACTTTTTAGTGAGAGGCATTCCCGCACCTAGAGGGACCTTGTACACCCTGAAGACAAGAGTCAATAGATTCCCAAACGCCAGCTGATGAGAACCAAGCGTGGGATTAATGACTCGTGCCATTTGGCAGATGATTAATGAGGGACAGTCCACTGGTTCCTCAAGCTCAATGGCATTGGATATTCCCATATCACGAAACATCACTTCATGACGATGCTCACCCTGAGACAGAATGCCCTAGCGCACCACCTCAAACAATAGTCTCAAGACGGTGGCATCTCCCCTTTAAGCACCTTCTTGGGAATATCAGAAACCCTTCCATGAGTGAACTTAGATGTAAGCACACAATCCTCATCCTTGGGCCAAACATATTCTGCATAACCCACAGATACAACCCCCAATATCTCTCTCAACTTAACCTTGTCAAAAACAATCTCAACACCTTGCACCCTCAATGTAGTAATACTCCCTTCCAGAATAGTGAGATTTACGTAAAACTCAACAACATCCTACTCAAACACCATCAGATCAGTATCCAAGAATACATGCAACGACCCCTGCGCAGCCAACTTAGTGCACAGTTTTTGAATCAAGGGAAAATCTCTCACCTCTGGGTGAATCACCCACCCGCGTAGAATAGCCTTGGACCCAAAATAATTCTCCTTCCCCATTGTTAAGAACTTCTCCACATGTTTATTGATTAGGGGGAGCAGGGGTAGGAGTGGGAGATCTAGGTTTTGGAGACCCCTCAGGAGATGTAGCAATGCTAGCAGACAAAGAGGGGACCACTGGAGACTTACCACTACCAGCCCCTTTGCGACTACATTCACCCTCATCAAGAGCAAAGGTCCTCCATTTATTATGCGTTAACAGTCCACATGTATGGAAAAGGAAGGTTCTTATGGAGGCAGTCACTTTCTTCAGCTGATATACAATACCACGATGCACATACGCCAATGGCACATCGCCTATTGAGTCAGAAGAGGCTAGAGATAGAATAGGTGATTGGGGAGGGGTTAAAGTGGCTAGAGGTACCAAAGATAGTGGTCGTGTGGTACGAGGTGGGAAAGAAGGATTTGGTTGATATGAAGAGGATGGAGGAGGTTTTCTGGTAAGGAAGGAGAGGAAAGTTCATCAAGTAAGTGACAATGGTAGGGGATGGGTAAGGGTGTTGCGCTTCGATAGGGTTTTGGCATCCCAATCAGAGAATGAGAGAGGTAGTGAGGTAAGTCAGGTGAGGGTGAGGGGGATAAGGATAGTTGGATGGGGGTAATTAGGGGAGACAGTGGATGACTGGTAGAATGCGATAGAGAGGAAGCTTGGGTAGTTAGGGAGGGTGTCGAAGACTGGTAGTAGGCAAAGGTGGGTGAGAAGGTTAGATCCCCTGAGACAGTGCCTGGAGAGGAGGCATTGTTAGGGCATTGGAATCAAAATATGAGTATGACACTTGAGACACTATTTTTCCGATAAGAAAGGGGGAGAGAGGGAGGGTTTCAGATAGGTAAGGTTAGAAAGAAGAAAGTGATTTGAACTTGGAGTGGATTTGGTTCAAATGCTAGGCTTAGGGAAGATGAAGAGACATCTTTGAATGATTGATAAGTCACATTTGAATAAACTGATACTAATGAACCAGTGGTTGAGATCCCAAGAGAGGTGATCATTGTTTTGAGTCAGCAAGCTTCTCGCCAAAAAGAAAGGTATCGGTCAAACTGTGTGCACGGGGGGAACTAGGTTCTCTTTATGGTGACTGACAAAATTTAGTTCAGCAGTATTAGCACACATCAAGTTTTAGACATAAGGAAGTGGAAGCATACCTGATTTAGAATTGAGTGAAACAACTTCTCTTGACTTCATTGTGTCACTCTAGCTGTGGAGACTAAGGGTAATATCAACAGTTCCTAGTGAGGGAGTTCATCTAAGACATACTAGCACGTGAGCTTACAATCAAAGATAATGGTCACTCATTCAGTACAACACTTAAATTCAAAATGAGATAGCAAAGGGAAAAGAGTGTGATTCATGTGCCCTTTTTCAATCCCAAATGGAGGCGATTCAGCTCAAAATGTTCACAGTACCTCAGTACCTTGGTGAATATGTCAGCCACTTGATCTTCAGTCTTAAAGAAAGTCACACAATATGGCCCTTCTCAACATTGTCATGCAGGAAGTGATGGCATACATCTATATGCTTGGTACGTTTGTGGTGCATCGAGTTCTTTGCTATATTCACTATACTAGTGTTGTCACACATTATAGGTATCAGTCCACCCTAACTCCAAAGTCCTATAGCTATTGTTTGATTCATAGAGTTGAGCATAATATTTTACACAACAGTAACATACTCAGCTTCAGCAGTGGATAGAGCCACTGAATTTTGTTTCTTCGTAGCCCAAGAGATGAGAGATGGTCCTAACAAGTGTAACATTCCTGAGGTACTTTTTTGATCAGCCAAGTACCCTGCATATTCAACATCTGTGAAGCCTACTAGTTCAAATGAAGACCTAGTGGGGTACCAAAACTAGGTTCATGGTTCCTTTGAGATATCGTATGATCCATTTTACTTCTTTCAAGTGTGATTCATTGGGTTTCGACTTGAAACATACACTCATTCCCACACTGAATACTATGTCTCGCTTGCTCGCAATGAGATAAAGGAGTGACCCAATCATTCCTCTATATTTGGTCTCATCCACACCAGTTCCTGCTTTATCTACATCCAACTTGGTAGTAGTTGCTAGGTGAGTGTCACTGATCTTGACATCATGCATCCCAAACTTGGTAAGCAACTCCTTGATGTACTTCTATTGATGCATGAATGTTCCTTCAATAGTTTGATGTATTTGAATCCCCAAGAGAAAATTTCATCTCAGCCATCATACTCATTCAAACTTACTGCCCATAAGTGTAGCAAACTCAGCTCCAAGAGTTTCATTGGTCCCTCCAAAGATAATGTCATCAACAGACAGCAGAACTATGAGCACATGCTTTCCTTTCTTCTTGAGAAATTATGTGTTATCTATCTTGCCTCTGTGATATCCATGACCTAGTAGAAATCTAGATAAATGATCATACCAGGCTCTAGGTGCCTTCTTCAGCCCGTATAGTGCTTTGTCTAGCTTGTATACATATTCTAGATGTTTATGATCTTCAAACCCAAGATGTTGCTTCACATATAGTTCTTCTTGAAGGTATCCATTCCGAAAGACACTTTTCACATCCATCATATAAATTTGAACTCCATGTGAGTTGCAAAAGCAATCAATATCTGTATGGCCTCAATTCTAGCAATTGGAGCGAAGGTTTCATCATAGTTGATCCCTTCTTCTTGATTGTAACCTTAGGCTATGAGTCTAGCTTTATTTCCATTTAGGAATCCTTGTTCATCCCACTTGTTGCTAAATATCCATTTGGTGCCAATAATAGTGTAGTGTAGAGGCTGGGGAACCAGGTGCCAGACTTTGCTTCACTCATATTGAAGAAGCTCCTCTTGCATTGCAGGATTCCATTCATCATCCAGTAGAGACTCGTTGATAGTCTTGGTCTCAACTAGGGATACATAACTGGAGAAGGCACACATATTTTGTAGGTTTGATCTAGTGGCTATTCCAAAAATCCAGTGGAGTCAACAAGTTTTGTAGTGAGAGCTCCTAAGTTTCCAGTTATGGCCCTGATCATTGGTTACTGTATCATTATGAGACATAATTGAAGGTCCTGCTTTGTTGGATGTGTTTGGCGTGGGTTGCTCACTTGTGTCTTCTACACTAGGGAACTGGGTATGGTTGAACACCCATTGGGCTGGTGTGATGGTGGGACTCACTTCACTTTCATCATCGTCAGCATCTTTTCTGCGATTAGCCAATCCAAGCTCCTGCACTTATTCCTACAAAACTTTCTCAGGCATAGAATTAGCCTCAGAAAATATAACATGTGCACTTTCTTCAATATATTTGGTTCTTTTATTGAACACCTCATATGCCTTGCTTTGAGATGAGCTTCCCATAAAGATTCCCTCATCACTTTTAGCATCAAACTTTCCTAGAACATCTTTTACGTTGTTGTGCACATAACATACACATCCAAATGATCTAAGATGAGCTAGATTGGGCTTTCTACCTTTAAGTAATTCATAGGGTGCTTTATTCAAGATGGGTCTGATCATGCATCTATTTATGAGGTAGCAAGCCGTGTTGACTGCCTTAGCCCAATAGCTCTGTGGAAGATTACTGGCAATCAACATTATTCTAGCCATGTCTTTTAGAGATCTATTTTTCTGTTCAACCACAACATTTTGTTGTGGTGTCCTCGGGGGTAGAGAAATTGTGAACTACCCCATTCTCTGTGCAGAATTTTAAGAATTTTGAGTTCTCGAATTTTATACCATGATCAGATCTTAGATCACATTTCAACTTCTTTTGTACCATCTTAGCAAATACAATGAACATATCAAATGTTTCTTCCTTAGGCTTTAAGAAAAATATCCATGTGAATCTATAGATGTCATCTACAAAGACAAAGACATACATGTTTCCTCCTCGACTCTGGACACAAATTGGTCTTCAGAGGTCCATATGAGCAAGTTCCAGGGGTTTGTAAGTACTTACCATCCGTTTAGTCTGAAAGCTATTTTTGACATGCTTTTCTTGTACACAAGTGCCACATACTTGATCCTCCCTAACATTTCCTTCGGGTAGTCCGAGAACCAATTCCTTTGAAATCCGTTTGTTTATTGTTGAGAAGCTAGTATGCTCCAGCCTTTTATGCAACATAATTAATTCATTGCTCATGGCACCGAGACACTTCAACATGGGCTTTTTGAGCCCTCTTATGTCAAATTTGTACACATTTTTTTGTCTAGATCTTTCCCCTTAGAACCAGCCTCTTAGAAACGAAGTTGGTCACTTTGCACTCAGATATTGTGTACAACGTGTCATTTCCTTTGTCACACGTCTGAGAGACGCTCAGCATGTTGTGCTTTAGTCCCTTAACATAGTACACATTTTCAATGCATTGGGATTGTGAGGTTTCTATTTTCACAATTCCTTTGATCTCTCCATGCTTTCCATTTCCAAAGCCAACACTTCCACCTGCGATGTCATTCAGTAGAAGGAAATTACGCTTATCTCCTGTCATGTGTCTAGAACACAGACTGTCTAGGTACCATTGCTTCAGCGTTTCTTCTACTGGTTCCTGTATAGATTAGCAACAGTCAGTTTTGGGACCCAGATCCACTTGGATCCTTTATAGTTATAGAAAGGGTGAATTAGATCTCTTCTTGCTCATCTAGGTAAGTTCTTTTTAAGGGAACCAGAATTTTTTATTTTTCTCCCATAGGTCCCTTTTAGATAGGTAAGATTACTTTTAATAGATTTTGCATTCTTGTCACACCTACCTCTGACATGACCTAACTTACCATACAGAGTACATAGGATGTCAGTATCATCCTCGATCCTCTTAGGTTTGCTCACTTTGAACCCAATCCCATACTTGGTGTTGATTGACCTAGCTGCATATCATCGAGTATAGAGGAGGACTTGGTCCACTTCATAGCGTGCTCTAATTTAGCCTTGGTCTGCTCAAGTTATTTGAGAAAAGCTTCATTTCTTTCAGTTAAATTTATTAGCTCATTCCCTAGGTTCTTTGCCTTTTCTTCTAAGGCCAACTAAGCATGATTCATGACATTTTTCTCTTTCCTAAACGAATTCAGACTATCAATCTCCTTTTGGAGCTGACTGTTAACAGTTTCAAGACTCACATTCTCAGTTCTCAACTGAGCATATTCTTCCAAGTGGTTTTCTTTGGTGCTACTAATAGATAGGTAGGCATCAATTAAGACTAGTGAAAAAGACTCAAGCTTTTTCTTGGAATAGTTATACATGTTCTTCTTAACATGTTCTGTCAATGCCCTGGGAGTGTACCCTTGGCGTGGCCAGAACTTGAAGAGCCATTGTTAATTCCCCAAGAGAACCACCTAGCCTCATCATCGCATCATACTCAATAGCAAAAAAATACTTAAATAAAAGTCTAGAATTAGATCAACTGACTAAATCCTCTCATAGATAAATGTTTCCAATGAACAATGTTTGGAAAATAATGACAGTCATCAACCTCTACTCAATGTCTATGAAACCTCTACCTCTAACATATAGATGGTACCATGACAGGCCATGGCTACCCAACTCAAGGAAAATAAAATAGTAATAAAAGTAAAATTGCTCCTCCGAAGGCAAGGAGGGCTCACCAACTCTGGAAGCACGGACCTGAACTTCAATGATGCGTCTACTGAAGTCCTTTAATACCTACCTCTACATCATAAAATGATGCAGGCCCAAATGGGCGTCAGTATATGGAATATACTAGTATGTAAAATAGCTGAAGAAAAAAAAATAAGACTCAAACTCAAATCAACCGACTCAACTCAAAGACTCAACTCATCATCTCATGACTCATCTCAAATAAATTATGCAATTTTAAGGTTTAAAATCATGTTTTAAAATTAGGCTCAATGTTTTATGCAACTCAGTTCGAAAATCAGTTATGCTCAATCAAGTGTTGCTTGGAAGTTTCTCTAACCAACACAACTCTCCCCACCACCATGAATCCGGTGATGCATAACGAAACAAACGTTGTTATCATGCCCGTCCTAAAATTGCCAAGTAAAGGACGTCAACCTATCCCTCTCTCTCGGATCCAAAGAGAATGTCCATCTATTGGGACATGAGCCACCAAAATTAACTGCACGACTATCCTATGCTGGCAACGTAGTTCTGGGTATTTCCTCTTACATAACTCGGTGCTCAATACTCCTTCCAAGACCAAAACGTACTCATGAAAACTAACTCAAGCTCATCTCTTTAAATCATCTCAGTCAAGTCAACTCAGTTCTCAATAGCTCAACTCAATTACTCAACAACTAAATAATTCAGGGCCATAATTCATAGCAATGCAACTCAAGACTCTAACTAACTTTATGCAAGACTCCAACTCATACGGTCAGTTAAATCACGGAGAAATCATGCTCAGCACATATGACATAGTAAATGCTCATCTCATGCATATACAAGAACATGTACTCCTCATGCTGAACTTACTCAAGGCTCATCAAAACATACATTATCTCACCAAAATATTTCCTTCAAAATGTAACTCTTTGGACTCAATAAAATACATATATGATATTAGTTCAAATTACTTTTTCACCAATGCATAGAAAAGATCATCATCTTTATTCTTAATATGCAAAATTTTGATTTTTAAAATAATATTCTTCCTTATTGCTTGAAAAGCCTATCAATCTCAACATCAAACAATGTATAGAAAAGTCATGATCATTAACTTCATTAGGGTTCAGGGAAAGTATCCATGACTGACAACTCCAATAATATGAGAAATAGGAATACCAAGAATCTCAATTGCATAAATATTTCTAACTCAATAGAAGAGGAATTTACTCATTTAGAATTTAAGAATTTGGGTAAAGCTCTACTCGAACACAATTTTGGAGAATTAATATGTGGGGCATGTAGATGAACTCAGTCTAACGCTATGAATAGCTTTACATACCTGGAGTTTGGAAGAACAATCAATCCTCTATCGATCTTCCTGTTTGAACTGGAAACTCTCGCTCTTCTCCTTCTCTCCTTAGCCCTAGCTTTTGTTAAAACTTAGAAAAGACTTAGGAATGGGGATTGAAAACCCTTTTTATGCTCATAATGACCTATTTTAAGTTTAGGAGGGGCTGGAAAAAGTCTGGAATGCCCCTCACGAAACTGGAAAAAACTTTGCCTCAAGAAGCCTAGTATGCGACACAGACTAGGTAGTTTTTTGGAATTTTTTATCAAAAATTTTCCGATCGAGTTTTCTAATCCCATAGAAAATATTGGGGCTAAGTATAAGTGTATGTCCGCGGCAAATCCGCATCGTGGGCCTGTCGCACACTTATTCTGAAAATTGTTTTCGCATAAAAAAATTACCTTTTGATCCAGTTGTTCTAAAAATCATCTGAGACCATTTTCCCACATAACTTTTCATGCTAATTCACATTTCCGACCTCAAATTTTCCATTGGAGTTTGGGAAGATGTGTGATGCGCACATCTCTCTTCTAGGGGTATTTTGGTAATTTTATCGAGTGTTACATGTTCGAAGCTTACCTTGGTATGGAAGTTGTCCCTTTTTGATGGATCTACCATCAGTATCATGTTCCCATCATCACATTTTATTCTGGAGTCTAGGTCATCCAATTCAACATTGACTTAAATTTTGGTTTTAATCCCGTTGGACTCATCATCAGACTCTTTTAATGTAAATAGTACAAGAAAATCATATTTCTCAGGTCCTTTAATAGCCGTAAAGTATTGGTTTTCTGGAGCCTCTTCATCTGATTCCTCACCAAAGGAATTTTCCATAGTGTAAGTGCCTTTTGAACTATAAGAGCAGCCTCATAATTAGTCATTTTTCTGTCCTTCGGAATGTACTGCTCGTTCCTAGGCTCCTTAGCTTTCTCAGTATTCTTTTTATACTTCAGAGCCCACAAAAAAACAAAATTTAATGAAGTGATCTAAGCTTCCACACTTGTGACACAATTGTTCTCTAAGATCATTGTTTGTATTTTTTTGATAGTTCCTCTTCTGACCTCCTTAACCTTTTCTTAGCATTTTTTGCAATCATTTGGTCATCAAGGAAATTTTCTCCTCTTCAAAGTCATCCTTTTTTGTGGACTTGAGAATCAGGTTCTTCTCCTTCCTCTTACCGTTCAACTGCTTCTCTTGATTTTTCTTCAGTTCATAGATCAAGAGGTTTCTAATTAGTTTGTCCATAGTCAAGACATACAGATCCCTAGCATCAGTGATGACTTTCACTTTACTTTCCCACGATTTAGGCAAGACACTCAGAAGCTTCGGTATGGCTTTCCCAGGTTGGATGATTTCTCCGAGTGAGTAAATTTCATTCACAATAGCAGTGAATTTGGTGTGTATATCCTAGATGCTTTCTCTTTCCAGCATCATGAAGAGTTCATACTATCTATTGAGATTGTCAATATTGGATTTCTTGACCTGAGTTGTTCCTTCATGTGCTATCTACAGGGTATCCCAGATTGCCTTAGCATCTTAGTAGGCAGAGACCCTATTGTACTCGTCTGGACTTATATCATATATCAGAATCTTTTTGGTTTTAGCATTGTTCTGGATGGCTAGCTTGTCAGCGATATCTCATTCAGTGTGTTCCTTGGGAACTCGAATGTTCAACTCTATGTCGTTCTTCATATGTATGGTTGGTTCATCCAGTATTACGTTCCATAGACCTGGGTATCCCAAAAAGATGGTCCATCATGCGATTCTTCCACCAGTCCTAGTAGTTATCATTGAACAGTGGAGGCCTAGTTTGAGAGGCTCCTTCATGAGAGGTGGAAGGTGCTGCCATGATCCTTTTCGAGGTATTTAGACTTTAATTGAAAAGGTCCACTCTGATACCACTTGTTAGGATCAAGTGCTTACCGTTATGTCAAATGTTATAGTTGATAGCAAAGGCACAACTTTATTTCTTAACCAAGTCCACCATGCAAGTGCCATGTTCGATTATGACTTCGACATGGGCTACCCCTAGCTCTCTCATGGGCCTTTCCATAGGCAGGATGTTGGTGTTACCCAACAAAATACCTATACAAAGTTCATTGAGAAGAGTAGGATTATAATATTAGCACAAAAGGACTCAACAACAATGAATGAAAGAACAACTTTGATAATAAGAGCAAGCCCTTTGTGGTTGAGGTCTACACGATAAGAAAGATGAGATATATAGCCTATGCGTGAAACAAGAGCAATACTTTTCAAATTTGCAAAATCTTGATTTTGCTCTTCGTCAAGTCTTCTTATCAATGAGGAAGGTGCAAAGGGCATAACCTTAACCTCTTCTTATTAATTGGTCTAGTCATACAAGGACACTGTTGATCTATTGTCACTATGCCCTACTCTTTTATCATTTGGCACAAACAAGGTATAGTTAACTCCACAAAAAACATATTAAAAGTATTACATCCCTTTATCGGGTTTGTCAATCAGTAAAATCATCTTTACAACATCATAACATCTTTTCTCTTTTCGATGATGACAAACTACAAAATCATTTCAACAACGTAACTTTTCAGACTATAAGCAATTTAGTGCCTGTTCTCTCTGTCAAAAAGATATACCTGACTTCATTTGCTAAACATAACTTTTATTTCTTAACAAAAATTTAAAAAAATTGTCAATATAAATAATTACAAAATGGATGATACGTGATACAAAGAGTCCATGATACATTTTTTAATTTGTCAATAATTAACTTTACTTATCTGAATTTTTATCTTGCATAAAAAGTTTTATGATCATATAAATGTTATAATATATTTAAAGCTATAAACAATGATATCATCCTCCATCCCTTTATTCGACATCTATGTCTCACCCTCACAGTACAATATCAGAATGCATCAACACAGATGTCTCTCTAGCTTTAAGCATGCCCTAACACATTCCGACACTAACTACCTCAGCATGACACTCATAGGGTACTTACGACTCTTTTATCAAACTTATGGCAATCGATTCGTCATCTCATTACTTATCTAATGGGTAGATAACTCTAATTACAAGCCCCAATTGACTATCACCCTTACTATCTCGTCCTTTTCTTTCTATCATCATCATTCTAGCTCTGGAATGACAACTCTACTCAGGGTGGTATGAGACCTCATATCTTACTCTTAGGTGGTAATATTAAACTCTTTAGAGAAATACGTTTCTCTCTCATGGATAACATCAAAGCAAGTAAAGGCTCGAATCATACCCGTCACAACATCTGGGGTGACATCTGGAAAGCTTTCCTGATCTTCTCTAATTGTGGGTGCTGGGGCAGAATTTTGAGCCTTTTTGGCACACTTTGGACATTTACTTTGGAAGTGGCCCTCTTGGCCACACTTGTAACATCCATCACTCCCTTCACGGCATTTTCCCAAGTGAAACTTTCCACACATGCCACAAGGTGGCTTGCCTTGGGGACCTCGAACTATACTAGCTTGTGACTTAGATTTCTGAGCTCTAAAGTTATGAGGCTCTGCTTGTAAATGACTCTTGTTCCTATTCCTCCTTGACCTCTTAAACTCAGGTGGGTTCACCCTCAAGAACTCACAAACTCCAGATGTATTTGGAACACCCTGCCTACCTACTTACTGTCTATCAACCAGTGCTATCACAACCTGGGCCAAAGTCTGGAGGACCTGGCAAAGCTCAGCATTGCTGATGTCAGCCTGTGCTGGCTGCATTGCAGGGACGACTGGGCCTATGGGTTCATCCTGATCTTAGGGCTCAGGTTGGTTAGCATTCCATCCAGCTGGGCTCCCATTCACTTCATCAGCTCTTCTTGAAAATATGGTCATGATTCTAATAATAGTAACACATGAACCAGAAGAGAGCTTTCTTAGAGTTTAAATCTACTGCACGAATTTGGAATAGGAAAGAAGTGTAACAATTCCTAATGTCCTATAGCTTCCTTCTTATGAAGTGTGGTCGATAACACACCCATAAACAAGATTCTACTAAACACGACTTCATAAACACCCTAGGACACTTGAGTTTGTGCTCTGATACCAAGTTTCTCATGCCCTGGGAGGGTATCCAAGACGTAGCCGACGCCTAGAGACTAGTGCTAGTCCCAAAGCGAACCACTTAGCTTCATCACATTCATTCAATCAAATAACTCATGAAAATCAGTAGACGACTAAGGAAAGTTAATGGGAACGTCTCATCTAGTTCTCAAAATAATATATATAATAGAAAAAGCCTTGTAGATAGAACTAGCTCATAATCTTAACAATCAACGTCCAACTCTAGTCTATGAAGACTCTACCACTATCAAGTGGTGCCAATGACAGACCCATGGCTACCTCAATCAAAATAAATCTAGTCTAGTCTAACTCTAAAGCAAGATGAAATAAAGGTAGTGAATTCTTCGGAGTATGGGAAACTCACCAATCAGCTGAACGTCTCAGATCCTCAACGGTGCGCCGGTTGACAATCTCTAACTCCTATATCTATATCATGAAATGATGCAGAGCTGAGTGGCGTCGGTACCTGGAATGTACGAAATGTAAAATAGCTAAATGAAACAAAAATGGGTAGAATAATATGGAAATAACATCAACTTAGAATAATAACCAAATCAGAATGTCACATGTCTATCTAAAGAAAGAGTAAAGATTAGACAAGTGACCTATCAACCAATCAACCTCACCAATCAACTCAACTCAACTCAACTCGACTCAGACTACTCAAGGTAGAAACTTTTTGGGAGTTTCTCTTATCCGACAACAATCACTTATGAGCCAGTGATTGTACAATGAAGCGATGTCATTGCCACACCCATCCAATACCTTGCCAGGGTAAAGGACAATTCAAATCTATAATAAATTTGAAAAATTAACCAATCAAGTCCTATTGTTTCAGGACAATAAGGTTAGGACATGTCCGACACTAACAGAACTTAATCCATAGGATGAGAACTTGTCCGACTCTAACAGACTTAGCCCTCAAGATAGGAACTTGTCCGACTCTAACAGACTTAGTCCACTCCTATGCTTGGCGACGTAGTTAATGAGTGCGAGTTGGGCTTGCTTTTACACTTACTCATTTTGGTGCTCTATACTCCTCCTATGACTCAATGGCCATAAGACTTAGTCCACTCCTATGCTTGGCGACGTAGTTAATGAGTGCGAGTCGGGCTTGCTTTTACACTTACTCATTTCGGTGCTCTATACTCCTCCTATGACTCAATGGCCATAAGACTTCTCATCTCAACTCAATTATCTCAAATTGGCCTCATAGAGACTCTAATTATCTCATTAACTCAAACGCAAGGGTCTTCTATTATTTCAGGAAGTTTAACTCATCTCGTTTAACTCAATTCTCGTTTAAGAACTCAAGCACTAAAATCATCAATTAGAAGAAGTGGTTTAGTCAGAACTTAAAAACTCAATTATGAAGACTCCTAGGATCATCAAGCTCAATTAACTCAACCTCATACTCACATCAAGACTTCACTTGACATACTCAAACCAAGGCTCTAGACTCCATCCCTAGGTTCATTATGTATGATTTAACAAATTAACATATAGAGTTTGTACAATATCTCATGAAAAGTAATAAAATCAAGAAAACAAGTTTATGATGATCATCAACATAAGAAAATACATGTAATTAATAAAGATTTCAAGAAAAACCATCAAGAATCATGTGTTTAGACTCTTTAGACTTTCAACTCTTCCAAGCCCATCTATGGGGCACATGAGACAACAATCTCATGCTTTTAGTTTAGCCTTACATACTTGGGATGAAGCTCTCAACAATCACTTCAAGGATTTCCTCAATCTCAAATTCTTCTCTAGTTTCCTCAAACACTAGTCTTTTTCAAGGACTTACGATGACTTAAAATGGGGTTTAAAAACCCTCTTTATGCTTAAACGACCTAACTAGATCATGTGTTGAGTTTAGAAGGGGTTGGGAATTGACCGGAATGCACCTCACAACATTTAGAAATTTTTCAGGGTCGAAATACTAGGTCCGCGATGTGGACTGGTCGCACACCAATGTATTTTTCCCCGAAAACTTTCTGAACAAGTTTTTTCCAATTCCGTCGAAAATTTTTGGAAAAAGATAAGTGTCCCTCCCCTACAGGTGCGCGACGTGCCTCTATTGTGCACCAACACTATTTCAATTTTTGGGTCAAAAAAATTATCTTTTGATCTGATCGCTTTAAAAATCGATCGAGACCATTTTCCCACTCAATTTTTTATGCTGATCACAAATCCAGCCTCGAATTTACCATCTAGGTTTGGGAAGATGCGTTATGCACTCATCTCTCTTCTAGGGGTATTTTGCTAATTTTGTCGGGTGTTACATTATCTCCCCCCTTGGAATCATTCGTCCTCGAATGATGAGTAAAGGTGGATATCAAAGCACGAATAGACTCAACACTCATCTCAATTACTCACGTCCATCAATCAAACTCTCGAATCCTCATCAATCACAATCAACTCTATTCAGACTCAAGAATAGACATATTAACTCAGGGATAGAAACATCAATTAAATCAAAGGTAAGAACATTACCTTTAACATTCTCATCGTCAAACACGAATAGAACATCAAAACTTAATCAATTTGAATCATTTAAACACTTCGTCAATCAATTTTTTGAACTCAAGAAGGAAGTCATCAACTCTAATAGAGAAAGAGGACCATCGTGATATACAAGACTCTGCGGGCATTCTCAAGCTCAACTCTCCACCTCAATTGTGCTCCCCTTCACGGCACTCTACTCCATCAACTCAAACTTATATTTTCTATTCAACTCCCTACCTATCCACATTTTCTTATTTCATTTAAGCCTACTTCTGAGCCTCACAGTGATATTGTTAAGATAATCATATCCATACAAGGTTAACCCTCAATACTCAAGCCCTATACTTTCACAGGGACTTTCCCTAAAAGATCACTAGTCCTCTTCATTACCCCACTATCCTTACTTGAAACCCTCACCACGAAGTATTCAATAGTCTATCATCAATAATCGCATAATAACAACCACACATTCAAGCCAATCAATCTAATCACTTCAACTGTATCTAAGAAATTTCATGCCTACTAAGCACTTCTACCTTCGCCATTCAATGAGCTCCCGCTCCAAGTCACTCCAACATACTCTTACCTACCTGTTGTCTATCATAATGTCTCATCTCTCCCCTCATCCCTATCTCTATCCCCATATGATACAAGTACAACACCAATGTCATAATAAGGATACATTCACTCCTCCTCATCTACCTTCATTCTCTGTCTACTACTATCAGCATCACTACTTGGACCTAAAAGGACTCATCATCTCCCCCTTTAGGGAAACCCCAACTAATACCTCTTCATGCCAAATAAGCACAATTATTCATCTAAAACTTGAGACTTTACATCCTACCATCGCCAATGGCATAACGTACCAAAGGTCGGGCATGCGTAAGACGACATCAGAATAAAGAACCCTTACTCTCTCTCATCAACCCTAACTTCTCTATTCTCATCCATATTTCCATCAAGACTAGGAAGACAGGATCACTCAATGAACTACAAACGAAGATCATTAGCACGATTCAATTGAGAATTCTTACTTGAGAACATTTATAATGGAGTACAATCTCCCTCGTCTACCGAAACTCATTCTGAGTTCATAGAACTATACGTAGTGTAGAGCTCCGATCATATCTCATTCGACAAAGGATTAGGAACTTTCCGATCCATAGGGTAAGATCAAAATTAATGAATGGATTCATCGCTTTTCATCCTTACAACTCAACATGAATAGCAATCAACCAGTGGTACATGGGACTAGGCCATAAGCATAACAGTCATATACTAGACGGGAATAGGGCATCACCTCAACGGAAGTGTCACGACCCGGGGTCGGGGCCTAGATGTGACACAGCGAATTGGGACCCGAGAGTCCCTAAACAAGCCTCATTTATCAAAATCCACATAATTGGTTCAAAAGTACCTAAACACATGTAATAAAATAACATAAAATGAAGCTCAGGAATCCATCCATTTATAGATAAGTAAAAGATTTACAGAGTGCCCAACATTTGCCTCAAGTCAAAGAGCGGGGGCCAAGATAAGTTCCGGGCGCACCCTCAACAAGGAACATACAAAACAACACAAGAAATAACTAGCTCACCCACGGAAGACGGGGCTCACCACAAAAATCTTCAAGAACAAACTATTCGTCCAATGGCTGGTATCCAAACTGCTTGGTCCCTACATGGTAAAATCATGTAGGCATAGAGTATGTGTTACTACGTTTAAATGTACTAAGTATGTAGGCATGCAATGCATATGACTTACTGGACCTGTATACCAATGTTAGATTACAAGGGCACATAATATATAAGGATCATATAAGCAATGGAATTTAATATACAAGATGCCATAGAATTCATGATGCGTGCAATATAATAATGCACCTATATAACGGGGATGGACTATAACCGACAACCCAAATTCATGCGAGCTATTACACGAATTGGACCGATTGGGATCTCCTACCGGTAGGGAGAAGATTACTTCCCAAGGGTAATCTACATCACACCTTACGGAACACACCATTTCGGGGATGGTCGCCTTCCTTACGGGAATTACCATTTCGGAAGGATTTTACAAGAATCAGATCAAAATGTCAAGACATAAGCAAGATAGACGAATATCATCTATCCCTTGTTGGCACATAGTTCAAGGAAAGGGAGAGGGCCCCCAATCCGTCGGTGCTAAGTCAACACATCCCACTAGAATACTTTTATATATACATATATATATGCAAGTGCTGTCAAGAGAGTCAAGTATAAGTTCAAAACGTTCAAGGCACATTTAGGCTCAATGCCAAATTACAAGATCTTCATAATGCCAATGCAAGGAATAGCTCATCCACATGTTCAAGATGGTGCAAGCACCCAAGATGCTCAAAGAGCCAAAGTACAAGACATATATGTGATCACATTTTGTCATAACCCATATTTTACCAAATTCATATCACAAGACATAATTGGGTCTATCCCACTTCATAATTTCCATGCAAACTGATGATCATGAGTGCAATGCAAGGCATGATGTAGGTATGGCATGGGTAATGTAGAGTAAATTCTATTAGCAATATAATATGAAGTCTAGGAAATTCACAATAAAAATTCATATGAAAATAGTAGTATAGATCACCCATGCAAAATACCATCTTTAAGGGTCATGCATGTTCAAGATTTGCATAATTCAAAGTGATTCATCATACTAGAGCTTAACAAAAAATTAAATTCGGAATAATGTACAGCCCATGTATTGACCCAAACTAACAAGATCAAATACTAAAACTTTACATGTTAGGTGACTAATACTTCATGAATTACGTTGAAAGAATTTTGGGTCTTCTTGGTTGAAGGAGACCAAGAATCAATCCCACATACCTAAGTTGAAGAGGAACTTGAGGAGAAAATAGACTCCAAATTGAAGGCCTTGACTTGGAGGATCCTAGAGAGAAGTTGGAGGAATTCTTGTAGGAGTATTTTAGAGAGAGTGAGGAGAAATGAGGAAAATGGCTGAAATGTTGAAGGTATCCAGCTGATTTAGAGGCTTAGGAGGGGTAGAATGACCAAATTCACGTTTAAAATAATCTAAATTTCAAAAATGTTATTAATGAAACGGACCTGAATTTGGTCAGACTGGGCCACACGGTTCATTACACGATCCGTGTGGCATCACACGAGCCATGAATAGTGTCGTGGCCCAAGACTCAGCAACACCATACTGACAAGTACACGGACCATCTGGTGTCCCACGGGCCGTGACTTGGTCCGTGTACAGGTGACTTTCCACACAGTAAACCCAACGGATAGTCACACGGACCGTGTAGAGTCACACGGACCATGTGAAGGCCTGGATACCTGTCCCAAGTTTACCCCTATGGGGAACTTATGAAGTGTCACTCCACGGGAGGCCATGCGGACCGTGTGGCACCACACGGGCCGTGTAGGCTTCTCCATGAAGTGGTCCACTGTCACTCCACGGGAGGCCACACGGACTGTGTGGCTTCACACGGGCCGTGTAGGCTCCTCCGTTGAGTGAGGCCTGGCAGGTTTCCTGGGAAAATATTTTGGACATCAAGGTAATGACAGTGAGCGAAAAATCTGGGTCTTTACATCATCTCCCCCTTGGGGACATTCGTCCTCGAATGTGCAAGAACAAGGATTGAAAGGTTAGAATTAGGGCAAGATATATCTGACACAAGATACAATGCATAATTCAAATCAAAATAAAAAGGTTTTATACCAAAAGCATCATGCAAAAAAACTATAGTTCAAGACCAAAGCTCATATCAAGATTGCATCCAAATTACTTGTAAAAAGAAAAAGATCTTTTAGTGCACGCATATGCATGTCATGTCATGAGACTCAAGAAGGCAAGAAATGACACAAATAGATAAGGAAGATTCCTAGTACCTTAGGCTTGAGTAGATTGGAAAAGATGGGGGTATGGTTTCATCATGTCCAGCTCCGCCTTCCAAGCAACACTCTCCACTTGTTGGTTTCTCCAAAGTACTTTCACCGAAGCCACATCTTTGTTACGAAGCCGCTTTAATTGCCTATTCAAGATTGCCACCGGCACTTCCTCATAACACAAATTTTCTTCAATCTCAATACCTTCCAAAGGCACAATGGTGCTAGGATCGCCAATTAGCTTCCTCAACATAGATATATGGAAGACCGGATGAATGGAACTCAAATACGGAGGTAACTCCAACTTGTAAGCCACACCTCCAATCCGCTCAACAATTTTGTAAGGTTCAACATACCGGGGGCTTAGCTTGCCCTTCTTACCGAAACACATCACACCCTTCATAGGAGAAATTTTCACATATACCCAATCCCCAAGATGAAATTCAAGGTACCTTCTCCTAATATCCGAATAGGACTTTTGACGACTTTGGGCCACTTTCAATCTTTCCCTAATCACCTTCACCTTCTCCATAGCTTTCAATACCAAATCCGGGCCAACCATGGCCATCTCTCCCAGCTCAAACCACTCCACTGGTGACCTACACCTTCTCCCATACAACGCTTCAAACGGTGCCATACTAATGCAAGCATGGAAGCTATAATTGTAAGCTAACTCGGTGAGTGAAAGATGGTCATCCCAATTCCCTTCAAAATCCAACACACATGCCCTCAACATATCCTCCAAGGTTTGAATAGTCCTCTCCGCTTGGCCGTCGGTTTGAGGGTGAAAACCGAAGCTCAACTTAATCTGGGTCCCAAGGCCCTTCAGAAAAGACCTCCAAAAATGGGAAGTGAATTGAGCACCACGATCCGATATGATGGATCTAGGTACACCATGCAACCTCACTAACTCCTGGATATACAACCTCGCATAGTCCTCGGCACTGAAAGTAGCCTTGACCAGTAGAAAATGAGTCGATTTTGTCATTCGATCCATAACCACCCAGATGGAGTCGAATTGCCTTCGGGTCCGAGGCAATCCAACCATGAAATCCATATTCACATCCTCCTATTTCTAGGTGGGAATTTTGATGTCTGGTGTTCTACCTTCACCTGCTGACAACTCGGGCATTCGGATGCGAACTTAGCAATATCCATCTTCATACCATGCCACCAATACACCTCCTTCAGATCCCGGTACATCTTAGTAGACCCCGGGTGAATAGAGTAACAAGAGTTGTGAGCCTCACTCATAATCACTTTTCTAAGGTCATCCACATCAGGAACACAAAGCCGATCTTGGTATCAGAGCACACCATCTCCCCCTTAGGAGAAAACCTCGATCTCTTTTGCAGCAACCAACTTCTTCAACTCAAGTAACGATGGGTCTAGATCTTGCTTAGGTCTTACTTCATTTACCACGGAAGATTTTGCTCCATTCTAAACCCGAATACCACCCTAGCTGGAATCAGCCAAACCTGACACCCAACCTAGCCAACCGGTGAACATCCCTTGCCAATTCCTTCTTTTCATCACCAACATGCGCCATACTTCCCATAGGCAATCTACTGAGAGTGTCGGCCACAACATTGGCTTTGCCCAGATGATATAGAACACTCATATCATAATTATTCAGAAGCTCCAACTACCTCCTTTGCCTTAGATTAAGATCCCTTTGGATGAAAACATATTGCAAACTCTTGTGATCGGTGAACACATCAAGATGAACCCCATACAAATAGTGTCGCCAAATCTTCAAAGCAAAGACCACCGCTGCCAACTCAAGGTCATGTGTGGGGTAGTTTCGTTCATGCACCTTCAACTGTCTTGATGCATACGCTATCACCTTACCATTCTACATAAGCACACAACCCAGTCCGATCCGCGAGGCATCACAATACACTACGAACCCCTCTGAACCACTTTGCAAGGTCAAGACGGGAGCCGACGTAAGCTGGTCCTTTAAAGTTTGAAAACTTCTCTCGCATTCGTCCGACCATATAAATTTAGCCTGTTTTTGGGTCAACTTGGTCAAGGGAAATACAATAGATGATAACCCTTCCACAAACCTTCTGTAGTACCCGGCCAACCCAAGGAAACTGCGGATATCTGAAGGAGTCAACGGTCTAGGCCAATTCCTCACGACCTCTGTTTTTCTCGGATCCACCTTGATACTGTCTCCGAACACCACATGAACGAGGAAGGCCACTTCACCCAACCAGAATTAACACTTGCTAAACTCGGCATACAATTTCTTTTCCCTTAGAGTTTGGAGGGCCATCATCAAGTGATTCCCGTGCTCCTGTTCACTTCGGGAGTAAATGAGAATATCGTCAATGAAGAACACCACAAAGCTGTCTAGGAATGCTTTAAACACTCGGTTCATCAAGTCCATAACTACGGCCGGAGCATTAGTTAGGCCAAACGACATCACCACAAATTCGAAATTCCCATACCTCGTTCGAAAAGCTGCTTTGGGGATATCACATTCCCTAACTTTCAACTGATGATACCCGGAACGGAGATCAATTTTTGAGAAGTGAGTGGCACCTTGAAGCTGATTAAACAAGTCATCAATCCTGGAAAATGGGTACTTTTTCTTAACAGTTACTTTATTTAGTCAATACACATACGGAGGGACCCATCCTTCTTCCTCACAAACAACACGGGAGCACCCCATGGTGATGTACTGGGCCGAATGAAATCCTTCTCCAATAGGTCCTTTAACTGCTCCTTTAACTCCTTCAATTATATCGGTGCCATCCGATACGGAGGAATAGAGATAGGCTGAGTGTCTGGAAGGAGATCTATGCCAAAGTCTATCTCTCTGTCCAGAGGAATGCCTGGTAAATCTTCGGGGAACACATTCAAAAATTAATTCACCACAGGGACCAACTCGAGAGTAGGCACTCCGAAATCCGTATCCTTGACCCTCATAATATGATAGATGCACCCCTTAGAAATCATTTTCAACGCCTTGAGGTAGGAAATAAACCGACCTTTAATAGAGGAGTCACTACCCTTCCATTCAAGAACTGGCTCACCGGGAGGTTGGAACTGGACTTTTCGGGTCCTACAATCTATGGAAGCATAAGATGCATATAGCCAATCCATTCCAAGAATCACATCAAAATCAAATATCTCAAGCTCCACAAGATCACATGTTATATGCAACACGGCAACATGGTATCCGTGATAGACTCTATGAGCAACAACAGATTCACCCACAGGGGTGTAGACCGAGAAAGGCTCTCTTAAAATCTGGGGGCTCAAATCGAATTTGACAGCCAACACCAGAGTCACAAAAGACAAGTTTGCACCAGGGTCAAGCAAAACATAAGCATCAAAATCAAAGATTTTCAACATACTAGTCACAACATCTGGAGCTTCCTCGGCATCCTGGCGGGCATGGAGTGCATAGAACCGTTGTTCCTTGGGGAAGTACCTTGGGGGCCCCTTTGTTGACCCTTCCCGCCTTTGGCTACCTGACCTTGGCCTCCGCGCGCATTCCTCGGGCAATCAACAACTTTATGATCCTTACTCCCACACCCGAAGCAAAGTCCCAAATCCCTCCGGCAGGCATCTGTGTAGGGTTTCCCACACTTTTCACACAATCCTGGTCCGCCACCCACCGGTACCTCGGGAGAGGGTGCCCGAGCATTGGCCACCCGAGCTCCTGAACCTTGGCCCTGCTGGAAGCGACCCAAACGCACATTTCTAGCACCGGAGAACCTACCGTCAAAACGGGCTCTCTTGGGATCGTGTGCCCTTTTCTCTTTGAGTTTCTCCCCTTCGATCTACTCAACATACATCATGAGTCTGGAAATATCCATGTCCCCAATCAGCATAGCAATACGACATTCATTCACGAGCAAGTCAAAAATATCCGAAACAAATTTGTGCATCCTTGCACGGGGATCAACCACTAGGGACGGAGCATATTTGGAAAGCTTGGTGAACTTGAGGGAATATTCCCTCACACTCATACTCCCCTGCTTGAGGTTGATAAACTCAGTCATTCTAGCCTCTCTCAGCTTAAGTGGGAAGAAGCGATCAAGGAAGGGATATTTGAACCCTCCTTATTTAACATCACCACCACAGACCCTCTCCAAAGCCCATTAAGTATACCATACCTGAGCTACATCCTTCAGCTGGTAAGTAGCCAGTCCAGCTTTTTCCTCAGAATAGACGCCCATAATAATCAGTATCTTTGAGAGCTCATCAATGAACTCCTGAGCATCCTCATCAGCTCTTGACCCGTAAAATTCTGGGGGATTCATCCGGGTGAAATCCCTCACAATGGATGCAGATATAGGGTTCGATGGTAAGTTAGCTTACTTTGCCTGAGCAGTCACCACCTGTGCAAGCATGGCGAAAGCGGTGCGGAATTCACCATTAGAGATAGGCTCGTGAGGGGCCTAATCTTCATCAGCCGGAGCTGGCCTAGGTAAAGGGGGTCTTCCTTGAGGCATCTGCTGAAATGGATTAATGACATCGGTAAGTAAGGGAATTGCATAAACTAGTCACAGCACGATACAAGACATGAAGAAGTGAGGAATTTCCTAATACGTCTCCGTAGCCTCCCACTCATAGGTATGGTGAAGTTCACACCCATGAATAGGTAACTACTCAACGCGGCATGTTGGGCTCCGAGGACCATTATAAACCTAGGGCTCTGATACCATCTTTTGTCACGGGGTCGGGGCCTAGATGTGACATGGCGAATAGGGACCCGAGAGTCCCCAAACAAGTCTCATTCATCAAAATCCACATAATTGGTTCAAAGGTACCTAAACACATTTAACAAAATAACAGAAAATGAAGCACAGGAATCCATCCATTTACAGATAAGTAAAAGATTTACAAAGTGCCCAACATTTTGCCTCTAGTCAATGAGCGTGGGCCAGGACAAGTTCCGGGCTTACCCTCAACAAGGAACATACAAAACAACACAAGAAATAACTAGCTCGTCCACGGAAGACGGGGCTCATCGCAAAAGTCTTCAAGAACGGACTATTCGTCCAATGGCTGGTATCCAAACTATTCGGTCCCTACATGGTAAAATCATGTAGGCATAGAGTATGTATTAGTACATTTGAATGTACTAAGTATGCGAGCATGCAATGCATATGACTTACCGAACCTGCATACCAATATTAGATGACAAGGGCACATAATATACAAGGATCATATAAGTAATGGAATTTAATATACAAGACGCCATGAAATTCATGATGCGTGCAATGCGATAATGCACATATATAACAGGGATGGACTATAACCGACAACCCAAATCCATGCGAGCTATTACACGAATTGGACCGATTGGGACCTCCCACCGGTAGGGAAAAGATTACTTGCCAAGGGTAATCTACATCACACCTTACGAAACACACCATTTCGGGGATGGTCACCTTTCTTACGAGAATCACCATTTCTGAAGGATTTTACAAGAATCAAATCAAAATGTCAAGACATAAGCAAGATAGACGAATATCATCCGTCCCTATGTTGGCATATAGTTCAAGGAAAGGGAGATGGGCTCCCAATCCATCGGTGCTAAGTCAACACATCCCAGTAGAATACTTATATATATATATATATACATATATATATATATGTATATATATACACACACACATATATATACACACACACACACACATATATGTGTGTGTGTGTGTGTATATATATATACATATATATATATATATATACATATTATGCAAGTGCTTTCAAGAGAGTCAAGTACAAGTTCAAAACATTCAAGGCATATTTAGACTCAATGCCAAATTACAAGATCATAATCATAATGCCAATGCAAGAAATAGCTCATCTACATGTTCAAGATAGTGCAAGCACCCAAGATGCTCAAAGAGCCAAAGTACAAGACATATATGTGATCACATTTTGTCATAACCCATATTTTACCAAATTCATATCACGAGACATAATTGCGTCTATCCCACTTCATAATTTCTATGCAAACCGATGATCATGAGTGCAATGCAAGGCATGATGTAGGTATGACATGGGTAATGTAGAGTAAATTCTAAAAGTAGCAACATAATATAGATCACCCATGCATAATACCATCTTTCAAGGACATGCATGTTCAAGATTTGCATAATTCAAAGTGATTCATCATACTAGAGCTTAACAAAACTTTAAATTCGGAATAATGTACAGCCCATGCATTAACCTAAGCTAACAAGATCAAATACTAAAACTTTACATTTTAGGTGACTAATACTTCATGAATTAAGTTGAAAGAATTTTGGGTCTTCTTGGTTGAAAGAGACCAAGAATCAATCCCACATACCTGAGTTCAAGAGGAACTTGAGGAGAAAATAGACTCCAAATTGAAGGCCTTGACTTGGAGGATCCTAGAGAGAAGTTGGAGGAATTCTTGTAGGAGTATTTTAGAGAGAGTGAGGAGAAATGAGGAAAATGGCTTAAATGCTGAAGGTATTCTGCTGATTTAGAGGCTTAGGAGGGGTAGACATGACCAAATTCACGTTTAAAATAATCTAAATTTCAAAAATGTCATTAATGAAACGGACCTGAATTTGGTCAGTCTGGGCCACACGGTTCATTACATGATCCGTGTGGCATCACACGTGCCGTGAATAGTGTCGTGGCGCAGGACTCAGCAACACCACACGGACAAGTACACGGACCGTCTGTTGTCCCACGAGCCATACTTAGTCCATGTACAGGTGACTTTCCACACAGTAAACCCAACAAATGGTCACACGGACCGTATGGAGTCACACGGAACGTGTGAAGGCCCGTATACCTGTCCGCACAGACCATTTGTAGGCCCGTATACCTTCCCAAATTTGCCCCTACGGGGAATTGATCAAGTGACACTCCAGGGGAGGCCATACAGACCGTGTGGCACCACACGGGCTTTGTAGGCTCCTTCGTGAAGTAGTCCACTATCACTCCATAGGAGGCCACACGGACCGTGTGGCTTCACACGGGCCGTGTAGGCTCCTCCATGGAGTGAGGCCCGGCAGTTTTCCTGGGGAAAATTTTTGGATATCAAGGTAATGCCAGTGAGCGAAAAATCTGGGTCTTTACAGGAAGAATAAGGCATGTACTATATGACAAGGAACTGACGTCCCATCTCAATCAACCCATATCTATTGAAACCTCAAGATTTACTTAGGTCTATCATTCCATCATCTCCCCCCTTAGCTCAAGGGTCATCTCTCAAGTTTTGCGAATCATGATCCTCTACTAGGCTATAAACATATACCTCCACACAATCGAGGAATCAATGTCCACGAGAATAGGCGTCTTAAACTTCTTCTATCATACTATTATCGCATATATAAAATAGCCACTAAGACTCTCTTCAAAGATACCACTCTTAGCTTCCTCCTGTCGCTAGGAAAATCTCTCAATATTTTGCTGCTCTAATGGCGTACATAACCACTTCCCACAACTCTTACAATCTAACCTCTCCTATCAAATGTTTCGTCCTCAATTCTCTATTTCCATCTAACGGCACCTATACCATACTCATAACATCACACTCCTTACAAGCCAACACCTTAATCTCAAACATGCACTATGGTGAACCTCTTAAGGTGCATCTCCAACCAAAACTACCACTCGTACAATGATATCTCCGCTTTACCACTACTCCTCAACATCTAAGCTTAGAGTCTAGTTCTACCACATGCATCTATCACACACCTCTCCAATATCACACTATTCTTACAATTACTAGGCAAACTTCGGAGCATAAGTCCATTAAATTCTCATGGCAGGTATTCACTCAACACATCCCCTCTTCACAACTCAAGTACCATTCCTCCACTCACTATACCCCCTTACTTAGCTAAGCTCATAACTATATAAATCTCGTGGGGCTCTTTTCTTCGAATTATAAGCCTAGTGTAGATCAATAAAATTAAAAGCACTCTGTCCCTTTTTTCGAAACCTACGTCTCACCCTGACAGTACAATATTAGAATACATCAACATAGATCTCTCTCTAGCTTTGAGCACGCCCTAACACATTCCAACTCTAACTACCTTAGCATGACACTCATAAAGTACTTAGACCTCTTTTATCAAACTTATGGCAATCAACTTGTCATCTCATTACTTACCTAATGGGTAGATAACTCTAATTACAAGCTCCAATCGACTATCACCCTCACTATCTTATCCTTTCCTTTCTATCATCATCATTCTAGATCTGGAATGACAACTCCACTCAGGGCGGTATGAGAATTCACATCTTACTCTTAGATGGTAACATTAAACTCTTTAGAGACATACGTTTCTCTCTCATGGATAACATCAAAGCAAGTAAAGGCTCAAATCATACCCAACACAACATGCAGGGTGACATCTGGAGAGCTTTCCTGATTTTCTCTAACTGTGGGTGCTGGGGTAGAAAATTGAGCCTTTTTGGCCCACTTTGGACATTTCCTTTGGAAGTGACCTTCTTGGCTACACTTGTAACATCTATCACTCCTTTCACGGAATTTTCCCAAGTGAAACTTGCCACACATGCCATAAGGTGGCTTTCCTCGGGGACCTCGAATCACAGTAGCCTGTGTATTAGATTTCTGAACTCTAAAGTTATGAGGCACTGCTTGGAAGTGACTTTTGTTCCTATTCCTCCTTGACCTTTTAAACTCAGGTGGGTTCACCCTCAAAAACTCAAAATATCCAGATGTATTTGGAACACCCTGTCTGCTTACTCCTTGTCTATCAACTAGTGTTGTCACAGCCTAGGCCAAAGTCTGGAGGACCTGGCAAAGCTCAGGATTGCTGATGTCAGCCTGTTGCGGTTGCACGGCAGGGATGACTCGGCCTATGGATTCATCCTGATCCTGGGGCTCAGGTTCATTAGCATTCCGTCCAGCTAGGCTCCCATTCACTTCATCAACTCTTCTTGGAAACGTGGTCACAATTATGAAAACGTGTAACACACAAATCAGAAGAGAGCTTTCTTAGAGTTTAACTTTACCACGCGAATTTGGAATAGGAAAGAAGTGTAACAATTCCTAATGTCCTATAGCCTCCTGCTTATGAAGTGTGGTCGACAATACACCCATAAGCAAGACTCTACTAAACATGGCTTCATAGACTCCCTAGGACACTTGAACTCATGCTCTGATACTAAGTTAGTCACGCCCCGGGAGGGTACCCAAGATGTGGTCAACACCTAGAGACTATTGCTAGTCGGTAAGCGAACCACTTAGCCTCATCACATTTATTCAATGAAATAACTCAAGATAATCAGTGGACGACTAAGGAAAGTAAATGGGCACATCTCATCTAGTTCTCAAAACAATATATATAATAGAAAAAAGGCTAGTAGATAGAACTAGCTCACAATCTTAACAATCAATGTCCAACTCTAGTCTATGAAGCCTCTATCACTATCAAATGGTGCCAATGACTGACTCATGGCTAACTTAATCAAAATAAAGCTAGTCTAGCCTAACTCTAAAGCAAGATGAAATAGAATTAGTGAATCCTCCGGAGTAGGGGAGGCTCACCAATCAGCTAAACGTCTCGGATCCTCAACGGTGGGCTAGTTGATGATCTCTAACTCCTGTATCTACATCATGAAATGAGGCAGTGCTGAGTGGCATCAGTACGCAGATGTACGGTACATAAAATAGCTGAATGAAATAGAAACAAGTAGAATAATATGGAAATAACATCAACTCAAAATAATAACCAAATCAGAATGTCACATGTCTATCTAAGAAAGAGTAAAGATTAGACAAGTGACCCATCAACCAATCAACCTTATCAATCAACTCAACTCAACTCGACTCGACTTAGAGTACCCAAGGTAGGAACTTTCAGGGAGTTTCTCTTATCCGACACAATCACTTATGAGCCAGTAATTGTACAACCAAAATTATGTCGTTGCCACACCCATCCAGTACCATGCCAGTGCAAAAGACAACTCAAATCTATAATGGATACGGACAATTAACCAATCAAGTCCTATTGTTTCAGGACAATAAGGTGAGGACCTATTTGACTCTAACGAAACTTAATCCATAGGATGAGAACTTGTCTGACTCTAATGGACTTTGCCCTCAAGGTGAGAACTTGTCCGACTCCAACGGACTTAGCCCTCAAGATAGGAACTTGTCCAACTTTAACGGATTTAGTCCACTCCTATACTTGGCGATGTATTTAATGAGTGCGAGTTGGACTTGCTCTTGCTCTTACTCATTTCGGTGCTCGATACTCCTCCATGACTCAATGCATATAAGACTTCTCGTCTCAACTCAATTATCTCAAATTAGCCTCATAGAGACTCTCATTATCTCATTAACTCAAACTCAAGGATCCTCTATTATTTCAGGGAGTTTAACTTATCTCGATTAACTCAATTCTCATTTAAGAACTTAAGGACTTAGATCATCAATTAGAAGAAGTCATTTAGTTAGAACTCAAAAACTCAATTTATAAAGACTCCTAGGATCATTAAGCTCAATTAACTCAACCTCATACTCACATTAAGACTTCACTCGACATACTCAAACCAAGGCTCTAGACTCCATCCTAGGTTCATTATGCATGCTTTAACAAATTAACATATAGAGTTTGTACAATATCTAATGAAAATTAATCATATCAAGAAAACAAGTTTATGATGATCATCAACATAGAAAAATACATGTAATTAATAAAATTTTCAAGAAAAACCATCAAGAATCATGTATGTAGACTCTTTAGACTTTCAACTCTTCCATAACCATCTATGGGGCACATGAGAGAATAATCTCATGATTTTAGTTTACCTTTACATACCGAGGTTGAAGCTCTCAACAATCACTTCAAGGATTTCCTCTTGAATTCCTCAATCTCAAGCTCTTCTCTTCTTTTCTCAAACCCTAGTCTTTTTAATGACTTAGAATGGGGTTTAAAAACCCTCTTTACGCTTAAACGACCTAATTAGATCATGTATTTAGTTTAGGAGGGGTTGATAATTGACCGGAATGCCCCTCACAACATTTAGAAATTTTTCAGGGCTGAAATACCAGGTCCGCGACGCGGACAGGTCGCACACTAGTGTATTTTTCTCCGAAAATTTTCTGAACGAGTTTTTTCCAATCCCGTAGAAAACTTTTGAAAAAACATAAGTGTCCCTCCGCTACAGGTGCGCGACGTGCCTCTGTCATGCAACGACATTGTTTCGATTTTAGGTAAAAAATTATCTTTTGATCCGATCACTCCAAAAACCGACCGAGACCATTTTCCTACTCAATTTTTGTGTTGATCACAAATTCGACCTTGAATTTATCATCTGGGCATGGGAAGATACGTTTTGCATTCATCTCTCTTCTAGGGGTATTTTGTTAATTTTGACGGGTGTTACAATGTTTCCTCCTTGTAGGTCTGGATTTACTATATAATAACAATTTTGAACTCTACCAATTGCAGCAGTGCTATCACAATGGATCAAAATAAGAGGACTTAGTTTTTCAAAGAAGAAATTTGAAACAATAAATCTCTCAACCAATTTGATTCCTCACTCGTTGAAGCTATAACAATTAGCTCAGCCTTCATGGTAGAGTTAGCAATGATAATTTATTTTTTAGATTTCCAATAAAAATCACCACCACCAAAAGTAATATTATAGCTAGTGGTAGAACAAGAATCACCTGATAAAGTGTTCCAATCTGCATCAAAAAGGCCATCGAGTACAACAGGATATGTTTTATAGAACAAACCACAAGTTCCTGTCCCGATTGAATATCTCATAACTCTCGTTATAACATGAAAATGTTGATTGCCTAGCTTGCTTATAAACCTGCCAAGTACTCCTACCGCATATGCAATATTAGTCCTAGTACAATAAGTCACATATCTCAAACTTCTAATTAAGCTAATATATTCTTTTTGATTTATCACATCATTTTCACTTTGTAAGGAAACAAGTGAACACTTGAATCTAAAGGAGTTATAACATGCTTGCAATCAAGAAAGTTATATTTGTTTTCAAAATTTTCTCAACATAATGTGGCTAGCCAAGGAAAATTTCATCTCATGTCCTAGTAATTTTTGTTCCAAGAATAAAATTTTCCTCACCAAGATCTTTCATATCAAAATGGCTTCTAAGAATGTTTTTTGCTTCATCAATAACATTCATCTTAGTGTCAATGAGTAATAAATCATCAATATATAGGCAAATAATAACACGTGGATTATTCTAAGACTTATGATATATGCACTTATCACACTCATTTGTTCTACAATTATTTTCAATCATGGAGGAATCAAACTTTTCATGTCATTGCTTAGGTGCATGTTTTAAGTCGTATAAGGATTTTGTGAGTTTACACACTTTGCTTTCTTGGCCTGCTTCAACAAAATACTCGGGTTGTTCCATATAAATTTCTTCATTTAGGTCTCAATTTAAAAAAAATAGTTTTTACACCCATTTGATGAATTTGTAAATCAAAAATTGCAGTCATAGCAATCAAAAGTCTAATGGATGCAATTCTAGTTACCGGAGAAAAAGTGTCAAAAGAAAAAACTCTAGGCCTTTTAGTTACTTAAAACCTTTAGCAACTAGTCTAGCCTTATATTTATCAATTAATCCATCCGGTTTTAACTTTCTTCGTAAGACCCATTTGCAACCAATTGTTTTACAAGCTAGTGGTAAATCAACTGACTTTCAAGTTTTATTAGAAATTAGTGATTCCATTTCATCATTACAACCTCTTTCTAGAAAATTGCATCATGTGAAGATAATGCTTCTTTTAAAGTGAGAGGATCATCTCCAACATTAAAAACATAAAAATCAGGACCAAAATCTTTTTCCACCCTAGCTCTTTTACTTCTAACTCAAAATCATCAATTACTTTTTTTTTAAAAAAAAAAAAAGAGAAGTAGAAGAATTAGGTAGTTACAAAATATTTTGTTCAGTCCTTTGCCCCCCACTATTTTTAGAATCAAAAGGAAATTTATTTTCATGAAAAATAGCATTGCCTGATTCAATAATAATATTATCTTTAAGAATAAAAAATCTATAGGTTTTACTATTTGAAGCATAACCAAGAAAAGCACAAGTAGTAACTTTCTTACCCAACTTTGTAATCTTGGGATCCATTAGCCTCACAAAGGCTAGACAACTCCAAACTCTTAGATATTCCAAATTTGGCTTGTGACCTTTCCACAATTCAAAAGGTGTTAGCTTTGACTTTTTCTGAGGCACACGATTTAACACATAACAAGCAGTCAAAAGAGCTTCACCCAAAAAATTTAAAGATGCACTTGACTTAATAAGCATGACATTAGTCAATTCAACTAAAGTTCTATTTTTCCTTTCTGGTATACCATTAGATGCAAGAGAATAAGGAGGAGTAGTTTCATGAATCATTCTCAATAATCGAACAAAAGTTTTAAACTCATTTGACTCGTGTTCATGGTCTCTATCACTTTTAATTCTTTTTATCTTTCTTCCAAACTGATTTTCAACCTCATAGAGATAAACTTTAAAATACTCAAAAGCGTCACTTTTATTTTCATTAAGTAAACATATGTTAACTTAGAAAAATCATCAATAAAAGTGATAAAATATCTATTTCCTCCACGACATAAAATTCCTCCAAGTTCACAAATATCGGTGTGAACCAATTCTAATAAATCAAATTTTCTTTCAACTTCAAAATGAGGGATTTTTGTGATCTTGGCTTTACTACAAGCCTCACACTTTTCAAAAATCTTTTTAATCATTGAGATTAATCCTAAACTACTTATGATTCAAACATATCGATTACTTATGTGACATAAATGAGCATGCTAAAAGTTAGAAGAATAAAACATATAAACAGAAGTAGAAACTTTATTCATTTCAACATTCCGTTTAAACATCCCATCACAAGCATACCCCTTTTCACAAAAATACCCTTTTCGCAAACATATTGATTAGATTCAATAATCTGTTTGAGGCTTTCTTTATTAAGAAGAAAACTAGATATCAATTTTTTCCTCATAAAAGGAGTATAAAGTACATCTTTCAAAGTTAATACTCTTTCAAAGGTAAAACACTTTCGACATCTTCCATTCTAAGCACTTGAGTAGTGTGAGAATCACCAAGCATGATGGTTTTAGACTCCTTAAAAGGAGCATATTTTTTAAACCAATCTTTGTCATAACAAACATGACACTTTGCACCAGAATCAGCCCACCATCCATCAACATTCTCAACCATATTTATATTTGTAATCACTGCCATAAAAGGCTATTTAGAATCTTTGCCTAAGGTGTAGGATCATGTTTCCGAAATTTGCAAAATCGAGCAATATGTCCACTTTTGCCACAGACAAAACACAATCCCTTATCTTGAACTTGTTGACCTTGTGCTTGATTATTTTCACCATGTTTTCTTGGGAGGTCTATCATTCTTTTTCTTGAAATTTTTCTTCTTAAACTTCATAGAAGTATTTTTGTTATATTCAGGAGTAGCATTATTCGAAGTAATTAAATTTATTTTTGTTGTGGTATTGCTCTTTTCTAATTGTAAAAATGCGTCCTGGCTCTTTGCCTTCTCCTCCATGCAGATTTTTATTATCAATGTCTCAAGAGAGGTTTGCTTTTATTTGTGGTGCATAATTTTCTAAAATTCCTTCCAAGAAGTTAGAAGTTTACCAACTATGCCACAAGCAATAAGGTTATCCCCAATTTTGAATTCCTCTAATTTAAGCTCTCCAACAATCATTGTGAAGTCTTGAGCTTAGTCTACCACTGGTTTGTTGTTCACCACTTGGACACAAAAAAATCGGGGAGCAACATATTTTTCACTCCAACTTCTTTGGTATCATATTTACTCGTCCAATGTTTTTTTAAATTTTCTTTACACTAGAGTAAGTACTATCATAATAATTATAAAATTAACCTAGACAATAAGAATATACTATCAAAATTTTTAGGAATCATCATTTTATTTTTTTATTTTTCTCTTGAAGAGAAATAAGTTCATCATTATCCATAAAGAGGATGCCAACTTTGCTAGTATTCTTCTCAATTAACACATAAGAAATATTGATAAGACTCAAGTAGAAAATTACTTTACCCTTCCACCTCTTGAAATGATTACCGTTGAATCGAAATGGCTTGCTAAGATCTCCACTTGACATCCGTCGATTTTTGAATTATAGCCATTTGAATCTCCTTAAAATGTTGGTGAAACTTACAAAAGATTGCAAATAACAATAGATAAAGTAAAAGTGAAGAACAAAAAATCTTCAAGCTGAGGCGCGGATATCTCGCTCTCTTTAAGGAGATTCAAGCCCACTGTAGCAAATGTTTTCATCAGTCCACCAATACTCTTCTTGACTTGTCCCCTCCAGAATACAACAGTCTATCACAAAGTATAACTCAACAAACTCTGGAGAAGAGTTGAGTTTCAAGCTCCACAAAAACAACACCTCTCTTCAACTAATAAGAACTCTCTTTTTTACAAACTTTATGCACTCTAAGTTTTTTTCTCTTATATTGTGTACACAAAACAAATGAAGACCACCACTATTTATAATTGTGAAAGCCCTCTTTGTAATGAATAGGGAGATAATGGAATAGTTAATAGAGAAGATAAATAGCGTAGAGATTACATATGTTACAAGACATAATGGAGGAATAGACAAGAAAATAATGGTGAGAACAAATGCCCCCGATGGACAGCTGAAGATGTAGTTCAACTCCAACAATCTTTATGACACATTTTTCCACTAAAATAATGACCAATTAAGGCCAATGAACAAAGATGTTATGCACCATAAAGGCATGCCACTAATAACAATAGTATATGTAAAAAGACCAACGACACAATAACAAAGCAACTGAAGCATTTTTTTATAATAATATTGAAATAAATTAATATTAAAATGCAACCAACAATCCCCCACTCATTTTAATATCATAGAGAGTCTATCAGTTGAAGGAAGACTACCATGCATAATGAAGGTGTGCTCTAAGTGAAACAGTAACTTTTACTCCAGAGTCGTAGTGGTCTCAAACTTGAACTGTGACTGCTTAAGGGAAATAAAATATTACTGCTCAGACATAATAATCAAGGTGTTAATATGATCTTTACTAGCCAGCACATTATGGCCTTGTCTTATCCTGATTTCTTGAGTGTCTTTGAGAATGAGCCAAATTCTCATAAGAAGCGGCCTACTTCCACACTCACATAGGTGAAATCTGTCGAGAATGCTCCTGTAAAATTAACACTCCACTCATATGGGCTACAGATTTTCATTAAGAGTTTTTAAAACTCAACCTCCACATTCACTACAGGAAATAATGCATTCACATCATAGGGGGTGAATAAAAAAGTAGTGCATTTTTTCACAATAAGTCATCATATGATTCGTTTTTCCCATTGAACCTGGTTATAGGATCTCTAGTCCCCAGGTTGGGTTTCCTCATATATGACTCAGGAATTTATAAGCTTCAATCTCACCCCCCTCTATGTGCTCCAAGACCTTTTCTCTTGTTAAGACCTGATTAAGAGGATCTGCAATATTATCACGTGATTTAACATAATCAATATTAATGGTACCATTTGTTAAATATGATCTTACATTACTATGTTTCATCTATATAGGTCTGGATTTACCATTGTAATAATGGTTTTTAACTCTACCTTTGCAGCGGTGCTATATGTTGAAATCTACCAATTACAGCGGTGTTATCACAATGAATCAATAGAAGGAATTAGTTTTCAAAATGAGAAATTTAAAATAAAAAATCTCTCAACCAATTTGCTTCCTCACTAGCTGAATGCTCAGCCTCCGTGAAAGAGTTAGCAATGATAGTTTGCTTTTTAGATTTCCAACAAAGAGCACCACCACCAAAGTAAAAATATAGGCAGTGGTAGAACAAGAATCACCTGATAAAGTGTTCCAATCTACATCAGAAACCTGGCTTACTTGTAAAACAAGAATCAGCTGATAAAGTGGTAGAATAGGAATCACCTAATAAAAATCGTTATAGCATAACAATGTTCATTACCTGACTTACTTGTAAACTTGCTAAGTACTCCTACCGCATATGCAATATCAGGCCTTGTGCAATCAGTCACATATGTCAAACTTCCAATTAAGCTAGCATATTTATTTTGATTTATCACATCTTTTTCACTTTGTATAGGAAACAAGTGAACACTTGAATCAAAAGGAATTAAAACATGCTTGCAATTAAGAAAATTATAGTTGTTGGATGAGACTGCTCCTATCTTAGTTAGAAGTCTCAATTTTGAGCTTGGATATAGAAAAAATTCTAGGTAGAGAGAGGTTCCTTCAATTGGATTTTATGCGATGCAAATTAGGATTAGTCGAGCTTCACGTAAATATTACGAAATGGAAAAAAAAATAAAAGGGACGTGTGTTCACATTTCAGTGTCAGTAAATCAATTAATTATCTTATATATCCAGTAAGCTACTGAATAATAATTGCAGTTGATGTAGATATTCACATATCAGCACAAGTGGTTCATCACAAATTAAGATAAGGGAATAATTTTGTTAGATATAGTTGACTCTAGAAAGCAAACATTGACATGAATTATTGGAGAAAACTACATTGACACACACTAAGAAAAAGGAATCGTAGTAGCTCAGTTGATTGGCTATCTGAATTCTGACCTTGTTGGTGAGGGTTCCATTCTCTACATTGTAATCCCCTCCTTATTTCTCCTTTTCCTAGCCCCAATTTATTTTTAAAAAACACATACTAAGAAAAAGTTTTGGTATCAAAATAACGTTGAGGTCTTGTATAGATCAAAAATAAAATAGAAAGGGCAAACTTAATTCCACCAAAATAATTATTATTGGTTGACAAAGAAATAAAGATAATTAGCTTAAGATCTTAGGTCCTGAAATTCAATTGTTGTGGTTCCAACTTCATATCATTGGAGAAGAACAAAAAAGAACCAACAATACTAGTGATCAATTTGATATAGTTTTTTTACGATTTGGTGACCAAAATGATGCATATATTCCTCAAATTTAATGGGTAATCAAGATATGAAATTAAATGTTTAGAACACTTACCTAAGGCTTGTAGATGAAATTTCTCAAAAGAATAATCTCTAACGGAGTTTCAAGAGTAAAAAAAGGTGACTAGGATGAGAATTTTAAATTTCTCCAATATTTATCTAATCAGCTTTAATTTTTAACGTGAATTCTCTCCTAGTAAGATCATTTGCGATCGCAATGTACAAATCTATATCGCATATACGTACCTAGGACGATTATGCCATGCTTCAGTGAAGGCTAGACAATTGCATAGGAAAAATTCGATATAGTGTTGGAATACCTTTTAGCCCATCGAGTTCCTTTTCAAACCAAACTAATAAGCTTTTTCGTTGGAAACATAAACTATACATATGTTGCAGTAAATGCAATAATCTAAAATATACTCTTTTGAGTAATTAAAAATGTTTTAAGAATATCACTGAACAATTAGAAGGTCCAATATACAACTGAACTGTTGGTAAGAGAGCATGTTCAGAACTTTTTAATTTTTTTTTAATTAATTACGCGGGCCTTGCCCATTTTATTGAAAATTCAAATTAGTCCATGCTACACTTGAATTTGAGGCCCAATTTCTTGGCCCAATCCACATGGTCCGACCCTAAAATATAGGGTCTTCCAGATGTCCCTTCATTTCCTTTTACACTCTACGCACACTTATCACCTTCTACACAATTCTCCTCTATCGGCTTGTTCGTCCCCTGTTGGTGTGGTTTTCTTTCCATTCCCACTTCCGTGAATCTCCTCCCCCTCTGATCTGCAATATCTCCTTCGCCATACCGCTCTTGCTCTGCTCTTTGTCCTCCAGGTTCAGCTCCATCTGTGGTCCAGTCAGAAAAGGCTTCTCCTCCATCTGTGGTCCAGTCGGAAAAGGCTTCTCCGAGGTCATTTTCTTCCAAAGGCATTGTCGATTTTGGCTTGTATAAAGGTGAGTACTCTAAACTCTTGTTTTTGATGTCGAATGATCCTTCTTAACTCCGTTTTCCGCGAAGACTGATGCGAGTCTCTGTTGCTCCACTGCAATCTCCCCATCTTCCGATCTTCCTTTGGATCGTGGTTCTGATCCCTGTTATTTCTTATGTCCTTCATCTTTATCTGCATTTCTGACTTCCTTCTCTGATGGGCTATGGTTGTGTCCTCAAGTGCATGCACTTGGTGGTAAAGCTTGGTTGGTTTGTTCTGTGAAGGAAGGAATGGCACCTCCTGATTTACATACCTCCTCTTTGCTGGCGTTAACATTCTGGTGAATATCTCCTGGTCAGCTCTCATACTCTTCCTACTGTAATACCTGAATAGGCCTGGTCCTTACTCTAATGTAAGGGATATCCTGTTTATCCATTTTTAAGATCTTCCTACTCATACTTGATAGCTGCATGAATTGGTTGTAATGCTTGTGTTCCTGTGTTTCCATAACCTCGTTTACAATGTTATCTGTCAACTAATTAGCTTCCCTAAACACATGGACAATATGAACTGTCATATGCTGCTTAATCTGTTGAATCTCTTCCACTATTTCGATTAAGTCCCATGAGCATCTGCATTCATCTAATATCATGTTTCTTATGATGCTAGAATCTGTTTGCACTTCAACTTGTCTGTAATTTCTTTCCTTGCAGTGTTTTAATGCATGTCGGATAGCCATAGCTTCCGCCTTTGAGCTCGTACTCACCCCTATATGTTGAGCTTCTGCATAGATCAGGTTACCCTCCCAATCCCTGAGGCAGAATGCATAAGCACTGACTCCAGGATTCCCTCGACTCCCCCCATCTGTGTTACAAGCTATCCACCCCATATTGGGTGCTTTCCACTTCACTTTATGATAGTACAGTCTAGGCCTGTAGGTTTCTAAACTGGTTATCATCTCTGCCCATCTGTTAGGCACATTCATCCTCGGGAACTTCTCCTTTACTATTGATTGAAGTGTTTTTTGACATTGGTACACCACCCACTCATAAGAGGTATCTTTCCCGTGCCTCCTAGCATTTCTCCTCTTCCATAATTCCCAGATTAAAATAGCAAGAACTATTTTTGCAATTTGGGTTATTTTTGTTGATGAGTCCATGCTCCACCATGTGTAAATGACCTGTCTTAGCTGTCTGTTCTGCATCTGAATACCTGCACAAGAAGCAAAATACTTCCATAGCCTTTGGGCTATTGAAGATGCTAGAAAGATGTGCTCCAATGTCTCCTCAACCCCTTCCTCGCAACAATAGCACTTAGATACCACCATGATTCTCATTCTTTTAAGGATGTATCTGTTGGTATCCTTCCTTTAATTACTTTCCATAAGAAGAAAGCAATTTTGAATGGCAGCCCCCTTTCCCACACTTTATAACTCCAATCCACCTCTGGTTTCTTCCCCCTCAAGCTATTATAGGCTGATTTGACCAGAAGATTCCTTTACCCACCACGGCTTATCCAATCTGCCTCTTGGGGTGGTTTGATATTGCCCATGATGAATTTAGTCATTCCCTCTGAGAGACATGCCCGAAGTTTCCTTTTGTCCCAAACTCCCTCTATGGTCATATCCTTTACCTCTAAGTCTTCTTTGATCTCTATTTGGCCTTCTATAAAACAGAGAGCACCCAGTTTTGTCCAATTATCAAACCAAAAACTGGAATTACCAGCTTTAACTTGCCACCAGATATCCTTCTCTACCTCTTCCCTTATTTCCATCATTTGTTTCCAAACTTGTGAGGCGCCCCTACTAGAGACTATTACCAGATGCCTTTTTTTACAATACTTGTTCCACATGAACTCTGCCCAAAGTGAACTAGTTGAAACCCTGAAATTCCACCATAACTTGGCAAAAGACGCCTTATTTATATCCTCAAGTGACCTAAACCCAAGCCCTCCCTCCTCCTTAGGGTACCACAAGTCAACCCATTTAACCCAGTGTTTACCCCGTAGTCCACCATTGCCTCCCCAAAAAAACCTAGCAAGTAATTGATCAATTTGCTTATAGACCTTTTTTGGTGGATTAGTTACAGATAGCAGGTATACTGAAATAGATTGCAAGACATGTTTAATGAGGATAGCCTTACCTGCAGCAGATAGCAGTCTGTTATACCACGATAAAATCCTCCTAGCTATTTTCCTTAAAATCTCCTCAAAGTAGCATGTTTTTTCCTCCCATAGTACACCGGACACCCCAGATATGTGACTGGAAAGTTACCTTGCCTAATCCCTATCAATCTTCTCAACCTGATGGCAATGCCCACGGGGGTATTGTCATTGAGGTAGAAGTGGCTTTTCCCTTTATTCACCTTCTGTCCCAAGATTAATTCATAGTCCCTAATTACCTTCATCATTTTGATTATAGAGTTCCTATCAACAGACTCAAATAAGATGGTGTCATCAGCATAAGCAAGATGATTAATTTTAGGGCTCCACTTGGGCATGCCATACCCTTTGTACTCATTATTTTCATGCAAGTTGTTCAACCCTCTTGATAGGACTTCAGCCGCAATAATGAATAGTGTGGGAGACATGATACGCCCAAATTACACTCCGAATAGAAGAGTAAAGCAGTCGTTGGTCAAATATAGAACTCAACCGGAGTTGAGGTCGATCCCACAGGGAACACGTGAGAATTGTTCTATTAGTACCGGCTTTCAGTTGTAAATGCTATTCCCAAGATAAACGTACATAAAGTAAATGGGGGGTTGCGTTATTTAATTTAAATGCTTGCGTAAAGTAATTAACAAAAACGTTATTCTGATTTTTAGACAGATAGAGAGAGTCTAGGGTTGTGTTCCCCATGACTTCCAATACGACAACTAAACTGGTTTGGTAAACTCGCTCTTAATAATGCATGCAAAATCCAACAACTTAGCTAATAGCTAGTTCACCTTTCGGTCCTTCCTAGTTATATTTCACTCATCTCCTTTCGGTCTCAGAGTGTATGCAATTCTAACCTTGTTTTTTATCTCAGAGTACCTTCACCTTTCAGTCTCAGGCACTTAGACTAGGTTCATAACCCCGAATTTCTGTTGTTAACCTCTTTTCCCAATCACTACATCCCTCTCGGGCATGTAGCGAATACAGGCTTACCCTAACACGTCGACTCATTATGGAGAAGTTAGAACGAAGAATTTAACAATACATGCAATGATTATTCGAACGAATTACCCCAGTTTGCGTTATCTTATTGAGTCGTCATGGTTCCCACAACCCTAGTTGTGGGTTTAGCCTAGCATAATATTGATAACTTGCCCACAATAATTAAATGGAGACATAAAGATTGACTCACAATTGAAAGAACAAGAATCCGTGTTACAAGCTTCAAACAATGATCACAAACACGATTTTTCACGAATTACAAAGTCAAACTAATGTTTTCTGCTTTTTTTTCTCTTGTTTCTGCCGTCAAAACGAAGTCCCCAATGAAAATAAAATAATGTACTATTTATACTAAGTAAAGCTAATTCAATACAATTTAGGAAAAATAGGCTTGGCACGGAACACGGTCCGTTACACGAACCGTCTGAGGCCAGACGGCTCGTCTAACGGACGGTCTGGATTGGCTGCTGCGTCGGCACGGCCCGTGACACGGCCCCTGTAGTGTGAGATGGGCCGTCTTTCCCTCCGTGTGGCTCCACTTGCACAAATTCTGATATTTTCGACGAAGGCCCTTTTGCGTTACGTCACTTACACGGTACACGACACGGCCCGTCTGGTGTCTGACGGTCCGTGTAGATTTCCTTGCGCGATTTCCTTAAATTTCGACGAGTGCCTTCCGAGTTACGTCAGTTACACAAATCGTGTGGCGTGACACGGCCCGTGTGGGCCTTCCGTGGTCCAACACTAGGCCTTGTTTTTTCACTCGTTCCTTGTGCTTTCCTCAATTACCCATGCCTTTGTTATTTTCCTGCACAGTATCAAAACACACCTATTAAACCAACAACAATGCTCAAGAACGCACAATAATTCTATGTTTTAAGCGTCGTAAAAGTCGTATTTTCATGACTCATCAACACCCTCAACTTAGAACCATTGCTTGTCCTCAAGTGATGACCAAAAACACATAACGACACACAAAGACAAGCGCTTAACAAGAAGTAAATAGAGACCCCATTATCATCAAATTCATGTTCAAAAAGTACACTTGCGATGTGCTCACACCCCAATGGACTCTTATTAGATCAACCTAAGCACTATACTATATCCCGTTGGCCCTACTTAAGTCCGAGAATAAAGATGAGCTGGTTAGTATAGCCACCAAATAGTGTGGTGATAGTGCCCCTCACTACAAGGAAGTCTCACACACAGTGTAACAATGTAGCACAGAGACTGGAATATAGACACTCACACTCAGAAAGATTTTCAACCGACACACAAGTATAGACCATATGCTTGCCTTTATTTTCACTACCTTGACTCCTGAATGACCTTTTTAGGATCACTTTAAGACTTTTAAGGCTTGTAACACAGGCTCGGGCTTGGGTGAGGTATATTTAGGATCAAAGTGACTAGCTTTTCGTTCCAAGACCCTGCTTTGACTCAGCCACTACTTTCGGCCCCCCAAAATCTTTATTTTCCCTATTTTACCACTTTGCTTTGCAGATGGGCGTGGTTACCTTCTTCGTTCATTCTTTCACACGCCCCAGGTTTCCCTCTTTTTTTTTTCAGTCCAACTTTTCTTCTCATCACTCGACTCCTTTCCATCCATATTATTCTGCCTCTCTTACAATAGCCACCCTCAACTTAGGATTTTAGCCTGAGTTGAGGTTCACAATGTCTTTCCAAGGACCAGGGCCAATGTAAGCCACCCTCAACTTATGCCTTTGGCCTGGGTTGAGGTTCACAATGTCCTTAAAGGGACCAGGGCCTGAGCACGGTCTGCAGATAGATTGGAAACATGAATTGGGTAATAAGAAAGAAAAGGTCTATTGGGGCTCAATTATTTGGTTCAAAGGGAGAAACTTCATTTGGTTAATTCGTTTTAGGCTTAGTGACTTCTCAACAACAATGGCCTAAGATCCTATCCTAATCCACTCATTCAATCGTTTTAGGGGGACCAACTAGGCAAGTTCTAGTTTACAAGTATGTCAATTGAATTCAAGCAAGTCCACTCTCATACACATGGCGCATATCCCCCACTATTCAGCACTACACAACACATTCAAGCTTCATTATTCAAGATGCCAACTAGACAATGTACACCGTGCTTTAAGAGGATCACAAAATCAGTCAGTATGGGATGCATGCTCACACAAATTTCGTGGATTTTCATTTTTTTTTTAAATTGTTGGGGTTACTATAGACTCTTATGAACACTTGTCTTTACACACACAAAACAAACAAAATAAACCTAAACATGCCAGTTCTACTAGATACTACACCTTCAAAGAAAAGAAACATGGCAAGAAAAACTCGTCAGGGTAGGATGCCCCACCCCCAACAAAATACAGTGCAATGTCCCCATTGCACCAGAATACATATGAAAGCAAAATTAGGAGTGGGACATACCTGGGACGCCCTAGGCATCAGGCAGGTCATCATGGCCCGAACCAACTGGTGGGTCCGGGTAGGCAACATCAGCATCTGGCCCCACGACACTCCCGGAAGCACCTGTCCGGGCAGCCTCATATGCTAGGCGCGCCTGCTCCCCCTGGGCAGCAGCCTCTCGTCTCTAGGCCCTCAATGCTTTGCGCAGCCTCCTCGCTTCCTCACGCTGCGGGTCTTCCGGAGGGCTAGTGCGCTGGTTGCGGTGCTTACCTTTATCCTTGTGACCGGAAACTATTGGAGCAGGTACTTGGGTAGCAGGAGGTACGAGCGGTACGCCCCAGCCCTCGGTCAGGCTCGGCTCCACCGGGGCACTGAACAATGAGATCAACGAATCTGGCGGCTGAGCCGGAGCTGGCACCGAGTTGTTATACCGGGTATACAATTCTGTAATTTTCTCCTTCATATCCTGCATCATCTGTACCAAATGCGCCCTCTCATCATCGGACAAACATCCAAACATGCGATGGAAGTAGCCCTCCAACGTGTTGACCTGCTCCTGTAAACTCTGTATTTGGCCAACTAGTTCAGCGCGGAGACGGTCCTTAGCCAGCTGCACATGAGCCTGCACCACTTGAGGCACCCTGACCACCATTTAGTCAACAATCGCCCGTGTCTGTCTCTGTTCTGTGACCATGCGGGCTAGAAGGTCATAAGGGACATAAGTGTATCCCGGATGCGCCTGAGGTGCTGTGCCACTGCCCCCGGGCTGCTCAGAATCTGTACTGGTCTGGGGGGCTGTAGGGGGCTCCTCAAATGACAAGGGTTGCTGCAGAGGAGCCCGAGGAAGCTGTGTAGGAACCCCCAGCCGACGGGATCTGCTATGATACAACGGGTTGTCTATATCCTTGATCATGGCAATGTTTACCACACCCGTTAGAGTTATCTTTATGTCTAAGTAGTGGGTGGTGGGGACACGGGCCTGCCTACAAAGTGCCCGAATCAGGCATGGAAATGACATACCTGGTCGTTCCGATAGGGCGCGGTCCTTGATCTCCATGGCAATAACACGACCCACATTAATACCAAGCCGAGCAACCAAACACGCTACCAACGAAGCATGAGAGAGTTGGAGCGTGTTGTCATTCACTGTGGGTCGTAGTCGGGCCCGCACCACCGACCACCAGAACTTCGCGACAAATGTGAGGGAGGCCTTGGTAATAGGAATCTTGGGGTTAGTCACCCAAGGTGCCTCCGCTCCTTGGAGCGCAATCTGCTCCGCAACCCACTGCAACTCCTTGGTCCGGTTAGACGGGTCCGACATGTGAACCTCATCAGTAATGTTCATATACCTGGCAATGAATAAACCATCCGGTGGGGCCCGGTAGTCTGGGCCAAATAAAAACCTGTTGATCGTCTCTGCCGAGATATCTACCTGAGTCTCCCGGATGGTAACATAGTCCCGGTGGGACAACTTGGCAGCAAGCCGCTTCTTCGATCTTCTGGGCAGGTTGCCTTCGATGGAGGCAAGTAGACTGGCGGCGTAGCTGGAATAGAACTCGGCAATCATATCTGGGCCATAATATCCGGGAGGGCTGGCCATCCACCCGAACTGGTATGCCTCGAATGCATTTCAGATCTCCGGGATAGCATCTATCTGTCACTGAGGACCCACATCTCCGGAATAATCGGCCTCCCCTGATAGCCCCCGGTGCCTTTAGTGATGCCATTAACATAAATCTCCTTTGCTCCGGGGACTGTCCACCGCTTGCGTAAGAAGACCAGAAGCCACTTGGCGGTTTCCGGGTCAGAAGTCCGGGCAACTGCCTACTGAGTGGCCTCATCATCACTGTCGCGGAGGAGCAGAATGTCCTCCTCACCCCCAACATCGTGCTCTGCGGTGACTGGAGTGCCGGCCTCGTCCTCCTGCTCTGGGGCTGCAGCTTCCCCCTCCACCCCCACCTCTGGAGCTTCCTCCTCAGACTGGGAAGCTATGTAGTGTCTCACTGGATGGGAACGGGTAGTGCGAGGGGGGTGGGGGGAGACATTGCCGACGATCTGCACAGCTGACCCGCCGTCGGAGTCATCACCTGAGTCACTCCCCTGATGTTGACTGGAGGATTCTGTGATCGAATCCCGGAGACGTGACTCATGCTCGTCCCTACGTTGGCGAGGTCTTAGACGTGGGGCCATAGTAACCTGCAAACATCACAAGGAATAAAAAATTAGTTATGCCAGGATGCTTGGGACGACACACTAATGGGTACTCAGACTTCCCCTGTGTTAATACAGTGACAAAAACCCTTAAGAGTGGCGTCACCCGGTCTATCATAGGGAATTTTGCACTAGAATGCATATAAGAATCAATGAAAATAAATACAGTGAAGTCCATAGAAAATAAAGTGTCATGGCACGGTGGCTCCACACGGGCCGTGTAAGGGTACACGGGTCGTGCAGAGGCCTGTGTGAGGGCCGTGGTGGTGGCAGACGCCAAGTGGCATGGGACGGGCATCCACACGGCCCGTGTCGTGTAAGACGGCCCGTGAGCATGGACCGTGTGGCATGCCTTTGGCGCGAAAAATGGAACTCGGACCGGACGGCCCATGACACGGCCCGTGTGATGCCACACGGACCGTGTAACGTGCTGTGACATGGTCTTCGTCCCTAATCAGCCCCAATATCATAGAATCCATGCTCACACACGAAACAATGCATCAAAAACTCAAGATCGGCCATTTAAACTACGCATACCACACTTCCTACAACACGAATCCTAAATTTAACGACCCTAAAATTGTAAATACCCTATGTTCAAGAATTCAAGAAAGCAACAATGGTGGTTTAGAGTAACCCATTACCAAATCTTTAAGAAATCGAGCCCTAGAGAGTCATAGACTTCACAATCAACAAGGATATGCATAAAACCATACAAAGGAACAAAACTAAAAGAAAATTTCAAGCAACAAATTAAAGAACAACTAACCCAAAATAAAACTTACTTAAGAGAGAATAGTAGACCTTGGACTCAAAAATTTGCCTAAGGAAATTGGGACGGATCGTGAACGGAGTGCACAAATCGTGTGAGAAGAGATGAAGATTTGGTGGTGTGAGGAAGAGAGGAGAGGGCGTGTAGGGTGAGTTAGAGAAAGAGAATGAATGTGTGAAAAATAAAATTTGGAAAGAGGGTATAAATACCCAAGACTACGCGGCCCAAGACACTCCGGAAAATGGACCGTGCCACGTGGCACGTTCCATGTCGCGTACTATGGGCGGCACATGTCTGTTCCCGAGGCACACGCCCAAACGGTCTAGTAAATGAACTGTCTTACGTTAGACGTACCGTGTAGCGTGTCGTGTGTCGGCACGCGTGTTATTACCAAAGCGTGTGCTCAGACGGTCCACTGCACGGTCCGTTCGAGATCACACGGACCGTGTGGGTGGACCGTGGGATGTGCCTTAAATGGATCATTGCGCTTACCTGGGGCACGCTCCAACGGACCGGTACACGGTCCGTCTCGCGTCAGACGGGCCATGTGAACGGTCCGTGTGATGCCCCTTTGTAGAATTTTGTCCTTTCCTTCGCCCGCACGCCTGATTAGACTTCCGTTCACCATGTGCATCCTTCCCTGAGACAAAAATACAAACCAATATAAAGCATAAGTCAGTGTGTTTCTCTCTTCTTCTTTCTCTTTTTTTTCAATGGGTTGCCTCCCATTAAGTGCTTGGTTTAACGTCACGGCTTGACGTGGTGTTCTCGACTACTCAAACTTCGTCAAGATGGAGAACCTCTATCACAGAGGTTTCATCTGTAGCTCCCCAGTACTTTTTCACGCGCTACCCATTAACCTTGAAGCGGTGCCCATCATCCATTTCTAGCTCAACTGCTCCATTAGTAAATACTTGTGCGATCTTGTATCGGCCAGACCACCTTGATTTCAACTTTCCTGGAAACAGCCTCAATCTGAAGTTGTAGAGCAGCACTCTGTCACCAACCTCAAAGCTCCTTGGTGCAATCAGCTTGTCATGATAAGCCTTCATTTTATCCTTGTACAGAGCAGCACTCTCGTAGGCCTGTAGACGAAATTCATCCAGCTCATTCAACTGGTCCATCCTCCTGTTGGCTGCCTCCTTCCAATTCATATTCAGGGCCTTAAGAGCCCATAGCGCCTTGTGCTCCAACTCAATTGGCAGATGACAGGCCTTACCAAACACCAACTGATATGGGGACATACCAATGGGTGTCTTGTAAGCTGTCCTATAGGCCCACAATGCATCATCTAATTTCCTCGCCCAGTCCATTCTTGTGGCATTCACCGACTTGGTCAAGATCTCCTTGATTTCCCTGTTGGATACCTCAACCTGCCCACTTGTCTGCGGATGATAGGGCGTGGCAACCTTGTGTTGGCGTACCCCGTATTTAGCAAGCACAGCCCGAAAGGATTTGTTGCAGAAGTGGGAGCCCCTATCACTAATGATAGTTCTGGGTGTCCCAAATCTGGCAATAATGTTCCGCCTCAGGAACTGTACCACACTCTTGCTCTCATTATTTGGCAACGCTGTTGCCTCCACCCATTTAGAGACGTAGTCCACTGCCACCAGGATATACTTCATCCCAAAAGAGCTCACGAACGGGCCCATGAAGTCAATGCCCCATACATCAAATAGCTCAATCTCCAAAATAGGGGTCATTGGTAGCTCTTGACGCCTTGAAATGTTTCCTTAGCGCTGGCACTGGTCGCACCCCCGCACCAAGTCATGGGCATCTTTATAGATGGTGGGCCAGTAGTACCCACACTGCAGGATCTTTTTGGTAGTCCTGGCCCCACCATGATGCCCCCCCACTGGAGAGGAGTGGCAGGCTTCCAAGATGCTCAACATCTCTGCCTCTGGGACACATCTTCGGATGACCCCATCTGCGCATGTTCTGAATAAGTATGGATCATCCCAAAAGTACCTGCGCATATCATGAAAAAACTTTTTTCTCTGGTGAGGGTTAAGGCCTTCCGGCATAATATTACTCACCAGGAAGTTAGCAAAATCAGCATACCAAGGGACTAAGTCCGCAGAAGCGGCTAATACTTGCTCATCGGGAAACGAATCATCGATGTTCAACCACTCATTGGCGCGGGCTGCGTCCTCTAACCTGGATAGATGGTCTGCCACTTGGTTCTCCGTGCCTTTACGATCCTGGACCTCGAAGTCTAACTCTTGTAGCAAGAGCACCCATCTGATTAAGCGAGGCTTAGCATCCTTCTTAGACATGAGGTACCGGAGTGCAGCGTGGTCAGTGTGTACGATCACCCTCGTGCCCAGTAGATATGCTCGAAACTTGTCGAATGCATACACCATGGCTAGCAACTCCTGCTCTGTGACAGTGTAATTCCTTTGAGCCTCGTTTAATGTCTTGCTGGCATAGTAGATAGGATGGAAGATTTTGTTGCGCTTTTGCCCCAACACAACACCCACGGCAACTCCACTTGCGTCACACATTACCTCAAACGGAGCGCCCCAATCTGGTGCAACCACGACAGGCGCCGAGATCAGCTTCTGCTTCAAGGTCTCAAAGGCTTGCCGGCACGCATCATCAAAGTGGAACTTGACATCCTTCTCCAACAGTTTGCACAATGGGTGTGCAATCTTGGAGAAGTCCTTGATGAATCTGCGATAGAATCCAGCATGCCCAAGGAAACTCCGGACCCCTTTTACCGAGATAGGAGGTGGCAATCTCTCAATGACCTCAATCTTTTCCTTGTCCACCTCAATCCCCTTATCTGATACCTTATGGCCAAGGACTATGCCCTCCTTAACCATGAAATGACACTTCTCCCAATTTATGACCAACTGGGCCTCTTCACAACGCTGCAGTGCCTTACTTAGATTCTGCAGACAATCATCAAAAGAATCACCCACTACCGAAAAATCATCCATAAATACCTCGAGGTTGTCTTCGACCATGTCTGAAAAGATAGACATCATGCAGCACTGGAAAGTGGCTGGGGCATTGCAAAGTCCAAATGGCATCTGTCTGAAAGCAAATGTCCCATAGGGGCACGTGAAGGTGGTCTTCTCCTGATCTTCTGGGGCTATTGATAACTGGTTGTAGCCCGAGTATCCGTCGAGGAAGCAATACCATCCTCGCCCTGCTAGCCTGTCTAGTATCTGATCCATGAACGACATGGGGAAGTGGTCCTTTAGATTCCATCTATTCAAATTCCTGTAGTCCATGCACACTCGCCATCCGGTGACAGGTCTCAGCGGGACAAGCTCGTTCTTGTCATTGGCCACCACCGTTATGCCCCCCTTTTTTGGGACACACTGCACTGGGCTCACCCACTTGCTGTCCGAGATGGGATATACCACCCCAGCATCCAGCCACTTATGTAACACCCCACATCATACATGTACTAGTCCAACATAGATGAAACATGATATGACAAGGTCAAATCTGCACATATTTTTAAAAGTGCATGAATTCCAGATTTAAGGGAATATATGTACATCTAACGCTTAAGATGACCGAGCGTATATAATTTTTAGATCAAGTTAAGGAGAGTGTGACCTTAAATGAAGTAAAATAATTGAGGTGCTTGTGGGACTTAGGAAGCTAGTAGGTGAGTCACCTACGTGCTTAATAAGCTCGGTAAACGGAGACAAGGCCCAACACCGAATTTGTTCAAGTCCGATAAAGAATAAACCCCGAGTTAAAGATGTCATTTGGGCCCATGGTTTGGCATCATAAAAGGGCAATATTTGCAGCCCAAGATGGATAAGAAAAAGGGCCAAATTACAACTACAATGCAATTCAAAACTAAAGCCCAAACTAAGTAGGCTTAGGGAGTAAATGTTTGCAACAAAGCCCATCCCATTTGAAGCCCAATAAGGCCCAAATGAAAGGGACAAGCTGCTGCCCCATAACCTTATTAAAATAAGGCTAAAAGCCCAAAAGAAAGTCGGCCAAAAGAGGCCTATAAAAGGGAGCAACCAGCAGCAACTTTCAGCCATTTTCTTAAGCCAAATTTTCTGATTTCTCTCAAGTTTCTTTTTGCTCTCTCTCCATTTTCTAAAGCAGCCAAGACACACTTCTAGGGTTCTTGAAGAGAACCTAATACTTGAGAGTTAAGGTAAGTAAAAATACCCATGGTTTGGTGTAATATTTCCATGAAAAACATGAAGAGTATGTTGGTTGTATTGTGCAGGAATTTTGGGACAGCATGTGTTCCAATTTTGTAGTTCACTTTTCTTGTTAAATAAGAGACTTTTATCTTGTTGGTTGGCTGATTTATGAAGTAATATGTATGTTTTTAAGAAGTCTTGGGTCCATAGTGATGTAAGAAGGCTGCTGGACCACTTGTACCTTCCGCAAAAACAAGTTCTTAAATGATGTCTTAATTCCGGTCATTAGTAAGAATTTGTGGACTGTTTTTGGGAATTGTTGTCTCATGTTTTTCATCTACTTAGGGAATGTTTTTGGACTGGTTTAGGACTGTAATTATGTGTAAATATGTTGAGGACAGTTTGGTTAAGGTTGGAACGGATTTGGAATGGTTGACGTCGAAATGTAGCGGAAAGACGCAATGTTGCGTTGTCTACTTACGTGTTGTGTAAAGTTGTTGTATGCTGTATTGTATGAGTTGTTGTAATGCTGTTATGAAACTAAGCATAGCTGGATATGACATGTATATGGGAAGGTATGTTAGAAAATACGATTAGGAGCGGAAGTGTTGAAAGAATACTATTTGGATGTTAATTCCGAGCTTGCTGCCCGGATGTTGTTTTTGGGTGAAATTGGATTACTAAGACGTGTTTATTAGCTACTAACACTAGTTTTATCACCTAATATGTTGTAGATAAGTGTTTGGAGGAAAAGGATACTATTCCGAGGTAATAACGACATAGCACAGTGAGGTATGTAAGGCAACTTGATTTCCTATTACTTGGCATGAAATCTATAGTTTTCCTTAGCACATAAAGGCACGTACAAACTCCGACAGGGCTGCTAACCGTGTTCCCACTCTTTAACATGTCCATATGTCTCCATACATAGTCATTGTCAACCTGCATATGTACTTGAATACCGAATATGCATGAATTCCTTTTTACCAAACAAAGTCTATGTGTTGTTCAATCTTTGATACGATTCATGAGTTGTGTATCTCTCTTTTCATTGTGGTATTACCTTGTATGGTTGTCCATATGTCACATGTTCATATTCCTACAGTTCTAAAGGTTATGACCACCAAAAGAACCATCTCAAAGTAAATAAAAGATAACTTACAGTTGCTTACAAATGAGTGGTAGCCCAAGGGGTGGAAGAATCACCTAGCCAGGGTCGATCTCATTTGGGTGGTAGCCCGAGGGGTGAAGGAATCACCTAGCCAGGGTCGATCCCATTACAGATTTACCACTGATCAGCTGGTCATTTACATGATATATTGTGCACAGATTATACAGTAAAGAAAGATACAGTAATAAAAAGACATAAAGTACATGATTCCACAGTATGACTAAAGGTGGTCTTATCATACATACACACCAGCATGTGATTTCATTTGAGCTCATATTGCATATACAGTATTTCCTGCCTTACATATTCAGTACATTATCTCGTACTGACGTCCCTTACGGGGGACCTGCATTTCATGCTGCAGGTACAGGAGCTACTGTATCTCCCCAGTAAGAGTACAGGACTTCCAGCTGCTATTACTAAGCTCCAGGTTGCTTCGGGGCTTATGTGTTTAGAACTTGTATTTTGTATTGTATAGTTGGTCTTGAGGCGGGGCCTGTCCCGACCCATTTGGTTATTGTTCCTTACTTAGAGGCTTTGTAGACTATGTAAATTAAAGTGTGGTCATATAGTGTATTATAGACATCGTGGCTCCAACGGCCTAGTCCTATGCATTTACTTTTGGTTTGTTTGCACAGTTTACTTTCATTTGACAGCCTATTGAGTATGGAAACCTCTTAAATGTTCATAGCAGGTGTATAGTTATATGTGGGTTCTCCCGAGCCTTGTCGGCAACGGGTGCCAGTCCGCCTTAATGGGGCTTAGGGCGTGACAGAAGTGGTATCAGAGCGGGTCGTCCTAGGGAGTCTACAAAGCCGTGTCTATGTAGAGTCTTGTTTATGGATATGTTGTGCACCACATTTATAAGCAGGAGGCTACGTGGCATTTAGGAGTTGTCACTTTCTTTTCATTCTTTAGATCGTGCCATAGAGCCAAGTGTTGTAGGTTGATTATTTCTGACCTCTAAATTATTTTGTACAGTAAGCATGCCTGAAACAAGGAAAAGCAAAGGCAAGGGGAAGGAGGTGGAAGTGGTAATTGGTATGCCCAGTCGGGTGAGACAACGGGATGAGGCCCAAGATGAGTCTCTGTCCCAAACATCTCCAACTCCTCCAGCTCCTGATGAACCAGGTCGTAGTGAAACTCCCTCAGAACCACCTGCCGATGCTGCTGTGCAGGATCTGAGAAATGCGGTCCAATTATTGACACGCATAGTTGCTAGCCAAAGCCAAAGACAAGAAGGCCAAGTTGTAGGTGCAGATGGTGCGAATAGGGCAGCTAGCACGAGGATACGTGACTTCCTTAATTTGGACCCTCCAACTTTCACCGGATCAGACCCTAATGAAGATCCGCAAGACTTCATCGACCAGATCCAGCACACTTTAGATGTTATACATGTGAGTGGTACAGAAGTTGTAGAACTGGCAGCATATAGATTGAAAGGTGTGGCTATATTGTGGTATGAATCTTGGAAGCAATCCAAGGGTATAGATGCACCTCCAACTACCTGGAAGGAGTTCAAATAGGCCTTTCTTGACCACTACTTGCCATATGAGATTCGAGAGGCCCGTGCAGATCAATTTCTGAATCTTCATCAAGGGGGTATGAGCGTGAGGGAGTATAGCCTCCAGTTTAACTCCTTGGCCAGGTATGCTCCCAACGTAGTTGCTACTATGGCAGATAGAGTTCATCGGTATGTGGATAGGTTGGATACATATCTGGTAAGAGACTGTACTATTGCTTCATTGAATAAAGATATGGATATAGCAAGAATGCAAGCATTTGCGCAGAAACTAGAGGATCAGAGACAAAGGAGAAGGACACAAGAGATAGAAAGGGGCCAGTCCAAGAGGGCCAGATCTACAGGGCAGTTTGCACCGTCCCAAGGTGATGTTAGGCCCCGATTTCCTAGTAAACCACCTAGACCATCATCCTCATATTCTGCAGTCAGTGCTCCACCGCAATTTCAAGGGCCTAGAGGTAATCAGTTTAATCAAAGAAGTGAGGGACAAGGTGCACGGACTACAGGATATTCGGCCAGCCAGCAGATTCCTCCTAGGCAGTCTTGCAAACAATGTGGGAGGAGTCATTCAGGTATATGCCGTGTTGGGACAGATGCCTGTTATTGGTGTGGTGTACCAGGGCATGTGATAAGAGATTGCCCGAGAAGACGTATGGGTGATATGGCACAACCTGCTGGGTCAGCTGTTGCATCATCATCGTCAGTTCCTCCCGTTAGTAGGGGTCAGTAAATGCCTACAGGCCGTGGTAGAGGTGGTAGAGGAGCAGCTAGCTCCAGCGGAGCCCAGAATCGCACTTATGCTCTGGGAAGTCGGCAAAATTTAGAAGCTTCACCCGATGTGGTCACAGGTACATTGTCCATCTTTTCACATAATGTGTATGCATTAATTGACCCTGGTTCTACATTATCATATATTACACCACTAGTGGCTAGGGAGCTTAAAAGAACACCTATATTATTGAATGAGCCATTTGAAGTATCTACGCCAACCGGTGAATTTATTATAACTAGAAGGTTCTATTATGATTGTGTCGTAACTGTTTGCGACCGTGATACGTGGGCGGACCTTGTTGAGTTAGATATGGTGGAATTCGATGTTATAATGGGCATGGATTGGTTAGCTTCTTGCTATGCTACTGTGGATTGCCGATCTAAGAGAGTGTATTTCCACTTTCCAAATGAGGCAGTCCTTGAATGGGAAGGTAATGTTGGGGCACCAAAGGGGAAGTTTATTTCCTATTTTAAGGCAAGGAAGATGATGTCAAAGGGGTGTATATGTCATCTAGTTAGAGTAAGGGATATGGAGGCTGAATCACCAACTCTTCAATCTGTTCTGGTAGTGAATGAATTTGCTGATGTGTTTCCCGAAGAGCTTCCAGGTTTGCCTCCAGAACGAGAGATAGATTTTGGCATTGATTTACTCCCAGGCACTCAACCTATTTCTATCCCTCCATATAGAATGGCCCCGGCAGAGCTACGTGAATTAAAGGAGCAATTGAAAGATTTGCTAGAGAAGGGCTTTATAAGACCTAGTGTGTCCCCTTGGGGTGCACCAGTGTTATTTGTACGAAAAAAAGGATGGCACCTTAAGAATGTGTATTGATTACCGACAATTGAATAAGGTGACAATTAAAAACAAATACCCCCTCCCCAGGATTGATGATTTATTTGATCAATTACAGGGTGCCAAATGTTTTTTAAAAATTGATTTGAGGTCAGGTTATCACCAAGTGAGAGTGAGGGAAAAAGATATACCCAAGACAGCCTTTAGGACACGCTATGGACACTTTGAATTTCTTGTTATGTCATTTGGGCTGACAAATGCACCAGCAGTTTTCATGGACTTAATGAACAGGGTATTCAAGCCGTTCTTGGATGTCTTTGTGATAGTATTTATAGATGACATTTTGGTGTATTCAAGATCAAAAGAGGACCATGCAAATCACTTACGGCAGGTATTACAAGTTCTTCGTGATAGGCAATTGTATGCCAAGTTTTCCAAATGTGAATTTTGGTTGAAATCAGTGGCATTCTTGGGTCATATTGTATCCGATGAAGGGATAAGGGTTGATTCAGAAAAGATAGAGGCGGTGAAAGATTGGCCAAGGCCAACAACGCCCACCGAAGTTCGAAGCTTCTTAGGGTTGGCAGGTTATTATAGAAGATTTGTCGAAGGTTTTTCTTCTATTTCTGCACCTCTAACAAAGTTGACACATAAGGCGACCAAATTTCAATGGAATGATGCATGTGAAAGGAGCTTTCAAGAGTTGAAAAGCAGGCTAACTTCTGCACCTGTATTAGTGCTTCCAGAAAGCACAGAGGGGTATGCGGTATATTGTGATGCTTTGGGGGTTGGCTTAGGGCGTGACAACTTAATGATCTCCTTTTTCACCACCTCCTGCATGGGTGAATTAAGCCTTCTTTGATGCTCAATGTTGGGCACACAGTCATCCTCCAGTTTGATTTTATAAGTGTAGATGCCTGGAGGAATGCCAATTATGTCAGCAATGGTCCATCCAATAGCTCGCTTGAACTTTTGGAGGACCCCCAATAACGCCTCCACCTGGTGTTCCTGAAGATCTGCAGCCACAATCACAGGAAGAGTGTTATTAGTACCTAAAAATGCATACCTGAGGTGTTGAGGTAACTCCTTGAGCTCCAGAACGGGCGGTTCCTCGATAGAGGGTTTCGCCGGTGGTGTTGGCCTATTTTTCAAATCCAAGTCCAACTTCCTAGGCACGAATGGTCTGGTCCCCATGCCCTGCAGTGCATAGATGGCGTCGTTATACCCCTCAATACCATCTTTTGGGAAGTTCATCAGAACTGCCGCCAGTGAGTCGACAGTCATCTTTTCCTCCAACGAGGCCTCAGAAGAGTTGTCGTCATCAATATCCATGACGGACATCACCGCTAACTCCTTAGGCCTTTTCATGGTAGCGCACACACTGAATTTCACCTCTTCGGTGTTTAACCGGAATGTGAGTTCTCCTCGCTCTACGTCCACCAGTGCCCTGCCAGTTGCCAAAAATGGCCTTCTGAGGATGATTGGTACCTCGAAGTCCACTTTACAGTCGAGGATGACAAAATCGGCAGGGAAGATGAACCTGCCAACTCGAACTAGAACATCATACAGGATTCCCACGGGCCTCTTTACTGATCTATCTGCCATCAATAGCCGCATGGTCGTGGGTGTGGGGGCTCCCAAGCCCAACTGCTGGTATACTGTCAACGGTATCAAGTTAATGCTGGCACCAAGGTCACAAAGAGCCCGTGCAAAGTCATATGCACCAATGGTGCACGGGATGGTGAAAGCCCCTGGATCTCCCTTCTTTTCTACCAAAGACCTTGTAGCGATGGCGCTACAGTGGTGTAAATTATCAGCTGGCTCAATCGTGGCTGTCCTCTTCTTAGTAACTAAGTCCTTCATGAACTTAGCGTAGCCAGGCATTTGTTCAAGTGCTTCCACCAAAGGTATGTTCACAGACAGCTCCTTTAACATGGACAGGAACTTCTGGAACTTGCCATCCTCCGCCTTCTTTTCAGCCTTTGGGGGAATGGCGGTTGCGGTTTCGGGATGGCTGGCAGATTTGGGTAATTAGAGGTGTCCGTCTCTATTGCCTGTTTGGTCGACTCTGGCTCTGCTGTCGCAGCCTCGGGTCTATCACTCCGAATAGAAGAGTAAAGCGGTCGTTGGTCAAATATAGAACTCAACCGGAGTTGAGGTCGATCCCACAGGGAACACGTGAGAATTGTTCTATTAGTACCGGCTTTCAGTTGTAAATGTTATTCCTATTGTACACCTAACCCTCCATGGGGCTATGCATCTTTTCATCTAATTTCACCTGACCTGCATCATTAGCAACAACTGGATTAGAAAGTACCTTACCACTTCTCGTGGTGATCGCTATGCAGTGGCCATCGTTCTTCGGGTTTTGCACTGTGTCACTCGGGAGTGATCCAGCTTTCCTCTGGTTAAATGCCACTGAAAACTGCCCCAACTGCTGCTCTAACTGCTTGATTGAGGTGGAGTGCGAGTCTACCAGCTGCCTGACATTAGAAATTTCGCTCTTTACATCCCGCACCCCTGCCCCAGTGGCCTCCACTTTGCTTAGGACTTTTGTCATCATGTCCTCTAGCCTAGAGTTGCCACCACCTTCGTTTTGGCGGTCGCGGTTTCTGTAGCCATCCCTATTCTGCCAGTTCCCTTGGTAATTATCCCGATTGTAGTTCTGACTTTGGTTACCAGAGTTGAAACCCCGGTAACCCCCTTGACTACCCAGAAACTGAGGTTCCTCATCGTAGTCGCTGCCTTGATCATCATACCTGGGTAGTGCTTTCATTGCTTTGACTTTCTCAGTGCCTCCACCAAGGAACCTCTTTGACGGCAAATCTATTTGTGTCCGCATATGGGCCATGTCCTGGTCCCGTTCTTCCTCCTTCTTGCGCTGCTCCTCACTCATCTCAAATACCATCCCGGAGCAGTCTGCCTCTCTAGTATACCATGCCCTGTTGTTCTTTGCCACCTGATCTAAGATGACCACTATGTCCGGGAAAGTCCTGGACATATATGACCCTCCACAAGCTGCATCAATGATTGGCTTGGTAACGAAGTTGCAGGACCTGTAGAAGACTGCCTTCAAGTGTTCGTCAGTGAGATGATGGTTTGGGCACTGTTTGAGCTTTTGTCTGAATCTCTCCCAAGACTGATACAACGCTTCATTCGGCATTTGTTTATGAGACCCGATCTCATCTTTGAGCTCCAGTTGCCGTGAAGCAGGGAAGAATCGTTCAGAAAGGCCTCCTTTAGTTCTCCCCATGTGCGGATGGAATCGTGGGGGAGCTCGTTCAGCCATCTTATTGCCTCCCCAGATAGAGACAGTGGAAATAGCCTCAACCTCAGCGCTTGCTGACTAACTCCTAGAATTTCGGACGACTGACAGGTAGCTAAGAAATTCAGCAAGTGTTGATTTGCATCCTCTGTGGCAGCTCCAGTGAACAACCCCTTCAACTGCAACATCTACAACATGGTGCTGGTGATAGTGAATTTGACCCCAGTAGGCAAAGGTGGTAGTACTATTGCCCCAGTGGTCCCAGCACCATCATCGTCATCATGCGCTGCTGGTGGGTACTGGGGGCCTTGAGGTCTCATCGGGGGTTGGTGTTGCTGTGGTGGTACGAGTGGTACCTGGCGAAGTGGTGCCGCTGGTGGTACCACATTACCAGCGAGATCATCCATACCCAACCCATCCTGACCTCTATCAGCAGGATTCACTGCCAACTCCCTCTGCCTTGCTGCTTCACGGTCCTGGGCGTTCATTCTGCGAATTAATTTAGTAAGCTCTGGATCGTAGGGAATAAGTGTTTCACCCTTGCTTCGGGTGCTTGACATGCAATGCTGAACCCCTACGAGGACAAAAACAAGAAACAAAGTAAAATCAGGGACGACTTACAAGCTGAAAGTAGCAACTAATAGACTAGTTCTTTGCCGCGTTCCCCGGCAACGGCGCCAAAATTTGATACGCCCAAATTACACTCCGAATAGAAGAGTAAAGCGGTCGTTGGTCAAATATAGAACTCAACCGGAGTTGAGGTCGATCCCACAGGGAACACGTGAGAATTGTTCTATTAATACCGGCTTTCAGTTGTAAATGCTATTCCCAAGATAAACCTACATAAAGTAAATGGGGGGTTGCGTTATTTAATTTAAATGCTTGCGTAAAGTAATTAACAAAAACGTTATTTTGATTTTTAGACAGATAGAGAGAGGCTAGGGTTGTGTTCCCCATGACTTCCAATACGACAACTAAACTGGTTTGGTAAACGCGCTCTTAATAATGCATGCAAAATCCAACAACTTAGCTAATAGCTAGTTCACCTTTCGGTCCTTCCTAGTTATATTTCACTCATCTCCTTTCGGTCTCAGAGTGTATGCAATTCTAACCGTTGTTTTTTATCTCAGAGTACCTTCACCTTTCAGTCTCAGGCACTTAGACTAGGTTCATAACCCCGAATTTCTGTTGTTAACCTCTTCTCCCAATCACTACATCCCTCTTGGGCATGTAGCGAATACAAGCTTACCCTAACGCGTCGACTCATTAAGGAGAAGTTAGAACGAAGAATTTAACAATACATGCAATGATTATTCGAACGAATTACCCCAGTTTGCGTTATCTTATTGAGTCGTCATGGTTCCCACAACCCTAGTTGTGGGTTTAGCCTAGCATAATATTGATAACTTGCCCACAACAATTAGATGAAGACATAAAGATTGACTCACAATTGAAAGAACAAGAATCCATGTTACAAGCTTCGAACAATGATCACAAACACGATTTTCACGAATTACAAAGTCAAACTAATGTTTTCTGCTTTTTTTCTCTTGTTTCTTCCGTCAAAATGAAGTCCCCAATGAAAATAAAATAATGTACTATTTATACTAAGTAAAACTAATTCGATACAATTTAGGAAAAATAGGCTTGGCACGGGACACGGTCCGTTACACGGACCGTCTGAGGCCAGACGGCTCGTCTAACAGACCGTCTGGATTGGCTGCTGCGTCGCGTGTAGCGTGAGACGGGCCGTCTGTCCCTCCGTATGGCTCCACTTGCACAAATTCTGATATTTTCGACGAAGGCCCTTTTGCGTTACGTCACTTACACGGTACACGACACGGCCCGTCTGGTGTCAGACGGTCCGTGTGACGGTCCGTGTGGATTTCCTTGCGCGATTTCCTTAAATTTCGACGAGTGCCTTCCGAGTTACGTCAGTTACACGGCCCGTGGCACGGTCCGTCTGGCGTTAGACGAGCCGTGTGAACTGTCCGTGTGAAAACTTTTCTGCGCGTTGCACCAAGTGTGGTGCCACGGTCGGTCACACGGACTGTGTGGCGTGACACGGCCCGTGTGGGCCTTCCGTGGTCCAACACTTGGCCTTGTTTTTTCACTCATTCCTTGTGCTTTCCTCAATTACCTATGCCTTTGCTATTTTCCTGCACAGTATCAAAACACACCTATTAAACCAACAACAACGCTCAAGAACGCACAATAATTCTATATTTTAAGCGTCGTAAAAGTCATATTTTCATGACTCATCGGGACAATGGATCCCCTTGCTTCAACCCTCTACCAGATTGGAAAAAACCATGGGATTTACCATTCACTAGAACTGAATACCAATTATTTGAGATCAGCCTCCACACTATATCAATAAGACCCTCCGCAAAGCCAAACTTTCGTAGCACTTTGGTGAGGAAAATCCATGAAACCCGATTATACGCTTTCTCCATGTCCAACTTCACCACCACATTCACATTTGCATTCCTTCTATTAAAGCCCCCTATAACCTCTTGTGCCAGCAACACATTTTCCGTAATGCTTCTTTCTTTTACAAACCCTGATTGGTTCCTTGAGATTATATTGGGCAATACTGTAGCCAACCTTTCATGCAACGTTCTTGAAATAATTTTATTCACAAAAGAGCTCAGGCTGATAGGTCTCACGTCTGTGAAGGACTTGACAATTTCTTTCTTAGGTATCAATATCAAATTTGTGTGAGTAATGAATTTAGTCAATTCATGTCCACAAAAAATGCCTTCACAACTTTAGTAATGTCATCACCAACAATATTCCAGCAATCCTGGAAAAAAGCTCCTGTAAATCCATTAGGGCCGCATGCACTGTCCCCATTTAGGCTAAACGTCACTGCCTTGACCTCCTCTTTGTCTGGCAACTTAATAATAAAATCATTCTCCTCCGCAGTGATCAGTGTTGGTATATGTTCTAACATAGAAAAGTCCTGAGCATCATTATCCTCTGTGAATTGCCTTGCAAAATGCCGGACAGCCGCATCCCCTATCTGCTCCTCAGCGTTCATTAGTCCCCCTTGCTCATCCAGAATTTCCGTAATATGTAACTTTTTCCTCCTTCCTTTGACATAAGAATGGAAAATTTTTGTATTTCTATCCCTATCCTTCAACCACCGCATTCCCGATTTTTGTTTCCAGAATTTCTCCTCCAATTTTAGGTACCTCTTGAGCTCTGCCTCCACCTTCTTTAAATCTGTCCTGTTATCTTCACTAGGATCCATCTCAAGCTGAGTTTGTTTTACCTGTATTATATCTTCCAAGGTAGATATTTGGTGAAAAACATTTCCAAACACTTCTTTACTCCATCGAGATAGAGCCTTCTTAACCCTCTTTAATTTATTTTGAATAATAAAGAGAGGGTCCCCCTCAAAATCCACTCTCCAATTCTCCTTCACAATGTCCTTGAAATTTTTCCAAAAATTCAAGAATTTAAAAGACTTCTTGACAGAAACCTGCTCTGAAGTACATACCAAGTGTAGTGGAGCATGATCTGAGCCTTGCCTAATGAGATGACACACCTTGGATGCCGGGAATAACTCTAGAAAGCTTTGATTTGCCAGTATTCTGTCCAATCTCTTAAACACACACCCCTCATTCACCTTGCCATTCCACCATGTATATTTGCTACCTGTGAATTTAATTTCCTCCAACTCACAAGTATTAATGAAAAAGGAAAAATCAGCAGCCTCTGATTGTTCAAACAGCACTCCCCCAAGCTTCTCTTCCTCATTTAGAATAACATTGAAGTCTCCCCCCACTACCCAGGGGCAACTATAATTTTCTTTGATGTCTTGTAACTCCTCCCACAGCTCCAGCCTTTCAATCGCGCTACATCTTGCATAGACCCCAGTTATTATAAACGCCCTATTATTCCACTTGAAGTTTATTGTTACATGCTGAGTTGAATCCACCATCGATAAGATCTCCCATTCAGCCCTCCAGAAATACCATATTTTTGTCGATCGATTTACACCAGCATGTTCAAACCCCAACTGAATTCTGTATTATTCAATATGTGAAGGATCCCGGAAAGGTTCCATTAACGCTATGAATGAGTAACAATGCCTCCTATTAAGGTCCATTAGTTTACCAAATGAACTCTGGGTATTAATAGACCTAACGTTCCAAAATAATATTTTCCAACTCATTGAGCACTGGATGAGGTTTTATTTTTGTTGCGCCTTATTTTAACCTGAAGTGGTACAAAAGATTTGCACTTTTTTGCACTCTCTTTCAACGATGATGTATGTCTAGGAGATAAGTCCCCTGCTCTACTGATTTGCTGGATATTATAATCAATATCATCATTCTCCTTGCTGTGTACACTGTCCATTTCTGCCTCCTGCCCCTCATCCACTGCTACTGTCCCATTTTTTGTGTTTTTTTTGGAGTGATTATTTTGTTGGTCACTACTCTCTATCACATCTTCCCCATCCTGTACTTCCTTGTGTGTTCTTCCCTGTGAGATGCCGTTGGTACAGCCAGCTATTCCCATTGTGCATTGACCCACTATCTCCACTTCCAGTGACTCATCTTTATGGTGTTGTTCATCATAATCTGGACCTTGTCCCTCTTTGAATACCGTGTCTGCACTAGAGTGTGTCTCCTCTTTTTCATCATGCTTTTCCCCTTTCTCCTCCTCCTCATCTTGTAGTGCAGCAAATTTATTTTTAAACATAACCCCTGTACGCTGCCAGCCCATCCTACTGCCCCTTCCAACCAGTTGCCAAGGCTGATTTCCAGCCTTTGAGGTGTCTGCTTCCTTGTCCAGCATCTCATTATTGGTTTCACTTCGTTTTCCTTGGACTTTTTCCCGCTGGCCCTGCTCTACATCCCTGTTGCTGACCCTGCCTTTTTTTTCGGGATATAACTCTGGATGCAAGACATAACATTATTCTTCATCATGTCCCTGTATCATGCAATGTTGACAGTATTTCGGCAAGTAATCGTACTTTATTGTAATCCATCTCTCACTAGTCACCCCCTCTGTGTTTCTCACCCCAATTTTAATTCTTTTTGGAAATTCCTTCATTAGATCCACCTCCACTTTGACCCTAGCACAACTAGGTCTAGTTTGGTTCTTCGTTGCCATGTCTACCTGTAACGGCTTACCAATCGCGCTTGCTAATGAAAAATGGCTTCCTCTCCAAAAAAATTTCGCAGTAGTGATGGGAAAGATATCCAGGCTACTGCTGTAGTTGTTTTCGCCTCTGCGTTAAACATTGGATCCCACTTGAATGTGCACATTGGGTATGAATTAAACTTTGTAGTAATGTAAAAAGCTGGCTTTGATAATAAGTGAACATAGTCCTCCAATAATGATGCCCTAATAAGAACATGTCAGTTGCACAATAACCCAATCTTGCATTCCCCCTTTAGTTCACATTGTTTGGGAATTGTTTTTCGTAACTCATGTATATCAGGTCCCCCATACGAGAATTTCCAATCACCGCAAACTCTAAATTCTCATTAATTATCATCTGATCCACTTCTGCTTGATCCCATATAACTTGTGGTTCCCCATGCAGGAATGTTACACGCTTTCTTGGGATTGCTTTCACATGTGGTTTGGTTTGTCTCAACATGTCTGCATATGACTTGATTGCCAACGGAGTACCTCCTTCAGTCAGCGATGGCCCACTGCCCGGAACAGCCATGGGCGCAGGCATACTTAGGGTTTTTTTAATAGATCCTCAATCACCCCCTGATTTCATGCTATTATCAAATTTGGGAGACGTTTTTACAAAATTTCAAGTGCCTATTGTGGGTTTCTTCCCTTTTAGTGCTGCCTCCCTTGCCTTGGATTATGCTGGGTGGAAAGCTGATGTAGAGTTAATCAAACCAGGTTAGCGTATTCAGAATTTAAATTTGATCCATGAATTTAATTTTTATTACTTAGATCCAAATTATCAAACTTTTTAATTGTTCAAAGATAAAGAAAAAAAATAATAATTAAAAATTCTCTCTATGTATATATATTTCTATTAAATAGAAGAGTCAAACCAAGGACAACCAAGGGTAATATTGTAATTTCACATTTAGATATTTCATATTAACAAAATATCTATCAAGAAATATACCAAGAAAATTAATAGTTTTAGAAACATCTTGAGGAAATAGATTATGAGCAAATATTCTAGAGACATCTTTTATAAAAAGATGAAATGGATTATAACCAAGGGTAATCTCATGTTAACAAGAAAAATAAATAATTCTAAAAATATCTCTTCATAAAAAGATGAAGCATGAGGAATAAAGGATATATCTATCATTCTACCATAATTCTATTAAAATATTCTATATTTTGCATTACACTTGTCTTCAAAATTCAATTTACATGGCTAATCATCTAAACAAATTTCATATATTAACCTTTTCTAGAAACTTTTTAATTCTTTTTCAAATTATATTTATACAAAACAGCCATAACTAGGATGATTAAAGACATCTTGTATAATTGACAAAAAATAAGCTTAACGTAATTGTTATATTAAGCCAAGAGTATATGAGATTTTCACAAAAGTTAATCCAAGTTCTAGAAAATTCTAATAAACATATAATGTGGGGTTCAATTATTTCTTCAAAAAGATTATGAAAATTTTTTGTTGTTATTTTTTAAAAGAATAACTTCAAGAATTCAATTGATTTATTTTGTTATAAGTTAATAGTTAAAAGCTCCATTAAACTTCACACACACTTTATTAAATGCACATTTTCATTATGGGCAATCTTAATTAACCATTAATTCATTTTATTATTACTTCACTTTCTTTTCTTTTATAAATTAATATGATATCTAAATTAATATTTTTTTCAATTATTTTAATGCAATTCTTAATATTTTATTCTATTAATTATATTTATTAAAAATAACTACTTCAATATAAAAACTTATTATTTTAAAATATAATTAGTAACCTTACAAATAAAATGATATTTATAACATATTTGCAAATAAAGTAAACTATAAATATTTACTAAATTATGAAGGAGTAGTTCTTTATTTAAATATATAATCAAATTTGTACTTCATTTGATTTAAAATTTCTGGCAATAAAAAAACAAAAATAGGGTATTTTTAGTCCAATTTATGTATATTTACATTCTAATGTTATTTTATATTGAAATTAATTAAATCAAAATTTTAATTAAATATAGTAGATTACTTATTTTATTTTTCAAGTTAGCTTAATATTTTAGCTTAATATTATTTTTTTCTTTTTGGTCGAGATAAGAATGAAAATGTAATTTCATACTATAACAAAAAATTCATCAAGAAAGATATCAAGAAAAATAAATAGTTCTAAAAACATCTTTCTATATCCAGAAAGATAAAATGGATTATGACCAAGGGTAAAAATGCAATTTCACGTTAACTAAAATCTTTCAATAAATATTGATCTTTGATATAGTAAAACACAGTGATTTGTGAATTTTTCTATTTTGCAAAGCTTTAGTACTTTTAGTTATTTTGAATTTTTCAATATATTTCAGTTATTTTTCACAAATGAAAAATTTAAAGAATAATTCTAATTTTCATCAGGCAATGAATTTGTGATCTCCTCTCTGAGAATGTCTGTTTATAGTATGAGCTACACAAATACTAAATCAAACTACCATTGAAATCTATGAGACATTTAGAAATCTGAGAAAACGAAGTAAGTTACGAATAATACAACACATGATACATTGTTGTTTCAATAATGTATTACATTAGTTTGTCTATAAAGTGTTTGATTTTAGGTTGATGTATTACTGAGTGGTAGTTATTAAGTATTAAGTACATGCTTTAAAATTCTTATGAATGAATCATGCCTAAAAAAATTTAGATTTGTTTTTTCGATCCGAATATATATGACATGATACATTGTTATTCCTAATATAAGTCGTAAATTATTAAGTAGTATGACACTTTCAGATACATTAGAGAAGTAAAAATTGTCCGTAATTTATTTTCTTTCAGATTTAAACATTATCGTGCGGTCATTATTTAGTATCAGATACATGTAACATTATTTTTGTATGGCTATATAGTTACCAACAAATGGATAAGTAATAATAATTTGTATGAATGTATCATGACTAGTAATGTGTATCAAATACATGTAATACAAAGTACTTATTAATATAAAACATTGGAATTAATATGTATCAAATACATTATACTGAATATGTATCAAATACATTATGTATTATGGATCGTGCAATAAAGATGATAAGGAGTGTAAAAGGCCATGGCATGTTAAGGATCGTGCATTAGAGATGATAAGGGGTAAATATACAGATGAATATAGATAGATGCCCAGATACATTTATATATTAAATATTGTGTATCTAAATTTATATATAAGGATGCGCAAATCATGCAAGGATGAGTTCATGTATTTGTTCATAACATCAAAGTAGAATATTATGTATCCAAAATATTTTGTCATGTATCAACTTTATGATTTAGTAGATATATTATTGTATTCCACAAAATTGTGTATTTAATACACATTTTGTGCAGTTGTGTTTGATAAAAAGTTGTATTGGATATTAGCACTGTATAAAAGATAGAATGTTGTGTATATGATTCATTATGTTATGTATTTGATACAAGATGTAATATATGTCGATATTTATTGTACCAGATATATTGCAAGCTCTTCACATTTTGTCTCAAACTAAACAAACTCGTGATAAAAACATTTAAGTATCACCATTTATGTAATGTCCGGTAAAATTACCAAAATATCCCTAAAGAAGAGTTATGTGCGTAACACATCTTCCAATGTTCGTATGACAAATCCGAGACCGAATTTGTGATCAGCATGAAAAATTAAGTGGGAAAATGGTCTCAGTCGATTTTTAGAGCAACCGGATCAAAAGATAATTTTTCGACCCGAAAACGAAAAACAATGTCGGTGCATGAGAGAGGTGTATCATGCACTAGTAGCAGAGAGGCACTTATGTTTTTTTTTTAAATTTTTTGATAGGATTGGAAAAACTTGTTCAGAAACGTTTTGGAGAAAATGCACTTTGCGCGCCCAGTCTGCATCGCAGACTAGGCTATTCCGAGACTGAAAAAAATTCTAAATTTTGTGAGGGCATTCTGGTCAATTTCCAACCCCTCCTAAACTCTATACACAATCTAATTGGGTCGTTTTGACGTTAAAAGGGTCTAAAACCCCATTCTAAGTCCTTTTCTAATAATCTAACAAAACTGGGGCTTGAGGAAAAAGGAGAAGAGCTTGAGATTGAGGAATTCAAGAGGGATTCTTGAAGGTGATTGTTGATAAGCTTCATCCCAGGTTTGTAAGGCTAAACTAGAAGCATTAGATTGTCCTCTCATGTGCCCCGTAGAAGGTCATAGATGAGTTGAAAGTCTATGAGTCTACATGCATAATTCTTGATGATTTTTATTTAAAATCTTATTAAATTCATATATTTTCCTATGTTGATGATCATCATAAACTTGTTTTCCTGAATTGAATATTTTCATGAGAAATTGCATAACCCTACATGACTATTTTGAAAGCATACACGAATGAACTTAAGAATTGAGTCTAGAGCCTTGATTGGAGGATGTCGATTGTGATTGTGATTGTGATGAGAGAATAATGAGAGTTGATAGAACTTGATAGTCTTGTGAGCCTCCATAAATGAACTTCACTGATTTGTCTATTCAATTGTTCCCTTACGATTATTCAAAATCTTAAGTCCTTAATTGAAATGGGTCTTTGATGGGAGGTTAAAGCCCCTATGAGATTGATTGATGGAAGGGTTAAAACCCCTATGAGATTGATTGATGAAAGGGTTACAACCTCTATGAGATTGATTAATGAAAGGGTTAAAGCCTCTATGACATTGATTGATGATAGGATTAAAAGTCTATGATTTGATTGGTTTGATTGAATTGATTGTCTTATGAGCATTGAGTCATGGGAGGAGATCGAGCACCGAAAGAGTAACAGTTAGTTCGACTTGCACTCATCAAACTACATCGCCAAATGTAGGTGAAGATTAGAACCATCACACTATATTGTGGTTCCCTTTTGATTAGAAGTCCTTGAAAGCAATAGAGGACTTAGTTGATTGTGTTTCCCTTTGGGATTCGATTAGTTCCCTACCTGGAAAGTTTGAAATGGTTGTGGCAACATCATCTTGGTTGGTGTACATTTACTGGCTCATAAGTGATTGTTGTCGGATAAGAGAAACTCTCAGAAAGTTCCTACCTTGAGTACTCTGAATCGAGATGAGATGTGATGAGATCAGTTCCTTGAGATGAATCTGACTTGATTGATGAGGTTGATTGGTTGATGGGTCACTTGTCTAATCTTGATTCTTACATAGATAGACATTTGACGTTTGATTTGATTTGATTTGATAATTATTTTGAGTCAATGATTGTTTCATATTATTCTACCGATTTCTATTTTATTCAGCTATTTTACATACCGTATATTCCACGTACTGACGTCATTCGGCACTGCATCATTTTATGATGCAAATACAGGGATTAGGGATCGTCAACAAGCGCATCGTTGAAGATCCAGGACATTCAGCTTATTGGTGTGCCTCCCCTACTTTAGAGGATCCACTATTATTTCTTTCATCATGCTTTTGAGTTAGACTAGACTAGTCATATATTTTGATCTCGGTAGCCATGGGTCTATCATTGGCACCACTTGATTAGTGATAGAGGCTTCATAGATGATAGTGGAACGTTGATGTGAAGATTGTGAGCTAGTTCATTCTACTAGACTTCTATTATTATTATTATTATTATTATTATTATTATTATTATTATTATTATTATTATTATTATTGTTATTATTATTATTAATATTATTATTATTATTATTATTATTATTATTATTATTATTATATATATTATTTGAGATATTAGATGAGATGAGCCCATTTACTTGCTTTTACTTCCACTGATCTGTAGAGTTGTCTGATCGAATGGATATGATGAGGCCAAGTGGTTCACTTGGGGACTAGCAATAGTCTCTAGGTGCCGGCCACGTCTTGGTTACTCTCCCGGGGCATGACAATTTATGAATTTGATACATACTTGTGTGACACTTTAGTGTATCATGCAAGTATGAGATGCATTGTTGTGTCAAAAGTCGCTATTATATAGTCATAACATACGGTTATGTATTATTTTATTAATAATCCATTTGTAGTAGAAAATGACAGTATCGACAAAATTACATGCAATATTTAAAATATGATATATTGTGTATTTTTGATACATCAGAGACAACTAAATTGAAAGTTTATAAATTGATACATAGTGATTTAGTCAACTTTAACATTGTTATATATCATGTACATATCAATTAATTTGATATAGAGTGTTTTAGCTATAGAGCATTAGGGTTTATTTATCAATAGTATTTATTAGATAATGTGTATAGACACATAACCTTCTAATTTGAATAAGTATGAACAAAAGCTAAAGATTGCAGATATATATATACATGGTATACTATATAATTTGTAATAATTAGGTATCAAATAAATAATTTAAGGAATGAAACACATAGGTTTATACATAAAAATAGTAAGATTTATGTATCACAAATATGATTTGGTACTGTGTACAGATACATATCCTTCTAAATTTGAATAAGTTAAAAAGATACATATCAACACTTGATACATGATATATGATACATTTGGTAGAATTTTGTATAAAGTATCAAAACTAATCAAGGTTATATATCAAAACTATTATTTGAACATGATCACTATGCATGATAAAATTATAATGTATTATAATATTGAAACAAAGGCATTATACATTAATTAAAAAAACAAAATCAACTAGATACATTAAAAATTTGAACTCATATGTATCAAAAAAGATGAAAAAAAGATAGAAAAAGAAGTCAAAAATCTGATTTGCAGAAAGAAGAAAAAGACAACAAAATCCTCCACACTTTCTCCTTTGCTCTATATCAACTTTCATATACTTTCTTTCACTGTCAACAATGGCATCATCTATTACTCTCGATTCAAAGTCCTTGCTAAAGTCACCAACAACTTAATTTTTTTTTATTTTTGAGCGTTTTTTCACCGTTAATTTAGAAGTCAAAGATGTATCCTTTTTGGACTAATTGGGTAAGCCCAATATTGAAAGATTGGCTTTCATCCATAGGTACCAATGAAAACTAAAAAAATTAAACAAATAAAAAACTCAAGTAATGAAATGAGATCGACCTCTTCAATATCTGCAAAAGGAAATGATGGGAGCAAAAGAGGGAATTTTTAATATTTTTGAAAATGGTAGAAAATATGATAAAAAATAGTTGTACAGTTAAGTAATTTTTTTTTGACCAAGAAAAAAAAGGAAGAAACAAAAGGCGACGGAATAGCCTAGTGATTGGAGTAGAAAGTCAGTTGACAGTACGCAGAAACATTATTAAAAAAGGAGAGAATCTACTAAAAGTCAGAAAATCTACAAAAGCCTTTTTGACTTGCTGACTTGTCGATGATTTTGACTTTGATGGACCTGTCTTTTACTGTTATTCATCATTCTCTCTTGTTTTAATTTATCAATCTTATTTTAATTTGATATAAAATTTAATAAAATCCTATAATTTGAAATTAAAATTATATTTAATACACTAAAATATCTTTTATTTAAATTTGAATGTGTTATTTTTTTCATTTTAATTTTTTAATTCGCTTAAAACAAAATGATTCTTTCCCTTGTTAATAACTCTTTAATTTTAAAAATTTCACATAATATATTTAAGATCACAAAATTAACGAGCAATTTGATACATTTGATATATTTTTATTTAAGGTTCCAAGATTAACTTTTTTTTTATTTTGTGTTAAATCAATAAATAAGAAAAGAAATACAAGTACTAATTTATAGTTGCTTTTTTTTTTTTTAGTATGACTTCTGACTATGAAACTTGCTTTTATATTGGGTCCAACACTTGTCATAATGTTCCCTTTGTATGGTCCATTCAATCAGATTCCATACTTCAAAGTTCAAACATCCATTGAATATGCAAAATCTAATCTTGTGAAATGTTATTTTGAGTAGGTCGGAGAAGAATTGAATGGGTTGGATCTTAAATAAATTTAATTGTTACTTTTGATTTTTAAAAATATCTTTCCCTTATAAATATATAACTGTTACATTAAAATGATCATGAAAATTAATTAGACGATATTGGATGACCGTGAAAGCTAATTAAGCAAAGTTGGATCACTTTTGAAAAATAAAATAATAATGTCTTAATATTGCAAGTTAATTGACCGTTCCGACAGTTTAACTCATGAAAAAAAATAATTTTCTTTTCTTTTTAATCTATTTTAAAAAGAATGACATTTTTCTTAACAAAATTTTAATTTCAATGTTTCATTTAACATGTTTAAAACTACAAGATTAAATGATATTTTGATATATTTAATATAATTTTAAGTTAGAACCACAAGATTGGAAGATCTTTTTTATTTTTTTAAATTTTGTGTCAAACTAGATCATTCTGGTTGAAATAAAGGAAGTATTAACTATTCAACATATGCAGATTAAGAAAATCTTATCGGACAAGTCATGTGATCAAAATCTAATTGGAATAATGCTCATTTGACTACAAGTAAGACTCGAAGAGACTAGCCATATGAATTATCTATAATTAATTTTGTGGAGACATATATTAAATAATAATAATAATAATAATAATAATAATAATAATTATTATTATTATTATTATTATTATTATTATTATTATTATTATTATTATTATTATTATTATTATTATTATTATTATTATTATTATTATTATTATTTTGAAAAATCTATTACTGATTCATTAATTACCATCATTTGGTTCTCTTTATTTTACTGACAAATAACTCAGCTTATTTAATTATGATTTTCTTTTAAGAAAATCATAAACAAATTAAATAACCCTCATTCATGTATTCATTATATAATATAAAAAATTAATTTGACTTTGTTGATATGTAAAATATCATATGAGGAAGGGAATATATCCATCGATACTCAAATCATATGAAAAAAGTGAATCATATGTAATTAAATGGGAAATTGCACTCCAACAAGTATAAACCAAAGTCCAAAGGATTTCACTTTATAAATTCAAACATGAATCACTAAAAGTGGCACTTTCTCCTACCGACATTTCCTCATTTTATAATCTAACACCAACCACTTTTTCTTTTAAAATTAAAATATCACAATTACTAACTATTTGTTTCCAACACTCTACTACACTATTATTTCTTTTTAATGGCTTTATGTAGGGTAAATTTAAATTAGTTGAGTTAGTAAGTTTTTTTTTTCTTGAGTAGCTGAGTTTTTTATAAATATTTTAATTAAATCAGTATGAAAAATTAAAACTAGTTATTATTTCTCTCACTACAAAATTTTACGTAGTTCATGTCAAATAATAACAAGAAGCACAACGGCTAATAAACAAGTGAAAAATAAGAAAGATTCACCTAAAAAATGAATTGTGTTTTTTTTTTTTTTTCCTTTTATGTGTAAAAATGAGTTGTAGGGTGACTTTTTTTTTTTTTTTGGTCTTTTTGATGTGTGGTGACATTGACCTCAAGACCTAAAATTTGGATTAAAAGTGATTGTTTTTCATTTTCACCCATTTAAAAAAGTGGTAAACAACACTTACTATTCCTACATACACTTGAATGTTTGAAAAATATTTATAGAATCACTTTCACATCCCAATTCTCTTGGGTGAATGAACCACCGCCATCTAGAGATTACATGGATATTGGTCAATATTGACTACTCCATTTGTTTAATGAAAATCTCATTTGAATTACAAGAATTTATGTAAAAGTATATAGTCAAAACCGCATACGCAAAAAAAAAACAGCTTATTTATGAACATTTTATTAAAGAATAATTAAATTAATTATTCTGAATTCAGATGACTGAATCGATTAAACTTTTCTTTTAAATAGCATAAATCTATTTTTATACGACTAGCGATATAATGAGACATTATCATGTGATTCAATACTCAATAGAGTAATTTTATACGCGTAGAAGACCTCTTATTAGGAAAAAAAATAAAAATAAATAAAGTTGGACTTTTAAGGGTTGAATAGGGGTGAGTGGTCTATTCAAGTGACCACCCACACACAAAACATCCACAGCCCTATAATAGTTCCTTTATCCCCATTCACTCCACATGCCTTAGTTTTTCCCATAAATACACCTCTTTCTTTTCCCAACGAACAAACTATTCTACTTGTATTCTCCATTCACAATTCTCTCCAAACAAAAACAAAGAAATGGCTCTAAAGAAAGCAACTCAAACAGCAACTCTAAAACAAATCCTGAAAACGTGTTCTAGTTTTGGAAAAAGTGAAAATGGTCTACCAAATGATGTCCCAAAAGGACATTTTGTGGTATATGTGGGAGAAAATAGAAGGAGATATATAATCCCAATTTCTTGGTTGACACATCCTGGATTTCAAAGTTTGCTTCAAAGGGCTGAAGAAGAGTTTGGATTTAATCATGATATGGGAATTACTATTCCTTGTCATGAACACGATTTCTGCTCTCTAATTTCAAATTCAAGTTAGTTTTGATCGGATGCATTAAGGATGTCGCTATGTAACACAGAGTTCGAGAAGAAGCAGATCTAGCAAATTAAAGTGGATTGCTAAAAAAAATGCCAATTGTGAATACGAGTAGAATTTAAATTGTGTATTGTTTTTGATCATGTACTCTCTTGTTTTCGTCAGTGGTGTTAAATTCTTACACCCGTCGAAAATTCTTATTTATGAGAATTAAATTCCAAAAATGTTTCTTCATTTATCTTTATTTTTTAATTTCTCCCACCTAAAAATGTACAATAACACAAGAACTCAGAAACGTTGAGAATGGGATTTCTATTTTATAATCTGAGGGGGAAAAATTGACAAATGTCAAAATGGGGAGCCTTTAGGGATCAATTAATATATCTTTTGTCTTGGTTGACCAAAATAATTAAAAAGATAAGTAAAAGAAAAACAGATTACCTGCTCGACATTGACTAAAATCAGTACTCAACTTTTGTTTGTTATTATTTATATGAGTGGATGATTGAGTATTCAAATTAATTAATTAGTAATCAAGATGTAAACAATGAGGAATGAATAGAGAGCGTGTCTGAATTATTAGTATGTCCAAGTGGACAAGTTCAGATCATGAGGTTCCTCAATTCATGAACTCAGAACTATAATTTACTTTTTTTTTAATCTTTTTTTTTTCTTTAAGAAGAACGAATAAAAAAATTTATAAGTAAACTTAACGGGGTGAGAATAACGGGTCATATCTTTTCGTTAATGCCGCAGTCATTGTTGTTGCCACCAACGAAATTTGCCCCAGATATACTTCCGTTTCACTACGAATATAGATTGTTGTCCACAAACTAAATAACTTGTGTAGATTGATGAATATAAGATCCGAAATCCTCTTTCTAGTTTTCTCACAATTTTTGCTTTCATTGATACGGTAGTTTTTAAAAGATTGTCAGATAACTTCCCAGTCTTTCCACTCTCAGCAGGAGTCAAACACTCACTTTTAAAATAGGGGAGTAGTTAAGCAGTTAGAACTACTTTCTCCCAGTTGGACAATAACTGTCCATCCTAATTGGACAAAAACTGTATATCCTCATCCTTTTACGATAAGGTTGGACAGTTATTATTTGACTGTACTACCTTATTTTAAATCAGATTCACGGGTTGATTGGATCGAGTCGGCCCACATGGGCGACCCCTGATCTCAAGATTCTTACATCTCCTATTTTGCACGTGGCAGACTAGACCCGAGACAATATTACATCAACTGAATACACACAATTCAAACGACGAATAGTTCGTGCGACCTGTGAGCATAAAGGCTCGCCTTCAAGGTCTTATAAGCCTTATACAGAAATTCAATCACGTACGAAAAGAATCCACTATCAATATGAGGATATTAATACTTACAATACTCCAAACTTTAACTACTCCAGTATTTATTCATCTTATCCTTCATCCTCTTTAAGAGGTGAACTCGAGTTCATATTTAATTTAAGTTTTTATAATCTTCCCTTTCTACTCGAATCTATCTGTTTCGAATCAACTGCTTTCCTAGACATGCACCACATTACCGAATCATACATAGTTATTAGTAACATGCTAAAGTAGCAACATTGATGAAATTTTAAGAAATAGTAAAATATCAAAGGGTATTTAATTGAAAAGTTCAACTTTGACTTTTTAGGTCTTACACAATGAAAAGCAGGGATCATTCTTTCATTAACCCCTTGGTCACATAATACACGTGGTATAAAATAGGTGATACGATGTTCTCACCTTATGCAGATGCAGATGTCTCATTCTAACATCGTATAGACCTTGGTCTAGACATTTTCGATGTCTAGCCCAAGTTTCTCTCTACAACTATCCTCAAACTCATTTTCTCAGAGAGACTCTTGTTTAGTTCCCAAAACAAAATATGGAAGTGATATTTATCTCTTCACATTCCCCGACATAAGAGGAGATTGCTCGTGTGAGAGAGCCAATCTTGTGATTTGTCCGACACATTAAACATTACCACACGCCTTTAAGATATAAATTTAATAATCTTATATTGATGAGAATGTTATAACAAAGTTATTTTACAATACAAATCACATCCTACGTAATCCTAGAGACATAACATGCTTCTCAAACAAGTCTCTAGATATCGCCTTTGTAAAGGAATCAACTACCATTTCACGAGTAGGAATATATTGTAAATTCATTTCTCCACTTGCTACTATGTCTCAGTGTCTTTGGTTTTGTTGTGATACTTAGGATCCTTTGGATATGCGATAGCCGCCTGGCTATTACAATATAAAGTCATGGGACCCTTTGGGTTCTTTGCATTATTCAAATGCTCAAAGAACCTCTTTAACCAGATAGCTTTCCCGCACTGCAGATGCACAAGCTACAAATTTAGATTCCATAGTTGAAAGAGTTATGCATGTTTGTTTCTTACTTTTCCATGAAACTGTACCACCATTCAGCAAAAAAACATAATGGAAAGTGAATTTTCTATCACTTCAATCTTCAGCCTAATCAGCATCCGTGTGGCCTCTTAAAAGAAAATCATATCCACTATTACACAATGAATAATCTGCAGTTTCCTTTAGATATCAAAATGTTCTTTTCACTACCTTCGAGTAATCTCTTCCCTGATTTGATTGATACCTGCTTACCAGACTTATGGCATGATAAACATCTGATCGAGTACACATCATAGCATACATCAGACTTCTAATAGTTGCAAATAGATGTGAATATTGCTTTTCTCAATGGAGAATTAAACAAGGAAATCTACATGGAACAACCTATAGGTATCCATCGGTTTGCAACCATGTAGATTTCCTTGTTTAATTCTCCATTGAGAAAAGTAGTATTCACATCTATTTGATTTAATTCTAAATCTAAACATGCAACTATAGCCAAAAGTAGCCTTACAGAGGTAAACTTTATAATTGGTGAAAAAGCTTTTTCATAATCTATTCCAACTTCTTGAGTAAAACCTTTAGCCACCAGTCAAGCTTTGTGTCTTTCTATTGACCCATCTGATTTATGTTTAACCTTGAGAATCTACTTATTCCCAATAGTTTTATGTCCTTGTGGAAGGTCAACTAGATCCCAGACTTTGTTGGTTTTCATGGACTCTAATTCTTCTTCCATCACTTTTAACCATTTATCCTTTTCAGGACTTGATAAAGCCTCAGTCACAGAGTTAGGTTCATCCAACTCTGTTGGAGATACCAAGAAAACATAATCCTCAATCCAATAAGAGCGTTTAGGTATTCCTTTTCTTGTACTCTTACATAGTTGAAGTTCAGATTCCTCTATAGAAATTTGGGATTCAAAACTTCCACTTGGACTAGGAATCATCTCTTGATCAATTGCCTGATTAAATATATCGGATGACATTATCTAGTCTTCTGAATTCAACATTTCGTACAAAGGCTCATCTTCAATTATATCACTCATTTTTGAAAAAATATTTTCCAAAATTTTGATATATCGTGATTCAATTTCAGTCACACTTCCATCTTCTAATTCATCAATGAATACATATCCTTTGGAGTGTTCTGAGTATCCTATGAAGATACATTTCTTTCTTGTTGGACTTAATACTAAACTCACCCAAACAGTCTTTAATATATGTAACACAACCCCAAGATCGTAGATCATTAGGTTTATTTTATGACTAGTCCAAAGTTTAAAAGGAATGAAAGTTACTAATTTAGAAAGCACTTTATTCAATATATAGGTTGCAGTCAATAATGCATCTCCCCAAAAACAGATAGATAAATTTACTTGTGCCATCATTGACCTTACCATATCCAATAATGTCTCATTCCTTCTTTCAGCCACACCATTTTGTTAAGGTGTGTAAAGAGTAATTAATTGTCTGATTATCCCTTTTTCATTATATAATTCTTCAAACTGCTTTGACAAATATTCATGTCCTCAGTTAGTTCTCAAAACCATTATTCTTTATCTAATTGATTTTAGACTTTGTTTATATATCTTTTAAACCACTCAAATGCTTCATATTTACGAGAAATTAAGTAGACATAACCAAAGCGCGTGAAGTTGTTAATAAATGTAATGAAATATGTGGCGCCAGACCTTGCCTTCACATTCATTGGACCACAAATATCACAATGGATTAATTAAATTGGAAATTCGACTCTTTTAGCCTTCCCAAATAGTTTTCACATAATCTTTCCAGCAAGACAATTTTCATAAGCTGACAATTCAATTTTGTATAAAGGACCTAAATGTCCTTCTTTTGCAAACTTATTCATTCGTTCTTACCCTATGTGACCTAATCTTGCATGCCATGTGATGACATCTATATCATTATTACTTGAAGAATATGTCATTATATAATGGTCAACATAATAGTCATAAGTTGAAAGATTACAATCTAAAATAATGAAACTACCATAACGTAGTCCAAAACCATATAAAACATTACCTAGTCTTATTCTTATACCATTGTGACTAAAAAAACAAATCGAAACCAACATATAAAAGTACTGAGACAAATACTAAGTTTCATTAGATCTCTAGAGTATATAGAACATCATGCAACATCAAGGATCAACCACCATGCAAGTCAATTTGCAAGTGCCTATTCTCTTTACTTTCAGTCTTACATTATTTCCTATCTTAATTCATCTACATCCAAGTGAAACTTAACGAAACTCCACAAGTGCTTCTCTATCCTGACTCACATGGTCGGTAGATCCTAAGTCTATAATCCACATAGTATAAGACTCAATCAGTAAATATATATAACACTTAGAGATGCGTTTAAGAATGCTACATTTTTTGGATCAGTATATTCGCGAGCGAAATGCCCCAAAACTAGGCAATCGTAGCACTTCATTTTGCTTCTGTCCTTTTTCTTACAAAATTATTTTTCATTCTATTTGTGCTTTTTCTCAGAGGGTCCTTCTTCGGTCTCCTTACCCTTTCTTTCTTCTTCCAATTTTTCTTGTGCTTGAAGCCTGAAGATTTTGTACCACTTGATTCAGCCACAAAGGTAGTAGTAATGAATTTAGTAGCACCAAGCCGCTAGTCTTCAAGTTCAACATGTCGCGCAACACTAGAAGAAGTTCTTATACTTTCATCGTGGGTCAAGTTAACCTTTAAATATTCTCAACTATTGGGAATGGACTAGATCACTGCTTGAACCTGTTGCCAACACTTTTAAGTTGTGCTATCATGTTTGACATCATCCTAAGGTGTTGTTTGATGCTTTGATCATGTCACTTTTTGAAACTATCAAACTTGATAGTCAATTGTCTTAGGCAGGTCATAGAAGTACCCCCCATATATTCCTCATAAGTGTTTCCATATAGCATGAGCATTAGGAAATTTCTCACATTTAGGGATCATTTCATCAACCACGGAGCTTACAATGATTCCACATGCAATAGAATCTTTTCTTTTCCAGTCTTTGTAAGTTTTAAGATTTCTCCTGTGTTGAACAGTGTTACCCTCTTCTGATTGATTTATAACATGGTTTATGCCTTCGAGCGCGTTTTGCTCATCTAAAATATACCATATCTTACAACTCCAGATGTCGTAATTGTCACCATTTAGTTTCTCGCATTTTTTTAAGTTAGTAATGATGCTATTTGATGTCATGTATGTAGCTTAGAGACATTTACATAAGTTTATTCATCAGTTATGCATGCGTAATACACATTCAAGCAAATCAATTCTAATAAGAATTTCACATTTGGTGTAAAATCGAAAGGACATTTAAATATCCAATCATCATCCACAATCCAAATATGTAACCAAAATTAGAAACTAATTTCTTTATGTGTATTATACTATGAAGACTTAATCACAATGATTTTCTAAGTCTTAGATCATTATCATATTTCAGTATATCATGAAACATTAAAGATTCAAAATATGATAAAACTCACATATTCATATTAAAGATAGAAACAACATATTACATATGTTTGAATAAGCAAATTAAATGAAGTTACAAGTCATTTGTAATAATATCCTTTCCGCTTAAATTTGCGATAAAGTATATACACACTAAAAGGTTCGCTAGGCCAAACCCTGTGATATACTCTAACCTATCTCTCTCTCCATAGTTCATGAAGGGAATCTATTAATATAGCTAAAGATCTCCAATCTGAGTGATCCACATAATTTTTCAGTTCAATACGCTTTAATTCAAAAGGTTGAATAGAGCTAGCAACTGAAATTGTTGAGGACATCTTAAAAGATTTGAACTCTTTTAGTTTCTTCTCTCTTTCCCTTCGAAGCCCTTTCATTCCTTAACAAGTCTTCTGTCATTCTTGAGACACCACTTTTTATGATCTCTCGTCATCAAACACATGTTCTTCGACAATGTGCGCTTCCACTTTTTTCTGAACTTGACATTTAGAACACTCACTTGGAGTGATTCAAGTTTTTCATGTTCAGCCATATCTGAAATAGGAATTGGGAGTCAGAAATACAGTTAACATACTTTGATGTGACAACACATGTTACAAATTTCTGGGAAAAGGCAAATAGGTCATAAAAAGGCTTGAAGGTATGAATATAACTTTAATAGGATAATATTATTACACAAAACATTCAAGCAATCATAACCTATTCATTTTAAATTCGTTTGGCTATCACCATACTATTCTAAAAAATCAGAAAATGCATAGATTATGAAAAAGAAAAATTAAAGTCAAGAATTTCAACCAAAACAACCCAGAAAAACAAAAACAACAACTGATTCTTAAAAAATATTGTCAAAAATTTGCATTTTTTCAAAAATCATATCTCACTTGATTTTCATCTGATTTTCTATTATAATATGTTTTCAGAAAGTCTTAAACGAGTAGATTGTGATCATAAAAAATTTGGGGCTAAAATTTTGACATGAAAATTTTGAAAATGTCAAAATCAGTTGCAGTTTGTCATTAAAAAATGCAATAAAAAATTGTCAAACTTCAAAAGTCCATATCTCACTCGTTTTTAATCCGATTTTCTATTACGATATGTTTCGGAAAGCTTGAAACGAGCAGAATATGAATTTTAAAGATTTAGGCCCAAAAGATTATCGAACTGAAGTCAAAACAGACCTAAACAAAATTTGCCTTTTTGAAAAATCATCAAAAAATCACCAATCATCAAAATTTCATCTAAAATTCATAATTCGTTGAATTTCAAGGCATTTAACATGAAATATACAACCAATTCAATAATGCTCTGATACTATTTATAAGAAAAATTGATGGGACAAGAAGAATGGATTGTGCCTTTTCGTTAAACCTCAGTCGTTGTTGTTGCCATCAACGAAATTGACCCCAAATCTACTTCCATTTTACTAGAAATGTGGATTGTTGTCCACAAATTAAATGCTTTGTGTAGATTGATGAATATAGGATCCAATTTTTTTTTCCTCATAATTTTTTATTTTATTGGTACAGTAGTTTTCAAAAAATGGGTCAAATAACTTCCTACTCTTTTCACTCTCAACATGAGTCAACTACTCCCACTTAAAATAGAGGAGTGGTTTAAGAAGTTACAACTGTTTTTTTCTAGTTAGACAATAATTGTCCATCCTCTTCCTTCTAGGATAAGGTTTAACAGTTATTATTTAACTGTATCATCTTATTTTTCACGGGTCGGGTTAAGATTGAATCGGATCGATCCATATTGACAGTCTATGATCTCAAAATTCTTACAAAATTTAAGGATTTTCGCTTGAATAAATTAAATCTCACTTCTCAAATAAAAAAAGGTGATTTAAAAAATATATTAAATTATGGATGATCAGAACTTGATTTCATCAATTTGGAGACAGTTTGCTCGTCTAGTTTTACGTTTTCCCTATAACCATGTTGTTGGTATTTATTGGATATTCCATGGATGTATGAAAAATTTGAGATCTTAATGTACAAGGAAATATATTACCTTTATATAGTATAATTCATAAGAGGATTTAGAAGGTAGAGTAGCCTTTTAGGATTTAGAAGGTAGAGTAGTCTCCTATAACGCCTAACAGAAATTGAACTTAATTATCTTATAGAGTGGCATAAAATTTCAATATCTATGATATCATTCATCTTTATGTTGGGTTTAAGTAAAATGTGGTGAATTGGGAGATGAGAATTAGGAAATGTGGGGATACTAACTCTAAGTGAATAAAAAAAAATTATTTCTCCCTCATTGATAAAATAGAAGAAACTTTTTATCCTTATATCAAAAATATTTTTTTTACCTCTCTAAAAGGTTAAGTAAAGGATGCCCCCTCGCACTGTCATGTCATCGTCATCGTTTCTCGGCTTCAAAAAAACAATTTTGATCCATATTCTTTAAGACAAAATTTATTTTTATTTTCATTAATTTTTTCTTGATATTACTTATTAATTAATTTATTAAATTATTTATTAATTAATTAATTTTTATTAATTAATTAATTAACTTTATAAAATTAATTTGAGATTTGCTAAATGGATGTGCTCCTTTTAAACAAATATCTTCTTCCTCTAAAGATGCCATGTCTATTCTAAATAGAATAGTTTGTTCTACACAAGTAACTTTACATCTTTTCATCCCATTTCGTTGACTATAAATAAAGAGGATTACTTCACTTTGGGACATTGAATTTTCTCTTTATTCCGCATACATTTTCTTATAAACAAAGTAAAAATCTTTGTATAATTTTGTTGTTGACTTTTAAGTTCACTGGAATTACTATAATGTGAGGTACCACTACTTTTTTTTAATAGATATATCAATTTTATCTTGGGGGAAAATAATTCATAACCTTGAGTATAGTGAGAGGATTAAATTCCTTAAGGATACAAAGTGAATTATGCGATGTCAAATATTTTTTTTCTTTCCATCTTAAAAGTGTTTTAGTTACCATCTGAACACATGAAATACCACTTTCTACCTCCCTCGTTGATTATTTAGTTTTACGTTTTGTTAGGCTTAAAAATTAGGTTTATATCAATTAACAAAACAGATTTATATTACTTGAACTTCATTTTTTCAGTTGTTTTATTTTGAATCCCCAATGATAATAACAACATACACAGTGAAATTTTATAAAGTAAAATTTGGGAAGGGTAAAATGTACGCAAGCCTTACCACTACTTCATGGAGATAAAAAGGTTATTTTTTTTAATGATCCTCGGCTCAAATGTATCCGCTCTAGGTAAAAACAAATAATAGTTATACAATACGACTAAAACGGATAGAAATGTCAATCCTATATAAGAAAAAATAATAAAAGTAGCAAAATAATCGAAGAGCAATAACAACACAATTATAATAGTACAATTAACTCTGTGATAAGTCTAAAATCATCACAAGGTAAGTCAATATTCTACCCCTACTAAACTTCTACCTTAATCCACGACTCCACTCCTTTCTCTCTAAAGTCATGTCTTCGGTAATATGAAATTGTGTTATATCCTTTCTAATCACCTCTCCCCAATATTCTTTTGGTCTACTCCTACTCATCTGCATAATTTCTAAAAATCTTACCTCTCACACCTTCTAACTAGGCTGACTCACCTCCTCTACACATATCCAAACACCTTAGTCTTGTGTCTCTCATTTTGAATCCCTGATATAGGATTTATTTTAATCTTTTTATTTAAAGTTTTGGCTCCATCATTGACCTGAATTAGTGATAAAAATACATTTTTTTTTTATTAATTCACACATCCTTATTTATCATATTTTCTATTATCTTAATTTTTTTTCTCCAATACCCTGTTCATCTAGATAGATTCCTTTCTATTTTCTCTCCTTTTATTTTTATTCATCCAATATCTGATATTTTCACTCCCTCAATTACTACAATTACTTCATTAATTACAATTTTGAATTTTAAATTTATTCTTTCTCTAGTCAATCGATTTCAACTTCCTCAACATATAGTTTTTCATCTGAAAGTTCATCCATCGGTGCCCTCTTTTTTATTTTGCATATTTAAAGTCCTGATAAATATGAATGATGCTCCTTCCTTTAGCATCGAAATTATCTAGTTAAATTTACCTAATATTAATCGTATTTATAATTTTGGCGATGAAAATAGAATCGAAAATAGATCCAAACAGTTGCACAATTCATTATTAATGACGAATCAAATATTGAGGAAGTCGAACAAGGATGTATTTTCATCTTCTAAAGTGATTGTGGAAAAAAATTAAAAAAAAGGATAGAAAAGTTCTTTTTTTTTTTGCTTCAACCGATCAAATTGTTGATTTTTTTTTTCGGTTTTTATTGTTCATCTTGTTGTGATGCATATAGGTTTAGATTTTTAATGTATATAATCTTTTTTTATTTCTTAAATTAATTTATAATGCCTTTTTTTCAACATTATGGTACATTATATTTTAACTGTGTTCGACATGAATATATTCATCATGATACACTCTATTTATATATCTTGTTTAAATTGATAAGTATTGTATTTTTACTATATACATTAGATAATTAATTATTGCCCATAAGATGTCAGGTTTGAGATAGAGACATTACCGTGTGATAGTCACTATGTATCATATACATTTATTATATTTAAATTTATATATCATGCCAAAAAGATTAGTGCATAATACACATTTATTTGAGAATTTTTTTTTATAAAAGATATATTATACGTATAATTGTTGCTAATAGTATTTTTGTGAATGTGATGAACAACACAGTGATGAGTTAAAATGCATATGATACATGTAATAAAGTTTGAAAAACTGTTAAATCTGATATGTATTGTATATCGTACAAATATTAATTAATTTGATACGTAGTGCTTTAGCTATAGAACACTAGGATTTATGCATCAAGTGTAATTATTGGGTAATGTGCACAAACATAAAACTTTCTAATATTAAATCTGAACAAATATTAGAGGTCGTATATACATACAACAAACAACACTTAGTAGATTATACAATTTGTAATAAATATGTATTAAATAAATAATTAAAAGTGTGCAACACATAGATTTAGATATTAAAATAGATCAAAACTCATGTGTATAAAAAAAAATTAACAAAAGAAAAATCAAATAGTTGGTCTATCAAATTTGTGTCATACATAACTATGAAAATGATATAAATTGATATAGTTATAAAAAATCTTAATGTTTATGTGTCAACTTTCTAGCTGAATAAGTTTGGTGTATGTATTTGATAGTAAAAGACAACGAAATTTATAATAGTTATGTATTAAATACATAATTGTAAACATAATATATATTAATTTGTTTTTCAACGAATTAAGGTCATTATCAAAATTAATATTTGAACATGATATACTGAGTATGATAAAAATGTAATTATCATAATTTGAAACAAAGGCATTAGTAGATTAATTTAAGAAATAAAAATAATTAGATACATTAAAAACTCAAATCAATATGTATCACAAAAAGACGAACTATAAAAAATTTTAAAAAGTTCAATAATTTGATCTGCTAAAAAAAATGATGACGTAATCCTTCTATACTTTCTTCTTTGATTTTTGTATCAATTCTCATAGCTTTTTTTCACTTTTAACAGTGGTTCCATTCATGTATCTCAAGCCAAATCTTTTACCGGAGCCATTAGCAACTCAACCTTTTCCTCCCTTTGTTGGACATTTTTTTCACAGACGACCTTTGAAGTCAAAAAATGCATCTTTCTTTGACTAATTAGATAGTCACAATACTAAAAGATAGAATATCATTTGTATGTATCAGAAATTTGTAGATGAAAACATAAAAATAAAAATTAAAAAATTGTTAATTGATGACTTAAAAGAGAAATAGAAGATAACAAGAAAATTTATTATGACTTAGGATAGATTGATGAGAACAAATTTGAAATTTAAATTGTTTGAAGTTCCTAAAATTTTAAAAGACATTAATATCAATTTGTTTTTACTTGATTTGTGGAACAAACATTTAACTTTATCTTTAATTTTCTTTTAAACTTAATAGACAAGTTTAATAATGTATCACCATTTAGGTATATAAACAACTGTTATGTATTTCGATGACATAAATTTAAATGTTTTTTTTTATAAATTAAAAAAGAATAAAAATAGAATATCTTAATGAAATTTATGTATGTTATACAAAAATAAAAGCCAAACATATTGTCTTGGAGCACATGCTCGTAGGACCAGAATGAGTATATGCCTAAACATTCCAATCACTAGATTTTGTATTAAAATTATCTCCTAGAGTTGTTAGTTGAAGACAAAGTTTGATTATAATGGGGACAAAGGTGCACATGCAACCAGTGTTACTAACAAAGAGAATGATTTCTTTCTTCATTTTTTCTATTTTTTTTTAAATAAGACTAAGTTTAATATATCATAAGATAATTTAATTTAAATATAGAATCGGTTTTGTATTGATTTGAAATTTAATTGAACGATTACTTCACACAATTAATTACTACTATATTTTGCAATTACCCATTTAACTCTTTATACTTTGTCATAGAATCTTTTCCACTACTCCCCGTATTTGTCGTGTTTTTAATTTACAAGTTATTAAAAAAAATATTTTTTTTAGTTGTCATAATTTTCACTTTGAAAGTCAAACATTATAAATTTTGACTAATATTCTAAAATATATCTTTTATATTATATTGATATGAAAAAAATTACAAGTTATTGTACTTTTCATATAGTTTTGAAATATCTAAATTTTTAATTTATATATGTATACAACTAATATAATTTAATTTAACTCTGAAAGTTAGTTAAATTAACTCTCAAAAAATGCTATAGGACACCTAAAGGCAAGGAAAAAGAGTGAGTATCAATTAGGAGATATGTTTAACTATTTTACCCTTATTTATATTTTAAGTTATAACTTCTCTGCATTGAATATTTATCGTCTTTATGTGCCATAATTTAGGTATTTGTAATTTTTAAGAACAACTAAGAGTAAAATGGAAAAATAAATAATTTTGTCTTGGTTTTTCTAAAATGAAAAGTATTTTGAGACAAAAGGGTATTAAGTTACTACTCCCTTCATCTCAAATTATTTGTAATGATTTTTAAAAATAATTATCTCAATTATTTGTCACTTTGGAAGTTAAACATAAAATTATTTTTTTCTCATTTATAGTTAGTGGTAGTTGTTTTTAATACTATAAGTACCTCAATAGAGTAAATTTTTAATCAAAAGTTATTAGTATATTTTAAGAGATAAGTAAAGATAAAATTGAGAATCTCCTTATAATAAGTGTTTTCTTAAGGAACGTTCACAAAAAAAACACAATAAATAATTACAAAACATAAAATTGAATATTTTCTTTGTTTACTTTTAGTTTTTCATTATTCTAAAAAAAAATTATTGATTTTACTTGTTATTTTTAACACAGTAAGAAAAAAATACTTATTTTATTTTTATTTTACTTTCAACATTACTTACCTATTATCCAAATCATTTTTCATCAGTAGCATAGCCTCATGTGGTGAAGAATGGTCAGGCGAACACCCTTCATTAAAAAAATTATAATATGTGTATAAAAAATTATACAAAATGTATAGGTTAAAAATTATTTTTCATATATATATATATATTGTATTGATTTCCATGGTTGCATCAGTCAACATATGTATTGATATAAAATATTTATATTAATTATTATATTTTATGAGACACACAAATTCAAATAAATATTTAGAGGTCGTTTAGTAGAGTGTCTTAAAAAAATATTTATTATCTTTGTGTATTATTTGTACCTTGTTTGGTACTCTTTTTTAATCTATATATAACTAATGCTTCATTAGTCGGACTCAGGAGTAATATAGGTTCAATTCAGACATCTGATCTCAAATCTATAGTTAGATTACGAGTCAAGAGTTGAAATTGAATTTCAAATTAAATATCGAGTTTGAATCTCAAATCAACAATCGAGGTTGAATGTCAACGTTTAATTTTGATTCAGAAGTTGGATCCTAATTAGGTGGTTATGTTGAATCCTGATTTAGATATCGAAATCAAACTCCAATTTGGATGTTAGATACCGAATTAGGAGTCAAAATTTGATTCGTAGTCGAAAGTCGGAAATAAACATAAAAATATCCAGCTTGTACATAAATATGGTGACAGGGATGTAAGGAAACTTATAATCCAGCGCCAAAAGTAAAAATTTTTTATCAATAAGGAGCTTTAAAATAAATAAATTTATATTCACTGCTTTTACATGTTCACGTCATAGATTTGATGAGATATTTCAGAGAAATTTATATTAAGTTTGTGTATAAAATCTGCGGTTCAATGTTTAATTTGGTCCAATCATTTGGGCTGTTACAAAAAACAAAACTGAACACTCAACATAGCGGGTACCACCTAAGTACCATTCAGTGGGCCCATTGGCTAGAGGGCAACCGACCATATTGACGTTACAGAGGCATTAAAATTTGTTGACACGTAGTTTGGTCCAATTAAAACTGAAAGTTCTCATTATATTGGCGATGCGTGTCAAATATGTATTGTATTACCTTATAGATTAGGTGGGTCAATTTGTAATACATGATTCAAATTAGAAAAAATTATGTCAAATGATAAATATCTAATGACTTTTCAGGTTATTTTTGTATTTTCGTGATTATTTTATCAGTTTGAGTATGTGCATAGTGATTTGGGGTTATTTTTGACTTGTTGCTACTGTTTGTATTGTGGTTGGATGAACCGTTTGACGTTTATACAACTTTTTGAGTCAAACGGAAGATAATCACTCAAATAAATTTTCAGGCAAAGTCCTAGTAAACGACCTCGGAATGAAATTTTGATGGTTTCATCAGCTTTGAAACGGCCAAATTAGGCTGGAGCATGTCTGGTGCAATTATATCGAGCTTTGCAAATTTATCCTCCGGAATGGGTCGATAGTTGACTTTAGGTAACGTCCTTGATAAACATGCTCAAATAAAAATTTTGACCGCACCGTTGGATTCGAAACACCAAGTTTGGTCTAGGAGAACCTTTCGTTCAGTTTCCAAGGCTTCCGGGTGTATTTTAGTGCCTTTGATATATTTCGATATTGGGAAGTGGGACTCACATTAGAATAAAACAACCTCCGATGGGAATTTTGACTATACCGTTGAGTCCAGAATGTTATTTTCATTCAGATTTCATATATGAATTGTATTTTTGCGACTCCGAATGAGGTCAAAACATTGAAATTAAGTTTGACCCCGGGTAGGGTACTGGATGGATGTGGCAACGACATCATTTCGTTGTATCATCACCGGCTCATAAGTGATGGTTGTCGGTTAGAGAAACTCCCAGTTAGGTTCTACACTAATAGTACTCTGATGTTGATGTGATGGTATGAGTCTTGATGGATGTTGATGATTTATTGTCTACCCTTTATCCTTGTCCTAGACGGGCATTGGTCCTTTGAGTGAGTTGAGTCGAGTTTCCTTGAGATGAGTCTGATGTATTGTTGATATTGAGATGAGATGTTGATGGGCCATTTGTCTACTCTTTATTCTTGCTTTAAATAGACATTTGATATTCTAATGGAGTGTGATGTTGAGCTGATGTTATTCCTATATTATTCTACCTGTTTCTGTTTCATTTAGCTATTTTACATACTAGTACATTCCACGTACTGATGTCCCCTTTTGGATTGCATCGTTTTATGATGCAGAGGCAAGTATTAGATATCATCGACATGTGCTTCGTTGAGGATCTATTCGCATTCAGATGATTGGTGAGACCTCCTTGTTTTCGGAGGATTTCTATATTATTATTATTATTATTATTATTATTATTATTATTATTATTATTATTATTATTATTATTATTATTATTATTATTATTATTATTATTATTATTATTATTATTATTATTATTATTATTATTATTATTATTATTATTATTATTATTATTATTATTATTATTATTATTATTATTATTATTATTATTATTATTATTATTATTATTATTATTATTATTATTATTATTATTATTATTATTATTATTATTATTATTATTATTATTATTATTATTATTATTATTATTATTATTATTATTATTATTATTATTATTATTATTATTATTATTATTATTATTATTATTATTATTATTATTATTATTATTATTATTATTATTATTATTATTATTATTATTATTATTATTATTATTATTATTATTATTATTATTATTATTATTATTATTATTATTATTATTATTATTATTATTATTATTATTATTATTATTATTATTATTATTATTATTATTATTATTATTATTATTATTATTTATTATTATTATTATTATTATTATTATTATTATTATTATTATTATTATTATTATTATTATATTATTATTATTATTATTATTATTATTATTATTATTATTATTATTATTATTATTATTATTATTATTATTATTATTATTATTATTATTATTATTATTATTATTATTATTATTATTATTATTATTATTATTATTATTATTATTATTATTATTATTATTATTATTATTATTATTATTATTATTATTATTATTATTATTATTATTATTATTATTATTATTATTATTATTATTATTATTATTATTATTATTATTATTATTATTATTATTATTATTATTATTATTATTATTATTATTATTATTATTATTATTATTATTATTATTATTATTATTATTATTATTATTATTATTATTATATTATTATTATTATTATTATTATTATTATTATTATTATTATTATTATTATTATTATTATTATTATTATTATTATTATTATTATTATTATTATTATTATTATTATTATTATTATTATTATTATTATTATTATTATTATTATTATTATTATTATTATTATTATTTATTATTATTATTATTATTATTATTATTATTATTATTATTATTATTATTATTATTATTATTATTATTATTATTATTATTATTATTATTATTATTATTATTATTATTATTATTATTATTATTATTATTATTATTATTATTATTATTATTATTATTATTTATTATTATTATTATTATTATTATTATTATTATTATTATTATTATTATTATTATTATTATTATTATTATTATTATTATTATTATTATTATTATTATTATTATTATTATTATTATTATTATTATTATTATTATTATTATTATTATTATTATTATTATTATTATTATTATTATTATTATTATTATTATTATTATTATTATTATATTATTATTATTATTATTATTATTATTATTATTATTATTATTATTATTATTATTATTATTATTATTATTATTATTATTATTATTATTATTATTATTATTATTATATTATTATTATTATTATTATTATTATTATTATTATTATTATTATTATTATTATTATTATTATTATTATTATTATTATTATTATTATTATTATTATTATTATTATATTATTATTATTATTATTATTATTATTATTATTATTATTATTATTATTATTATTATTATTATTATTATTATTATTATTATTATTTATTATTATTATTATTATTATTATTATTATTATTATTATTATTATTATTATTATTATTATTATTATTATTATTATTATTATTATTATTATTATTATTATTATTATTATTATTATTATTATTATTATTATATTATTATTATTATTATTATTATTATTATTATTATTATTATTATTATTATTATTATTATTATTATTATTATTATATTATTATTATTATTATTATTATTATTATTATTATTATTATTATTATTATTATTATTATTATTATATTATTATTATTATTATTATTATTATTATTATTATTATTATTATTATTATTATTATTATTATTATTATTATTATTATTATTATTATTATTATTATTATTATTATTATTATTATTATTATTATTATTATTATTATTATTATTATTATTATTATTATTATTATTATTATTATTATTATTATTATTATTATTATTATTATTATTATTATTATTATTATTATTATTATTATTATTATTATTATTATTATTATTATTATTATTATTATTATTATTATTATTATTATTATTATTATTATTATTATTATTATTATTATTATTATTATTATTATTATTATTATTATTATTATTATTATTATTATTATTATTATTATTATTATTATTATTATTATTATTATTATTATTATTATTATTATTATTATTATTATTATTATTATTATTATTATTATTATTATTATTATTATTATTATTATTATTATTATTATTATTATTATTATTATTATTATTATTATTATTATTATTATTATTATTATTATTATTATTATTATTATTATTATTATTATTATTATTATTATTATTATTATTATTATTATTATTATTATTATTATTATTATTATTATTATTATTATTATTATTATTATTATTATTATTATTATTATTATTATTATTATTATTATTATTATTATTATTATTATTATTATTATTATTATTATTATTATTATTATTATTATTATTATTATTATTATTATTATTATTATTATTATTATTATTATTATTATTATTATTATTATTATTATTATTATTATTATTATTATTATTATTATTATTATTATTATTATTATTATTATTATTATTATTATTATTATTATTATTATTATTATTATTATTATTATTATTATTATTATTATTATTATTATTATTATTATTATTATTATTATTATTATTATTATTATTATTATTATTATTATTATTATTATTATTATTATTATTATTATTATTATTATTATTATTATTATTATTATTATTATTATTATTATTATTATTATTATTATTATTATTATTATTATTATTATTATTATTATTATTATTATTATTATTATTATTATTATTATTATTATTATTATTATTATTATTATTATTATTATTATTATTATTATTATTATTATTATTATTATTATTATTATTATTATTATTATTATTATTATTATTATTATTATTATTATTATTATTATTATTATTATTATTATTATTATTATTATTATTATTATTATTATTATTATTATTATTATTATTATTATTATTATTATTATTATTATTATTATTATTATTATTATTATTATTATTATTATTATTATTATTATTATTATTATTATTATTATTATTATTATTATTATTATTATTATTATTATTATTATTATTATTATTATTATTATTATTATTATTATTATTATTATTATTATTATTATTATTATTATTATTATTATTATTATTATTATTATTATTATTATTATTATTATTATTATTATTATTATTATTATTATTATTATTATTATTATTATTATTATTATTATTATTATTATTATTATTATTATTATTATTATTATTATTATTATTATTATTATTATTATTATTATTATTATTATTATTATTATTATTATTATTATTATTATTATTATTATTATTATTATTATTATTATTATTATTATTATTATTATTATTATTATTATTATTATTATTATTATTATTATTATTATTATTATTATTATTATTATTATTATTATTATTATTATTATTATTATTATTATTATTATTATCTAGCTTGAGTTCGTACTTTACTTTCCTTGAGTTGGGTAACCATGGCCTGTTGTGGTACCATCTAGATGTTAGAGGTAGAGGCTTCATAGACATTGAATAGAGGATATGTTCCCCGAAGACTTACCGGGCATCCCTCCTGAAAGAGAGGTGGACTTCGGCATAGATCTTCTTTCGGATACTCAGTCTATCTCTATTCCTCCTTATCGTATGGCGCCGGTAGAGCTGAAAGAATTATAAGAGCAGTTAAAGGATCTGTTGGAGAAGGGTTTCATTCAGCCTAGTATATTGCTGTGGGGTGCTCCAGTGTTGTTTGTAAGAAAGAAGGACGGAACTCTTCGGATGTGTATTGATTACAAGCAACTGAATAAGGTGACCGTTAAGAATAAATACCCATTGCCCAAGATTGATGACTTGTTTGATCAACTTCAAGGGGCTACTCATTTCTCAAAGATTAATCTTCGTTTGGGGTATCACCAGTTGAAGGTTAGGGAGTGTGACATTCCCAAAACAGTTTTTCGGACGAGGTATGGGCACTTTGAGTTTGTGGTGATGTCATTTGGCCTAACCAATGCTCCGGCCATGTTTATGGACCTAATGAATCAGGTGTTTAAGCCATTCCTTGACAGTTTTGTGGTGGTCTTCATTGATGATATTCTCATCTACTCACGAAGTGAGCAGGAGTACGAGGAACACTTGAGGATGGTTCTCCAAACTTAGAGGGAGAAGAAATTATATGCCAAGTTTTACAAGTGTGAATTTTGGTTGCGCGAAGTGGCTTTCCTTGGTCATGTGGTGTACGATGATGGTACCAAGGTGGATCCGAAGAAAACTGAGGCCGTGAAGAATTGGCCTAGACCATTGACTCCTTCAGATATTCGCAGTTTCCTTGGGTTGGCTGGGTATTACTAGAGGTTTGTTGTAGGGTTTTCATCTATTGCATCTCCATTGACTAAGCTGACCTCGAAAAAGGCCAAGTTTGTGTGGTCGGATGAATGTGAGCGCAGTTTTCAGACTTTAAAGGATCAGCTTACATCGGCTCTCGTCTTGACTTTACCAAATGGTTTGGAGGGATTTGTGGTGTATTGTGACGCCTCACAGATCGGATTGGGTTGTGTGCTTATGCAACATGGTAAGGTAATAGCGTATGCATCAAGGCAGTTGAAGGTGCATGAACGTAATTACCCAACGCATGACCTTGAATTGGCGACGGTATTTGGAGACATTACTTGTATAGGGTTCATGTTGATGTATTCACCGATCACAAGAGTTTGCAACATATATTCACTTAGAGAGATATCAATTTAAGGCAAAGGAGGTGGTTGGAACTCCTAAAGGATTACGACATGAGTTTCTTGTATCATCCTGGCAAGGCCAATGTTGTAACCGACGCTCTCAGCAGGCTGTCTGTGGGAAGTGTGGCGCATGTTAGGGAAGGAAGGAGTTGGCAAGAGATATTCACCGATTAGCTAGGTTGGGTGTCATATTGGTTGATTCGAGCGATGGTGGTATTCGTGTTCAAAACGGGGCAGAATCTTCCGTCGTGAGTAATGTAAAGGCTAAGCAATATTTAGACCCATCGTTACTTGAATTGAAGAGGTTGGTTTCTAAAAGGGAGATCGAGGTGTTCTCCTAAGGGGGAGATGGTGTACTCCGGTACCAAGACCGACTTTGTGTTCCAGATGTGGATGACCTTAGAAGGGTGATTATAAGTAAGGCCCACAACTCTCATTATTCAATCCACCTGGGGTCTACTAAAATGTATTGGGATTTGAAAGAAGTGTATTGGTGGCATGGTATGAATAAAGACATCGCTAAGTTCGTATCCGAATGCTCGAGTTGTCAACAGGTGAAGGTAGAGCACCAAAAGCCCGGTGGCTTGGCCCAAGACATTGAGATCCCCACATGGAAATGGGAAGATGTGAACATGGATTTTATGGTTGGTTTGCCTCAGACTCGAAGGCATTTTGATTCCATTTGGGCTGTCGTGGATCGGATGACGAAGTCAGCTCATTTCCTACCGGTCAAGACTACCTTCGGCGCCGAGGATTACGCAAGGTTGTATATCCAGGAGTTGGTGAGGTTGCATGATGTCCATTATATCGGATCGTGGTACCCAATTCACTTCCCACTTTTGGAGGTCTTTTCAAAAGGGACTTGGGACTAAGATTAAGTTGAGCACTGCTTTTCATCCTCAAATCGATGGCCAAGCGGAATGGACTATTCATACCCTGGAGGATATGTTGAGGGCTTGTGTATTGGAGTTTAAAGGAAATTGGGATGACCATCTTCCACTCATTGAGTTCGCTTATAATAATAGCTTCCATGCTAGCATTGGTATGGCACCGTTTGAAGCTTTATATGGGAGAAGGTATAGATCACTGGTGGGGTGGTTTGAGTTTGGAGGGATGGATCTAGTTGGTCCAGATTTGGTGATGGAGGCTATGGATAAGGTGAAGGTGATTAGGGAAAGGTTGAAAGCAGTCCAAAGTCGTCAAAAGTCTTATTCGGATGTTAGGAGGAGGGGTCTTGAGTTTCATGTCAGTGATTGGGTTTATGTGAAGGTTTCACCGATGAAGGGTGTTATGCATTTAGGTAAGAAGGGCAAGCTAAGCCCCTGAAATGTTGGCCCTTATGAGATTGTTGAGCGAATCGGAGGTGTGGCTTATAAGTTGGAGTTGCCTTCGGATTTGAGTTCCATTCACCCGGTCTTTCATGTGTCCATGTTGAGGAGGCTAGTTGGTTATCCTAGCACCATTGTGCCATTGGAAGGGATTGAGGTTGAAGAAAATTTGTCTTATGAGGAAGTGCCGGTGGAAATCTTAGATAGACAAGTGAAGCGGCTTCGTAACAAGGATGTGGCTTCGGTGAAGGTACTTTGGAGAAATCAACATGTGGAGATTGCTACTTGGGAGGCGGAGCTGGACATGGTGAAGCGATACCCTCATCTTTTCTGATCTACTCAAGCCTAAGGTATTAGGATTCTTCCTTATCCAATGGTGCCATTCCCTGCTCTCTTGAGTCTCATGACATGATATGCATACATGTGCGCAAAAAGGATTTTTTATAATGGTTTGAATGACTTGAATACGATTTTGATGTGAGCTAGAGGTTTTGAAATAATGATTTGAATAATGCTTGTGATACGATTTTGGGATAATGAACTATGCATTGTATCTTATGTTGGGTGTTTCATGCTCTAAATCAAGCCTTTCAAGCCTTGTTTTGCACATTCGGGGACGAATGTTCCCAAGGGGGAGATGACGTAAGGACTCGGATTTTTCTAGTGGCGTTTTCCAAATGTCTTGGAATTTCCCAAGTGAACTGCTAGGCATCACTCCACGGAGGGCCTACACGGGCCGTGGGAAGCCACACAGACCGTGTGGCCTCCCGTGAAGGGACACTTGGTCCAGTTCATGGTTGGGACAACTTTGAGAGGGTAGGAAACTTGGCCAAGTGAGGGCACACGACCACTCACACGGTCCTTGTGATGTGTCACAGGCCATGTGGCTTTCCGTATGACTCAACGCATAAAATTATTCTAAGTATAGAAGTACTGTCTCGTAACTTCGTCGTGCGAAAATTATTTGAATTACCTTCCCACGGTCGATAAGGACGGCCTGTGTGGATTCATATAGACCGTGTAGTCATCCGTGTGGTACCCCTTAGCTCCGTGTGAAATTCTTCTGCAAACTCTCTAAGTATGGGGGCATGGCCACTGTTCACGGTCCGTGTGGCGCTTCACAGACCGTGTGGACTTAACGGTTCCAATTTTGGTCCGTTTCATCAATGAAGGTTATGTAAATTCAGTTTATTTTAGTCATGAATTATGACCGTTTACCTATCCTAAACCCTTAACTCAACTGAAACCCGTCCCCTCTTAATTCATTCTTCTAAAACCTTCTATCCCTCACATGATCACCTCCCTATTCCTCTCTATACTCCCCCCACAAGGATCAAAGCTAGGGTTCTATTGGAGTTCAATTCAAGCCTAATTCATCCCTCAAATTCAGCTTCTCAATCAAGGTATGTGGGATTGATCCTTGGTCCCTTTCAATCAAGAAAACCCCAAAGATCTGCCAATCTATTTTCATAAATTTTAGTTTACTTTAAATATGAGATTTCATTATTTGATTTTATTAAATCTAATTAGTGTATGGGTTGTATTTTACCTAAGATTTCAATTCATTTTGATTACTAATATGATGATCTACATTGAGTTATAAAGTATGAACATGCATGTCCTCTTTGAAGTTGATTTATGCATGGGTGATCTATACTACGATTTATATGTGGATTTAATTATGGATTTACTCAATCTTATATTGTGATATTGATTTTGACTTGAATCTGTGTTACCCATGCTATCCTCACATCATGCATTGCATTGCATTCATGAATATTGATATATGTAAATTATGTAGCGGGTTAAAGCCAAGTATGGCTTATGAATGATTTGATAAGATATTGGCTATGACAAAAAGGTGATCACCGGTATGTCTATGATTCTGGCTCATTGAGCAATATGGGTGCTTGTACCATTATATATTTGTGAATGAGCTATTTCCTGCATGAGCATTTACAAGCATGAACTATGATTTGGCATTTTAAGCCTAAATGTGTATCGAACGTCTTGAAATGTACATTGCATTTTCTGAAAGCATGTATATGTATAAGTATTCAAGTGGGATGTCATCGATTTAACACCGATGGATTAGGGGTGTTAGGGCTATCTCCAAGGGCCCTCTCCCTTTCTTTGAACTATGTGCCAACATAGGAATGTAAGTCATTACCAAAATGACCGGGTCGTAAGGAATGGTTATACGTATATGAAAATCTGATATGAAATGTAAAGAGAAATGCTGAAAAGCCTTCCGAAATGGTGAGTTCCATAAAGAAGGTGACCATTGACGGAAATGGTGATTGCCATAAGGTGTGATATAGATTACCTTTGGCAAGTAGTCTTCTCCTACCGATGGGAGGTCTTTATCGGACTAATTCATGTAATAGCCCGCATGGATTTGATTTGTCGGTTATAGTCCATCCCAACTATATATGAGCATTATTGCATTTTATGCATCATAAATTTCATGACATCTTGTATATATATTTCCATTGAATATACAATTCTTCTATAGTATGTACCTTTGTCATCTAACATTGAAATGCAGGGTTGGTGAGTCATACGCATTGCATGCCCGCATACTTAGTACATTCAAACGTACTAACACATACTCTATGCCTACATGATTTTACCATGTAAGGGTCGAGCACTTTGATTACCAACAGGTTGATGAATAGTCCAATCCCGGAGTATACTGTGGTGAGTCCCGTCTTCCGAGGACAAGCCAACTATCTTTCTTTAGTGCTATTACAGAATGTTCTTCTTCATTGAGGGTGAGCCCAAAACTTGCCCTGGCCCCCGTTCCTTTGTCTAGAGGCATTTGTTGGACACCATGTAAACTCTTCTTCAATCTGTTTGTTATGACTAGTGTATTGCTTACATATTACTGGAATGAATCATGAGAAACTCCAATTTGACTATATAAATATATGTGTTTGAGTGCTATTCTCGAACCGATGATGTGGATATAGATACTTGAGGCTTGTTTGGGGACTCTCGGGTCCCCATTCGCCATGTCACACCTAGGCCCTAACCCGGGTCGTGACAGCTCTAAAAATCAACCGAGACCATTTTCCCACTTAATTTTCATGCTTATCGCATATCCAGTCTCGAATTTTCCATATGAGGATAGGAAGACACGTTATGTGCATATCTCTCCTCTAGGAGTGATTTGGTAATTTTACTGGGTGTTACATGAACAAGGTCAAAAGGAGGCTTTCACCCCAATTGGAGAATCATACACTAGCTTATTTCAGAAATTAATGTAATTAAGGTTGGTTGAAACTATCGTTCCGCAATTTTTCAATCCAAACATAAGAGGGTTTGATCCAACTATTATATGTGAGTATCACTCTAACACTCCTGTTCATAGCACCGAAAATTGTTGGACCTTAAAGAGGGTCATTGAAAAGCTAATCAATGGCAAAGTAATTGTGATACATAATGAAGAAGCACCAAATGTCACCAATTATCCGCTTCCTGCTCACAACAATGATCATGTTGTTGGAATGATAAACACTCATATGGAATGTGAACCAATGGATAGAGAGGGAGTTGGAAGTATCCCTTCAAAGGAAGAGTCGAGCATGGTTTCAGAATCTGTACAAGGGAGACCATTGATTGTGAAAGGTGCAAATTCAACACCTGGAGGCTTAAGAAAACCAATATTATACGTTCTTGGAGCTATAAAAGGAGAAGCATCATTGAATGGGCCAAAACTATATGTTCCTGGAGGATTTCGAAATGCTTATCTAAGCCAAGATAGTTTAAGAATGACAAAAGAGACAGTGGTAATAAAATTTGCAAAACAACTCCCAATCACAAGCATGAAAACTGTCCCATGAATTCATCTTCGAAAATCATTCTATCTTTGTTTGCCGCCTCAAGAACAAAACCACCATGACATACAAGGGAAAAGAGATCGCCGAGGAGATTAACGAAGCAGGTGGTATGACTCATTCTGGACGGCGTTATGCTCCAGAGGAACTAAGAGGATCCAAGCACGGCAAAGAAAGTTAGTTGCCGGTAAAAAAACCTATCACTGAAGAAGAGGCTGAGGAGTTCTTAAAAAAGATGAGGGCTCAAGACTATTCTATTATCGACTAGTTAAGAAAAACCCCTTCCCAAATCTCCTTGCTATCATTACTCTTACATTCCAAAGAGCATCGCCAAGTATTGATTAAAATTCTAAATAAGGTGCGCATCTCCGATACCACGGTAGGTCACTTAGAAAAGATAGCCAGTAGGATATTTGAGGTAAATAGAATTGCATCCACCGATGATGAATTGCCTTTTGAAGGGTCTAGGCACAATAAAGCTCTACATCTAACCATAAAATGTGAAGAACATTATGTGAAGAGGGTCCTCGTTGATGGGGGATCAGGTGTCAATATTTGTCCTCTTTCCACATTACAAAGTTTGAAGATTAACACTGATAGAATTCACACGAACAATGTGTGTATGAGCATTTGATGGAGCAAAATGAGACACATTTGGTCAAATTTACTTAACCGTGACAATTGGACCGATAGAGTTTGGAATTACTTTTCAAGTAATAGACATGGACACCTCTTACAACCTACTCTTGGGAAGGCCATGTATCTACATGGCTAGAGCTGTACGATCTACTTTGCACCAGATGGTCAAATTTGAACATGACTAACATGAAATTATTATCTATGGTGAAGAATACCTCGTGATATATTGAGACCCTTCCACACCATGCATCGAGGCCAAAAAACCGCCATTGCTAGCATTTGGTTGGGTATGTCATGCATTTGCATCTATATATATGTATTCACGATATATAATGCTCGAGCATACCATGCATATTTGATCACTAGGAGGTTGCTTATTGGCCATTAAGGCTACTTGAGTTTTCGTTACAAGTGGTATTTCTATTAACATTTTTACTACGGTTATCTATAATTTTACTTTCTGCCTTACATACCAGTACATGTTTATTCGTACTGACGTCCCTTTGCCTGGGGATGCTGCATTTTATTTTGTGCGTGCAGGTTCAGGTAGGGGTTCTGATTTACCCCTCCACTAGGAGCCCTGTTCAGCGGTGAGTTGGTAAGCTCCACCTCTTCCTGGAGCTTTCACAGGATGCTTACTTTTGTTGTACAGTTAGGTATAGTCGGGGCCCTGTCCTAACAGTGTTAGTGATTCTCTTAGAGGCTATTCTGGACATGTTATTGTGGGTCGGTTCTTTTGTGCCTTTTAGTCTCCAGTCATCAGATTGGCATGTATATATAGTGTGTTCCTGTAACTCTATTGTTGCAGCCTTGTCGGCTAACTAGCACTCTATCGTTTTGGTCTACCTATCTTGATGTACATGAGTTACTAGTTGACCAGGTCATGATCTAAAATGTCCAGGCTTAGTCTTTTAGACGTCATGCTGCCCGATTTTCTTCTGGTCCCTATTTTAGTTAACTAGCATGTTTAGTGGCTTACCCGACCAATAACGGTATCGGGTGCCAGTCGCGCTTCCCCTCTCTTTGGGGCGTGACACTTTTCCCCTCTTCAAGTGATAAGTTTTTCTCATAAAGTTATGACTCCTCGCATCACCCCATTGTACTTGTGTTGAGTTTCTTCGCTCAAGATCTCGTGTCAAGTGTTAAAGGAAAAGTTGCAAAATTCACTAACAGCTTTCCAATAGTAAAGCAATAGGCATACACAACCAATGAAGTACAATTGTAGATTAGTTGAGATAAGTGAAACGTTTAAAGAAAAGGTGTCATTGCAAGTTCCCTTAGGGGAAGATCACTAAGGCAAAGGAGGGCCTATTAAACAAGAGGATTTGCGCAACATGCGCAAACTAATATTGGATCAAAGCCCTATATTGAGAGCATCCATAAAGATAAGGATGGCCTTTAAAGTGCTTTCAAGCGACTTGGTCAATCACCAATGACGTTAATCTTCCAAGCCGGGCAGATCTTATGACAAGTCAAACCTCACAGGATCAAGACCACAAATCAACCATCATTTAGAAAATCTAACGAATCATTCTTTGTTTAGACAGGTACGAGAAAATCTTGTAGATAGTTTCTGAGAGACAAGCGCCAAGAGGTAAGTTCTCAAATCTTGGTGTTCTATCTAATATGCATATAATCAAATCATTGTTAGTTCACTTTATCATTGTTAATTCACATTAGAATTAGTAAAAAGGACCCTTGTTTTCCTAGTAAAACTGAGGCATATTATATTATATTTTATTTCCAAGAAAAAAGTAAAATAAAATAAGAAACACTTTATTCTTCTTAGGACACGAACCCTCATAATATTGGTACATGTCTTCACAGGGTATAATCGTCCCCTGGTTGCATTTAGGACACAAACCCTCATAATATTCGTACATATCTTCACAGGGTACAATCATCCCTGTTGCATTTAGGGCACAAACCCTCATAACATTCGTACATGTCTTCACAGGGTACAATCATCCCCTAGTTGCAAGACAAGTAGAATAGATAAGATCCTATATTGTTTCATTTCAGTTTTATTATCTTCAATCTAATAATAGGAGTCACGAACCAGAATCTCGACAAGACTCAACTCTCTAATCCATCCATCCATCCATCCATCTTTGTATCCATTTGAACTACACATGACCTGATTCTCTTAAAACCCGAGATATGTAGGCTGCCCAAAACCAGGTGTAACGCCCGGTAAAATTTCGAAAATACCCCTAGAGTGAGGGTATGCGCGTAATGCATCTTTCGATGCTCATATGGCAAATCCAAGGCCAGATTTGTAATCAACATGAAAAATTGAGTGAGGAAATGGTCTGGGACAATTTTTAGAGCGACCCGATCAAAAGATAATTTTTCGATATGAAGCGTAAAATAGTGTTAGTACGCGACAGGGGCGCTCGCGCACCTATCGCGGACCAGCACTTATATTCTTTTGAAAATTTTTGATGGGATGGAGAAAACTCATTCAAAAATACTTTTCTGAAAATACACTGTTCGCATATGAAGCGTAAAATAGTGTTAGTACGCGACAGGGGTGCGTCGCGCACCCATCACGGACCAACACTTATATTCTTTTGAAAATTTTTGACGGGATGGAGAAAACTCGTTCAAAAATAATTTTCTGAAAATACACTGTTCGCGACCAGTCCGCATCGCGGACTGTGTCTTTTTTGAGTTGAAATTTTTTAAATCATTATGAGGGGCATTCCGATCAATTCCCACCCCTCCTAAACTCTATACACGATCTAATAAGGTCGTTTCGACGTGAAAAAGGGTCTAAGACCCCCATTCTAAGTCATATTCCAATACATTACTAAGACTAGGGCTTGAGGAGAGAAGAGAAGATCTTGAATTGAGAGATTCGAGGAGAGGTCCTTGAAGTGCTTGGTTGATAGCTGCATTCCAGGTATGTAAGGTTAAACTAAAAGATGGGATTGTTCTCTCATGTGCCCCATAGAGGTCATTATTGAGTTGATGATTGAGGAGTCTACATGCATGAATACTTGAGGGTTTTTCTTGAAAAATTGATTTGAAATTACATGTTTTCTATGTTAATGATCATCATACTATTTGTTTTCTTAAATTGAATATTTTCATGAGAATTTGCATAACCTTTAATGACTATTTTGAAAAGCATGCATAATGAACTTGAGAATTGAGTCTAGAGCCTTGAGTTGAGATTGTAATTGTTGATTGTGATCGTGATTGTGATGAGAGAACGATGATGAGTTGATAGAGTTTGATTGTCTTATGAGTCTCTATAAATGAACTTTACTGATGTGTCTATTCACTTGATTCCTAATGATTGTTCTAAATCTTGAGTCATTGATGAAATTGATTGATGAGAGGGTTAAAGTCCCTATGAGATTGATTGATAAGAGGACTAAAGTCCCTATGAGATTGATTGATGAGAGGGTTAAAGTCCCTATGAGCCTGATTGATGAGAGTGTTAAAGTCCCTATGAGCTTGATTGATGATAGGGTTAAAGTCCCTATGAGATACCGATCGTTGACGGGGTTAAAGTCCCTACGAGATTGGTTGAGATGGAAGTTTTATGAGCATTGAGTGGGGAGGAGTATCAAGCACCGAAATGGGTAAGAGTGAGTCCCACTTAAACTCATTAACCACATCGCCAAATGTAGGTGAGGCTTAGAACCATCACATATATTGTGGTTCCCTCTTGATTAGAAGTCCCTGAAAAAATAGCAGACTTATTGACGACTGACTCCATATTGGGTAAGCTGATATAGTTTCCATTCGTTCCCTACCTGGAAAGTTTTGAACGGCTGTGGCAACATCAGCGTGATTGTTGCACATTTACTAGCTCATAAGTGATTGTTATCGGATAAGAGAAACTCCCATAAATTTCCTACCTTAAGTACTCCGAGTCTAGATGAGATGAGAGGGGGTGAGCTCCTCTAAAACGAGATGAGATAAGATGTGATGAGATGAGAGGAGGTGAGCTCCTCTGAGGTGAGATGAGATATGATATGATGAGATGAGAGGAGATGAGCTCCTTTGAGATGAGTCTAAGATGATTGATGAGTTTGAGTTATTGATGTGTCATTTGTTTACTCTTTATTCTTGCATAGATGGACATTTGACTAAAGATGTGATTTGATGTTTACTTTGAGTCGATGTTGTTTCCATATTATTCTACATATTTCTGTTGCACTCATCTATTTTACATACCAGTACATTCCAAGTATTGATGTCCACTCTAGACTGCATCGTTTTATGATGTAGCGGCGGTATTAGAGATTATCAACAGGCGCTCCATTAAAGATTTGGGATTTTGAAGCTAACTTGGTGAGCCTCCCCTACTCCGGAGGACCCACTACATTTATTCATCTTGCTTTAGAGTTAGAGATTGGACTATTTCATTGTTTTAATTTGGGTAGCCATGGGTTTGTCATTGGCACCACATGAGTAGTAATAGAGGCTTCATAGATGATGGTCGAGCATTGATGTTGAGATTGTGAGCTAGTTCATTCTACTAGCCTTCATTATTATATATATTCTTTTGAGACTTTAGATGAGATGTGCCCATTTACTTACCTATACTTTCCGTTGTTCAGTAGAGGTTATTGATTGAATGACGTGATGAGGCTAAGTGGTTCGCTTGGGGACTAGCAATACTCTCCGAGTGCTGGCCACGCCAAGGGTACCCTCCCGGGACGTGACAAACTTGGTATCAGAGCACAGAGTTCAAGTGTCTTTGGGAGTCTATGAAGCCGTGTCTAGAAAATTCTTATTTATGGGTGTGTTGTCGACCACATTTCATAAGTAGGAGGCTATAGGACATTAGGATTGGTTACACTTGTTTCTTATTCCAATTCATGCTATAGAGTTAAACTCTATGAAACTCCCTTCTAATTCGTGCTCTATGCGTGCAGAATTGATAACATACCTCCTAGAAGAGCTGTCAGAGAAAGGGGACGTCTTGCCAGGCAAGTTGTTAATCCACCTGAGCCTCAAGTACCCGAGGAGCCTGTGGATCAAGTTGTCCCTGTTGAGCAACCCCCTCAAGATGAGCTCTCCAATGCCGAGCTACGCCAGGCTATTCGAGCTTTAGCCCAGGCTGTCGCAGCACCTACTGTGAGACAAGGCAAAGGTAGAAAAATCCTCATGACACCTCTAGAGTCCGAGAATTTTTTAGGATGAACCCGCTTGAGTTCACGGGGTCAACATCTACTGAAGATCCTGAGAACTATGTGGAGGAACTTGAGAAGGTATTCCAAGTGATGCACGTGGCTGATGTTGATAGGGTTTAACTGGCTGCTTACCTACTCAAGGGTGTGGCCAGATTGTGGTTCGACTAATGGAAGAAGGGTAGAAGGGATGATGCTCCGTGTTTGACTTGGGCAGTGTTTGAGGAGGCCTTCTTAGGATGCTTCTTCCCAAGGGAGAAAAGGAAAGCTAAGGTGAGGGAGTTCTTGAATCTAAAACAGGGCTCTATGACCGTGCAAGAGTATGGGTTGAAGTTCACGCAATTATCTCGCTATGCTCCGGACATGGTCGCTGACATGAGGGGAAGGATGGGGATGTATGTTGATGGATTAAATAGAGGACCTAAGAGAGATGGGAGAGGAGCCATGCTTGTGAGTGACATGGACATCGGGCGACTAATGACATTTGCGCAACAAGCTGATGAGGAGAGACAACATGACAGGGAAGAATTCAAGCGCAAGAAAGCGAAGACATCCAACCATGAGGTTGGGAGGAACGAAAATGGCAATCGATTTCCAGCACCATCATCTGCTAGTACACCTGTGCCTAGAGGTGGGTATGATCAGAGATCTCAAAATATAGGGAGTCATAGACCTCATTCGCAAGCTAGTATGGCCCAAGGTCCGCAGGGTAAGCCACCATGTGGTAAGTGCGGCAAATTGCATTTGGGAAGATGTCATGATGGGAATGATATGTGCTACAAGTGTGGCCAAGCAGGCCACTACCAGAGAGATTGTCCAAGGTGGGATGACCAGGCTCAATCTTCCACACCAGCCCCGCCAGTTAGAGGAAACCAGAGGGCCACTACGTCGGGCGCATGCGGAGCAACAAACCGCTTGTATACCATGGGTAGTCGCCAAGATTAGGAGAACTCTCCAGATGCTGTGACTGGTATAATTCGAGTCCTTTCTTTTGATTGTTATGTTTTAATGGACTCGGGTGCCACGTTGTCGTTTATATCTCCTTATATGTCCAGTAGATTTGATAGAATCCCTAAGAGTCTTCTTGAACCCTTTGATGTTTCTACTCCAGTGGGTGAATCTATTCGAGCTGAGAGGATCTATAGATCTTGTGTAGTGTCCATCCATCATAGGGACACTCTTGTTGATTTGGTTGAGTTGGAAATGATTGATTTTGATGTGATCCTTGGCATGGATTGGCTTCACGCCTGTGATGCCTCTATTGATTGTAGATCCCGAACTATGAAGTTCCGATTTCCTAATGAACCGGTTCTAAAGTGGAGAAGTGATTCTGTTACACCTAGAGGAAACTTTATCTCATATCTTAGAGCCCGAAAGTTGATTTCCAAAGGTTATATCTATCACCTTGTGCGAGTGAAATCTAATAATGTTGAGTCCCCAACTCTTGAGTCAGTTTCGATTGTTAACGCATTTTCGGAAGTATTTCCTGATGATCTGCCCGGAGTCCCTCCTGATAGAGAGATTGACTTTGGGATTGATGTTCATCCTGATACCCAGCCTATTTCAATTCCACCTTATAGGATGGCCCCCGCGGAGTTGAAAGAGTTGAAAGAGCAACTGAAAGATTTGCTAGAGAAGGGCTTCATCAGGCCGAGTGTTTCATCTTGGGGGTGCTCCTATCCTATTCGTGCAAAAGAATGATGGATCCCTCAGAATGTGTATCGACTATAGGCAACTGAACAAGGTCATGATAAAGAATAAATATCCTCTCCCAAGGATAGATGATTTGCTTGACCAACTTCAAGGCGCCTCTTGTTTCTCCAAGATAGACCTTAGATCTGGCTACCACTAGTTGAAGGTAAGGGAATGTGACATTCCAACGACAGCCTTTAGGACTAGGTATGGCCATTTTGAGATCTTGGTCATGTCTATTGGGTTGACGAACGCACCTGCCGCCTTTATGGACTTGATGAATAGAGTATTCAAACCATATCTCGATATGTTCGTGATTGTGTTCATTGACAACATCTTGGTGTATTCGAGGAGTGAAGGGGAGCATGCTGACCATCTCAAGGTTGTCCTCCAAACTCTTAAGGACTAAGCGTTGTATGCAAAATTCTCCAAGTGTGAGTTCTGGCTTAAGTCAGCTGCTTTCCTAGGCCATGTTATTTCCGGTGATGGTATTCGAGTGGATGCCCAAAAGATTGAAGCGATTAAGAATTGGCCCAGACCAACCACTCCGACTAACATTAGGAGTTTCTTGGGGTTAGCAGGCTACTACCACAGATTTGTGGAGGGATTTTCTTCCCTATCCGTGCCATTGACTAAATTGACTCAGAAGAAGGTAAAGTTTCAGTGGTCGGGGGAATGTGACAAGTATTTCCAGAAATTGAAAACGAGGTTGACTACTGCACCAGTCCTAACCTTACCCGATGGAACATAGGACTTCGTAATTTATTGTGATGCCTCAAGGGTTGGATTGGGATGCGTACTAATGCAGAGAGGGAAGGTGATAGCCTATGCTTCCAGGCAACTCAAGGTTCATGAAAGGAACTATCCAACCCATGATCTTGAGTTGGCAGCAGTGGTGTTTGCACTTAAAATCTGGCGTCACTACTTGTATGGAGTGCATGTGGATGTGCTCACTGACCATAAGAGCTTGCAATACTTTTTAGTCAGAAAGAGCTCAACCTGCGACAAAGAACATGGTTGGAGTTGCTCAAAGATTATGACATGAGCATTTACTACCACCCAGGTAAAGCTAACATTGTTGCTAACACTCTTAGCAGGTTATTGATAGGTAGTACAGCCCATGTGGAGGAAGGAAAGAAGGAGTTAGCCAAGGACGTGCATTGATTGGCTCGATTGGGAGTTCAACTTGAGGAGAATAATGAAGGAGGAGTTAATGCTCAGAACGGGTCTACTTCATCGTTAGTGGTGGAGGTGAAGGAAAAACAAGACCAAGACCCTGTCATACTCCAATTGAAGGAGGTTTTCCACAAACAGAGAGTGATGGTCTTCTCCAAAGGGGGAGATGAAGTGTTGAGATATCAAAGTAGATTGTGTGTCCCAAATGTTGATGACATTCGAGACAAAATCATGGAAGAAGCCCATAACACTAGATATTCCATTCATCCTGGCTCCACCAAATTGTACCGCGACTTGAGCGAAGTCTATTGGTGGAATGCAATGAAGAGGGATATCGTGGAGTTCGTTTCAAAATGCCCAAATTGCCAACAAGTGAAGGTTGAGCATCAAAGGCCATGTGGATTGGCTCAGAACTTTGATATTCCGGAATGGAAGTGGGAGATGATTAATATGGACTTTATTACTGGTCTGCCAAAGTCTCGAAAGCAACATGATTCGATATGGGTGATCATGGATAGAATGCCTAAATCAGCTCACTTCTTGGCAGTTAAGACAACAAACACTGCAGAGGAGTATGACAAGTTGTACATCTAGGAGATTGTGAGGTTGCATGGGTTTCCCTTGTCCATCATCTCGGACAGAGGAGCTCAATTTACCTGCCAGTTCCAGAGATTGTTCCAGAAAGGATTGGGTACTAAGGTGAACCTGAGTACATCATTTCATCCACAGACGGATGGTCGGGCAGAGCGTACAATTCAAACACTTGAGGACATGTCGAGTGCTTGTGTCCTTGACTTCAAGGGAAATTGGGATAATCACCTACCATTGATTGAATTTGCATATAACAATAGTTATCATGCATGCATTCAAATGGATCCTTATGAAGCCTTATATGGGAGGAGATGTAGATCACCAACTGGGTGGTTTGAGGTTGGAGAAGCGGAGCTGCTTGGGCCTGATCTTGTTCACCAGTCAATGGAGAAGGTCAAGGTCATTAGAGAGAGGTTAAAGATTGCCCAGAGTCGCCAAAAATCTTATACCGATGTGAGGGGAAGAGACTTAGAGTTCGAGATAGATAATTGGATGTATTTGAAAGTGTCACCTATGAAGGGTGTCCTAAGGTTTGGGAAGAAGGGAAAGTTAAGTCCACGTTATGTTGGACTATGTCAGATCGTAAAGAGGATTGGGAAGGTTGCTTATGAGTTAGAGTTGCCTCCCGAGTTAGATGGAGTCCATCCAGTATTCCATGTGTTGATGTTGAAGAAATGTTTGGGAGATCCTTCCTTGGTGATCCCCGTTGATAGCATTGGAGTGATAGACAACCTATCTCACGAAGAGGTCCCGCTTCAAATCCTTGACCGTCAGATTCGTAAGTTGAGGAACGAAGAGATAGCCTCAGTCAAAGTCCTGTGGAGGAATCAATTCATTGAGGAAGCCACTTGAGAAGCTGAGGAAGAGATAAAGATTAAATATCCGCACCTATTCATGCCAAATGATGAGAATGTTGAAGGTAAAAATCCTTACCCTTCACTAAATTGATTGTTCTATTTTTATGTGACTTTCTATTATTAAGTCGAGAGTTTGATTGATTGAGTTGAGTGAGAAGATGAGTCTTGAGTCTATTTATGCTCTAATATCCACCTTTAGTCATCATTCGAGGACGAATGACCCCAAGGGAGAGATGATGTAACGCCCGCTAAAATTACCAAAATACTCCTAGAGTAAGGGTATGCGCGTAACGCATCTTCCGATGGTCATATGGAAAATTCGAGGCTGGATTTGTGATCAGCATAAAAATTTAGTGGGAAAATGGTCTCGGACAATTTTTAGAGCGACCCGATCAAAAGATAATTTTTCGATATAAAGCGTAAAACAGTGTGAGTACGCGACAGGGCGCGTCGCGCACCCATCGCGGACCAGCACTTATATTCTTCTGAAAATTTTCGACAGGATGGAGAAAACTTGTTCAAAAACTCTTTTCTGAAAATACACTATTCGCGATCGGTCCGCATCGCAGACTGTGTCTTTTCCAAGTTGAAAATTTCTAAATCATTATGAGGGGCATTCCAGTCAATTCCCCATCCCTCCTAAACTCTATACACGATGTAATAAGGTTATTTCAACGTGAAAAGAGGTCTAAAACCCCCATTCTAAGTCTTATTCCAATAAACTACTAGGGCTAGGGCTTGAGAAGAGAAGAGAAGAGCTTGGATTGAGAGATTCGAGGAAAGGTCCTTGAAGTGCTTGGTTGATAGTTGTGTTCCAGGTATGTAAGGCTATGCTAAAATATGGGATTGTTCTCTCATGTGCCCCATAGAGGTCATAGATGAGTTGATGATTGAAGAGGTTACATGCATGAATACCTGAGGGTTTTTCTTGAAAGATTGATTTGAAATTACATGTTTTCTATGTTGATCATCATGCTATTTGTTTTCTTAAATTGAATATTTTCATGAGAATTTGCATAACCTTTCATGACTATTTTGAAAAGCATGCATAATGAACTTGAGAATTGAGTCTAGAGCCTTGAGTTGAGATTGTAATTGTTGATTGTGATCGTGATTGTGATGAGAGAACGATGATGAGTTGATAGAGTTTGATTGTCTTATGAGTCTCTATAAATTAACTCTACCGATGTGTCTATTCACTTGATTCCTAATGATTATTCTAAATCTTGAGTCATTGATGAAATTGATTGATGAGAGGGTTAAAGTCCCTATGAGATTGATTGATGAGAGGGTTAAAATCCCTATGAGATTGATTTATGAGAGGGTTAAAGTCCCTATGAGCTTGATTGATGATAGGGTTAGTCCCTATGAGATACCGATCGTTGACGGGGTTAAAGTCCCTACGAGGTTGGTTGAGATGGAGGTTTTATGAGCATTGAGTCAGGAGGAGTATCGAGCACCGAAATGGGTAAGAGTGAGTCCCACTTAAACTCATTAACTACGTCACTAAACGTAGGTGAGGCTTAGAACCATCACATATATTGTGGTTCCCTCTTGATTAGAAGTCCCTGAAACAATAGCGGACTTATTGACGACTGACTCCATATTGGATGAGCTGATATGGTTTCAATTCGTCCCCTACCTGGCAAGTTTGGAACGGCTGTGGCAACATCAGCGTGATTGTTGCACATTCACTGGCTCATAAGTGATTGTTGTCGGATAAGAGAAACTCTCATAAATTTCCTACCTTGAGTACTTCGAGTCTAGATGAGATGAGAGGGTGTGAGCTCATCTGAGACGAGATGAGATGAGGTGTGATGAGATAAGAGGAGGTGAGCTCCTCTGAGGTGAGACGAGATGAGATGAGAGGAGGTGAGCTCCTTTGAGATGAGTCTGAGATGATTGATGAGTTTGAGTTATTGATGTGTCATTTGTCTACTCTTTATTCTTGCATAGATGGACATTTGACTAATGATGTGATTTGATGTTTACTTAAGTCGATGTTGTTTCCATATTATTCTACCTGTTTCTGTTGCACTCAGCTATTTTACATACCAGTACATTCCAAATATTGATGTCCACTCTGGACTGCATCATTTTATGGTGCAGGGGCAGGTACTAGAGATCATCAACACGCGCTCCGATGAAGATCTGGGATTTTGAAGCTAACTTGGTGAGCCTCCCCTACTTCGGAGGACCCACTACATTTATTCATTTTGCTTTAGAGTTAGAGATTGGACTATTTTTTTGTTTTGATTTGGGTGGCCATTGGTTTGTCATTGGCACCACATGAGTAGTAATAGAGGCTTCATAGACGATGGTCGAGCATTGATGTTGAGATTGTGAGCTAGTTCTTTCTACTAGTCATTATTATATATATTCTTTTGAGACTTTAGATGAGATGTGCCCATTTACTTACTTATACTTTCCGCTGTTCAGTAGAGGTTATTGATTGAATGACGTGATCAGGTTGAGTTATTCGCTTGGGGACTAGCAATAGTCTCTGAGTGTCGGCCACGCCAAGGGTATCCTCCCGGAGCGTGACACCAGGGCTCGGTCACTCTTGGTCATTATTTATTTTTCTACTTTTAATAAATGATTAGGCCAAAATTAGGCACGCCCACTTCTTTGCTTGAAAACTCTTCATGTTCTCAAGCAAAGAGGGGCATCCTGTGAACACCTAATCTTTTACCAAACTTAATTAGTTCTTAAATATTTATTCTTGAATCTAATTTAATATTTTTATTTTTAATCTTATTTATAGTAAGTGTATTCAAATAATTTGAAAACTATAAAAATGGAATGATATTTTTGTTAAGTTTATTTTAACTTATTCCGAAAATTGATGTTTTAGTTGTGAAAATTGAAGGGAAGGTGGCTATTAGGTTTTAAAATTTAAAAAGGTGACAAGTTTGACCTTTCATTAATTCAAGGTCAAACTTGTCATTAATTAAAAATTAAGAGTGATTAACTTAATGAAGGGTTAAAGTGTATATTTTAGAAACTTCAGGAACCATTTTATTTTAAAAAAAATTATTAGTTTAAAAAAAAATAGTCTGCGACATTTGGGACCCTCCGCGACATGTCTGCGTCGTGGAGACATCTCGAACACACACTTGTTCGCCTGTTCTGGGTCAAAAAATGCATCATCGATTTTTTTCCAAATTCATGATTTGTTTTTGTCATTTGTTTGGTTGAACTAACATATATTACTATTTTGAAGCGTAGTGCATTGTTCGGGGAATTTTTCGGGGCCCGTAGCTCAAAATTAAAAAAAAAATTGCCCGAAACAGTGTCTGTCCGCGGCAGTACCGCATCGCGGAGGCATCGCGTACCAGCTACTACGTGAGGCCCAGGAAATTAATTATTTAAGTGTGGGTCCGCGATGTCTCTGCGTCGCGCTTGCGTCACGGACCCGTGTAATTTGGGCCTCGATTTTCGTGTGGTCCCACCACTATATAAACCCCATTTCATTTTTTAGGGTTTTTTTTTAAAACTTCCACCCGATTTTCGCCCCTTTCCCTCTACACTCTCTATTTTTTCCCTCTACTCTTCAAGTTTTCAATCCTCTATGCGACGCACACTCTTCTCACCATCAAGTCAAGTAAGTATTTTCCCGGTACTCTTCAAATTTTCAATCATCTCACCATCATTCTACGGCAAGTTTTCTTCTACATGTTGCATTTGGGTTAGACTACCATTATTTGTAGGAATTTGGTAAGTGTGAGTGGTTTGTTTGTTACTCATTATGCTTGCATTTTGGCTTATGGGTTATTTCAAGTTGGTGTTGTTTGATTTGTTGTTGTACTTTTCGAGTATGGGTGTTTTTTTTTTGTAGTAATTTTGAGAAATATGTCCGATTTGTTGGTTGATTTTTATTAGGTGTTTTATTCAACTATTGGAGGTTGTTGTTGTAGTCGGTTACATTGTTTATTTCTTTATGCTTTCTCTGGAATTTGTGGTATGAGATGAATCACCACTAGCATGTACATGTGGTAAATTTGAAGTGCATTTAAATTGAGTGATGTCCTATAGAATTTCTTGGCCTTGTTGCATTCTCAATTGCCAAAAATTAATAAAAGTATTCCTTTCTTGTTGAAATCGGGTTGATTTTTTTGTAGGGCTATCTATACTTAAATGGCAAGACCAAAACGAAAAAATCATGGACTCGAGAATGCTCCTTCTAGACGTTCTAGGAGGCTCATTATATCGGAAGATGAGCTAGACGATGATCAGTCACAACAACAACTGGATCGTCTCATTGAAGTAGTCTGTGCTGAGGCTGGTGCTGAGGCTGGTGCCAGTCTAGCAGATGTTGCACACAGTCCAGCAGTTGCTGCATACAGCCCAACAGCTGTTGCCCACAACTCCTCTGATATTGCACAGAGCCCAACAGTTGCTGCATACAATTCCTCTGATGCTGCACACAGTTCCTCTGATGCTGCAACAAGGGACATAGCTGGTGACGAGAGTACATCAGCTGCTGCAGAAACCCCCTCAGCTGCTGTTGGCATTCCTTCAGCTGCTTTAGACACTGCCACAGTTGTGGCTTTCAGGTATGATCATTATGGATTTGACATGCCTGGGTTTCTGAATCGACATGAGAGAGGGGATATAGGAATGAAATCTGAACTTGGGAAACCATTTTCGGATTTTAAAAATATTTTAGTGAAGGAAGACTTGGAAGGCTACTTTACGTCGACGGTATTTGGTAAGCTATACCTAGACATAGGTGAGGGAAACATCCCAAGATTTCAAATGAAGCTGATGTATCAGCTTATTCATCGGTGGATGAATAGCCAAAATGATTTTTGGGTTAATTCTTGTGGCATACCTGTTTGTTTTGGCATGAGAGAGTTTTCCATTGTTACTGGCTTGAACTGTCATGTTCCACCTCCTCCTCCCTTCCAATCTAAAAAGGCTAAAAAGACATATAAAAGAATTTGTGATGCAATGAATAAGACGCATTGCAAATCAAAAGAGATGCTTGACCTGTTGCAGTCAAGTGAAGTGAAGAGGAGTGTGAAGAAGTCCCTCTGTTTAGTTTACTTTGTCCATGAGATTCTTATGGGTAGAGATGGGGGGACTAATGCGATGGATTCTTGGTTCAAGCTAGCGGCCGACCAAGATGCATTTTGTGCCTATCCTTGGGGTCGGGATAATTATGAACTGACAGTGCAATATTTGAAGAAGGCGGCGACATCGACCAGAAAGTTGTCCAATCAATATGGTTTTCTGTGGGCTTTTATGGTAAGTTCTATTTGTTGTATTTTTGTTGTTGTTTTTTATATTTATTTATTATGTTAATTAATAATATTTCATGGCATTGATTTATTTAGGCTTGGGCTTTTGAAGCCATTCCTTACATCCGAAAAATATTCAAAGAGTTCGACGAGGAAGTATCTTATCTGAGACTTCTTCGATGGTTGGCAGTGCCAAATAATGCTAAAGTGGAGGCGCACGAACTCTTTGATCCACCCGAGGATGAGGTAAGTGTTACAGTTGCTGTAATTTTAAAACATTTCTTGTCTTCTCAGATTTTAGTATTTTGTTGCTAATATAATTTTATTTAATTTATAGGTTGTTTATCCGTGGCTAATCCCGACCTAAAGTGAGAAGGAGATGGACTTTTGGATGGGAGTTGTGCCTCTCGAGCAAAAAGAAGAGGATCTGAGGATTGTGAGATTGGTGAAAGATTTGGTCAGCATAACGGCCATCAAAAGGGATTCTCTTGTTGAAATTGGTGTTAGGGTTGGGGTTGGGGTTGGGGTTGTTGTTGATGCTGATGCTGCTGCTGGGGTAGGGGTAGGGGTAGGAGATGCTACCGGGCCAGGTGCAAATACTGCTGGGGTAAGTGGTGTTGAAACTGTTGCTGGAGTAGATGTTGCAGAAACTGCTGCCGGGGAAGAAGAAGTTGTTGGTTATAGAGGTGGATTTTCTCCTCTTGGTGGTTTAGGTGGTTTTGGAACTCCATTCACCCTTGGTAGATCCGGTGACTTGGGTGCTGGGACTTTTAAGGCAGCAGCTTGTAGTACTTGTGGTTGTAAAACTTGCAACGACAGAACGAATAGGATAATGGAAATGATAGTGTCACATAATGAGAAGATGGATAAAATGATGGAAATGATGTTGTCGTTTAAGGAAACGTTGAATACCATCCTATCCAAAAGAGGTGTCATCCCGTCATCAAGGGTGGTGTCATCTTATACTCCTATTCGAGAGCAAAGGAGGCGAAAGAAAGTTTCTAAAGCACTCATAAGTGCAAGGAAAAGGGCAAAAAGTGTTGTGATGAAGGAGTAGCAGGCAGCAGCAGCTGTAATGGAGGAGCAGCAAGCAGCAGGTGCTGGGAAGGAACAAGAACCAGCAACATCTATGGAGGAGCAGTAGCTGATGTTATGATTTAATTTATTGGGTGTATTTAATGTTTGGATAATGAGTATTTTTTTGTGTTTGTTATTTTCTAGACTTTTTGGTGATGTTGATCAAGGATAATTATTTTATAAACATATGTATTTTCTTATTTTTCTGACTTTTTTGGAATGTTGATGATGGATATTTTATGTTATTGAAATATCTCCGTTTATAAGAATTTCTCCTTTTATAGAAATATTTGTTGTGAACTGACTAAGCAAGTGACCTACTTGTTTGAATATTTATGGTAAATATTTTGTTTGAATTTGTTATAGAGTTGGCTAGTTGTTGGACTACTTATCGCAATTGCTGTAAAATATCACAACAAGTTATTAAGTTGTTGGATTATTCTCAGCAATTGCTGGGAATTATGCAACAGTTGTTGTAAATGTCGTAGCAGTTGCTGGGACAAATCACAGCAGTTACTGTAAAATGCATAGCAAATGTTGGACCCTACTATTGCAACGTAGTTAGTAGCTATAGCAATTGGTATCCAAGATTAATAGCAATGAAATTTATAAAAGAAACAATTTATGTATAAAAACTAAAATTTAATGTACAAGCCATGTCTGAATTATACAAGCAATGTCTGAATTATACAAGAAATGTCTGAACTACGCAAGAAACAATAGGATGGTTGCTCCTACTCATCTGGGTTGGGCAAGATTGGCTCCCCTCCTGTGGCAATTGGGACCTCCTCAGTATCATCCTCCTAACTGCCGGATCCCATCCGTCCTTCCTCCGGGTCCGTGGGGATATCATAATCAACGGGCTCCACAAAGGTAGGCCCGATGCCCAGCACAGTATTTCCATGGCGTTGAGAGGGCAGCGGGTGGCAACTTCGTCCAGCTCCTGCTCCATAGACGGGCGACCGCCCATCCTGTGGCTCAGCATCTCGAGCCCGTACATGCGTGCCATAATGAGCTCATCCCAATGGTTGCGCTCAGCAATGGTGAGGATTGGCCCCGTAGCCTCCTCAGGCCCCTTAATGTTGGTGACATTATAGGGTGGGGCCTCAATCTGGGGCCAATAATCCAGCTCTTCGGTGGGAACACCTGCACGAGGCACAATTCAGTTATGAGGCCCCGGAAAGCATACCTGCGACCACGGTGAACTCTAGCCTTTCTCATGACAGACTTGAGAATGGCCCCAAAGTTGAGCTCTATGCCCGTCATGAGGGCATATACCAGGAAAGTTCTATCTCGCGTCACGGCAGTGAAGTGTTGCCCCGAAAAGAAGGAATGCATCACTATTTTCACCCAGACCCGAGCTTCCCGATTCATGTGGGCAAAGGGGAAGCTTTGGTGGTATCCTCGTCCAGCATGCCTTATACATCTTGTCATGGAGTTTACTCCCGCGAGTGTGTGGCTGATGAGACGGTATGGGGGCTGCATTTGCAAATCATTGAAAACCCTGGCAGGAACATCTGGAGTGCCCAGAATGTCATTGATGGCAAGGGGGCCTATGTTGACTTCCACTCCTCGCACAATAACCACCTGTGTGTGAGGATCCTTCTTCATGTTTGCGTAGAATTCCCTAACCATGCTGAGGTTGCATGGTAGGGGATCGTTGAAGAGGAACATGAGGTGGTAATCCATGCACCTTTGATAAATGAGGGGAAACTCGCGTGCCAAGGAGTCCGCATCTATAGAAACATTCGGGAAGTACTTGGTCTCATTATGAGCCCGGTACCATCTCTGTCCCTCTCTATCGACTGCCCAGAGCCCAAAATGAGGTTGTTGGCCTCTGTGCTCAGGGGCTCGGGGTACCACTAGGACATCCCTGGTACGCCGTCGGCTGCTCGAGGCGCCAGCTCCACTTGTTTTCCCTATTCATCTTACCCTAGAAGCCATTAGTATCTGCAGCAAAACAAGTTCAGTCGCTCAAAAAAAGCACAAGGGGACCGTGTGCAAGCCTAGGTAATCTTGACCCAACACTTTAATGGTGGCACATGACCAATCAAAATCAACCAACAAATCTAACATATTTCTCCAAATTACTACAAAAACAACAACACCCATACTTGAAATAATGCAATAACCAAATGCAAGCACAATGAGTAACAAACAAAACACTCACACTTATCAAATTCCTACAAATCATGCTAGTCTAACACAAATGCGACATGTAGAAGAAAATACTTACTTGACTTGCAGTAGAATGAGTGTGCGCCGCATAGAGGATTGAAAATTTGAAGAGTAGAGAGAAAAAATTGAGAGTGTAGAGGGAAAGGGGCGAAAATCGGGTGTTGAGTTATAAAAAAAACCCTAAAAAATGAAGGGGTTTATATAGTGGAGGGGTCACACGAAAATCGAGGCACAAATTACATGGGTCCGCGACGCAACTGCGACGTGTAGACATCGCGGACCCACACTTAAATAATTAATTTCCTGGGGCCTCACAAAGTAGTTGGTACGCGACGCGGTACTGTCGCGGACGAACACTGTTTTGGTCAAATTATTTTTTTTAATTTTGAGCTACGTGCCCCAAAAAATTCCCCGAACAATGCACTACGCTTCAAAGTGGTAATATATATTAGTTCAACCAAACAAATGACAAAAACAACTCAAGGATTTGGAAAAAAATCGATGATGCATTTTTGACCCAGAACAGGCGAACAAGTGTGTGTTCGCGACGCCTCCACAACGCAGACATGTCGCGAAGGGTCACTGTTTTTGAGGCCAAATATTTTTTGGAATTTGAGCTACGAGCCCCAAAAAATTCACCGAACAATGCCAATAGCTGAAAAACATCAACACCACTTAGGCCAAACATGAAATTTCAATATTAAACGACGGATTACCGGGAATCGGTGATGCACGGGCATTGTGCAGCAGCTGCTGTAAAGGTCGTAGCAGTTGCTGGGAATTGTGCAGCAGTTGCTGTATTATTCTCAGCAATTGCTGGACCCTACTTTTGATTTTTCGTTAGTAGCTATAGCAAGTTGACTATAAGTTGATGGTATCAACCATATGTAGTGATAAATTGAGTTTGGTTAGTCCAATTCCAAATAGAACGCTAAATTCATGAGTGATCTTACACATTGACGTGGTGATTGCACAAGTAATATACAATCTATTGAGCAATTGCATATGTAAGTGATGGTGATTAATTAAATTGACTATTAGTTGGTTGCGTCAATATGTTTTATAATATATTAGTAGTGATCTTATGCGTTAAGATGGAATCAGTAGTGATCTTATACATTGAGATAGTACTTACACAAGTAATACGATTGCAGTTCTAACTCACTCTTATTTCAGTGGCTTTTTTCATTAATTAGTCCATTTGATCATGGTTATGGATGAATATAGCGATTTTACTCCAATTCAACACTAGAAATAACTCGATGGTCAACATTTTGTTTGAATTTGTTGTAGCAAGTTGGCAAGTTGTTGGATTATTCTCAGCAGTTGCTGGGAATTGTGCAGCAGCTGTTGTAAATATCCTAGCAGTTGCTGGGAATTGTGCAGCAGTTGCTGTATTATTCTCAGCAATTGCTGGACCCTACTTTTGATTTTTCGTTAGTAGCTATAGCAAGTTGACTATAAGTTGATGGTATCAGCCATATGTAGTGATAAATTGAGTTTTGTTACTCCAATTCCAAATAGAATGCTAAATTCAAGAGTGATCTTATACATTGACGTGGCGATTGCACAAGTAATATACAATCTATTGAGCAGTTGCATATATAAGCGATGGTGACCAAGTAAATTGACTATTAGTTGGTTGCGTCAATAAGTTTTATAATATATTAGTAGTGATCTTATGCGTTGAGGTGGAATCAGTAGTGATCTTATACATTGAGATAGTACTTACACAAGTATTACGATCGCAGTTCTAACTCACACTTATTTCAGTGGCTCTTTCCATTAATTAGTCCATTTGATCATGATTATGCTAGAACATAACGATTTTAGTCCAATTCAACAACAGAAACAACTCGATGGTAAACGTTTTGTTTGAATTTGTTATAGCAAGTTGGCAAGTTGCTGGATTATTCTCAGCAGTTGCTGGAAATTGTGCAGCAGCTGCTGTAAATATCCTAGCAGTTGCTGGGAATTGTGCAGCACTTGATGTATAGGTCGTAGAAGTTGCTGGACCACACTTGGGAATTTGAGCTACGGGCCTAAAAAAATTCACCGAACACCTACACATCGTTCAAAACATTAACACATGTTAGTTCAGCTAATACAACTCATAAAATAACTCCCGGGTCGACCGAAAATGACAAAATATTTTCTCCACTGGAAATAGGGCCAAGTAGTGTAGGTTCACGACGCCTCCGCGACGCGGACATGTCGCGGAGAGTCACTGTTTTGGGGGCCAATGTTTTTTGATTTTTCACTACGGGCCCCGAAAAATTCTTCGAACACCTACATATCGTTCAAAACATTAACACATGTTAGTTCAGCTAATACAACTCACAAAATAACTCCCGGGTCGACCGAAAATGATAAAATATTTTCTCCACTAGAAACAGGGCCAAGTAGTGTAGGTTCGTGACGCCTCCGCGATGCAGATATGTCGCGGAGGGTCACTGTTTTGGAGGCCAAAATTTTTTTGATTTTTCGCTACGGGCCCCAAAAAAATCACCGAACAATGCCAATAGCTGAAAAACATCAACACCAATTAGTCCAAACAAAAAAATTTCAATATTAAACAACGGATTACCGGAAATCGGTGATGCACATTTCAGCCCTGGGATGGGCACTATGTGCGATGGGTCCGCATCGCGTATGCATCGCGGACAGCTAAAGAATTGTTGTAAAATGCATAGCAATTGTTGGACCCTACTATTGCAAGCTAGTGAGTAGCTATAGCAAGTTCACTATAAGTTGATGGTATCAATCATATGTAGCGATAAATTGAGTTTTGTTACTCCAATTTCAAATAAAACGCTAAATTCATGAGTGATCTTATACATTGACGTGGCGATTGCACAAGTAATATACAATCTATTGATCAATAATAAATTGAGTAAAAATGTATTCAAATAACAATAACACTGATAATATTAAATAACAACAAATGTTGATTGTTGCATAAAATTAACATACAAAATGAAAGAAGTTTACAAACACCAAATAAAAGTGAGTGTTCTTATGAAACATTTTGCTCCGAGCATGTAATTCTCTTGTGCTCAATCCTTTTGCATATGGAACATCTGTTCTTTTTGCTTGGAAATGATTCTCCGATACTTGGCCGCCGCTTCTTCGCCTTTCTTCCCACCTTTCCCGGTGCAACATGTGGAGGAAGTATTTCCCTTTCTAAAATCTCCCTAGGAACTTCCCAAAATTCTTCGGACGGCACGGGTTTAATTTCCACCACGTATGCAAGAATGTATGTCTCTACCTTATAATATTGAGAAGAATACTCATAAATACGCCTTCCATAATCTTCACCATATTGACACCGGAGCGCGGCCATCGCGTGCAGACAAGGTATTTTATCAAGATCAAACACTCTGCAAGTACAAGTTTTGCAACGAAGATCAACTGTTGCCACTGCATCATGACCGGAAACAACATATCTATAATTGGCAATTGGATGAACCAATAGCTTGTTCCCTATATTAATATTTTTTGCGATGACCTCCTCTATCGAAGGGACCAAGATGGTTGATGCATTGATGAACTCCATTCTTCTTTGGTGAAATGTTTCCCCAAACTTCTTGTTTATTTCATCAAATAGAGCAGGAATTGAAAATTCTCTTTCAACAACAAAAAGTGAATTAATCGACTCAGCTATGTTTGATGTCATAATACCAAACCTGTAAATGTTGCAGCAGATATTATAGAATTTAATAACTACTATTTTTAAAAATAGAAAATTCTACAGCAGATATTAAAGATGTTGCAGCAGATGCAGCAGTTGCTGCGACAGAATCTTCATCAGCAGCAGAAATGAAACAAATGCAGCAGTTAGTGACACATACCTATTTCCCAGAAAAAATGCGCCGCTCCATATGTGAAATCCAATCTGTTCAAGATGTATGGCAGCCTGTGGAACAATATCTCTAATTTGATTGAAGTGGTCATTAAACTCACTTACATTGTATGCTTGTGCGGCCTTGTAAAAATGATAAATCATTCTTCCATTGTGAAAATTGGTTCAAATATTTTCACCAAGGTGCCACATGCAACAACCATAATGAGCAGAAGGGTAGACAATTGAAACCGTTTTTTTATGCTTGGATGCCGATCCGAAATTATGCACAATTCTAGAGTATCATCTACAAAACTACTTATTTACTCAAAAAAAACCGATAAGAGGCATCACATTCAGAGTCAACAACACAAAATTCAACAGAAAAAATATGTTTCTCAGCATCCTGTGCAACAGCAGATAACAAAACGCCACCATACTTGCCTTTTAAAAATGTTCCATCGACAGCTATGACTTTTCTCATATGCTTAAAACCAAGAATCCAAGCTCCTATGGCCACAAAAAAATACTTAAATTTATCATTTTCATCGATCTCCAATGCCATTTTGGTCCCCGGATTTACAGTGCTAAGCATATAACGATATGCGGCAAACACCACATATCCATGCTCGTGTGTTCCCCTTATCAAAGATTTTGCAATTTCACTTCCCTTCCAAAGTTTCCAATAACTGACCTTGCATCCCAATTCAACACGAAGTGAGGTTTTCATATCTTTAGTGGACGACCCTTTACCTTCGAGAAACTTATCTTTGAAGTATGCACCAATTACTTTGACCGTAGCATGCGGATTGTGGCTCGTCAGATGCTGAGAACCACAAGTGTGAAACTTTTCATACTTTCTAATGTAAAATCTGTCAGAACTTTTAAGCTTCACCGCTCTCAGCCACCACTTTCACTCGGGATGTACACACTTGACGCAATACACAAAACGCGAGTTATCACTTTTTTTAATCTAAAGTCTTTCTTCAAACAAGTCATTTTCAACGTAATATCTAAATCTTCCTTATTCTTAAATGTCATACCATTATAAAAACCTCTTTCATCATCTTGAACATGATTCGATTGTGTTGATTGTGTATTCGCTAGTGTGTTGCTCCCAACTTCTGGGGTCGGCGTCTGCTCACCTCCACTTGCTCTATCTGGAATGTCTGTAGCCATCACAGGACATTCATCATTCACAATTTCTAGATTTTGATGTGAATTTTGGTTCTCCACCACCCTTTTAACCATGTATACCCGTAGAATGGGTCTTCCTTCATCTTCCAAAAAAATCCGTAAAATCACTTGATTTTTATTCTAAATGGAGTCACTCTCTGTTTTTCACCACAAGAATGCATGTAAGTGATGACGATATCTTCCGGCTCACAATTTAATTCACAGCTAGAAATAATTTGATTTACAAAATCCTCATACAAGATATCTAGATTCACAATCATCACTATCGTCTCGACCATTTCTTTGCTTTTCCAACGCCAAGTAAAATGGTTGTTGGACTCAACCCATTCACCATGACAATCAACTCCTAATATTATTGTCTCCCATGGATGATCTTGAAGGTACCTAAATAAGTAATAGTTAAAAGTGCAACATGAGAAAACTGTACAGAAATACAACAACTGTTGTATTCAATTCAGCAGCTACTTCATCATATGAAACATCACATGCAGCAAATACACAGTACATTCAATAGTAATTTAAAACTGCTGCAAAAGTGGTGAACCAGTTTGTTAGTCAAGCAGCTGCTGCACTCAGCCCAGCAGCTGTTGCATCATCCCTGAAATGGCTCAGCAGTGAAGAAATGCAACAATGGTGGAAACATCAATAAAAACACAAAACCCAAATAAATAGCACCACATACACTTTTATCAGTTATAATAATGATTAAAACTTACCTTTCAAGTAATTTCGAAGGCTACACGAACAAATGCCCCAAAAAAATTGATTTTTTTCCTCCCAAATTTGAAGCTCAAATGTTGTGTTGGGAAAATAGTGACAACAACAACAACAACAACAACAACAACAACAACAACAACAACAACAACAACAAGAAAAAGAAGAAGAAGAACAAGGAGAAGAAGAAAAAGAAGAACAAGAATAAGAAGAAGTAGAAGAAGCGATGAAAAAGGGAGAAAATTAGCGCGGGAGAACGTTGGGGGTCGTTGGGGATTTGTGGGGATTTAGGGTATTTTTTTTTTTGGGTTAAGTATATAAAGAAAAAGTTGAGAACCTTTTTGAAAATAGTCAAACATCATTAATCCTTAATTATAATTTTGTCACCTACACTCAATTCTTATAACTTGTGTCACTTTTTTTTAATTTTGAAACTTTTTTGTCACCTATAATTAAAAGGCCCGTTTTAGTTGAGGTTTTAATAAATGAACTTGAAATTTCAAATTATAATTTTAGATTAGCTATTTAACTTTTTCTATATTATATTAGTTTTAAAATTAAATAATATTGTCATCCTTATATATATTTCTTTTTATATGTATTTATATATGTGTCTATCATATATTTATAAAATAAAATAACAAAAAAGAAAACCAACCAAATCCTAAAATTAAACTACCCCACTATGCCCCACTAGTCATTAACTCCCTCACATTCTCCACATTTGCACATGACCTGCACGTCTCACACACACACTACACATACACCACTAACTACCCAACTTTTATATATACACTAACATAAAACGAAACACACATTCAAAAAACAAGAACATACACACTAACATTTTACACAGATTCACAAGACACACTTAGACAAAAAAAACACGGATGGAACCAAAAAAATCACTACTATATCTTTTTTTTCACACACACTTCAAACAAATATCAAAAAAATCTCAAAAACACAATTAGAGAAAACAAAAGTTGAGTTTAAGGTTTGCTTTCGAGATTTCGGGTTCGTGATTCTGGATTGTGGCCTACTTTTTGTAAGTTAATCTTCACAAGAGTTACCACTTAATCCTTCTTGTGTAATTTGATGTGATTGCAATACATAGGAGTTATCAAATTTTATTTGTGTTTAACCTGTTAATAATTTTGATGTGGTAATATGAAGTATATATGTTCAAATCTCTCATCTCAACTTCATATCTGTATCTTTTATATTGTTTAATATAGTGTAAAATTATTATAACATGTAGTATATTTTATATTTAAACAATCCACTATTTGTTTCATGCTTGAGTAAATATAATGTCCAAAATTTATTTTTATTTTTATATCTTAATTTTTATGACAATATGTGTATTTAATAAACTAAAATGACAAACAAAAATTAATTACATGGATTCATTGTGTAAAATGTTTCTTTCAGTTTGTAGGGTCTTCTGTTTATTTTTATGACTAAAATAAAAAAAGGGAAATCTTAAGTGTTTATAATTCTAAACATGCAAAATATGTAAAACTTATATAAAAAATGTATTTGGGTGTTCTTACTAATATCATGTTCACTTCTTCTTTAAAAAAATACATAAAATAAAAAATAGAAATGAAAATGAAAGGCCCCGGATCATTGACTTCACTTTGAGGTCCACAAACTTGCCTAGAAAATCTGTCAGGCATCACCTCACGGAAGGGCCTATACGGCCCGTGTGGAGTCACACGGACCGTGTGGCCTCCCGTGGAGTTACACCTGGGAGTGGAGGGTAATACGGACCAGTAAACGGCCCTTGTGACCTCGGGTGGTCCATATGGCCTTCCGTTTAAATGTGCAGTGTGGAGGGTTACCTGCACACGGACAGGGTCACGGACCGTGTGACTGTGGACCGTCCGTGTATCGGTTCGTGTGGTGCTACTTGGTCCGAAAAATCTTGCCTCTGAGGATTTTAAGTCCAGGGTCACAGCGTAGTAAATGGTTTGTGTAACACTACACGGACCCTGTACCCGACCGTAGGCCCCAGACGGACCAATTTCAAGTCCGTTTTATTAATGGCATTTTTGAAATATTGGATGTTCTAAATGAAAATTTTGCCATTTTCCACCCCTCCTAAGCTCCCTATATAAGTTGAACACCCTCACACTTCAGCCATTTTCTCTCATTTCACTCCTCTCTCTAGAATTTGCTCCCTCATGCTCTCCAACCTCTCATTGGGACTTGTCAAGGCAAGACTCACAATTTGAAGTCCATTTCTCCTCAAGTGTTGCCTTCAAATCAGGTATGTGGGTTTTGATTCTTGGTCTCTTTCAACCAAGAAGACCCCAAGTCCCTTTTAAACAACTTTATGAAATTGTCTACTCAAAATGTGAATTTCTACTACTTGTTCTTGGTAACCTTGAACCATGCATGTGCTATTTAAGACTCCGAATTCTGAGTTATGTTAAGTTTTTTCATGATGAACTACTTGGATTATGAAACTATGAACATGCATGTCCCTTTAAAGATGTTCTTATGCATGGGTGATATCTACTACTATTTTCATAAGAGTTTTATTGTGAATGTCCTAGAGTTCATATTGTATTTGCTAATTTTAGTTTTACTCCACATTACCAATTCCATCCCTACACTATGCATTGCATCACATTCATGACATTGGTATATGGGAATTTTGGAAATGTGGGATTAAGCCCAATTTTGTCCTAAAAGAGAATTATGATATGATTTATGGTAAGACATGGGATATGACAAAAAGGTGATCACCAGTATGTCTATGATTATGGCTCTTGGAGCATTTTGGGTGCTTACACTATCTTGTATATGTAGATGAGCTATTTCTTGCATGAACCATGTGATTTTGATCTTGAGATTTGGCATTTGAGCCTACTTGTGCATTTAACGTTTTGAAGTGGATATTTGACTCTCTTGGAAAGCATATGTATATATACAAGTATTCTAGTGGGATGTGTAAGACTTAGCACCGATGGATTGGGGCGTTAGGGATATCCCCAAGGTCCCTCTCCCTTTCCTTGAACTATGTGCCAATATAGGGATGGATGTTATTCATCTGTCTGTTTATGTTATGACATGTCTTGCTTTGATTCTGCAAATCCTTCCGAAAAGCGTGGTCGTAAGGAAGGTGACCACCCTTGGCAAGTAATCTTCTCCCTACCGGTGGGAGGTCCAAATCGGTCCAATTCGGGTAATAGCTCGCATGGATTTGGTTTGTCGGTTATAGTCCCTCCCCATTATATAGGAGCATTATCGCATTGTACGCATCATAAATTCCATGGCATCTTGTATACTAAATTCCTTTGCTTATATGATCCTTGTATATTATGTGCCCTTGTCATCTAACATTGATATGCAGGTTCGGTAAGTCATATGCATTGCATGCTTGCATACTTAGTACATTCAAACGTACTAACGCATACTCTATGCCTACATGATTTTACCATGTAGGGATCGAGTAGTTTGAGTACTAGCCGCAAGACGAATAGTCCTTCTTTGAAGATATTTTGCGGTGAGCCCTATCTTCCGAGGGCGAGCTTTTGTTTCCAGTGTTCCTTATGTGTATTATTTTGTTGAGGGTGAGCCCGGAACTTGTCCTGGCTCTCGTTCCTTAACTAGAGGCATACGTGGAGTGTTTTGTAAAAACCTTGTCATTTTTTTTGCTAAATTTATAAGGAATACTCTCTTCTTTTTGGGATTTAGATTTTCGTTATTTAATTAATTGTCTTTAAAGGCTTCTGAACCAAGCTTTGTAGATTCTGAAATTTTGAGGCTTGTTTTGGAACTCCTGGGTCCCTATTTGCCGTGTCACATCTAGTCCCCGACCTTGGGTCGTGACAAAAGGTGGTATCAGAGCCCTAGGTTTATAATTGTCTGCGGAGCCCAACATGTCGCGTTGAGTAGAGTCCTATTCATGAGTGTGAAGTGCATCATACCTATGAGTGGGAGGCTATGAAGACGTATTAGAAAATTCCTCCCTTCTTCATGTCTTGTATCGTGTTGTGACAGGTTTATGAAATTTCCTTACTTACTGGTGTTGTTAATCCCTTTCAGTAAATGCCTCAAGGATGACCTCCACTACCTAGGCCGGTTCGAGCTGCTGAAGATCAGGCCACTCACGAGCCTATGGAGAAGCCTATCTCTAATGGTGAATTCTGTACCGCTTTCGCCATGCTTGCATAGGCGGTGACTGCTCAGGCAAGGCAAGTTAATTTGCCACGGGACCCTACACCCGCATCTATTATAAGGGATTTCACCTGGATGAATCCTCCAGAGTTCTATGGGTCGAGGGCTGATGAGGATGCTCAGGAATTCATTGATGAGCTCTCAAAAATACTGAACATTACAGGCGTCTCTTCTGAGGAAAAAGCTGGATTGGCTGCTTACCAGCTGAAGGATGTAGCTTAGGTGTGGTATTCACAGTGGGCCATGGAGAGGGTCTGTGATGGTAATGTTAAGTGGGGAGAGTTCAAATCTGCCTTCCTCGATCGCTTCTTTCTACTTGAGCTGAGGGAGGCCAAAATGATCGAGTTTGTCAACCTTAAGCAGGGGAGTATGAGTGTGAGTGACTATGCCCTCAAGTTTACCAAGCTTTCCAAATATGCTTCGTTCGTGGTGGTTGATCCCCGTGCAAGGATGCACAAATTTGTTTGGGTATTTTCGACTTGTTGGTGAAAGAATGTCAGACTGCTCTACTGATTGGGGACATGGATATTGCTAGACTCATGGTATATGCTGAGCAGATTGAAGGGGAGAAACTCAAAGAGAAAAGGGCACACGATCCCAAGAGAGCCCGCTTTGATGGTAGATTCTCCGGTGCTAGGAATGTTGGTTTTGGTCGCTTCCAGCAGGCAAGGTTCGGGGGCTCGGGTGGCTAATGCTCAGGCACCCCCTCCTAGGGTACCGGTGGGTGGCGGACCAGGATATCTTATGTGTGACAAGTGTGGGAGGCCCTACACAGGTTCCTGCTGGAAAGATTTGGGACTTTGCTTCGGATGTGGAAGTAAGAACCATAAAGTTGTTGATTGCCCTAAGAGTGCGCGCGGAGGCTGAGGACAGGTAGCCCAAGGCGGGCGAGGACAACAAAAGGGTCCCCAAGGTGTTGCCCCAAGGAACAACAGGTTTTATGCACTCCATGCTCGCCAAGATGTCGAAGAAGCTCCAGATGTCGTTTACGGTATGTTAAAATTCTTTGATTTTGATGCTTATGTTTAATCTTGACCCAGGTGCAAACTTGTCTTTTGTGACTCCACTGTTGGTTGTCAAGTTCGGTTTGAAACCCCAGATTCTAAGGGAGCCTTTAACGGTCTATACCCCCGTAGAAGAATCTATTGTTGCTCATAGAGTCTATCACGGGTGCCCTATTGTTGTGTTGCATAAAATCTTTCCATGTGATCTTGTGGAACTTGAGATGTTTGATTTTGATGTAATTCTTGGAATGGATTGGCTGGATGCGACTTATGCTTCCATAGATTGTAGAACCCAGAAGGTCCAGTTCCAACCTCTCGGTGAGCCAGCTCTTGAATGGAAGGGTGGTGATTCCTCTATTAAAGGTAGGTTTATTTCCTACCTCAAGGCACGGAGAACGATTTCTAACGGGTGCATTTACCATATGGTGAGGGTCAGGGATACAGATTCCGAGGTGCCTACTCTTGATTTGGTCCCTATGGTGAATTAATTTTTGGATGTGTTTCCCGAAGACTTACCGGGCATTCCTCCGGATAGAGAGATAGACTTTGGCATAGATCTTCTTCCAAATACTCAGCCTATTTCTATCCCTCCGTATCGGATGGCCCCTGCAGAGTTGAAAGAGTTAAAGGAACGGTTAAAGGACCTATTAGAGAAGAGTTTTATTCGGCCTAGTACATCACCGTGGGGTGCTGCCGTGTTGTTTATAAGGAAAAAGGACGGGTCTCTCCGTACATGTATTGATTATAGGCAGCTGAATAAGGTGACCGTTAAGAACAAGTACTCGTTGCCAAGGATTGATGATTTGTGTGACCAGCTTCAAGGTGTCACTCACTTCTCAAAAATTGATCTCTGTTTCGGGTATCACCAGTTGAATGTTAGGGAATGTGATATCCCAAAAATAGCTTTTCGAACGAGGTATGGGCATTTTGAATTTACGATGATGTCGTTCGGCCTAACTAATGCTCCAGCTGTATTTATTGACTTGATGAACAGAGTGTTTAAACCATTCCTGGATAGCTTTGTGGTGGTCTTTATTGACGATATTCTCGTTTACTCCTGAAGTGAACAGGAGCACGGGAATCATTTGAGGATGGCCCTCCAAACTCTAAGGGAAAAGAAGTTGCATGCTAAGTTTAGCAAGTGTGAATTCTGGTTGGGCGAAGTGGCTTTCCTCAGGCATGTGGTGTCCAGAGACGGTATCAAGGTGGATCCGAGGAAAACAGAGGCTGTGAAAAATTGGCCTAGACCGTTGACTCCTTCAAATATCCGCAGTTTTCTTGGTTGGCCGGGTACTACAGAAGGTTCGTGGAAGGTTTCTCATTCATTGCATCTCCATTGACCAAGTTGACCCAGTCAAGCTAAGTTTATATGGTCGGATGAATGCGAGAGAAGTTTCCAAACCTTGAAGGATCGGCTTACGTCAGCTCCCGTCTTGACCTTGCCAGATGGCTCAAAAGGGTTCGTAGGGTATTGTGATGCCTCGTGGATCAGATTGGGTTGTGTGCTTATGCAGAATAGTAAGGTGATAGCGTATGCATCAAGATAGTTGACGGTTCATGAACGAAACTATCCCACACACGACCTTGAATTGGCGGCGGTGGTTTTTGCTTTGAAAATTTGGAGGCATTATTTGTACGGGGTCCATGTTGATGTATTCACATACCCAGAGGGATCTTAACCTCAGGCAAATGAGGTGGTTGGAGTTTCTGAAAGATTACAACATGAGTGTGTTGTATCATCCGGGCAAGGCCAATGTTATAGCCGATGCTCTCAGCAGGTTGTCTATGGGAAGTGTGGCGCATGTTGAAAATGGGAAGAGGGAATTGGCTAGGGATGTTCACCTGTTGGCTAGGTTGGGTGTCAGGTCGACTAATTCCAGCGAGGGTGGTATTCGGGTTCAGAATGGGGCAGAATCTTCTGTGGTGAATGAGGTGAAAGCTAAGCAAGATCTAGACCCATCGTTAATTGAGTTAAAGAAGTTGTTTGTTGCAAAGGAGATCGAGGCATTCTCCCAAGGGGGAGATGGTGTACTTCGGTACCAAGACCGGCTTTGTGTTCCTGATGTGGATGACCTTAGGAAGGTGATTATGAGTAATGCTCACAACTCTCACTACTCTATTCACCCAGGGTCTACCAAGATGTACCGGGATCCGAGAGAGGTGTATTGGTGGCATGGTATGAAGAGGGATATTGCCAAGTTCGTGTTTGAATGCCCGAGTTGTCAGCAGGTGAAGATAGAACACCAAAGGCCTGGTGGTTTGGCCCAAGACATTGAAATTCCCACATGGAAATGGGAGGATGTGAACATTGACTTTGTGGTTGGATTGCCTTGGACCCGAAGGCAATTTGACTCCATTTGGGTTATTGTGGATCGGATGACAAAATCGGCTCACTTTCTACCAGTCAAGACTACCTTCAGTGCCGAGGACTACGCAAGTTTGTATATCCAGGAGTTGGTGAGGTTACATGGTGTACCTAGATCCATCATATCGGATCATGGTGCTCAATTCACTTCCCACTTTAGGAAATCTTTTATGAAGGGCCTTGGGACCAAAATTAAGTTGAGCTCAGATTTTCATCCTCAAACCGATGGCCAAGCGGTGAGGAATATTCAAACCTTGGAGGATATGTTGAGGGCGTGTGTGTTGGAGTTTTAAGGGAATTGGATGACCATCTTTCACTCATTGAGTTTGCTTATAATAATAGATTTCATGCTAGCATTGGCATGGTGCTGTTTGAAGCCTTGTATGGGAGGAGGTGTAGATCCCCGGTGGGGTGGTTTGAATTGGGTGAGATGGCTTTAGTTGGCCCGGATTTGGTGTTGGATGCCATGGAAAAAGGTAAAGGTAATTAAGAAGAGATTGAAGGCGGCCCAAAGTCGTCAAAAGTCCTATGCGGATAGTAGGAGAAGGGACCTCGAATTGCATGTCGGGGATTGGGTTTATGTGAAAGTCTCTCCTATGAAGGGCGTAATGCGTTTTGGCAAAAAGGGCAAGTTAAGCCCCCGGTATGTTGGTCCTTACGAAATTGTTGAGCGGATTGGAGGTGTGGCTTACAGGTTGGAGTTATCTCCGAATTTCGGTTCCATTCATCCGGTCTTCCATGTATCTATATTGAGAAAATTAATCGGTGATCCTAGTATCATTGTGCCTTTGGAAGGGATTGAGGTCGAAGAAAATATGTCATATGAGGAAGTGTCGGTGGCAATCTTGGATAGGCAAGTAAAACGGCTTTGCAACAAGGATGTGGCTTCGGTAAAGGTATTTTGGAGAAATCAACTAGTGGAGAGTGCTACTTGGGAGGCGGAGCTGGACATGATGAAACAATACCCCCATCTTTCCCAATCTACTCAAGCCTAAGGTACTAGGAATCTCCCTTATCAATTGTGTCATTTCTTGCCTTCTAGAGTCTCATGACATGACATACATATGTGACACTAAAAGACTTTTCTTTCTGTACAAATGAGTTGGATGCAATCTTGATATGAGTTTTGGTCTTGAACTATGATTTGATTTGTGGCATAAAAAGCTTTGGGCACAAACCTTTCATTTTGAGTTGAGTTGTGCATTGTGTCTTGTGTCGGAAGTATCTTGCCTTAGCTCTAACTTTTCAAGCCCTGTTCTTGCACATTCGGGGACAAATGTTCCCAAGAGGGAGATGATGAAAGGCCCCGGATCATTGATGTCACTTTGAGGTCCACAAACTTGCCCAGAAAATCTGCCAGGCATCACCTCACAGAAGGGCCTACACAGCCCGTGTGGATTCACATGGACCGTGTGGCCTCCTGTGGAGTGACAGCTGGAAGTGGAGGGTAATACGGACCAGTAAACGGCCCGTGTGACCTCGGGTGGTCCGTATGGCCTTCCGTTTAAATGTGTAGTGTGGAGGGTTACCTGCACACGGACAAGGTCACAGACCGTGTGACCGCAGACGGTTCGTGTACCGGTCCGTGTGGTGCTACTTGATCTGGAAAATCTTGCCTCTGAGGATTTTAAGTCCAGGGTCACGGCACAGTAAATGGTCCGTGTGACACTACACGGACCGTGTACCCGACCGTAGGCCCCAGATGGACCAATTTCAAGTCCGTTTCATTAATGGCATTTTTGAAATATTGGGTGTTCCAAACAAAAATTTTGTCATTTCCCACCCCTCCTATGCTCCCTATATAAGCTGAACACCCTCACACTTCAGTCATTTTCTCTCATTTCACTCCTCTCTCTAGAATTTGCTCCCTCAAGCTCTCCAACCTCTCACTGGGATTTGTCAAGGCAAGACTCACAATTTGAAGTCCATTTCTCCTCAAGTTTTCTTTAAATTAGGTATGTGGGTTTTGATTCTTGGTCTCTTTCAACCAAGAAGAACCCAAGTCCCTTTTAAACTACTTTATGAAATTGTCTAATCAAAATGTGAATTTCTACTACTTGTTCTTGGTAACCTTGAACTATGCATGTGCTATTTAAGACTCCGAATTTTGAGTTATGTTAAGTTTTGTCATGATGAACTACTTGGATTATGAAACTATGAACATGCATGTCCCTTTAAAGATGTTCTTATGCATGGGTGATATCTACTACTATTTTCATACAAATTTTATTGCCATCCCTACACTATGCATTGCATTGCATCCCTACACCATGCATTGCATCACATTCATGACTTGGTACATGAAAACTTTGGAAATGTGGGATTAAGCCCAATTTTGTCCTAAAAGGGAATTATGATATGATTTTTGGTAAGACATAAGAAGATGATCACCGGTATGTCTATGATTATGGCTCTTGGAGAATTTTGGGTGCTTGCACCATCTTGTATATATAGATGAGCTATTCCTTGCATGAACCATGTGATTTTGATCTTGAGATTTGGCATTTGAGTCTACTTGTGCATTTAACGTTTTGAAATGGATATTTGACTCTCTTGGAAAGCATATGTATATATATATATATATATATATAAGTATTCTAGTGGGATGTGTAAGACTTAGCACCGATGGATTGGGGGCGTTAGGGCTATCCCCATGGTCCCTCTCCCTTTCCTTAAACTATGTGCCAACATAGGGATGAATGTTATTTGTCTATCTGTTTATGTTATGATATGTCTTGCTTTGATTCTGCAAATCCTCCCAAAAAGCGTGGTTGTAAGGAAGGTGACCACCCACCAAAAAGCGTGGTCATAAGGTGTGGCGTAGATTACTCTCGGCAAGTAATCTTCTCCCTACAGGTGGGAGGTCCTAATCGGTCCAATTCGTGTAAGAGCTCGCATAGATTTGATTTGTCGGTTATAGTCCATCCCCGTTATATAGGAGCATTATCGCATTGCACGCATCATAAATTCCATGGCGTCTTGTATACTAAATTCCTTTGCTTATATGATCCTTGTATATTATGTGTCCTTGTCATCTAATATTGATATGCAGGTTCGGTAACTCATATGCATTGCATGCCCGCATACTTAGTACATTCAAACGTACTAACGCACACTCTATGCCTACATGATTTTACCATGTAGGGACCGAGCAGTTTGAGTACTAGCCGCAGGACGAATAGTCCTTCTTTGAAGATATTTTGCGGTGAGCCCCATCTTCCGAGGGTGAGCTTTTGTTTCCTGTGTTCCTTATGTATATTATTTTATTAAGGGTGAGTCCAGAACTTGTCCTGGCCCTCGTTCCTTAACTAGAGGCATACGTTGGGTGTTTTGTAAAAACCTTGTCATTTTTTTTTCGCTAAATTTATAAGGAATGCTCTCTTCTTTTTGGGATTTAGATTTTCATTATTTAATTACTTGTCTTTAAAGGATCCTGAACCAAGCTTCGTAGATTCTAAAATTTTGAGGCTTGTTTGGGAACACCCGGATCTCCATTCGCCGTGTCACATCTAGGCCCCGACCCCGAGTCGTGACAGAAAAGTTTGTAACTTTTTACATCTCATTTGAGTAACGATTTTTCGTAGAATATTATTAATAATTTTATGTTGATCCATGTAATTAATATTGAATTGTTAAATTATGTTTTTCGTAAGTCATAATGACTAAAAACAATTAAAGTTTTGGACTTTGTAAAAAGTTTTAAATGATTTTTGTAATTAAATTTCTTTAAATTGAATTTAGGAGCTTGATTAGACTGATAAATAATAGGCAAACAATAGGACTCAAATACTATTAAACAAACTTTCTTTTGAAAAATACAAAGTAGTAATTAATTTGTGGCAAGGTTGGAAAGCACTGCTATCAATAAACCACGAACCAATAAAATATGACATTTTTTAAAATGAGTTTCAAATAAGCTGAAGAAGGTAGGTAAATAAAATATTTTTGGAACCAAGAAATATAATGTTTTCAAAATTAACTTAAGCCATGCATAAATACAATAAAGCAACCATGCTAGAACCATGGGACTCGAGGGGTGCCTAACACCTTCCCTTCGGTCAAAAGAATTCCTTAACCAAATTTCTAGTTCGCGGATCAATAAAAATAAAGAGTCAATTCCTTTTGATTAGGGATAAAAAAAATGAAATGGAACACCAAAATTAATTCCAAGTGGGACTCTGAATAATAAACAATCATTTTTCAAAATAGTCACTTTAATTGGAAAAACTCTATTTTTCAAAACCCATGCCGGGAAAAATAGGGGTGTGACACCCAGGAGAGTACCCTTGGCGTGGCCGACACTTGAAGAACCATTGCCGATTTTCCAAGAGAACCACCTGACCTCATCGTCACATCAACTCAACAACGGAAGAAAAATTCTAAATTAATAAAGAGATCACATGAAAGAGTATAACTCTACTAACACATAGTTCCAATGAATAAGTTTGGAAATACAAATACTCAATAAATCTTCTACTCAATGTCTATAAAGCCTCTAATCAACAATCTCGATGGTACCATCACAGGCCATGGATACCCCAAATCAAAGAAAGAAGGTACTCAATCGAAAACAAAAAATAAAAGGGCTCTTCCAGAATGCAGAGAAGGCTCACCAACTATGGAAATGCACTGAACTGGACCTCAATGATACGTGGGCTGAAGTCCTCTATCACGTGTATTTGCATCATGAAATGATGCAGGTCCAAATGGAAGTTTGTACATGGAATATACTGGTATGTAAAATAGCTTTGAAAAGTAAGGCTCAACTCACTCACTTCAACTCAAAGAACTCATAACTCATCCAAATAAAGATGCAAGTTTAAAGTAAATCATGCTTTTTAAAATACACTCTGTAAAAATAAACTCAGTTTAGAAATATTATGCTCAATTAGCATTTGCTTAGGAGTTTTTCTTAACCGAATCCAATCCCACCACCTTTAGTTTGGTGATGCACAACGAAGGCGGCGGTGTTGCCACGCTCGTCCTAAACTTGTTAAGGTAAAGGATGATTAACTCTCTCATGGATCCATAATGAATGTCCATCTTTTGGGACAAGAGTCGCCAGAAGCTACACGACTATCCTAAGCTGACAACGTAGTTTTGTGGGTTAGATTAGTTATTTACTCACTCCCAGCTCGGTGCTTGATACTCCTCCCAAGACTAAAACATGCTTAACTCATCAATCAACTCAAATCTCAATAATACTCAATCAATCAACTCAAACCTCAACCTCATTAGGTTACCTCAACTCAGCTCATCTTAATTTCTCATCAACTCAATCAATCAAGGAAATCACTCTGAATCAACTTGGACTCACTCGGTTGGATTCATTAGGTAATGCAAGGAAAAATGCATAAAAGTATGTGTGATTAAAATGCAACATGATTCTCATGCTCAATTATGCTCTAGTTACTCAGACAGGATAATCACACTCAAACCTCAAATCAATCCATGTATAGAAAATCATAAAAGTCATGTAGTTTAGGGTTCATGCTATCAAGTAATAGAAGTTTATCTCAATTTCGTATCAGTAGTTATGCAATGCAGCAAGTACCTCATACATCTCATAAGAATTCATAATAAATGCAGTAAACTCATTCTTAGGCTGATAAAGTTTTCCAAATCTCGACTTTTATTCTCAATTTCGACTCAAGAAGGTGAAAGGGCGTGTGAATGAACGTAGTTCCACAGTTTAATAAGTCTTACATACATGGAAGTAGAAGAAACAATAAAACTTCAATAGATCCTTGCGCTTGAACTAGAAACTCTTGCTTTTCTTCCTCATGTAGTGCTCTCAAGAATTCCTCAGCGTGAATGAAAGGTGAAAATACGCTTAGGGTTTGTTTTATACCTTTAATTGAGTCTAAAACATCCAGGGATTTGGTTAAAAAGTGATAGGAATAGACAAAAATGCCCTTCTTAAAAACTGCTGACAGGTTTTACGAGTCCACGTCTACGGGCCGTAGATCTTTTTACGGGATATAGATGACCTCTCGTAGATAAGGGATCCAAAATTTTGAGTTACTGAAATTTGTCATACAATCCACGAAACCTCTTTTATGGGTCATAAATACTTCTATGAGCCATCTGATAATTCGCGACTCAAGATACTAAGAAGTTGATCTCTGGATCACCAACTCACGAGACCTTATCTACAGACCGTGGATTATTTTACGAGTTGTATGTTATCTCAAACATGGGCATTAGACTTAAAAATTTTCACCATGTCACCTGGGGATCTACGAGGCCTCATCTACGGGCTGTAGATCACTCTACGGACCATGGATAGCCCTCGTGGTTTCTCTTCCAGCAACTTTTCTCAGTTTTCTCTGTGCATCTACTCAAACAAGATGGAAAGAATTATGGGGTGTTACACTTTAGCTGTTTGAATATTATCCCTAATAAATTATTTTTTCGACTGCGTTAATTATAAATAATTTAAAATCTTTTAAAAAATAAATATAAATTTTGATTGACTTTCAGTATTTTATATGTGCAATAGAAATTGGAACTTAGAAGCAATGTGTATTATTTAAAACTACTTAACAATATTATAAATTCAAATAATTAAAAACATTTAAAAATATATTAAAATTATTGGCTCTCCAAATTTTATCTAGATCGTATAAATTAAGAAAGAAAAATAGCATATATTGGGCCTGTGCAACGCACGGCCTTGGCCACTAGTTTATACTAGTTTAAAATGAATTTATTTTTCCTTTTCTAGATCCAAAAATTTGACATGGGTTATAAAAACAATAATATCTTGATAATCGCTAGTGAAGATTTAAAAATTAAAACTAAAAACAACTGAATTAACGATACGTCATTTTTTAAATGGAAATTTATATTTGATTATTTATGAGCGACTTTCCTTTTCTTTTAATAAACTTGGGCCGTTGGCCCAACTTTATTATAAAGCAAAATCAAGTGGGCTCAAAGTGAGCCTGTTACAAATGAGTCCAAGTCAAAATTTAGCAAAGGCCGGTGATACGCCCAAATTACACTCCAAATAGAAGAGTAAAGCGGTCGTTGGTCAAATATAGAACTCAACCAGAGTTGAGGTCGATCCCACAGGGAACACGTAAGAATTATTCTATTAGTACCGGCTTTCCGTTGTAAATGCTATTCCCAAGATAAACAAACATAAAGTAAATGGGGGGTTGCGCTATTTAACTTAACTAATTGCGTAAAGTAATTAATAGAGGTGCTCCGATTCTTAGACAGATAGAGAGAAGCTAGGGTTGCGTTCCCCATGGCATACAATTATGACAACTAAACTGGATCTGTGAATTCGTTCCTAATGATGCATGCAAAATCTACAACTTAATTAATACCTAGGTCACCTTTCGGTCCTTTCTTGGTATATATCACTCCTCTCCTCTCGGTCTCCGAGTGTCTGCAATACTAACCGTTGTTTCTGATCTCAGAATACCTTCACCTTTCGGTCTCAGGCACTTAGACTAGGTTCATGACCTTGAATCTCTGTTGTTAGACTCTTTTCCCAATCACTACATCCCTTCCGGGCATGTAACGAATACAGGCTTACCCTAATGCGTCGACTCATTAAGGAGAAGTTTAAACGAAGAATCTAACAATACATGCGTTGCTTATTTGAACGAACTACCCCCAGTTTGCGTTATCTTAATTGGGTCGTCATGGTTCCCACAACCCTAGTTGTGGGTTTAGCCTAGCATACTGTTAATAATTTGCCCACAACGAATAGAAGTAAACATAAAGATGGACTTACGATTGAAGAACAAGAATCCGTGTTACAAGCTTTGAACAATAATCACAAACGTGATTCTCTCGAATTACAAAAGCCAAACGAATGTTTTTCTCCTTGTTCTCTCTAGTTCTATCGTCCAAAACGAAGTTGTTTAATAAAATAAAATAACATCCTATTTATACAAAGCAAAAACTAAGTTGACATAATTTAGGAAAATAATTTCGGCACGGGGCACGGTCCGTTACACGGACCGTCTGAGGTGAGATGGTCCGTGTAAACGGACCGTCTGGTGGTTGGCTGTACCCACACGGTCCGTGACACGGCCCGTGTGGCGTGAGACGGGCCGTGTGGGTCTTCCGTGTCAATCCACTTGCACGAATTCTGATATTTTCGACGAAGGCCCTTCGAACTACGTCACTTACACGTCCCGTGACACGGTCCGTGTGGAGTGAGACGGACCGTGTGGATCCTCCGTATGAATCTCCTTGCACGCTTTCTTTAATTTTCGACGGGTTTGTCTTCCGAGCTACGTCAAGTACACGGTCTGTCACACGGTCCGTCTGGTGTCAGACGGGCCGTGTGGACCGACCGTGTGACTCGTGTCGTGCCACGGTCGGCCACACGGACCGTCTGGCGTGAGACGGCCCGTGTGGGCCTTCCGTGGTCCGACACTTGGCTTCATTTTTTCACCCGTTCCTTGTGCTTTCCGCCATTTCCCATGCCTTAGTCATTTTCCTGCACAACATCAAAACATACCTATTAAACCAATAACACCGCTCGAGAACACCCAATAATTCTATGTTTTAAGCGTCGTAAAAGTCGTATTTTCATGACTCATCAACACCCTCAACTTAGAACTATTGCTTGTCCTCAAGCGATGACCAAAAACACATTACGACACACAAAGGACAAGTAATTAAAAAGAAATAAATAGTAACCCCTTTGTTCATTAGCCTCATGCTCCTCATGTATACTTGTAATGTGTGCGTATTCCAACAGACTATGATTTGATCAACCTAAACACGATACCATATCTCGTTGGCTCCTATTAAGACCTTGACGAAAGATAAGCCAGTTATGTATAGCGCCCGAATAGTGCGGTGATTGTGCCCTTACTACAAAGAAGTCCCTCACACCATGAGATAATGTAGCACACAGAGACTGGAATGTAAGCACTCACGCTCAGAAAGAATTTTCAACCGACACACGAGTGTAGACCATATGCTTGCCTTTATTTTCACCACCTTAACTCTTGAATGACCTTTTCAGGATCACTTTAGGACTTCTAAGGCTTGTAACGTAGGCTCGGGCTTGGGTGAGATATATTTAAGATCAAAGTGACTAGTGTTTTGTTCCAAGGCCCTGCTTTGACTCAGCCACCACTTTCGGCTTCCCAAAATCTTTGTTTTCCCCCTTTTTTTTTTTTTTTTTTTTTTTTTTTTTCATATATCATTTTATTCACGTCCCCAAAATTCTTTCTTTTGTTTTTTTTTCAACTTTTCTTCTCACCACTTGGATCTTTTCCATCCCGATTCTTCTGTTTTTCTTACACTAGCCACCCTCAACTTAGGATTTTAGCCCAAGTTGAGGTACACAATGTCTTTTCAAGGACCAGGGCCAATATAAGCCACCCTCAACTTAGGCCTTTGGCCTAGGTTGAGGTTCACAATGTCCTTAAAGCGACCAGGGCCTGAGTATGGTCTGCAGATAGATTGGGAACATGGATTGGGTAGTAAGAAAGAAAAGGTCTATTTAGGCTCAATTATTTGGTTCAAAGGGATAAACTTCATTTGGTTAATTCATTTCTTTAGGTTTAGTGACTTCTTAACAACAATGGCCTAAGATCCTTTCCTAATCCACTCATTCAATCGTTTTAGGGGGGACCAACCAGGCAAGTTCTAGCTCACAAGTGTGTCAGTTAAATTCAAGCAAAAAAAACACTCCCACACACATGGCACATATCCCCCACTATTCAGCACTACACAACACAGTCAGACTTCAATCGTTAATATGCCAACTAAACAATGTTCATTGTGTTTTCAGAGGATCACAGAATCAGTCCGTATGGGATACACACCTACAAGTTCCGTGGATTTTCATTTTTCAAATTAATGAGGTTACTATAAACTCTTATAACCACTTGTCTTTTCCACACAAAACATAATAAACCTAAACATGCCAGTTCTACTAGATAATACACCTTCAGAGAAAAGAAACATGGCAAGAAAAACTCCTCAGGGTAAAGATAAGATGCCCCACCCCCAATCAAAAAGCAGTGCAATGTCCTCATAGCACCATACTATCCAATCAAAGCAACAAAATGGGGGCGGGACATACCTGGGACGCCTTAGGCGTCAGGGGGGTCATCATGGCCCGATCCAACTGGTGGGTCCTGGCAGGCAACATCATCAGCGGGCTCCCTAGTACTCCCGGAGGCTCCTGTCCGGGCAGCCTCATATGCGAGGCGCGCCTGCTCTTCCCGTGCAGCAGCCTCACGCCTCTGGGCTCTCAAAGCTTTGCGCAGCTGCCGTGCCTCCTCACGCTGTGGGTCCTCAGGTGGACTTGTGCGCTGACTGCGGCGCTTCCCTTTGTCCTTATTACCCGACGCCGCTGGAACGGGTGCCTGGGCAGCAGGAGGTATGATCGGTATCCCCCAGCCCTCAGTCAAGCTCGGCTCCATCGGGGCACTAAACAATGATGCAAACGAGTCAGGTGGTGGAGCCGGAGCGGCCGCTGTGCTGTCGTACCGTGCGTACAGCTCGTCAATTCTGTCCTTCATGACCTGCATCCCCTGCATTATCTGAGTTACCTCATCACCGGTCATGCTGCCAAACATGCGGCTGAGGTAGTTCTCCCACTGGTTAAACTGCTCCTGCAAACTCTGGATCTGGCCACGGAGTTCAGCACGAAGCTCATCCTTAGCCAACTGCACGTGAGTCTGCACTACCTGTGGCACCCGGACCACCATCTGGTCAACAATCGCCCGTGTCTGCCTCTGCTCTGTAACCATGCGGGCGAGGAGGTCGTAGGGGACATAAGTGTAGCCCGGATGTGTCGGAGGTGCGGCGCCACTGCCCCCGGGCTGCTCAGTAGCTGTATCCGTCTGGGGGGCTGAGGAGGGCTCCGCAAAAGGCAAAGGCTGCTGTGGGGGAGCCCGAGGCAGCTGTGCTGGAACCCCAAATCGCCGGGATCGACTGTGATACAGTGGGTTGGCGATGTCCTTAATCATGGCAATGTTCACAACACCTTTCGGAGCGATCTTTTTGTCCAAGAAGTGCGTGGTGGGAACACGAGCCTGCTTGCAAAGTGCCCGAATCAGGCAAGGAAAGGACATACCTGCGCGTTCGGAGAGGGCACGATCCTTTATTTCCATCGCAATCACGCGACCCACATTAATACCAAGGCGGGCCACCAAACTCGCGACCAACGCAGCATGGGAAAGTTGGAGCGTGTTGTCGTTGACTGTGGGTCTGAGTCGGGCCCGCACCACCGACCACCAAAACTTGGCGACAAAGGTAAGGGAGGCCTTTGTAATAGGAATTTTGGGGTCATTTACCCAAGGTGCCTCCACCCCCTGAAGTGCAATATGCTCCGCCATCCACGGTAATTCCCTGGCCCGGGTAGACGGATCGGCGATATGAACCTCATCAGAGACGTTGACATAGTGAGCCATGAAAATCCCATCCGGAGGGGCACGGTAATCAGGGCCAAACAAAAATCTGTTTATCGTCTCCGCCGAGATGTCCACCTGCGTCCCCCGGATGGTGACATAGTCCCGATGAGACAATCGGGAAGCAAACCGCTTCTTTGCACGTCTGGGCAAGTTGCCTTCTATGGAGGCAAGAAGGCTGGCTGCATAGCTGGAGTAGAATTCAGCGATCATATCTGGGCCATAGTAGCCAGGAGGGTCGGCCATCCATCCAAACTGATAAGTAGCAAAGGCATTGCGTATTTCCGGAATGGAGTCCAGCTTGTCCACTAGTACCCGCATCTCCGGGATAATTGGCCTCCCCTGATAGCCACCCGTACCTTTGGTGATGCCATTGACGTAGACCTCCTTAGCTCCCGGGACTGACCATCTTCGCCGTAAAAAGATCAGGAGCCACTTGGCGGTTTCCGGGTCAGAAGTCCGGGCAACCGCCTGCTGGGTGGCCTCATCATCACTGTCGCGGAGGAGCAAGATATCTTCCTCACCTCCAACATCGTGCTCGGCAGTGACTGGAGTGCCAGCCTCATCCTCCTGCTCCGGAACTGCAGCGTCCTCTGCCACCCCTGCTGCAGGAGCTTCATCCTCAGACTCTGAAGCGATGTAGCGTCGCACTGGGCGGGGACGGGCAGTGCGAGGGGGTGGTGACGGCACAGCTGACCCGCCGTCAGAGTCATTGCCTGAGTCACTCCCCGGGTTGAGACTGGAGGATTCAGTGATTGAATCCCGGAGACGTGACTCCTGCTCGTCGCGGCGTGGGCGAGGGCGTAGACGTGGGGCCATGTTAATCCTGCATCCAACACAACGGATAAAGAACATATTAGTTATGCCAGAAAGCTTGGGACGACACACTAACGGGTACTCAGACTTCCCCTGTGGAAATAAAGTGACAAAAACCCTTAAGAGTGGCGTCACCCGGTCTATCATAGGGAATTTCGTACTACAAAGCCAAGGAGGCGCGAGGAAAGTAACTACAATGACGAACATAACAAAATACGGGGGCATGGGACGGGGCCCTGCACGGGCCGTGTGGAGGGGCACGGGCCGTGTAGCGGCCCGTGTGACAGCATACCAGGGCGAGGCGACCAAGGGACATGGGACGGGCCGCCACACGGGCCGTGTAGGGTCAGACGGTCCGTGAGGACGGACCGTGTGGCGTGCCTTGGCATGCAGCGGGGGCGACACGGGACGGTCCGTTTCACGGACCGTGTGATGTCACACGGTCCGTGTAACGGACCGTGTCACGGTCGTCGTCCCCAGTCAGCCCCATGACGGATTTTTGGAGTTCTAATGCACAATGGAGCATTAAAACGCCGGGTCGGGTACTCAAACTAAGCAAAACACAGTTTACAACACAAACCCGATTTCTAACCAACCAAAAATCATAAACAACCAATGTTTCAAGAGTTCAACAAAGCAACAATGGTGGTTAAGACTACCCATTAACAAAGATTTAACGAATAATGCCCCTAGGGAGTTATAGATGCCACACTCACGAAGTATATGCATAAACGTACTCACAAGACAAAAACTAAAAGAAAAATTGCAAAAACAAACCAAAGAACAACTAATCTAAACTCACAAGCAAACTAAATCAAAGAAACTTACTTGAAGGAGAAAAATAGACTTGAGACTTGAAAACTTTGTCTAAGGATGGTGTAACGGATCGTGAGGTGGTGTGAGGAAGAGAGTGAGGCGTGTGGGGGTTTTGAACAAGAGAAAAATTTGAGTGTGGGAAAGAAAAATATGAAAAGAGGGTATTTAAACCCAACTTTTCGTGGTCCAAGACAGGTAGGGGAACGGGCCGTGCCACGTGGCACGCGCCGTGTCGCGGAGATGGGCGGCGGTGCTCAGTCCCGAGACGCACGCCAAACGGTCCGTCAGACGGACCGTTCAACGTTAGACGGCCCGTTTTGTGGGCCGTTTCGTGACATGACTCGAGGCGTGCACACGGTTCGGCGCACGGTCCGTTCAATGTCACACGGACCGTGTGAGCGTGCCGTGTGTGGTGCCTTGGGTATTTTCGCTCACCTGAAGGGGACGCCTCAACGGACCGTTACACGGTCCGTCTGGTGTCAGACGGTCCGTGTAAACGGGCCGTGCGGTTCCCCTTGGGGAATTTTGACCTTCCTTTTCGCCCGTCCCATTCAGCGCTTGGTTTAACGTCACGGCTCGACGTGAAGGTCTTGACTACTCAGACTTCGTCAAGATGGAGAACCTCTATCACCGAGGATTCCTCTGCAACGCCCAAGTACTTTTTCACGCGCTGCCCATTAACCTTGAAGCGGTGCCCGTCACCCGTCTCTAACTCAACTGCTCCATTAGTCAGCACTAGTGTGATCTTGTACGGGCCAGACCACCTTGATTTCAGCTTCCCTGGAAATAGCCTTAATCTGGAGTTGTAGAGTAGTACTCTATCACCAACATCAAAGCTTCGTGGGGCAATGAGCTTATCGTGGTAAGCCTTCATCTTATTTTTGTACAGAGCAGCACTCTCGTAAGCTTGTAGACGAAACTCATCCAGCTCATTCATCTGGTCCAACCTCATATTGGCTGCCTCCTTCCAATTCATATTCAGGGCCTTGAGGGCCCACAGTGCCTTGTGCTCCAACTCAATTGGTAGGTGACAGGCTTTACCGAACACCAGCTGATATGGAGACATACCAATGGGTGTCTTATAGGCTGTCCTATAGGCCCACAATGCGTCATCTAATTTCCTAGCCCAGTCCGTTCTTGTGGCGTTCACAGACTTGGTCAGGATCTCCTTAATTTCCCGGTTGGATACTTCGACCTGTCCACTTGTCTGCGGATGATAGGGTGTGGCCACCTTGTGTTGGCGTACCCCATATTTTGCCAGTACAGCCCGAAAGGACGAGTTGCAGAAGTGGGAGCCCCCATCACTAATGATAGTTCGGGGAGTCCCAAATCTAGCAAAGATGTTCCGCCTCAGGAACTGTACCACATTCTTACTTTCGTTGTTAGGCAGCGCTGTTGCCTCCACCCATTTGGAGACGTAGTCCACAGCTACCAAGATATACTTCATCCCATAAGAGCTAACGAACGGGCCCATGAAGTCTATGCCCCACACATCAAACAGCTCTACCTCCAAAATGGGGGTCATAGGCAACTCTTGACGCCTTGAGATGTTCCCTTGGCGCTGACACTGGTCGCACCCCTGCACCAAGTCATGGGCATCTTTATAGATGGTGGGCCAGTAGTACCCACACTGCAGGATCTTCTTGGCAGTTCTGGCACCACCATGATGCCCCCCCACTGGAGAGGAGTGGCAGGCTTCCAAGACGCTCAACATTTCTGCCTCAGGGACACATCGTCGGATGACCCCATCTGCGCATGTTCTGAATAGATACGGATCATCCCAAAAGTACCTGCGCACATCATGAAAAAACTTTTTTCTCTGGTGAGGGTTAAGGCCTTCCGGCATAATATCGCTCACCAGGAAGTTAGCAAAATCAGCATACCAAGGGACTAGGTCCGCAGAAGCGGCTAATACCTGTTCATCGGGAAACGAGTCATCGATGTCCAACCAGTCATTGGCTCGGGCTGCGTCCTCTAACCTGGAGAGATGGTCGGCCACCTGATTCTCCGTGCCTTTACGATCCTGGACCTCGAAGTCGAACTCCTGTAGCAAGAGCACCCATCTGATTAAGCGAGGCTTAGCGTCCTTCTTGGCCATGAGGTATCGAAGTGCGGCATGGTCAGTGTGGACGATCACCCTCGTGCCCAGTAAATATGCGCGAAACTTGTCAAAGGCATACACCACAGCGAGCAACTCCTGCTCTGTGACAGTGTAATTCCTCTGAGCCTCATTCAGCGTCTTACTGGCGTAGTAGATAGGGTGGAAAATTTTGTTCCGCTTCTGCCCCAGCACAACACCCACAGCAATTCCGCTTGCGTCGCACATAACCTCAAACGGAGCATCCCAATCAGGAGCAACCACGACAGGCGCTGAGACGAGCTTCAATTTTAAGGTCTCAAACGCTTGTCGACACGCATCGTCAAAGTGGAACTTGACATCCTTCTCCAACAGTTTGCACAATGGATGTGCAATCTTAGAAAAGTCTTTAATGAACCGACGATAGAATCCAGCATGCCCAAGGAAACTCCGGACCCCTTTAACCGAGATAGGAGGTGGCAATTTCTCAATGACCTCAATCTTTGCCTTGTCCACCTCTATCCCTTTTTCTGACACCTTATGACCAAGGACTATGCCCTCCTTGACCATGAAATGACACTTCTCCCAATTTAGCACCAACTGGGCCGCTTCACAGCGCTGCAGTGCCTTGCTCAGGTTCTGCAAACAATCATCAAAAGAATCACCCACTACTGAAAAATCGTCCATAAATACCTCTAGGGTGTCTTCGACCATGTCTGAAAAGATGGACATCATGCAGCGCTGAAAAGTGGCTGGGGCATTGCAGAGTCCAAACGGCATCCTCCTGAAAGCAAACGTCCCATACGGACACGTGAAGGTGGTCTTCTCCTGATCTTCTGGGGCTATTGAAATCTGGTTGTACCCCGAGTAGCCGTCGAGGAAGCAATACCATCCTCGCCCTGCTAGCCTGTCTAACATCTGATCCATGAACGGCATGGGGAAGTGGTCCTTTAGAGTCCATTTGTTCAACTTCCTGTAGTCCATGCACACTCGCCATCCGGTGACAGGTCTCAGTGGGACAAGCTCGTTCTTATCATTGACGACCACCGTCATGCCCCCCTTTTTGGGGACACACTGCACTGGGCTCACCCACTTACTGTCCGAGATTGGATACACCACCCCAGCATCCAGCCACCTGATGATCTCCTTCTTCACCACCTCCTGCATGGGTGGGTTGAGCCTTCGCTGATGCTCAATGCTAGGCGTACAGTTATCCTCAAGCGTGATTTTATGAGTGCAGATGCCTGGAGGGATGCCAATTATGTCAGCAATAGTCCATCCAATGGCGCGCTTAAATTTCTGTAGGACCCCCAACAATGCCTCCACCTGATGTTCCTGAAGATCTGCAGCCACAATCACAGGAAGAGTGTTGTTAGTACCTAAAAATGCATACCTGAGGTGTTGCGGCAACTCCTTGAGCTCCAGAACGGGCGGTTCCTCAATAGAGGGTTTCGCCGGAGGTGTTGGCCTATTTTGCAGGTCCAAGTCCAGCTTTCTTGGCACGAACGGTCTGGTCCCCATGCCCTGCAAGGCATAGATGGTGTCGTTGTACCCCTCAACACCATCTTTTGAGAAGTTCATCAGCACTGCTGCCAGTGTGTCCACAGTCATCTTTTCCTCCAACGAGGCTTCAGAAACATTGTCGTCATCAATGTCCAGAATGGACATCACAGCTAACTCTTTAGGCCTTTTCATGGCAGCACACACATTGAATTTCGCCTCTTCGGTGTTTAACCGGAATGTGAGTTCACCACGCTCAACGTCCACCAGTGCCCTGCCCGTTGCCAAAAATGGCCTTCCAAGTATGATTGGTACCTCAAAGTCCACTTTACAGTCAAGGATGACAAAGTCGGCAGGGAAGATGAACCTTCCCACCCGAACAAGGACATCATACAGGATTCCCACGGGCCGTTTTACTGATCTATCTGCCATCAATAGCCGCATGGTCGTGGGTGTGGGGGCTCCCAAGCCCAACTGCTGGTAGACTGCCAACGGCATCAAATTAATGCTGGCACCAAGGTCACAAAGCGCCCGTGCAAAGTCATAAGCACCAATGGTGCATGGGATGGTGAATGCCCCCGGATCTCCCTTCTTTTCTACTAAAGATCTTGTAGCGATGGCGCTACAGTGGTGTAAATTATCGACTGGCTCGATTGTAGCTGTCCTCTTCTTAGTGATTAAGTCCTTCATGAACTTAGCATAGCCAGGCATTTGTTCAAGCGCTTCCACCAGAGGTATATTCACAGACAGCTCCTTTAACATGGATAGGAACTTCTGGAATTTGCCGTCCTCTGCCTTCTTTTTCAGCCTTTGGGGAAATGGTGGCCTTGGTTTTGGGATGGCCGGCAGACTTGGGTGACTGGGGGAGTCTGTCACTACTGCCTTCTTGGTCACCACGGGTTCTGCTACCACCACCTCAGGTTCATCACTCCCAATGTCTACCTGACCCTCCATAGGGCCAGGCATGTTGTCATCGACTTTCACCTGACCTGCATTAGGAACAGCAACTGGGTTAGCAAGTACCTGACCACTTCTCGTGGTGATCGCCATACAGTGGCCATCGTTCTTCGGGTTTTGCACTGTGTCACTCGGGAGTGACCCAACTTTCCTCTGATTAAACGCCGCCGAAAGCTGTCCCATCTGCTGCTCTAACTGCTTGATTGAGGTGGAGTGCGAATCTACCAGCTGCCTAACATTGGAAATTTCGCTCTTGACATCTCGCACCCCTGCCTCAGTGGCCTCCACTTTGCTTAGGACTTTTGTCATCATATCCTCTAGCTTGGAGTTGCTGCCGCCCTCGTTCTGGCGATCACGGGTTCTGTAGCCATCCCTGTTCTGCCAGTTCCCTTGGTAATTCTCCCGATTGAAGTTCCGACCTTGGTTACCGGAGTTGAAACCTCGGTAACCCCCCTGACTACCAAGAAACTGTGCTTCCTCATCATATTCGCTGCCTTGATCGTCATACCTAGGTAGTGCTTCCATTGCTTTGACTTTCTCAGTGCTCCCACCAAGGAACTTCTTTGACAGCAAATCAATTTGTGTCCGCATATGGGCCATGTCCTGGTCCCGTTCTTCCTCCTTCTTGCGCTGCGCCTCACTCATCTCAAATACCATCCCTGAGCAGTCTGCCTCTCTAGTATACCATGCCCTGTTGTTCTTTGCCACTTGGTCTAAGATGACCACTATGTCCGGGAAAGTCCTGGACATATATGACCCTCCACAAGCTGCATCAATGATGGGCTTGGTAACGAAGTTGCAGGACCTGTAGAAGACTGCCTTCAAGTGTTCATCAGTGAGATGGTGATTTGGGCACTGTTTGAGCTTTTGCCTGAATCTCTCCCAAGACTGATACAGCGCTTCATTCGGCATTTGTTTATGGGCTCCAATCTCATCTTTGAGTTTCAGTTGCCTTGAAGCAGGGAAGAATCGCTCCAGGAATGCCTCCTTTAGTTCTCCCCATGTGCGGATGGAATCGTGAGGGAGCTCATTTAGCCACCGTATTGCCTCCCCAGACAGAGACAATGGAAATAACCTCAGCCTCAACGCTTGCTGGCTAACTCCTGGAATTTCGGAGGACTGACAGGTAGCTAAGAAATTAATCAGGTGCTGATTTGCATCCTCGGTGGCCGCTCCAGTAAACATCCCCTTCAACTGTAACATCTGCAGCATGGTGCTGGTGATCGTGAATTTGATCCCAGCGGGCAATGGTGGGAGTACTATTGCCCCAGTAGACCCGGCATCATCATCATCATCTGGCACAGCTGGCGGGTACTGAGGGCCTTGAGGTCTCACCGGGGGTTGGTGTTGCTGAGGTGGTACAAGTGGTACAAGTGGTACCTGGCGAAGTGGTGCTGCTGGTGGTACCACGTTACCAGCAAGATCATCCACACCCAACCCATCCTGACCTCCAGCTGCAGGATTCACTGCCAACTCCCTCTGCCTTGCTGCTTCACGATCTTGGGCATTCATTCTGCGAACGGACTTGGTAAGCTCCGGATCGTAGGGAATAAGTGTTGCACCCTTGCTGCGGGTACTTGGCATGCAAAGCTGAGCCCCTACAAAGACAAAAACAAGAAACAAAGTAAAATCAGGGACTAGACTTACAAGCTGAAAGTAGCAACTAATAGACTAGTTCCTTGCCGCGTTCCCCGGCAACGGCGCCAAAATTTGATACGCCCAAATTACACTCCAAATAGAAGAGTAAAGCGGTCGTTGGTCAAATATAGAACTCAACCAGAGTTGAGGTCGATCCCACAGGGAACACGTAAGAATTATTCTATTAGTACCGGCTTTCCGTTGTAAATGCTATTCCCAAGATAAACAAACATAAAGTAAATGGGGGGTTGCGCTATTTAACTTAACTAATTGCGTAAAGTAATTAATAGAGGTGCTCCGATTCTTAGACAGATAGAGAGAAGCTAGGGTTGCGTTCCCCATGGCATACAATTATGACAACTAAACTGGATCTGTGAATTCGTTCCTAATGATGCATGCAAAATCTACAACTTAATTAATACCTAGGTCACCTTTCGGTCCTTTCTTGGTATATATCACTCCTCTCCTCTCGGTCTCCGAGTGTCTGCAATACTAACCGTTGTTTCTGATCTCAGAATACCTTCACCTTTCGGTCTCAGGCACTTAGACTAGGTTCATGACCTTGAATCTCTGTTGTTAGACTCTTTTCCCAATCACTACATCCCTTCCGGGCATGTAACGAATACAGGCTTACCCTAATGCGTCGACTCATTAAGGAGAAGTTTAAACGAAGAATCTAACAATACATGCGTTGCTTATTTGAACGAACTACCCCCAGTTTGCGTTATCTTAATTGGGTCGTCATGGTTCCCACAACCCTAGTTGTGGGTTTAGCCTAGCATACTGTTAATAATTTGCCCACAACGAATAGAAGTAAACATAAAGATGGACTTACGATTGAAGAACAAGAATCCGTGTTACAAGCTTTGAACAATAATCACAAACGTGATTCTCTCGAATTACAAAAGCCAAACGAATGTTTTTCTCCTTGTTCTCTCTAGTTCTATCGTCCAAAACGAAGTTGTTTAATAAAATAAAATAACATCCTATTTATACAAAGCAAAAACTAAGTTGACATAATTTAGGAAAATAATTTCGGCACGGGGCACGGTCCGTTACACGGACCGTCTGAGGTGAGATGGTCCGTGTAAACGGACCGTCTGGTGGTTGGCTGTACCCACACGGTCCGTGACACGGCCCGTGTGGCGTGAGACGGGCCGTGTGGGTCTTCCGTGTCAATCCACTTGCACGAATTCTGATATTTTCGACGAAGGCCCTTCGAACTACGTCACTTACACGTCCCGTGACACGGTCCGTGTGGAGTGAGACGGACCGTGTGGATCCTCCGTATGAATCTCCTTGCACGCTTTCTTTAATTTTCGACGGGTTTGTCTTCCGAGCTACGTCAAGTACACGGTCTGTCACACGGTCCGTCTGGTGTCAGACGGGCCGTGTGGACCGACCGTGTGACTCGTGTCGTGCCACGGTCGGCCACACGGACCGTCTGGCGTGAGACGGCCCGTGTGGGCCTTCCGTGGTCCGACACTTGGCTTCATTTTTTCACCCGTTCCTTGTGCTTTCCGCCATTTCCCATGCCTTAGTCATTTTCCTGCACAACATCAAAACATACCTATTAAACCAATAACACCGCTCGAGAACACCCAATAATTCTATGTTTTAAGCGTCGTAAAAGTCGTATTTTCATGACTCATCAGCCGGTCCAAATGACCAGCCTCAAGTAAGATAAAAAGGATACCTACAAACGAGAGTTTCCTAATTTTGTCACCACGTCATCTTCTTCACTTAAGCGTCGTTTAAAATGTTCCTGTGGGGTCCGACAAATCCCATCCTCCTTCATTTCTAGATCGTGAACTATATTCATCATCTTAATTTATCTCTGTATATTCTACGCTATCAAAGGTGAGAGTCTTTCCTGTTCTGGCTCTTTGCAATGTACTGACTTCAATTTGTACTGTGTAGGTGTCGTCTCCAGTGGAAAGTCCCTAAGAGTCTAGGCTCCTTCTTTTCAATCTAGTCCATGTAAGTATCAGTCCATGAAAGTATCATATTCTACTTAGGGGTTTTTAAAATACCAATCAGTTCTTCTAACTTACTATTCCTCTTTAGAAAGTCAAGAGGAGAATATGCATTATGCGCAAACATTATAGTCCTTGTTTTGTTAGCTTTGAGCTTACCTGATGTTGTTGATATTGCGCCATGTACTTATCCTTAAATATGGAACTTGATGCTTGTCTATGTTTAATGTTCATCTTGCCATGCTAGGTAGCAGATTGAAAAATCAATATTGTTATTTTTCTTCCTTGTCTATGGTTGTGTTTGTTATGAAATCTGCCAATTGATTTATTTTTCTAAAAATGTGCTCGATTTGTATGTTGATGGATTTCATTAGAAACTGAATATCTTCCACAATTTACACAATTTACCATGAAATTTTCCACTCTTTCATCAATATCTTCCTTAGGCGGAGTGAGTCAGTTTCCACGATTATGTGTTGAAAGCATTGGAATTTGCAAAAAACCAAAGTTTTCCATGTAGTTTTAGCTTCTGCAACCATATTTTTAGCCACTCCTATATTTTTAGCTTCTACATAAACTAAATTACCTTGTCTATCCCTAATACAGAAATCATAGGAACTCCTGCCAGAATTTTCTTTACTTGTTTCATCTGTATTGCATTTGACCCACCCTATATCTGGAATCTTCCATCTCACAATGCTGGATTGTAGAGTAGACTTTTGTCTTTGAAGCAACTCAACACTGTCCTTCCAGCATATAGGCACATTTTTCCAGTTAGGAAAGGTAGTCTTTATCAGTTGCTGATTTGTTTTTTGACAATTATTATGCACTTCACTGAAAGACACTTCTTTCTCATGTCTGATTGAATTTCTCCTCTTTCAGAGCTCCTAAATAACAACTTAAATGGCATTTAAAATTAGCTTAGCTCTTGCATTCTCTGTGTGATTCCACCATTTTAAGATTACTGAAAATAGCTGAGATCTCTCCAAGCTGAAACCAGCACATGTAACAAACTGCCTCCATAGCTTTTGGCTATGGGGGCTGGTAGAAAAAGGTGGTCCAAAGTCTCCTCTTTTCCATTGTTATAGCACCAACATTTTAACACTTTGTGATCCCATTTTCCTTAAAATGTCATTAGTGGGGACTTATATTTTAAACACTCTCCAAAGGAAAGGGGAACTATATGGGGAAGTCCTCTTAGCTAAATTTTCTTAGGTCAATCCACCTTATCCTTCCTTTACCTTAATATGTGGTATGTTGACTTAATTGAAAAATTTTCAGTAGTATTCCAAGTCCACCAACCTTTGTTATTTAGGCCATCAATACCTGGCTTGATACTATTGACAATGTAATAAGCCCTATCCTCTAATAGTGTATCCTCAGCAAGCCTCTCTTTTAGGTGTAATTTTCAATAAAAACCTCAATTTTAACATCATCTTCCATTTCCACATCCCCTTCTATGTAATACAAGGCTCTAAATTTGGTCCAATTATCATACTAGAAGCTTGAATTTCCTGGCTTTAACTACCACCAGATATAAGGTGCCACTTCCTCTCTCATTGAGATCATGTTTCTCCAAACTTAAGAAGCCCCTATGTTCATTGTAAAAACGGGGTGCAATTTCTAACAGTATGTATTTACCATATAAGTACCCTATAAAGTGACTATGGAGGTTCTAAAATTTCATCAAAGTTTGGCAATCATGGCCTTATTAACATCAAATAAAGATCTGAAACCCAAACCTTCTTCTTCCACTGGGAAGTACATGTCATCCTAGGCTACCTAGTGCTTTCTCTTTTCACTACCTGGATTTCCCCAAAAATATTTGGCAAACATCTGATGCAATTTCTTGAAAACTCCTTAGGAGGGCTCATAGCTGACAACATGTATAGGGGCATGGATTAAAGTACATGGTTTATCAAAATAACTTTACCTCCAAATGTTAAGAATCTGTTTGCAAGGAAAGTTTTCTTCTAGAGATTTTTCTAGTAATATCCTCAAAGAAGATACTTTTGTTCCTCCCATAAAAAACTAGACAACCCAAGTAAGTGAGAGAAAAATCATCTTGCCTAATCCCTATTAATTTCCTTTGCCTGGTAGAGAAAATCAAAGGAGTTTTTTCATAAAGGTAGAAAAATACTTTGATTTATTTAGAACTTGACCTGAGACATCTTCATACTTTCTTAAAACAATCATCATCTTAATAATTGATGATTTATCCCCGGAACAAAACAAAATGGTATCATCTGTATATAACAAATGATTGATCTCTGGACTCCACTTTTGCAACCCATATCCTATAAACTTGTTGTCCTTGTCAAGGATATTTAAACCTCTTGAAAGGACCTCTGCAGCAATAATAAACAAGGTAGGTGAAACAGGATCTTCTTGCTTTAATCCTCTAGTATATTGAGAAAGCCCATGAGACTGCTCATTTACTAATATAGAGTACCAATTATTTGACAACAACCTCACACCATATCAATGACAACCTCTAAAAAGCCAAACTTTCTCAGCACTTTGGTTAAGTATATCCAAGATACTCTTTCATAAGCTTTGGTCATGTCTAACTTGACCACCACATTTGTAAACTTATTTCTCCTATTTATGTCTCTAATGATATATTGTGCAAGCAATACATTCTCTGTGATACTCCTTCCTTTTATAAAATTAGAATGATTAGGAGATATGATCTTAGGTAGAACCACACCATCTTGACATGCAAGACCCTAGAAATCATTTTGTTAATGAAGCAACTTAGACTTATTGGTCTTATATTTGAGAATGAGCTAGGTATCTCTTTCTTTGGTAGCAGGACCAGGTTAGTGTGTGTGACATGTTTTGATAATTCTTTCCCATAGAAAAAGTCTCTCACAACCTTGTTTAGGTCATCACCAAAAATGTCCCATATTTCTGAAAGAGCATCCCCGAGAAATCATCAGGACTAGCTGCACTACTATCATACAGTTCAAAAACTACTTTCTTTACCTTCTCCTTCTCTGGATCTTTTATCACGTCTTCATTTTCTTACTATACAATCATTCTTGGGATGTTATCAAGCATTAAAAAAATCTTGGTTACCACTATCTTCTTTAATCTGATTCCTAAAAAACTCCACTAGTATATTGAGAAAGCCCATGAGACTGCTCATTTACTAATATAGAGTATCAATTATTTGACAACAACCTCACACCATATCAATGACAACCTCTAAAAAGCCAAACTTTCTCAGCACTTTGGTTAAGTATATCCAAGATACTCTTTCATAAGCTTTGGTCATGTCTAACTTGACCACCACATTTGTAAACTTATTTCTCCTATTGATGTCTCTAATGATATCTTGTGCAAGCAATACATTCTCTGTGATACTCCTTCCTTTTATAAAATTAGAATGATTAGGAGGTATGATCTTAGGTAGAACCACACCATCTTGACATGCAAGACCCTAGAAATTATTTTGTTAATGAAGCAACTTAGACTTATTGGTCTTATATTTGAGAATGAGCTAGGTATCTCTTTCTTTGGTAGCAGGACCAGGTTAGTGTGTGTGACATGTTTTGATAATTCTTTCCCATAGAAAAAGGCTTTCACAACCTTGTTTAGGTCATCACCAAAAATGTCCCATATTTCTGAAAGAGCATCCCCGAGAAACCATCAGGACAAGTTGCACTACTATCATACAGTTCAAAAACTACTTTCTTTACCTTCTCCTTCTCTGGATCTTTTATCACGTCTTCATTTTCTTACTATGCAATCATTCTTGGGATGTTATCAAGCATTAAAAAAATCTTGGTTACCACTATCTTCCTTAAACTGATTCCTAAAAAACTCCACTGCTACCTCCCCTATATCCAGGTTTGTATTCAAAATCACTCCCTACTCATTTGAAAATCTCTGTTGACTGAAGCTTTTTCCTTCTCCCTTTGAACATAAGAGCGAAAGAATTTTTCATTTTTATCCCATTGTGCGAAATACCTCATCCTAGCCTTCTGTTTCCAATACCTCTTCCTCTAACGTAAGGGATTTTTTAGGTTAGTCTCAACTTTGCTCAATTCTGCCTGTTTTCAGGTGAAGGATTCAATTCCAGTTGTGCTTCTTTATTTTTAATGATATCCTCAAGTGTATCTGTTTGGATGAAAATGTTTCCAAATTCTTCTTTACTCCATTTCACCAAAGCTCTTTTCACCCTCTGATTGCTTGCATGTGATTCCATAAACAGACACCCAATGAACTCTACATACCAATTATGTTGGACAATTTCTAGAAACTTCTTGTGTTTACACCAAAAATTAAGGAAGCGAAATGGTTGACCATATTGTCCACTTCTGAATAACAAATAACATATAGAGGAGCATGGTCAGATCCCTAGCTAATAAGGTGTTGTATTTCGATAGAAGGAAGCATTATCCATAATTCAGCATTGACCAAAACCCTGTCCAGTCTTTTGAAGATGCAGACCTCATTGATTCTACCATTCCAGCATGTATACTTAGTACCTATAAACTAAAGTTCCATTAACTTACATGCATTAATACATTGAGCAAAGTCCATTGCTTCATGTTGTGCAAATTCCAAACCCCAATTTCTCTTCTTCGTTCAAAATCACATTGAAATCTCCACCTACCATCCATGGGCAGTTCAATTCATCATTTCCTTCAAGTTCCTTCCAGAGTTCCAACCTTTCTAAAGCATCGCATCTTGCATACACTAATGTGATACCTTGTTGCACTTGATAAACTTCATGGTGATATGTTGGGAAGAATCCATCATCATTGGCCCCAGCCAATCATTATTCCAAAATATCCATATTTTCACAGTGCAATTAACTAAAACATTATCACAATCTAAACTTCTTTTATATTATTCTAGCTCATCAGGGACCGGAAAAGGTTTTAATTAGAGCTACGAAAGAATACTAGTATCTTTTGTTTAAGTCAATCAACCTCCCAAAAGAATTTTGAGCATTGACAGACCTTATGCTCCAAAATAATTGCAGGTCTATCATTGATCACAGCTTGTCGTTCTCCTCTTATTGCTCCTTGTTTTTACTTGTAGAGGAATCATGATCTTTCTCTCTTAGCCTGTAAGCTATTTGTGTGTCGTACAGATAAATCACCTGCCTTGCTGACTTGCAATATGTTATAATCCATCCCCTCTATGTCATCAATGTCATTGATATTTTGATGGTTATCATTTGTCTTCTCCCTATTATCTGAATTTTGATCAATTTATATTTTTCTTATTATTATTGGAAGAGTCAATCAATTCCTTTACACCCCCGATAGATATCATTAACAAGGCCCTTATTCATGATTACCTCCCTCAATTTGAATTGAATGGTAAATAATTTTTTTATTTCTTTTTTTGTCCCCTTGGTGCCAAGATCTTCCCCATTGTTTCCTTTTGCTAACCCCTCAATGCATCTAACAACAGTTGTTGCTTCCTTGTATTGTCCATTTATTTTCGAACTTCCTAACTGACTGTTGTGCTTTTTTCATGAAATGCTTCCTCGACTCACTCTTTTGTAGATATTTTGGAAATACCATTTCCATTGTCCTGTTGATATTTTGAGCTAATATCCTCCCTTTCATCAATAATCAAGGTATCAAACTTATTCTGAGTCTGAACCCTTTTCAATACCTTTTCAGGTTGTCTTTTCCAACCACCATTTCATTTCATTTGCTCAATAAAACCATCTTTCTTTTTGTCTCCCTGCTTGATGTTGGTGGCTCACAAAGTTTTTTCTTAATTGTTGGTCCATTTTTCCTCCTCCTTAGTGTGTCCTTCCCCATTTACTTTCATCTCCTATTTCTTTTAATAATTCATGGTGCTTCACAAAGCACTGATCTTCATCATGCCTTTGAATCATTCATGTTTTATATCACGCCTCGAGAGGGTACTATTGGTGTGATCGGCATTTGAAGAACCATTATTGATTCCCCAAGATCACAACCTGGCCTCATTGTCACATCAACTCCACAGCAGAACAAAAGACTCAAATAAAATAGAACATTATATGGTAAACATAACTCTGATAAAATATTGTTTCAAATGAATAAGTTTGGAAATAAGTAATACTCAACAAATCCTCTACTCAATGTCTATGAAGCCTCTAATCAATAATCTAAATGGTACCATGACAGAACATGAATACTCCAAATCAAAGAAAGAAAGTACGAAATCAAAACTTGAAATAAAAGGGCTCCTTAGGAAAACAAGGAAGGCTCACCAACTCTGACATGCACTGGACTGGACCTCAATGATGCGCGGGCTGAAGTCCTCTATCACCTGTATCTGCATCATGAAACGATACAGGTCCAAACGGACGTCAGTACATGGAATATACTAGTATGTAAAAATAGCTCAAGAAAGTAAAGTTCAACTCAATAGACATGCAAGTTTGAAATAAATCATGCTTTTTAAAATAGACTTAGTAGAAATAACCTCAGTTTAAGTGTTTTCTCAGGAGTTTCTCTTAACTCACATCCAATCCCACCATCATTAGTTTGGCAATGCACAATGACGTCGTTGCCACGCTCGTCCTAAACTTGTCAAGGTAAAGGACGATCGACTCTCTCATGGATCCATAGTAAATGTCCATCCTTAGGACCAGAGTTGCCAGAACATGTTGTATGACTACCCTACGCTGGCAGCATAGTTCTGTGGGTTAGAGTAGTTATTTACTCGCTCCCAGCTCGTTGCTCGATAGCCCTCCAAGACTAAAATATGCTCAACTCATCAATCAACTCATATCTTAGTAATACTCAATCAATCAACTTAAATCTCAACCTCATTAGGTTATCTCAACTCAACTCATCTCAGTTTCTCATCGACTCAGTCAATCAAGGAAATCAAGCAGACTCAACTCGGACTCAAACGGTCATTCAGACTCACTTAATGTGGACTCATCATGGAATGCAAGAAAAAAGCATAAATGAGCATGCAATTGTAATACAATATGCACCTTATGCTCAATTATGCTCAATTTACTCAACTCAGATAATCAAACTCAAGCCTCTACTCAGTCCATGCACAGAATTTCATGAAAGTCATGTAAATTAGGGTCTATGCTATCAAATATAGAATTTTGCCTCAATTTCATACCAGTAGTTGTGCAATGCAACAATTATCTCATATATCATCACAAGAACTCATAATAAATGCAGAGATTTGGTATTTACATGGTAGGATTCTCAAAACTCAACTCTTGTTCTAACTTTCGACTCAAGTAAGTGAGAGGGCGTGTGAATGAACGTAGTTATACACTTTAGTAAGCCTTACATACTTGGAAATTTTGAAAAATAGTCAACTCTCAGAGAATCTCTAGTGACGTGCTTGGAAACCTAGCTTTCTCCCCTTCCTTGATGCTTTCTAGAGTTTCTAAGTGATTTTGAAGAGTAATACCCTTAAGGTACTGATAAGGGGTCTAAAACACGTCCAAATGTCATGGGTTTTAATTAAAAAGAATGGGAAAAGACAAAATTATCCCTCAAGAAAAACTACGGAAGTGGACCACGAAACCATTTTATAGCCCGTAAAACAGCAAGAGTATCCTTATGATGGATGGACACTACACAATCTCTATAGATCTTCTCGGCTCGAATGGACTCACCAACAAGAGTAGAAATAGAAAATAGCTCAAGCAAGCACTTAGGAAGGAACTTAAATTTACCAGCCACATATGGCGTCACAAAGGAACAAGTCACACTCGGATCAAGTAAAGCATAACAAGGCAAGGTAAAGACTCAAAACATACCCGTCATAACATCTGGGGTGACATCTTGGTCCTGTCGGTTCCTCATGGCATATTGTCTCACCGCTCGTCCCTGGTGCAGCACCTTTCTGGTATCCCTCGCTAGTGGTGTTGTGGTAGAAGACTGGGCCTTATTTTCCCACATCGAACACTCCCTCTGAAAATGGCCCGGCTGGCCACACTTGTAGTAACCATTCCCTCCATCTCTACATTCTCCCAGGTGCATCCTGCCACATTTCCCACAAGTGGCTTCCCTTTAGAGACAAGGGTCACACTTGCTTGAGACTGGAACCCTGTTCCCTAAAGTTTGGCTAACCTTTGGACTTTTGATCATACCTATGGCTTAGGGTTGGTGCACTGGCTGAAGATGGTGCATAGTTAGAGCTCCTTTTCTAGAAGTAAGACTTATCTCCCTTACTCTGCTTAGTCTGATTGGGCTTAGGCCAGGCTGACTTGGCCTTCTTGCTCAGATGCTCCTTTATACCTTTCTTCTTACCCTCCACGGTTTGTTGGACATAGACCATAATTCTAGAGTTATCCATACTTAGGATCCGCAATGCCGCTTTGCACTCTTTCTTCACATGTCTGCCCAACCCAGATACGAACTTCCTCATCCTCGCTCTCATATCATGGACCATTTTTGGCACATACCTGGATAACTGGATGAATTTTTGGCTATACTCCTTAACACTCAGCCCCTCCTATTTCAAATTCATAAACTCCTTAATTATTGCCTCCCTCAACTCCTGGGGAAAGAAGTGATCAAGGAAAGCACTCTCAAACTCATCCCAAACAGCAGGCTCAGCATCCTCACCTCGACTCTCTTTCCACTAATTGCACCAAACATTAGACACATCCTTGAGGTAATCGGCAACAAGCTCAACTCCCTCAGTCTCGGTCACATGCATAGTTTTCAGCAGCTTCCACATCTCATCAATAAAGTTCTGAGGGTCTTCCTCAACCTTTGACCAGGTGAAGACTAGTGGGTTCATCCTCAGAAAGTCTCTCAATCTGGTAGTAGTTGTTGGCTCTTGAGAGCTAGAACTAGGAGTTTGTGAACTCTGGTTCCCGCTGTGCAGCTACCAACTGTGTGAGCATAGCAATAATTTATTTGAAATCAGCCTCTATGGTAGGAGAAGGTGGGGTAGTAGGTGGCTGAGGAGCCTCAGCGGCTCTAACAGGTCGACCTCTACCTCTCGTCTGCATCTGATAAGGCACCTCTGAAGTAGAATTCTCAGTATTGCTGCCTTAAGCATTTCTCTAGGTCACAGTATGCTTAGGAGGCATGATCTGCAAGTGCGTATTGCACGAGTTAGAAAGGAGTTTTATAGAGTTTTAACTCTATCCAACGAACTCGGAATACAAGATAGGGTAACAATTCCTAATGTCCTATAGCCTCCTTCTTATAAAGTGTTGTGGACAACACACCTATAAAAAAGACTCTACTAGACACAGCTTCATAGACTCCCTAGGACACTTAAACTCTGTGGTTTGATACCAAATTTGCCATGCCCCGGGAGGGTACCCTTGGTGTGGTCAGCACTCGAAGAATCATTATTGATTCCCTAGAGAACCACCTGGCCTCATCATCACATCAATCCAACAGCGGAAGAAAAGACTAAAATAAAATAGAATATTATATGGTAAACATAACTCTGACAAAATATCATTTCCGATGAATAAGTTAGGAAATAAGTAATACTCAACAAACCCTCTACTCAATATCGATGAAGCCTCTAATCAACAATCTAGATGGAACCATGACAGACCATGGATACCCCGAATTGAAGAAAGAAAGTACTGAATCAAAACAGGAGATAAAAGGGCTCATTGGAAAGCAAGGAAGACTCACCAACTCTGAAATGCACTGGACTAGACCTTAATGATGCGCGGGCTAAAGTCCTCTATTACCTGTATCTCCATCATGAAATGATGCAGGTCCAAATGGACGCCAGTACATGGAATATAGTGATATGTAAAATAGCTTAAGAAAGTAAAGCTTAACTCACTCACATCAACTCAAACAACTCATGCTCAACTCAATAGACATACAAGTTTAAAATAAATCATGTTTTTTATAAAATAGACTTAGTAGAAATAAACTCGGTTTAGAATTATTGTTCCCAATCAGTGTTTGCTTAGAAGGTTTCTCTTAACCAACATCAAATTCCACCACCTTTAGTTTGGTGATGCACAACGAAAGCGACGTCGTTTCCATAGCAGTCCTTAACTTGCCAAGGTAAAGGATGATCAACTCTCTCATGGATCTTTAATAAATGTCCATCCTTTGGGACAAGAGTCGCCAGAACATATTGGACGACTATCCTACGCTGGCAACATCGTTCTGTGGGTTAGAGTAGTTATTTACTCGCTCCCAGCTATGTGCTCGATACTCCTTTCAAAACTAAAATATGCTCAACTCAAATCTCAATAATAATCAATCAATCAACTCAAATATCAACCTCATAAGGTTATCTCAACTCAACTCAACTCATCTCAGTTTTTCATTGACTCAGTCAATCAAGGAAATCAAGCAGACTCAACTCGACTCAAACGGTCATTCAGCCTCACTCAATGTGGACACATCATGGAATACAAGCAAAAAGCATAAATGGGCATGCAATTATAATATAATATGCTCCTTATGCTCAATTTACTCAACTCAAATAATCAAACTCAAGCCTCAACTCAATCCATGCACAAAATTTCATGGAAGTCATTTAGTTTAGGGTCTATGCTATCAAATATAGAATTTTGCCTCAATTTCATATCCGTAGTTGTGCAATGCAATAATTATCTCATATATCATCATAAGAACTCATAATATATGCAGAAATTTGGTATTTGGATGGTAGGATTTTCAAATTCAACTCTTGTTATAAATTTCGACTCAAGTAAGTGAAAGGGCATGTGAACGAACGTAGTTAGACACTTTAGTAAGCCTTACATACCTGGAAATTTCGAAGAATAGTCAACTCTCAGAGAATCTCTACTCACGTACTTGGAACCCTAGATTTCTTCCCTTCCTCGATGCTTCCTAGAATTTCTAAGTGATTTTGAGGAGTAATACCTTTAGGGTACTGGTAAGGGGTCTAAAAATAGACCAAAACGTCGTGGGTTTTAATTAAAAGGGATGAAAAAAGATCAAATTACCCCTCAAGAAAAACTACCGAAGTAGACCACGAAACCCTTTTACAGTTCGTAAAACAGGTTAAGGGTCGTGGTCCTCTCTCATCAAAAGTAGATCAAAATTCTAAATCTTTTAATCTCATTCTACAACCTGTTAGACGGCTCGTGGAATATGTTACGAGTCATGTTCCCTCTCATAGAATCTAGACCAAAATTATGAATTTCTGGATCTTATTCTATGACTTGACAGATGGCTCGTAGAATATGTTACGGCTCGTGTTCCTCTCGTGGATTCTCTTCTATACTTAACCAAATTTTTTCAACTCTCGAACACTTTTTACGACCTTTTCCACGGGCTGTACTCCAGTCTACGGCTCATAAACCCTCTCGTAGAACTAGGCCTGAGGACTTGTTTCACTTTCAAAATTTCTAGGGTGTTACATTTTGTAATACTTGAGGATATAATCATATTTAATGTGAATCCATTTCTCCATGATCTCCCCATTTCTTTTTTGTAATTCTTATCTTGATGTGCTTCAAAAACTCACCGAGTAAATTGACTTCCAGTTTGACTCTAGCACAACTCAGCCTTGTTTGATTTGTTGTAGCCAAATCAACCTGTAATGGCTTTTCAACATCAGTAACTAATAAAAAACTACCTCGTCACAAAAGAAATTCAGAGGAAGTGAGGGGAAAGATATCCATGCTATAGTCATCGACGTCTCCTCCTCCAGATTAAACATTGGATCCCACTTCAAGATTCTCATGGGATGTGACCTATTACATTATGAGATTTGAAAGACAGGTTTTGATAAAAGTTAGACATAGTCCTCTATCAAAGTCGCCCTAATTAAAATGTGTCTGTTACTGAGTAGATCGATCTTACAATCCCCTTTCAACTCACATTGCTTAGGGATCAATTTTCTCAAATCCTGAATCTCCAGCCAGCCATACAGAAATTTCCCAATTATTGATTTTTTTGATGATCATTTGATCAATCTTCATTTGTTCGCATAACAAAACTTGTTTTCCATGCAGATATGTAAAAGGCTTCAAAGGGATTGTGCAACTGAAGGCTTCAATACACTCGCATATGACATCAAGGGTGAAATAGGTTACCAATCCCAATAGTAGGCGGCCATGAAAAAACTCGAATGACAGATCAGTGGTTGCGTTGGTAGGGTTTTTGAGAGCGTTAGTCTGTAGATTCAATTAATCTAAATCCATCACAAGCCCAGATTTTTCTATGAGACACTTTCCCTTATTAGCTTTTCTTCATTTTCTTTCTTCTCCTTAAACATTCTTTTTCTCTTTTTTCCATATATTTTCGAGCACCTTATTTCATTTTTTTTAATTATAGATAGTTACTTCAGCCTTCCACTGTAAAGTAACATTTTAGTTTTTAAATTATTGAATCTAATAATAAAAATAGATCATGTTGATAAGAATCATTGTTTCAAGAAAGAATCATAATTATTTTTTATGAGCTTTTATCGTTTCTTGATCTAGCTTATGAAACTATCATGAAAAGTGAGAAATTTCTTTTGAAAAAAAATATAGTGATAATAATGATGGTGGATAGCGAAGAAGAAGGAATAGAGGTTGGTATGGTGGTGGTTTTATTAGTGATGGTGAAGAGAATAAATCGATGGTGATGGTAGCAATGGTGACAGCAGCGTAGATATGACTTTCGGGTGAGATGAGAGATGGATGGGTGGGGTAGTTTATTGATGATGAAGATATAATTATTGGATGATTTTAATTTTCATTTTGAGATTATTGATGAAAAATACTATTAATGAGAAAAAAATGATGAATAAGGAAAAGAAATATAAAAATCATAATTTCTAACAAGGTGCTAATATGGTATTGATGTGGCGAGTGGATGTAAAATATTATATACTATGAGAGTGGTATTCTACGGTTCGAAGTAGAAATAAATCCACTTTTAAATAGTATATCTGTGTGATAAATTGACATCATAATCTAAATGTATATTTGAATTTTCATGACAAATTCAGAATGACCCTTAGGCCTTTTTCCTTAATTATTTGGGAATACTATAACGTACCAAGAGAAGTAGCCAGTTAATTTAATGCAATATTTGTTAGTGCCCCCTAAGTATATTTATTTATTCATGTTTGACTTAATAACTATAAATCATCTAATATTGAGGAACTCCCGAAAGGGCTTAGTCTGATGGGTACAAATAATCAAAGCATTAATAATAAGGATAAAATAAATATAAAATAATAAATTATTTATAAATTTTTCAAATTAAACAAATAAAATAAATATTTATTTTTAAGTACGAATAGAGTAAACCAATAAAAATGGATGCAAAGTAGTAGATACCATTCAATTTTGGGCAAGTGATCAGAAGCAATTGTTCAGCAATTAACCAAAAATAATAAAAGCAAGTTTACTCATCAATTAGGCATGTGTAAACATATATTCAAGTAAATTAATTCTAATAATAGTTTTACATATGGTGTAAAATCAAAAAGGTATCAGAAATATCCAATCATCGTTTACACTCTAAATGTTTAACTAAAATCAAAAACTAATTTCTCAATGTATATTTAGTAAAGACTTATTCACAAAGATCACTAAGTCTTGATTCAATCTCATACAATAGAATTCCATAATATAAATAATCCAAGGCTTTTGGAAAACAAAGATATGATGATAATCTATAATTTGTCAAAAACAAGACAAAAAGCTTAAAAGCATGTCCATCACTAAAGAAAAATCAATCAGGATAAATGCTAGTAATCTTGACACATTTAACTCCTAGGGCCAACACTATAAGATTTTTTGGGATCGTGGGTCGCCCATGTGGACCGACTCGATCTAATCTTAGCCTGACCTGTTTATCTAGTTTAAAAATAAGGTGGTGCAGTTAATTGATAACTGTCCAACCTTATCCTTTTACCTTATCCATTTAAGATAAGGATGGACAATTATTGTCCACAAGGGAGAGCAGTTGTAACTGCTCAACCGCTCCCCTATTCCACTTAGTTTTTCACCTTTTAAGAGTCAACCACTCACCCTTAAAATAGGGGAGTGGTTGAGCAGTTAGAACTGTTCTCCTTAATGGATAATAACTGTTCACCTTTATTGTCACGACGCGGGGTTAGGGTCTAGATGTGACACGGTAAAATGGGAACCCGAGAGTCCTTAAACAAGCCTCAAGTGTCTATATCCATATCATCGTTTCAAGAATAGTATTCAAACACACACACACACACACACACACACACACACACACATATATATATATATATATATATGGACTATAACAGACAAATCAAACCTATGCGAGCTATTACATGAATTAGTCCAATTAAGACCTCCCATCGATAGGAGAAAATTACTTGCCAAAGGTAACGTACATCACACCTTACGAAAATCATCATTTCGGTGGATGGTCACCTTACTTACGAAACTCACCATTTCGGAAGAATTTTCAGAATCATACAGAATATATCAGAATCATACACATATAATCATTCCTTACGACTCGGTCATTTCGGTAATGGCTTACATTCCTATATTGGCACATAGTTCAAAAAAAGGGAGAAGGCCCTTGGGGATAGCCTTACCCCCCCTATCCATCGGTGCTAAGTCAATAACATCCCACTTGAATACTTATACATATATGTGCTTTCATAAAATGCAATGTTCATTTCAAACCGTTCAAGACACATTTAGGCTCAAATATCAAATCAAAGTTCATAATCGTAATGCTCATGCAGAGAATAGCTCATTTACATATACAGAATGGTGCAAGCACCCAGAATGCTCAATGAGCCAGAATCATAGACATATGGGTGATCACTTTTTTGCCATAGCCAATATCTTATCAGGATCATATTATAATCATTTCAGAAAACATAGTTGGGCTTAACTCACTTCGTAATTTCCATGTATCAATGTTCATGAATGCAATGAAAATGCATGATGTGAGGTTAGCATGGGTAACATAAATTCAAGTTAAAATCAGCCATAAAAAATGAAATTGAGGAAATCCATAATTAAAACCACATGTAAATCATAATATAGATCACTCATGCATAAATCAACTTTAAAAAGGGACATGCATGTTCATACTTAATAACTCAATGTAAATCATCATAATAGTGATCAAAGTGAATTGAAATCATAGGTAAAATACAATTCATGCATCAATTAGATTTAATAAAATCAAATAATGGAATCTCATATTTAAAGTAACTAAAATTCATGACACAGATTGAAAGATCATTGGGTCTTATTGGTTGAAAGGGACCAAGAATCAATCCCACATACCTTGATTGAGGAGCTGAATTTGAGGGATGAACTTAGCTTGAATTGGACTCCAATGGAACCCTAACTTTGATCCTTGAGAAGGGAGTGTAGAGAGGAATAGGGGAATAATCTTATGACGGATAGAAGGTTTTAGGAGAATGTATAAGAGGGGAGGGATATCAGCTGAATTAGGGGTTTAGGATAGGTAAAAGGTCATAATTCATAATTAGAATAAATTGGAATTACGCAAACATCATTAATGAAACGGACCAAAACTGGAACCATCAGGTCTACACGATCCGTGAAATGTCAAACAGACCGTGAACAATGGTCGTGACCCAACAATTAGAAACTTCGCAGGAGGAATGCACACGGGGCTAAGGGGTACCACACGGACGACTACACAGTCCGTGTGACTCCACACGGCCGTGACACCGACCATGTGAAGGTACTTCAAATAATTTTTGCACGACAAAGTTACGAGACGGTACTTTCATACTTAGAATAATTTTACGTAGTGAGTTGCATGGAGAGCCACACAGCCCGTGACAAATCACACGGACCGTGTGAGTGGTCGTGTGCCCTCACTTGGCCGAATTTCCTTCTGTCTCAAAGTTGTCCCAACTGTGAACTAGACCAAGTGCCCCTTCACGGGAGGCCACACGGTCCGTGTGGCTTCACATGGCCCGTGTGGGCCCTCCGTGTAGTGATGCCTGGCAATTCACGTGGGACAATTCCAAGAGATTTGGGAAACGCCACTTGAAAAAAAAATCTGGGTCCTTACATTTATCCTAAGTTGGACAGTTATCAATTAACTACACCACCTCATTTTAAATCAGATACACGGGTCGGGTTAAGATTGGATCGGATCAATCCACAGGGGTGACCCACGATCCCAAAGAAATCTTATAATAAGAAAAAAATAATAAAATAAAAAAATATAAAAATTTTAATTTCTTGCATGATGTTGATGTGTGGTACTGATCTAGTGAGTGAGTAAAATATCACGTACTATGAGAGTGATATTCAACCGTTCGGAGTAGAAATAAATTCAATTTAAAATAGTATATCTATGTGACAAATTGACAAAATAATCTGAATGTATATTTGGCTTTTCATGACAAATTCTGAATGAATTGTAGGCCTTTCTCCTTGATAATTTGGGAATACCATAACATACCAAAAAATGTAGCCAGTTAATTTAATGTAGTATTTGTTAGTGCCCCTATTTATATTTATTTATTCATGTTTCACTTGATACATTTTTAAAAAAAAGTAATAAATAAAATCATAACTTTTATTAGACCATTCATAATTATTATAAGTCATCTCACATTGAGAAATAAATTGAAAATAACTAAAGCATTATTAATAAGGATAGAATAAATATACAATGATAAATTATTTTTTAAATTAAACAAATAAAATAAATATTTATTTTTGAGTACAAAATACAATAAATCAATAAACATGGATGCAGAGTAGTTGATATTCAATTTAGGGCAAGTAATTAGTAGCAATCGTTCAGCAATTAACCTAAAATAATCGACTTTTGAAAGACATCATATATTAGTCATGTGGGATATAAGTGACTACTAGTAATCGTTCAGCAAGTCAATTTGAAGATAAAAGTACCTTTTGATTATTTGAAGTCTAATTTTTTCGTTTTACAAACCCCATTTACGGATCATATGCTAAGCTACGAGCCGTAGATAAGAATTCATAGATCAAGACTTCTGAAATAAAAATTTAAGTGTAAGTGTTAAATATATTATAATTACTTTGTAGTATTGTAAATTAGTTAGGAGTATATTTTCATTCCTAAATTAGTTAGGAGTATATTTTCATTCCTAAATTGGAGTCTTTGACTCCGATTTTGTAGCCTTATTTGTTGTTATCTTTGTGTATATAAATATCAGTCAAATAAAGAGATTGAGGGGAGGAAAATATTCTTTCAAGAAAAATATTCTTTCATGGTATCAGTTGCTTAGGGTTCTTCTTCTTCCGCATACTCCCTTAATTCCGCCCCCTTCTTTTTTCTTCAATTTTTTTCGCCAGCAATCTCACAATGTCGGACAAATCCTTTCATCCGGCTGTGGCCGTCTCTAATATCAAGAACCATATTCCCATCACTCTTGAGATGGAAAATGTTTAATACACTACGTGTCGAAATTATTCAAAACTTATGCTCGTTTTCACAGAGTACTAGCCCATATTATCCCTCTGAAAGACGGTACGTCCAAACCACCTTCAACTGATCAAGAAAAGGAACTGTGGACTACTCTGGATGCCACGGTTCTTTCTTGGATATATGCCACTATCTCTAATGATCTCCTGCAGACCATCATTGAGCCTGATTCGATTGCTATGGAGGCCTGGGATAGGTTGCGAGACATATTCCAGGACAACCAACATTCTCGTGCCGTTGCTCTTGAACAAGAATTCTCCACCACCTCTATGGAGAATTTTCCCAATGCATCCTCTTACTGTCAATCTCAAGTCTCTCGCTGATCAGTTGAAGAATGTCGGAGCGGTGGTTTCTGATAGCCGGATGGTGTTACAGTTGGTTGGTGGCCTTACCCGAGCCTACCGTGGTGTGGGCACGCTTATTCGTCAAAGCAATCCGCTTCCTCCCTTTTACAAAGCTAGCTCCATGCTTGTTCTTTAGGAAACTGGAATGGCAAAGGAGGCGGTAACCGAATCTGCCATGGTTGCAGCCTCGTCAGATGACTCCTCCGGTCATTTGCCAAACACGGGTCAGTTGAAGAACAAAAATTTCAGCTCGTCTAACAACAAGCGCAACTCTAGTAGCCGGAAAAACGCTGGTCGTGGCTCTGGTGGTTCCAGCGGTGGCAGGAATAATGGTGGTCGGAATCCACCGGCTGCTGGGCGGAGCTCCAGTGCGGCTCAAGCCTCGAACATGTCCCCTGCTTTTTGGCAGCACGTGTATCCTTGGGGATATGGCTGGCCCATTCCTCCTTGCCCTTACCCAACTCAAGGATAGACCAGGCCTGGTACTCCCAACCAGCAGGCTGGACTATTGGGCCCAAGGCCACGAGATCAGCAAGCCTACATGGCGTCTGGACAGCAGCAACAGTCTGGTTCGATGACTCCTACCGATATTCAGGCTGCAATGCATACTATGTCACTTAATCCGCCTGATCCGTCTTGGTACATGGACACCGGGGCTACTTCTCATATGACTTCCTCTTCAGGTAACTTCTCGTCTTATTTTAATTTGAGCACTCATCCCAATAATAATATAATTGTTGGTAATGGTCATAAAATTCCTATTCTTGGTTACGGTCACACTTGTTTGCCTTCATCTAGCCCGACCCTTTCTTTAAATAATGTCTTTCATGCTCCTAAAATCATAAAAAATCTCATCTCTGTTAGAAAATTCATTACTGATAATTCTGTAACTGTTGCATTTGATCCTTTTGGTTTTTCTGTAAAGGATTTTCAGACGGGGAGGCCAATAATCAGGTGTGATAGCCGGGGCAACCTTTACCCAATTACTACTCCAATCAACAATCAAGCTACCTCTACTTTTGCCTCCATTTCTCCTAAACTTTGGCATGATCGGTTGGGTCATCCGGGTGCTCCTATTTTAGATGTTCTTAGACACAATAAAAATATTGATTGTAATAGACTTTCAAGTTCTAGTCTTTGTGGTTCATGTGTTTTGGGGAAACATGTGAAGTTGTCGTTTGTTTCTTCGATTTCTAGTACGACTTTGCCATTTGATATAATACATAGTGATCTTTGGTCATCTCCCATTTTGAGTTCTGCAGGACATCATTACTATGTTTTATTACTTGATGATTTTTCCAATTTTTTGTGGACTTTTCCTTTAGCCCGAAAATCTGATGTATATGACACATTCTTGGTTTTTAGGAATCACATTCTCACCCAATTTGAATGTAATGTTAAAAACGTACAATGTGATAATGGGAGGGAGTTTGATAATGGTCCATTTTGGAAATTCTGTAAAAAACATGGCATGTCTTTCCGTCTCTCTTGTCCTTATACTTCTTCACAAAATGGGAAAGCCGAAAGAAAAATTCGCACTATCAATAACATTAGTCGTACTCTTCTTGCACATGCCTCACTTCCACCTTCTTTTTGGCATCATTCCTTACAAATGACAACCTACCTTCTAAATATTCTTCCGAGCAAATTGTTGGGTAACAAATCTCCTTTGGAAATTCTTTATATAAGGGAGCCTTCTTATTCTCATTTACAGGTGTTTGGGTTTTTGTGTTATCCCCTTTTTCCATCTATAACTATTAATAAATTGCAACCCCGATCTACTCCGTGTGTATTTTTGAGATTTTTACCGAATCACCGTGGCTACAAATGCTATGATTTATCCTCTCGTAAAATTATCATTTGTAGACATGTTATTTTTTATGAGAATTCCTTCCCCTTTGCAAAGTTACATACTCTTTCTTCTCAACATTATGATTTTTTGGACTCTGGACTAAATTCTTATGTTATTCAACATTTTACAAATTCTAATGTTGCATCCAACGACCCTCCACATCTTCCAAATCCTCCTGTCCAAACCACATCTCCTACGGCCCAATCTACTCCACCTGGCAGCCCTCTTCCCAGCCTGCCCAACCCGCTTCTCCTCCTACTAAATCTCCCCAACCGCCCTCTGGGCCATCATTCCTTGGCACTCTATCACCTCATTCCTCACCGCATACTTCCTCTTTGGCCCAAACACAGTCCACACCATCAAACAATTTAGCACCAGATCACACTCAAATTCCTCTCCAGCGGCCAAGAGTTGTGACCCGTAGCCAAAATGGGATATTTAAACCAAATACAAAATATTCTTTTGTTTCTGAGATTACAAGGTCGCCTTTGCCCCGTATCCGATTGCGGCACTCCGTGATCCAAATTGGAAAATGGTCATGGATGATGAATATGATGCTCTTATTAAAAATAAGACGTGGGAGTTAGTGCCCCGTCCACCTAATTTAAATGTGATTCGGTCTATGTGGATTTTTACTCATAAAGTCAAATCTAATGGTGTTTTTTAAAGTCATAAAGCACGTCTTGTAGGTGATGGCAAAACACAGCAGGTTGGAATTGATTGTGGTGAGACATTTAGTCCGGTGGTCAAACCGGCTACAATCCGGACTGTTCTTAGTCTATCTCTGTCCAAGGCATGGCCAATTCATCAATTGGATGTCAAAAATGCTTTCCTTCACGGTGAGCTTCAGGAAACTGTTTATATGCATCAACCCTTGGGGTACAGGGATCGTACTCATCCTGATTATGTTTGTCTGTTACGTAAGTCTTTGTATGGCCTTAAGCAACCTCCCTGGGCTTGGTATAAGCATTTTGCTGATTATGTTTTGTCCATTGGTTTCACTAATAGCCAGTGTGACAATTCTTTATTCATCTACAGCAAGGGTTCGGACATGGCTTACATTTTATTATATGTTGATGATATTATTCTTACTGCTTCTTCTGATGCTCTTCGGTATTCTATCATGGCTCTTCTCAGTTCTGAATTTGCTATGAAGGATTTGGGTTTTTTAAATTATTTTCTTGGTATTGTTGTCACTCGACATAAGGGTGGTATGTTTCTTTCACAGCGGAAACATGCTAAAGAAATAATTGAACGAGCCGGCATGTCCTCATGTAAACTGACTCTTACTCCGGTTGACTCCAAACTGAAAGTTAGTGTTAATTCTAGTGCTCCTTATGCTGATCCTACTCTTTACAGAAGTCTTGCAGGGGCCCTTCAATATCTCACTTTTACCCGTCCGGATATATCTTATGTTGTTCAACAAATTTGTCTCCATATGCATGATCCGCGTATTGATCATTTTAATGCTCTCAAACGGATAATCCGGTATGTTAAGGGTACTTTGGATCATGGACTTCACCTTTATCCCTCTTCTTTCTCCACTCTTGTCTCTTACACTGATGCAGATTGGTGAGGGTGCCCGGACACCCGACGGTACATCCGGGTATTGTGTGTTTTTGGGAGACAACTTGGTCTCATGGTCCTCAAAACGACAACCCACATTGTCTCGTTCTAGTGCCGAGGCCGAATATCGTGGGGTGGCCAATGTCGTGTCCGAATCATGTTGGATCCATAATCTTCTCTTAGAGTTGCATTGTCCGATTAAGAAAGCCACACTTGTATACTGTGACAATATAAGTGCTATTTATTTATCGGGTAATTCAGTACAACATCAGCATACAAAACATGTTGAAATGGATATCCACTTTGTTCGAGAGAAGGTTGCTCGTGGACAGGTTCGAGTTTTACATGTTCCATCCCGTTATCAAATAGCGGACATTTTCACAAAAGGTCTTCCACGTGTCTTGTTTGAAGAATTTCAAGACAATCTTAGCGTCCGCAAACCTCCCGCTTTGATTGTGGGGGTGTGTTAAATATATTGTAATTATCTTGTAGTATTGTAAATTAGTTAGGAGTATATTTTCATTCCTAAATTAGTTAGGAGTATATTTTCATTCCTAAATTGGAGTCTTTGACTCCGATTTTGTAGCCTTATTTGTTGCTATCTTTGTGTATATAAATATCAGTCAATTAAAGAGATTGAGGGGAGGAAAATATTCTTAAGAAAAATATTCTTTCAATAAGACCTACAAGCAAGGTTTACGGCCATAAATTTTTTAACTTTAGAAATTTGAAATTCGACTTGAACAGAATAAGTGGAATTTGCGAATCGTCGTTGGTATAACAAGTCATGGATGACCTCGTAGAACCAAGTCTTGAAACTTCAAAATCTCAAATAAATTTCTTATTTCTACAAACATGTTTTACGGCTCACAAAATGTTCTACAGATCCTAAATGAGTCTTGTGGAATCAAAATTCAAAAATTTAGGAAATCACAAAATTTTAGAAAGTATTTCAGTACCTAATACACTCACAAAAAAAGAATCGTCCTTTTATAAATTTCATATTTGTTCAGATAGCTTATTAATTGTTATAGTAGAATTGGTTTCAATGATTGAAGAGGTGTCAGAGTAAATAAAACCAAGGGAATAGCTGTAATTAGTCTCCTTTTGGTGCAAGTGTACATGATCCTTTTGCCTCAAAATTCTGGCAGAGGAATTTACTATTTTTTCAATTTATATCGTATATTTTTCTTTTTAATTGATCTTAAAAAAATAAATTTTTAAATTTAGTAGTAATTTGACTTGAGAATGTCTATTTGTCCCTTAATTAGTTAATTTATAGCCATATAAACATGAATAATTTGTTTTAGCCCACAAATTTCGAAAGCCTTTTTTTCCTTAAGTTTTACATCTACTCAAATTGTATCATATAAAATCGAACAGGGAGAATAATACTATACTAATAGTCGTAAGGAAGACAATATTAGCTTCTTATTTAATAAAAAAATTGTGAGGTAATACACGCGGTCAAATATCGATCATACAAGTGTATACATCCATGACTATTCCACTTTATTACATAGTGGTCCAAAATTGCTTGTCCCCCTCACCATTTCATTTATTTTATTTAACGACCTTATTCATGATTGCTTATACGTTTCCAAGCGTAATCTACGTTCAGAAACTTTAAGTACATGAACAATTTAGCTGATGCATTACTATTTTCACATGTTTGACTCATGACTCAGGACCTATTATGTTACCTTGGGTCCTCGAGGTATTAGAGCCACAAGATCTTGGACATTTATTATACTTACCTTTTTTGGCTTTAGAGATCCCAAGGGAACTTGGAGTCTAGAAGAGCCAAGTCTTGTTATCCATCTAAGGAAGTCATAAGATAACTGAAAACAAGCACTTATGTAACGGTATATTAATAGGGTGGCGTGTTAGGCTCTTGCCTGAATCACATGTACGTGAAAGTTTCATGCATCTAAGTGGTCCAAAAATAAATTCTCTTTTGTGGCCAATTAATGACTGGATACGGAGAACATCTCAACTGCTAAATACGTTGTGATTATCTAATGATCTCGAATGTTATTTTTGAAGATTTATTCTAAAATTATTATTTTTTTGTTTCTTTGTTGATAGTTATTTCGAGTCATATTTGATCAGCTTATGAAATCGTTTTTACTATTTGATTGAAAAGTCGAGAAATTTGAAAGTTTAAGAATTTTGGAGTTAAGTTGTTTAAAAGTAATTTTTCTTTACCAATCGAGTTTACGAGTCTCAAAAGGAAAGCGTGTTAGTTCCATTCTTCAAAATATGGAATTTGATCTAGGAGTGTTGTTGGTTTCAAATACGGAGTTGTTTCGTGGATTTGAGGTCTTACATGGAAGTTTAAGTTATTTTAGACTAAGAGTTGACTTTGGTCAATATTCGGAGTTCGGATGCTCTTTTCGATGATTCTGTTAGATGCAGGAGGTGATTTTAGGTCTAGAAAGAGTTTCAGTATTTTTTTGAAGGGTGTGAAGACGAAGGATTTTTTTTAACCTTAAGTTAGTCTAATTGTGATTAAACAGGTTCGAGTTAAAAAAAATCTTCGAATTCATATTCTGATGATTTTGTTAAGTCTGAAACATCAAATTTAATAGGATAACACATCTAATTTGTGTATTGGAGGTCTCATCAACCGAATGTCGAGGGCCCAATCGCAAAGGATTGTTGGTCTGATTTCTGCGCTCAGGAGGATCAAGGCCACGATCGCGGAGAGCATTTTAGTGGCAAATTTAATTATTTTAAAAATTAAGGCTCTTCTCCATTTCATCATATTTAGACCTTGGAAGCTCAGTAGGGATGATTTTAAATGAAATTTTCAAGATAAAATTATTGGGCAAATAATTGACTCCAAATCTTAATTACCCACTAGCTTTTTTATGATTTTATTTGTTAATTTTTTATTTTAAACTTAAAAGTTTGTGAATTTTCTCAAGAACATGAATTTTAATGCAAATTGGAGATAATAATGGGCTATTTCAACTCCGTTTTCAAGGTAATTTTCATCGTTTGGTTTTTGCTTTAGATACATATTTATGTATTAATTTTTTAATTTATCCTTACTTCTCCGAAAATAAATTTTTGGATTATTTTAGATTCAGTCTTCAAAATTAATGAATTGGGTATTGTTATTCTTGTATTCTTATTGTAATTTCATACTTAAATAGATTATATTGATTTAGAGGCTCATCAAAAAGGAAATGGTTCAAGTACTAGAATGATTTTGTTATTTTCTTGAAGCAAGTGGACTTCTTGATCCTTCATTAAGTATATAGAACTTTGTATTTTCTTGTTGTGTGTGTTGGAGGATAATGAAATTTTGAGGGAAGGTTTAATATCATGGTCACACGCCTATATTAAATGATTCCAATTATGAAAAGGCGAATAAAAAGACAACTTGATATAATAATGTGTGATGTATTGTGAATAATTTGCATCACTTGATTAATCCATTATTGATGATATATCATGACTGCATTTATATAAATTGTCAATTGACATTAATATTCTCATCTTTTCATCATACATATGAACATGTTATACTTGCATCGCATCTGAGATATTGATATTATGAGACACTTCATGAAAATTATGAGAAATAGGAGATGGATCACACGTTCCATGGCAAATTATATGAGATATACAAATCGGGCAAATTCTACACGTAAGGTCAAGCCACATGCTCCACAATAGGTTACCTAGATGGATATATCCCCCATGGATCTCATATTGAGATTTAGCGGGCGTGTGGAGTTAGGATAGACATGCATCATTCTTTGTGTGATATTTGCATTATTTTGGACTTTATCATCCTTGGTTGATTCATGTTATGAGTGTTATTTGAATTTCCCTTTTTCTCGTTATTCATGTGGTTGGAAATGATCGATCTATTTATACATAGAGTCTTTTATTATGTCTTCCTTGCTTGATGTTTTTACCTGTTAGGTTTGTCTGATTATTCTATGCAGGTTGTAGTTATGGAGGTTTATATGGTATGTGACAGAGTATTTGAACTCTGTATAGCTTTACATGGGTGAATAGGATTGTCTTCTCGATACCGTACTGTGTGGTACTCATTTCCTTGCTTCTAGACTTGTAGATTACGAACTAAGGACGTCTTGACTACTCTTTTTATCATCGTTTAAAGTTTTGCTTTGGAATTCGTGAGTTAGCTACTTGTCACTTCGGCGGACATTATATTTTAATATATTTTTGTGTTGTTCAAGACATAAAAACATTCAGACTTATACTTCTTTTAATCCAATTTAATATTTAGAGACTTATACACGTGATCACAGATACTTATGAGTTATGTTATTTTACCCGCAATGCTTATGAAATATTAGTCTTCTATTCCATTTTGTTCTGCTTATTTAGTACATCTGCGTTTTTATTTTTGTTTTACTTTCACTTTTATCTATATAATCGAATTTTAGAATTAATAAAATACAATCAAAAACCATAAAAATTAATACATAAAAAATTTTTATACAACATTTAGAAACCTACTAACCAAACACTTTACAAGATTAATTTATGAATAGCTTTTGTTTTATTAGCAAACCAAACATGATACAAAATTAATACATGAATAATTAAGTTATTCATGTATTAGCTTTGCCCTTGTCCAGCAACCAAAGGACTCCTTAGTGTACAATATTTGCATCATAACTTTGTGCAAAATTCATTAGTTTGTCAGTAATATTCATCAGTTACCTTAAAAAAATAGTTGACCGATGGTTTTCACTTTCCATCGATTTGGGCTCTCAATATAGCAAAAAAAAAAAAAAAATTGGCATAGAAGTTTTATGATCACATAAAGATTATGCTATATGTTATATTTAAAATCGCAAGACATTTCAAATTTTGTTTTTCATGAAATGGAAGAAGTTATAAGCATATTTTTTTTAAGTTTAAAAGACCTCTTATATTCGATAGAAGAATGGGGAAGGGTGAGTGGTCTATTTCTAGTGCCTTTAGAGATGACAAAGTAAAACCATTTGGGAGGGTCCCTACATGCCCTCATATACAAGACTATGGACGGTAAATGGGTCAAATTGGATATGGATTAATAAAATATGAATTAGGTGAAAATAAATAAAATTTTCTATTCAAATTATATTTGATATGAATAAAAACGAGTAAATTCGATAAATAATATAAATATGATTGTTTCTTAACATGTAAAGAAATAAGCAATTTCCTGTTATAAGGTGCGTGTTTTTCATACTGTATTTTTCTTTGTAAGGTGTGTTTTGATAAAAAGAAAAATATTTCCATATATATATATAGAAAATATTTTTCTAAAAAATGAGTAGTCTTGAACCGAGGTCGGGAAGTCTAAGGAAAGTTCTAAAACTTTTTCTCCTATTATGCTGCTTTTCTGTTTCAACCTTAAATTCTTTAAATTTGTCAAAGCACTCAGATTTACGGCGCAACAAATATATGTATCTATATTTCGAGTAATCATCTATGAAGGTCACAAAATACTCAAAACCACATCTTGCTTGTATATTCATAGGGCCACACAAATCAAAATGAATTATTTCTATCTTATAATTAGCTCTATTTCCTTTAGAAGAAAAGGGTCTTTTTGTCATTTTACCTTCTAAATAGGATTCACAGGTTAGTAGTGTTTCCACTTTCAATGAACTCAAAAGTCCATCAGAAATCAACCTAGAAATCCTATTTATATTAATATAACATAGACGTAAGTGCCATAAATAAGTTGGACTCAATTCAGAAATACGTTTTCTTTTATTCGAAATATCAATGTTACTCAATTCAGAGTGTTGAAGCATGTTATGAGAAACCTCAAATAGAAACAAATATTGGAATTTGGGAGCACTAAGGATAAAACGATCATAACGTTAAACAACAGCATTATTATTGATAAAATGCACATCATAACCATCATCCAAAAGTTTAGAAACAAATACTAAATTCCTCCTTAAAGAAGGAATATACAAAACATTATTCAAAACTAAAAGTCTGTGTTGGAGTAGTAAAGTTTTGATGGCTGACAAAAGATAATGAAACAGGATGCTTAAAAAGAGGAATTCTATGAGAAGAAGGAGTTTAATAAGAAGAAGGAGTTCTAATTCAACAGGATGCTTAAAAAGAGGAATTCTATGAGAAGAAGGAGTTTAATAAGAAGAAGGAGTTCTAATTCAACAGGATGCTTAAAAAGAGGAATTCTATGTGAAGAAGAAGTTCTATGTGAAAAAGGACTCCGCTGGTGGTTATCATTAAAAGAGGTCTAGAGCAAATAAAACTCCAATTGATTACTATAAAGCTAGAGGACATGACAGCAGAAAGAGGGGCGCAGAAAAAAGAAAGAAGCGAAGAGAAAAAGAGAGATTCAGACACAGAAAAAGAGAGAGACGAAAAAGAAGAGAAACGCGGCGACATAGCATAGGGCTTAGGCAGTTTTGTTTTCTCTTTGTAATTCTGAGCAATTGTGTAATCTCTCAGAGTCTATAACTGAGATTAGATTCTAGTCTTCAAGTTGGGGGCAACTCGAAGACGTTGGGAACATAAGCCTAGGGAGGTTTATGTGAAGTTAGGAAGTTGTTGAAGTAGTTTTGAAGGTTAGATTACTAGGAATTGTAATCGTTTGTTGAAGGCTCTTTTGAAGTAGTGAAGTTGAAGTTAAATCTTGTAGAGTACAGGTCATGGTTTTTCACCCTTCTTGAGCCGGGGGTTTTTCACGTAAAACTGTTGCGTCCTATTTATTTCTGCGTCATTGAAACACGTTCGATTAACCTGTTCCAACGATTATGCAAATCCGTAGGGGGTGCAAAACCTAACAGTTGGTATCAGAGCAAGGTGTTCTTATTAAAGGCTAATACCTAAGAACCGATCATGAACACTGCACCACCGCTAGGACACGGAGAAGGACAGTCATCTGTTCGACCCCCCATGTTCAATGGAACACACTTTGCATGGTGGAAGGCCAGGATGGAGGATTTCATCCAAGGAGAAGACTACGAGCTTTGGGATAAAATCATTGTAGGACCCACTATCCCAATGCAGACAGTGGATGGCAGACAGGTCCCAAAAGAAAGAAGGGAGTTCAATGCCGACGATCTGATCGCCATGAAGAAAAATGCAAAGGCAAAAAATATACTGGTATGTGGCCTAGGCCCTGAGGAGTACAATAGAATATCAAACTGCACTACGAACAAGCAAATCTGGGATGCTCTCACCATTGCTCATGAAGGAACAGCCCAGGTTAGGAAATTCAGAGTGGCAATGCTTTTCACAGAATATGAAACCTTCAAAATGAAGGAGAATGAGACCCTGCAAGAAATGATGGAAAGACTCACCTTGCTCATCAACGAACTAGCCTCCTTGGGAAAAGTACTCACCTCTGAGGAACAAGTTGACAAGGTCTTGAGGATCCTCCCCAAAGCTAAGTGGGATGTAAAGGTTACTGCTATCAGGGAAGCCAAGGACATTAAGACAATGACACTGAATGAACTGGTAGGAAATCTCAAAACTTATGAGATGAACATGGAGGATCAGAAAAAGGGAGCCAGCCTGGAGGAAAGGTCACTCGCTCTCAAAGCAGCCTCAGATGATGAAGGGTCAGACTTGGATGAAGATCAGATGGCTTTTCTAGCAAAACATTTTAAAAAGAAAGGCAAAGACAAGAGAGAAACAGGTAACAGGAGGGAGGTTGATGAAACAGGTAACAAAAAGTGGTCCGATGACAGAAACAACTCTGGATGCTACAAGTGTGGAAAGACTGATCACCACATCAAACAATGTCCCCAGTGGGAAATTGAGTGGAGAAAAGAAAGGGCTGAGAAAGAACTTAAAGAGAAGGCAGCCAAGCAAAAGGAAAGAGGAAATTGTGCCATGGTAGCTGCATGGGATCGGGATTGGAAGATTCTGATACAGAGGAGATTGATGAAACTGCGTTCATGGCTGCTGGAGATTTAGATCTAAAAGAAGATGATAGATCTGAGGTAAGTATTTCTGAATTGAAAGAAAAGTTGCATCTCTTTTCAAAAAGGAAGCTAATCTTGTTGATGAATGGATTGATAGACGAATTTCAAGAAGTAGCAAATGGAAAGGATCAACTAATTAAAGATATTTCAGATCAAAAATTTGAAAATCTTGAAATAAAAAACTGTCTGGATAAAGCAAAGAAATAAATGACAAGTTGAAGAAACAGGTTAAACAACTTGATTCACTTGTGTTGAACCTAAAGTCAGAAATCCAAAAGTTAACTGTTGCTGATAAGGGTGAAAGTACGATGAGTGAAGAGCATCAGAAGCTAGAAGCTGAGTTGAAAGAATGCAAAATTGAGTTTTTGTGTGAGAAAGAAAAAGTGAGAAAATTGACCCAGGAAAACTCCATTTTAAAACTGGATTTAGAAAAGGCAAACAGATGGACTCAGTCATCAAGAATAGTGAACCATCTAGGAAGCAGGAGTCACATTGAGAAAGCTGAAATAGGGTTCTTTCAGGTGAATGTTACTGCTACTGATTTGTGCTACCTCTGTGGAAAAATTGGACATCCAACAACTGAGTGTCCAATTGCAAACAATGTTAGGAGTAGAAACACATATCATGTGCACAAAAGGAGGCATGAAAATGATAAAAGAAACAGGTCAAGGAACATGTTGCCTACTTGGGCAAGAAGGGATCTTATTCATCCGTTTTACAACTGGAAAGGACCCAAGCTAGTCTGGGTTCCTAAAACTAACCCTTGATCTGTCTTACAGGTTGCAGTGAAAGAAAGCAAGTATTGGTACAAGGATAGCGCTTGCTCAAGGCACATGACTGGATATAAGCACAAGTTTCTTTCACTTGCACCTTTTAAAAAGGGGAGGACAGGATGACTATGAGCTGGATTAGAGGAACAAGTCAGGCTACCTGGTCCATCTACTGGACAAGCAGAGGGCACACAGTCAGGGGGAACTATGGAAAGCTGGATCAGAGGAACAAGTCAGGCTACCTGGTCCATCCACTGGACAAGCAGAGGGCACACAGTCAGGGGGAACTATGGAAAGCTGAAAATAAATCAGATTAGATGGATAGGCCTGACACTCAGAAAGTTTGTCATCATCAAAAAGGGGGAATTTGTTGGAGTAGTAAAGTTTTGATGGCTGACAAAAGATAATGAAACAGGATGCTTAAAAAGAGGAATTCTATGAGAAGAAGGAGTTTAATAAGAAGAAGGAGTTCTAATTCAATAGGATGCTTAAAAAGAGGAATTCTATGAGAAGAAGGAGTTTAATAAGAAGGAGTTCTTATTCAACAGGATGCTTAAAAAGAGGAATTCTATGGGAAGAAGAAGTTCTATGTGAAAAAGGACTCCACTGGTGGTTATCATTAAAAGAGGTCTAGAGCAAATAAAACTCCAATTGATTACTATAAAGCTAGAGGACATGACAGCAGAAAGAGGGGCGCAGAAAAAAGAAAGAAGCGGAGAGAAAAAGAGAGATTCAGACACAGAAAAAGAGAGAGACGAAGAAGAAGAGAAACGTGGGGCGATATATCATAGGGCTTAGGCAGTTTTGTTTTCTCTTTGTAATTCTGAACAATTGTGTAATCTCTCAGAGTCTATAACTGAGATTAGATTCTAGTCTTCAAGTTGGGGGCAACTCGAAGACGTTGGGAACATAAGCCTAGGGAGGTTTATGTGAAGTTAGGAAGTTGTTGAAGTAGTTTTGAAGGTTAGATTACTAGGAATTGTAATCGTTTGTTGAAGGCTCTTTTGAAGTAGTGAAGTTGAAGTTAAATCCTGTAGAGTACAGGTCGTGATTTTTCACCCTTCTTGAGCCGGGGGTTTTTCACGTAAAACTGCTGCGTCCTGTTTATTTCTGCGTCATTGAAACACGTTCGATTAACCTGTTCCAACGATTAGGCAAATCCGTAGGGGGTGCAAAACCTAACAGTCTGGAACTACTAAAAGAGAACGAAATTATTCCAATAGCTTGAACTTGCACTGGCTCCCCATTTGCTTGAAAATTTAGCCATTGCATCTCTCGAAACCCCTGCAAAGAAGTGTAGATATGATCAGTGGCTACCGAATCTATAGTCCATATTTGGGTAGAAACAACTGCTAAACAGGTTTCAACGACATTTAAATAAGAATTACCTTTTTTTGTCAGCTTAGCCTGATAATCGGGGCATTGCTTTTTGTGGTGTCAAGACTGCTTACAATGAAAGCACTTGCCATTCGGCTTGGCCAGTACACCATCCTAAGCACCTCCAGGTATCTTCGCCTTGTGGGGCTTTTTCTTCTTTTTCTGGGTTTTTGCTGGCTTTAAAGATGAGGGTCCTTTTGATTGATCAAAAGAAGAATCTACTTCAACCGATATGCCCTTAGGCACGGCCATACATAACATACACCCTTGTTAACCAAGTATGTTACAGGAACTTGCTGCTTGATTATAGTCTCTGCCGCTTGTAACTCATTCAACAATTTCACAAACTATTATGTCAAAAATTAATTTAACCAATAAGCCACAACTGGACAATCATAGTACCCGAAAAAACACCAAGCAATATATCAAAAAAAACTAATATGTAATACCAATCTAATACCAAATAAAACACCAAAACCCTTACCAAAAAATTATCAACAGTATCTACCAAACTAAGTGAGTGTGATGATCCTCTTTCCGCCGGTTTTGGGGGTACCCCCTCACAGCGTCACTCAACATCAATCACATACTCAGGTATTGTCTAGCTAGGGTACAGCCAGTTTTTCCACCATCCACGCTGCAGCGCTTCGTGGGATTCGATTCCCAGAGGTTCCGGGTTCGAATCCCACGAAGCGCTGTAGCGTGGATGGTGGATTGAACTGGTTGTACCCTGGCTAAACAATACCTGAGTATGTGATTGATGTTGAGTGACACCGTGAGGGGGGAGCCCCAAGACCGGCGGAAGGAGGATCGTCACAGTGAGGACAAGCAATTACCAACAAAGAACCAATGTGTATATCAACAATCACACCAATTGTAATATCAAAAAACATTATCAACAGTATCCACCAAACTAAGATAGGGCAATCAATTAACTAACTAAGAACCAATATGTATATCAACAATCATACCAACTGTAAATATCAATAAAAAAATAAACCATAAAGATATTCTCAAAGAAACTAACCACATGCACTGCTGAAAAATCCTTATCAACAACACTGGTGTCACATGCATCATTAACTGTAGTAGCTTTCTCATTAGCAACCTTCTAACATAAATAATGAATGTAAAAACAAAGATATGACCAAAATAAGACCAAACAATTAAAGCATGAACCAACATTAAAACCAACATGACACATCAACAAAAAAAAACAGGAAAAAATGCACTAAAACTACAACAGAAAAACAACACTACATCAAAAAACGCAACATTCCTAGCAATATGTTGTCTCAATTGCTTTATGCAACATGACACCAAGAAATTGACCGAAAATTATAACAAATAAATTAGGAGATTTCTGAAAAAACACTGGTGCCACATGCATCAATATAACAAACAAATTAGGAGATTTCTAAAAAAAGGAATAAAAATTACCTTGGATTTAACTACACTGTTTTTACCCTCTTTGTTGATACGGAATCTTTTCAAATTGTTAATTCGTCTTAATTCAAAGTCACTGTTATGGGGGAGGTTAGACGGTTGTGCTTCGAATAATACCCTCTCCTTCCCTTTGACAGATTTAGATGGATGATTCTTCGGTGATTTACTCTTGCAACTATTGGTGTCCCCCGGGACTGATTTATTCAGGCGAAGATGGGGTAAAAGCATGGAAGTTGGAATTGGTCTTGAATAACGCACATGGGTCAAATCCAAGCAAATCGGCTCTTGTTGGAGTTTTTTGAGAAGTAGATTTGGACATGGTTAAACTATAATACACGAAAAAGAAAAAATAAAGAAAAATCTAGTATGAAGATGTTTCCAACAATGACTGCCAACAAAATGAAGAAAATAAAAGAAAAAAACTTGAATGGTATTTCCAACAATGGCTTCAAACAATATGAACAAAGCAAAAAAAAAAAAACATGAATGGTGATGTTCAAGAGAAGCTAATATGTCTTTTGGTTAATGAAAAGACAAAAGAGAGATATGGTGAAAAGGTTACTTCCAACAGTAACCAAGGCAGAAAAAGCATGTTCGGAAAATAAAATTTTCAACAACTACTAAACAAAACCCTTGAATAATAATATATGGATCTTAAAATCAAAAAAGGTAAAATAATATTAGTTGATATGTATAGTTTTGTAAAGAAAAAGTTAACTTTTTAAATAAAATATGGCCTATCACTAGAGGGTAATAAAGGCACTAAATTTTTATTTTTTATTTTTTTATTTTTTATTTTATTTTTGTAATTTTTCCGTAAGAAATTTTAACATAATGTTGTTTAGGTAGGAACTTCTAGTATTGAAGAATATTGTCTTACATCATCTATATTGCCATTGTTTCTGTTGAAGTAGCTTGTGTTACTACCTTTTTGTTAAAATTGATTTGTTATTTTTATATTGGTAGTACTCTATTTAGTAGCAACATTTGAATTTGATTTGGATCAAAAATGTGATGGTGAAATTCTACATAACAGTCATAGTTATCGTCAGGATTTTGCTCGTTGTCAAGACAAGTCTGTTGGTTTGTTAGTACATTTTAATAGTATAATATAAAATGATTTTGCCACTTTGACCTTGTTTTGGTCCGTTTGGAGGACCACTACTGGTCATCTTCATTGCTGGTGGCTTTACTGCCCATTACTCTATCATTTAAGGGTAAGAAAGTGCCCTTGGCGCTTGATGACAACAATATGCACGCTGGTGTGCATTTTAGTTGCCCACCTTTTATTTCATCATGTATTCCTCCATTACACTTTGTAACCTATGTAATATAGAGGTTATTTATCTTCTCCATTAATTTACTCTATTTACGTCTTATTCATTGCATGAAAGACTTTCTCAACTATAAATAGTGGTTGTCTTCATTTGTTTTGGGTACATACATACAACATATGAAAAAAATATAGAGTGCATAAAGTTTGTTAAAAAGAGAGTTCTTATTAGTTGAATGAAGGTGTTCTTCTTGTGGAGCTTGTGACTCAACTCTTGTCCAGAGTTTGTTGAGTTATACTTTTGTGAAAGACTTGGTTTATCCTGGAGGGGACAAGTCAAGGAGAATATTGCTGAACCGGTGAAAACTTTTACTGCAGTGGGTTTGAATCTCTTTAAAGAGAGCGAGATATCTGCGCCTCATCCTGAAGATTTTGTTCTTCATTTGTTACTTTTTTAATTGTTATTTATAATCTTTTGTAATTTTCACCAACAAGTTTAAGGAGATTACTATGGCTACAATTGAAAAAATCGCGAATGTCAAGATGGGAGATCTTAACAAGCCATTTTGGTTCAACGGTAATCATTTCAAGAGGTGGAAGGGTAAAGTACTTTTCTACTTGAGTCTTCTCAATGTTCTTATGTGTTAACTGAGAAGAATCCTAATAAAGTTGATATCTTCTCCATGGATAATGATGAATTCATTTCTCATCAAAAGAAAGTGGACAAATATAATGATGCCTCCTACAAGTATCGGTATTGTATTTTGAATTATCTATCCGATAATTTTTATGATTATTATGATAGAACTTACTCTAGTGCAAAGAAAATTTGGAAAGCATTACAAAGTAAGTATGATACCGAAGAAGTGGGAGCGAAAAAATATGCTGCTAGCCAATTTTTTCAGTTCCAAATGGTGGACAACAAATCAGTGGTAGATCAAGCTCAAGACTTCATAATAATTGTTGGAGAGCTCAGATTCGAAGAGGTCAAAATTGGGGATAACCTTATTGTTTGTGGCATAATTGATAAACTTCCACCTTCTTGGAAGGAATTTCAAAAAACTATGCGCCACAAACAAAAGGAAACCTCTCTTGAGACGTTGATAATGAAAATCCGCATGGAGGAAGAGGCAAGAGGCCAAGATGCACTTTTGCAATTAGAAGAGAGCAACAACACATTGAAGGTAAATTTAGTTACTTCGAATAATGCTACTCCTGAATCTAACAAAAATACTTCTATGAAGCCTAAGAAGAAAATTTTCAAGAAAAAGAATGGTAGACCTCCCAAGAAAAATAATGGTGAAAATAATCAAGCACAAAATCAACACTTTCAAGATATGGGACCGTGCTTTGTCTGTGGCAAGAGTGGGCATATTGCTCGATTTTGCAAATATCATAAATGTGGCCCTACACTTCAGGCAAACGTTATCGAAGAGCCTTTTGTGGCGGTGATTACAGACATATTTATGGTTGAGAGTGTTGATGGATGGTGGGATGATTTTGGTGCAAAGCGTCATGTCTGTTATGGAAAAGACTGGTTCAAAAAATATACTCTTTTTGAGGATCCCAAAACCATCATGCTTGGTGATTCTCACACTACACAAGTGCTTGGAACGGGAGATGTCGAATTGTGTTTTACCTCTGGAAGAGTATTAACTTTAAAAAATGTACTTTATACTCCTATGAGAAAAAATTTAATGTCTAGTTTTCATCTTAATAAAGCAGGCTTCAAACAGATTGTTGAATCTGGTCAATATGCAATTGAGGAAAAGAGTATTTTTGGGGAAAAGTGGTATGCATGTGATGGGATGTTTAAACTGAATGTTGAAATGAATAAAATTTCTAATTCTGTTTACATACTTTCTTCTGTTAATTTTTGGCATGCTCATTTTTGTCATATAAATGATGGATATGTTGGAATCATGTGTAGTTTAGGATTACTTTGAATGGTTAAAAAGGATTTTGAAAAGTGTGAGGCTTGTAGTAAAGCCAAAATCACTAAAAGGCCTCATTTTCAAGTTGAAAGAAAAATTGATTTATTAGATTTAGTTCACACTAATATTTATGAAGTTGAAGGAATTTCAACTCGTGGAGGAAATAGATAATTTATCACTTTCATTGACGATTTTTCTAAGTTTATATATTTTTACTTGATGAAAAATAGAAGTGATGCTTTTGAGTATTTTAAATTAAAGTTTATCTCCATGAACTTGAAAACCAGTTTCGAAGAAAAATAAAAAGAATTGGAAGTGATAGAGGTCGTAAATATGAGTTTAATTCTTTTGTTAGATCATTAGGAATAATTCATGAAACTATTCCTACTTATTTCCATGCATCTAATGGTGTAGCGGAAAGAAAAAATAAAACTTTGGCTGAATTGACTAATGCCATGCTTATTGAGTCAAGTGCACCTTTAAATTTTTTGGGTGAAGCTATTTTGACTGCTTGTTATGTGTTAAATCATGTGCCTCATAAAAAGTCTGAACTAACACCTTTTGAGTTGTGGAAAGGTTACAAGCCAAACTTGGGACATCTAAGAGTTTGGGTTGTCTAGCCTTTGTGAGGCTAAAAGATCCCAAGATTACAAAGTTGGGTAAGAAAGTCATTACTTGTGCCTTTTTTGATTATGCTTCAAATAGTTACAGCCTATAGATTTTGAAGATAATATTGTTATTGAACCAGATGATGCTATTTTTTCATGAAAATAATGAAGTTTCCTCTTGATTCGAAAAATAGTGGGGATCAAAGGATTGAACAAAATGTTTTGTCACTACCTAGTTCTTCTACTTTGAAAAATAAAGAAATTGATAATTTTGAATTAAGAAGAAGTAAAAGAGCTAGAGTAGAAAAAGATTGTGTTCCTAATTTTTATATTTGTAATGTTGGAGATAACCCTCTCACTTTAAAAGAAGTTTTATCTTCACATGATGCAATTTTCTGGAAAGAGGTTGTCAATGATGAAATGAAATTTCTAATAAAACTTGGAAATTAGTTAATTTACCACCATTATAAAACAATTGATTGCAAATGGGTCTTACAAAAAAAGTTAAAACCGGATGGATCTCTTGATAAACATAAAGCTACACTAGTTGCAAAAGGATTTACGCAACTTGAAGGTCTAGAGTTTTTTGACACTTTTTCTCCAGTAACTAGAATTACATCCATTAGACTTTTAATTATTATAGCTGCAATTTTTAATTTGCAAATGTATCAAATGGATGTAAAAACTATTTTTTTTAGTGGAGATCTAAATGAAGAGATTTATATGGAACAACCCGAAGGTTTTGTTGAAGCAGGCCAAGAAATCAAAGTATGTAAACTTACTAAATTCTTATATGGCTTGAAACAGGCACCGAAGCAATGGAATTAAAAGCTTGATTCTTGCATGATTGAAAATGGGTTTAAAATAAATGAGTGTGATAAGTGCATCTATCATAAGTCTTGGAATAATTCACATATTATTATTTGCCTACATTGATCTTTGGCTCTAATATGAATGTTATTGATGAAGCAAAAAACATTCTTATAAGCCACTGTGATATGAAAGATCTTGGTGAAGCAAATTTTATTTTTGGAATAAAATTACTAGAACATGTGATGGAATTTTCCTTGACTAGTCACATTACGTTGAGAAAATTTTAAAAAAAAATATAACTTTCTTGATTGCAAGCATATTTTAACTCCTTTTGATTCAAGTGTTCACTTGTTTCCCATACAAAGTGAAAATGATGTGATAAATCAAAAGGAATATGTTAGCTTTATTGAAAGTTTGAGATGTGACTGATTGCACTAGGCCTGATATTGCAGATGCGATATGAGTACTTAGCAGGTTTACAAGCAAGCCATGTAATGAACATTGGCATGCTATAAGGGGAGTTATGAGATATTTAATTGGGACAAAAACTCGTGGTTTATTCTATAAAAAATATCCTATTGTACTTGAAGGCTTTTCTGATGCAGATTGGAACACTTTATCAGGTGATTCTGTTCTACATTAGTTACATTTTTACTTTGAGTGGTGGTGCGATTTGTTGGAAACCAATAAAGCAAACTATCATCGCTAACTCTACCATGGAGGCTGAGCTAATTGCTTTAGCTTCAGCTAGTGAGGAAGCAAATTGGTTAAGAGATTTGTTATTTCAAATTCCTTATTTTGAAAAAACAATTTCTCCTAGTTTAATTCATTGTGATAACACTACTGCGATTGGTAGAGTTCAAAATCGTTATTACAACTGTAAATCCAGACCTACAAGGAGGAAACACGTTAATATAAGATCATATTTGACAAGTGGTGTCATTAATGTTGATTATGTCAAATCTTCTTGATAATCTTGCAGATCTTATTATGAAGGCCTTAATAAGAAAAAAGGTCTAAGCACATCGAGGGGAACGAGATTGAAGCCTATTAATTCCTGAGTCATGTATTAGGACACCCAACCTAGGGACTAGAGATCCTATAACCAAGTTCAATGGGAAGAACGAATCATATGATGACTTGTTGAGAATGTGCACTATTTTTTTTCTATTCCCTCCCTATGATGTGAGTGCATTAATGTGGAGGTTGAGTTTTAAAAAATTCTTAATGAAAATTTGTAGCCCGTATGGATGGAGTGTTAGTTTTACAGGAGCACTCTCGACAGATTTCACCTATGTGAGTGTGGAAGTAGGCCGCTTTCTATGAGAATTGGGCTTATTCTCAAAGACACTCATGAAATCGGGATAGCACAAGGCCGAAAGGTGCTGGCTGATAAAGCTCATGTCAACACCTTGATTATTATGTGTGAGTAGTAATATTTTATTTCCCTTAAGCAGTCATAGTTCAAGTCTGAGACCACTACAACTCCGGAGTAAAAATTATTGTTTCACTAAGTGGAGGTTCAATGCAGAGCACACCTTCATTATGCGCAATAGTCTTCCTTTAGCTAATAGTCTCTCTTGTATAATATTAAAATGAGTAGGGGATTGTTGGTTTGATAGTACATTTTAATAGTATAATATAAAATGATTTTGCCTCTTTGACCTTGTTTTGGTCCGGTTGGAGGACCATTACTGGTCATCTTCATTGCTGGTGGCTTTACTGCCCATTACTCTTATCATTTAAGGGTAAGAAAGTGCCTTGGCGCTTGATGGCAGCAATATGCACGTTGGTGTACATTTAGTTGCCCACCTTTTATTTCATCCTTTATTCTTCCATTGCACCTTGTAATATATGTAACATATAGGTCATTTATCTGCTCCATTAATCTACTCTGTTTATTTCTTATTCATTGCATGAAAGACTTTCTCAACTATAAATAGTGGTTGCCTTTATTTGTTTTGGGTACACACATACAACATATGAGAAAAATATAGAGTACATAAAGTTTGTCAAAAAGAAAGTTCTTATTAGCTGAAGGGAGGTGTTCTTCTTGTGGAGCTTGAGACTCAACTCTTGTCCAGAGTTTGTTGAGTAACATTTTTGTGAAAGGTTGTTGTATCCTGAAGAGGACAAGTCAAGGAGAATACTGCTAGACCGGTGAAAACTTTTGCTGCAGTGGACTTGAATCTCCTTAAAGAAGGCGAGATATCTGCGCTTCAGCCTGAAGATTTTGTTCTTCATTTGTTACTTTTTTTATTGTTATTTGTAATCTTTTGTAATTTTCAGCAACGAAGTCTTATAGCAAAACCTACTGGCCATCATGGGGTGATCAATGTAAAGCGTTGCCATCACTGAGTTGTTAAAATATTCTCAATTGATAATCAATCTTGGAGAAGGATGAAGAATATGCATTTGGTGGCTGGAGAACAACCGGGAAAGTGACTTACCGACCAAAAATATAATAACATCATGAAGGTTTCTAATTTAATAAGTATTATTTCATGTTCAACCAAAGGGTTCTCGTGTTAGAATGGGGTACGAAATTTCCACACTTTAACTTCTCAGTATAAATTCAGTGTTAGAGTGGATGAGAGCACTTTAATAAATTCAAACGCTCCGTGGAAAACTCAAAACATACCATTTTTATCTAATGGAACAAAAGAATAGTTAACAGATGGGTTGTCGTCACATCCAAGATCCAGGTGAAGACGTCTTGTCAAGTCCTAATTGGCCTCCACGGGTAGAAAAAGAAAAGAACTTTGTTGATTCTCTGGACGAGCATGAAAGGATGTTGTCAAGGACTTTATATTAGACCTGTGACACCAGTTCTTAGATTAGATGATTGTAGCTTTTGGTTTTCCTGTGCTCACCTATTATATTTAGATTGTTATATCTTTCGCTTCGTATGTTAATGGGTCGTTTAGGTTTGAGTTGACTCGCATTAGTGGGTTAGGTGAGTGGCATCACACTCGAATTCCGAATTGTAACAAAAGATGGAATGGCTCTACAATTATTCCGCGTCAACTATGAAAGGGAAAATCTCTAACATGGAGCATGAAATTAGTGTGGGTCTTGATTTAATTCCTCAAGTTATCATTTTTTTATACATTATCCAGAAAAAATGTATTAAATTTAATTTCTCAAGTACTCATGAGAATGACTCTAAGAGTCAATCAGAATATGAACGTTCAAAAGTTATGTTCTCTAGATTTTCATCTTTTATTTGATTTAGGATAAAACAGCATAGGTTTATGTCAACTTGCAGACCTTAAACTGGTGTATGCACCAGCTCGAATCTGCAAGTTCATCGTGTGATTTTCATCTGCAAGTCGATACTTCTCATCTTTGGTTTGTATTTTGGACTCTCGCTTAGGTGATTATAAAATTCTAAGTGATAATTTATCCTTAATTAGACAAGTTAGTGTAATTTTATCCAAGTGAGTACAACTTCTCTAAGATTATCCTTCATTTTCTCCTGGAAAAAATTCAAACCATCTATATCCACTTTCTTTTTCTTGGTGTTGTTGTTGATCTGTTCATCTAATTGATTTCCACTTCATAGTTAATGAAGATCTATATAACGATTTGTTAGGTCATTTAAAAATATATCTTCTCTCTTTTATAAAAGATCATTTTCGTAAATTTAAATTGATATTTTGGACTAAGTTATGGGTAAATTTAGATAACTAATTTAATTAAGGGATTGAATTGATAACTTATTAAATATCCTATACTATTTGGTATATATATTAAAATCAGTTAATAGGATTTACTTCTTTTATTATAATCTAATTAAATTAGAAAAGAAAGAAAAGAAGGCCAGAAGACGAGGACTACGCGTTTGTTTCAGGTGCAAATCATCAACTTTATTTAAATTGATTTCGTATACTTGTATGGGGTTATACTATTCTAATTCTAAGGTAGTGTTGAATTGTGAAATAGAAGTATAGGTAGGAGAATTATTTGTAAAATAATGTGAGTTTGAAAAAAAATAGATATGGGGTGATAGTTAGGTAATTATTGTTTTGTATATCAAATTTAATGGAACATGATTTGTTAAGGACGGACAAAATGGGATAATACAATTGACTGTTGGGATGTTGAGACATATAGTGTCTATTGCCACATTTTTTTTGTGCTTTTTAGGCTAACTATTGCCACTTGAATGATGTTACCTAAGTTAATATGGATATGGCAAGAATATAAATATATAAGGTAAAGTTGGGGTGAGAAATTAGAGATGTAAATTGGTTACTGCAATGGAAGTTAGCATGTAAACTAGAGGTGAAAATTAGCGTGACCATTCTTTCTTCTTTCTTTTTCTTTTTTTTTTATGTATTTTGATGACTCTTAATAATGTAAATTATAGTAATTTTGGGTGGAATTCTTCTCTCTTTGTTATGTTAACATATGGGTTTAAAAGAATCTTTGCACTTTTGCCCAGTGCCATTGGTTCTTCGTTAGTCAAATCTGTCTACTGTCCAGTGCGTCTTTCGTATGCGCATATGTAGTGTATATTTTTTTTTTAATTAATATTGGGGGTTTGTATTATATGAGTATCATTAGATTTTAAATATTGAAGTAATTAAGACTTAACCCTAAACTTGAAATTATGGAAATTGTCTATAGAATTGGTTAGTTTTTGAGTCTAGCTTAGGTCATATATATAATAATAAGGTTATTCATTTCAAAAATTTAATTGTGAATATTTATTGGATTAGATTGTGGTGCTTTGGATTCTTGTCGGAAGGGGAAGGCTCAAGTCCCATAGTGAGTGTTCGATTATTAAGGCAAGTGAATTTCTCAACCTTTGTTAAGTATATAGAATCTCGTGCTTCCTTGTGTGAGGTATTGGAATGATTTTGAAATATTGAATTAATGATGATCTTGTGTCAAGACTATGTTGTTGTGAATTGTGCATTGTATTAAAATTAGTCATCTCATTATTGTGTAAACATGCATATTTGCATTGATTTTTGTGACAAGTGTTATGTGAACCAAAAAAGAGTAAGAATTAAAGAGGATGCACCATTTTGAGGGACGTGTTGCACGCCGCGACAGATACTATAACTCGAGGGACGTGTCGCATGTCGCGACGGATATTATGATTCGAGGGTCTTGTCGCGCACGCGACGGATGCATAGACTAAAAGTCTTCCATGGGTCCCAAACTGAGAGACAGCGGATGTGTATTACTAGGCTAGACATACATTATTTTATTGCATTGCATTGCACATCTTTATCATTTATGAACTTGTGAGTGCATTTTGTGAAACTTGTGATGGATGCACGTGATCCCTTGTGTTGTTGATCTATAATTGTTGGTGTGATATTATTAAGCTATATGATATACACGTACATTGTGAACTATTAGATTGGGCTGGTTTTATAGAGATTGTAGTTGTGGAGATTCGGTTGGAGTGTTAGGAGTACCCGTATTCTATACTACTTGATTTTGTGTTAGCAGTTCACTTGTTGGGTACCATGTGTTTGGTACTCACCTCTTGCTTCTACATTTTTGTAGGTTATGCGCTCGGATCTTTGAAATACTCTCTCTTCTCTTTTTATCCAAGGTTTTCTGTGGAGATTAGTGAGGTAGTTATTTATCATCTCAGGGAGTCTCATCCTACTATTTATGATCTTGTTCTACTTTAGAGACATCATTTGAGACTTGTATTTTTCTTTCAAATCTATTGTAACACATTAGAGGCTTGTGCACGTGACAATCAGATTTTGGGGGATTTTAGTTAATTTGACTTATTATCCACAATTAAAATTCACTTTGTATTATTCTTCCATATTTTATTGTTATAATTGAATTTTAGATTGACTTATCTTGATGGAATAACATGAGTGTCATCACGTTCATTTTTAAATTATGACAATCTACAAGATCATATTGGCAAGATATTGAATAGTCCAAAGGGCACTTGCTTTGGATAACAAGGGTGGAAGTTATTTATATAAGACTGAGAACAAGAATTTAGTTTTTTATTAAAAAATAATTGTTTTAATCACTTAGATTTGCCAATTTATCAAATGTTCACGTGGTGTTTGTCAACTCCACCCTCCGCTTATTGTATAGCTAAGAAGTAGCATACGATTCCGTAAAAGATAGATTAAGCTCCAATGATTATATAATTTGGTACATGGAACCATGAAGTAGCATATGTGTAGTACGTGGAATTTTATAGAGCGTTTATTATACTTATAAAAACGTTTAAATGTCGTGCTTTATTATAATTTTTACTAGTGTAGTTCAGATTTTATTTAATACTTGTACAAAACTTTAGTTATAATAAATATATTATGATAGATTAAATTTTCATGTCCTTTATTGAGCTTTTTCATCTAATCGGTAAATGTCTTAGAAAGTACATATTTATCTTTTTCTTTTCTGATCAGAGGATGGAATTATGATTAAGTAACTTCTTCTTATCTGACTAGAAGATGGGATCATGCACATCTTTGAAATCAGACTCTAGATCTCTTCTTCTCACATCTTATCTCACTCTAGAAGATGGGATCATGTACAGATGTGACACATAACCTACTCTGGTACCTCAATACCCCATTTCCCCCTTTGGAGAAGACCATTACTTTTTGCTTCTGAACATCCTCCTTCAATTGGAGTATAATAGGATCTCGATCCTATTTCTCTTTTACCTCAGTCACTATTGACAATGCAGACCCATTCTGAACATTAATTCCTCCCTCGTCGTTCTCCTCAAGCTGGACTCCCAATCGAGCCAACCTATGCACTTCCTTCACTAACTCCTTCTTTTCCTCCTCAATATGGGTTGTGCTACCCATAGACAGCCTGCTAAGAGCATCGGCAACAACATTAGCTTTACCTGGGTGGTATATGATGCTCATGTCATAATCTTTGAGCAATTCCAACCATCTTCTCTGTCGCAGGTTAAGCTCTCTCTGGCTGAAGACATACTGTAAACTCTTGTGATCAGTGAACACATCCATATGCACTCCATACAAGTAATGGCGCCAGATTTTAAGTGCAAACACAACCGCCGCCAACTCCATATCATGGGTCGGATAGTTCTTCTCATGAACTTTAAGCTGCCTGGAAGCATAGGCCACCACTTTACCTCTCTGCATTAATACACATCCCAACCCAACTCTTGATGCATCACAGTACATTACAAAACCTTCTGTCCCGTCAAGCAAGGTTAAGACAGGTGCGGTGGTCAACCTAGTCTTTAACTCTTGGAAACTCTTCTCACATTCCTCAAACCATTGAAACTTGACCCTTTTCTGAGTCAGTTTGGTCAATGGCGCGGATAGGGAAGAAAATCCCTCTACAAACTTGCAGTAGTAGCCCGCCAACCCCAAGAAACTCCTTATGTCAGTTGAAAAGGTCGGTCTTAGCCAACTTGCAACCGCTTTAATCTTCTGACCATCTACTCGAATTCCATCACCTGAAACCACATGGCCTAGGAAAGCCACTGACTTAAGCCAAAACTCGCATTTGGAGAACTTCGCATACAATTCATGGTCCTTAAGAGTTTGAAGGACAACTCTAAGATGTTTAGCATGTTCTTCCTCATTCCTCGAATATACCAAGATATCATCAATGAACACGATCACAAACATGTCAAGGTAGGGCCTGAACACCTTATTCATCAAGTCCATGAAAGTTGTTGGTGCATTCATCAACCCAAAGGACATAACCAAGAACTCAAAGTGGCCATATCTTATCCTGAAAGTTGTCTTTGGAATATCATATTCTTTCACCTTTAACTGGTGGTAACTTGAGTTGAGGTTTATCTTTGAAAAGCATGAGGCACCCTGAAGTTGGTCAAACAAGTCATCTATCCTGGGAAGAGGATATTTATTCTTAACCGTGACCTTGTTCAGTTGCCTATAGTCTATGCACATTCTCAGGGACCCATCCTTCTTTCGTACAAACAGTACGGGAGCACCCCAAGGAGAAACACTGGGTCTAATAAAACCCTTCTCCAACAGATCCTTCAACTGCTCCTTCAACTCTTTCAACTCAGCGGGGCCATCCTATATGGTGGAATTGAAATAGGCTGCATGTCAGGAGGTACATCAATATTAAAGTCGATCTCCTTATCAGGAGGGACTCCAGGTAAATCCTCAGGGAACACCTCAGGGAACTCATTTACAATCGGGACCGCCTCAAGAGTAGGGGACTCAATATCATCATATTTAACTCGTACAAGGTGATAAATACACCCTTTAGAGATTAACCTCCTCGCCCTCAGGTAGGAAATAAATCTACCCTTGGGTGCAACATAACCTCCCTTCCACTCTAGGACCGGTTCATTCGGAAATTGAAATTTAACAACTCGGGTCCTACAATCTATGGATGCATGGCAAGCATGGTGCAAATCCATACTAAGAATCCCATCAAAGTCAACCATCTCCAACTCTACCAAATTAGCCAAAGTATCCCTATGACCGATGGACACTACACAGTCTATATAGACCCTCTTAGCCAGGATAGACTCACCAGTAGGAGTCAAAACAGTGTAAGGTTCAGGCAAACACTAAGGAAGAATCTCAAACTTATTGTCCACATAGGACGTCAAAAAGACAAAGTGGCACCTGGGTCAAGCAATGCATAACAATTATAGGAAAAGATTCGGAGCATACCCGTAATAACATCTGGAGCAACCTCTTGGTCCTGTCGATTACCCATTGCATACAGACGGTTCGTCCCGCCTCCTGCATTTGCAGTAGCAGCCTTCTGATGACTGCCCGCAGGGGGTGCTGTAGAAGACTGAGCTTTATTACCTCTATCACTCCACCTCTGATTCCTCGTAGGGCACTCACCCTGGAAATGGCCAGGCTGTCCACATGAAAAGCAAGTGTTGGTGCCCTCACGGCACGCACCAAGATGCAGCCTGCCACATCTGCCACAAGGTGGCCTTCCCCTCGAACCTTGAGCAACACTAGATTGGGACTGAGGTCCCTGTGCTCTAAAATTTTGGTGACCATAAGATTTCTGATCATACCTGTTTTGCTGAACAGGTGCACTCGCCATCAGAGGTGCATGACTAGAAGACTTCTTCTGAAAGAAAGTTCGGTCACCCTTATTCTACTTCTGCTGATTAGGCTCATGTCCTGCCGATTTGGCTTTCTTACTTTGCTGCTCTTCCTTGTCCCTCTTCTTGTCCTCCTCAATCTGCAAGGCATAGACCATAAGTCTAGAGATATCCATATCTGGAATCAGCAATACTGCCTTACACTACCTCTTCACATGCCTACCCAACCCAGACACAAACTTCCTCGTCCTTGCCCTCATATCGAGGACCATCTCTGGAGCATATCTGGACAGCTGGATGAACTTCAAGATGTACTCCTTGACCGTCAACCCCCCTTGTTTCAAATTCACGAACTCCTCGACCTTTGCCTCCCTCAACTCTTGGGGAAAGAAGTGATCGAGAAAAGCACTCTCAAACTCCTCCCACTCAGCAGGCTCAGCATCCTCACCTCTACCATCTTCCCACTGGTTATACCAGACATTGGCAACATCCTTAAGCTGATACGAGACCAGCTCGACTGCCTCAACCTCGTTTGCATGCATAGCCCTCAAGATATTGCGCATATCATCAATGAAGTTTTACGGATCTTCCTTAACCTTGGACTCCGTATAGACTGGCAGGTTCATCCTTAGGAAATCTCTGAGCCTGGGTGCAGCTGCAGGCTCTTGGGAGCTAGAGCTAGGGGCCTGGGGACCGCGACTGCTACTCTGAGAGGCCACCAACTGAGTGAGCATAATAATAGCTCCCCTGAAGTCTGCTTCCGAAGTGGAGGTTGACTGAGCAGGAGGTGCTGGTGGAGCCTCAGTAGCTCTGGCAGGTCGTCCCTATCTCCTTGTCCCATGCTGATAAGGAGCCTTTGGTAAGGGATTCTCAGTGTTAGGGACTGAGGCATCTCCTTGGGCAGCAGTGCGTTTTGGAGGCATTATCAGCAAGCACGTAACGCACGAATTAGAAAGGGGGTTTCATAGAGCCAAGCTCTATCGCACGAACTCAGAACATCAAAGAAGGGTAACCATTTCCTAATGCCCTGTAGCATCCTGTTTATGAAGTGTGGTGCACAACACACACATAAACAAGACTCTACTAGACACGGCTTCATAGACTCCCTAGGACCTTGAACTCTGTGCTCTGGTACCAAGTTTGTCACACTCCAGGAGGGTACCCTAGACGTGGCCGGCACTCAGAGACTATTGCTAGCCCCTAAGTGAACCACTTGTTCTCCGGACAGTCAGTTTAACATCATAATAACGGAAGTAAAGCAGTGAACTACTTCAATAAAAAGGCCAAAGGCCAACATCTGTCTCAACATCAACTAAGTAAGTAAAAGTACTACTCAATTCATAAGGAAAACATCATCATCAACCTCGACATCATGTCTACAAAGGCTCTAACCTGACTCAACTATCTAAGATGGTACCATGATAGGCCATGGTTACCGGACTCAATGAATAAAGAAAGCATTAAATAAAAAGGGTCTCCTCCGAATAGCAAGGAGGATCACCAATGTTGGAACTCGCAATCTCTGACCTTAACGGTGCGTCTGCTGAAGTCCTCTAACTCCTGTATCTGCATCATAAAATGATGCAGCGCCGAATGGCGTCACTACGTAGAATGTAATGGCATGTAAAATAGCTGAATAACAACGTAAGTATAACAGCATAAAGAAACATCAGCTCAACACCATACTCTATCAGAATGTCAAGAATCTATCTAAGGCAAGAGACTAGAATAGACAATTGACCCATCAATCTCTCGTCTCAAGATCATCATCACATCAAACTCATCTCATGGAAACTCGACTCAACTCACTCAAGAGACCTCAACATCACCTCAACTCAGGGAACATCAACATCGACTCAACTCAAGGAACATCGACTCAGAACATCACATCAACATCAACATCAGAGTTCTATCAAGTGGAACTTAGCTGGGAGTTTCTCTAACCGACAACCATCACATATGAGTCGGTGATGATACAACGAAGTGATGTCGTTACCATATCCGGCCAATACCCTCCCGGGGTAAAGGACATCAACCTCAGTGGATCCACAAGAAAAACAATCAGTCCTCATTTGGGACAAGAAAGGAGCCATCCGCGTTGCGGTTCAATCCCCTCTTCCTACGCGGGCCACGTAGTTAATGGGTTCAAGTGAGACTCACTCTTACCCATTTCGGTGTTCAATACTCCTCCCAGAACTCGACATGCTCATAAAACCTCAACCTCATCAGTCTCATAGGGACATAATACCTCGTCATCAGTCCCATAGGGACATAACATAATACCTCAACATCAACATCACCTCACCTCATTAACATCAACATCAATATCATGGACTCAAGATACTCTTTTAGAGTTTAACTTTCAAATTTAAGACATCATAAAACATCATTCTCATCAACATCATCATCAAGACTCTCATCAAATGTGAAATACAATCACAACATCACAACATCATCATCGTCAAGGCTCTAGACACATCCCCTAATTTCATTAAGCATGCTTTTCAAATAAAATAATTATAGGGTTTTAAAAATACACTCATGAAAATGAATTATGACACATAATAGGTTAATGATGATCATCTATTCATGTAAGAAAATATTTATACATAAAATACATCAATTATACATGCATCAAACTCTTCACATCAACTTCATCATGTCAAGACACAATACTCTACACTTAGAAAGGCACATGGGAGAACATTCTCATGCTTTAGGTTAGTCTTACATGCCTAGAATGATGTGCTAACACAATTATGCACAGCCTCCTCTCGATCTCCTCAACCTCAACTCCCCTCAAGCCCTGACTTAGTGACTTCTAGGAAGAATACCTCTTGAATGGGGTTTTTGAAACCCTTTTCTTAGAAACCGACCTATATTGGTCGTAGGGGAACGTTTCGGATTGATAGGAATGGACTAAAATGCTCTTCGTAATTTAAAAAAAAATTCCCCGACCTGAAATAACACAGTCCGCGACGCGGACCTGTCGCGGACAGTGTATTTTCGGAAAATTCAACTCTCGAAAAATCACAGAAAAACACAAGTGTGGCTCCGCGACAGGTCAGTGACGCGGTTCCATCACGCAGTCACACTGTTTTTCGTTTTAGAACGAAAAATTATCTTTTGACTCGATCGCTCTAAAAATCGACCGAAACACTTCTCCCACTCAATTTTTAGTGCTGATCACAAATCCGCTCTCGAATTTTCAATCCGAGCATCGGAAGACGCGTTTTATGCACACCTCTTCTCTAGGGGTATTTTGATAATTTACCGGGTGTTACACATAAACATCTCCTTCACCAAGTGAAATATTCGACAGATGAAATACAAAAAGAACACAAATTTTGCTTCATAGAAATATATCATCTAAAAAATCCAATGACATTTGACAGTCATAAGGCCGGCTTTAGCATGATGCAATATGAACTTTAGAGTTACTAATATAAAATATTTTTGCAGTTTGAAATATACCATTTTTTATTTCAATATGAGCTTTAGCATGAAATATATTTGCAATTTGAATTTTAGAATTACTAAAATGAAAATTTTACCTAAATATACTATTTTTAAAAAAAATTATTTATCATTTATAGCTACATAAATTAATTTTAGTATATGTATAATTCACTTTCAATATATAATTTAGATTTCTTTAATCAAAACAAGCTTAATATATTTTAAAACACTATACATCTATATTGCATGCACATTTATTTTTATACATAATATAATACATCTTACATCCAGAATTTATCTTCAACATATAATGCAATTTTCTACTAAAATAAATATAACACATATATAATTCGGGTTGACTTTTTAAAATAAATATCAAAACAACCCAAATATCACCCCTACGTAGAGGTGTAGAATGTCCTCATGGAATGGCGTTAAGAATAATAATCATTCACCGTATACTAATCCAAGCCTTCCTCCAACAAGTTCTTACTACTTGCCATTTAACTCCACTCATACTTGAAAGCAAATGAAAGAAATTGATTTAGGTTTATGTTTTTATTATGATCGACTACACGCAAGTTGATCCAAACACTATCCTACAAAGAGATGAATCATAATTTACCACGAGCAGTATGAAGAAAATGTAACCACATATACGTTTTACTGGCCAAAACAACAAGGTACACGTCAGCTCTAAATGAAAGGGATGTAGTGCTCTGGTCCAACTCGAGTAATTATATCTGTTTTTCGTCCTAAAATATAATGTCTGCTTGCTTCAGTTATTGACCTCACAAGGAAATGCATGAAAATATTCTCGACTACAAGAGATTGTAGAGGATATTCTGGCGAATCCTTTAAGCTAAGCGCACCGGAAGAGGTTTAATCAAAAAGGGCCTATTTGCGCTTAAAACACGAGATAAAAATCTGCACAGCAAAATACTCCACACTAAAAATGCTGAAAGAGAAACTACAGCAGCCATCCAAAAGTCAACCAGCTCTATCAAACCGTGTCTTGGACCAGGGAGTTGAAATTCTTAACCAAATGTTCCTCTTACGTATAGATTACAGGGGAACAGAAGCTTTACTGTCAATACAATGAACTTAACTCATAAACCAGATCATAGCAAATCCCACATGGGGCAATCATCTTCTTACAGGAGGTACAATACCCCGACCAGGTGCTGCTCCACGACCTGCTGCCTGAGCCTGCAAACAAGATACTTATAATCAGGTACATATCAATTCTTCACTACAAGTACAATTTTTGGCTTGCTAAAGCACAACAAATTCTTCATGGCATCCTTCTATTTTTTTTGTAGAGCAATTTTACATAACATCCTCTCCACTCCTTTCCTCCAGCAGAAGAAAAGGTGGATCAGAAATCCCACTTAAGTTCGTTGGAGGATCACAATGCCCAACTCATAACCTAGAGCAAACAGCAGGGGACTCTTTTATAGTTTTGGTGCAACGGAAGGTAGAAGTAAATGTATAAGGAGTTGACAACTTTCTTAATGGACAAACTAAAAGATAAATAAGTTAAAACTTTTACCTATATTAGAAGAGCGAGTGAGCATGGAGGATTGACATGTCTGCTTGGGATTTTGAGGGCAAATTCGTTATTTCAATTAAAATCAAATAATATGGTTGGTCTAAAAGAGGTTCCACTGTAATTGCCTTGTAAAATGTTTGGTTGCTTGACTAAATGGTCCTTTGCTTGTGTGTCATGATGACATCAGTCTTGCACCTTTCGGTTTCATTTTTGCCCCTACTTTATTCTTTTATTAGTGCACAACTATTTACATATGTTGGTAAATATTGAAAAGTCAGAGGACAAATTCCACTCCTAAAAACAGCAAAATGATGTCAGCACATGAGGCTAATTCTTTTTTGTTTTCTTCTTAGTTTTTATTTTTGCTTTTAGTTTCCAATTTAAAATAAGATAAAATTTCTACTATTAATAAGCAGAAGAAATTAACGTGTCTCCTTCAGCTGCTTGATTTTTAAAAAAATTAAAAGCAAATAAAAAAAATTCAATTGATGTCACATAAAAGGGGCGCAGAAAAAATAACATGCATTATTTAATTAGAAAACTACGTCAAAAATACCATGAATCTAGATAAAAGCCTGAAGCAGGTAGCTATTGGACGACATACCGTAAAAAAATTAAAAACAAACAAAAAATTTAGTTGATTATTAAAATTAATCCATCAGCGTGACATAAAAGGGGACAGAAGAAGTAACATCTATTATTTAATTAGGAAACTACGTAAAAATTACAATGAATCTAGATAAGTACGAAAATGCTATAAACCATAATATTTGACAATTTCAATTTTTTTTAAAAAGAAATACAAAATTTAATTAATTATTGAAATTAATTTATTGACGTCACATAAAATGGGACAAAAGAAATAGCATGTATTACATAAATTGGAAACTACGTAAAAATTATCATAAATCTACATAATCAATAATAGTTATATAACTATATATGAAAATTAAATATAAAATATATAAATCACAAGAATTAACAACTTAAAATATTTTTAAAATATATAAAAGTTCAATTAATACTCTAATCAGTGTCACATAAATAACAATAGATGGATAATATATGTTATGTAAAAATAGCATAAACATTATATAAATCATAATAATTAAAAAAAATTAAAAAGTAAAAGACATAAAAAAAACTTTTAAAATTTTATCAGTACCACATAAATTGGAACAAGAGGAATAACATATTTTATTTAAAAATTATGCAATAAAGTACTATAATTTACAATAATTAATAATTTAAAATATTAAAAAAAAACATGTTAAAATTTAATTGACTTTCTAAATTCTATCTATATCACATAAATTGAGACGCAAAAATAACACATAAATAACATATGGGCCCGCTGGCGCGGGCACCGACATCTAGTCCTTTAAGAAGAAACACAAAGGAACATAGTACTCCCTCCGTCCATTTTACTTTGTTCACTATTATAAAAACATAGATATTCAACAATACTTGTTTACTTTATGAAATCAAAAGATAATTTTACACTAAATTTCTATAATTTTATACTAAATTTCTAGTGTACTCTATCATTGATTATAGTCATTTCCCTATTATATTTTTCAAGGCATTATATTTATTATATTCAAAGAGCGATTTGGTAAAATTATCACTATCATTTATTACTTCTTGATTTCTGTGCCAAGTCAATAGTGGACAAGTATCGTCAAACGGAGGGAGTAGAAGTAAATCAATCTCACTTCCCCTCTCCCTTCGCCATCAACTCCCCTCCCCACATTCAAATCTCCCTCCTTTTCTTTGAATCACACATGGTATTGGCCCCACTATTTTACAAAAGTCAAGCAATTTTTTTTGATGAAGTGCACAAATCACGCAAATTAACAGCATATAGCTAAACTCTACGAGAGATGGTATGAAGTTAAGTTTCAGTCATCGACCTCAAGCAGAAAAACAAGTAGAAGGAATAGAAAGCAACACTCACTTTAGCTCGCATTGCCATAGCACGTCCCCGTCCAACACCAAGTGATGAACCTTTGCCCTTCAAAAGTGAAATTAAACATAAGCGAAACACATGAAATAAATGAAGAACAAGCACAAAACAACGACAGATGCTTCAGTAAAGTACCTTAATTCTAGCTTCTAGACGCTTGAACATGGGGGCATTCTTAAGCATATCAGGAATTATCATGAACCTGGAAGAAATTAAAGTTCAGCTATGCTTTTACCAGGAAAAAACCAAAAAATCATGCAATATGAATCTATATTGTTATATACCTGACTTTACTGCCTCTAATAAAAACATGTTCCAGTTGTGACACCCTTCCATCCTGCATTGCAACGAATATTTTTAAAAGACCCCATAGAAGGAAGGTCCTATGCTGAAACCTATACTTCTTTTTCCATGAGTAACTGGAGAAAGAAGCAAATATTACAGCTTAGAAGCTGAATCATTCATCCAATACCAGGCATGCAGTAACGAATCCAAAACAAGACTTTGACATATTGCTAAATGCCCAATCAGCTTTTTCCGGCTTCTTATTTTGTTTTGCGGTTTTGCCAACCCTTCTCAATTACCCAGGCTTATCATCAACTATCCATAGGGGTTTCAACTCAAGAATCGCAAAAATCACTCTTTTTCTTTGGCAAAGGATCAGAAAGATTTGGATGCTTAGTGATATATCTTGATGCTTTTTCTTCGGTGACAATGTTAAGAAAAATATCAAGGACAGGGACAGGGGTGTACGACCAATTTGGTATTGTTTACCTGTTCTGCTAATGCACTGGAGAGTAAGTTGATCCCACAAGAAATTGGAAGTGAAGAAACTAAAAAAGGGGAACTTGAGAAACACAAACGGAAGCGCAACAAAAACATGACAGCAAAATGTCACAAATTCTAAACCTCTTCTTGGCACCTTTACAGCCAGGAATACACACTTAATCTAATAGAACATCAGAAAGCCAAATAAATAAGACAAACTTCAAAAGCCAGAAGTTTCATATGCGAACCATTGCTCTGTTTTGTGTTGTCATTTATGTGTGAATTATTTACAATAGTTTGTCATCCAGATTTTTATAAATGGATATGGAAAGGGTCATAGGGCTTTGCTCTAGTGGTAAGACTGCAACGTGTGATGTGTGGAGTAGATGCACATCACAGGTTTCAATCATGTTGCAGACAAAAAACCTAGTATGTAAGTGGAGAAGGAAAAGGATTGGCCAATGATCCACCGAGTTTCAAACAATGCACCAATGACCCTCTGGGATTTCTCAATCATAAAATAAATAATAACTGGATATGGAAAGAGGAGAAAATTCTATAAATGGTACCCTTATTTTTTGGGACTAAGGTCTAGTTATATTATGTTATTGTTATATACCGTTTTTGGTCTTCCGGAAACAGCCTCACTATCTCTCTGAGGTAATGGTAAGGTCTGCGTACACCTTACCTTCCCCAGACCCCACTTGTAAGATTTCACCAGGTATATTGTCTTTGTTTTCCTACTGTGTTATTGTGAGGTACCTGAAACTTTTTTTCATGAACATCAGTGTTTTATGGTTGGGTTGAGTCAGAAATTAGTTTTCATTTCCTTGAGCGTGATGCGAAATGATTTGTGTAGAAAAAGTTGTGATTATGCAATTCTAAGACCCATACAACTAGAAAAAGTTGTGATTATGCAATTTTAGCCATTATCCAATCAAAGGGTGACCTAACGATCAACGAAACTAAGGATCATATTTCCTTAAAAATTAGCTTTTTATGTTTACATCAAGAATAATCCAGCAAAAGGAGAATTATTCAGAGCTAGTCCAATAGATAACGGGGACGAAATAGCGGTTAGATGATTAGGACACCCTATCTTTAAAAATAAGGAGGGGTGAACTTTTTGTACGTCATATGCCTACTTTTTTTGGAACATTTCCAGTCATAGATATGTGAAATTGATGGAAAAGATTCTCTTTTTTATTTGCACCGGGTGTCCAAGTCTCTTAGAGCCCCAACTAATCCTAGGGTTACACAGGCCCTCGGCAAGGAATTTCCCGTAAATGCACCACGGTTAATTCAGGTTTTACCCAATCCAATGGCCCTCAGAAATTGTTTGCACCCAGTGGGTTTCGAACTTGAGACCTTGAAAGGGAGCAAATCCAAGGCTCAAGTCAATTGCCACCAGGTCAACCCTTGAGGGTTTTGACGGAAAAGATTCTTCAAGTGTCTCAGGTCCCAGAAATGCATAATAAATGCAGCCGAAGCCCAATATTGCAGAAGAAATTAAATGAAGTACTAAAGGTGTCTATAACTTCTTCCCCCGGGCCTACCCCACAACCTAGAGTAGCTAACACAAATTCAGCAACCCTTTTTCCACTGAATCCATTGCAGGAAAGGGATAATATGCAACTTCGAATTGTCATAGAAATCGCAAAAAAGGGTATATTGCTACCATATTGAAAGGAAAGCACCAAAGTACTGTCTAAACCCAATGATCTAAAATAAAACAAAGATAAAGGATACCTGAACAAGGAAACACCTTTTTAATTGCCTTAAATAACTGGATTAGACGGAAGAATCCAACTTTAAATGAGACTAACAAAAGAGAAGGAAAGCAACAACAACAACAACAACAACATACCCAGTTGAATCCCACAAGTGGGGTCTGGGGAGGGTAAAAATGTATGCAGACCTTCCCACTACCTCGTAAGAAGTAGAGAGGTTGTTTCTTGTGAACCCTCGACTCAACAACCCATAAGTAGAATAATTAGATATTGCAAAGGGAACAAAAGGGGAAATAAAACTAAAAAAATCGAAATAAATGGAGCGACTATCTACGAAAAGCATATGTTAATATGTAAATACGATAAATCAACACACATTCGATAAACATCAATCCCGCCTACCCTTGCTACCTCACTAAACCTCTAGATCACCCATCCACCTAACCCGCTACTCTAATACGCGACCTCCATTCCTTCCTATCTAAGGTCATGTCCTCGGTTAGATCCAGATTCGCCATATCTTGCCTAATCACCTCCCCCAATACTTCTTCGGTCTACCTCTCCCTCTCCGTGTAGCTCCCAAAACCAACCTCTCACACCTCCTAACCGGCGCATCGGTACTCCGTCTCTGCACATGTCCAAACCACCGCAGTCTCGCTTCCCTCATCTTATCAGCCACCGATGCCACCTCCAGCTTCTCCTGAATGATCTCATTCTTAATCTTATCCCTCCTTGTGTGACCACACATCCATCTCAACATCCTCATCTCTGCAACATGCATCTTTTGAACATGTGCATTCTTTATTGGCCAACACTCCATCCCATACAACAAAAGAGAAGGAAAGCCCGCTCAACAAATGAAATTGTAGAAAGATTTTCCTTTGAACTGTTTGAAAGTGTTAACAAGTCTCAAGAAAAAAAGTTAAGTGATTTGTGCACACACAGATTGCAGGTACCTGATGGGATTACTGATTAGTTGGGGTGAATGACCCTCATATAATTATTTAATTTTTATAAAATTACAATGGAGTTTTTTGATAACCTAAAGAGAGAGAAAATTTTGGTAGTTTTGTAAGACTTCTTTTTGTCTTCAGTTATCATTTGCCAGAAAAGAGGGGATCTGTTCATTAATAAAGGGATCAAGTTCCTGGAAAACAAAGCATGGAAGTTGATTTTTTGTTATAATGAGAGAATGGGTTATTATTCATTAATAGGTAGCTCGACACAAACTTAAACCTATCCATTCTTCCCTTCCCTTAATCTTCCCCCCCCCCCCAAATCCCTCCCTTTATCTCTTAACATCCCTCAATATGACCTTGCGAATCTCCAGTATGGGAATCTTTCCCCACCGTGAAAATAATTATCTAAGGCACCCTCATAGAATAGAATGAAATAGCATCTCAGCTCTAACTCTATTTCACACCTTTTTTATCGAGATTTTTTTTCATAGGAGTATGAGGGAGTTCATCAGTTTACATGGAATTGACAGAAGGAGGGGCAGCAGATTATTCTCCACATTCATCTTGAGAGAAGAGCCAGCAAAGCCTAACTACTGTCTACTTGTTCCACTTCCATGGCTCCATCTCTAATTGATATCCAAAGATCCTCATTACTTAAATCAGACAGGTTTAATGGATTATTCTGCCTCTCTGCTTATGTTTGCATATTTACTTTTCAACCACTTTCGCCTGCAATGCTGATTATTTCAAGTGCTCAATTAAGTATTAAAGAAGCCCCCGGTAGATTTTTTAGCTCATTACACGACTTGACCTGATGTTATCCTTGCAAAAACCTTCAAGCATTCTCTTGGTGCTGGTCATCAATAAAATTGATTTAAATGATAAAAAAAACTAGTGCATTGAAAATGTCTTCTTATTAGCTAATGGAATATGGTTAGAGATCATCTGGGGAGCTGTTTTCATTTTCTAGTACTAAACAACATTTCCAATAATTGTAGGTTGAAAGGATAAAAAATCATGCCTTTCTTGAAGAATGGACAGAAAATGTTTCAAGAAACCAAACAAACCAAAAGGTCCTTCATTTTTTCATAAAATTGAGTTGTTTGGCAGTAAAGAGACTTTTGTTTTCAGAAAGCACAGCACAATCCTTCATTTGAACACAACATACATTTAAGAGTAAACTAGAGATTAACAACAACAGGCCAATAAAGACAAAGAAATTGAAATCAATCCAATAAATGAAATATTTAGTAACAGCAAATGAGATTCTTTAACTTTAGCCCATAACAAGAAATCCTAATAGCCCGAGTTTGTCCCAGAAACAATAAGGAAGTGGGTCAAATGTGATACTATCTCCTCGACAAAATGAACTTGGATTTCAGCTAGATTTCTGTAGATAAACTGCTCCCACTATCTAAGTATAGGATGGCTAAGACTATCAAGTTTGAGCATCTGAATTTTTGTGTGAATTCAGGTATCACTCTTTCACTTCCTTTAAATAAAATTTACATATTCAGAGATTATATAATGAAAGCACAACACAATCCTTCATTTGAACACAACATACATTTAAGAGTAAACTAGAGATTAACAACAACAGGCCAATAAAGACAAAGAAATTGAAATCAATCCAATTAATGAAATACTTAGTAACAGCAAATGAGATTCTTTAACTTTAGCCCATAACAAGAAATCCTAATAGCCCGAGTTTGTCCCAGAAACAATAAGGAAGTGGGTCAAATGTGATACTATCTCCTTGACAAAATGAACTTGGATTTCAGCTAGATTTCTGTAGATAAACTGCTCCCACTATCTAAGTATAGGATGGCTAAGACTATCAAGTTTGAGCATCTGAATTTTTGTGTGAATTCAGGTATCACTCTTTCACTTCCTTTAAATAAAATTTACATATTCAGAGATTATATAATACATTATAAGATCAAGGCTTTTACTTAAGCACAACAAACACAGTATTGACAAGAAAGCTAAACTAAAACGGCATATGTCAAATAATCAGCGTAATGCACGCTAAAAGGCCGTACTTTAGCGAGCAACTAATGTTCTCAAGCTGGCTATTCCATTCAAAACAATGATGAACACCTAATATTTCCGCCTGAAATCGGAATAGATTTAACCTAATTAGAACTACACAAAGATTAGGGTTTTTAGATTTAAGGAAGAGCAAACACGGCATTAACAAAAAGTTAAACTAAAAACGGAAATGCATACTTTCGCAGTGTAAGTGATGCTTTCGAGCTGGCAATTCCAGTTGTCTTCGCACTCGACCATACTTCCTCGGTAAAGCTCACCGCTTTTCATCTCTACGGTCACTATATGTCCTGTTGCCTCGTGTAGAAGTTTCACCGGTATGCCTAAGCTCCGACTCATCGCCCTAACTTCTTCCAAAAACCTAATGCTACCACACAGTTGTGAGTCTCTGTCGAGAAATCAAACAAGACGAGTGCCGCCAACTTTAATGGTAAAACTTAGGGCAAATTCTTCCAGCTCCTCTGCCGATGGATCCAATTTGATCTGACGGTTCCTGTTTGTCGAGTAGACCTTTTTTCTTTTCTTTTTTCTTTTTTTTTTTTCCTCCTCTTTATGTATTTTCTTTTTTGGTGATTTTTGTCTTCTATTTGGAGGCTTTTTATTTTGGGAACTGAAAAGGGTCTGAAATGTTTTAAATTAGGAATATTTACATGTATTATATATTAAATATTATTTTTTTAGGGTATTTTTTTAATTTCGATCTATAACATATTAATATCCTCCTCTTCTCTTTTTCTTTCTCCTTCTCCTTCTCCGCCTTTTCTTTTTCCCTTTTCTCTCTCTTCCTCCCTCCCCATTCAACTCTTCATCTTTAATATCATATATTGTTATGAATTTTATTATTATATTTCAATATATATAATATATTTTTTTAATAATGTAAAATCAATTAAATCATACTAAAATATTTAAAATTCACTTTTTTGCATTGAAAGATACTCATAATATGTATTATTTACTGATTTAACACGTTATTATAGTTAATTTATTATTATTTTCTCTTATTGATGATGTTAAAATAATTATTATATTAAAAATATATTACTTATATTCTCCACGTGCATTAAAAATTGTTTATAATACATATGAAGTATTGAATTCAAAATGTATTACAATTGTAGTTTTTATTTATTTATTTTTATTAATGGTGTCAAAAAATATTACATCTGAATTTCAAATATTTAAACACTATTTAAATTAATTTATATGTTTAATATATTAAAATTATATCAATGCATTATATATGTATTTACATAAAATAAATCTTCTAGTTTAAAGAATACTAAAAACATCATTTTCATAATATTCAATCTAAAATTAAATTTTAAATTAAAATAATTAATTAACATTTTTAAAAGAAAAAGAGAAAGGGAAAAGGGAAAGGAAAGGACCCAAAAAAGGGGGGGTAGGGGGGGGGAGAGAAAAAAAATGTTTTTTTCTATTTCGAGTAAATAATAAGTACAACTATTTTTGGCAAAGTCAAAATATGTGTTAAAATTGGTAATTGATGTTATATAAGTGTATTATTTATGTAAATGGTCCTTTAAACTATTCGAAATGGTATAAAAATGGTATTCATCCACCTATTGGGCCTAAAATGTTCCTGTCATGTACCTTTAGGTTCAAGAATGTTCTTAATTCACCTTTTTAACTCATTTATATCCTTGAAACTAACAACCCTCTTTTTTTCCTTTTTTAAATATTGTTATGTTTATTTTACTCCACAAGAAAATGAAATATAGTATATATTTGAAAAGGAAACATAGTAAATATTTAAAAAAGAAAAAAGAAAGGGTGGTTAGTTTCAAGGGTATAAGTGAGTCATAAAAGTTGGTGAATGACATTTTTGGAGCCAAAGGTGGATAATAGGGGCATTTTAAGGTCAATAGGTGAATGAAGGGCATTTTTATATCATTTCAATTAGTTTGAGGGCATTTTAGGCTCTTTTCCGTTTTGAAAAAGGACATGATGTAAACTTCAGCAAAAAAAAATGGAAAAGGGCCAAAAATATCCCTAAACTATTCGAAATGGAGTAAAATTATCTTTTTCAATAGGTTTTGGCTCAAAAGTATCCCTTGATTAAATTTTTTATTCAAAAAACACCCCCCTCTCTCTCTTACGGAAACAAAAAGGGACCAAAAATACCTTCCAACTATCTAAATGGAGCAAAAATACCCTTTGATTAGATTTTAATTCAAAAATACCTCTTCCTTAAAATTTTGCAAAAATGCCCCTTCCTTAAAATACCCCTTCCTTAAATACTTGTTCCCTATATACGTCTTCCTTAAAATTTTGCAAAAAAAAAAATATCCATCTCTCTAACGAAAATAACGTCATGCATGTTATGTGGTTCAAGAATATATTTCTTTCTTAAAATTTTATTTAAAAAAAGTACCCTTCTCTCTAACGAAAATAACACCATGCATGTCATGTGGAACCCCATTTAGGGACCTAAGAGATTTTTTCTCCTCGGATATTAGGTCCAAAACTAGCTTTTTCATGTCAAAAGCATCTGTCATTTCACTTGCAAACGTCTTAAAAATGAATGATAATACTGATTCATCCTCGTTATAATCGTTGTCTCCTGCTTGAATCAGTTTCTGAGTTCAATAGGATCCAACTCTGCAAATTTTTCGTACTTATGAAGCTTATATAAAAATTATTGTGCTCATATTAGCAATGTAATACAATCAACATAAGTTATCAGTTTCAAGGAAAAATTCAATTACAATTATAAGTAAAAAAAAAATTTTAGTATAGTAAGAATATGAATTACTCAAAATTTAATAAAATTGATTTGAAGGTGGGTTGGGGTTGAATTTTGTATGAAAGAGGAATATTCTAAATAATAACTTTAAAAAATTTAACAAAGGGATATTTTTTAGTCCAAAACTAACAAAGAGTATTTTTGCTCCATTTCTAATAGTTAAGAGGTATTTTTAGCTATTTTTTGTTTCTATTAGGAAGAGGAATATTTTGGAGCCAACAATTTAATGGAGTAGTATTTTTTAGTCAAAAATTTGACGATTGGGGTATTTTTGAGCCAAAACCTAATGAAAAAATATTTTTACTTTATTTTAAACAATTGAAAGATATGTTTTACCCTTTTTCCTGAAAAAATTACAAATTGCAATTTCTGGGGCTAATAACAAGAACCAACAAGTTTTATAGTATTTACTAAATCTAGCGATAATTTTTCCTTCCTCCCTCTTTTGTTCTTTTTTTGGTGCCTCTCCTCCCTTTTGTATATGTACTAGATGGCGGGTGCCCGTGCGAAGCACGGGACGAGGGGGAATATTATGGTGGAGGTAAATGCGACTGAAATTTGGAACGTGGGTTTAAAAAATGAAATTGATAAACCAGACATGGTAATAACTTGTAGTTGTACATTGAGAAGGCTTGTTTGACTGTGAACAGCTTATACTATTACACTTATAATTGACAAAAGGATTGACGGTGGTAGCTGCAGGTGTGTTCTCTGTAACCACATGTACCTGCTGTAGAAAGAATGAAATGTAGATCAAGACCAAAATAGCAGACAACAAAGATTATCAAGTTAATACTAATTTTTCAAGAATGTATGTATTTTGATTAACTGACAAATACAAATTTTAGGATAGAGTCATCTTCATTGAGCAATGACCTCCGTATCTAATAACAGGTGGCAATGAAAAGATAACAGAAAATTATGTTAGCAAACAAAATCGTAAAACATTTGTAAGTTCACCAATATTCATTTCATTCAGTTGCATCTTTAAGGTTATAGTTACAAAGAAGGGGTGATGAGAGTAAACAAGTATCACACACACATATATAATACTATATATGTAAGCCATACTCCATTCAGAAAACTCATTTCCAAATAAGTTATTTAGTGCAGTTGAAAATTAACTTTCCAAATATGGCAAACTAAGTTCCAAAACTCAATATTGTATAACAAAATAGTAGTTTTAACTTGATAACTCTTTAAGCGATAATTTCTTTACTGAATAGGAAATAAGTTGGTCTTACAAAACATTTGTACCCACTGCAGAAAGTTGCTTAGTTATAGAAATAAAAAATAGGAACCATCCGAGTATGGGCACGCATATACTCAGCATGAATTCTGTTACCTGGAGAGTAAGGAAAAAAAGTAGGCAACAGTGTTTACCATACCTAATAGCCACATCAGTGTTGTGAAATCAGAAATCGAGTTGATACCAAGAGACGATACTATAATTACCTGCGGAGCAAAAATATAGCCAAGTGTTCCAAATATTGCACCTCCCAAAAGGAAACCAGCAACAAAATCACCACCACTGCCACCTCCACCTCTTTGATCACTGCATTCAACAGGCAAAATTGAATATACCAGTTGAGCACACACAGACGGATCAGTTAAAACAACTTCAGAAATTCTGAGGAAAATGACTCAGCAATATCATGTGCTGCCACATTTATCATTGCCAATCTAAACAGTAAGTATACCCTCATTTACCAAGTCAGACGGAAAATATCATATTAATTTCATATCTGGGATCATAAAACCTTCACAAGTTAATAGGCTACAGATAATTCAGAAGAACTCTAAATAAAATTAAGGAACAGGGACAGAGGCTTTTTGGAAACTTAGTGACCGTGCTTGCTGCAGATAACAAGAGAAAACGAAAATGTCTAGGAGGGAAGGAGAACAACATGTAGAAATAAGAATACCAATATTTCTTTATTTCTTGCAGGAGATTACAGAGCAAGAAATGGAGCTCAAAAGTTTCAAATGCATCGTGGTTCAGCTATTTTCACACAGGCCATTGACCTACCATACTCCTAATATATCGGGGTTCTCAACCAGCTAGGCAAAGAATACATGGGCTAATTGTGCCCAAGCACGAACAAATATGAAATATTTTAGTGGACAGTTTCAAAATTGAATTGCTGCTGAAATCGTTCTTTATTTTCTTAGATTTACCAAAATAAAACTCCTAGTTTTCATAATATGCAAGTTTCTTAGAGAGAATGTATTAGCTGCTTATTACAGGCTGGAGGAGCAGTAAAATGGGAAATGTTTATTGATAAGGCAAGATCAAATCAATAAATATCCATGATCTGTTTCTTCATTGTTCTATTATGTCCATAAAAAAGAAATTTAATCCAACCATATTGCCAGCTCTTACTCTTAAAATTGCATGTGGTTTCGCGCGAACATAGAGACAATGAGTGAGCAAACTGTACCCATCTGAACCATATTTATAACAGTTGTTAGATAGGGATAACTACAGTGAGTAAAAAAGAAAAGACCAGAAGGTATCATAGGTTGCCCTATCAAATATAAATCAAGATCTGCAAGAGAATTATTGGTCGATATGGAAATGATGCAGAGGCTATTATTTTATGAACATGCAACCACACTAGATATTCATTATTTGAAGTCATGGGTGTCCATAACGTCGGTGAGGTGGGCTTAAGAAGTACATTATTAAAAAGACAATGAAATACAATTTCAGAAGATGCAACGACCTGGAGTAAATATAAAAGAGAGAACCTCGGAAATGCAGAAGCCTAACCTGAATTCTTTCAGCAGGAACACCTAGCCCATAAATCTTTGCAGCTCGAGCACTTGCAACTGCTCCAGTATCTCTCTTCCCTTCTAATGCGACAGGATATTGAGGTGTCAAATAGTGTGGAAATAAAACTTGCAGAGAATGAGAGAATTTAATGGAATACTTGTACGTGTTATTTGACTACCTTTCTTTTAGAGCGGCAAACACTATTGCGAAATGATTTAGAACCCAAAAGCAGCAAGCTGTAATGTAATTTATCTTTCCTTTCACAAGCCTGCGTAGGTGGAGGGAAAATATTAGCAATATATATTGGAAGAAAGTAGTTGTAAATATTAGCAGTAATTTTTCTTCGCATTAGAGATACTTTCTGAAGAAAGAATTCTAGTAATTTACCTTCGTTTCATATAAAGCAAAAGTCATCACAAAAAAGAGCCACTGTGCCTGCCATTGTGCGGATAATAATAAAAGATTGATTAGGATGTTGGACTATGTAAGGGTTAATAAGAATTGTTAAATAGGTAGAAGTTACGATAATATTTAAAGGAGGAAGAGGGAAAGAATTTTGTTGATAACCTTTATTACTGTTTGGTTGGAGTTGGTGGTTCCATTTTTCCTTTCAACTTAAGGGTGTCTGATTTTTCCTTTGTTTCTGTTGTCTCTTCATCGGGAGAGATGATATCCTTTTTTGGCCTTTTGTTTTTTGGTTGGATGGTGCATTAGGAGAAGGTAACATCTTATCCTTTTTATTAATGGCTAGAATAAGAACTTTTGTCGAGCTTGTGCGTGCACTACGGGGGAAAGATTTTTTCACTTTAATTTTGAAAAGGTGGTCCTGTATCTGCAGCTGATCATGTTCCTTTGAATCAGAATGAACCTATAAGTAAATATAAGTTATGTGTTTTGTTTGGTTGTAATGTGAGGTGATCACGTATGTTGTGTAGTAAGGTTTTTTACCTCAGTTGATGCTCGAGTGTAAATCTCTTCTACAGTGAGGGATAGCAATTGCTCTACTTCTTCATCCATAATTATTCCTCTTGTTAAGCCGGATGCATTATCAAGATTTACCTCGAATCGACACCTATGGTTATGTATGGTATGTATATTGAGAACATTATATGTGTGCGTATATGTACTATAGATTCCTAGTAAGGGAAATGTCGGTGTATTTGTGTTTTATGGTAACATTGGAGATAGAGGTACCTGGAGGTGAGCATATTCTCTTGGTTGCAGTTTGTGCAGTGAAATTTTCTTTTCTTGAGGTTCCTGACTTCTTGTCTACAATTTGGGCAGGCTAACACATAGCAAGAGTTGAATTTTTTTGGGGGAGTTATTCTTGCTTCAATGGTGAAAGTTTGTCCCTGTGCAACAATATCATAATAGTTGATGTGGCTGCAATTTGTACTTTAAATAACTTAGGATTAGAGTGGGGGAGATATGGACTAACATCTTGTTATGTCTGGATGTTTGCAATGGGTACTATTTTTTCTTCCACTGGAGCAAAGATGAGAGATCCAGATTGAGATGTGCTTCTTACTGCGAAGGAGTTGAGCATCTCTGCGTTTGTTGCTATCCTATTTGGTAGCAAAATGATAGAATGTAAGAAAGTAGCAAGACGTAGGAGGAGGAAATCGAATACATTTGACAGTAATGTTTACCATAATTGCAGCTGCACACACTGTGAGTATGGTGGATCTATTTGTATTGTTGTGTTGAATTTTGTTGTGAGTGATGTGCCTGCATTAGTAAGAAGCTTTATTTAACGGAGTACAAATTACCATAAATAGAACCAAATAGGGTACTCTTTAGTTCTACATAGTGTAGTGTTGTCGTATTTACTTACCATTGTATTTTGAGACTCCAATACGTCTAGCAAATATAATAGGATGTTTCGGAAACTGTGTGAGGAGTCTGGTGCCTTCATCTTCAATAATAGTCTCTTCCCATAATGTGAAAGTGAAAGCCTGTTTATTGTAAGTGTGGAATTTTGAAAAGTTAGAAATATATATAGGCAGGAGAAGAATAATATGAAGAGGGTAATATGTTGCATAAGTAATAATGTTCTGAAGCGGAAGGGACAAGTCTTTGTATGACTTACCTGGTGTCAATGACAATGAGTTCTTGTAGCCTTTTTTGCATACTTGCTACATATCTTGGTAGGAAGCAATTCACAACAATTGCAAGCACATCTAATAAGATAGGAGATGGAGAAGTCATAGTTTGTGCTGACATGCATTTGTGTCTATAAAAAAGGCGAAGGAGTCATACTGAATTCTGTATTTCTGAGTTGTTCTTTGGTGCATCGGGATGCCTCTTCGTTGATTTCTTGGAATGATGTCATGTTGATGATTGTGGTGGTGGCATTGCATCCTCGTCAAAATCTTCTGGATTAGACGGATTAACTGTAGCCTCATATGTTTTATCTTTATCAATTGAATCGACTATAGTTTTCCTGTCAATGAACCATTCATATGTATGCAGGGGCTTCTCATATCTTAAAGTTGGTTGTTGTACTCGAGCACTCGTGATCAAATAGGTGTTGAACAATGTGAATCTTTGTTGGTAAAAGGAGATGTCATCACCATAGATAATTGCCTTAACTTGATTTTTCTACAGATGATTTATACGAAAGCAAAATAAATACAAGCAATCCAAAACTAACAGTGGAAATTTAACTTTGGGGGCATTCCTACAATAAAGGGGGAACTAAGTAAGAGCAAGCAATATAATTAACATCAGTAGTAAGAGGTAGCATGATGACCAGCTCATTAGTAGACACCTGTGTATGATATTATATACTAATTCAATAACTAAAACAATTGCCACTTCAGATATTCATCTACCTCCCCACTCAAGGAAATCCACAAGAAATCAGAGTAGTGAAATCCTCCTATACAAGTTTGGTTCATGTTGCTTTTTTCCTTACTAATTTATTTGATGCTGCCCTTTTCCTTATTAATTTTTCTTCAGCTAAACCAACTTCAGAAGCAGTCCTAAATGTTGTCCTCAGTACAGAGTTCTATTACTTGTTTACTTCACTACTCCCTTCTTTTTTGTGGAGAGAAGAGGGGGAAGGAAAGGGATTACACATTCAAAATACATAGGCCATCTTGTCCCAATAGAGGGCACTCTTTTTATCAATCTGAATCAATTGACATAAAGATATAAAGAAAAGGGGATCAAAGAGACCCACACATGGGCTATGGCAGCAACCAAACATATATCAAGGAAAATGTTAGATCCAATTGAAAACTAACATCCCTATCATTCATGAGCAGCGGAAAAGCTGATCACAGAACTGTGATGGACCACTATATTACTATATTGATTATGTTGTTGATGCAGCTGAGCATAATAAGAGAGAACACATTCATATAATGATTAACAGATAACTCACCATTCATTTCTTTAAGTGTAGCAGCAAGGTCTAATGGGTTGGGCAAACTCACAAATCGACTATATCCATCTTTGGTGTTTCTTGTATGTTTTTCGAGAGGACACCAACTTATTATCTTTATATATCTGCGGTTGTGTTATTAGGAGGGGGAAATAGTTAGTGCTTACTATTTCTGAAGTGAATCCTCTAACCAAATAGAATCGTAATAAAGCATTAGTGGGAAGTGTGGCCATCCTTATCATTCATGAGCAGCGGAAAAGCTGATCATAGAAATGTGATGGACCACTATATTACTATATTGATTATGTTGTTGAAGCAGCTAAGCATAATAAGAGACAACACATTCATATAATGATTAACAAATAACTCACATTCATTTCTTTAAGTGTAGCAGCAAGGTCCAATGGGTTGGGCAAACTCACAAATCGACTATATCCATCTTTGGTGTTTTTTGTATGTTTTTCCAGAGGACACCAACTTATTATCTTTATATATCTGTGGTTGTGTTATTAGGAGGGGAAACAGTTGGTGCTTACTATTTCTGAAGTGAATCCTCTGACCAAATAGAATTGTAATAAAGCATTAGTGGGAAGTGTGGCGGTATGTATTGCCTCTTCATGGAAGCAGCATGAAACTACCCAATAGGGAGGCAGTGTGGTAGGTGTTAGGGGAGATGGGAGAAGTCTTCAGTTATTCGGTTGAAATTGGACAACTAAAAAGGAAAGTGAGAAGGTACCTGTTCATCCTGGAAGATCATGTTCATATATTTTATTTTCCGTTCTTTACCTTTGCCTGGCTTACCAATATCCACCAGACGTACCTTACATGTCCAGTCTAATATTTCTGGAGTAATAGCGTCTATAAGAAGCCTTTGCTCCATATTTTTTTCCCTGCAAAATAAATAAAAAGGGTTAGATTGGGAAATATTCCAACGCAAAGAGGGATATTATATGAGAAATAGAAATGTAAGTAAGAATTTATCAAATGACTCAGTGTATATCACCTATTAAAGGGTGCAATATTCAGATGTTTGTGGAGAATGCTTTTTGGACAATTTCATCATATACTATATTGTGAGTAGAGTGGTCATCGGGATTATCTGCCGTTGGTGGGCGTATGACTATTTTTATGCACTTTAAACTTTTTGCTCGTGATAAAGCAACGTAAAGTTGACCATGTGAGAATACAGGTTCACGTAGATAAATTCCCACGAAATCTAGTATTTGACCTTGAGCTTTATTAATAGTCATAGCAAAGCACAGTCGAATAGGAAATTGTGTTCTTTTAAATGGAATGGCCAACTTTTCATCGTGCGGAGATAATAATGGTATTTGATAAATGAAAACATGTTTCCCTTTGAAATCACCTGTAGCAATTGTGGCGCTAATAATATGGCTTTTGACGTTGGAACAAATTAAACGGGTACCATTGCATAAACCTTCTGGTGGATTTAGGTTGCGCAGTAATATAACGGGGCAATTTCTCTTTAGAACTAACTTTTAAGGTGGTAAACCAGCAGGGTTCAATGTGTGCAGAAAATCTTCAAATTGGGATTGATCTTTTGGTTCTATAGTTTCATCAATACCTATGAATGTTATACCATTTGTGGAGAATTGTTCTATAAACATCTCATTAATTTCATCTACAAATTCATTTTTAGTTGTTAAGATAACACGTGAGGTAATGCTAGATGTGTTAGAGTGAAGCAGTTCTAAATTGGGATAAATATTTTTAAATAAAGTGTTTAATGAGTCCCTTTCATTTGTAAAAGGAATGAGAAGGGGTTTTGGAATTTCGATTTTATTGTAGTCGTTAGTTTTTTCTTTTCCATCTCCAATTCTCAGTAAATATTCACAGAATGAAGGATCATCTTGTGCACGCATATTTTGCATCAGACAGAGTTTTTCAAGATTATTCTAGTTGTGTGAATTTAATAAAGATTCATTGATGAAATCCTCTTTAGTTCCACCTTTGACGACAAGCAAAGTTTGGCGGAAGTCACCGCCGAAAACTATGACCTTTCCGCCAAAAAGTGTGTTTATGCCCATAAGATCTAGTAAGACTAAATCAAAAGTCTCTACAAGTTTTTTCTTTGCCATAGAGACTTCATCCCATACTTATTAACTGTGTATCTCAGATTAAAGAGGCAAGTGAACTTTGTTTACTTATGCTGCAACTGTAGTTTTCACCTATATCGATAGGAAGTTTAAAGCGTGAGTGAGCGGTGCGTCCTCCAGGGAGTACAGAAGCTGTGACTACCGGAAGTTGCAGTGGCTAAAGCAATAAGTCCTTTAGATCGTGTAGTGGCTAGTAACGCACGGTATAAGAAAATTTTCCCTGTTCCTCATGGTCCATCAATGAAAAAAGCTCCGGATTATGTGATAATATTCTACTAAGGATTATGTCGTAAGCCTCTTTTTATTCATCATTTAGTTTAGTATGTAGGGCTAAATCTTCCTCGGCTACAACTATATTTCTTTCTAAGTAGATATCTCTCGCCTCATGGACAATTCTTGAAGAAGACATGGAAGACGTAATGTGTTGTGGTACAAGTTTAAATTCATTTATGTTTCGCCCCATTGAATTCAATATGTTGTTTATGTGATTTATAACAAGTGCACGAATATCGGTTGTTTCTATGTGTTTGGTAGTTGCGAAATCTTCGGACATTGAATTTTCAAATCTATTCCATAAATCTTGTGGATTAGCGGGGTTGCAATATACTAATAGTGTGGCGAAGAGACGTCGTAAGCTACATGGCATTTGGTATTGAGTAGCTTATATCAAGCATTCAATTAAGTTATTATCAGAAGCTAGTAGGCCTCTTTTTTCTGCAGATTCTCTGAACGTGCTGTAGGTCTTTCCGTTTGTAGTAAGAAGATCTGTATATGATGTAGGAGCTCGTATGTTCATGAGTAATAGTCTAAGGTAGTATCTTTCTCCTTCTGTTGGGTGATAGCTCACAATACGGCCAATAGCGTTACTTTATTTTCTACGCGTCCACATTTTATCACTGGTTGACCAGACAAAGTGTTGGGGGAATTCTTTATGCAACAAGTTCAATTCTCTAACACCTCTGTTTAGTTGATTCATGGAAAAAAACTCTGTTAACATTGTCCTTCTACTTCCAGGGTTCCTTAATATTGAAGTCAAAGTTGATGTTGTCTTAAAGGAAACAAACTATTGGTCTTGAAGGTGTAGTTGGAGGCGATAAACTGTGGGATTTATTTCAATAATTGGGGAAGTGAAGAGATGCCACATAGCCTCTGGTGGGGATACTCATCTAGCTGACCGATATTCCTTTATTTCATCTATTTCTGTAGTGGCATCATCAATTTGAATGTTAAAGCTTATTTTGTCATGGCCCTTACAGATGTATTTGTAAATATATTTAACAAATTTAATATCTGCGCAGACTTCAACATTTATGTGGCTGTTAAATTTGCTTAGTAGATATGGGTTATATGGAACAACCCAAGCGTTGTCAAGATAGTGGTTCCTAACTTTTACGAATCTTCCATTATCTCGTCTTCTGTAAACGGGGTATGAAGTTTCCCCTTTACATGTTTCTGGGGCATATTTTTTAGGATACTTGAATTTGCAATGTCCTTTTTTCTGCATACATGAATTATCAGGATTTAGGTTTCCACAGGGGTCATGCATCATATGCTTAATAACTAAGGAATGCAAGTATTCATTAGTAGTAGAATTTGGTAGTTCAGCGCATACAATTCTATCGTAGGACTGTGGTGTTAATAATTTGTATTCATCAGTAAGTATTATGAGAAAATGAGCATGAGGTAAGCTTCTTTTTTGAAATTCTGTAGTGTACATATAGGCAGCCACTTTTCCAAATAATTTTTTCTTAACAATGTCTGATTTTAATTCTTCTACTTTTGCTTTGAATACTCGGGTTATTAGATCAGGTCTATTTTGTATTTCATCGGTTTGTAGTAGTAGCTCTGTTATTTCAGGCCAAGAAGGGTTACAAGTCATTGTTAAGAAGATATCGGGTTTTCCAAAGTGCTGTACTAAGGCAATGGCGTCCATGTATCGACGGCGCATATCTCTTGGACCTCCAGTGAAGCTAGCAGGGAGGAATGTTTTTCTACCAATATTTGAAACCTCTCTTTCTCCCATTCTTTTAAGGTCCATAAGTCCAGCAAATACTTCAGTTCAGAATAGATCTTGATTGAATAACAAGAAGTCTAGTCTTTGTGTTTCAAGTTTTATGTATTGATCTACGGAATATTGTTGGAATAATCTTCCGGAATGTAAAGTCGCATTTTCCTCTGTAGTTCGAATTTGAAGTTTATAATAGTAATATTCACGGCAAGACACCATATTCTTTTTTTGCCTTTCGGTCCGCAGAACTTTTTCTTCTATATGGAGGAATCCATTGATGGAGGACATATTTCCAACATTTGGAAGTTGCTCATATTTACAGGAACTACGATTTCTAGGACGGTTAGTTTTGTCTAAGATTTTTTGAATATCACAATGCCTGCCGTTTTCACTATATGGAAATAATAAAAGATATTGTAATGGATCGTAACAGCCATAGTAATAATGAACCAGCTGGCTATTATTGTCGTGAGTGTACACACGAATATGTGGCGTAGATGTAGAACAACCTGGTTCTTCATCAGTCCACAAAGCTGTGACCTCTGAAACACTGGGTAAGTTGTATGTTCATTGGTCGAGGGCAGAATCGCATTTAAGTGCGATGTAGAAATTGGATAAGTCTGGAAGTTGTGTTAGAGATTTGAGAAATGAAGAGTACGGATTAATTTTTCAAATATGTAGCAATTGCATAATAAGAGATTTGTCAAGATTTTCTAAGAGGGCCATTTGGTTAATCCTTTCAGTCTCATTATCATAGAAATAAAGTTGCATATTTTTCACTTTGTTATCTGAGGCAGTTAAGCTGGGCAGGAAATGGTACATTTGCCCTTGGACTTTGAACGTGTAGATACCTTTGGTCCTGCTCGCTAACTCTTTATCATATTTCACTCCAAGGGAAGTAAATGCGAACATATTATTGTATGTTCTTATGTAAGTTCGGAAATGGATGGAGTCGTCAGAGTTGTCGTAATAAAGCCTTTTTAATTCTAAGGGCAGCTCATGTGATGCTAATTTTATAGAACGTTGTTACAGCAGAAACTTGGAGTTTCATATTGGAATCTTATTGCCGCGCAGAATTTACAATTTGGCACCCGTTTTAAAATAGCAGGACAGCAGGGTAATTGGCTCATATTCCAACAACTTGTCTGTCCTAATTATCGCCCTGCACCTGGGATATTTTAAATTTGTAAGATACATTTCGTACAAGGGGAAAGTGGAGTAGAAGTGGTAGTACACGAACCATTTCGAGAGGTAGTAGCTTCGTCAGTAATGAGTAAGTCATTCTGTCCACGGAGCGTGGATGGAGCCTCCGCAGGAGTGGAAGGCTGAGTGGAGCAGTTAGTTATGGATTTATCGGAAGAATGATGCTTCCTTGCAGCGTAATTTGCACGACGTTGTTGTAGGAGAGCCGTTTTTTGTTCAGGCGGCATTTCCCCATAAGTTGGCCGATGAACATTGTCATTCCGATACTTGGATCTAATTTCTACACTAGCCCTATCTCTTGCAATGCATCTTGCAATGGGCTCATCCTCTTGAGTTATACCCAACGAAAAAGAAGGCAAATCATCCATAAACTTATCATGCAAGTTTATACCTCTAGTTATCCTCTTAGATGATGATTCGTCGGCCATAGTGTGTAGTTGTATGGTGGTGATTTTTTTGACTGTGGAAAAAATTGGGGCTAACAGTGTATAAGAAATGGGGAAAGTGAAAATTTCAAAATAAAAATTAAAAATCGTCAAAAATTGGTATGAAATTGAAGCTACAAGATCTGGATGAATATAAGGATTTTTTTTTTGAAATCCTTACATGTGTAACTAATGATTTGTTGAGAGATTGAAGGAGACAACTATGGAAAGAAAATCTTGGTATTTTTGTATAGATCGGAGAGAGAAGATGAATATGGGAGATGAAGACTTTTATACAAAAAGTGTCTGGGTCCCACAAAATCTTATAACCATTTTTTTTCAAACGTTGGCTACTTTATGTAATTTTAAAAAACTGTAGTTAATTCATGTGGTTTTGTAGTGAATGTTTGCTCAGTTATGAAATTTTCCCTTACTTTAATAGTCAGTGATGTTAACAAAACCAAGGGAAAATAAATTAAATAATGAATTCATTCTCTTTTCAAATTGATTTCTTCTTTATTGAGCTTCACTACATCATCAAGGGAAAATTTTACCATTATAATTAAGCAATTGTTCACAACTTAGAATTAATCTTTTGCAACTTGAAGAAAATTAGCTGTGTCTATATAACCAAATTATGAAATGTAGAAGGTGTACTGTAATTTCGGAGAGTTGAGGTTTTCTTTTGGTAGTGCCAGGTAAGTCCAATATTAAAGTATGCATTGTGATACTCTTGCGATTATGCTTCAAAAATATGTTATAGTTAATTCAGAAGGAATTCTGTAATAATTATTTGCTCAAATCTTTTAATGAGATATTTGATTTCTATTACAATTCTCATTATTTGTACAGAGAAAGTTGCGATAAAATTGGAAAAAGTAAATCAAATCAATTCCTATACATCTAAACAGAAGATGGGCAACACTCTACAGAAAAGCAATAATGTTGTAAGAAACTTATTTCTTCATAAGAAATGGATTTAAACAAATATCTTAAGAGTAATATTGCCAGCTTCATAATATTTCAAATCTCACTATCAAAGTTTGACAAATCTCAAATTAGGGAGCATATATACATATACAAATTTTACTGACATATTATCAAACACCTTGTATGCAGGCAGACACGGTCAGGGACATGCAAGCGAAATTCGCGAAGACAAAATTCCGAAAAGTAGAAAGCAGAAAACATTCCATCCAAAAAATACCAAATCTGAAAGAAGATTTGAAGAATTAACTAATATACCCCCCCAAAAAGCGCCAAAACATATTATCAAACACCTCGCATGCGGAATTCAATTCTGAAGATTTCAGGCAGACACGGTCAGCCACATGCATGCCAAATTCACAACGACAAAATTCAGAAAAGTAGTAAGCACAAAACATACCATCCAAAAAATAGCAAATCCGGAAGAATTTTCCTCAAATGCAGCAGGTGAAATTGAGGAAATAAGAAAGCAATGCAGCGAAATATATTATCAAACACCTTGCATACGAAATTCAGTTCTAAAGATTTGGGGCAGACACGGTCAACCACATGCATGCGGAATTCGCCTCGACAAAATTCAGGAAAGTAGAAAGCAGAAAACAATACCATCCAAAAAAACCAAACCCGGAAAAATTTTCCACAAATGCAGCGGGTAGAATTTTGAAGAAATAAAAAAGCAGGAAGAGTCTCTACTTAACTTGAAATGGCGGAAATCCTTGACCTTCTACTTAACTTGAAATGGTGGAAATCCTTAGCAAGAAGAGCTTCTACTTAAGTTGAAGTGGCTGAAATTGTTGAACTCAATTTCTCCTCAGGGAGACTCAAAGCAGTGTAAAGTAGCGAGCTGGGGACATAAAGCAATGAAAAGTAGCGAGCTGGGACATTTATATGGGAGGAAAACGGTGGCCAGAAAAAGAGACCCAAAGGTTAGAAAGAAGAACAGAAACCAACAAATTACAAGAATGCAGCTGAAAATTCTAACAAAAAATATGGCGTGAACATGAAAATAAGGCAAAACAGAGAAAGAAATTAACGGAATTGACCTTTCAGATTCCAACTGAGGAGCAAAACATGCAGAAAGTGAGAGAGAATTTTTGACTTAAAACCAAAGAAAAATATCCTAAATGAAAGGGAAAGACAAAGGCTAACATGCACAGGGGGCACGTGTAAGGAGAAAGCTTCAGCAATATGTCCTAAATGAAAGAGAAAGAGAAAAGGCTTACATGCATAGGGACAATTGTTGGTAGGTAAAGTGGCATCAACTTAGGAATATGGTTATTACAAAGTTGCCCTTATGAAAATAGGTAAAGTGGCAGCCACTTAGAAATATGGTTATTACAAAGTTGCCCTTATGAAAAAAGTAGTATTTACTAAGTTACCCTTGGTAGTACCAAGGTTTCACTTATTAAGAATAGAAATATCTATCATTCTCTCTGTGTGTGTATTTATGTATATTTTTCCTCTCATCCCTTTTCTTTTGTGTATTTGTGTATCTCTTCTTCTCTCGGTCCTTTCCGTTTATATTAAAAATCATTTACGCATGTACATCTTTGGTTGATGATAAATATATATGTGTATATAAATATATTTCAATTTCAAAGCTAGTATATGTATATGTGTTTTCAATGTGTCTGTACATAAATACGTACTTAGAAGATAACGAAGAAGAAAAGTTATCTAAATACATGCATTTGGAATCAAAGATATATATAAATAATATCTAATATACATTGTAGGGTTGTTCAAAATCGAATCAAAGCCGATTATCCAAATTGGGAAAAAATTATTGGTTTATTAATAATGAGTTATTAATTTAGCAGTTTCGATAATGGTTTAGTTCTTTTTATTGGGTTATCGATTCTTAATGGTTTTGAATTATTTTTAACAGATTAATCGATAACATGATAGTAAATTAAATAATTAGATTTGTACTACTCCCTCCATTTAAAAAACAATGACCTACTTTCCATTTTAATCTGTTTCAAAAAGAATAAAGGAAAATCTATTTTAGTCTGTTTAAAAAAGAATAACGTTTTTTCATTTTTTGGCAACATTTTAATTTCAACTTTCCACATGCATGTTTACGGCCACAAGATTAGAGGGCATTTTGGTACATTTGACATAACTTTAATTTACAACCACAAAATAAAAAAGTTTTCTATATTTTCTTAAACTTCGTGTCAAGTCTAACTAGGTCATTCTTTTTTAAACGAATGAAGTATTTGGTATATAAAGTCTTTAATAATTTCATACTTTCTTTTTGTTGTCTCAAATTTTTAATTATTCTACAATATGACAGTGTTTACTTTTGAGCAAAATAGAATTTATCAACTAATGTGTATAGTTTATTTGGTTTGTCACCTAACGGTTAAATCGATAAACAAACCGATAACGATCAATAACCGATAATTCAATATCTTAATGATTTAATTAGCATATCTACAAACCGATAATCAAAAAGTTGAACCAATAAACTTCAAAACTGAATCGAACCGACCAATGCATTGAAAAAGAAGAAGATGATGATGATATATCCAATTCCACTAATAAGAATTTTCTTTACTTTGGCATCCCCTTAACAACCAATTCTTCTTCAAGATTATATTCCAATCTGCCTTTTGGAACTTGGTATCTCTCATCTTCATAAGGATGTCACAAACATTTCACATATTTTGGTGTTCTCCAATAAAGATAGTCTTGAATATGATTTTTCCACCATGCATCATACTTTTCATTGAAAACAAATAGAATGTCCTCATTGAGCAGTTGGTCATTGAGATATTTTCTAGGTATTATTCTTATGATGAAAAGATTGTCTTAATACAAATTAAAGAAACGCCATACTCTTCAACTACTTCATTACAAATATGTGAATGAGGTGCACAAAATTGAATAATCGTAACAAGAATAACAATAATAAAGATATAAGAATTTTACCATGAAAAACCTCATTACACCATGACCTAGATTCAATGAAATTTTCAACAAATTTTACTATCTTCAATAAGTGAGTTACTAACTTATTGAAGAGCAATTAGTTGATCCTACATGTTTTCGTAATGTCCTATTATATGTTAATGAGGCAAAGAGCAATTAGATTTTTGCAACCAAGAATCACTTGGATAAAGAAATCATTTCTCTCTCTTTCAATTCTATTTAAGCAATTTGAAAGAATAAGAAAGAGATTGAAAGTAGAGAATTATATCAACATCTTTAAGGGTCATATTAATTAAAGAAATTTCGTGGCAACCTCAAAAAAACTTTAAGAACAAATTTTGAAAATTTTAAGTTAGCGTTTGAATTTCAAGAGGTAAATTTATTATTTTACTCTTAAATATGATTATAGATAACTATTTAGAACAATTAATCGAAATTTTGCTATATCTTGAAATGAGTCTTGCTAATTAGAATTCTTGTAAGGAAAAAAATAAATCAAATTATGACAAAAGTGAAGTTTTGGGGATTTATATTGATGGGCATAATTAATATTGAATCTTATAAGTTGGTAAAAAAAAAAATTCTCTCCAAATTACTTTTAAGAATTTGATTAGTTTGGATATAAGTAGAAAATATTGAAATAAGATGGACATATAGTTTATTGATGAACATATATGTTATTTTGTAGTTAATTATGTGGTATTGATTGGTTGCAATCGAATGTTGGAAGCTAATGGCTGGTTAGGTAAAAACTACATCCTCATGCGTCGAGTTGTTTAAAACTTATAGTACTGTTGTTATTTTAAAAAAAAATTAAAAATATGTGAAGCTAAAATCTACTTTATCGTTAAGACACCATCTTATACTATATGTTTTTTTATGAAGGTCCAAATGACTTACATAAGACAGAGAAATAAAATTTTCATTTTTTTACGTGTTTCCATGTCTAATAGTCAAAATTTATAAGTACTTGTATTACTTCTTTCAAGTCAAGTTTTCATAATATTTTGTCACAATCCAAAATCAGATCGCGACTAAAGAAATAAAATTAAAGTAAAAGCAATCCACAACACTTAATTTAAATCTCAAAACCTCGAGTTATGAGTATAAGAGCTTCTAAGTGATACAAATGAGTAAATACAAAGTTGTCTCATAATAGAATACATAGTCTGATATAGAAGACAATGAATGAAATCTCAAAGACACCACGTGGGAGTCCCTGTACTCGATCTGCAGGGAGGAAAACATAGTAGGGATGATTACACCGCAATGTACCCAGTAGGTTCAACCAACTGGGTAGGAGAAATCGAATAGACATGTAATAACTAAGTACCCCTCTTACCTGTAATGACAAGGTTAGTACACAATATATATATATATATATAAAGATCAATATAAATATAATGCAATGCAAATGAAATAAATGAATGCAATGCATAGAGTGGAATCACGACAGTCGTAACAACTAGTGTATACATCTACCGAGCTAAGGTTACCAGGTAGAACCCTTGGGGGTCTCGTCAGACCATATACAAAAATCTCTCAACGTTGCCACCTCAGCGTGCTCAAGAAGTGTCACAATATCTCAGCCTTGCCACCTCAGCGTAGTCAAGGGGTTTTAAAAAGTGGTACAATCTCTCCCTTGCCACCTCAGCGTGGTCAAGAGGTTTTAGAAAAGGTGGTACAAGATCTCATTAAGTGGTACATCTCACCTTTGTCACCTCAGCGTGGCCAAGGGATTTTATAAAAAGTGCCACAATATCTGAATCTTGCCACCTCAGCATGGTCAAGGGGTGGTACAGATGCAATATGAGATGAATGCATGCCAATGCTACAAATCAAGGTATATAATAGCAATAGAATAAAAATAGCGATAATTATCCATCATATAACCAATAATGCCAAGATACACAATTGGTACCACAAGTCATTATTACCATGTCTCAGATCACCATACTCTCACCAATTACCAAGTATACCGATGATACCGGACTACTCAAATCCCAAAATATGTACAAGATTTCCCCAAAAGTATCTCAAATATCACCAGTTACCACATAATCTCCCAAGAAGTATCACAAGTCTCATAGTGTCACAATAACATCCAAGAATATCTCAAATTTGTTGAATACGTCTCAATATGCCAACAAATTCATAAATTACTCCAATTCGAACATAACCAATATCACATTTCCACCAAAATATTATCAAACCAATTCATTCGCTCATGAAACAATCTAAATCTTATAATTATCACATAACATATCCAATAACTCAAGTCCAGTCCCAAAGAGGTTACCCGAACTTACTTCGATGCCGAAACCGCACTCGGACCAAGCTTTTAATCAACCCAAACCTCAAAACAAGTTCCAAATTAACCAACCACTATCAAGAATAAATTATACGCATCAAGAGATGAATTTTGATACCCATATTGACACGAATTAGGCTTAAGGGCAAAATGATCAAAATTATGGCTAAATTCCAAAGTTCATGAATCTGAAAATTGACTAAAAATTATGATTCTACACGAAAAAAGGGGTTCGTGGGTGAAAATCCCATTAAAATTGAGCTCAAGTCGAGGGAGAAATCAACCATTAAAGTTTTCAAATCAAAGTCATTGAAAACCCAATTTTAAATATTCAAAATCATGAAATCCAAGATAAAATCAAGAGAAAAGTAATGAAAATCAATCAATTTGATGTTAGAAACACTTATCAAAATATTTCCCCCGAAAAGCTTCTTCAAAAATCGCCCAACAAAGCTTGAAATTTAATGAAAATAGTTGAAAAATGATATTTTTACATATTTAAAACTGTACAGGCAAATTACTACTCCGCGGATGTGGGAAAAGACCTACGAACGCTGAGAGGGGAATCAACAAAGCTTCGAGAATGCGGATTCAGTCCCGCGAACGTGAAGGCTCCATCAACTAGACCTCTGCGAATGCGGAGGGCCTGTCTGCGAACGCGGAGAAGAAGGAAGCATAGACCTTTGTGAACGCGGAGGCTTATCCGCGAACGTGGAGAATTAATTAGCTTGCACTATATTCAGCAAAGCAGTTATAGAAAAATTCTCGGAACGAACCCCCGGTGTCTATTCGAAACTCGATACGCACAAACCACACATGTATCCCTTCCTGAAACAACGATCCGAACTAAAAGGAATTATCAAAATTCGATTTTGAGGTCTCCTCAACACTGTTACCGATAAAACTCAATAAAACTAGTTTAAAACTCAAATTACCAAAACTACCCTCAAAAACTTCAAATTTACAACGAGACCATTTCTAGCGTTACATCATCCGGAACTACTGAAGCTATTGGAATTTCGATTCGAGCTTCCGAACTCTGAATGTTGACCAAAGTCAAACTTAGGCTCTAGAATCAACTGAAAATGCAACTGGGTCCAAAATCTCCGTTTTGACTCCAAATTCAGTTTTGTAACTTCTCTTAGACCAAATTTGACATTCCGAAGCTAATGGAATCAACAGATTTTTTATTTGACTCTCAAAACTTAGACTGGTATAAAACTCACTTTTTTAACAACTTAAGCTTCCAAAAATGTCAAAACTCCTATTTTCCACTTTTAAAACACCCGATCTCAATTCCAACAACACAAATAGTCAAAATAGGCCAAAAATAACTTACGAAAGGATAAAATAGTAATTTTCACAAATAAGTTCAAAAATGACCAACAAGGTCATTACAGATGTTGCAGTCAATATGAACACACCTACACACACATATACATATACATACATACACACACACACATACACACACACATACATATATATACACACACCAATATCTAATCATTGGACTCTCTTAATTATCACGAGTCTTTCAGAATCTCACAGTAACCTAACAACTTCTTTACACATAAACTTACAAAGTATTACGACTACCTCAACAAAAAGTATTAAGGCAAACAATCAAGGGCTAGACTATTACCGCTAATCATAACTCGCATAATATATTCCTTTTCTAACAGCAATAACCATACACTTAGCGATCTAAACTTCATGCCCAAGGCCTAAGAACGATTTCTTTTGTCAATCCATATTATACTATGCAATTGGAATAGATTTACTACTACTCAAGATGGAAAATCTAGCCTACTTGGGCGCCAAATAGATGCGGAAGGAAGATAGCACAATCATCTGACTTCTAGGTAGTTAAATGGTGGAGGAAGGCTTGAAATTTGTTGATGGTAGCCTTTCTTGTGATAGGGTTCCTTCTTTTCCTTTCTTCCAAGTCCAGAGCAGCCTTGTGCGGATTTCTAGGTTAACTCTCCTATGTTTTTACACTATAGGAGAGTTGGAAAATAAAAGAATTCGACATTTCGAATTTTCTAGCCCCAATGATCTCCTAGTGGCCGTCTCATCCCATTGTGATGGTGTTGCTATGGTAGAGATTATCCGGCTCATCCCATTGTGATGGTGTTGCTATGACAAAGATTATTCTCGCTATGACGAGATGATGCTGGTCCAGATTAATTTGAATCACAAAGTTTACTTTCACCACCTAAAAATGACTGTTCAAATCGTTACAAGAGGGCATTGTATGAATATAAACTTGAGAGTTATAAAATTTGTGCCATTACCACTAATTTTATAATTATCACATTTATTCAACAACCCATTTTTGTATCACTTTTTCTTAATTTTAAATCTTTTTTGTCACATTTAATCATTTTTTTTACAAAAGAGCTATACATTTTCCTCCCTGCCAAACACACAATTTCTAAAAACAAAACGGGAAAAAGAAATCATATCGATTTGAACTTGACATTTATTTGCTGTATCTATACTATCCTCTTCAGATACGCGGACCATGACTTCTATTTTCTTTTCTTTTTTTCACTCAAAAAAAAAAAGAAAAAGATACGCGTTCTACAGTAATTTACGCTTCCCCAGAACCTTCTCAGGAATGAGATAACAGCAGCAAAACCCCCAAATACTCTGCAATTCTGAGCTTCCACCCTTTGCAAAATCGTTTATCCCGTCTGTAAAAATAGAGTCGGATCGGAAGAGGAAGAAGACGTCGATCTCTTCAGTAGATCGACCACCGGATAAGCACAAGAAAAAGTCCAAAATGTCCTCATCATCTTCCCGCTCCGGCGGAGAAAAAGTCAAGGCGTCACACATACTCATTAAACATCAGGAGTCTCGTCGCAAGGTCTCATGGAAGGATCCGGAAGGGCGTCTTATCTCCAGCACCACCAAAGAAGCTGCCGTATCTCAGCTGAAATCTATCCGTGAAGACATTGTCTCCGGAAAAGCCAAGTTCCAGGATGTAGCCGCCACTCATTCGCACTGTAGCTCAGCCAAACGCGGCGGTGATCTTGGTCAGTAACCCTAGACTCCCGCAGTCCATTTTACTTAAGCTCTACTGTTTATGCCTTATTTTATAACTCGTATAATCTAAATTTTGAGGAAAAATAACAATACTTGAAATTATATGAGGAACTTTAGAGTTATAGTCATAGCGTCATATAGGATGAGGTTGAGGGATTTTGGGTGAACTAAATTCCATTTAATTACTATTTTTCTAGTAAAAATCCATCAACTATAGAAAGTGTTCGAAAATTGTACTCTGAATTCTCCCTTGTAAAGATGGTAGAGTTACCTTGAAGAGCTGATAAGTTTTCTTGTTAAACTCGTATACTTGCTTAAGGCTTCATGACCAAGTAGTATGTTAGAGTTAATACATTCTTAGTAGGATCATCACTTCCTTGCTTTTTCTTCTTGGCCAAGTTATTTGACCGGATCTGTGGATGCAAGTGATAATTCTTTTAGTTCAGTTACTCCTAAGGAAAAGTAATTTTTGTGTGTTTGACACTTTGACTTGGTTGATTTAGTTTCCTAAGTTGTCACGCATTCATGAAATCCCTACAATATTGTTGTTTGAAAAAGGAACTTTTGTCATGGAAAATTGCAGAAAAGGAAAAAGTCAAAACTCATTCTTTGAACCCCGTGAGGACATATGTTTAAAATTTAGAGACCCTCAGTCTCCTTGTGTAATAAATATTGTTTTCTCTGCACTTTATACTTAGCTGTAGAGGGCAAAGTTGGTTATCACCTTCTTTCCTTTCTCGTCCTCTACAGTGCTCCTCCCATTACATTCTGAATTGGATCCCTGTCTTTTGTTTGCATACTTCCTCATGAGATCTAATGCAAACAACACAAATAACTACACCACCATCCCAAACTGGCTGGGATTGGGTATATGAATCATTTTGCTCTATTTGGGTTAATTCATTTCAATACTCAAGTTGTCTTATATGACATTATGTAGTGGTTCTCCAAATCTCAACCTAGCCCTGCACTGTCATGCACAAATCTCTAACCAAAAAGAATAAAAACCCTGCCCAAAAGAAACTTAAATGCAACTGTACCACAGTATCTCACTTTTTCTTCATAGTGCCTATGTCTACTGATTCCTACTGAAGGATTGGTGTATGAAATGAAAACAAGGAACTGTGAAGTGATGGATTCTGCTCGAGTCACTGGATATTTATGGCCTAAGTCTGGATGCATTGTCTCTCTATCTTGTACACAAAAAGCAGTTCCAGATGATTTTTTTGTCAATATGCCCCTCTATCTTATCTATATCTTTGGGAGCAGGATAATCATCGCTCTCTGGTCAGTTAGTCTTCTGCTTCTCGATAAATATCTTCTTCCAACTTTGTTATAAACTAACCGAAGTGGGGACGCCACAGGAGCTATAGTTATACTCTGCTTCCCCTTCTGCCTCCGTCTTTTCTTCATTAAGTATGCTGCATTGGTTGTTTCTGATAAAACATGATCTTAAAGGGATGAGATGTCCTGTCTTTCATAAATCATCTATTTCTTCTAAAAGTTCAGTACCTCATGTTCTTCAGTATCTTGTCTGCTATGCATTTGTTGGCAGAGTTCAATGATAAACCATGTGAAATCAGGAGATAAGGGTTTTTGACCTCATTCTTAAGGCTCCATTTGGTTTCATGCTGTACCTCTCCATGTGTTGGGCTATAAATTATAATTTTTTTTGAGAAAGGTAACATTATAAATTATAATCTGTTTCAATCCTTACTTTTGTAACTTAGTATTTGAAGTGCTTTAAATATATTTAACTCTCCTTAGTTTTGTGGTTTATGTCTCAAGTCTCTCTCTCTCTCTCTCTCTCTCTCTCTCTCTCTCTCTCTCTCTCTCTCTCTCTCTCTCTCTCTCTCTCTCTCTCTCTCTGAGAAAAGGTTCTATGCCTTAAGACTCCTGCGTTACTTTAGATGTTTTCTAGTGCTTTCCATGGGTTTTGTTTGAATAATGTGGCAATTTAAAGAAGAAATTTGCACAACTTATTTCTTGTGAGTTTGTTAGAAATGTGTTTAAATAGCACAAATGAAAAGGTCATAACTAGGGGTGTTCACGGTTTGGATAAAAACCTAACGAAACCGATTAAATAAACCAATTTTATTTGGGTTTTGGTTTGGTTTGGTTTGGTTTTGGTTTTTCAAAAATCGATAGTGTTTGGTTTGGGTTTAGGTTTGTTCGTAAAATTGATGAAATAACCAAACCGAACCGATAAATTATATTCATATATGTTATAATTATACATAATACATTATTTATAAAAATAATTTCTATTTTTTAATCTACTTATGAAAGCATAAATGCTTAAGATGAGAATATTTATCTTATTAATTTCATGTATATGAATGTCTATGACAATTCTTGATAGGACTAGAAAGGTCGCTATCTCTTCCTTCTAGTCCAAAATGGTGAATTTTAAAACTTTTTCACAATAAATTTAAAATGATTGAAAGTTCCATAATATCAGCTGTTCTAACTATTTTTCATTTTGAATGGATTGTTGTCATCTTTTCTCCATTTTAAAGGTATCATTGCTTTTATTTTTGTATATGGTTAATAGCCGAATAACCGGACCTAACCAAACCAAACCGATAACAAACCGATAAATGCATATTATAGTTGGGTAAAACCAAATTAAGTTAGTTTGGTATTAGTTTTGACCAATAACCGATCCAAACCAACTCGTGAACACCCCTAGTCATAACTCATAAGATGGTAAGGAGGCATTGTAAGTGTAAGATAATGCTAAGCAATAACCGTCACATGTTTTAATCTTGGAAGGTTGTGATTTTGTCACTAGAAAATAGGTCAGCATCTGTAGAACATGATACAAGAGTAAAAGTGGTAATACAAAATGGAATTGAGGGAATATTAATCTTGTCCTCACTAGGATCAAAATCCAGCAATCAAGATGAAAGATGAATGATCAATTGAATGTATTTCAATGTTCATAGCAAGTTGCTGCCAACTTCATGATTGCAGAGTTTTGTTTGAACTTTATCTTATGTTTATTCTGCAGTTTTATTTATGAATAAGCTCTTCTTTTGTTAAGCACCAGGGATGCTGTCCAGTGTAGTCAAAGGCGCGCTTTAAGCACGCTTAAGCCCTGAAGTGAGGCTCAAAACATGTTGAGCGCTTCGCCTCACTTTATGTGTGCTTCAGTGTCATTATCAAGGTTCTAAGGCAAACTTTCCTTGTCAATGAGCCTCTTATGAAGAAGTGACGCTAAACAATTGATATTTCACTTTACCATAATTATCTTCAATTTCTTTGATCATGTATTTTTCATCCATGTTTATAATTATTAGTCTTGAACTAAACATATATATATATTCGTAATTTTTCTCCTTTGCGCCTTTTTTCACTAAAGCCACACTTTATTTGCATTTTGCGCATAAAGCCCCAACAAACCGTAGAGCTTTTTTGCGCTTTTCGCCTTTGATAACACTGATGCTGTCTTAGTTTATCTTCTTTCCTTGGGAACTGTATATTAAATCAGATTTGTGGCTCAACTTCTATTCTTTGTCTGAGGCTTTATATAATTTGGTGTCGTGAATTCTCTTTCTTCAGGCAGTCTCCCGCTGCAATTTCCTGGATTTTCTAGCTGTCTGAAAGCCTGAAACCATGAATTATGCTGTAACTTTTCCACTCTGCATACTGTATAGTATGTCTGAGATTCAGGAAAACTTCCACAATTGGTTATAATTAGGCACTTTATGCAACTGGCTGTTTTAACTAAAACTTGATTGTTATTGAAAGTCCCAATTTTGCATATATTGGCTTCTAAAATAGTTGCCATTTCCTTTGAAAGAGAAGCAACAAACTGAGTTAATGGTGGGGTTATAGTTCCTCCATCAACATCCTATGACTCCCTTTCTAGTTGCACTTACAATCGATAGACAAATTGGTATTTCCTTCCCCTTTCTTTCTTAAATTGGGACAAATTGGTATTTTACCCTTCATATGCACAGACAAGTAAATTTAACTGTGACCTAATCCAGGTCCCTTTCCCAATGTACATTTTAATTCTTGTAGTGTGTTTGTTGGTTAGTGATCTGCTATTTTTTTTTTTTAAAAAAAGGAGGGATTTAAACAAGAGATTGCTCTGTTATTATAAAAACAATAGATCTCTTTGACATACACTTACATTGTTATTTTGACAGAGGCATTTCACAATAATTTATCCTATTATCTGTCGAGAAATAAGGTTAAATAAATTTTTCTATGGAGAGATGATTACTATGATTACTAAGGAAGAAACAAGTCCACGACATCTAATTGTTTCTTTCACTGGAGATAAGGATTAAGATGTTTCTATTGTTCCTATGAGGGTTTATTAGAAACTAGCGTTCTCTGCTCAGAGAAGTAGTTCTTTGGATATAAATGTAACATCGCTTTGAGCTTCTGGAGCTGCGGAATAGAGCAATCTGAGACATTTGTTCTTGCTAACTGAATGTTTGAGAGATGACAAATAAATTATCCACACTTGTCAAAAAAGAAAAGGGAAAAATGTATCCAGGTTAATTATCTCAAGTTTGACATGTTGCCTGATTCAACAACTCAGAATCTGTCAACTAAGATCATTGCAAGTGTTGGTATTGGCTATCTTCTTTGGGTGCTTGTGGCTTCCTAAAGGCAACAAATTTGTAACTTCGCTTCTGATTTCTGAATCAGTAGCTGTTGCATAGGCCTTGCAGCAGCAATCTATTAAACAAGCACATGCACTTCTCTATAACATTAAATGGACGTAAGGCTTTGGTTGCCAATTGTTTTGATAGACATGCACATTTTCCTTTATTTCTTGAACAACGAGTTCTGGTTTATTAATGAATCTTTTTTGCATCGGAAATACTTTTACTGGTTAGCTAGTTATACTAACCTCTGAAGAATTCACATTCAGGTTCATTTGGCAAAGGTCAGATGCAGAAACCTTTTGAAGAAGCAACTTTTGCTCTAAAAGTTGGTGAGATAAGTGACATCGTGGAAACTGAGAGTGGTGTGCATATCATCTTGCGAACAGCATAATTGTGAATGTGATGCGATGCTTGCGGAAGAATGATTACCTGAGTAGTGAAATACTAGCCAGAAAATGCTCATAAAGATACTTATGGACTATTAGATCGCCAAGGAACTTTTCTCTTACGCCCTTCAAATCCCTGAGGTTGTGGTGAAGATTTAAGAAAATTAGAAGGAAAAAAAAAGGAAAGACTTGTCTTTGGTTATTTGGTTTTCTTTCCATCGGTAATTTTGGGGTTCTTTTATGGAAACCTTTTGACCCAATTTTGAGTGTTCATGCATGCTTTTGGTGTGTTTTTTCTCTTTCTATCTAACATGCTTCTATAGTCATTCTTATGAGATTCAACTTTGAAACGTATCTATAAATTATACTTATTATCATAAAAGCATATGTCGTACGGTAAAATGAGGAATCTGTAATTAAAATTTAAAGAGTTTTCGAATGAAGAAAAGAGTTGCTACGACTTCCAAATAAGCTAACGAATAGATAGTGTCATGTAATAATAATATAATCGAGGACATGATTTTAGACAGAAAGGAGTTGAGATCATGCATTAGGGTGAAAGGCTGGTAGGATGATGTCTATTTATTCCTTCTAGTTTTAGAGCCAAAGTTTCAAGTTTAAAATCTTAAACAAATTCATACTTAAAAAAAGGGCAAACCATTATCTTAACACTGATTTTTGTAAGCAAATTTTATAGATAATTACTTTATCCATATTGACGACAAGAAAGTAAATTCCTTGAATAGCCTCTCATATTATTTTAAGACTATTATTATTCAACTATTTTTATTTTTTCGAGATACACGACGCAATAAAAATATGATTTTCTAGCCTAATGGATGCCATGACACACTTTTGTCCTTTAATAATAATTATTTTACGATACAATGAAAGCTTGTTTAATATCTCTATGAGCAATTTCTCTTACGTATTTAATTAAAATATTTACTCCATTTTTGAGGTGGATAAGTTTATATATTATATTTTTTTATTTACATACATCATTTTCTGTATGAGAATCTAGTTATTTCAATTTCACAGTGGAAATCTTTATTGAGGTTAATGAATGAAAGTGGAGTATATTCCGTACATATATTTGTTATGTGTGATTAAAAAACAAGCAAACTAAAAGAGAACCTAAATTTTAAGAAAATCACTCCAATATCGAATTGAGTATTAGAATTATTTCACGGTTAACCTTCAAAGATAATAGAGCTAGAAGTAAAGTTGAATTTTACTTCGTAGCAATCTATTTGTCTACATTAAAGGTATATAGTAGCAAAATATATTATTATTATTATTTTGAGAATCCATAAATTTATTCCTCAAAAAATTGGAGGAACCCATATTTTATTGTATAAACTACATAAATTTCATATTATTAAGAGTTAATTTCATTCCATCTCCACTTTTTTTTTAAATTATAAAAATCTCTAATTATTTGAGAAACTCGGATACATAACTTGCAATCCTGATATACGCTATTACGGTAAAAGAAAAAAAAATAAAAAAATCTAATTTCACGTGTCAAAGCATAGTGGCTTCAAAAGTTCAAAAGTCTTCACGCAAATCATTCAATACAAGTCCAATTTTAATTCAAAATTTTAAAAAGTTTTGTTTAACCCCCCCCCCCCCCCCCCCCCCAGGATACTCCTAGCGTGATTGGTACTCGAAAACTATTGCTGGCTCCCAAGGGAATCACTTGGACTGACCACACATTTATTCATTCATTCAAATCAGTATAAAAGAGGACACATCTTAGTGGGTCATCTCAATTAGCAATCTACTCAATGAATAAGGGTCATAGGGCAACAAATCTAACTCCAAATCTATATCATAAGAATAGTCTGACAAGAACAAATCAAGAGATAATAACATTGCTCGAACCATTATTGTCTAGTCTAGTTTAGTCTATGAAGCCTCTATCACTATTGTCTATATGGTGCCAATGACAGGCTCATGGCTACCAAAGATCAAAATAAAATACTAACTTAAAAGCACGAAAGACATAAATGGTATCCTTCGAATGCATGGGAGAACTTAGGGGTGGGTCCGTAAAACCAAAAATCGAAAACCGAACCGAAACCGATCGAAAAATACCAAAAAAAAACCGTACCGTAAAAAACCGAAACCGAATACGAAGAACCGAACCGAACCGAATCTGTGGCGGTTCGGTTTCGGTTTTAGTCCTAAAAAACCGAACCGAGCCAATAAAAAACCGAACCCACTTATATATAAACCAAAAAAAAAAACCCTAGCCCCTAATTCCTAAATTATCCCAATTCCATTTTCAGCATTTCCCCCAAATCAGAATATTCCAATCCCTGATTCCCACCGTGACCGCGGCAGTACCCTCGCCCACGAGTCACCACCCTCGCACAACCCACCACTCCGCCACTCTGCCACCGCCAGCCCCTACCCCGCAAGCCCGTCGCCCGCACTCCGCTGTCCACCACTCCCGCAGCCAGCAGCCAACAAAGTTCCCTAATCCCTCGAGCCTCGACAGTCGACAGTCGACCCTCGGTCCCTCCCGCCAGGCACCAACAGCCAACAGGTCCGTTTAATGACTTAATCTTTCAGTTTTATACTATCTGGCTATCTGCTCGACTGCTCCTTTAGCTCTTTACTTAATAGTTAATAGTCATTAACTCGATCAGGTTGACTATTTTATTAATTATTGTGACAAGTTTTAAGCAAAGTAATAAAGCCAGAATCAAATTTCTGGAAAACGAATTGGCACATAGAAAGAAAATAGGAAAACAGCACTTACTCAGGTATTTTAACAACAAAAACTTCGCACAGGGTTAGACTTGGAAACTATAATAAAAGAATTGTATGTTCTAAAATTTTCACTAAATAGCCCCATGTTGGATTTTAATTTCTAAACTAGTTAGGTAGGTATAAGTGTAGATCCACCTCTTGATCAATTGCTGAGCATTCATAAGTTCCTCTAGAACACACAACCTCTGAAGGGATCAAATGCATATCTCATGGCACAAATGTTTGATTTTGCCTCTTAGAAATTACTTAAAACATTTTCACAAATGTTTGCTTAAAACATTCTTTTCATTATCAAGCTGCAGACTTCTTATTTTATTAATTAATAATGTTGAAATTCGATCAGGTTGTTAGCATTTAGCAAGTAGATACATGGACACCTACAAATTAATATTGGGCCCTGGGACAAGGCAGCTACTTCTGAGTTATCATACTTAATTAGTACTGCCGTTCATATCTCTCAACAATTTATGTCATAAAATTTTCATTTCTCTCCTTTTTTTTTATAGTTTATGTCAATATATTAGGTAAATAGACACGTACACTGGCCATCGTTAATTATATAAGGTTTCTTGCTTAATTTTTCTTTGGCTTGAATGGTTTTGTTATATGAATAGGAATCATGAAGAGGCATTTATCTTCAACATCATCAGCGAAGCCTAAAGTCCCCAAAGCTGCTTCTTCTCATTGTCAGGTTATCATCTATTTAATTTAATTTGTTTTCTCTTAAGATTGTAATGTCCTAAATTGCTAACAAAATTTGATCTACCTTGCATATTATTCTTGCAGATGTAGATAGAATCACTAAACACAAGTGAAATACCATCTTTTCAAGCATCAACGACAAGTGATAGTAATGTGGAATGTACAGCGGGCAGTGAAAATTCAGATGACACAACAAAGTTGGGTGGAATGACAGAAGAAGAGTACTTGGCAGCTTTGAAAGCTAAAGAAAGAGCCGATATTTGGGAGCATTTTACTCAAAAGTTTGTGTCAGGTAAACTTAGAGCGTTTTGTAATTATTGCAAGCATAAAAATTTTGCTGCTCACCCTAAACTGAATGGTACAACTGCTTTGAAAGCTCATATTGACAAATGTAGAGAGTACCCACCGAATAAAGATTTGTGGAATCAAAAACAAAAAATATTGACTTCTGAAAAATCAAAAGATTTGGTGGTAAGGGGAAGTACTCAAGATGAAATCACTAAAGCTTGTGTCCAAATGATAATTCTAGATGAGTTACCTTTTAGTTTTGTGGAAGGAGAAGGTTTTCGATATTTTTGTAGAGTTGCATCCCCCCATTGGAGAGTGCCAAGTCGTAAGACTATGGCGAAAGATGTGCTTAACTTATTTTACGTTGAGAAAAGTAAACTGAAGAATGATTTGAATGGATATAGGGTGTCTCTTACAACTGATACATGGACGTCTATTCAAAATATCAATTACATGGTTATTACTGCACACTTCATTGATAAGAATTGGAATTTGCATAAAAGAATTTTAAACTTTTGTGTGATTCCTAACCACAGCGGGGATTCAATTGCAAGACTTTTAGATGAGTGTTTGTTAGAATGGGGAATTGAAAAAATTTTGACTGTTACGGTTGATAATGCTTCTTCAAATGATTCTGGCATAAAAGAACTCATTAAAAAAATAAGTTCTTGGAAAATTAACAATGCACTTTTGCATAATGGTAAGAATTTGCATATGAGATGTGTGGCACATATTTTGAATCTGATTGTGAATGATGGCTTGGGGTTATTGAATAAGTCAATTCAAAGCATTCGTAATGCTGTTAGATACACAAGATCATCACCTCAAAGATTAGAGATGTTTAAAGTTTGTGTGGAGAAAGTTAAAGTTGAGAGCAAGGGACTTGTGATAATGGATGTTCCAACTAGGTGGAACTCTACATTTTTAATGCTACAATCTTCTTTGAAGTTTCGTAAAGCTTTTGACAGATTGAAAGAGGATGATGGCTACTACATGGGATATTTTAAAAGTGACAATCAAGACAAGGCAAGGGAAGGACCACCTTCTACTGATGATTGGGAAAAAGCTGAGGTATTTGCACATTATTTAAGACCTTTTTATGGTGTTACATTAAGAGTGTGTTGTTCAAATACTCCAACAATTCAAAACCTCTTGGGTGATTTGGTTAAAATTGGAGGTGTCATGAAAGAACCTGAAAGCACACTTTTATCTTTTATTGCAACACCCATGCAAGCTAAATATGACAAGTATTGGGGGGATATCACCAAGGTGAATGACTATATTTTGGTTGGAATGGTTCTTGACCCACGTTATAAATTTGAGAAACTTGGTGATTATTTAGAGTTGATTTATGGGGAGTTTGATAAAAGGGTTGAAGACACCATTTTTGAGGTGAAAGAGTTTTTGCTTTCTCTACATAATATATATGCATCAAGTGGATCTTTCTCTTCCGACACGACTCAAATGAATACTTGTAGTGGTGTTGACAAGTCTCCAATACAACATGAGGTAACTTCTATTTTATCAATGACACAAGTTGAGAGGAAGTTAATGGAAAAGGAGAAAAAAAGGAGAGAACAAAAAGCTAGTGTTGTAAGCAATGATGTGGATAGATATATTTTAGATGCAATTGAAGGGGATGATAACTCAAGCTTTGATATTCTGAATTGGTGGAGAGTGAATGGGGTCTCTAAATACCCAATTTTGGCATGCATTGCAAGAGATATTTTAGCGATTCCTGTATCCACAATTGCTTCTGAATCATGTTTTAGCACTAGTGGACGGGTGATTGATCCATTTCGTAGCTCATTGAGTCCCAAAATGGTGGAGGCCTTAATTTGCACACAAAATTGGCTTCGAAGTACTAACGTTGCTTTACATCATGAGCCAACAATTGAAGAAATGGAATTTTATGAAGAACTTGAGAAAGGTGAGAAGTATTAATCTTTTTAAGTTAATTTCTTTGTTCTATTGTTTATTCTTTTATTTTTTTATTCGTTAATTTGCTAATAGATTTTGATTCGTTCTAAATCTTTTTCTTTAGAAATTGCAAATGGTGGTGGAGTTGAAGGGTCTAAATTGCCTCCAAGAGTTCCAAGATGAAGAAAAAGTTTGCTGATTCGGGTTAGTTTCATCAATTGGACTTTGGAGGTTGCTTACAGCTTACTTGCTTTTGATTTGTGGACTTGCTGATTTTGATTCCACCTTTCTTCTCTTGATGCATTGTATAATTGTACTGTTTGTGTAGCATGATGGTTTTGATTTTACTAGACTTAAACATGTAGATGTAGGTTTGCTGGTTTGTTGGTTTGCTGTTCCACCTTCCAAGATCATTGCTGGTTTGCTCACTTGCTGTTTCAAAGAGTTCCAAGAAACTGTTGCTGTTTGCCAGTTTGCTGTTTCAGCTTCAGTTTGCTGTTTCGGCTTTTGAAATTTGAATTGCTGTTTCAGTTTGCTGCTTCAGTTTGCTGTTGCTGACTTGCTGCAGTTGAAGACTTCAACTTGAAGTGCTGGCTGCTGCTCCTGTTGCAGTGTTGCTGCAGTAGAACTGTAGAAGTGAATTAGTGAAAGAGGTGTAAGAAAAACAAAAACAATGATTTGCTTGCCTTCATATAATTAGCCTAATCATTTGCCAAGTTTTATTTTGATTGAAAAATTGTTAAAGATGATGATTATTTATCCATCTTGATGTAATCAAGAAGCTAATTATGTCATCTCTTCTTTGAATTTAGTCACATTACGACCATGACTGTGAATTCCTTTTAATTACAAAAACCGAAAAACCGAAAAAAACCGAAGATTGAACCGAAAAAAACCGAACCGAAAATCGATTGGTTTACTTTTTTTGGGGGCAAAACCGAACCGAACCGAACCGCCAAATGACCTTCCGTTCCGTCTTTGGTTTTAGGGAAAAACCGAACCGCAAAAACCGAACCCACCCCTAGGAGAACTCACTAATCAGTTGATAGAAGATAAGATCCTCAACGAAGCTTTTGTTGATGACCTCTAGTATCTGTCTCTGCATAAAAAAAAAATGCATGTAGGTTTAAATGGACGTCAATACATGGAATGTACGAGTATGTAAAATAGCTGAAAGGAAAAAACACAATCATAGATACTCAACTCAATGGACTCAACTCAACAATCAACTCAACTCAGAAAGATAAGAAACTCAATCAGAATGTTATAAATCTAGAGTAAAAATATGGTTTAGACATAGACCAATCATATATAATCCAATCTAATTATTAGAGTACTATCAAGACCTACTTAGGAGTTTATCTTATCTGACAATGATCACTTATGAGCCAGTGATCGTACAATGAGTTGACATCGTTGTCACGTCCATATAATATTTTGCCAGGATAAAGTACGAATCAACCAATCATGCATCCAAATTCAATCAATCAAGTCCTTGCAAGGAAAAAAATAAGGAATTCATCTGATTTACGATTCAATTCTCACCTATATTTGGCGACGTAGTTATTGAGTTTGAGTTGGACTTACTCTCTCTTAATTTGACGCTAGATATTAAATGCTCATAAAACTCTATCCAATCAGTTCAATCTATCCAATCGAGGAGTCTAATTCGGACACTTATTAGTTCATCGGTTGTATATAATCAAACTTTTCAAATTAATCAAGCTATCTGTTGGAGTAGTAGAGTTTTGATGGCTGACAAAAGATAATGAAACAGGTTGGTCTACCAGGTTCTTTCAGCGTACTGTATCCATGGCAAACTGCACACGCATCACACGATCCAAAGTGGTTAAAAAGTGCTGGAGATAAGGTTTATAAAGCAACAGTTGGCAAGAAGAAGGATTCAAATTAAAATACAACTCTAATTCAACAGGATGCTTAAAAAGAGGAATTCTATGAGAAGAAGAAGTTCAATAAGAAGAAGGAGTTCTATGCGAAAAAGGACTCCACTGGTAGTTATCATTAAAGAGGTCTAGAGCAAATAAAACTCCAAAAATAAAACTCCAGCCATTAACTATAAAGCCCAGGGACATCACAGAAGAAGCAGAGATTCAGAGAAAAAAAAAGATTCACAGATACAGAAAAAAAAAAACAGAGGCGCTGTAGAAATTACAACAAGAAGAATCGTTAGAGCTAATAAGTTTCTTTCTGCAGCATAGTTTTTTTTCTTTCGTTCTTGATAGTTGAACATTGTAATCTCTTAGTACTTATAAACTGGGAACATAATCCTTGGGAGGTTTATGTGTAGCAAATAGGCTAGGGAAGTTGAGTTGAAGTTTAGATTACTAGAGATTGTAATCGTTTGTTGAAGGCTCATATTGAAGTAGTGAAGTTGGAGTAAATCCTGTAGAGGTACAGGTCGTGGTTTTTCACCTTTTGTGAGCCGGGTGTTTCCACGTAAAATTTGCTGCGTTCCAGTTTATTTCTGCATCATTGAAACACGTCAGTTAACCTGTTCCAACGATTAGGCAAATCCGTATTGGGTGCAAAACCTAACAATTGGTATCAGAGCAGGTTTTCTTATTAAAAGCTAGTACTTAAGAATTGATCCAGATGAATACTGCATCACCTTTTGGACATGGAGAAGGACAATCATCCGTGAGGCCTCCTCTTTTCAGTGGAACACATTTCGGTCGGTGGAAGGCTAGGATGGAGGACTTCATTCAAGGAGAAGACTACGAACTCTGGGATAGAATTATTATAGGGCCTACTATTCCTATGAAAAAAGTGGAGGACTGACAAGTGCCGAAGAGAGAAGGGAGTTCAACGCTAAAGATTTGGTGGCCATGAGGAAAAATGCCAAAGCTAAAAATATTTTGATTTGTGGTCTTGGTCCAGAAGAGTATAACAGAATTTCAAATTGCTCCACTGCAAAAGAAATCTGGATGCTCTTACAATTGCTCACAAGGAACTGCTCAGGTCAGGAAGTTCAAGGTTGCCATGCTATTTACTGAATATGAGACTTTCAAGATGAAAGATAATGAGACATTGCAAGAGATGGTGGCAAGGTTCACACTACTTATTAATGAACTGGCTTCTCTGGGAAAAGTGCTTACCTCTGAAGAACAGGTAGACAAGGTTCTGAGAAATTTACCAAAAGCTAAGTGGGATGTAAAAGTTACTGCCATTAGGGAAGCTAAGGATATTGAAACCATGACATTGAATGAGCTGGATGGAAATCTCAGAACATATGAGATGAACATGGAAGAGCAAAAGGAAGAAGTGGGAATGGATGAAAAATCACTCACTCTTAGAGCAGCTTCTGATGATGAGGGTTCAGATCTTGAAGAAGATCAGATATTATTTTTAGCAAAAAATTTCAAAAAGTTTCTAAGGAACAGGAAAGGGGAGGATAAGAAAGAAACAGGTAACAGAAAGTGGTCCAATGACACTGGAAGCAAGAAGTGGTCCGATGACAAAAGCAACTCTGGATGTTACAAATGTGGAAAAACTGATCATCACATCAAACAGTGTCCTCTATGGGGGATTGAGTGGGAGAAAGGAAAGGGCTGAAAGAGAAATCAAAGAAAAAGCTGCTAAGCAAAAGGAAAAGGAAAACTCTGCCATGATGGCCGCTTGGGGATCAGGTTTGGAAGATTCTGATACTGAAAATATTGATGAACCTGCGTTCATGGCTGCTGGAGATTTAGATCTAGAAGAAGATGAAAGATCTGAGGTAAGTATTTCTGAATTGAAAGAAAAGTTGCATTTCTTTTCAAAAAGGAAGCTAATCTTGCTAATGAATGGATTGATAGACGATTTTCAAGAAGTAGCAAATGGAAAGGATCAACTAATTAAAGATTTTTCAGATTAAAAATGTAAAAATCTTGAGATAAAAAACTGTCTGGATAAAGCAAAAGAAATAAATGACAAGTTGAAGAAACAGGTTAAACAAGTTGATTCACTTGTGTTGAATCTAAAGTCAGAAATCCAAAAGTTAATTGCTGCTGATAAGGGTGAAAGTACGATGAGTGAAGAGCTTCAGAAGGTAGAAACTGAGTTGAAAGAATGCAAAATTGAGTTTTTTTGTGAGAAAGAAAAAAGTGAAAAAATTGACCCAGGAAAACTCCATTTTAAAACTGAATTTAGAAAAGGCAAACAGATGGACTCAGTCATCAAGAATAGTGAAACATCTAGGAAGCAGGAGTCACATGAGAAAGCTGGAATAGGGTTCTCTCAGGAGAATGTGACTACTACTGATTTGTGCTACCTCTGTGGAAAAATTGGACATCCGACTACTGAGTGTCCAATTGCAAACAATGTTAGGAGTAGAAACACATATCATGTGCACAAAAGGAGGCATGAAAATAATAAAAGAAACAGGTCAAGGAACATGTTGCCTACTTGGGCAAGAAGGGATCTCATTCATCCGTTTTACAACTGGAAAGGACCCAAGCTAGTCTGGGTTCCTAAAACTAACCCTTGATCTGTCTTACAGGTTTCAGTGAAAGAAAGCAAGCATTGGTACATGGATAGCGCTTGCTCAAGGCACATGACTGGATATAAGCACAAGTTTCTTTCACTTGCACCTTTTAAAAAGGGGAGGACAGGATGACTATGAGCTGGATCAGAGGAACAAGTCAGGCTACCTGGTCCATCCACTGGACAAGCAGAGGGCACACAGTCAGGGGGAACTATGGAAAGCTGAAAATGAATCAGAAAAGATGGATAGGCCTGACACTCAGAAAGTTTGTCATCATCAAAAAGGGGGAATTTGTTGGAGCAGTAGAGTTTTGATGGCTGACAAAAGATAATGAAACAGGTTGGTCTACCAGGTTCTTTCAGCGTACTGTATCCATGGCAAACTGCACATGCATCACACGATCCAAAGTGGTTAAAAAGTGCTGGAGATAAGGTCTATAAAGCAACAGTTGGCAAGAAGAAGGATTCAAATTAAAATACAACTCTAATTCAACAGGATGCTTAAAAAGAGGAATTCTATGAGAAGAAGGAGTTCAATAAGAAGAAGGAGTTCTATGCGAAAAAGGACTCCACTGGTAGTTATCATTAAAGAGGTCTAGAGCAAATAAAACTCCAAAAATAAAACTCCAGCCATTAATTATAAAGCCAGAGGGACATCACAGAAGAAGCAGAGATTCAGAGAAAAAAAAAGATTCGCAGATACAGAAAAAAAAAAACAGAGGCGCTGTAGAAATTACAACAAGAAGAATCGTTAGAGCTAACAAGTTTCTTTCTGCAGCATAGTTTTTTTTCTTTCGTTCTTGATAGTTGAACATTATAATCTCTTAGTACTTATAAACTGGGAACATATCCTTGGGAGGTTTATGTGTAGCAAATAGGCTAGGGAAGTTGAGTTGAAGTTTAGATTACTAGAGATTGTAATCGTTTGTTGAAGGCTCATATTGAAGTAGTGAAGCTGGAGTAAATCCTGTAGAGGTACAGGTCGTGGTTTTTCACCTTTTGTGAGCCGGGTGTTTCCACGTAAAATTTGCTGCGTTCCAGTTTATTTCTGTATCATTGAAACACGTCAGTTAACCTGTTCCAACGATTAGGCAAATCCGTATGGGGTGCAAAACCTAACACTATCCAATCAACAAGTCACATGTGCACTCTTACCAGTTCATCAGTTCTATCACAATCAAACCTTTCAACCAATCAATCTATCACATCTTTCAAGAGTGATTTAAATATGCAATTATGACAACATTTACTTCTGTTCAATAATTTGAGTTCAAGTTTTGAAAATAAAAAGGACCATCAAGTTTCATGGAGCGCCCAGTAAATTACCAAAACACCCCTAGGGAAGAGGTGTATGCAAAATGCGTCTTTCGATGCTCGGATTGAAAATTCGAGAGCGAATTCGTGATCAACATTGAAAATTGAGTGGGAGAAGGGTCTCGGTCGATTTTTAAAGTGACCGAGTCGAAAGATAATTTTTCGTTCCAAAACGAAAAACAGTATGACTTCGCGATGGAACCGCGTCGCGGACCTGTTGCAGAGCCACACTTATGTTTTTCTGTGATTTTTTGATGGAGTTGAGTTTTTCAAAAATACACTATCCGCGACAGGTCCGCATCGCGGACTGTGTTATTCCAGGTCGGAAAAAGTTCTTTTAAATTTCAAAGGGCATTCTAAGGTCGGTTTCTAAGAAAAGGGTTTCAAAAACCCCACTCAAGAGCATTCTTCCTAGAAAAGTCACTAAGCCAAGGCTTGAGGGGAGTTGAGGTTGAGGAAAACAAGAGAAGTCTGTGCAAGAACTGTGTTAGAAAATCATCCCAGGTATGTAAGGCTAACCTAAAGCATGGGAATGTTCTCCCATGTGCCCTTCTGAGTAAAGTGAATTGTGTCTTGAAACATAATGAGGTTAATGTGAAGAGTTTGAGTATGTATATTTAATTTTACTTTATGCATATATTTTTACATGAATTGATGATCATCACAAACTTATCATATGTCATAATTCATTTTCATGAGTGTATTTTTTTTAAACCCTATGATTATTTTATTAAAAGATATGAGAATAAACTGAGAGATGAGTCTAGAGCCGTAATGAGTTTGATATGATGATGTTGTGATTGTGTTTCGCATTTGATGTGAGTCTTGATGACGATGTTGATGAGAAAGATGTTTCATGATGTCTTAAAATGGGAAGTTTAATTTCTAAAATAGTATCTTGAGTCCATGATGTTGATCTTGATGTTTATGAGGTGAGGTGATGTTGATATTGAGGTACAATTTTCCTATGAGACTGATGTTGATGTTGAGGTATTATATTATGTCCCTATGGGACTGATGTTGATGTTGAGGTATTATATTATGTCCCTGTGGGACTGATGATGAGGTATTATGTCCCCATGGGACTGATGAGATTGATGTTTTATGAGCATGCCGAGTTTTGGGAGGAGTATTGAGCATTGAAATGGGTAAGAGTGAGTCCCACTCGAACCCATTAACTATGTGGCCCGCGTAGGAAGAGGGGATTGAACCGCAATGCGGATAGCTCCTTTCTTGTCCTAAATGAGGACCGAGGTTTTTCTTGTGAATCCACTGAGGTTGATGTCCTTTACCCTGGGTAGGGTATTAGATGGATATGGCAACGAGTTGTATCATCACTGGCTCATAGGTGATAGTTGTCGGTTAGAGAAACTCCCAATTAGGTTCCATTTTGATAGAACTTTGATGTTGATGTTGATGTGATGTTTTAAGTCGAGTCTCTTGAGTTGAGTTGAGGTTGCTATTCCCTGAGCTGAGTCGATGTTGATATTCCTTGAGTTGAGATGAGTCGAGTTCCCTGAGTTGAGTTGAGTTGAGTTGAGGTTCCTTGAGATGAGTCTGATGTGTTGATGATGTCGAGATGAGAGGTTGATGAGTCAATGTCTATTCTAATCTCTTGCCTTAGATAGACGTTTGACATTCTGATGGAGTATGATGTTGAGTTGATGTTTTCCTTATGCTGTTGCACTTATATTGTTATTCAGCTATTTTACATACCAGTACATTGCACGTACTGACGCCACTCGGCGCTGCATCGTTTCATGATATAGATACAGGAGTTAGAGGACTTCAGCAAGCGCATCGTTGAGGTCGGAGATTTCGAGTCCAGTCATTGGTGAGCCTCCTTGCTATCCGGAGGGGACCCCCTTCTATTTGATGTTTTCCCGTTATTTATTGAGTTGGATAATTATGGTCTGTCATGGTACCATCTTAGACAGTTGAGTCAGGTTAGAGGCTTCATAGACATGAGTAGAGGTTTTGATGTTGATGGATTTCCTTTAAGAATTGAGTAGTACATTACTATTTACTTATTATGATGAGACTGATGTTGGCCATTTGGCCTTTATTTGAGGTAGCTCACTATTCCATTTCCATTGTGTTGATGTTGAATGACTGTCCTGAGAATGATCGGTTCGCTTAGGGACTAGCAATAGTCTCTGGGTGCCGGCCACGCCTAGGGTATCCTCCCGGGGCATGACAAACTTGGTATCAGAGCACAGAGTTCAAGAGTCCTAGGGAGTCTATGAAGCTGTGTCTAGTAGAGTCTTGTTTATGTGTGTGTTGTGCACCACACTCCATAAACAGGAAGCTATAGGACATTAGGAATGGTTACACTTCTTTGATGTTCTGAATTCATGCGATAGAGTTTGACTCTATGAACCCCCCTCCCCCCCGCGCTTTAATTCGTGCATTACGCGTTTGCAGATAATGCCTCCAAAACGCACTGCTGCCCAAAGAGATGCCTCAGTCCCTAACACTGAGAATTCCTTACCAGAGGCTCCTAACCAGCATGGGACAAGGAGACGGGGTCGACCTGCCAGAGCTACTGAGGCTCCACCGGTACCTCCTGCTCAGTCAGCCTCCGCTTCGGAAGCAGACTTCAGGGGAGCCATTAGTATGCTCACTCAGTTGGTGGCTTCTCAGAGTAGCAGCCGAGGTCCCCAGGCCCTTAGCTCCAGCTCCCAAGAGGATGCAGCTGCATCCAGGCTTAGAGATTTCCTGAGGTTAAACCCGCTAGTCTATACGGGGTCCAAGGTTGAGGAGGAACCGCGAAACTTTATTGATAAGGTGCGCAAGATCTTAAGGGCTATGCATGCAAACGAGGTTGAGGGAGTCGAGCTGGTCTCATATCAGCTTAAGCATGTTGCCAATGTCTGGTATAACCAGTGGGAAGATGGTAGAGGTGAGGATGTTGAGCCTGCTGAGTGGGAGGAGTTTGAGAGTGCTTTTCTTGATCACTTCTTTCCCCAAGAGTTGAGAGAGGCAAAGGTCGAAGAGTTCGTGAATCTGAAACAAGAGGGGTTGACTGTCAAAGAGTACATCTTGAAATTCATCCAGCTGTCCAGATATGCTCCAGAGATGGTCCTTGATATGAGGGCAAGGATGACAAAGTTCGTGTCTGGGTTGGGCAGGCATGTAAAAAAGGAGTGTAAGGCAGCATTGCTGATTCCAGATATGGATATCTCTAGACTTATGGTCTATGCCCAGCAAACTACGGAGGATAAGAAGAGGGACAGGGAGGAGCAACAGAGTAAGAAAGTCAAATCGGCAGGGCATGAGCCTAATCAACAGAAGCAGAATAAGGGTGATAGAACTTTCTTTCAGAAGAAGTCTTCTAGCCATGCACCTCCGATGGCAAGTGCACCTGTTCAGCAAAACAGGTATGATCAGAAATTCTATGGTCACCAAATTTTCAGAGCATAGGGACCTCAGTCCCAAGCTAGTGTTGCTCAAGGTCCGAGAGGAAGGCCACCTTGTGGCAGATGTGGCAAACTGCATCTTGGTGCATGCCGTGAGGGCACCAATACTTGCTTTTCATATGGACAACCTGGCCATTTCCAGGGTGAGTGCCCTACGAGGAGGTGGAATGATAGAGGTAATAGAGCTCAGTCTTCTACAGTGCCCCCTGCGGGCAGTCATCAGAAGGCTACTACTGCAAATGCAGGAGGTGGGACGAACTGTCTATTTACGCTGGGTAATCGACAAGATCAAGAGGTTGCTCCAGATGTTGTTATGGGTATGCTCCAAATCTTTTCTTATAATTGTTATGCATTGCTTAATCTGGGTGCCACTTTATCTTTTATGACGCCCTGTGTGGCCAATCAGTTTGAGGTTCTTCCAGAGAGTTTACTTGAGCCTTATACCGTTTCGACTCCTACTGGGGAGTCCATCCTGGCTAAGAGGGTCTATAGAGACTGTGTAGTGTCCATCTATCATAGGGATACTTTGGCCAATTCGGTAGAGTTGGAGATGGTTGATTTTGATGTGATTCTTGGTATAGATTGGCTCCATGCTTGCCATGCATCCATATATTGTAGGACCCGAGTTGTTAGATTCCAATTTCCGAATGAACTGGTCTTAGAGTGGAAGGGAGGTTATGTCGCACCCAAGGGTAGATTTATTTCCTACCTGAGAGCGAGGAGGTTAATCTCTAAGGGGTGTATTTATGACCTTGTACGAGTTAAATCTGATGATGTTGAGTTCCCTACTCCTGAGTCGGTCCCGATTGTGAATGAGTTCCCTGAGGTGTTCCCTGAGGATTTACCTGGAGTCCCTCCTGATAGAGAGATCGACTTCGGTATTGATGTACTTCCCGACATGCAACCTATTTTGATTCCACCATATAGGATGGCCCCCGCTGAGTTGAAAGAGTTGAAGGAGCAGTTGAGGGATCTGTTAGAGAAGGGTTTTATTAGAAGACCTAGTGTTTCTCCTTGGGGTACTCCCGTTTCGTTTGTACGAAAAAAGGATGGGTCTCTCAGAATATGCATAGACTATAGGCAACTAAACAAGGTCACGGTCAAGAATAAATATCCTCTTCCCAGGATAGATGACTTGTTTGACCAACTTCAAGGTGCTTCATGCTTTTCAAAGACAGACCTCAGATCGGGCTATCACCAGTTAAAAGTGAGAGAATGTGATGTTCCAAAAACAACCTTCAGGACAAGATATGGCCACTTTGAGTTCTTGGTTATGTCCTCTGGGTTGATGAACGCCCCGACAACTTTCATGGATTTGATGAATAGGGTGTTCAGGCCCTACCTTGACATGTTTGTGATCGTGTTCATTGATGATATCTTGGTATATTCGAGGAATGAGAAGGAGCATGTTAAACATCTTAGAGTTGTCCTTCAAACTCTTAAGGACCATGAATTGTATGCAAAGTTCTCCAAATGTGAGTTTTAGCTTAAGTCAGTGGCTTTCCTAGGTCATGTTGTGTCGAGGGATAGAATTCGAGTAAATAGCCAGAAGATTGAAGCAGTTGCAAGCTGGCCAAGACCGACCTCTCCACCTGACATAAGGAGTTTCTTGGGGTTGGCAGGCAACTACCGCAAATTTGTGGAGGGATTTTCTTCCCTATCCGCGCCATTGACCAAATTGACTCAGAAAAAGGTCAAGTTTCAGTAGTCTGAGGAATGTGAGAAGATTTTCCAAGAGTTAAAGACTAGGTTGACCACCGCACTTGTCTTCACTTTGCCCGATGTGACGGAAGATTTTGTAATATACTGTGATGCATCAAGAGTTGGGTTGGGATGTGTATTAATGCAGAGAGGAAAGGTGATAGACTATGCTTCCAGGCAGCTTAAAGGTCATGAGAGGAACTATCCGATCCATGATCTTGAGTTGGCGGCAGTGTGTTCGCACTTAAAATCTGGCGCCACTACTTGTATGGAGTGCATGTGGACGTGTTCACGGATCACAAGAGCTTGCAGTATGTCTTCACTCAGAGAGAGCACAACCTGTGACAGAGGAGATGGTTGGAATTGCTCAAAGATTATGACATGAGCATCATGTACCACCCAAGTAAAGCTAATGTTGTTGCTGATGCTCTTAGCAGGTTGTCTATGGGTAGCACAACCCATGTTGAGGAAGAAAAGAAAGAGCTAGTAAGGGAGGTGCATAGGTTGGCTCGACTAGGAGTCTAACTTGAGGAGAATGACGAGGGAGGAATTAATGTTCAGAACGAGTCTTCATCGTCTCTAGTGACTGAGGTAAAAGAGAAACAGGATCGAGATCCTATTATACTCCAATTGAAAGAGGATGTTCAGAAATAAAAAGTGATGGTCTTCTCCAAAGTGGGAGATGGGGTATTGAGGTACTAGAGTAGGTTATGTGTCCTTGATGTTGATGGTGTTCGAAGGAGGATTCTGGCCGAGGCCCATAACACTAGATACTCCATTCATCCGGGCTCCACCAAGATGTATCACGACTTGAGAGAGGTCTATTGGTGGAATGGAATGAAGAGGGATATCGCGGAGTTTGTTTCAAGATGCCTAAATTGCCAAAAAGTGAAGGTTGAGTATCAGAAGCCAAGTGGTTTGGCTCAAAACTTCGAGATTCCAGAATAGAAGTGGGAGATGGTTAATATGGATTTCATCACTGGCCTACCGAGATCCCGGAGACAGCATGATTCCATATGGGTGATTGTAGACAGGATGAATAAGTCAGCGCATTTCCTGGCAGTCAAGACGACCAACACTGCAGAGGATAATGCCAAGTTGTATATCCAAGATATTATGAGGTTGCATGGGGTTCCCTTGTCTATCATCTCGGACAGAGGAGCCCAATTTACTTCTCACTTCTGGAAGCCTTTCTAGAAAGGATTGGGTATCAAAGTGAACTTGAGCACAACCTTTCATCCATAGACGGATGGTCAGGCAGAGCATATTCGGACGGTAGAAGATATGTTGAGAGCATGCGTCCTTGACTTCAAAGGAAATTGGGACGATTATTTACCGTTGATTGAATTCGCATATAACAATAGTTATCATGCAAGCATTCAAATGGCCCCTTATAAGGCCTTGTATGGGAGGAGATTTAGATCACCCATTGGGTGGTTTGAAGTTGGAGATGCTGAGTTGATTGGGCCTGACCTTGTTCACCAGTCCATGGAGAAGGTGAAGATTATTCGAGAAAGATTCAAGACTGCCCAAAGCCGTCAGAAATCTTACTCAGATGTGAGGAGAAGAGACCTAGAGTTTGAGGTGAGCGATTGGGTTTACTTGAAGGTATCACCCATGAAGCATCATGAGGTTTGGGAAAAAAGGGAAATTAAGTCCTCGTTATATTGGTCCTTATCAGATTTTGCGAAGAATTGGGAAGGTTGTTTATGAGCTAGAATTACCTTCTGAGTTAGATTGAATCCATCCGGTGTTCCATATTTCGATGTTGAAGAAATGTTTGGGGGATCTGCCGTGGTAATTCCTATGGAGAGCACAAGAGTCAGAGACAGGTTGTCCTATGAGAAAATCCCAGTCAAATCCTTGATCGATAGGTTCGCAGATTGAGGAACAAAAAGATAGCCTCCATCAAAGTTCTGTGGAGGAACCAATTTGTTGAGGAAGCCACATGGGAAGCTAAGGAAAAGATGAGAACAAAATACCCGCACCTGTTCGTGCCTGAGGTTGATGAAAGTGTTGAAGGTAACATTCTTACTTTATGTAAATTGATGTTCCTACCATGAGTTGATATGTATAATTACTGATGTTTGAGTAGATGTTATTGATGTCAATGAGGAGTTGAGGAGGTGAGTTGTTGAGTGAGTATCGAGGTGAGTCTTGAGTCTATTCGTGCCAAAGTACCGTTGCTACTCATCATTCGAGTACGAATGATCCCAAGGGGGAGATAATGTAACGCCCTGTAAATTACCAAAACACTCTAGGGAAGAGGTGTGCGTAAAATGCGTCTTTCGATATTTGGATTGAAAATCCGAGAGCAGATTCGTGATCAGCACTGAAAATTGAGTAGGAGAAGGGTCTCGGTCGATTTTTAGAGTGACCAAGTCGAAAGATAATTTTTCCTTCCAAAACGAAAAACAATGTGACTTCGCAATGGAACCGCGTCGGTGACCTGTCACGGATATTTTTCTGTGATTTTTTGACAGAGTTGAGTTTTTCGAAAATACACTGTCCGCGATAGGTCCGCGTCACGGACTGTGTTATTCCAGGTCGGGAAAAAGTTCTTTTAAATTTCGAAGGATATTCTAGTCCATTCCTATATTTCCTAAACATTCCCCTACGGCGAATAAAGGTCGGTTTCTAAGAAAAGGGTTTCAAAAACCCCATTCAAGAGCATTCTTCCTAGAAAAGTCACTAAGCCAGGGCTTGAGGGGAGTTGAGGTTGAGGAAAACAAGAGAAGTTTGTGCAAGAAATGTCTTAGCAAATCATCCCAAGTATGTAAGGCTAACCTAAAGCATGAGAATATTCTCCCATGTGCCCTTCTGAGTAAAGTGGATTGTGTCTTGAAACATAATGAGGTTAATGTGAAGAGTTTGAGTATTAATTTTACTTTATGCATATATTTTTACATGAATTGATGATCATCACAAACTTATCATATGTCATAATTCATTTTCATGAGTGTATTGTTTTTAAACCCTATGATTATTTTATTAAAAGATATGAGAAGAGTGTATTTTTTTTAAACCCTATGATTATTTTATTAAAAGATATGAGAATAAACTGAGAGATGAGTCTAGAGCCGTAATGAGTTTGATGTTATGATATTGTGATTGTGTTTCACATTTGATGTGAGTCTTGATGATGATGTTGATGAGAAAGATGTTTCATGATGTCTTAAAATGGGAAGTTTAATTTCTAAAAGAGTACCTTGAGTCCATGATGTTGATCTTGATGTTTATAAGGTGAGGTGATGTTGATATTGAGGTACTATGTCCCTATAAGACTGATGTTGATGTTGAGGTATTATACTATGTCCCTATGGGACTGATGTTGACATTGCACACCAATATTGGTAAGTTTGAAAAATCGAATGACTATCAACAATATAGCAACTGGCTACGTTATGTGGCTATTTTGTTGATACCAACTTATGTAGAAATGTGTAAATAGTGTGCATATACAAACGAATAATTCCATCAATGACGTGTATATATGCCAACACTTCAAACAGATGATTCAATCTAGCCAATACTTTGATCAATATTTTAAATAATCTAAGTGTGTATATTACTATCCATTAAATAAGTTTTTCGGACTACTAAATTTGCATTTCAAAATATTTTATAGGAATAAGATGCATAAATATTGGCGCGTGAGCGCATGGACAGATACCATTTAGTTTATTTAAAGGAATAAATCGTAACTCAATTAAAAAAATTATTTTTTTTCTGCCAAATTTGATAAATTCTAGTGTTGTGCTTGAAAAAGTAAAATCTCCTTTTAATACTTGGAATACTTAATCTTATTTAGTATATTTATATATATATTTTCTCTTTTAGATACAGTGATCATATAAAATGAATAGAGAGAATATATGTTACATTAGATTTGGTTTATTATGAATATTTTAAAATTTTATTTTAGATATCCATGCCGATAGAAATTTTTAAAACACTTCGAAAATCTTAAAATATATGTCAAACAAAATTTATAAATGGTCCAGATATTTCATAATTGTGGTGCTATAATAAAATGATTGAGAAAATATTTTTAAATAGTTTTCTTATCTATTTTTCAGCACTTAGTAAGTAAGAACAAACATATCTCAAGTATTTATACGTGGTTTAGAAAAAATACAAAGTAATAATTAAAAATGTCACATAGAAATTGTAATTGTTTTATTTTCAATAAAATATATATTTTTATATTAAAAACATATTTTGATCAATAAAATAAATATTAGTGAATAAATTATCTATATCTATATCTATTTATTTATACTATATTAAAAGCATGAAGACCAATGTTGTTTGAACTTTTTGCCCTTCATTAAAATACTTTGCTTTAGACAAAATCGTCTTTTCACCTTTTTTTCTCTGTATTATTATTTAATAATGTTAAATATAATAAACATAATAAATAGAGAAGATTATTTATTATAATTAAATTCCTACACAAAGAATTCTTTTCAAACTAAAATAGTGTTGATAAAAAAAAATCAAATATTACTATATGGAAAAAAATAGAATAGTTTTGTCTCCCTTTTGAACGGGAAATATTTTTCTATAACTAGAAATTCTTATATCTATAATTCTATTTAAGTAAAGTTTTAATCAAATTTTACAAAAGAAAAATACAATTTCTTCACATACGGCTTATTTTACGAAAATATGGTTCTTTTGTTTTATTTTGAAAAAGAACTGTGGCATAAGGTTAAACAATTACTGCCTTATTTTTAGTCAAACCAAAAACAAACAAATTGCCGTAAATGAATTATTTTTTTCACAAATCATATATGTCTTTATTCAAATCAAACTCTAAAATCATGTTCTTTTTAGTTTATTAAATATACTTCTATAAAAGGATTCTTTTTAGTTTATAAATACACTTCTATAAAAGGATTTATACAAAATCGTCTTTTCACCAATTTTTTTAGTCTATTATTTATTTAGTTTCAAGATTCACTTTTAGATTAGAATTTCTTTATATTTAGAATCCACTTTTGATTTAGGACTATTTTATATAAATAATTACCTAAAATTTTGAAAATCAAATATTTTGGTACTAAAAGTGTATAATATAACAAATTTTAAAAAAATCAATAAATATCTGTTGGAAACATTAAACTACTCTTTTTCTATTTAAGAATTTTTTGTTACATTAAATTTTAATCAGCGAATTATTTAACTTCTAATTATTCAACTCTAAATTATTACTTTATTTATTCAAAAACTATTAACATGTTTGTATTATAAGCAATTGAATTGATTCTCTCATTTTTACCATCTAACAATAGATTAAACTACAACATCAAACTAATAATATTTATTTAATTTTGTTTATATAAATATTATATTTTTCTTAATGACAAATGCTATTTATATATAATTTTTAAATTGACACGGCACATACGTGCAAAGCACGTACGATGAACTAGTACTATATTAAAATTGTGAAGGTCCTTAATAATGTTGTTTGCAATTATTTGTTCAGAGTCGCCACTAATAAAAAATATGCCTATTATTGCCGACCTAATCATGCTTTTAACGATTCAATTTAAAGAAATTTAATTGTAAAAATTATTTCAAATCTGAATTCTTTTTACAAAGCCGAACGATTTTAATTCTTTTATTTTGTTAATTAAAAGTTGATCATTGTGATTAAGTAAAAGTATAAATCAAGAATTTAATATTAATTACGTGAATCAACATAAAATTGTTAAGTTGGTATTCTAAAAGAAACCATCACTTAAGTAAAATTATTTTTAAAAAAATTACAATTATTTTTCCTAAAGAAAAGGTGATTAAAATATTTAAAAGAATACAAAAATATATTTTTCCCATATAAATTTTGAACAAGTGTAAGTATTTTAGAAATCGTGTACATCTAAAATTTTTCGTAACCAAATTAAAGAAAAGTGCAGAAAATCTGGCACCTTTCCTTTTATGTGGGTCCCTTTGTTATATGCATCCACCCAGTGGACCCCAACCTCTTATCCCTTTATTGATTTCCCCTGCTTCTTTACGTTCCAACCTTTTTTTTTTTGCTTTTAATAATAAAGTATATGGGTGAATTTTTTCTTAAAAAGTAAGATGGATTTTTTGGTATATTATTTTAATATTTTTGGTTGTCACATATTTTTTTACCTAAAAATAAAGGTGAACATTCGGTTCTTCGGTTTGATTTTAGCAAATTTCGATTCGATTCTTCTGTCACGCCCCAAGAAGAGGGGAGGCGCGACTGACACTCGATACTGTTATTGGCCGGGTAAGCCACTAAACATGCTAGTTAACTAAACTAGGGACTAAAAGAAAATCGGGCAGCATAACGTTTAAAAAAAAACTAAGCCGAGACCGTTTAGGTCATGACTTGGTCAACAACAAATCATGTACATCAAGATAAGTAAACCAAAACGATAAAGTATGAGCTAGCCAACAAGGCTGCAACAACAGAGGTACAGATGCACACTATATACATGCTAATCTTATGACTGGAGACTGAAAGACTCAAAAGAATCAAGCCACAACAACATGTCCACAATAGCCTCTAAGAGAACCACTATACTGCCGGGACAGGGCCCCGACTATACCCAACTGTACAATAAAAATTAAGCATCCTGTCAAAGCTCTAGGAACAGGTGGAGCTTACCAACTCACAGCTGAACTAGGCTCCTAGTGGAGGGGCCGATCAGAGTCCCTATCTAAATCTGCACGCACAAAATAAAATGCAATGTCCCTAGGCAATGAGACGTTAGTACGAATAGACGTGTACTAGTATGTGAGCCACAATGTAAAACCATAGGTAACTATAGTAAAAAAGGTAATAGAAATACCACCCGTAACCAAAACTCAAGTAACCTCAATGGCCAATAAGCAACCTCCTAGTGATCAAATATGCATGGTATGCTCGAGTATCGCATATCGTGAATACATATATATAGATGCAAATGCATGATATACGCAAACAAATGCTAGTAATGGTGGTCCTTTCTGGTAGCTAACCGACATCATATTTGCCAACCTGTGGCCATCTGTACCATATACATACATATATACATACATACATACATAATATATATATATATATATATATATATATATATATATATATCATTTGGGCAAATAGGCCTCATACCTCCGATTATAGCTCGAAGTCCATGCATAACCTGCAATGTATGATATGAATATTAAATGCACATAGTAGGCCATAGCATAAATTTAGTCAATCTTGGATCATTGGTACACTTATTCTCATAGCATCATAATCATTGTCGTAGCATATACATCGGATTTGCAAAATCTCACATGTCTTTTGAGTAAGTTTGACAACTTAAATCAACTTTTGGAATGAAGCCTTAACTTTGAAAGTGTTCATAAAGGTACTTTACATAATACTTATACTTGGTCCCATGTCAATTAGTAAAAGAAAGTATTTAAATAGGACCAAGTGCCTTGGTCGTTTAAATAGGGGCATTATGTTAAACATTATTGGAAATCAACGTGTTACTTGTTAAGTGCTTCAGCTAAAGTTTTGTATGGAAGAAAGACTGATTATGAATACTACAGTCCCTTCGCATTCTACATTTATTTTAATGGCACTACACCAAGAAAAGAAGCACCTCGAACATATGAATAGGTAGCCGGAAAAACCGACAAAATGATATATAGATATTGAATGTCCAATTTAAGCGAACGAATGAAATTTCAACTTAATACTATCGTGAAAGTAACTCAGCTGCAATCCCAATGCCTTTCACAGAAGGTCTTTCTAGCAACTGAATAGTAAGATATCGCATTTGACGTTTTGGGAAACTTCCCGGATTTCGTTCTAAAAGGAGGGACGGAGCTTAGCCTTAACATACCTTCCCAAAGGACGTTCTATTGCCCAAAGTTTCTTCACGAGAGTTATTCCTTACGTCCTAAGCTTCACAACAATTATATAAACGCAGCTTAAAGACACATATAAATAGTCCAAAATTTAGAATTAATGGCAAGATCTGGCAAAGAGTATTTACGCGAGGAAGTGTCCGTAAAACTTCATAAAATGACCGTAAAGGAGCCCCAAGGTTATTACCTGAACACATCAGCTGCAAACCAAGAATAACCAGCAGGAACACAACCTTTTTACAGCCCAAAAACAGTTGTAACACCCGGTAAATTATCAAAATACCCCTCGGGAAGAGGTGTGCATAAAATGCGTCTTCCGATGCTCAGATTGAAAATTCGAGAACAGATTCATGATCAGCACTGAAAATTAAGTGGGAGGAGGGTCTCGGTCGATTTTTAGAGCGATCGAGTCGAAAGATAATTTTTCGTTCCAAATCGAAAAATAGTGTGCATGCGTGATAGAACCACGTCGCGGACCTGTCGCGGAGCCACACATATGTTTTTCTGTGATTTTTTGATGGATTTAAAATTTTCAAAATACACTATCCGCGATAGGTCCGCATCGCGGACCGTGTTATTTCAGGTCGGAGAAAAATTCTTTAAATTACGGAGGGCATTTTAGTCCATTCCTATCTACCCTAAACGTACCCCTACGACCAATAAAGGTCGTCTTCTAAAAAAGGGTTTAAAAAACCCCATTCTAAAGCGTTCTTCCTAGAAGTCACTAAGTCAGGACCTTAGGGAAGTTGAGGTTGAGGAGATCAAGAGAAAGTTGTGCAATTCGTGTTAGCAAATCTTTCCAGGTATGTAAGGCTAACCTAAAGCATGAGAATGTTCTCCCATGTGCCCTTCTAAGTATGGAGTATTGAGTCTTGACATGATGAGGTTAATGTAAAGAGTTTGATGCATGTATAATTGATGTTATTCTATGTATAAGTATTTTCTTACATGAATTGATGATCATCACTATCCTATTATATGTCATGATTCATTTTCTTGAGTGTATTCTAAAACCCTATAATTATTGTATTTGAAAAGCATGCATAATGAAATTAGGGGATGTGTCTAGAGCCTTGACGATGATGATGTTGTGATTATATTTCACATTTAATGAGAGTCTTGATGATGATGTTGACGAGAATGATGTTTTATGTTGTCTTAAAATGGGAAGTTTAATTTCTAAAAAAGAGTATCTTGAGTCCATGATGTTGATGTTGATGTTGATGAGGTGAGGTGAGGTGATGTTAATGTAGAGGTATTATGTTATGTCCCTATGAGACTGATGATGAGGTATTACGTCCCTAGACGCTTGACGTTCTGATGGAGTATGATGTTGAGTTCATGTTTTCCTATGTTGTTGTATTTGTATTGCTATTCAGCTATTTTTTACATGCCAGTACATTCCACGTACTGACGCCATTTGGCGTTGCATCGTTTCATGATGCAGATACAGGAGTAAGAGGACTTTAGCAGACGCACCGTTGAGGTCAGAGATTGCGAGTTCCAACATTGGTGAGCTTCCTTGCTATCCGGAGGAAACCCTTTACTTGATGCTTCCTTTATTTCATTGAGTCTGGTAGCCATGGCATGTCATGGCACCACTTTTAGACAGTTGAGTCAGGTTAGAGGCTTCATAGATATGATGTCGAGGTTTGATGTTGATGGATGTCTTTTAAGAACTGAGTAGTACATTTTCTATTTACTGCTTATGATGAGACCGATGTTGGTCATTTGGCCCTTTATTTGAGGTAGCTCATTATTCTAATTCCGTTGTGTTTATGTTGAATGACTGTCTGGAGAACAAGTGGTTCGCTTAGGGGCTAGCAATAGTCTCTGAATGCCGGTCACGTCTAGGGTACCTTCCCGGGGCGTGACAACAGCCCCAAACACGAATAATAGGAGGGAAAAACAATTGCAAAGCGTAAGACATGCATTTCTAGGTACGGGGACGAATTTTAATGGTAAAAATGCAAAAAACTTACCTAAATCACTTAGAGAACTTGTGGGAGCTTTCTCTTCAATCTCTTACTGTTTTGGGACAAAATGGTTCATTTTTTAGCTTTATAATTTCAAAATAGCCGACTTATATTTGGGCTTGACCCGACCCGACCCGACCCATGACCCGATTTCCTGCTCGCACAGTCCCGGTAAAACTATCATAACTTTGTATTTTGAGGTCGGTTTGATGCGCAGTTTTATGGGTTGCAAACTAGACTCATAGATTTTCAATTTGATAGGTGATGGACCTTCTCACTCCTTGTATTTTTGGAGATATGGCCTGATGCATTTGACCCAAATTTAAGAAGGATTTCTTAAAGAAACTTACGGTAACCTAGGCCAACCTTTATCTTGAAATTTTCTTGATTCCAAAACTTAATGTATGACCTTTGTGCTATTAAAATAACTTTTGAAAATCCATTATTAGCAAATTATATACTTTTAGTCCCATTCGAAATGTGAAACCTAATTTAAACCTTCCGAAAAGGGCGAGGTGCCACTCGGGTCATTTCTTTAATCTCGAATGTGTATTTAGGGTATTATTTTGGCTTAAAACTTTAGGTCCTTGACATTACCACTTATTGGCAGCCTTACTATCCTTAGGTTCTATCCAAAATTATATATGTTTTATGTGACACGCTACCTTATATATATATAGAAGAGAAGAACACGGGGTCTCACATCTTCAATTTTGATTTAGAAAAAGTGTGCACCATATATCAAACCAAAATATTTTGATTCGATTCGGTTTGATTTTTTCAAGTTCGGTTCAGTTTTATTCGGTGTTTTTAAAATGATGGGTCAAACTAATGAAAAATAAAATAAGGACAAAATCAAAGTATAAAACACTTAAAACCTTAAAATCATTTTAAGTGATGATGTGCTTCCATGAAATATTTATTATGCTTTAAAAACTATATTTATCTTTGTCATAAACTTGTGCCTCCATCCTTTACATGACATAAATCGGCAAAAATATGTTTGAATATCTCTTGGAAAATAATATTTCAAGTTAACTATATAAATCATAAATTTATATATATATATATATATATAATGTTTTTTTTTGGTTTAATATATATAATTTTTTCTTAAAAGAATTTTACAAAAGTTCGCTTCTTCGGTGCACCAAAATTTCAAGAACCCTATGCCAAACATCAAATTGAAGAACCGAACTTTTGAAAAAATAGCACCAACACCAAACCGAAAAATCAAAGAACCGAATTAGTTTGATTTGGTTTGATTGTTCAGTATTTATGTCCACCCCTACCTAAATTTTTTTGAGATAACTCATTACTAGCTACTTTAACAACATTCTAAAATAGTTAAACTTCAACTCTAGATAATAAAATTCAATTTAAAAGTTGATTCAATTTTCTTGAAATAAATACTAAAATTCCACTCATCTTTAAGTTTCATTAATGAGGGGATAAAATCACTCACAATGTTAAATTAAAATTTAAATATATCTTATCTAATATCATAAATGATTGAAAAAGTTGTTTCAATTATGATTTTACTTTATCAACTCTAATAAATTATGTTTTCAATTATTCAACTATAATTTTATTATATCAAGCCTAATTAATTATTTTAAGCCGTCTAATATAAAGAATTAGGATAAACAGCTACAAAATAATACAATAACTCTTATTTATTTTAAACTAAATAAATAAAATTAATAATTATTTTAATATCTTTGTATGATTATGTTTGTATCAGAATAATAGTACTTTTTTAAAAATATAACAAAAATTAAATATAAAAATTCTTACATTTAATGAGTTGATTCATTAGGGTATAGATACATAACTTTTAATTAAAACATAAATTTAGAAGTGATCACAAATTATTTTATTGGGATAAAATAAAAATTTTAAAGCAAATTTTATCTAAAAATATTAAAAAGCTATATTTTTTTCAATGTGAATTAAAAAAGAAAAGGAAAATATGTTCCGTAAATCGAGACAAAAAAATACAAATTTGGGATACAAAAGTGACATTTTTTTAAACAAATTATGAAGAAATTATTTAAATTTTTTATGCGGTAGTTTACGTTTTGGATATTGTGATTGGAGCCATGTTCTAAATCAATGACGGGAGGTGTGATTTGAAATTGAGTTTATATTTAGTAGAAATAAAATTAGATTTATATTTTATAAAAAAATAATATTGTGCTAAATTGGTTAAAAGTTTTAACAATTGATTAATTATATATGTAGTGTTATGTAGGGTTTTATGGTTCAATTTTATAAATAACCATAATTTTTTTCAAAAAAAAAAGTGAATTTGATAGTAAAATAAAAAAGAAATAGTGATATAAAAAATGTCATTTTTGTTATGAAACTTAAAAACTAACAACTAATATAAAGAGTAAAGATTAAAGGAAATTGTAAGAAGAGTAAAGAGAGAAGTTTAATTTTCTTTCTTTCATTCAACATATATTTTACAAAGGACTAATACCATATATATAGACTGAGGAAAGAGCTTTATCTGTAAGCTACTTCATCTTTAAGCTAAGGGAAAAATGTCACGACTCGGGGTCGGGGCCTAGATGTGACACGGCGAATGAGGATCCGAGAGTCCCCAAACAAGCCTCAAAATTTCAGAATCTACGAAGTTTGGTCCAAGAGCTTTTAAAGACAAGTAATTAAATAACGGAAATCTAAATCCCAAAAAGAAGAGAGCATTGCTTATAAATTTAGCAAAAGTGACAAGATTTGTACAGAACACCAAACATATGCCTCTAGTTAAGGAACGGGGGCCTGGACAAGTTCCGAGCTCACCCTCAACAAAAATAATATACACATAAGGAACACAAGAAACAAAAGCTCTCCCTGGAAGATGGAGCTCACCGCAAAAATATCTTCAAGAAGGATTATTCGTCCTGCGGCTGGTACTCAAATTGCTCGGTCCCTACATGGTAAAATCATGTAGGCATAGAGTATGCACTAGTACGTTTAAATGTACTAAGTATGCGGGCATGCAATGCATATGACTTACCGAACCTGCATATCAATCTTAGATGACAAGGGCACATAATATCCAAGATCATATAAGCAAAGGAATTTAGTATACAAGATGCCATGGAATTTATGATGCGTGCAATGCGATAATGCTCCTATATAACGGGGATGGACTATAACCGACAACCCAAATCCATGCGAGCTATTACACGAATTGGACCGATTGGGACCTTCCACCGGTAGGGAGAAGATTATTTGCCATGGGTAATCTACATCACATCTTACGGAACACACCATTTCGGGGATGGTCACCTTCCTTACGGGACCCCCATCCCGAAAGGATTTGCAGAGTCAAAGCAAGACATGTTATAACATAAACAGATAGACGAATTACATCCATCCCTATATTAGCACATAGTTCAAGGAAAGGGAGAGGGACCTTGGGGATATCCCTAATGCCCCCAATGCATCGATGCTAAGTCTTACATATCCCACAAATATACTTATATATATATTCATATGCTTTCCAAGAGAGAGTCAAACATCCATTTCAAAACGTTAAATGCACAAGTAGGCTCAAATGTCAAATCTCAAGATCAAAATTACATGGTCCATGCAAGGAATAACTCATCAACATATAGAAGATGGTGCAAGCACCGAAGATGCTCAAAGAGCCAAGTACAAGATGGTGTAAACACCCAAGATGCTCCAAGAGCCATAAATCATAGACATATCGGTGATCACCTTCTTGTCATATCCCATGTCTTACCAAAATCATATCATAATTCCTTTTTAGGATAAAATTGGGCTTAATTCCACATTATCAAAATTTTCATGTACCAATGTCATAAATGTGATGCAATGCATGATGTAAGGATGGCATGGGTAATGTAGAGTATATCTCAAATTAGCAATATAATGTAAAGTCTAGGAAATCCACAATGAAAATTCATATAAAAATGTAGTATAGATCGCCCATGCATAATAACATCTTTAAAGGGACATGCATGCTCATAATTTGCAAAATTTCAAGTACTAGAGCTTACACAACTTAAAATTCGAAATAATATACATCACATGCATTGTTCAAAGTTACCAAGATCAAGTAGTAAACGTTCACATTTTAAGTAGACAATTTCATAAAATAGTTTGAAAGGAACTTTGGGTCTTCTTGGTTGAAAGAGACCAAGAATCAAAACCCACATACCTGATTTGAAGACAACACTTGAGGAGAAATGGACTTCAAATTGTGAGTCTTGCCTTGACAAATCCTAGTGAGAGGTTAGAGAGCTTGAAGGAATGAATTCTTAGAGAGAGGGGTGAAATGAGAGAAATGACTGGAATTTGGTGAAGTTCAGCTTATATAGGGAGTTTAGGAGGGTGGGAAATGACAAAATTTTCGTTTGGAACACCCAATATTTCAAAAATGCCATTAATGAAACGGACCTAAAATTGGTCCGTCTGGGGCATACGGTATGGTACACGGTCCATGTAGTGTCACACGAACCGTTTACTGTGCTGTGGCCCTGGACTTAAAATTCTCGGAGGTAAGATTTTTTTGGACTGAGTAGTACCTCACGGACCGGTACACGGACTGTCTATGGTCACACGGTCCATGACCTTGTCCGTGTGCAGGTAACCCTCCACACTGCACATTTAAACGGAAGGCCACACAGACCATCCAAGGTTACACAGGCCGTGACCTGGTCTGTGTACCCTCCACTCTCCCAGGTGTCACTCCATAGGAGGCCACACGGTCCGTGTGATTTCACACGGGCCTTGTAGACCCTTCCATGAGGTGATGCCTGTCAGAATTTCTGGGCAAGTTTTGTGGACCTCAAAGTGACGTCAATGATCCGGGGTCTTTCAAAAAACTTCCTCTATAAGCCACATGGATTTCTAATACATACATTATTATTATTTACAACACTCCGCCTTTAGAAGTCCATGTTATTTTTAATATGTATCATTTGTTGCCTCATCAAAAACTTTACCAGGAAAATTAGTGGGATAAAACCTTGGTTAAGGAAAAAAAAGTACAATGCGTATTCTTCTCCCCCCGATAAAGACTATGATCCAAATGACAGGGTCTTTGCATTCCAGTCTTGTGTACCATCTTCTCAAGTGTTGATACTGGTAAAAATTTGGTGAATAAATATTCTAGATTATCACTTGAATGTATTTGTTGTATGTCAATATCACCACTTTCATTCTTCAATGAACTGTATCATTGACTGCAACCACATGTATTCCCTACTTGCTTCATGAATTGCGATTAACTCAGCATGATTTGAAGAAGTAGCAATAGTAGACTATTTCGCAGATCACCATGATATAGCAGCCCCTCCATAAGTGAATAGATAGCCCGTTTAAGATCGAGCTTTATGTGGGTCTGATAAATAACCTGCATCTGCATAACCAACAAGATCTATACAATTTTTGTTAGTATAAAACAACTCATATCAATAGTCCCCTTTAAATATCGCAGAATATGCTTGATACCATTCCATGTTTTCGCATTGTGAAAGAGTTATATCTTGCTAGCAAATTAACAGAAAAACGTTATATTAAGTCAAGTTGTATTAGCAAGATACATAAATACACCTATAGTATTGAGATATGGCACTTCAGGGCCAAGAAGTTCTTCATTCTCTTCTAGACGTCGAAACGTATCTTTATTCACTTCAAGTGATCAAACAACCATTAGAGTTTTTAATGGAGGTACTTTGTCCGTGTAAATTGTTTTCGCACAAAAATTCATTGATAGCCAACTGATTTTACACTATTAGGGGTTTGGACTAGGTCCAAAAACTTCACGTTTAGCAAGTGAATTCAATTCTGATTGAATTGTCTCTTGCCATTTTGACAAATCACATCTTTGTCAACATTCTTTGATAGATTTATGCTCAAGATCCTTACTATTTTGCATGAGGTCGAGCGCAATATTGCATGCAAATATATCATCAACTTTGTCGATTTGTAATGCGACATAACTTGTTGAGATCTCATCACTTCATTATTTTCAAGTAACTACCCCTCTCATAAGGTTTCATGAAGTGTTATGTCGTAAGCTCTTCAGGAGCACAATGACTCTTAATTATGACCGTTTTGACCATTTACCCCTTTTCTTTTTCAAGAATTATTTTATGTCATAAACTTTGTCCTTCAGGGGTTTCAATAAGAGCTTTTCTCCCTTATATTAGACAAACTAGCATATATTTCAATTTATCTTTAGAAATTAATTTTTATGTAATATCATAATTTATTAGACTGATGCATATCTTTTGTCTATAATTTATCATATTTCAGACCATGAAGTTTTGTTCTCATAAGCAATGATTGACTATTTATCTGAGGCATTTATTGTCAATTAACTTGGATGTTTATTAATATTATCAAGATGAATATATATTCTGAAAGTTGTGCACATAACTTAATCATCTGTCACAAACAATTTTGTGAATATCAAATTTCAGGTTGACAATGAATACACATGTGATTATCTTATAGATGCATATATTTCTCATATCACATGATTGTGAATGGGCCCACATTCACCTTTTTATATTTTTAAAATTTGAGGGGTTAAGCCGCAACAATAGTTAATCCCATCAACTTATCATGAGAACAAGCAATATAAAAGATTCTTAAAGAATCTTTTATTTCTTCATAAGGTTCTTTTACAGTGTCATCTTTATCATTTCTTATGCTTCTTTTTCTAGAATTTTTATCCTTTGAACCCAATGGTCTGCCACGCTTCAAGCGTGTTTGAAATTTAGAAGCTATGACACTAGTTGATAGTCCTTTGGGAAATCAATCTGGATAGACACGTTCACTCCAAGGATATGTGATTTAATTATTCATTGCAAATCAGTAAATACATCTGGCATTTGATTTTCTATTTTCTGTAAGTGGATGATCTTCTCGAACTCCTACTCACATATACAGGTATGTGGATCAAAATGAGATGGTGATGAAACTTCCACGCAATTTTCCTTTTGGGGTCCTTTTTCTCTCCCCCTAATTGTGAGAAAGTTGTTTCATCAAATCGACAATCTTCATTGAAGGTCCATCTTATTACGTTGTGGTGGTGCTACAAGCACGTATATTGCACAATCAAAAATTCGTGGATGAGCTATATTTGGCTCATGGCCAAATACTAATTGTGACAAAGAGTGTTTATTATAATTAGTCAGACTAATGTGAACAAGCGTTGTAGCATGCAAGAGAGCATGACCCCAACAGTAGTGGGTATTTTTGTTATCATAAGCAATGGTCTCGCTATCAATAATAAGTGCTTAATAAATGACTTTACAGGGCCATTTCGAGTATGAACGTGAGCAACAGAATGTTCAATTCTTATCCCAATTGATAAACAATAATCATTAAAAGCTTGGGATATAAATTCTCTAGCATTTTCGAGGCGAATAACCTTAATAGGATAATCTGGGAATCGAGCCCTTAATCTTATTATTTGTGCAAATAACTTCGCAAACTTCAGGTTGCGAGATGATAAGAGACACACATGAGACCATCTCCTGGATGCATTTATTAGGACTATATGATATATGAACAATAAACTGGTGGATGAATGGGCCCACATATATCACTGTGTATATGTTCTAAAAAGTTAGGGGATTCGGTGCCAATCTTCAGGGTTGATGGCCTGACAATTAATTTGCCTTGATAATAAGTAGAACATGAGAATTCATCATTAATAAGAATCTTTAAGTTCTTTAATGGATGTCCAGTTGAATTTTCAAAAATTTGCTCATCATTATTGATTCAAGATGACCTATTGGTCATGCCATAGCACAAAAGTATTTAAATTAGTAAATTTCTGGTTAACAATTGAATGTGCATCAATTGTACTAATTTTTGCATAATATAGGCGAGAAGATAAGTTTGGTAACTTCTCCAAAATATGTTTTTTGCTTGAGGCACTCTTTGGTTATACCAAGGTATTCAATATTCATCTCATTTAGTGTCTCGGCATGGTATTTATTTTGGCGGATATTTTTAAAACTTAACAAGTTTCTTGGGGATTTAGAAGAGAAAAAGTGCACCTTCCCTTGGGCAGAAATATAATAGCTCTTCTGGAGCCCTCAATTAATTTTGAGGTATATTCATATTTTCTTCAAAAACAAAATAAAATAAACATTGCTATTATACAAACTTTAATTATTTACAGAAACTAGAAAAACATAAATATACCAACTAGCACAAACAAACAAAAAGAAAATTATCTAGATTATATAGCAGGCTCATCACTAATCATTTTTCCTTCTGGGAGATAAAAAAAAATCAGCAACATTCAGATGCATAGGTTCAACATTATCTTCAGATATAAAACTTGCTTATGGATTATTACCCACCTTATGTATGGGTTCTTGTTATCTTCAAACATAAAATTTGTTTCTAGATTATTATCGCCCCTTTTTAAGGATGCCTGATAGAGCTAGACCAGGCGTTTTGATGATTGACGACTATGGGACCAATGTCCCATTCCTTTGCATCTATGACATATACTTTCTGGATTTTTCTTTTGCACAGGTTCCTATTTTTAACCTTTCCTTTTTATTTTGTTAGTTATTTTTCGGTGCAAGGCGACCATCATGATTATAATCTCTCTTTCGACCACGGCCGCGACCACGACTGGGGCCACAACCTCTTTCTCACTGGTGATACTTTGCCTGATTTATTTCAAGGAATGACATAGAACCAACCGGTCGACTCTCATGATTTTTCATCAACAGGTCGCTATATTGTTCAGCGATAAGGAAATGCGAAAGTAATTCAGAATACCTATTAAAGCCCATTCCCCAATATTGTTGTTGCAAAAGCATATTTGTGGGAGAGAATGTGGAATATGTTTTCTCAAGCTTATCTGTAACATTTTCCCCGCATAAGTTTAACTACGATATAATTCTATACATGGCAAAATTATATTCAGTTATATTTTTAAAGTCCAGTAATCTCAGATTAAACCAATCATGACGTGCTTGTGGAAGGATGACCAACTTCAGGTGATCATATCTATCTTTCAAATTGTTCCACAGCGTAAGGGGATCTTTTAGAGCTAGATATTGAATTTTTAATCTTTCGTCAAGATGGTGGCGGAGAAATATCATAACTTTGGCACAATCTTGGTTGAATGCCTAGTTATTATTTTTTATGGTGTCTACCAGACCCATCGTATCCAGGTGGATTTCTGCATCTAGTGCCAATAACGAGTAACCTTTGCCCGATATATCCAGGGCAACAAATTCAAATTTATAAATATTAGATATTTTAGAAAAATAAAATTCTTACCTCTTTTTACCTGTTTAAAGTAGCTTAAAATGGGCAGAGCTTCGTGCAACATGTTATGAAACTTAAAAACTAACAACCAATATAAAAAGTAAAGGAAAAGAGGAAATAGTAAGAAGAGTGACGAGAGAAGTTTAATTTTCTTTCTTTCGTTCAACATATATTTTACATAGGACTAAGACCATATATATAAGCTAAGGAAAGAGCTTCCTCTATAAGCTACATCATCTGTAAGCTAGGGGAAGAGCTTCCTCTATAAGCTAAGGGAAGAGCTTCCTCTATAAGCTACAGGAATTTCTAATACATATATTATTATTATTTACAATAACTTTCTAATATTTACAAAAATTAAATGTTCCAATGAGTTGGAATGTAAAGAGCAGGGGAAATCAATAAAGGGATAGGGGTTGGGGGTCCACTGGGTGGATGCATAGAACAAAAGGACCCACACAAAAGGAAAGGCGCCAGAATCTTTAATTTAGTTAATTGTCACACAGACTTAGGACTCTTACTAAGACTTCCGTGCGGTACTAGTTGATTTGCTCACGACTCTTTTACGATCTTGTGAATACTAGTATGTCTTTCAACTAAGACCGCTAAAAGAACGCTAAATAGAAGACTTATAAGAGAGAAAAAGAGCTTTTAGAAAGAAGGCTTTCATAGCTTGGAAGAATATTTTACACTTGATTTCTGGATGGTTTCCAAGTGAAAATGGCCCCATTTATTTATACTACTCCTAAGGGGCCTGAGTGCAAATAATATTTACATTTAAAGTCCTCCTATATTTACATATTAGTTCTTTTTCTAGAATATTCCACACGCTATACAATTTTAGAGAAGACTACACACTACTGGAATAATCTACATGGATCTAGAATCTTTCGTAAATTATCCAAAGGCTCTGAATTCTTCTTTTTTGTGCAGAAATAGTGGTGGGTCCTGACATAACACCGTTCACGGAGAAAAGGGTAAGGGGTAGTGATTTTTGCACCTTTACCCTTTTGATTTTATCCTTAATTCTTTTGTTGTTTTGGAATTTTGACTCAATTTTTTTCCCTTTTGGCTCCGAACTCTTGTTTGGATGGTGGTTTTTCGTGGTGTGGTATGGTGTGGTTAGGAAGAGAACCACATTTTTTTTATTGTTTCATTAATTATACAATATCGCATAGTTTGATTTCATGGTTCTGTAACCAGGAAAATCCCCACTTTTTGAAACCACCATTTTGGTGGTATCCATGGTTCTCTTATTTCTTTTTCAATTATACCCCTACTTAAATTTAAATAATTCTAATTTATCCTTTTTTCCTTTATTAAACTTTACCCTAATATATGTTGTACTTTTGTATTACTTAATTTCCTCCGCATCAACTTTTGAAACTTTTCTTCCGCCTTCAATCTTTTCTTTCACTTTTTAGTCTATTTTTTTAGACTCATTTTTTTTAAAGTTCTTATCTTTTTATTTTCTTGTATTGTTTGTATGGATAGGAAATATATTAGCTTGTATGTTTTCCTACTTGATTCTATGTATTTGTATTGTTTAAAAATGTTATTAAAAAAAATTGATAAGTTCAATATTTATAATAATTAAGGACATTTTTGTAAATTTATCAGTATCGATACAATACCATACAGTCAAATCAAACAACAAATTATCATTAAACAGTAGTAACTCATACAGTCTATCCAAACATTGTACGGTACAATACTATAGCATACTATTCAATACCATACATTAAGAAACCATGACAAACCACCATCCAAAGAGAGTGTTACTCTCAAAGAAGTTGAAAAACTAATCTTTTTATTCTCATATTTCTAAAAAATCAAAGAGTCAATTTTTTAAATTATGTAATTTGACAATATTTTTTTAAAAATTGTATAAAAGTGTATTTCAAAAAATATTTAATGAAATATAATTTTTCAAATTTGCCTTTTTTAACAAAATATGATTATTTTGATTCCGAATAAAATAAATAGAATTATACAAATTATTCATAAAATATACCCTTGACATTATATTTAAATTAAATGTATGTTTAAGGTCATCCATTATTACTCCATTTACTTAGAATTGTGTAGGCTAGGTATGAAAAAGAATCTTGATAGAGAGCGTTATTCTTGAATGAAGTCTGTCAAATCTAAATTTGAATTTGTTCGACTTCAATACGGATTATGAACATCAGATGAATAATTAAAAAAATGTACACTCTTATGACTATATTAAAGATTTTCAAATATTTATAGTATTCAATTTAATAACATTGATGTGACACATACATGCAACCACTACTAGAAATTCGGTATATTACTACGGTTATTTGGCTACGGTTATACAACCGTAGCAATAGATGGACAACAGTGGCAATATATATTTGAGCATAGCAGTAGAACTATTAAAGTAAACCGTGCTATTAGTGTGTAAACCGTCGCTATAAATTACTTAATGCCACCATTTTTTCTAACCGTTGCAATAGATTACCTATGACCACGGTTATTTTAAGCCAAAAAATAAAAATCCCCGGGAAATAATTATATTTCCCTCCTCCACTAATATAACGCGCCTCCTCCACTAAGTGACCTAATATTTCCCTCCTCCACTCTGTTTCAGAACGGCGCGACTCGATCAGTGAGGAAGAAGAGATACATGCAAGTCGTCTTCTTGTTTGAAGTTGAAAAAGAAGAATCCAGCTTTCTTCTTTGAGAAACAGAGTAGTCAAAGTCATCTTCTTGTTTTTAAGACTGTTCTTGATTTTCTCTTACAGGTAATTTTACATGCTTTTTGGGGGTTTTGTATTATTGTGTTAGTTGAGGTGTTGATTGAAGTTTTTGGGAGTAAAATTGATTGTTTTTAACTACTTTGAGGTAATGGCTCTTTGAATGTAGGTATTTCATCAAGCCTAGACGGTACTGGTCAACATTTCTGGTTTCCAAATAGGTCTTCATCGGCACGGTGGTCTAGAAAACGTCCGTCGTCGATCTCTGTCTACACCCAAAACCTCCGTTCATCCAAGGGTTTTTGTTCACTGAAAAGTTTGAACTTCCAGTGGTACGTTTTGTGATTTCTCTGCGTATTTCTTAATTTCTAAGTCCCCACAATCTCTAGTTTATAGTGCATGTACTATATTGTTCAAAATCAAAAATTCCATTAAGGGTTTTGAAAAATCATAAAGAATAACACCTGGGTTTCTGAAATCTATGTTATTTGCTGATGTTAGTCTCCAATTTTTCAAATTATTCGAATATTTGTTCGTTTCTAGTGTGATTTTATTTCTGGATTTTCTAGAAATTCTCTTGACTTCTCATAAAAAAGTTTCGTAGACTCAAGTGCTTGACTATCAGATATTGTTAGGTTGCATTTTCATTTATTTTAGAGTTTGTTGGATTATTTATTTGGTTGTGTGGGCTGATTTGGTGTTCTGATGGATGATACATTACACATTTCCATCAGACTACTATTGTTTTTGACGGATTAAGAAAATATGGATAACATAATAATTCTCGAATTTATGAATCTTGCTAGATATTAACTATTAGCCCAGGACAACCTGAGAAAATGAGGCATTTTAGTGGTGGATAGGTGTTTTATGTGCCAAAACAACTTAGAGACTGTAAACCACTTGCTGTTGCATTGCCCTGTGGCTCTTTCATACATAGACCATTGTGATAGATGAGATCGTATTTCTGGCTTAACTTTTACTTTTCTGGTTGCTTCCTATACTTTCTCTTTCCTGGTATGGTTTCTTGAGACAGTAATTGTCTATTATGCTGCTGAAAATGGTAAATTTCAGCATCATACTTGGTTTCACTTCCTAGCAGCTAATGAATTTAGTTTCCCCATCCTTTCCCTTTGCTTTTGCTCATTTTGTGTCATTTTTTTTAATTATTTTATGCATGGACATAAAACACACATTTTCTTTTGAAATTCAGTTAGTATTGTTCTCATATTAGTAACTGTTTTGGTGATGCGAAAATTGTAATGCTATCTCAGGGGTGTAATTATTGGCTAGGACTGTTCACTATCCACTTATTCTTGCACTAATGTATCAAATAGTTTAGAGTTCACTATACACTTTATTCTTGTTGGAGCAGTTAAGTGTACTAATCACTTGAACAGAAATGGTAACTTCTGACTATAGAGGGCTTCTTTATTGTTTGCATATTTTTTTACTTTGATGGATTAGGGATTTTGATCATCTGACAGGCATGTCTCACTCTTTGTCTGGTGTTACAAGATAATCTTGATAGATAGGTAAAAACTTGGAAGCATATCAAATATTCAACAAGGTTGAAACTTCTTAGGGGAAAAACATAATCCTCCTAGTGAACTAACTGTACCCGAAACCGACAGAGATGAACAAGTATAATATACCAGAGTGCTTGAGAGAATTATGTTGAAGTAACTTGGCAAAATGACCCCGTAACTTTAGGAGAAAGGGTGCTCTCTCGTCTTTTGATTAGGAAAGAAGGTGAATAGGATCCTGACTGGTAAATGTGTTGCATCAGAGAAGACGTTCATTATCAGCTCATCCTTCTTGTACCTGCATACTGAAAGTGAAATTTGGACAACAAGAAAGCCCACCTAATGGCTAATGGGATATTTGATCCTCTTTAAAACGTCTATTATTACACTAACTAGTTCTTTCTTACGAGCCATGCAAATTTGGATTAGTCGGAGCCCCAAGCAGATTATGAATATCGACAGGAAATAAAAAGCATGAACATCAATAGCTTAAACTTTTCTTTTTGATTTAACATTTTACTAAACTAACTTTATTAATTATGCTTTGAGAATCCAAATTTCACTATTAACACTATTTGTTTTTTCAGTTGTCATGTTGTTGTCAAGTTGTGCTTTGTGAAAATTAATTTACTTATTTTTAAAGTTAAATTAGATTATTATTAATTCAATATTATAAAATAAAAATTTAGATCTTTAAAAACTATTAAAGTGGATTTGGAACTTGAGTATCACACGCAACATTTTCCTTTAGCTTGATTCCCTAGTAGGTAGTGCCTTAGCTTGGTGGGTGCTTCCATTTTTGTTTTTCATTTCTATAGTTCGGATTATTCTATCTCATTTTTTAAGAACATGGATATCCATAATTCTTTTGGCAGTCCAAACAATGAATCTTCATTTATTTGGTTTCTTTTTGTATTTTATGTTGGAAAATTTTCAATTTTACTGTAGCATTGAAATTTATAAATGTCACTGCAGTATCAAGGAAAGCAGGTTGAGGAGCTTATCTACAACCTGGCATACATATTTATTTGCCATACTCCAGATACTCGTATTCTCTACCCAAGCCAATAAAGATACTTTACTGCCTCATCTGCTAGAGATGTACAAATGTTAAGTTTGATATCTTGTGTATTTGTTTCTGGATGGGGGATTCTTATTTGAGTCTATAATGGGACTAACTGCATTGAATTTTGATTCTTTCTTTCAAATCTTATTACGGAAAGATGACAAATGGTTTTGTTGTTACCATCACTTGTATACATTTTTCTTAGAGGCAAATTATGTATATCTTGGCTTTGTTGCAAATAGGATTTTTGTAAGTTGATCAATGAAAGTTGGAGTTAGTGTCATATCTCCAGTCCTGTTGTTGATTAAGTTTTTATTTTGTGTTGTGGTGGCAATGTTGAAACTGAAAGCAGGGACTTGTAATCCAAATTGCAATACTGTCATTCTTAGAATTGCTACTCTGCAGAAGACACGTATAAACTCTTTTGGCATTGAATCCTTACAACTGGGAGAAGTCTTAATATCCATATTTCATTTTTTTAGCTTATTTGGCTGTTGCTTCAGAATAATTGGTTTTTTTACTTCTATCATATGTTGATTGCATCAATCATCTTTGGTGCATTACTTACTCATTTATGTTTTGATTAATTTATTGCCTATACTATTTTGGTCATGTACGTAGGATATTAAATGGATATAGGAGATAAAAGTTGGATGGATCTCCGAAGATCCACCGATGAATATATTCATGGAGTTAATGATTTTCTTGATAAGACATTTGAACAAGCTTCCAAGGAAATGAAATATTGTGTCCTTGTAAGAAGTGCGTTAATCGTAATTGGCATTGTCAAAATGTAGTGGAGGATTATTTGATTTGTCATGGATTTGTTCATGGATACATCAAATGGGTTTTTCATGGAGAAGGATTTTCCTCAAGAAATATGCCACAACCAACCAATGATGATAAAACTTCAAACATGCATGATGATTTTGGTAAACTACTTCATGATACTTTTCAAAATGTAGAAGATTACCTAAGACATGAGGGAGTTCAAGAGGGACTATTTGAAGATGCTAAAAAATTGTTTAAAATAGTAGAGGATGGAAAACAACAGCTTTATCCAGGGTGTAAAAATTTTTCTAAGTTGAGTTTTACCATTCGATTGTACTTGTTAAAATGCATTCACAAATTGAGTGATGTTGCCTTTTCAGACTTGTTAGATTTGATAAAAGAGGCATTTCTATTTGCTCAGATACCTGAGTCTTATTACAAGGCAAAAAAGGTGATAGAAGATTTGGGTCTTAATTATGAGAAAATTCATGCATGTGCTAATGATTGCATGTTATTTTGGAAAGACAATGCAAAGTTAGATAATTTCTCTGTGTGTAGATCTTCTAGATGGAAGAATGTTCGGAATGACGATAATTTCTCTGTGTGTGGATCTTCTAGATGGAAGAATGTTCGGAATGACTTAACAAATAAGGTCACTAAAATTTCGGTGAAGGTTTTGAGGTACTTTTCTTTAAAGCCTAGGCTTCAGCGAATATTCATGTGTTCTGAAACATCTATAGCTATGAGATGGCATGATACCGAGCGACCCAAAGATGGAAATCTAAGACATCCTGCTGATGGAGAAGCTTGGAAGGATTTTGATTCCCTTCACCCTGACTTTGCTAATGATGCTCATAATATTAGATTGGGTCTTTCAAGTGACGGATTCAATCCATTTCGAACTATGAGCATTTCCCACAGCACATGGCCGATTATGTTAATAAATTACAATTTATCACCATGGATTTGCATGAAGTCAGATTACATAATGTTGTCAATGATTATTCCAGGTCCATCGTCTCCCGGAAATGATATTGATGTATACTTACAACCACTGATTGAGGAGTTGAAAGAACTATGAGAAGTGGGAGTGAAGACATATGATGTTGTAGCTAATCAAACATTTATGTTGCGTGCAGCTTTACTGTGGACAGTTAGTGATTTTTCAGCAGTGGCAATGCTTTCGGGATGGAGCACCAAGGGGAGATAGGCATGTCCCATTTGCAATCATAATACTTGTTCCCAATATCTCAAACATAGTCGTAAGATGTGTTACATGGGTCATCGTGCATTTTTACTTCCTGATCATCCTTTTAGAAGAGATAAGAAATTATTTGATGGTAAAGAGGAGCATAAATCTGCACCGATGCCCTTATCGGGTGTACAAGTGCTGGAAGAACTTCGTGATTTCAAAAATATTTTTGAAAAGGGCCCAAAAAAAAGAAAATAAAAGAATGACGGTCCATGGAAAAAATCCATATTTTTTTAATTGCTATACTGGGCAACCAATAAGTTGAGGTATAATCTTGATGTAATGCACATATAGAAGAATATTTGTGATAGTTTGCTTGTAACTTTATTGGATATATTTGGAAAGTCCAAAAATCATATAAATTCGCGCTATGACTTGTGTGATATGGGGATACGCAAAGAGCTTCAACCAATGGAAGATTGTGATACTGGAAACATTCATCTAGCTAAAGCTTGTTTCTCTATGAAACCAGAAGAGAAACGACTATTTTGCATTGTTAAAAAAGATGCCAAATTGCCAAAAGGGTGTGCCTCTAATGTATCAAATCGTGTGCAAATGGAAGAGCTGAAAGTATTAGGATGCAAAAGTCATGATGCTCATTTCATACTACATTACTTGATCTAGATTGCAGTCCGGAAAGTGCTACCCAAGAACGTGTCTTTAGTCTTGATTAGGTTGGAAAACTTTTTTAAAACCATATGTAAAAAGGTCATAAGAAGAAGCGATCTTGATAAGATGAAGGCTGAAATCATTGATATACAATGCGAGCTTGAAAAGATTTTTCCTCCATCCTATTTTGATATAATGTCACATTTGCCTATTCATCTAGTACACGAAATTAAGCTTGGGGGTCCGACTCATTTGCGTTGGATGTATTCTTCTGAAAGAAATATGTGTGAATACAAGGGGCTTGTTCGTAATCGAAAAAATCCCTAAGGATCAATAGTAGAGGGTTGTAAAGGTGTAGAATGTTTGACCTTTTGTTCGAGATACCTACCTGATGGGGTGAAACAAGATTTAGTAGGTACCAAACTGAGGATGATGAGGACATTCAAATAGCGGGAGATGATGTTTCACCTTTATTTCCTAAGACAGGTCGTCCAATTGGAAGTAAGAACAAAAGAAAAGGCAAGACTTTTAATATGGAGCATGATGCGTGGTCTGCAGCACATCGATACACTTTGTTTAATACCAGTGATGAAAAAGTTGATGCATTTATCAAGTAAGTGTTGAAACTTCATTTATATGTTATGATTAATGTGTTTCGAATTTCATTAATAAGTACATATTGATTAAATTGCAATACATGCTTGCAGGGAACATAAGAGTTTAGTTGATACTCGTAACAGAGGAAGTGCCTAGGTAAAAGCACAGATCCATAGCAGAGAATTTAGTGATTGGTTTACGGACAAAGTTAAAAATGTTGAAGTGTCCTATCATTTAATATGGCTTTCCAAAGGGCCTAATTTTGTGGCTAAAAGATATACTAGATATTTCATTAATGGATATCGTTTCCATATGAAGACACGGGATGCTCCTTGCAAAACTCAAAATAGTGGAGTGACTTTGTCAGCAACAACAAATAGTTTTGCTAGTGCTAGGGATCAAAATCCTGTCGATGGAATGGTTATCTATTATGGAATTATTCAGCACACCATTGAGATTGATTATTGGAGTTGTTTTAGTGTTGTAATTTTCAGATGTGATTAGTTTCATAATTAAGTTGATGAATATGGCTTGACTCGGGTATACTTCAATAGAAAATATTGTACGGATGATCCTTTTGTACTAGCATCTCAAGTACATCAAGTTTTTTATGTGAAAGACCCAATTGAGAAAAATGTTTATTATGCAAGAAATAAAGTTCCAGTAGATTTGTATGATTTGGAGGAAGAGAATTGTCCTAATATTGAAGAAATATTTTAGAGGGAAACCAATGATGATATTGTTTCTTCTGAAAGATTAGACGATGTAGATGTTAGATGGTCAAGGGAAGATCTCCCAGTTGATATCATTGATGCGCCTTCCATCTCACACGATTCACAAGATGTACCTTCGGATATTGTTGTCATTTTCAAGTTTCAATTCAGTCTATCCGGTATTTCAGTTGATGGTTGTTGTAAGTGTGAGTAATTAATGCTTCAATACTTCATCAGTTTGAAATCGAATCTTTGATCATGCATTGCGCGAATGCATATAAATATTCTTGAACACTGTTAACATATTTGGAGCATTTGTAGATTTTCAAGTAGGAATGCCAAGAGCAAGGAATCAAAGGAAATTTGTAGCAAGGATTTAAAACTGAAAGAAACAAAACTCAAACAACCTGTTTCTCTTTCCATTGGAAAACCCTCTGGAATGATAAGATAGCTAGTTCAAATACAAGTTAAGAAATCAATTTCAGCTTGAGTCCCTTGCTTGTTATTCATATTTGCCTAGCTAGAACTTTTTTGTGGAATGATTGAAAAATTATTTTCTGTTATATTTTAACTATCACTCTTAATTTTATGCAGGTTTTGATAGTCATGAGTCAACAAGAATCTCCAAAAAGAAATTAAAAAAAAAACATAAGGCATATGCTAAACCTGGATCGTTATCATTCTTGGCAAATAAAAAGCGACGGTTGTTGACAACAAATGAAGTAGTTGAAGCTATAGAGTCAGAGAAAGGACAACTGCTGAAATTAATTGAAAAACAACCAGTAGCTCCACAGTCTGAAGTTAATGGACGATCTGTTGAGGCACAAACTTTCGATGATCATCCTTTTGAGCAGCAGCCTATTGAGGATCAAGTGCAAAGGAGTTTTGTTAGTCCTCCAACAGATGAATAACCTGAAGAACAAGGTAACATATAAGCTTAGAAACTTGCTTATTTCATTCATGATTTCTAAGTCATATTTTGTTGTAGTTGAAGGTGTTCCCACTAAAAATACAAGCGGTAGAACGATGATGCCTAAAGTACATAGCCGGCAAGAGCGTAAATTGATCCTATTGAATAGTTTAAATCAACCGACTGGACCTATTGAAGATGACGTAACAGAGCTAAGTAGCTTCCTAGGCACATTGGCAAGAAATGCGACCCTTTGTCCATATGATATATTTGATTGGAAGAACATGGACACTAAAAAGGATTTATGGGATTATACCAAGGTTTGGACTTTTCAATATTTAATTATTCTTAAAGCAGTTTTACTTCTCTTTGATAACTTGTTGACACCAAATTGTAGGAGAAATACAATATTCCTGATGCGGCAAAAGCTTGGACTCTGGCAACAATTCGAGATGCATGGAGAAGTCATAGAGCTGAGTTGAAGAGAACTTATTATGACCCATATGACAATGATACAGTTCGAATGTCAAAAAAGCCTGGCCATATTCCAGAATGTCAGTTCAAAGAACTCCTCAAATATTGGAAGTCTGAGAAATTCCTGGTAAATTGTAGTTCGGAATCTAAAACTTTCAACTCATTCTTTGACTGATCTCTTCTATGATATTGTTGTTGTTGCAGCTTTATTGTATATTAAAGTTGATTGTTGCCAAATTGTCGATCACTTAACTAACATTATTAATTCATTTATTTGCAGAAGACATCGGAAACAAATACTAAGAATCGGAAAAAGTTGCTGAATCCACACACTACCGGCAAAAAGAGTTTTGTTGTAATCCGTAATACATTGGTGTGTTTTCTTATTTAGTATCTAGTATTAATCTATCATTTAAGCAATTTCTTATATCAATTTTCTTGTGACTAGGAAAAAGAGAAGGAAATTGTATCATCTAAGGAGCTCTTTGTGGTCACAAGAACGAGGAATCCTAACTGTGTGTACAAGGCCTCCTATGAAAATACTGCTAGTAAAATTGTATGTATATTGTATATTAATAGATTTACAATGAGATCAATTCTTTATTTAGAATTATATACAAGACTCTGATTGTTGGATATGCTTTGTTAGGCTGAAATGGAGGAACTTGAAGCACAATCGAGTGCAAATGGCCAGTCTGTTGATTCATTTTCTGCAGTCATGGGTCCTGAACACCCTGGGCGTCTAAGACTATATGGAGCGGGGGTTACAAAGACTACTTTGAATAAAATAGTTGGCAATTCTAGACCAACTTTAAATGCGACAAATGGTGTAGTAAAACAAATGGAAGAAAAGATCCAAAAAATGAAGAAACAAATGGAGGAACAAAAGAGAACCATGAGACAAGAAGTTATTGCCGATGTAATTGCACAACTACAATATGCAGGATTAATTGACCCTAACATACTAGCAGCATTGTCAGTTCCATCACAAAGAGAAGCTGGTTCTGCACAAGCGGCCGAACAAGGTTAGTGTAATTTTCTTTTGGATTGTTTCTTCTTCTTCTTCTTGGAACATTATTTTGGACTGTTTCTTCTTCTTCTTCTTGGAACATTATTTCTTTATTGGTTGCGACTCGATGTTCTTCTTGTTTATTTTTCTATTGTGACCCCTGATGTTGTTGTTAAGAGATTGGGGCTGATTTTTCTATGGCACTAGCGATATGTATATCTTGGGAGATTCTTTTGAAATGACTTGTCTTGAAAGATTTTACCTTTTGGGAAACTAATAATTGTTGTGATGGTGTAAAGAACTTACCTTTCTTGATTTATGTATTGAGATTTATATACTGTTGCATGAATTTTTATGTAAGGGTGTTTGGGAAGTTTTGGAAATGACCTTTCTTGAAAGATTTTACCTTTTGGGAAACTTAATTGTTGTGCTGGTGTATGAAACTTGGCTTTATTGATTTGTGTATTGAGATTTGTATACTGCTGCAAGAATTTTCACAAGGCTGTTTGGGAAGTTTTGAAATGAAAGATTTTACCTTTTGGGGAACTTGATTGTTGTGCTGGTGGAGAAAAAAAGTTGCTTTCTTGATTTGTGTAAAAATACCAACCAAATATTAAATCCTGAGATATTACAGATGAAGTTCGAATTGCGGGAGATGCTGATTGAAGATCACTTCCTCTTATTAGAACTTAAGACATCATTTTTGGCTTGCTCCACTTCTGGACTCACCAGATTGATATCAAGATTTCTACATTGCAATATGTTATAGGGTTCATATTAGGTTAAAGATGCAAGTTCTTGATGGATGAAAATACGAATCATGGGTTTTGAGGCACATAAGATACATGGACTCTCACACTAATTAACTGTTAGGGCTTAAAAGATAAAAACATAATCAATGAACACATTCCAGTGTAAAAGTTTTGGAATCATGTCATTTATTAAAAATAGAATTTCTTTCATAAAACTAATCATCTGCCCACATGTCACATTCTTGTATACAACATGTTTTTGCCAGTATCTAAGTTTCTTCTTACAAGTTGCATCTTTCCTTTTCATAACTTGATAAATCTTTTGCCTTCTTTGTTCTACTTATGGTTAAAGTACACTTCAAGAACAGAAAGAACAAATAATCTTTTTCTTGACAAGATCATGGTCAAAACAAGAATCTGCTGCAGTTTAATACTTCATGTTGTATTATTTCTTATACTCTAAAAGTTAAAGATTTGAACTTTGTTAAAGTTCTTGTTTAAGTGATGATTTTTCTCTCTTTTCTCTGTTTTTGTAGTTTGTATGTTAAAAGAGTGTGCTTGGTATGAAATAAGTATTTTTATGGAGAATGGAAGGTTTTTACTTATTTTCTTGTACTTGGTTTATGAAGCAGAAAATATTGTTCAATGGCTTAATATTATGTTGGTGGAGTTGAAGGTGTGGGGTATGTGTTTGAGGGTAAAGAGGAGATATTTAGTGTGAAATGGAGCGGCTGCTGCTTACTCTCTGATTCAAATTCTAAGGTGCATTTTCAGTATGATTAAAGGAAGTGTTCTTTTCAATAAGCCTTTGGCTTGGGCTATTTTTGGTTTGAAATTACATTTGTCATTCATGTTCTAAAGCTGGACTGTATTTGCTGAGTTCATTCATATTTTGAATTCATATTACTATTATCCAATCTATATTTAGAACTCGAGTCATGAAGACGAGTTTTCGTTGTGTATCTGGTTGTTTAATGGTTACTGAGACATTCAACCGCAACATTCAGAATATGGCTATGTTCCACTTTAAGACAGAAATGGTTACTGGGACAGAAATGGTTACTGGGACATTCAATCTAAATTCTTTTTGGTATACTTTAGCCTCTCTATCTTTCTGTTGGGGTAGAAATTGCCGATTTACAACAATTTTTTGTATGTAGGTGATGGAATTGAAGGAGGGGATGAAAGTGTTGCGTGATGAAATTGAAGAAGGGGAGGGATGAATTAAAGTGTTGCGTGCTGATGACTTCTTCTATAGATAATGTGCTTTGCTAGCTAGGTACTGCATGAATTGGGTTTTTCACTTTACCTATGTTCCAAATATCCTTTATTTTTGAAGATCGAAAACAATGTAATGCACGGATTTTCACCTTTTTGTAATAGTTAAAACATACTTATATATATGTATGTACATGTGTTTTGCTTTTATCGCTATTAGCAACACTATGGATCGATCTTGTTGAATTATTATTTTACTAATGTAAAGTTTCTTCTCAGGATCAATATCTACATTTTCTATTATAAAATTATTGTGTAACTCAATATTAACATCATTAGTCACAATTGTGGCAATAAGAGTTATCTATGGCAACAATTAGTCAAACTGAGATTATAGATTATACTGCCACGGTTAAAAATCGTGGCAATATTAGAATCTATGGCGACGCTTACTGCCACGGTTAAAAATCATGCAATATTAGAATCTATGCCGACGTTTACTGCCACGGTTAATAATCATAGCAATATAGTATCTGTGGCAACGCTTGTGACAATTGTTTTATAAGCTCTATTGTGATGGTTTATAACCGTGCTATAATATAGTGTAAACTGTGGCGAAATACCTATAGAAACAACCATAGCAATAGATATAAAACCGTAGCAATAGGGATATCTATTGCTACAGTTAAAGAACCGTAGATACAAAATTTCTTGCGACAGTTTCTAACCGTCCTAATATAGTACAAACCGTAGCCAATTAATTCTAACAGAAAACCGTCCCCACAGATACCCTTATTACGACGGTTAAGGCAATCGTCGGAAAAAATCGTGGCAATAGATCTATTGCTACGCAATCAGTTGTGGCGCCTGTCTAAACCGTGGGCATAGGTTATGGCGATGGGTTTTTGGCCTATAGCGACGGTTTTTTAACCGTGGCAATAGATCAAATTTCTAGTAGTGAACACATGTACACTAAACTAGTATTTATATTAAAAGTGTGAAGACCCTTCGAAACGTTGTTTAAACTTTTTGCCCTTCATTAAAATACTCTTCTTTAGACAAATCGTCTTTTCACTATTTTTCTTAATTTATTAACGTTTTATTTATTTAATTTCAAGATTCACTTTTGGATTAAAATTTCTTTATATTTAAAATTCACTTTTGATTTATAACTACTCTATGTAAACAATTAACTAAAATTTTCACCATAAAATATATTTTGTTAATAAAAGTATGTAATATAACAATTTAAAAGAAAAAAATCAATAAAATTATATTGGAAACATTAAATTGCTCTTTTTATATTTAGAAATCTTTTATTAAATCAAATTTTGATCAATTAATTATTTTACTTCTAATTATTCAACTCTAAATTATTACTTTATGTATTCAAAAACTAATAACATATCTATATTATAAGTAATTGAATTGATTTTCTTATCTTTGACGTCTCACAATACACTAAACTATTACATCAAACTAATAATATTTATTTAGTTTTAGAATAAATATTGCATTTATTTTGGCAAGTTCTATGTATATATAATTTTTAAATTGACGCAACACATACGTACAAAATACGTACACTGAACTAGTACCGTTCAAACACGACAACTAAGTTGGAATGACAAGCTGATTAAGAAAATAAAAAGTATTTCAATGTTATTTTACATGACCTTTTTTTTAGTTTGTTTAGAAAAATATCATATTTATTATAATTACAAATAATTTAAAAATCATTTTAAATCATTAATTTTATTTTTTTTTCTCTAAAACATCGTGGTAAATGACGCAAAATGAGATGGAGTGAGGGTATTCGTGTCCTTCTGTATTGCCTCCTCGTCGCATTATATTATCGACTCTTGAAAAGTTCATTCTATTTTCTCTTCCAAAATTCCTACTTTTAATTTATCAGTCAATTATGAGAACTCGAAGCGCCGAGAAGAAGTCCGCCGGAAATAATCAAATTCCGGCCGAGGCCAAGCGTACGCCCTCTAGGGCTAAGCAAACTAGGAACGTTGGATCCAAAAGCTCACCAGCCGGTACTCCAAAACCTCTCTTTTCATTGTTTTATGTTAATTGATTGTTCCTGTTTATTTTGTTTCAGACTCGACTGATGTATATCTGAACTCGCCGGCATGTTGTGAATCATTTTGGGTATTTGCCCGTTTCTGGTTAAGCTTTATACTTGAAAAGATTGGTGGATTAGGTTTTGGGATATCAACTGAATTTTTATTGGTCCTTTTTTTTTAACTGGGAATTAGGGGAATGGGATTGTAAGGAAGGGGAATCAACCCTCACCAACAGAACAAGGTGAGAGTGAAATTTCAGGTAGCCAACCAATTGAGTAGCTCAAGGTTCCTCCTTTATTGGCCGTTCTATTGCTTCAATAAGCTTTTTTTTTTGTTTTTGGGTGTGTGTGTGTGGTGCACAGATATAGAAATGTTAATAGCTTGCCTGTTGCCATCTTTATTACAAAAGTACAAAGATGATATTGGTAGTTCCAAGTTCTGACCTTTTCTCATTAATTTATCTTGGATGGAGGTAATGACTTGCTTAGATTACAATATATCAAGTTCTAGCTTTTTGCCGTTTGACTTTACAAACTGTGCCTGATTAAACTTTACAGTGGCTTAGAAGGTGTTTTGGTGAACTTATAGAATTGGTCAAACTAGCTTTCTAACTTATCTACGCTTTTGGTGTACACCCAAAGTGCTTATAAGCTAAAATCAACTAATGATTTTACGGTTTATAATCAATTTTGGTTTGACTGAATATTTTAATATCTTATACCTAATGTCTTTTAAAATTCTGAAAAATATTCTCCCCGGAAAAGTTTCCCTTCCAGTCCATCATTTTTTTCTTCCCTTGTATAGATATTTTTTGATTTGTGATTTTTTGAATTACTTTAAAAACTTATTAGCCATTGTATTGCTAATCAGCAATTTCTCACAAAATACATCGGCTGCTTATTATTAGTTTCAGTGCTTCTAACCGAGCACTGAACTGCTTGTTCATCAAATTAGTTTCAGCCCTTAATGCTCATCAGCTACTTCCAATCACCCAACCATATGGGCATTTAACCTCCTTTCTATACTGATGAAAGAAGGTGAACCATCTATTTATAATTGTTTCTGCGGTGGGGGGTTAAAGTCTGTTAGATACGTGATTAGTTATCATGTTTTCTATTTACCAAAAGAATGTAATCATGTTTTCTATACTTTTTCATGCAGCTGAAGACGCCAAGGCTTCAGATGCAGATGGGGCTGTTCAATCAACACCAGTAGCAAAACCGACTCCAGGTAGGAGGACTACTCGAAGGGTTGTGAGGAATGTGGTAAAGAAAAGTCCTGCTTCTTCTAAAACTACGTCGGATAAAACACCTACATCAGAAGATGCTGGAACAGCAATGCTTGAAGATCCTGTCGAAGAGAAGGATGCAAAGGTCTCAAAGGAAGATCATGTCAAAGAGAAAGATGCAGCCGAATCAACAGAATGTGTCAAGGAGGGAGATACAGGGGACTCGAAGGAAGATCATGTGAAGGAGGAAGCTGCACAGGAATCAAAGGAATATATCAAGGAGAAAGAAACAGAGGACTCAAAGGAAGTTGATGGCAAGGAGGAAGACGCGGAGGATCCAAAGGAAGATCCTGTCAAGGAGAAAGATCTACAAGACCCAAAGGAAGACGGTGCAAAGGAGAAAGGTGCAGAGGACTTAAAGGAAGATATTACCAAGGAGAAAGTTGCAGAGGACTCAAAAGAAAATGCTATAAAGGAGAAATGTGCAGAGTCAAAGGAAGATCTTGTCATGGGGGAAGCTGTGGAGGACTCAAAGGAATATCCTGTGAAGGAGAAAGATGCAGAGGACTTGAAGGAAGATATTGTCGAGGAGGAAGATGCAGAGAACTCAAAAGAAAATGCTATACAGGAAAAAGATACTGAAGAGTCAAAGGAAGATCTTGTCATGGGGGAAGCTGCAGAGGATTCGGAGGGATATCCTGTGAAGGACGAAGATGCAGAGGGTTCAAAGGAAGATGTTACGAAGGAGAAAGATGGAATGCAGTCGAAGGAGGATTTTGTCAAGGAAGAATATAAAGAGGGCTTGAAGGAATACCCTGTGAAGGAGGAAGATGCTGTGAAGGAGAAAGATGCAGAGAACTCAAAGCAAAGTGGTTTCATGGAGGAAGATGCAGAGGACTCAAAGGAAAATCCTGTTAAGGAGAAAGAGGCAGAGGACTTAAATGATGCAGGACCAACACCCATGTATGAGACAAATGAGGAAATAGAAGAATCTTCAAATAATGTAGTGGCCACAGCTAAAAATGTTGGTGATTCCGTGTTGGAAGAGCAGAATGGAAACAAGGAGGAACAGACGGGTGATGCACAGGAGGAACCAGCTCAAAATACTTTAATGTTTCTAGATGAAGTAACTGTTGTCAATGATATGAGATCGCCAGAAGAAATTGGCCATGACGTGAGAACTTCAGAAAATCAGGGATCTGCCGTTACATATGTCAAATCTCAGGAGCCTATTGTTGAGAATATGAAATCTTCAGACAGTCCGGAACTGGTTACTACAGAACCGAAATCTCAGGAGGGTGAAGGATCTAATAAAGGAAAAGAAAGATCAGAGTCGAGGGGTGAAAAGGACAATGGTTCAACTCCTACAGGGAACAATGTAAATGCACAGTGTGCAGAAGATAGAATGGAGGAAGATACAGATAGGAAGATGAAAGGAAAGGATATTTCTCTTGATGAAGCTGGTGAAGATAAAATAGAGGCTTTTGCTGATCAAGAAAATGGTGAAGAGCCTGTGAGAGATGATGTACCTGAGCATTGTGAAGAATCTGAGACGTTGGAAGATGAGCGTGCTCAATTGAATGCTCTTGCAGAGGAACGAAAGAAGCGGAAGGAGCTGGAAGTATTTGTTGGTGGGTTAGACCGTGATGCTGTGGAGGAGGATCTGAAAAGGGTGTTCCAGCATGTTGGGGAGGTTATTGATGTTCGAATGCACAGAGATTTGTCAACAAACAAGAATAAGGGATATGCCTTTGTGAAGTTTGCAACTAAGGAGCAAGTTAGCCGTGCTTTGGCTGAAATGAGAAATCCAGTTGTATGATATTTTCCAATTCATATTTGAATATATTTGGAATTGCAGTATTATTCTAAATTTATCTTTTTGACACCAGATACGGGGAAAACGATGTGGGACTTCTCCATGTGAGGACAATGACACCTTATTTTTAGGAAACATTTGCAACACATGGACGAAGGAAGCCGTAAGTGATATAAAGAATCTCTTCAATCATGTTTCAGGATGACTCTGTTTAACTTAAACAGTGCAGGAATTTGATTCTGCAGGATTGTTAATATTCAATGTGCACAATTGGTTTGTTAAGTATCTTTAGTTAATTATGATTTGTGGTAATGACAGGTGAGACAAAAGCTGAAGGATTATGGTGTAGAAGGTGTTGAAAATGTTAATCTGGTGGCCGATCCGAAACGTGAAGGTTTGAGTCGTGGTTTCGCATTTATCGAGTTCTCTTGTCACACTGATGCCATGACGGCATACGAAAGACTTCAAAGGCCTGATGTCGTTTTTGGTCACTCTGAAAGGACTGCCAAAATAGCTTTTGCTGAACCTTTATGTGATCCAGATCCAGAGGTAATGGCTCAAGTGAAGTCAGTATTTATTGATGGACTCCCTCCTTATTGGGATGAAGATCGCGTCCGTGAGAAATTTAAATGTTTTGGGGAGATTGCAAGAATCACGCTAGCCAAGAATATATCAACAGCAAAGCGGAAGGATTTTGGATTTGTTGATTTTGTCACACATGAAGCTGCTGTTTCTTGCGTTGAGGGCGTTAATAACACAGAGCTCGGTGATGGAAATTTGAAGGTATTCTTGACTTTTATGTTGTTTCTCAGTGTCATACTTCAAATCTGTAGAATATACAGAATGCTTTCGTTCTGTATATATGGCTGAACATTTATACATTTAATCCTAATGGGTCTTCTTACTAACATATATTTTGCTCTTTGAGTGGATGGTTGTCCTTGTAGAAGAAGTATAAAATTATGTGGAACTGATGCAAATCAGTTGTGTGTTATATCGGATAAACATGCAAAATCTTCCTCCTCACATAAGCAATGACTTTGGTGTTATGTCTTTACTGGATTGGTGAATGCTCACAGTTTTGTTCTATTACTTTTTCACTTTGTGTGGTTAGGCAAAAGTGCGAGTTAGGCTTTCAAATCCTCAACCAAAAACTCAGGCTGTGAAAGGTGGATTGTCTGGAGGGTTCCGAATTGGCCGTGGTCCCATGGGTAATAACTCTATAAAATTCTTTGTTTCTCTATAAGCTGCTCAAGAAATTTTTCTTTGTCCATGACCTAACTGCAGTATGGGTCTTGCTTTCAGGAAGGGGCTTTTCGCGAGGAGGACATACTTCTGGTAGAGCTAATTTTCCAGTTGATAGGGGCTTTCATCCTCGTGGACCTGGTCATAGCGGTAGAATGGGCTTCACTGAACATGAGTTTGGTAGCCCTTATCCTCCTTTCCGTGGAAGGTCAAACTTTGGACGAGGTAATGAAAATAACAAACTTTTTTCATCTTCATTAAAAATGAAATTGGCAAACTTTATACCTCTTTCTCCCTCCCTCCTCTCTCTCCCATTTATTTTAACTGGTCTTTGGGCAAAAACTTTGAATGCGTACCTCATATTAATGAGTACAAATCAAACGAGTCACGGAGATATTCTTACGCACTATATTTGAGTTATGATATATAATATCAAAGGAAAAAATACAAGTTCCTGAAAGTAAGAAATGTTGATACTATTTAGGTATCTGAATGAAGGAAGAAATCCTGCCCCACAGAAATCCTCAAATGCTTATCCTGGTTTTGCCTTGGATATCTTATTGTAATTTATGACTCTGCCTCCAATTACCCAAGTTATTCGTTGTCTTAAATTTTTTGGGATTTATTAGCAGAATATACTTAATATGAAGAAATTAAATTATAAGGTTGTAGTTCCATTGCTTCTTTTATGTCGCACAATTTCTTATTATTGCAGCAATTGGTGAGAGACACTCTTATGCTTGGACTATAATTTCTAAGAAAAATTTGCTTGCCAGTTTCGCTATCTCTAGACGTCTTCAATATTTAAATCACCATATATGCATCCAATCCCCAGACCTCCCTTGTGGGATTACACTGGGTATGTTGTTGTTAACATACCTAACGTAATCTCACAAGTGGGGCATGATTTATTTACATCCAAATTACCATAATTTTACATTTTGTACTCCCGATCAAAAATATATTTATTAGCCAAATCTCATCTAAAAAATCTAACAAGTCAAAAGTTGAAATTTGAGATGACGTGATATGTTTTCTTGTGAAATTTGAAGTTAACTTGGAAAAACATATAGGTATTTGATACATCCTCCAGAATAAATTCTCTAAACATTAAATTTAATAAGAAATTGAATATTTCAAGACTATCTTCTTATTTACATTTTTGTACAAAAATATTATAGAAGTAGTTCAATAGAAGGGCAAAAAGGTAACTCAACTTTATGTGGGCATTTTGATCTCTCAACTTTTAACTTTTGTTTCATCCTTTTTAATAGGAATCTGTTTAATGTATGTTACCTACATAGACGAGACCAAATTTTATATCTTCTGATGTGGTTGACTCTAAGATAATTGTAGATCTCAGTAACCTATCTGCTTAGCTCTTCCCGTGCATTTTCCAAGTACATCATCATACTTCTCCCTTTTCGTGGTTACTTCCTAGTATGACTTATATCTTCCATGAAAAAACTCTCAGTAACCTATCTTACTAATTTAGCAGGTGGGAGGTGGAACTTCAGTGGTGCTCATTCAACAACTAGTGAGGGTCCAATGTTTGTTGATAGAATGAGGCATGGAGATAGAAGCCATGCAGATGATACCTTCTTTAGGAGACAGCAGTTTCCTATTGAAGGACTTAACAGGCCACTCATGGATAGGCACTTTGAGGACCGTTACCATTATGATCATGGATTAAAGAGGCCCTTTTCTATGACAGTAAGCTGGAATTTCTCTGCTGCTACTTTTCCTGTTACCATCCTAGGTCAAAAAGCATTAGATGACTGACTGTAACAGATTACAATTGACCCTCCTACTTTGTAGGACCCGAATCCGGACTATTTGGGGCCTAGCAGACGTCCTCGGTTTGATCATTCAGATTCTGCAAGTTCTCTTCAAGTAGATCGTTATAGAGGTATGGGGTTTATCTGCATTTATTTTTGGGTTAAGCTGCTTGTTTGTTAGATCCATTATTTATGTATTCACTCTCTTCTATGTTAGACAATTTTCCTCCCGGTGGTGATCCCTACGCACGTGATTATTATGGCTCTAATGTGAGTATGATGTTTCACTTCATCTTTCTTGGTGTTATTCAACTCTAGTAGTGATATTTCTTTCTATGTAATCTTGCAGTATGGGAGAGGCCAACATCCATCTTTCTATGGAGGTGGTCGTCCATATGGACGTGGATATGGTCGTGGTAATTATTAGTCTTGATGAGCATTTGGTAATTTGGATTATTGGATGCTTTATTATTCCTTATTCATACTCATCTTGCCTCATATTGTTAGTCTCACTGAGTTTTCTGTTACAAAACTATTTCAGGTGTCTTCAGATGGTAGAATGTTCTTTTTGACAATGGAATGGGATTTTTCTGGTGCAGCACAAAAAGGAAAGAGAAGCAGTCTTTTAACTTCTTTCCCTATCATTTAATGTTATCTCTCTTCTTTGTTTTCCCTGCTGTAATGTCTCGCTTTCGGGGGTCTAAAGTTCCATCTTTCTTAGTTTAGATTGTGCCTGTTTTGGGGGCATCAATCCAGGCATGGTATTTTGTCTGTTAGATGGAGCTTGGCTAGTAACGAGCTCCTTTTGCTCTAGATAGAAGCAGTGTTATGGGGTAGTGGATATGACTATTAAGATGAGGCAACTTTCCTACAAAGCGTTCATTTTTGCTGGAATAGTTACATGTGTTGAGACCTTCATTGTGAAAGATTCATATTTGGGTGTCTTAATGTACTTAGTTAGAGGCCAATATTCACATACATAGAGAGGCAAATTTGCAGACTCTTTCAAAATAATGATATTGGGGATATTACCGTGGCGGCATTTTTGGAGATCTTTTATGCAAAGTCAAATATTCAGCATTATTCTTAAGGAAGAGATCCTCTTAAGCTAGACTCTTGTAAAATTCGTCATGGAGCAGTGGTAGTCATCGAGATATTTCAGCTTTTCGATAGAAGAAGAGTAGCATTTGGTTTCAATTATGAACAGTATTTGTGAATGGCAATGATGTATTGTCTTGGAAGAATTTGCCTCATCATGGTGATGCATTATGAGTGACTTGTCCACTGTCTTCTCTTGTGGGATCACCTTGAGCTCAATGTATTCTCATGGTTACTCTGTAACGGAAATATGATGTGGTTATAGGCCATTTTATACTACTGATGAATCTGGTGTATCTAGAGAGCCACCTAAGCTTTTATATCATATGATCAGGTTTCTCCAAGTTGAATTAAGTATTAAGAATTTTACTTTTGAAGCATCAATGAATAGAGCGCTTGGTTGGCTTAGTATAGATTCTATTTTCCTTTTTCTGGTGGTGTAAAGAGGGTGTATTACCATCAATATTAGGCACTGATCGTTTGGTCTTATAGAATTTCTCTTGTACTCCTTGGTAAATGGATGAATGTCCCTGCTCAATCTTGGAAACTCCTAGCTCCCATGATAGAGAATTTTGAACCATCTATCCTTGGCCTTCTCTTTTCAATGGTTGACCACAATTTATGTAGCCAGTTAGGGGTGTCAATGGGACGGTTCAGCCAGTTATGTTTAAAAAATAGTACCATCCCATTTTTTCGGTTATTTTACAGTACATGACAATTATATTTTTTACAACCATCCCAATCATGTCGTCTTTTCTTTGGTATCGGTACAGGTTCGGTTAATCTTCGATTATTTTACTTTTTAAAATGCACCTCAAAATACATCATTATTTAAATATTTTTTTATTATTCAAACTTTAAAGGAACCAACTCAATAAAATGCATAGAGGGAAAAACACATTTCGTTGTTCTACAGTAGTCCTACTGAAATGTTAACTATCAAGTACGTGTAATATGAAATAACAACTTCTTTACATCTGCATAATGGAACCTTCATATTTGATATCAATATCATCTCTATTCTGGACAGTTTGAGACTTCCAAATCCATGCTTATTCAAAACTTTGTATGCTATATGTGATTAAAGGTTCTCTAGTATTGATGGATCACTTACTGACCGGAGAGTAGTTACCTTATCAGCCAACTCTCAACCTGAAGGTAAAAGAAATGAACATTGAGTTTGATAGAAAATTTTGAATGAACAAAAGACTCTAGATATTTGCTTCTAGAATTATGATTTCCATATAAGCAGAAGTGAAAGGTCATCAAAATATTATTCCACCACTGAGCATAGGGACAAGGGAAAGAAATATGTCGATCTGATGATATTCAAACTAAATGCAAGAACATTGACTTATCATTATTCATTTTAAAAAAAGTACACTTCGTAATAACTAGCCATTGTAATTGTTTTATCTTACCAGTGAGAATCTTTCTTTTTTCCCTTTCCTTCATACTTGGCAAAAGCTAAAACAAAATAGCATTTCATATTGTTTAACTTGAGAGATCGATGTAATAGATAATGAACAGTTGACTCACTATTCTGAGCAAGAGTACGGAGATAGGCAGTGGTAGCCTATAAAGAGTGAAGTAGAGAGATATGTGCAGAAAGAGAAGAGAAAGAAGTAGTCTATAGCCGATTTCTAAAACACTTGCTGGAAAGAAACTCAACAGCCGTACCTTCAAAATCCTTAGAAGAGCTACATGACATAAGTGTTTGAAGAGAGGAGTTAAAGAAGTTGTAAAGAGTATTCGATGTGGTCATACATGATTGTGTTATAGCTGAAAATATTTGTATTATAGATGTCATTACCCATGTATTTTGCACCCCTATGTGAGGAACACTACAAAAATAACTTTGAGCAGCAAATAAGTATGCACATTAACAGTGAGTGCTAAAGCCTTTATCGGCATTGGATCCAAAATTGCTATAAGCTTTAGGGACATTTAGGAAGAGTGCCAATTGCCTTTAAAAATACATCAGCAGCAATTAAGCTATTGCGGTTATAATTGCCACTAAAGATTATCTTTGATTTTGTGGAAGCTAATATACCATACATCTATGTCTGTCAACTCATGAATATAAATGGTCACATAGATTAAAAAATGATTAAGGAAATCTTGTATTACTCAACCTAACCATCACTTCATTTATCAATCTTCCAACATTTTCAAAGAAAACACAGGAAGAGATGCAATGCTTGAAAAATGCTCTATTAATATTAATAGTATAATCACGCATATTACCTATTTATAGAACTTTTTGCTATTTAGTAGTTCAATGGCTATTGAGGATTCTGACACAATTTTTTTTGGTTCTAGTGTTCTCAAACTACTCTCTCTCTCTCTCTCTATATATATATAATGGTTGTAAAGTACTGTCTTTACGGATACCAAATTTTAGAAACTTGTTGTTATTGTAACATAATCCTTCTATGGTTGAATAGTCATTAAGTAATCCAAAGAGGAGGATTTATGTTGATACATGCTCTAACAAAATGAAAGGAAGATGATAGAGGTTGTACGAGAGAGAGTCTTGGATTTAAGGTACTCGCCGAGATCAATAGTGATAATTGCGCTAGTTGCTCCTGATTTAAGAAAATCTGTATAAAATATGACAGACAAAATTTACTTAATAGATTTATAAATTTTCTCATGAATCATAAAAATAATAAAATTACTGGAAGATCTTATTACCTTCTTCAGTTTCCTCGAGCGTTTCTATATTATCCAGAGATCCAAGCAAATTAATAGGAGTAGAATGCAGCCAATTTTGTAGACAAATAAGAGCTTCCACTGTTTTTGGAGTCAAAGAACTCCTAAACGAATCGATTACTCCAGTTTATAACTATGTGTGGTTATTAATTGGGGAGATTTAATCTCCACATGGAGATGAACATTAATTAATACATCTTTTGGTTGATCCTTTTTCTTTTACTCACAAATAATACCTGCATAAGTTATGTGATAATTTATGTATTACCTTATGTTGGATAGAATGTGGAATAAGAATGTGCTTATTAATAGTATACAGATTAATATGCTAAAATGACCGACTAAACCTCTTACTTGTGAGAAATTTTTTATTTTGTTCGAAAAGTAGACAAATATTTTTAGACAAATATTTTAAGTGATACATTGTATACTGATATGTAATATATCAAAGCTAAACATTCAACAAAGTTTTGAAGACAAGTATATTTCATACAAGAAGTTGAGATGAATTGTATTTTATATTTTTAGTTTTGGTGTAAAGAAGCTTGGGTACATGATATTGGAATAATCTTAGGGATCGTTTGGTTGGGAAACTAGTTATCCCGGAATTATTTTTCCCAGGATTGTTATCCAATCCTCAATGTGGGATAAAAATAATACTACAATCTGGGATAAGTTATCCCGCAATTTTATCCCAACCAAACATGATATAAACTCATCCTGAAATTAATCTCGGGATCAGTATTTCTTATCCCTTATACTAAACGAGCCCTCACAGTTTTGGAAGCCTTGTAAGTGTACAAGGTGCCTTTTTTTTTTAACTATGGTAATAATATATTCACACCAAAAAGCCCATCATGTAAAAACTGGTGAAGTGGGATTTACAACCCTAGAGGATATCATTAAGACCATTGTCTAGATAGACACTTTACAATTGTCCTATGAAATCAACTTAGCTATCTATCCCCCCAACTATATCTTCTTTACACCAAGAATACAAAAAACTTAAACTCTTCATCTTGATCTTCTGGAGACTGCTAGCTTTCCCATCATGGATTCTTTCGTTTCTTTCTTTCCATAAGGTCCACCAAACACATGCTGGGATACTATTTTTGATAAAAGAATTGCTGGGATACTTCTCTACCAATCTTCTTGTGATCCTCTTCTCTCCACTCCTGCCCAACTTTGCAGCTTATCAAATGAGGTCCTCGGCATTACCCAACTTATCCCAAGTATACAGCAGAACATGTTTCACAGATTTACAGCTGTTTTGCAATGCATGAATAAATAACTATATATTTCTGCCTCTAGCTCACACACAAAACATCTTGAGCAAATCTGAATACCTCTTCTCTGTAGTACTTCGTGGGTTTAATCAAGCTCTCCTGATCACCAACCAGATGAAGCATGAAGCTTTATGTGGTACTGTTGCCAGCATAAACTCAGCAAGAAAAGATCCTTGCATTTATACAATCTCTGCAGTATTAATCTTCGCATCACAGTCATCGACATTACTAATATCTGCATTACTGATCTCGGTTTTACTAATCCTTGCTGTATGATCGATAAATACCCATAGCATTTTTCTTGTTAACCAGTTTTATGTTTGTTTAGTGGATAAATAATGGGAAATGGGTTTGGGTTGGTATTAACACCTTGAGATACGGAAATCTTCCTTTTTTTTTGATAGTACATGTGGACCCCTTCAAATTTGTCCTACTCTTTTTTTTATTTTGGGAAACAGGTAATGTATCTTATATAAATAGTAAGACTATACAAAGACATACACTTATATTCTTGAATACGGTGTCCTGAGAAAAGCTTTTTATATGGCATTAACTTTTGCTCTTCCTTCCTGTTGTCTCCAGTTGCTGCATTATTTCATGCCAGTAAAGAGACCAAATGTACAGCTTTTCTATCATCTACAAGGAGTCTAAAGCATCAAAAATCGCATCACGATCTTTCTTCTCTGCATCTTCCTTTACACCAAAAATACAAAAATACTAAGCACTTGTACTTTATCTTCTTGATGATGCGACTTGATTTATCTAAAAGCAGTTTTGGTTCCTTTCTTCCCATATTGTCCACCAAATATAGGCTGGAATGACCTTCTGTCTCTCCTCCTGGCTTGATTTGGAACGTTCTTTCTTTGAACTTGCTAGAGCATCTACAATGTTCCTAGGCATAGCTCAACTTCTACCCCTGAAACTGAGTAATATTCTCCACAATTACGGAGTCACTTAACAGTGCAAAAAGAGATGTGGAATAGTCTTTAACTCCTCTCCAAAAAGAAAACATCTAGAACAGAAATGGTATCCTCTCTTACTAAGGTTATCCTGGGTGAGCATTGATCCTCTGGCTAGCAACCAGGTGAAACATGCAACCTTGTAAGGTATTTTCACCTTCCATATCAACTTCCATGGCCACTATTCTATTCGAAAGTTGGAAGTATTGCACTCCTTGTCAGCAGATTTGACAGTAGAATTACCTCGTCTCTCACCATCGCCATCTTAAACTATCCTCAGCAGTAGGAAAATTCTTGCATTTTCCAAAACTCATAATAGTTCTAGCAAAATCTAGATTTCCCAATCATTAGGTGGTCTTCTGAAAATGAGGGTTCCATCCTAGGATGCTCCTAGATAAGCTACAATTGCCTCCTTTGGTAAAGGAAGTACAAACATCTCTGGGAAACTCTGTTTCAGAGGTCCTTAGTCTAGCCAATTGTCCTCCCAAAATAATGTCTTCCTACCATTACCTATTCTAATTGAAGATTTCTCCCTGACCGCTGGCCAAAGATCTCCGATTCCATAGACTGATCCCATATGAACCATTAAAACATTATGTAGTCCATCTTCTCTCTCTCTCATACTTGTCTAGAATCACCTCTTTCCAGAGTGTTTGCAACTCAGCTGTGAATTTCTACATGAAGCTCGCCCCCCGCGTCTCTTCCCCGTCCCCGCGTCTCTTCCCCGTCTCTTCCAAGGCAAATAATTACTCTTCCAATTAGATAGTTTCTTCTCACATTTCTCCAAGGTACCATTGGATGTCCTTTGACCTGCTTTTGGCTCACAAGGGCATCCTTAGATAGTATGCAGGGCACCAGCTTTTCCTCCAAGCTAACTGGATTACCCCATTTACTGGATAAAAAAACTTTTGGTCCAGTTTAGGTGTAATCCAGATATCGCTTCAAACAGGACAAAAATGATCTTCAACATTCTCACTTGGTCACAAATTTGCCTCACAGAACATTAAGTATGCTTACTTAAGGTGTGAAATCTTCAGAGTACTATCCACCCTTGAACTCACCTTGAATCCCCTGACCCGGTTCCTCTCCTCAGCATTTCTAATCATATCATGTAGTTCTTCCATAGCAATGATGAAAAGAAATGGGGACAGAGGATATCCCGATCTCAAACTCCTTTCTGAAGGGAAGAAATCAGCTGGAGAGCCACTAACAAGAACTGAGAACCTTATTGTGCTGATGCAATATCTGATCCAGCCCATCTATTAGACACCAAAATCCAATAGTCTCAAAAGTATCCAAGAGGAAATTTCAGTTGAGACGATCATAAGCTTCTCTATATCTAATTCGCATAATATTCCAGACTCATCACTTCTTGTTCTAGTATTCACCACCCTCATCAGTAATCACTACTGCATCCAAGATTTTCCTACCTTTTATAGTGCTATCTGCTGATTATCCACCAGCTATTCTATAACTTTCTTCAGCCTCTCAGTCAAAAATTCTAACAACGTTCGAGTAACATTTGTATGTGGATTTTCTTTTCTTTTTAAATACTATTCTAATTTTCCTATTCAATATTTATTTTCCACCATCTTCTCCTCAAACGAAGCCACTCGTTTGCAAAATCTAAAAATCAAAACTACCACCAAATTACTGTTCTCAAATCAGCCAGCACCAATTACCTTTGCACAAAATCTGAAGATCAGAATCATTGAGAATGGTCCTTAGCGAAGAATTTTTTATTTTTTTTTAAAATAACAAGGGGAACCCGTAAACGCTACTCTTTGGGTGCGCACAGGTAAAACACCTGCTCCTATGCAAGAGCTCGCAGACTACCTAGGAGATGTAACCGGCACTAGGCAAGCACAATGCGATGAGCTCGATCCAGAAGGCAAACCCCTTTGCTTTCGCTGGCAAGGAGTTTCGAACTTGAGACCTCCAACATGGAAGTCTCAGGCCCAAACCATTGGGCCACTCCGAAGGGTCAAGTCCTTGCCGAAGAAACTAAACCATCAAAAAGAAAAAGAACAAGAAACGAAAATGAAAGAAAAAGGAGGTGGTGGTATGGATTAGTAGAACACGAAGAAAGAGAATGAAAGAAAAGAGAGGTGGTAGAAGTGGCATAGGATGCGGTGGGCTGGAAAAAATGAAGAAAGAGTAACAAATAAAAGAAAAAAAAGAACAGGAAACAAAAAAGGGCTAAAAAGATTAATGAAAGAAGTGGTAAAACACACAACTTTCGTGCTTTTCCTGCGCTCCTATTTTCATGCTAACACTCCAAGTGTTAGCTGTCAAAGTAGCAGGGGCTACTAAGCTGAAAGTGTGCAACTGAAAATCAGGGACACATTTGAGGGGATCTTATGTATCCCTCCCCCCCTCCCTTCCCCTTCTTCTTCTTTTTTGGGTGGGGTTGCTTTGTGGTGGGAAGTGGTTAAGATCAAAATTTGTTTCGAAGTGCAGAAAAAATTGGTACGTGATGTCAGCCATTGGAGTTTTTGGTGCTGCTCTCTCTGTTCTTCCACTCTTCTCTATTGACAAATATGACAGTTTCCAATTTGAGACTCATTCTACTGATACGGTATACACATCATGGTGGATTCTTTAGTCCAGTAAAGCAAAGATTTACCGCATCTCTATTGTGCACCAAATTTTTTTTGAGTATATGTTTTCTGCTGGGATGATATTAATTAATATGTTGCGTCAAAGCTGGCAATTTAGCTACTAATGTAGGTAGGGCATCAACATTCTCATCTTTGGCTATGTATATCATTTTTTCGAAGTTCATTTTTGTTCCAGATTGTAGTTAGTGTGATCAGATTTTTTCGTTGGTGTGTCTCGTTT